>OX421846.1:15567462-16934962 GCA_949127995.1 Suillia variegata
GGATCATTTATACAAATTTGGTATAAAATTATCAAATAATCAATAATAAGTTAAAATTCGGTATTTAACACTTCGGTAGAAACACAAAACTACTAACACACACTTATAAGCACATTTTTTGGTGCCACTGAAATGGTGGAGGGTATATAAGCTTCGGCATAGCCGAAGATAATTCTCTTATTAGTTTAAATTAGTTTTGTTTTTTATAGCAAAAGCATAAATGGTAAAAAAAAAAACATTTCCACTCGTTTAACTTCGGCTGCGCATATATGAAAACTTTTTTCCTTATGCATAATGTATTTTTATACCCTTCGCCAAGTGCACTTACCGAAGGGTAAACTGAGTTTGTTTTTACATTTGTAACGCCCAGAAGGGGTGTGATAAATGATGAGTGCCGAATTCTCAGTCGATACGTCTGGTCGTCCAAACGAAAAATAATGTATGTATCTTTCTACTTTTCTATCTTTCAATCTTTCTATCTTTGTACCCTATGCGCGTCTAACCCATCCATCCGATTGTGATAAAATTTTTGGAAGTTGTTGTGCTCACGCCAACTTAGGTTAAGGGCAAATAAAATTTTGCAACGCCCACCTATTACGCCCACAATTTGCAAAACTAAGTTAAAATATTATATTATTTCGCTAATATTGCTCCAAAAAATCTGAAATTTGGTATCTGAATTTGTATTGGTACTGTCGATAACTTCCCCAAAAATGGGAGTGGTTGGATCAATTTAACGCACACTTTCAAAAACAGGGTGGATCATTTTTACATCTACCACCATTTGCTCAGAAACTTGATGTGCTAAATAGAAAACATGTAACGGGATGCACCGGGAAGAATCACAGGAAACACAAAATTTGCCACGCCCAATTATTACGCCCTCAATTTATTTAATTAAGTGAAAATATACCATGATATTGCTAATATTGCTCCTAAAAATTTGGGATTTTGTTTCTGAGTTTGTATGCCGATAATTTCACAGCCATAACTCAGAATCGCTACAACGGTGAATACCGAGAAGTTCCGCTAACTAACGGGAGTACCGGGAAGTTCCGTTACTAACAGAAGTACCGGGAAGTACCGGGAAGTTCTGTTACCATTTTTTTTAAGTGGCATTGCAACGCATGCCGGGCATTTGCTAGTTTGCAAATAAAAATAAGAGAATCGAAAATCGAATAGACGACAGTTTCTTGAAAATAATTGCAAAAACAGAAAAATACGACTATAACCCTAATCATTGATGCTTTCATAACGATGGGTCAATAAAAGCTGTCTTTGAGAGGACATCGTAGTAGCGGAAAAATTGTTTCATAAAATGAATTTGTTGGAGCTAATGAAAATTTTTTTGAGCATTATTAAAGTACAGAGCACAGGGTGATGACGAGCTTCAAAAGCAACTAACAATTCTTTGTGTTGATGTTGACCAAAATGAAAAAGACTTTGAACTTTGTTTCCAGTTGTTCCACAGAAGGTATGAAATATTGTGTAATCAAAACAGAATTACTTATGGCTTCTTGTATTGCTCATTTTCGGGATATCATAGTTGATGTTTTTTAAAGAGTTCTGTTCATTTTGTGTTACCTTTCGAAACTTCTAAAATAAAGATGACAAAACTAACAATAAGTGTATCTTGTTTGCTTTGTTTTTATTTCTAGGTCAAAATTTGAAATCAGCAGCACTTTAAGGATTCGTCGTGGGTACGGTGGTGCCATCGAGCTAAATGATACTATGTTGAAAAATAAATCCTTACTAATATTATAAAGGAAGGTGTATTTATTTATTTATTTATTTATTTATTTATTTATTTATTTATTTATTTATTTATTTATTTATTTATTTATTTATTTACTTACTTATATATTAATTTATTTACTTAGTTATTTATTTATTTTCGTTTGTACCGTTTTCACGCTTAAACGGCTGAACCGATTTACTTCAAACTTGGAACATACATCGAGATGGGTCTGGAAGGAATGATAGGCTATATGAAATCTGCCACGCCCACATTTTACGGCCACAAGTAGTCAAATTAAGTCAACAAAAACTATTATTTTACTAATAAAATTCAAAAAAATCTCAAATTTGGAATTTGAGTTGGTATTGTCACTGTCGACAACTCCACGAGAAGTGGGCGTGGTTAGATGAATTTAACGCCCACTGCCGTAACTTCGGAACGCGATGGTCTACAATGATAAAACTTGGTATGTAAGTGTATGGTGCCGAAATCTACCACCTCACAAAAAGTGGGCGTGGTTTTATCAATATAACGCCCACTGCCGTAACTCCGGAACGCGATGGTCTACAATGATAAAATAAATAAATAAATAAATAAATAAATAAATAAATAAATAAATAAATAAATAAATAAATAAATAAATAAATAAATAAATAAATAAATAAATAAATAAATAAATAAATAAATAAATACACCTTCCTTTATAATATTAGTAAGGATTTATTTTTCAACATAGTATCATTTAGCTCGATGCACTTTACGATGCGATGTTCCAACTTCTTAAACTCGTCTGAAAAATACGTTTTCTTGAGGTCTACAGAGTAAGCCTTCATCGGGAGGTGAGACTTGGTACTTATCGGACTACTCTCGTAATTTATATATTAGTAAACAAATTTTCGACATACACTATTTTTTTTCGTTACCAGGTTATACAAAAAGTTGAAGTTACATTATTTTCCGAGGACATCGCAAAGTTAAAAGTAATCTTCTATGTAAGGTATCCTTACTAATATTATAAAGGGAGAAGTATTTATTTATTTATTTATTTATTTATTTATTTATTTATTTATTTATTTATTTATTTATTTATTTATTTATTTATTAATTTATTTACTTAGTTATTTATTTATTTTCGTTTGTACCGTTTTCACGCTTAAACGGCTGAACCGATTTACTTCAAACTTGGAACATACATCGAGATGGGTCTGGAAGGAATGATAGGCTATATGAAATCTGCCACGCCCACATTTTACGGCCACAAGTAGTCAAATTAAGTCAACAAAAACTATTATTTTACTAATAAAATTCAAAAAAATCTCAAATTTGGAATTTGAGTTGGTATTGTCACTGTCGACAACTCCACGAGAAGTGGGCGTGGTTAGATGAATTTAACGCCCACTGCCGTAACTTCGGAACGCGATGGTCTACAATGATAAAACTTGGTATGTAAGGTGTATGGTGACAAAATCCACCACATCACAATAAGTGGGCGTGGTGGGATTAATTTAACGCCCACTGCGATATCTCATGAATGTTGTGATCTTTGATGATAAAATTTGATATAGAAGTGTATGATGATGAAATCTACCATCTCAAAAAAGTGGGCGTGGTGGGATCATTTATACAAATTTGGTATAAAATTATCAAATAATCAATAATAAGTTAAAATTCGGTATTTAACACTTCGGTAGAAACACAAAACTACTAACACACACTTATAAGCACATTTTTTGGTGCCACTGAAATGGTGGAGGGTATATAAGCTTCGGCATAGCCGAAGATAATTCTCTTATTAGTTTAAATTAGTTTTGTTTTTTATAGCAAACTTCGGCTGCGCATATATGAAAACTTTTTTCCTTATGCATAATGTATTTTTATACCCTTCGCCAAGTGCACTTACCGAAGGGTAAACTGAGTTTGTTTTTACATTTGTAACGCCCAGAAGGGGTGTGATAAATGATGAGTGCCGAATTCTCAGTCGATACGTCTGGTCGTCCAAACGAAAAATAATGTATGTATCTTTCTACTTTTCTATCTTTCAATCTTTCTATCTTTGTACCCCATGCGCGTCTAACCCATCCATCCGATTGTGATAAAATTTTTGGAAGTTGTTGTGCTCACGCCAACTTAGGTTAAGGGCAAATAAAATTTTGCAACGCCCACCTATTACGCCCACAATTTGCAAAACTAAGTTAAAATATTATATTATTTCGCTAATATTGCTCCAAAAAATCTGAAATTTGGTATCTGAATTTGTATTGGTACTGTCGATAACTTCCCCAAAAATGGGAGTGGTTGGATCAATTTAACGCACACTTTCAAAAACAGGGTGGATCATTTTTACATCTACCACCATTTGCTCAGAAACTTGATGTGCTAAATAGAAAACATGTAACGGGATGCACCGGGAAGAATCACAGGAAACACAAAATTTGCCACGCCCAATTATTACGCCCTCAATTTATTTAATTAAGTGAAAATATACCATGATATTGCTAATATTGCTCCTAAAAATTTGGGATTTTGTTTCTGAGTTTGTATGCCGATAATTTCACAGCCATAACTCAGAATCGCTACAACGGTGAATACCGAGAAGTTCCGCTAACTAACGGGAGTACCGGGAAGTTCCGTTACTAACAGAAGTACCGGGAAGTACCGGGAAGTTCTGTTACCATTTTTTTTAAGTGGCATTGCAACGCATGCCGGGCATTTGCTAGTTTGCAAATAAAAATAAGAGAATCGAAAATCGAATAGACGACAGTTTCTTGAAAATAATTGCAAAAACAGAAAAATACGACTATAACCCTAATCATTGATGCTTTCATAACGATGGGTCAATAAAAGCTGTCTTTGAGAGGACATCGTAGTAGCGGAAAAATTGTTTCATAAAATGAATTTGTTGGAGCTAATGAAAATTTTTTTGAGCATTATTAAAGTACAGAGCACAGGGTGATGACGAGCTTCAAAAGCAACTAACAATTCTTTGTGTTGATGTTGACCAAAATGAAAAAGACTTTGAACTTTGTTTCCAGTTGTTCCACAGAAGGTATGAAATATTGTGTAATCAAAACAGAATTACTTATGGCTTCTTGTATTGCTCATTTTCGGGATATCATAGTTGATGTTTTTTAAAGAGTTCTGTTCATTTTGTGTTACCTTTCGAAACTTCTAAAATAAAGATGACAAAACTAACAATAAGTGTATCTTGTTTGCTTTGTTTTTATTTCTAGGTCAAAATTTGAAATCAGCAGCACTTTAAGGATTCGTCGTGGGTACGGTGGTGCCATCGAGCTAAATGATACTATGTTGAAAAATAAATCCTTACTAATATTATAAAGGAAGGTGTATTTATTTATTTATTTATTTATTTATTTATTTATTTATTTATTTATTTATTTATTTATTTATTTATTTATTTATTTATTTATTTATTTATTTATTTATTTATTTATTTATTTATTTATTTATTTACTTATATATTAATTTATTTACTTAGTTATTTATTTATTTTCGTTTGTACCGTTTTCACGCTTAAACGGCTGAACCGATTTACTTCAAACTTGGAACATACATCGAGATGGGTCTGGAAGGAATGATAGGCTATATGAAATCTGCCACGCCCACATTTTACGGCCACAAGTAGTCAAATTAAGTCAACAAAAACTATTATTTTACAAATAAAATTCAAAAAAATCTCAAATTTGGAATTTGAGTTGGTATTGTCACTGTCGACAACTCCACGAGAAGTGGGCGTGGTTAGATGAATTTAACGCCCACTGCCGTAACTTCGGAACGCGATGGTCTACAATGATAAAACTTGGTATGTAAGTGTATGGTGCCGAAATCTACCACCTCACAAAAAGTGGGCGTGGTTTTATCAATATAACGCCCACTGCCGTAACTCCGGAACGCGATGGTCTACAATGATAAAACTTGGTATGTAAGGTGTATGGTGACAAAATCCACCACATCACAATAAGTGGGCGTGGTGGGATTAATTTAACGCCCACTGCGATATCTCATGAATGTTGTGATCTTTGATGATAAAATTTGATATAGAAGTGTATGATGATGAAATCTACCATCTCAAAAAAGTGGGCGTGGTGGGATCATTTATACAAATTTGGTATAAAATTATCAAATAATCAATAATAAGTTAAAATTCGGTATTTAACACTTCGGTAGAAACACAAAACTACTAACACACACTTATAAGCACATTTTTTGGTGCCACTGAAATGGTGGAGGGTATATAAGCTTCGGCATAGCCGAAGATAATTCTCTTATTAGTTTAAATTAGTTTTGTTTTTTATAGCAAAAGCATAAATGGTAAAAAAAAAAACATTTCCACTCGTTTAACTTCGGCTGCGCATATATGAAAACTTTTTTCCTTATGCATAATGTATTTTTATACCCTTCGCCAAGTGCACTTACCGAAGGGTAAACTGAGTTTGTTTTTACATTTGTAACGCCCAGAAGGGGTGTGATAAATGATGAGTGCCGAATTCTCAGTCGATACGTCTGGTCGTCCAAACGAAAAATAATGTATGTATCTTTCTACCTTTCTATCTTTCAATCTTTCTATCTTTGTACCCTATGCGCGTCTAACCCATCCATCCGATTGTGATAAAATTTTTTGAAGTTGTTGTGCTCACGCCAACTTAGGTTAAGGGCAAATAAAATTTTGCAACGCCCACCTATTACGCCCACAATTTGCAAAACTAAGTTAAAATATTATATTATTTCGCTAATATTGCTCCAAAAAATCTGAAATTTGGTATCTGAATTTGTATTGGTACTGTCGATAACTTCCCCAAAAATGGGAGTGGTTGGATCAATTTAACGCACACTTTCAAAAACAGGGTGGATCATTTTTACATCTACCACCATTTGCTCAGAAACTTGATGTGCTAAATAGAAAACATGTAACGGGATGCACCGGGAAGAATCACAGGAAACACAAAATTTGCCACGCCCAATTATTACGCCCTCAATTTATTTAATTAAGTGAAAATATACCATGATATTGCTAATATTGCTCCTAAAAATTTGGGATTTTGTTTCTGAGTTTGTATGCCGATAATTTCACAGCCATAACTCAGAATCGCTACAACGGTGAATACCGAGAAGTTCCGCTAACTAACGGGAGTACCGGGAAGTTCCGTTACTAACAGAAGTACCGGGAAGTACCGTGAAGTTCTGTTACCATTTTTTTTAAGTGGCATTGCAACGCATGCCGGGCATTTGCTAGTTTGCAAATAAAAATAAGAGAATCGAAAATCGAATAGACGACAGTTTCTTGAAAATAATTGCAAAAACAGAAAAATACGACTATAACCCTAATCATTGATGCTTTCATAACGATGGGTCAATAAAAGCTGTCTTTGAGAGGACATCGTAGTAGCGGAAAAATTGTTTCATAAAATGAATTTGTTGGAGCTAATGAAAATTTTTTTGAGCATTATTAAAGTACAGAGCACAGGGTGATGACGAGCTTCAAAAGCAACTAACAATTCTTTGTG
The DNA here is from genome assembly GCA_949127995.1 of Suillia variegata. Classification (NCBI taxonomy): domain Eukaryota; kingdom Metazoa; phylum Arthropoda; class Insecta; order Diptera; family Heleomyzidae; genus Suillia; species Suillia variegata. The sequence goes on from OX421846.1 coordinate 15,574,723, forward strand.
TTGATGTTGACCAAAATGAAAAAGACTTTGAACTTTGTTTCCAGTTGTTCCACAGAAGGTATGAAATATTGTGTAATCAAAACAGAATTACTCATGGCTTCTTGTATTGCTCATTTTCGGGATATCATAGTTGATGTTTTTTAAAGAGTTCTGTTCATTTTGTGTTACCTTTCGAAACTTCTAAAATAAAGATGACAAAACTAACAATAAGTGTATCTTGTTTGGTTTGTTTTTATTTCTAGGTCAAAATTTGAAATCAGCAGCACTTTAAGGATTCGTCGTGGGTACGGTGGTGCCAAGAATATGTTACGGCATTTTCAACAAGGTATAAGCAGCAATACACCTATATATATAATTACACGTTTTACAAGCAGAGCTGGACACGTACTAGATAAAAAGCTAACTAACGAAGTTAATTTTTTTGCTAAAATTTACAAGATGACCTACGCCTGAAGTTGCCACTGCTCCCCAGACCACCACACTGCCACCACCATGCTGCACAGTGCTTTGGATCCATTGCAGTATTGGGTTTTCTCCAAACTTTGGCTTTCCTGTCATATCTAAATATGTTGTATATGGACTCATCCGTAAATAGAACACGTTTTTATAAGTCAATTCCCTTAAAGTTTGGAGAAAACCCAATACTGTATATATATAAGTGATTAGCGTCCGATTCTGAGTCGATTTAACAATGTCCGTCCGTCTGTATGTCCGTATGTCTGTCCCAGCGATTACAGCCGTAGTTTATGAGCTATCGAACTGAAATTTGGTATGTGAGGTCATATTCTCCAAGCGGAGATGGAAAAGATCGGACCAAAACTACTACACCCTCCCATACAAACAACTCCTTTCCATGAGAAAAAAAACTTATTAATAGTATATAGTTTAAATTCGATATTAGGTACACCCTGTTAGTCAGTGGAATTTCCCGGTACTATAGCGATTCTGAATTACGGTGTTGAAATTACCGGCAGTAACCATACACACTCAGAGACAAAATTTTAATTTTGTTGGCGCAATATTAGCAATGTAACCGTATATTTTCACGAAATTAAATAAATTGTGGGCGTAATAAGTGGGCGTGGCAAATTTTGTACACCCTGGTTTTCTTTCTGATGCATCCCTTCTATATATGTTTTTTTTGTTGCGCATCAAGTTCCTAAGCAATTGTGGTAGGAGAACAATTGATCCAAACTTTGTATACCCTTTACCAAGTGCAAGTGCACTTACTGAAGGGTATATTGAGTTTGTTCTTCCATTTGTAACGCCCAGAAGGGGGCGTGGTAGGTATGACAAAGTATAAATATATATGATCAGCGTCTGTCTGTCCCAGCGATTATAGCCATTTGCATTTAAGAGCCTCCAAGCGGAGGCTAAGTTCTGAGATGGATAAGATCAGACCAAAACTACTACCCCCTCCCAAACCACCCCTTTCCATACAAAAAAAAATTGATTAAAATAGTTCCAGTGCAGATATTCAATTTAAATTTGATATTTTTGTACCTTAGTAGTAATACAAAACCACTGACAAAAGATGGGCGTGATCGGATAAGAATCACGCCCACCTGCCATACAAACCACCCCTTGCAATTCGGAAAAGCTATATATATATACAGGGTGGCGCAAAATTAATCACCCTATTGGAAGATGCTCTCATTTCTGCAAATGGCCGCCAATGTCAAATCTGTTTTGACATTTGTGGACTAGACAGATACAGAATACAAGTGAATAAGCCATGGAGCGATACACTCTCCAAGAACGCGGAATAATTGTGTCTATTTTTTTGCGTAACAATTCGTCTGTGGTGTTTTTTCACCTCAGCGGGTACGTGAACAAGCAAAATTATCGCTTCTGGGGAACCGAAAATCCGCGAGTGATGCACGAGAAACCATTACACCCGCTCAAAGTGACTGCGTGGTGCGCTGTTCACGCTGGAGGCGTCATCGGGCCGAACGCCGCGGGTCAAACGACAACAGTGGACGGTGCGCGCTATAGGACAATGTTGACCGAGTTTTTTCTGCCCGAACTGGACGAATTAGGACTGGTGGACATGTGGTTCCAACAGGACGGAGCAACAGCACACACTGCACGAGCCACAACCGACATTCTGAATGCCGCGTTTCCGGGTCGCTTAATTTCGCGTTTTGGCGATTTGCACTGGCCCGCCAGATCGCCCGATTTAACGGTCCCGGACTTCTTTTTATGGGGTTTTTTGAAGTTTCGTGTTTACATCAACGAGCCTGAGACCTTTTAAGCCCTCAAGGAAAATATCCGACACGAATGCGAGAATTAATCGCCCGAAACTCTCGCCGAAGTGATGGAAAATGCCATAAAACGAGCCCGTATGGCAATCAATTGTGACGGCGCCCATTTATCCGATATCATCTTCTCGACTTAACACAATTAATTCTAAAGGTCTAAATAAACATAATCAAAAAACAGAATCGAAGTTTTTTATTTAGAAAAAAAAATAAGAGCCAAACAACATCGGATGACTTCTTTTGCGCCACCTTGTATAAAACAAAGTTGCATGCTATAAACACGCATCACTCAAGATCGCCCGATTTGAATTATTTGTTTTTGTTGTGTTAGTTTGCGGCCAAGGATGAACATAGGGGGTATTAAAAATTGGTACATTCAAAAAGTGGCGTTGGAAATTTTGGTTTGCTCTCTATCTCTGAAACTATTTGCCCTACAGCACTGGAACTTAAGATGAAGTCATATGATATCTATTCGGCATTACTCTATAAAAATCAGCGATATCCACGAATGGAGTGGAGGACCTCCCATGCAACCTCCAACTAACAATGATTTCTATTTTTTATACCATTGGCCCTGCAGCACTGCGATTTTAGCCTTACAATTCCAATCGGAAATACCCTAACATATTAGGTAAATATTTTTCAACCAGGTGGTAAGCATTTTTTTCGAGCATCCCTGCTAAGTTGAGGTTTTAAGTTTTAAAATCTACAAACGCCGTTATTAGTTACCGCGCCTTCTTAAGTCGTTAGCTCAAGTTTTGTGATCTGTTATTAGGTGTACAAATAAGTTTCCGCCGTTTTGAGAAAGATGGCGTGGCACGAGGTTTACGTTGGAATTCGCAGATGGTAACCTACTTGAAAATTAGTTTGTTTATTCCAGAACAACATAACCTTATCATGTTATTAAGTTCGCCTTAGCATCATATATTTTTCTTCATCTAAAAATGTCTCAATTTGAGTCATTTGCGGGAACTTTTAATTTATTTTTTTAATTTAAAAAAATCTGCTGCTGAGTCGCATCGATTGCTCGCAGAAGCATATAATGAGGATGCTTTGAGTGAGAGAACATGTCGTGAGTGGTTTCAAAAATTTAAAAAAGGTGATTTTGACATAAAAGACAAAGATCCAGTGGAAGGCCGAAAATTTACGAGGATGCATGTTGGAAAGCCTTCATCTTTGTTTATTTATGCGCCGGACAACAAAACTAAGAATGTAGTCTACCACAAAGGTTTACATTGACCTGAATTGACATTGTTATTCCCTCAACCTCTATATATAAACTTTTCGTGTAAATAAATATCTTTTCAATTCAAAAAGTGTATTCAAAGTATTCAATCATTAATTAAAACGTCATCAATAGCGAATCTTATATAAAAAAAAATTTATTTCAAAATGTTTTCAATCCAAAAATCAATGGGCGGCACGAAGTTTTCCGGGTCAGCTAATTTTTTAAATATATAGATATACAAGGTGGCGCAAAAGAAATCACTCTATTGGAAGATGCTCTCATTTTCGCAAATGACCGCCAATGTCAAATCTGTTTTGACATTTGTGGACTAGACAGATACAGAATACAAGTGAATAAGCCATGGAGCGATACACTCCCCAAGAACGCGGAATAATTGTGTCTATTTTTTTGCGTAACAATTCGTCTGTGGTGTTGGCAAAAATCATAATGAGCGATGAGGCTCATTTTCACCTCAGCGGGTACGTGAACAAGCAAAATTATCGCTTCTGGGGAACCGAAAATCCGCGAGTGATGCACGAGAAACCATTACACCCGCTCAAAGTGACTGCGTGGTGCGCTGTTCACGCTGGAGGAGTCATCGGGCCGAACGCCGCGGGTCAAACGACAACAGTGGACGGTGCGCGCTATAGGGCAATTTTGACCGAGTTTTTTCTGCCCGAACTGGACGAATTAGGACTGGTGGACATGTGGTTCCAACAGGACGGAGCAACAGCACACACTGCACGAGCCACAACCGACATTCTGAAGGCCGCGTTTCCGGGTCGCTTAATTTCGCGTTTTGGCGATTTGCACTGGCCCGCCAAATCGCCCGATTTAACGGTCCCGGACTTCTTTTTATGGAGTTTTTTGAAGTCTCGTGTTTACATCAACAAGCCTGAGACCTTGGAAGCCCTCAAGGAAAATATCCGACACGAATGCGAGAATTTATCGCCCGAAACTCTCGCCGAAGTGATGGAAAATGCCATAAAACGAGCCCGTATGGCAATCAATTGTGACGGCGCCCATTTATCCGATATCATCTTCTCGACTTAACACAATTAATTCTAAAGGTCTAAATAAACATAATCAAAAAACAGAATTGAAGTTTTTTATTTAGAAAAAAAATAAGAGCCAAACAACATCGGATGACTTCTTTTGCGCCACCTTATATAAATATATGTTGCAACACATCGATTCAACAATGGACGCGTTTTTTATTCGTTCCGTGCATGAATCCTTTTTTCATGTATTATAGTGTTTTTATAAAAGATAAAAAAGCAAAATAGACGCTCAAAATCATTGTGATCGTTTTGGCTTGTTTAAGAAAGTTACCAACGGCACAAAACAGTTATTCTAACATTAAAAAAAATCAAAACAAAAAAAACATAAAAATTAATAATAACAAAAAATTACAAAAAAACACCAAAGGCAACTACAATAACTCCACCAGTTCAAACATTAAAAACAACAAATATTTTGTCCGAAAAAAAAAAATTTAACAAAACGATGTTGGTTGCTGAAACAAAAACAACAGAGAAATCGAGTCCTATGTCTTGGAGCGCGCAATGTGTTTCTCCCGCTATCCCAACAACGCAAGGGTGTGGTGAAATTACCCCGAAAATACAAATAAAAACTACTAACCAAAAAAAGGGGAGCGATTGGATGAGAACAACGCCCACTTATAATAGAGACATGTAGCACTTTTATGTTAAAGAAGCTTCGGCATAGTCATAGAGAATTATGTTACAAGTTTTGAAAATGAATTGCGGAACAATTTACACAAGAAAAAAAACTAATTTGAATTTACAACAGCACGAAGTGTAAAAATAAAAATACAGAAAATAAATGTAAGTAAATAAAGAATGGAAGATGGCTTCATTTGCGGTTTTATATCGTTGAGCAACATTTGAGAGACGTCTTTGTTGATTATGTAGTGCGCTATGAAGCTAAAGAAATTGTGTAATTTAAAATTTTGTTTTGTTTCATGCATTTCAGTCACAGTCTTCAATTTCCAATTGGCTTAAGTGATGTCGCAATATTTTCTGTTTGATTTTTTTCTGTGAATATTTATTTTAATTTACTAATGCCCATAGCTAATACAAATAAAAAATGAGTGCGTTTATTTAAAAATTTATTTTGTGCAACAGCAAACAGCTGTTCAGAAAAATAATTTGTGGAAAAGTTATTAAGAGTTTAATGGCAACATACAAAATTTAAAATTACTCAGATTCTAGAACACCAAAAAAATATTTCCGTTACAGAGATAAGAAAATAACACAACTTTTGTACCAAAAAATTTAGCTCTAAATGTTGGGTAAAATTCTTTATGTTTTTTTATATAATTCTTTTATTTATTGAATCTTCTTCTTGACTTAAGAACTAACAATAATTTTTCAAACCTTAAAACTATAACTATACATTGCACTTCCAAATCTATTTGTAAAATAATTGTAGTTTTCATAAAATTAGTAGCAAAAATTAAAGATAACAAAAATGAATTACAAATTCAGAATAAAACAAAAATTTACATATTTATATATATTTGCATAGGCAGCGAAGAACGTGGTCAATGCAATACAGTGCATCATGGGACCTTGAATCATGTGGTGAAGATTAGTACAAATTTATATTCGAAGAAAGCAAATGCGACCTGGCGCATCATGGGGCTTTACTTGTACTTGTTGGTATTTCTGGAGAGGGCCAATGCGACCTAGCACATCATGGAGCCTTAGGTGAATGAGTTAATATTTTCGGAGAAGGCCAATGCAACCTAGCGCATCTTAGGGCCTTGTATAATTAAATGCTATTTATGTACAGACCAATGCGACCTCGCGCACCATGGGGTCTTAGCATGTAGAGTATAATATACAAGTGTAAACAATGTCAAGTTGGGAATCATGTAGATGCAGATTACATGGCTGAGAGATCGTTTCTTCGGAGACGGGATGTCTGAATTGTATTTACCAATGATCGTGTCAACGGGTTGGGGTGACTTGTCAGGTTTTGCAGGTAGCTCTGCTTTATGCGCATGGCTTCATCTTTAACCATATGCAAATTAAGATCTTTATGAATATTTTCATTTCTTAAATACCATGGTGCTCCAGTGATCGTTCTAAGTACTGAGCAATCTGTATTAGTTCGAGATTAGTTTTGCTTGTGTTACACCACAGCTGGATGCCATAAGTCCATATTGGCTTTATAATGCTACTATACAGGAGTACTTTGTACCACAAGCTTAGTGCAAATCGATGGTTAATAAGCCAATGCAGGCTATTTGCTTTTAGTCTTAAGTGTGTCCTTTTAGCTTCAATGTGCTTCCGCCATGTTAGTCGTCTGTCTAAATGAATACCAAGATAAGTGACTTTATTTGATTGCGGAATTATAGTATTATTAAGAGTAACTGCCGGACATGTACCCATTCTTAATGTAAATGTGATATGTTTACACTTTTGCTCATTTACTTTTATTCGCCATTTCGACAGCCACGTTTCTACAAGCTTCAAGTGTTCACCTAAGTCTCCGGATGCTCTTATTAGGCATTTATTGCTGCAATGGATAGCAGTATCATCAGCAAATGTTGACGTAGTTAAACCAGGATTCGTTGGCATGTCTGAGGTAAACAGGACATAAAGAATGGGCCCAAGAACGCTTGAGGAACACCCGCTTCAATTACATTGTCTTTCGTAATAAATTCATTGGCCCTTACTCTGAATGTTCGATTTTTTAGGTATGATTCTAGTATCTTATGAAAGCAAGGAGAGCAAACACTTTAATTTGTACACAAGACCTTCATGCCATACTCTATCAAATGCCTGAGCAACATCAAGAAAAATTGCTGAGCAGTATTCTCGAATCTCAAAGTCTTTTCTTATCACATTAGTTATACGATTCATCTGTTCTATGGTTCCATGGTTTTTGCGGAAGCCAAATTGATGGGATGGTATAATGTTACGATCAATTAAATGTGTTTTGATAGTAGCAATTTCTCGAAAAGTTTGGACAGGCACGGAAGTAGACTTATAGGTCTGTAGGAGGAAGGTAATGTTTTGTCCTGTCCAGGCTTTGGTATCATTATAATGAGTGATTTTTTTCATGCCATCTGGATGGTTTGTCTTATATAGTGTGTAACCTGCCGAAATTATATTTGCTTGTAAGATGAGTTTCAGCAAGAAGCATGATATCAATTTCTTGATTTATTAAGAAAGTTGTGATTTCGTATTTATGTTGGCTAACGCCTTTTTCATTCCATAAACAAATCTTTAAAGAACTCATTTTTGAGCCAATAAAACTTGCAACATTTGATTTTGCGTTCTAATCATGTCTTAGAGCATACTTTGCATTGTAGACATAAATTGTGTCATACATTGCGTTTAAAATCATAGCCTCCAGCCCTCCAGATGCTTGGGGTATGATTTGAGGTACTTGTTCTGTACCTAATTTTAATGCATTTGCATAGGATATTTTTTGAGTTACTTGGTTAGATGCATTTGATGTAACATTATGTTGCTTAACAAAGTTTTGGGGTACAATTTCAGGTTGATTACGAGCTGTTTGTTTGGGTTTATTTAATCTATCTAGCAAGTCTTTGTACACAGGACATCCTTTAAATTTTCCTGTGTGATTTCCTCCACAATTATAGCATTTTTTCGAATTTAGTTCATTTTTGTTACTTGTACACTGGGAGGAATGATGGAGGTCCCCACAAGCTACACATACTGTGCGCAGTGTGCAATAGGACTTCGTGTGTCCGTATTCCTGACAATTTGCACATTGCACCGGACCACTGCGCTTATAAGGTTCCTCTACTGAGATTCTACGGTGCAGTTAGTATTTCAGCTGATAGATAGGATGAGTTTTGTTTTTTTTTTAATTAGTTGAATTAGAGTCTAATTCAATTTTGAACATTGGTTGCGGAATTTTGTTTTTATTTATTATGTTGATCACAACTTTTACACCGAACCCTTTTTCTTCCAATGCTTCTTTAATTTCATTAGAATCTACACTGGACTCTATGCCTTTAATGACCACTACTAGGCCTTTGCTACTTTTGAGCTGATGTGTAGTAGTTTTTATTTTTATCATTTAGAAATTTAGAAATAATACGGTAATTACTCTCAGTGTAGATTTGTAATTTGGTTTCATGTATGTTCCCTTTAGTCAGAGAGACTATATGAAAATTATTACTGCCGATAAGTCGTATAATGTTTGAAACCAACTCATTTGAGCTACGCTCGCGCAAGTAAATTGGCGGCGGTTTGGTGCTTTAAGCACTAGGAGCAGCTTCCGTATCAATATTTGATGCATATAAATTGTTTTCACCTAATGGAGCAAACCTATTATTTTTAAGGGATCAGATGGTTCAACATAATTTATTTTAGTCATTTTAGGAGCATTACCTTTATTCCCGTTTTGTGGACTTAGTTTCCGTTTAACTAGTTTGTAGCGATCCATATTAGTCTGTACTGCCAGTCCTTTTGGCCTACTTACCAATGCGATTCGCTCACTTATTGACATACTTACAGATGGCGTCGTTGCGGGTTGTTCCTTATCCGAAGGTAGTGCTCCAATCTGTTGTTGGCTTTGCGATAGATGTTGTTTTTGCTGCTAAGATTTGAGTTGTTGGTCGTCGTTTTGTGAGGCTTGTAGCAGGTTTAATTTTACGTTGGGGATATGATCCCCAAAAACTTTTTTGGTGTTATGGCTTTCCGGGGAAATGTCACCACACCCTTGCGTTGTTGGGATAGCGGGAGAAACACATTGCGCGCTCCACGATAAAGGACTCGATTTCTCTTTTGTTTTTGTTTCAGCAGCCAACATGGTTTTTTTAACCGTAGGTTTTTCGCGGACAAAATATTTATTGTTTTTAGTGTTTGAACTGGTGTAGTTTTTGTTGTTGCCATCGAGTGACATCTCTCTCGAGCTGGAGATCTCTCCACTGGCATTGTTGGTGTTTTTTGATATTATTGATTTTTTTGGTTTTTTTTGTTTGTTTTGATTTTTATTATTTAAATTTTATGTTTTTAATTGTTTTGTGCCGTTGGCAGCTTTCTTAACAAGCCAAAACGATCATAATTTATTTTAAGCGTCTATTTCGCTATTTTGTGGGTAAAAAATACACTGTTACACATGAAAAAAACGATTCACGCACGGAACGAATAAAAACGCGTCCACTGTTGAATCGATGTTTGCCACGTCTTGGGTAAAAAATGAAATTATATTCGGAGACAATAAAGTACTCTTTATGAAGGCCAAAATATATTCCGTACTGTCTCAATTTGTTTGTCAATGGTAAAATAAAATAAAAAAACTCATCTTAGTTCCTGTTTAGAAGGATGTGTTGGACACTTTATTTTCTAAAATATTGAGAATAGAAAAGAAAAACCATATTTTTACTAAAATTCATTTTAAATTTTAATTTGTCTTCCATCAGTTGAAACCCGAAATAAAAATTTGAGCATTTTTGTAGAAGAATATGCAGCTAACAAGCAGTTTATATGGAATATTTAAGGTAGTTTTAAGACAAATAAGTCTGTATATTGGACAAAAGATATCTATGCTGCCAGTTGAAAAATTCAAAATTTAACGGTATTGTGGAAGTTTTTCACATTTTATTGGCAAAAAAATTATTATAAAAAAATTTAAATTAAAACGAGAAATGCACAGATTTTGAACATTTATTCGGCAGAAAATTTTGAAATTGAAATTTGAATAATAGCATTAATTGAGCAGCTTACATGCGGCAAAGGCAGTAGGAATCATATAGGTAGTAAGGAGACTGCATATTGGCAGTTCTCTAGGAAAAACAGCAGCTGCTACACAGAAAAGTGGCGGTATTTTAGCAGTACAAATATTGTATTCTACCTACACTATGTAATAAATAATGTTACAATGGCATTATTCTTAATAACTGTTATTCAATTGTATATTAAAACAAATGGCTTTTGAAAACAAATACAAATAAACAACCAAATACGTATTTTTTGATCTATTGACCATTTAATTTGAAACATTAACCAGATTTGTTAAAGCCAACCTGAAACAAAAATGTTAAAACAAATGTGAATGGTTAAACTACGGATGTAATTGCTGGAAGAGATATAGTTAAATCTAAGAATCCGACATTATTGGTATTTTTGTCACTAATTTTTCATAAATATAAATATTCTTTCTATTTGCTTTCAGTTTCCTGCTAGTAAGCCGCCAGCAAGGAAAATAATTTTCAGTTTGAAATTTTATTTCAAGTAACATCTTAAGACTTAATCTTTCTGGGGCATGGTATAATCGGTAGAGAATGATAATGAGATTACAAGACAGACAATGAGATTATCATACAGGAAAGTCGGATCCACCTCTACATGATGCCTGCCGAGTCCGGTCATGTTTCGGTCATGTTTCTTTTGCTTGACCCTACAAATTCTTCGCTTTCCTATCACTCTCTCCCACTCTACCATGACCAAAAATCTTCCGGAACCCTCGTAAAATCTAGGTATTCATGCTTATTAAGATTTCTAAAAATTAGGCTGCCGGTACCTCTACCTGACTTATACTCCTCAAATGTAGTCGGAGGCTGCAGGATGGTCAGATGTGGGGACACGTTTTCCAAGGAATTCCTTGAGAAAAACATTGCAAAGCTTGGTAATGTTTGGAACGATCTTAAGATCAATACTAATGATTACAATACTAAGTTGATGTCATATCTGCAGCTGCACAACCCAGAGATGCCGATGGATGATTGGTTCGTCATCCGAGCAGAGGCCGCTCATAAGTTGAGCATGTACTTCCTTCTTTCCATTTCGGAGCAAGGCTCTCATTACTCCGCTGAGAGGTTGGACAACAAATTTTTGTTTGGCGTCAGACATGCTAAAGTTTGTTTTGGGCCATCGGCAATGGTGATGGCCCTAAAAAGTCAGAGACGCTAGCAAACTCCTTGATGAATTCAGCATCATCAAGGCCGTTGTTACATAGCCATCCTGCATTCAAGACTCCTGGGTGAACAGTTGTAACTTCAATGGGCTCACGCATAACAACTACATACTTTTCTGCAAGAAGAACGCAAGTAAGCCTAGATCTTATATCATTGTTAAAAATACATCAAAGCATTTATTTGCAGTAATTCCAGTTCTTCTGTTTATACAGCTGTCATAATTATGTTAAATGACTGCAGAAAATAAGTCATAGCAATTGCGTACATGGTGCACGACCTGCCTGCTACACCAGACAAATAGTGGCAGCTTGGTCAGAAATTGTGCAAATATGGAACATTAGTTCTGGGCTGCGACGGCTACGCTTTGGGGTAGCAGTGAAATAGACGATAGAGGTGAGTCACTTTTAGATTATTCAAACAGAACTTGCTATTTGTAACCGGTAAAGCTCTCCCACCATTGTTTTTTTTAAGTACGGACGATTGGATAGGAGGATGTCGACATCACATCTAACTAATCGTAATACTGAGTTCGATGTATTAGGATGAGTGTCTTGTCAGCGATTCTTACTGGATACTTTTAAGTTTTGATCTCAACATTGAAGTCCAGCCAATTTATAGGAATCCAAGCATTCTTGGGGAAAATTCCGTAATTCTGTTCAACCCTCTTTGGCCAGGTATCCATCATTCCCTTCTAAACTTGATGATAGGGCAGAATAATTTTTGAAAGCCTTTAGCTGGGCTTTCATGAACTCATGGTAGATAAAGTCACCTTGTATCCTCAAGTTTTGTAACTGTAGTAATTACCTGCCTGACAATCTTATTATATGTAATAAATTGTAGTAGCATTTCCGGTCAAATGTATTTAGTTACTATGCATAACAACTGAGATATGACTGTGGGCGTTAAATTGATCCAACAACGCCCACTTTTGGTGGAGTTGTCGACAGTGGTTATGTGTAACAAATATCAAAAGAAAACTAGTTAGAGAATTATCTTCGCTAATCGTTAAATCGACTCAAAATCCGACGGTGATATATATATATATATATATATATATATATATATATATATATATATATATATATATATATATATATATATATATATATATATATATATATATATATATATATATATATATATATATATATATATATATATATATACTTTGTCATACCTACCACGCCCCTTTTTGGGCGTTACAAACGGAAGAACAAACTCAATATACCATTTGTTACGTGCAGGGGCACGTATAAAAATGGGAGTGAACAGATAAGAATAACGCCTATTACATATACATACGGAAAAAAAAAATTAAATAATTATTTTGCAAATAATAAATTTCAATTCAATATTTAACGTTATAATGGTAATACAAAACTTCTGACAAAAAAAATGAGCGTGATCGAATAAGATAAACGTCCAGCCCATACAAACACCCTCTTATTGGCGGATAACAAATTATTATTATAGTTACAGTGTTAATAACTAGTTCAAATTCAGTTTTACCACTTTGGTAGTAACACAAAATTACTAAACAACTATTGGTGTTATCCGATTAGAACAACGCCCACTTATAATAAAGACATGTAGCACTTATGCGCTAAAAGATGCACTTTTGCTGGTGTCATTAAAATGACGGAAGGTATTTGAGCTTCGGCATATCCGAAGATAATTTTCTGACTTGTTTTTTTTTATTTTGGTAACTGTGGATGGAAGGGTAAATTAAATGGAAAAGATGCCCGCGTTAAGTTTGATCGAATCGGTTAATGTAATCGTCGACAAATGCAGTTTAAAAATTGAATCGTTTCTGTATCAATGGTCACTTCCCCCAGATTGATTATGATTCGAGCAGTTTTGTAGCAGAATATCGACAATCACCAAGGCATCTAATAAGCAGTTCATATGGAATATTTTAGGAATTTTTTAAACAAAAAAGTCAGAATATTGGACAAAAGCTGCCTATACTGCTAGTTGAAAAAGTGTTGTGGAAGTTTTTTCACATTTTTTGGCATATTTTTTGAACAATTTTTCGCCATGCAAATTAGAAATTAGAATGAAATGAGCAGCTTGCAGGCGGGCAAATGATACTTTTTTGACAGTAAGCAGCTTTATTTTAATGTTTGTCTCAAAATATAAATGCCTTTTACTTTTCCTTCAGTTTGCAGCCATTTTGAATATTTTAAAAACAAAATTTTTTTTACTGCTATTTGGCACTCTTTTTGTATTCTGTATATAAAACATTCTTTCTCCGCTTTTATTTTATATATTATCTTATCTTATTATCTTATTATATTAAACGAGCTAAGTTTGTATATATATATATTTATATATTTATTTATATATATATAATTTTCTCCAGTATCTCAAGATCGGCTCTGACGATTTTGCTGAAATTTTGCATTTTGGTCTTACTTGACAAGAAAAAAATATTGCGGTATGTTTCATCCTTGAAAAAAACCGTTAAGTGGCGAAATCGATGTTTTAACTTGTGGGCATCGTCAGACAGTTTTTTAAACAAACAAGATTTGGTAGATTGTGAACTTTAACTTGAAAATGAAACTTGTCAGTTTGCCGTTAATTGGTACAATAATAAGATTGCGACCTCGGGAAAACTTGCGAAGTGGATAAAAAAGTGGGCATGGTCGAAAATTAATTCTAATAAAAAAAAGGAACAAACAGAAAAACTCACCGCATTGGAGTTCTTGATGTTGGCGCCAGCATGCAAAAAAAATCCAAGGGTGCTGAAATAAAAAAAAACAGGGGGGTTCTGGGGGGGAGATTATTGAATGCAGAAATTCCTATTTTTGGCAAACTTATTTACCTTGCTCATAATAATCAGAATCCATGTACACTGAATACTTTTTTTTTATGCTTTAAAAAAAAAACTGACTATTTTTACAAAAAAATTAATTAATCGATGATCCAAAAAAAATTAAAATAATCTAATAAATAAAAATATTAAAGTTAATTACAAAAAAATTATTGTATTATAAAAAAGGTAATATAAGAAAAATCTAATACTAATAAAGTTAATAAATAAAATAAAAAAACAAATATATAGCGAGATCTCCACTGGGTCAGAACTGTGCGGTTGCGACGCAAAGAAGTTACGCACAAAGCGCAAGACGCAAACTTCTCTGCTGCTATTTGTTGGTCTTGTGCGCAGTTGCGGCGCGAAGAAATTACGCACAAAGTGCAAGACGAAAGCTTCACTGCGTCTAGGCGTTGATCGTGTACGCCTAGACGCAGTGCGAAGAAATTAAGTGTGAAGCGCAATGCAAAGATTATTGTTGGTGCAGTTCTTCCAGGGGCAAAGCAGCAGTACTTCGTTTTAAAAAATTTTTTTTTTGTAAAGAGGTTATTGACCTGCTTGACTCTTTTATATACTTGATATATATTTAGTCTTATCTAAGCGGTATTTTTTTTTTCTATGTGACACCGAAATCGTCAAATTGTATCAAAAAAACTAAGCAAAAAAAAACCCCTTTCTACTTGAGGCCCTACTGAATATCCCCCGCCAGGACAGGACCTGCAAATCAAATTTAAATTTTAGTTAATATTCATTTAAACATACTAACAATCGGTGGCATTTTAGATGCATGTATATATAAAAACCTCTATTCTTAGACATTTTTTTTTAATTATATGAGAAATTAAAATAGGCAAAAAAAATTATTTAAATTTTTCATTACGTTAGGTTTACCTAAACTATTTGACAAAAACATTCTTCATAAAAATAATCTGAATTATTCTCAACAAATGCCACCGATATACAAAATATCGAACAACAAACATTAACAAAAAAAGGAAACCTCACCTCAAGTGACTAGATTTTTTAGTTACGGATAAGCGGGTTTTTGAATAACGTAAATAAACTTTTACTTAAAACAAAGAACAAATAAATTTGATTAAAATAATATGTTGATTTTGGATACAAACAAAAAAAATCTTTTAAATACATTTTTTTTTTTTTTTTTCAACACTTACATTTGTTTTGTGCTCCCGCACACAATAACTTTATGTTATTTTTATTTTTTTTTTTAAATTGTAGACCGTATGACCGCTGATTAAGACTTTAACTTCAATTTGATTCTTCTAAGAAAAGTTTAATTAAATGAAACCTATTTCTAAAAATTTATTTTCGTTTCATTCTCATCTGTTGCCATGCAGAAGATTCGTTAAAGCCACGAAGGTCTTCAAACCTTGCACACAGATTAATCTAATCACTTATTAAGGACAAACACCGTTCCTAAGTGGTTACAAAAAAAATGTCTCAAGAACAGGCGGTCGTTACAAAACATTATGTGCTATATAAAAAACATGTAACGGGATGCACCGGGAAGAATAACAGGATATACAAAATTTGCCACGCCCATTTATTACGCCAAAAAATTTTTTAATTAAGTAAAAATATACGATGACATTGCTCCTACAAATTTTAGATTTTGTTCTTTGTTTGTATGCCGATAATTTCACAGCCGGAATTCATAATAGCTACAATTGTGAGTACTGGGAAGTTCCGCAAACTAACGGAAGTACCGGGAAGTTCTTCAAACATTTTTTTTTAGTGGCATTGCAACGCATGCCGGACATTCGCTAGTACTAAATAAAAATATTATTTTATGTTGTATTCAATTAATTTTACTGATTATTTTATTAGGATAATAACTATATAGACATCTAACCAATTTTTATTCGTATTGTCATTAAAGACAATATTTGAAAAAATTGTTTTAATTGGGATTTTTTTATAGTCTCTTAATTTAAAATACCAATTTGGAAATTTTTAAATAAATTTTGTGAGAATTACTTTTGAAAAGTAATAGAGATATTATTTTTTATTTAATTCCTCATTAGGCCATTTTTGTTTAGTTTTCGTGCGACCATTTTCGAATTGATTGTGTGCCGAATGTAATTTTTCTTGTGAGATTAATGTCACATATTAATTTTAATTTTGGACAAGAGCTGAAAACTGGCCCGATCTAGTCGTGTTCGTCCATCTGTTATCTACGAATGTTTCCAAACCTCAAATGCCCTCCGTCATTTCAGTAACCACAAAAAAACGTATTCCTTATAGCACAAAAGTGCGTTGTTCTTATCAGATCACGCCCATTTTTGGTTAATAGTTTTGTTTTATTATCAAAATGTTAAATACCAAATTTGAACTGGTTATTTACACTGTAACTGTTTTGAATAATTTTGTATCCTCAAAAAAGGGAGTTTGTATGGGATGTGGGCGTCCATCGCTTAAAGCGATAAACCATAGTTTTTGTGGCACAGTGTTATGAAACATTGGCGGTATTTCGCAAGATCTCTCGAATTCAAATCATATACAGCCTATTAACATACAGCGGCTGTGCTGGTTTGTTCATGTCGTTCGAATGGAGTGTTTGATTCAAAGTTCAGTGGGCCACTTGAGGAAACAATTTGTATCGTTGGAATCGAACTCATTTGGAAATGGATTTTGAGAAATGTTGGCCCAAGACATAGAGGTCACCAGATGTAAGGTAATGGAAATTGAGCGGACAGTTTAAATAAAAATCTCTTTATACACACATTTTATGCAATAAAATTAATAAAAAATAATGAATTTCTTATGCCATTTTTGTTTTAAATTTAAAAATATATTGTATACAAAAAGCAAATACTCAGTCGATATAGCCGCCTTTGACCTTCTTGCACATTTTAAGTAGCACTAGTCAATCATCAATAGTCTCACGTGCATTGGAAAAGTAAATTTATATTTCTTTCTATCTTTGAACCCTACGAGCTGCTATATCATACATCCGATTGTGATGGAATTTTGGGGAGTTGCTGTGCTCACAACTGGAAAAGTTTTGGGATTAATTAAATCTGCCACGGCCTTCTAGTACACGGACAATTAGTAAAATTATGTAAACAAAATTAAATCATCTGAAAATTATTAAATTAATAAATCTGAAATTATTAGATTAAAATAAAAAATCGGTTTTTTGCTACTATTGCGCCAAGAAAAATATAATTTGGTAACTCAGTTGATATGGTTACTTTATATATCTTAACCAAACATAGGGCTACCGCTATAACTTAAAAAACTTATGCTCTATAGGGTGTCTGTAAAAGAGCGCAAATTTTAATTCGTTAATAAAACGCAGTTTTTTTTTCGGGAATTTCTTATATTTTTTTACTTTAATTATAAAGTAGACATGTTGCGATTAAGTATGAAATAGAATATCCGGTATATTGCCTCGCGGCTCTGGTGGCAGAGCCTGACCTTTGTCATGAAATTTTCGATAACGTTTTCGCAGATTTGCATCTCTATCTCACCGATGACGCGTTGAATCTCGGCCTTGAGCTCAGAAAATGTTGCGGTTTATTGGCATAAATCTGCGAATTAACAAAATCCCAGAGGAAAAAGTCGGAAGGCGTTATATCGCATGATATTGTTGGCAAGTTGATATATTTTTTTCAATAAATTGACTGTTTCATGCGCGGTGTGGCAGGTCGCGCCGTCTTGTTGGAACCTGCCGTCAGAGCCGCGTTGGACATATGCCAGATATTCTATTGAATACTTAATCGCAAGTGTCTACTTTATAATTCAATAAAAATATCAGAAATCTTCGAAAAAAATGTGTCTTTTTAGCAAAAAAAAAATTGCGCTCTTATCGGTTCACCATATATGGTTAATAAAATTTACCAACTCATAACGTGGAGTTACGGGAAGAGCAACATGCTGAGATATTAAAATAAGGTGAAAGTACAAAATAATAATTCTAGAATTATAATCAACTAATTAACTTACATATTTATATTAAAAACAAAACCTGGGTGACGTAGGGTAATATAAGTTTAAAAAAATGGAAAAAGAATCATAATAAATATTTAATGGTTAGCTTTAAGTCAAAAGTTTTAAAAAATATTTTCTACTATTTTATGCTTTTAATCTTTAATTCTTTTTTTATTTTTCTAATAAACAATACAAAATGACAATAGCTCTAAAAGTAGGGCAGATAATTTTTTATTATTATTTTGTTTGTGCAATTTTTCATGTGGGTTCAGTGTTAAAAAATTTCATTTTTCATTTAAGTTTTGTGTTCATTGGAGATTTTATAATCCTTTTTGCTCTTTAAACTTGACATACATTTGAGTATATCTTTTAAACTGTTTATTGCTATTTTGTATAGTTAGTTAGAACGCATATTTTTAATTCTTAAGTTGAATTGTTTGTTTGGAGATCTCGGCCTTTTTTGGGTTTGAAACACTTTCGAGGGTCTCAAAACCACTGGTACATTACAATTTTGTTTACCAAATAGGTGGTGAACCGGCCCAATGTCCACGTTATTTAATTTTTAAATTCCTTAACTCAGGTATCTTATAAATATTTTCCTAAAAAAAATTGTAATTCTAAACTTTTTGTTAAGGAATTAAATATTTATATTTAAAATTATTTAATATTCGTACTAGAAACAACCATGTAAGTGATGAAAATGCGGTTCTGGACAGTGTTGCGAGTTCATTATTAATATTTTTAGTTTTGTCATCGCTGACAAACTTTCATTAAAAAAAGTGCTAGTAAAACAACCGAATGTAGCGGACGCAAGCTCGCTTTGGCAGCATGTTGCATTGCAGCTGGCTCCTCACCTGAAAAATCAAAGAAATTATTTATTATGTATATGATGTAAAACTTAAGGTAATTGACAAATATTAAAATACAAATATAAAAATTAATTTCTTCAGACTTCCCCAATCTATTTTATCATTTACTGATAAGGTTTAAATACGAGCAATCGTAACGATGTCTTATAACGATGGTAATGAGTCTTATTAAAGTGAACTTATCATATGGTGATTATAGAGATTTTTGTTTAATAAAATACGGCACTATTCCATACTCTAATTGCGAATATAAAACATTATGCTGCGAATCTCTAACATTCTCAATACGCTGTTGATCTTGTTCAAAACATTTAGCAAAGTGATCATCAAGAGCAGAGGGAGCAGCCCAGCGATAATAGCCGTAGTTTAAAAGCTATCGAGCTGAATTTTGGTATGCGAGCTCCTATTCACCATGCCGAGGCTAAGTTCGAAGATCGGATCAAAACTTCTACCCCCTCCCATACAAACCACCCCTTTTAATAAGAAACAAATTGATTAAAATTGTTCCAGTGCAGATATTTAGTTCAAATTCGATAGTTTTCACTTTAGTAGTAACAAAACACTGCTCACAAAAAATGGGCGTGATCGGATAAGAATCACACTCACCTCCCATACAAACCACCCCTTTCCATTCGGAAAAAAATTATTAAAAATAGCTACAGCGTAGATAACCAGTTCAAATTCGGTATTTAACACTTTGGTAGGAACACAAAACTACTAACAATAAAGGGGCGTAATTGGATAAAAATAACGCCCACTTATAATAGTGACATGTAGCACTTATGTGCTAAAAGAAGCACATTTTTGGTATCACTGAAATGGCGAATGGAATATGAGCTTCCGCATAGCCGACGATAATTCTCTTACTAGTTTCTTTTAAATTTTTGTTTAATTTTCTATCCAACGAGACGTCACAGTAAAAACACGTCCGCACAGGTTGAAAGTTCACGTTAATAATTTTTATTATTAAACTTTTTAGGTAGAAAAAGTTTTCGTTTTTAAAAGAAAATATTTATTTATTTATTATAATTAACTAGCGAATGCCCGGAATGCGTTGCAATGCCACTTAAAAAAATTAAATATTTGCTTTTGAAATCTATTCATTTAAGATCATTAATTTATATATATATATATATATATATATATATATATATATATATATATATATATATATATATATATATATATATATATATATATATATATATATATATATATATATATATATATATATATATATATATATATATATATATATATATATATATATATATATATATATATATATATATATATATATATATATATATATATATATATATATATATATATATATATATATATATATAGATAATTGGTTCGCGGAACTTCCCGGTACTAAAACGGGGATAGTGACTCTGAGTTACGGGCGTTAAATTGTTTCAATTACGTCCACTTTAGGTGAAATTATCGACAGTAACCATACAAACCTTTATATTCAAATTTATAGGAGCAATATTAGCAATGTAAACGTAAATGTTCACGTAATTAAACAAATTGTGGGTGTAATAGGTGGGCGTGACATATTTTGTATACTCTGTTGTTCTTCCCGGTGCAACCCTATACATGTTTTCTATAAAGTGGTAGGCGTAAAATTGATCAAACAATTTTTTAAAAGTGAACGTTAAAATGATTCAACATCGCCCGTTTTTTGTGAAGTTGTCAAAAATACCCAAATAAACTCAGGTACCAAATTTCAGATTTTTAGCAGCAATATTAGCGAAATTATCGAATATTTTGTCGTCAGCACAGCAACTCACCAAAATGGGTTGGTTTGTGGATCATGTCCGATCACGCCCATTTTTTGTGAGCAGTTTTTTGTTACTACTAAAGTGCTTAATATCAAATTTGAACTGGATATCTGCACTGGAACTATTTTAAAGAATTTTTTTTTTTCGTATGGAAAGGGGTGGTTTTTTTGGGAGGGGGTAGTAGTTTTGGTCCGATCTGGTTCATCTTAGAACTTAGCTTCGGCATAGAAAATAGAAGCTCACATACCAAATTTCAGCTCGATAGCTCATAAACTACGGCTGTAATCGCTGGGACAGACAGACGGACGGACATCGTTAAATCGACTCAGAATCCGACGCTGATCATTTATATATATACTTTGTCATACGTACCACGCCCCCTTCTGGGAGTGTATAACGGAATAACAAACTTAATATACCATTCGGTACGTGCACTTGCACGTGGCGAAGGGTATAAAAAAGAAGCGAGCAATAGCTACAAGTACTTTCGGTTCGAATATTACAAAATATAATTTTTTTTTGTTTAAATTACAGGAAGTTATAAATATTTCTACTAATATTATTTTATCTGTAGACACATTTTTAAAAACTGTTGTTGGTTCTGTATGAAGAAAGATATTTTTACGAATATAATTTAAATTAGGACAATCGTTACGGATATGATCATCTATGTTCGGTAAGAGCAAAATTGACAGCAAGTGTTCATGAAAAAGCTTTGTGTGTTCCACTCGTAGTCGGATAAAAATCTGACATTGTCCGCGGGAGTAGGAATACGTGTAGACTGCTTTTTGGTCTCTGGTGTTAACGCTGCTATAATGATAATTTAAAGTTAGCCAATCAGCCGCTCTAGACAATTCTAGGTGTTGCTTAATGAGTCTTAAAATATAGTTTTTCTCATTTGTAACAAATGAGAAGATTGGCGCTTCGATGCCGCTTCGTCGACAAGCTCGTTTCTTGCGCGACCAGCGATCTATATAACTTTCATTTTATATGGATTACGAATGCAGTTATTTCAAATTACTGATGCTATTTCACTATCGTTTTTAATATTTTGTATAGCTTCAATGGTGAACTTACTGTCAGTACATATGATAAATTTAACTTTGCTATTTTTGCGTAATCTGTTGAAAGCTTTACGGCTGGAGCTGTAAATCATTTCGTTCTGATGTTATATTGCAAATGTTTTGTTATCTTTGGTTTTCGATCCATCGGTGTACATATAAATTGGAAGTCTCTGCAAATAAAGGGTGTTTCAACAAGGACGCTACAAAAGTAGACCGATAGGGACAGCAAACGACGCCATATTTGTTCCCGCTCTCTTGACATTTCTCTTTAGTAAGGTTTGCCATTTCATCGTGGAAAGATATACGAGCCAACAACTAGTCGAAATTATTAAAATTTACTACCGATATTCGGAGTTAGTGGCCTCAACTTTAAGAGTGCTACGTTCAAATTTTGGTCGTCACAATCGTCCTACCAGATCAACAATTGAGCGTCTAGTGGAAAAATTTGAATCCACAGGCACAGTACAAAATGTTCCCGTGCCAGTAAGACAAAGAAGTGTCCGTAGTGTCGAGAATATTGTTGCCGCTGAGGCTTCGGTTCAAGAAAGCCCAAATGTGTCTCTCACACGTCGTTCTCAAGCGTTTGGCATCTCTGTGACGTTGTTGTGGCGAATTTGCGAAATGATCTTGGCCTACATCCTTAAAAGATCAAATTGACCCAAGAACTGAAGCCGCTTGACCACCAGAAGCGTCGTATGTTTGTGAATTGGGCTGAGCAACAACTTGAAAATGATTCGGATTTTCATTGAAAAATCAACTTCAGCGATAAGGCTCATTTCTGGCTGAATGGCTTCGTCAATAAGCAAAATATGTGTTATTGGTCAGGCAGCAATCTACACGTACTCCATGAGTCATCATTGCATCCCGAAAAAATTACGGTTTGGTGCGGTTTATGGGACGGCGGCGTCATTGGGCCGTACTTCTTCCGTGATGATCAAGACTGGCACGTTACTGTGAATGGGAATCACTACTGTTCAATGATAACCGAATACTTTTGGCATAAATTGGATGATATGGACTTGGAGGACATGTTGTTGCAACAGGACGGCGCCACAAGTCACACAGTGAATGTCACAATCAATTTATTGGAAACCATGTTTGGTAGACGTGTTATCGCATGAAATGGCCTAGTCGATTGGCCGCCTCGGTCGTGCGATTTGACGCCGTTAGACTATTTCCTGTGAGGCTACGTCAAGTGTATGGTCTATGCCATAAACCAGTGACGATTGATGAACTTCGTACGAATATCGAACGTGAAATTGCAGCAGTATCGGCCGATTTATGCTTGAAAACCGTCGAAAATTGCGTTCAGCGTATAGACTTCTGTAAGCGTGGTGGCCATGCAAAAGAAATCGAGTTCCATACATAATGGCATCGAATGTACTTTCACAGGAATAAAGAATTTCATTGTTTTATTGAAAAAAACTTTTGTAGCGCTTTTATTGAGAAACTCTTTATATATAATTGTCTAAAGTATCTTAAGATCGGCTATAACGATTTTGCTGAAATTTTGCATTTTGGTCTTACTTAACAAGAAAAAAATATTGCGGTATGTTCCATCCTTGAAAAAAGCCGTTAAGTGGCGAAATCGAGGTTTTAATTTGTGGGCATGGTCAAACAGTTTTTAAGCAAACAAGATTTGATTGATTGTGTACTTTATCTTGAAAATGGCTCCAACGATTTTGATGAAGATTTTCAGTTTGCCGTTATTTGGTACAATAATAAGATTGCGACATCGGGAAAACTTGCGAAGTGGATAAAAAAGTGGGCATGGTCGAAAATTAATTCTTATCATATAAGAATGGGTGGCATGATGAGTTGGATAACGCGAAGCTGATCGCGTACCTAAAACTGCACAACCCAGAGGTTCCGATGGATGAATGGTTTGTCATCCGAGCTGAGGAACCTCAAAAACTCAGCATGTCCTTCCTTTTGTCAATCAGCGGGGAAAGCCTTGCCCCGCTTGAAAGGTTGGACAACAAACTTAAGTTTGGCGTCAGGCATGCGAAACTCAAAATTTTCCAAGGCAGTGCGGACGAGATTGGCGATGCGAGCAAGCTTCTCGATGAGCTTAGCATCGTCAAGAATGCCACAACATCCTGATGCTGAATGTCGTGCAGATTAATCTGCAGCACTCGAAATGTGCTACAGAGAATCTGATTGTCTTCCTCAGGGAGGGAGGCATAGACATTGGCATTATCCAAGAGCCCTGGGTGAACAGTAGCAGCATCAATGGTTTCACGGATAGCAACTACCTACTATACTACAAGAAAGATGCAGGTAAACCTAGATCTTGTATTATTATTAAAAAACACATTAAAGCATTTCTTTGCAGCAGTTCCAGTTCCGCTGATCTGACAGTTGTCAGGATCGAACTAGACGGCGGTAAAAAAATAGTGGTAGCATCCGCGTACATGGCGCATGACCTGCCTGCTCCACCAGACGAAGTGAGTAGGCTTGGCCAAAGCCTGTGCAGGAATGAAACCTTAATTTTAGGTTGCGACGCCAATGCCAGACATACGCTTTGGGGTAGCAGTGAAATAAATGACAGAGGTGAGTCACTTTTTGATTTTATTACACAAACTAATTTAGACATATGTAACCGGGGAAATTCTCCCACCTTTATCTTTCCGAGTACGGATGATTTCATAGGATGGGAGGAAGTTCTCGATATCACTCTTACCAATCTCAATGCCGAGATCAAAGTAGAAGGCTGGAGAGTATCTAGTCAGCGATCCTTTTCTGATCATGCCTGGATACTTTTCAGTCTTGATCTCAAAGTTGATGCCCCACCTATTTATAGGAATCCAAGAAGGATTAACTGGGAAAAATTCCGCAATTCCGTGAACTCCTCTTTAGGCAGGTATTCACCCATTTCTTCATCCCCTTCTGAACTAGATGATAGAGCAGGAAAATTCGAGAAAGCTTTTAGTTCGGCTTTCATGAACTCATGCCCTATCACTCGCAGTAAGAGTAAATTCCCGTCATGGTGGAACAATGACTTGACAGGCCTTAGGAAGCTTGTCAGAAAGGAGTTCAACGAGGCGTATATACAAAATTCCTGGCACTCCTACAGAGAGTGTCTTAAAACCTACAAAAAGGCGATCAGATCGGCGAAAGCTAGCTCTTGGTCAAATTTTTGTGAATCTATCGAGACTGTCAAAGACTCGGCCAGACTTAGTAAAATCCTGTCCAAAGAACACTCGTGCCCATCCTTTATCAAAAAGATGGACGGGTCTTGGGCTGAATCTCCTAATGAATCATTGACTGCCCTTATGGATACCCACTTTCCAAGCGGTGATGATGAGATGAATCTAACTACGATGCACAGCGCGGCAATTTCTCTGTTTTAGCTGACTCTCTCATCACTAAGGAACGTATTATATGGGCTGTCAAGAGTTTCTCTCCTTTTAAATCTCCAGGCCCGGATGGTATACTTCCGGTCATGCTATGGAACCTCAGAGACACAGTGGTCCCATGGCTGGAGCAACTTTTCAAACAAAGTATCACTCTCAGCTATATTCCCTCAAGTTGGAGGAACGTTAGAGTGGTCTTTATTCCTAAGGTTGGTAGGCGTGGACATGAGTCCGCGAAGGACTTTAGACTCATCAGCCTGTCCTCTTTCGTACTTAAAACATTAGAAAGAATCATTGACTATCATATTAGACTTTCACTCTCAGATGGAGGGTTTTCGAATTCCCAGCATGCTTACCTCAAAGGTAGATCCACTGATACGGCACTACATGAGGTAATCCGGGTAATCGAAAGGTCTATTAACTCTAAACAGTATACTTTAGGAGCCTTTCTGGACATTGAAGGCGCTTTTAACAATGTTAGCTCTGAAGCCATTAAAAATTCTCTGATAGAGCATCAAGTAGATGCGGGAATTGTATACTGGACTATGTCCATGTTGCAGTCTCGGGTGATACAGGCGAATTTGGGTAATTGTAATATCACTAAATCAGTCAACAGAGGTACCCAGGGAGGGGTTCTCTCACCACTTCTGTGGTTGGTTGTTATGGATGATATGCTAAAATCTTTTGAAAAATCCGGTATTAAAGCAGTTGAGTATGCCGACGACGTTGTGATCCTAGTATCAGGTCTGTTTCCGTCCGTCCTTAGTGAAATCATGGGCAGGGCGCTGAGAACACTAAGCTCATGGGCCGCTAGGTGCGGCTTGGCTTATCAGTGAACCCAGTGAAAACAGAATTACTACTATTCACCACTAAAACCAAGATACCTCAATTCAACTTACCAGTTCTAAACGGACAAGCACTTACTCTCTCCACTGAAGCCAAGTATCTCGGTGTTCTTCTTGATACAAAGCTAAATTGGAAAAATAATATTATACTGCGAGTTAAAAAAGCCTGCATTGCTTTTTATACATGCAATAAAATGTTTGGCAAACGTTGGGGTCTCCAGCCAAAGATGGTACTCTGGATGTACAGGGCTGTAGTTCGACCGATTCTAACCTACGGAGCTCACGTTTGGTGGCCAGCGCTTAGTAAAAATTATAATATAGTAAAATTAGGAAGAGTGCAACGATCCGCATGCATTGGCATAACTGGGGCTCTGAGATCCAGTCCCTCAGATGCGCTAAATGTACTTGTGCATCTTCTTCCCATTGATCTTCACATCAAATTTGTAGCCGCATGCACTGCAGCAAGACTCAATGAAGTAGGGTCTTGGCAAGCTAGGACATACGGCCACAGCAGAATCTTAGGTACACTACCTAAGGAGGTAGTACCTGTAACGACTGACTACATTTCACCGAAAATAGTTCTTAACAAGAACTTTTTACACAGATTTCCATCCAGAGAAGAATGGTCAACCAATAGTGTAATCGACAAATTCGGCGTTGCCATTTTTACGGATGGCTCCAAGATGAGTTGTGGAATTGGCGCAGGTGTTTTCTGTAAACACCTTGGTATCTCTAGATCTCTTAGACTTCCTGATGAGGCCAGTGTGTTTCAAGCTGAATTGATAGCTATCTTAGAAGCTTGTAGCATTATTAGTAGCAAACTAACTCGTAAAAAGAACATAGCCATATTCTCTGACAGTCAGGCAGCTATTAAAGCATTGTCCTCTAATGTTATTACATCAAAATTAGTTCTTCAAGGCAGGAATAACTAGATCTTCTCGGTCACAGACATAGAATAAACCTTATCTGGGTTCCAGGACATAGGAGCATAGTAGGAAATGAAGTGGCCGATGACCTGGCCAGGAAGGGCTCTGCATCGGCGCTGGATCTGGCTGTTCCGGTTCCGGTACCTATAGGCAAGGTTAAATCTGAAATCTGCAATTTCTTTCTCAATAAAGCCAAGTCTATATGGAAAAACACCGCAGGATGCGTTGTATCCAAAAAAACTTGGCCGAACTACAACCTTTCAAGATCCCTTGAACTCATTAACTTGAGGCGTCGAGACATCGCGCGGATCACATACATCTTCACTGGACACTGGCCTATTGGTGAACATGCCCGCAGATTGGGAATTCCCTATAATGTCCACTGTCGTAGCTGCAAAAACACCAGTGAACCAGAGACACTGAGTCACTTCATATGCGACTGTCCGGCTTTAGCAAGAGTCAGGCTTCGTACACTCCTCTCCGCCTTTCCAACCTCATTAGAAGTCTTATCTGACTACCCACTAATGAACATTTTAAAATTCCTCAACAATTCAGGATGGCTCCAGCATTGATCCCTCCCCGCCCCTTCAGGAGATCGTGGTAACAAAACGGCATTAATTATGCTACTTGTACTGGTGGAGTTCCACTAGTTTTCTCGCCACTTATACTACTACATATAAGAACAGTAAGTCAAAATTTGATCCTTTTTTTAATTTACTGAAAATAAAGTTTTAAAATGTCTATAAGTTTTTGGGGGAATCCCTTCAATTGGGATTCCTCCAGAACAAAAGCGCGTTCTCTAAAACTTTTTTAATCAAATCGTTTCAAATGTCACTAAAGAACAACAAAATCCATGTGCTATTCAAAAAAAAATCTCCACCATGATTTTTCCAGAAGCTAAGCGTGTTTTCCTGACCTTTTAAATGCAAAACGGATCTATTGGCACTAACAAACAACAAAATCCAGGTGCTCTTAAAAAAATAGTCTCCACTAGGATTTCTCCAGAACCTAAGTGTGTTTTCCAGAACTTTTAAATGCAAATCGGTTCTATTGGTACTAACGAACAATAAAATCCATGTGCTTTTCAAAAAAAAGTTTCCACTAGGATTTCTCCAGAATCTAAGCGTGTTTTTCAGAACTTTTAAATGCAAATCGGTTCTATTGGCACTAACGAACTACAAAATCCATGTGCTCTTCAAAAATAAATTTCATTTGAGATTTATGCGTGTCCTTCCGAACATTTTTTGCATAATTCGGTTATTTTTTCTCAAAAGTACCTGTTTGATAAACTTATAAAACTTGTAATACATAAATCATCACTGTAAAATTTTCCCTTAATTTTTAACCATAAACAACCCTGAATTTTTAACTTTTTTACACTTGGACACTCTGTCCTGACTATCTTCTAAAAATTTTCAACATCGTGTAAAACCAAGAATAAGGGATCTAATTAAAAGGAAAAAAAACATATAGTTATTTTTCTTTAAAATCATTATCCACCAAAGATCGTTTCGAAGACACATCGGGTCCTAAGTTGTCCCTGCATTAGTGGAATTCCATGCAGCCTGCGTTTTAATAAAACTCCGTCGGCGTCTGAAAACTGATCAGTCGTCGCTTCAACATTTGGTGCCTCCTGTGAGGACCTTTTGTGTCTTCTGCAATACATCGCGATTTGGTCTTCGGACGGTGTAGAGGCCGCGACGCAGTTATATATAACCTCGTAGCAACTTCCATGCGCATTATCATCTGGTGGTGAAGATACCGCGAGGCAGTTGTAAATAACCTCAATTCTGTAATCGGGTAAGTGCATTTTGGTTATTAGTGTGAATTGGTTGTTGTATATACTAAAATGTCGGACGACCCAAAAATAGCCAGGTAGTAGTCGACTATGTAACTGAACAGTCAGTGCTTCTGTCTTCAGTGCAAAAAGCTTTGCGCAACTTTAAGAAGGATGGAGCTATTCACAAAACCGATTCATATTTTCAAACTCGTTTGGAGTCGCTAAGCTCGATGCGCTCAGAATTTCGAAGAAATCACAAAAGGCTCATGCGAATGGCTGCAGATTATGATGTTACGCAACGATACATACAACCAGATGTATGTGACGAATTTGAGGAAGCATATATTTAAGCAGTGTCCCTCATTCGAGATGCACATGCTGCTGCCTGTCCACCCTCTCAAGTCGCCACTACTTCGAACAACAGTAAGCATAATTCTACAACTACTGACGTACCGTTACCAGAAGTTAGACTCCCAACTTTTAATGGCAATTATGTCAAATGGCCCACGTTTAAAGAAATATTTCACAATAGAGTCCATGAAAATAATCGGTTTACTGATATTCACCGTTTTCATTACCTAAAGCATGAGCTGTATAGCGAGGCTGCGCAAGATATCCAGCATCTAAGTCTTATTGGTGAAAACTATCCAGAAGCGTGGAACATGTTGTTCAATATTTTCGAAAATAAACACATACTCATTACACATTATATGGATGTTTCAGTAGCTCTGAAGCGGTTTACCCAAACATGTCGATCGTGCATTAGTTCTATTAAAAAATTAGGTGTGAATGTTGAGGAGTAAAACCAAATCATAATGTACTACATGCTTAAGAAATTACCAATCGCGGTACGTAATGACTGGGATCGAGTATAGCGTAAACAAAAAGCTATACCTACATTCACTGAGCTTTGCGAATATCTTGACGAATTTTATCAAATGCTGATTACGTCAGCAAAATCACAGGTGTCGTCAAAGCAACAATCATCACAAGACTCGCGTGAATGTTCGATATTTCTGAATATGAACCTAACAGAAAGGAAATCTGTCATCGAAAAATACAAACTTTGCTTCAACTGTCTTGGTTACAATCATATGTCTTCAAAGTGCAGCAGTCGTCGTAATTGTTTCACTTGCGGTGGTAGACCTAACACTCTGATCCATGCGGATCGCAATGAGACGCCGTGCACTACTTCTATGCAGGTGACTTTTCTATTACAACCAACTTTTCTATCTAAACCGGAAGCAGCTTCGGCAATGAACTTTGAGGTTTTGTTACCAACGGCCGTTGTAACCGTCGATACTTATGATAGTCAAAGCTTAAATTTCCTAACGTTTATTGACCAAAGCTCTTAAGCATCGTTTGTGAGTGAACGCGCTGTTCAACTACTACTATCAAAGGTTTGTCTGAAACTAAAGTTGCTGAAGGACGTTCCTATGTAATTCCGTTATGATGACAACAATAAGCACAGTGTTCTAGCCTATGTTCATGCCGGAAAGACGAGTCTCTTCGAAGGTTCATCCGCATTTGGACGGTTTAGAACTGGCTGATCCAAATTATTTTGAACCGCAACATATCGATCTTCTTTTCGGCAGTGATGTCTGCGACGACATTATTCTCAACGATATCTGACACGCAAGCTGTGGCAATCCAATAGCTCAAAAAACAACTTTTGGTTACATCGTATCAGGAAAGGTGTGGTCGGTATCTTCGCCTACCATCACTATATCATCTTTACACACATCAATTGAAATTGAAAATTTATTACAACAATTTTGGGAGCTCGAGGAGTTCGCCGAAGAACGCATCCCATCAAACGAAAAACAATGGAGCGAAAAGTTTTACAATAAAACCTACCAACGCATGGAAAGCGGTAAATATTTGGTATGTCTACCATTATTATCTTAGTGTGACCCTTCTAATGTTATCGGCACATCCAGGCATGTGGCCCTAAAACGGTTCCTATACCTGGAACGACGTCTAGCCCAAGACCCATCACTAAAACAAATTTATCAACAAACTATCGAAGAGTATTTGCAGCTTGGCCAGATGAAGCCGGTTTTGACGTCAGAAGAACAACATCAAGTATTTGCGAACAACATCGCCTTCTTGACCTGCTGTTACTTGCCACACCACCCTATGATAAAAGAATCTTCCTCAACAACCAAAACTCGAATTATCTTTGATGCATCAGCCAAATCGCGCAACGGTAAGTCCTTAAACCACATATTAGCTACCGGCCCTTCCCTACAAAACGAGTGGACAGTGGTTCTCACTAATTGGCGTTTTTACGAATATGCTTTTATGGCAGATGTAGAAAAAATGTACCGCTGCATTAACGTGACAGCAAAATGCTCAATATCAGCGCATCTTATGACGTAATAACCCTACTAATGAAATTAAGGAATACTTTTATTCAACCGTCATGTTCGGCACCCGTTCAGCACCTTTCACCGCTATTCGCACAATGCATCAACCGGCTGACGATGAAGCCAAAAATTATCCACTTGCTGTCAATACAGTGAAACGTCAAATGTACGTCGACTACGTTTTTTCTGTAGGGCATTCAGTCAAAGAAGCTATTGAGCTGCAAACACAAGTGATTGCCATGCTACGCAGCAGAACCTTCGTGCTTCGAAAATGGTCGAATAATAATGGAACACATTCCGAAGGAATTTCGCGCAACAGCCGGGTCTTTTTTAAGCGAAAACTTAAAAGCTTTAGGTGTCTATTGGAATCCGGCCAGCGATGAATTTACATTTCATTTGAACTTCGAATTATCAGCTGTTCCGATAACCAAATGAACGATTCTCTCCACCATTGCACGGCTATTTGATCCGTTAGGCTGGTTTAATCCTGTTATTGTTAAAGCCAAACTAATAATGCAGCAGCTGTGGTCTCTGCAACTTGACTGGGATAAGGTGGTGCCCAAAAATATTCAAACGTCTTGGAACCAATATATCAATGAACTTCCATCTATCACAACGATACGTGTACCACATCTAGTTTAGAATCTACACGCAGTCTTCATATTTTCTGTGATGCTTCAATGCACGCATATTCTGCTACAGCCTATCTAAGAGTGCGAGATGACAGCGGAGCGGCAACTATCATACAAGTTTACTTTTGGCTAAATGTAAAGTCTCGCCAATAAAACCAAAATTGACACGAGCAGAATTATTCGCCGCAGTTCTATCAACCAAAATGTTTAAATTTTTAAAACAAAATTTATCATTTGAGATCGATGCTTCTAACACATTTTACTGGACAGACTCAATGATCGTACTAGGATGGATTCGCGGTGAACCAAGCCGGTGGAAGGTATTCGAATACGTAAAATTATAGAAGATAATCCTGCAGATTGCTCCAGTCGTGGCCTTAGTCCGACGAAACTCGCACTACATCAGTTGTGGTGGAGTAGCCCACCATGGCTTCGACTACATAATCAGGCATGGCCGCAGACTAACGTTGACGCTATTCCGTTCTCGCTTTCAGTGGAAGCTGAAGTTAAACGCGTAAAGGTTAATTTTACCAACATCGAACTCCAAAACTTGGTTGCCGTCTTTGAGAAATTCTCTTCGTATACGCGTTTGATACGCGTCATCGCTTATTGTCACCGATTTATTTTGACTGTCGACATCAGAAGTGTGAACGACGATATAATGCTTTGATTGTGCACGAGTTAAGCAGTAGCCTTCAAAGCGTTCTTTACATAGTCCAACGCGACGCATTTCCCAACGAATGGAAATCACTTTCGTCTAATCAAACTCTTATACTGTTGAACTTATACCGTTGAATCCTTTTTTTGATGCATCTACACAATTGATTCGTTTAGTAGGACGATTGCGTGATGCATTGCTTTCAGCTGATCAGAAATATCCATAAATTCTGCCAGCAAAACATCCTTTTACGAACTTATTAATTTCATACAGCCATCTCAACACCATGCATGGCGGAACAGCTATAACGTTAATCATATTAGAAAGCACTACTGGATCATTAATGGACGAAATGCTGTACGAACATAATTCATCGATGTATTATCTGTTATCGATGCAAGCCCAAATTACACGAAAACCTAATGGGAAGTTTACCTGCTGCACCCGTACGCCCCGCTAGAGCATTCTCTTCAGTAGGTGTCGATTATGCCGGCCCAATTAATGTCTCACCCTAAAAGGGTCGCGGACGAACTTCAGTAAAGGGTTATATTGCACTTTTTATCTGCCTTGTAACAAAGGCGGTTCATCTCGAACCAGTGGGTGATCTCTCTGCGAATGCTTTCATAGGCGCGTTAAAACGGTTTATCGGACGA
Source organism: Suillia variegata (assembly GCA_949127995.1). Lineage (NCBI taxonomy): Eukaryota > Metazoa > Arthropoda > Insecta > Diptera > Heleomyzidae > Suillia > Suillia variegata. Next base: position 15,607,847 of record OX421846.1, read on the forward strand.
CGAGGCTTGTGTCGTGATATTTACAGTGATTGCGGTACTAACTTTGTCGGTGTAAACCGCAAATTACAATCAAATCAGATGGCGTATAAAACTTATATTGAATCGAATATCGTACCGTTTCTTAGCGAACAACAGATTCAGTGGCTCAGGTTAAATCCTGTATGAACTCCAGGCCGCTATGTCCTTTATCAACTGATCCTGACGATTTTATGGTCCTAACACCAGGACATTTTCTAACCGGTGACTCGTTGCTTGCACCTCCTATTGGAGAACTTGACACACTTAGTCTCATCGATCGTTGGCAAAATTGTCAATTTATCTAGCAGCAATTCTGGCGTCGCTGAAGTAACGAATATTTGTCGCGATTGCAGAGGAGACCAAAATGGTTGAAAGGTAGAACAAACTTACATGTTAATGACGTCGTGCTAATAAAAGATGAAAGACATGTAATCGCTGGTCACTCGGGAGAATCATCGAATAAATAAACAAATAAATAAATAAATAAATAAATAAATAAATAAATAAATAAATAAATAAATAAATAAATAAATAAATAAAAAAATAAATAAATAAATAAATAAATAAATAAATAATCTCTTTTTCGAAATCTACCTTGGTAAATCCATTCTTTTTAACACAATCTATAAAGAAAAATTATTTGTTTTTAACCTATTTATAAAAAATGAATTCTTCTTTCAATCTTTTTTCTTTCTTTATATTTTCCTTTGTACCAAATGGGCGTCTAAACCATTCATTCATGTTGATGAAATTTTAGGGAGTTGCTGTGCTCACGTCAACTTAAGTTTAGGGCAAAGAAAATTTTGCCACGCCCACCTACTACGCCCACAATTTGTAAAACTAAATTAAAATATTATATTATTTCGCTAATATTGCTCCTAAAAATCTGAAATTTGGTATCTAAGTTTTTATTAGCACTAACGATGACTTCCTCAAAAATGGGCGTGGTTGGATCAATTTAACGCACACTTTCCAAATAAGGGTGAATCATTTTTACGCCTACCACCATTTGCTCAGAAACTTGATGTGCTTAGAGAAAACATGTAACGGGATGCACCGGGAAGAATAACAGGATGTACAAAATTTGCCACGCCCACTTATTACGCCCTCAATTTATTTAATTAAGTGAAAATATACCATGATATTGCTAATATTGCTCCTAAAAATTTGGGATCTTGTTTCTGAGTTTGTATGCCGATAATTTCACAGCCGTAACTCAGAATCGCTACAACGGTGAGTACCGAGAAGTTCCGCTAACTGAAGGGAGTACCGGGAAGTTCTGCTACCATTTTTTTTTTAATTGGCATTGCAACGCATGCCGGGCATTCGCTAGTTACCATATAAAAAATAGTTTAAGTTGTTAAGCTCTTGTAATTGTATTCCAGCAAAACCTTAGTGTTGAAAAATCACTTTTCACTTAAGTATTTAAACTGTGTTAAAAAATCACTTGCTTGGAGGTTTAACTGCAAACCAAGGAGGATAGGAGTGGAAAGAAGATAAATTTAAAGCACACTGCTGTCAAAGTAACAACAATTTCATTGGCGGAGTTTACCTCGTCATTTTTGTTGTTGGTTTAACGAAAGATGGAAATAGTATGGGGAATAATTAAACAGCTGTTCAATTTTTAAGATTCTTTGTAAATTTTTTTGAGAGACAAATTGCTTTGATTTTACGAGTTAATATACTGTTTAAAGAATACATTTCAATATATTTACATTTCTAGAATATTTTGGTGCATATAAAATACAACTCAATGCAGAAATAAGTTCATAATCATTGAATTACTACTGAAGGTTCCGTGAAAAAGTTTTCGGGCCGACAGTGTTGTCAATTAAAACGAAATAAAAGTTAGCTGGCCGACTAAAACTACTACTACCCCATACAAACCACTTATTTCTATACGAAAAATAAATAAATTAAAATAGTTACAGTGCAAATAACCAGTTAATTTTCAGTATTTAACATTTTCGTAGGAATACAAAACTACGAACCAAAAATGAGTGTGATTTGATAAAAAAAACTTATAATAGAGACATGTAGCACTTTAGTGATAAAATCAAAATTTTTGGTGTCACTGAAATGGCGGCTTAGCTGAAGGTTATTCTTTTACCACTTTTTAAATAATTTAAGTTTCAATAAAACAATTCTTTATAAAGAATAAAAACATTTTTTATTATAACTTTAACATTTTTAAATTATTTTATTGTAATATTATATAATATTTAATGTATTTTTTATAATTTTCGCTTCACAAATCAAATTGTTCGTTATAATATTAGAAAAATAGTATAAATCAATTTTTACCCGCTAAGTTTAATTTTTCTACGGTTTAGCCTTTTCTTGTTTGGTTATGAGGCGGCAACACTGTCGGCCAAAAAATTATTCAGCGGAACCTTCAGCATTTTTCAATGATTGTGTGCTTTTTACCGCATAAATTTATACTTTATGCATGTCGAAATGTGCCTTATATTACTATCGTAGGGAATCTATTCACTTTGATGCAAAGAGAAATATTGTATCATTGCAATTTATGATTAAATAAAAAAATTTTCATTTTCGGCTGTCGCAAAATTTAAACAGCTGATTTATTATTCACCTAAAACAACAAAATACACACAAGCAGCGTCCAACAACAATTCAATGTGGTTGTTGGAAATTGTGGAGAGTTCAATTTTTCGAATAAAATTTTCGCCAACAACACTACAATGTGGTTGTTGGAAATTGTGGGGAGTTTCGGCTGCTGCAAACCAGAGAACAATAAGAAGGCACACTTCGTGTCCGGCATTCCACTGTCCTTACAACAAACACAATACATGTTGTTGTACAACAGCAACAACTCAGCCGAAACTCCCCACAATTTCCAACAACCACATTGTAGTGTTGTTGGCGAAATTTTTTTTCGAAAAATTGAACTCTCCACAATTTCCAACAACCACATTGAATTGTTGTTGGACGCTGCTTGTGTGTATTTTGTTGTTTTAGGTGAATAATAAATCAGCTGTTTAAATTTTGCGACAGCCGAAAATGAAAATTTTTTTATTTAATCATAAATTGCAATGATACAATATTTCTCTTTGCATCAAAGTGAATAGATTCCCTACGATAGTAATATAAGGCACATTTCGACATGCATAAAGTATAAATTTATGCGGTAAAAAGCACACAATCATTGAAAAATGCTGAAGGTTCCGCTGAATAATTTTTTGGCCGACAGTGTTGCCGCCTCATAACCAAACAAGAAAAGGCTAAACCGTAGAAAAATTAAACTTAGCGGGTAAAAATTGATTTATACTATTTTTCTAATATTATAACGAACAATTTGATTTGTGAAGCGAAAATTATAAAAAAATACATTAAATATTATATAATATTACAATAAAATAATTTAAAAATGTTAAAGTTATAATAAAAAATGTTTTTATTCTTTATAAAGAATTGTTTTATTGAAACTTAAATTATTTAAAAAGTGGTAAAAGAATAACCTTCAGCTAAGCCGCCATTTCAGTGACACCAAAAATTTTGATTTTATCACTAAAGTGCTACATGTCTCTATTATAAGTTTTTTTTTATCAAATCACGCTCATTTTTGGTTAGTAGTTTTGTATTCCTACGAAAATGTTAAATACTGAAAATTAACTGGTTATTTGCACTGTAACTATTTTAATTTATTTATTTTTCGTATAGAAATAAGTGGTTTGTATGGGGTAGTAGTAGTTTTAGTCGGCCAGCTAACTTTTATTTCGTTTTAATTGACAACACTGTCGGCCCGAAAACTTTTTCACGGAACCTTCAGTAGTAATTCAATGATTATGAACTTATTTCTGCATTGAGTTGTATTTTATATGCACCAAAATATTCTAGAAATGTAAATATATTGAAATGTATTCTTTAAACAGTATATTAACTCGTAAAATCAAAGCAATTTGTCTCTCAAAAAAATTTACAAAGAATCTTAAAAATTGAAAAGCTGTTTAATTATTCCCCATACTATTTCCATCTTTCGTTAAACCAACAACAAAAATGACGAGGTAAACTCCGCCAATGAAATTGTTGTTACTTTGACAGCAGTGTGCTTTAAATTTATCTTCTTTCCACTCCTATCCTCCTTGCTGCAAACTGAAAACCCGAAACAAAATAATAAAACAACAATTCAAAATTTCACAGCATACTTGTTAAATCGTATTTTTTTAAATTCTCAAAATTGCCAGTTTTACTTACAAGGTAATGCAAAACATCTAGCGTCCGAAAATAAATATAAAATAACTCTTTTCTACATTACTGGGCAATGCAAAATAGGAATCAAAATAACTGTACCTCAACTCAGAATTTCGCCTATTACTTTCTTTTAATTTTCATACTTTCCATTTTTTGTTTACAAGGAAATGAAAAATCGCTTGCGTCAAAAAACAAAAATTAAATTTCTTATAAACCCCATTTTCTGCATGCTAGGTAATGCAAAATAGTTTCTTCAGGTTCTTAGTTTGCATTACCTCTTCCCTGCGTAAGTAATGCATGTTTCCACTGTATCCAATGTATCAATCGATGTATTCGTCGATCTTATAGGTAATACATTCTCAACTTTTCTGTTGAGCTCTAACATATAAAGTGGAATTTGCTAAAATTATTACCGCATAAAAATTACTGCATAAATATTATAAATTTTTGGCGTATACTTGCAGATCTAAAGTCAGATATGGGACATAGGATATTACAAGTTAGTCCCAAATACATATAAATGGAAAAATGTGGGCAGGATAGTATAATCACTTTAATCAATTAATTAACTTAAACATGTTTCTTTAAAAAAAACTAAGCAACACCGAGTATTTTTAGCTAGTGTATAAATAAAGTTTCCCTTACCGTTTAAAACATGCACCATTACTGTTTCCGTTATGTCGTTTCCAAGCAAGCATGTATAGTTTCCAGTGTCATGTCGATTAGCATTGGCGATATATAGCCGACTTAGGGCACGCCCTGGTAGCATATCTGTTTTAACACTATATTTCAAATAAAAAGATTAAAAAAATTAGTTTTAAAAAATCGTTTAATATTATAGAAACATAAATCGAATATTTTTTTAGAAAAATGGTTTGCGTTTATTTGCACTATATTGTAACATTACAGTAGAGATATATTGTTTATGAGCGAGTTAACCGATAAACGTATGAACTTTGAATGAAAATTGAATACATAAAAATTTCAGTGGCGGCATTAAAAACATTGTCAATAAATAATTGTTTTTTAAGAAAAAAAAAAATGGTTAGGAATTTTCTTTTGTGCCGACAAATAAAAAAAAGGAGTCATTTTGCACGAGTAAGTAAATCGGTATTTACAAACGCTTGCAAAAACTGCCACTTACATATGTGGATAACATTTACGATATACATATTGTCACTTCGTTGCTTTTAAATTGCATTCAAGTGTTATATGTAATGTTTGCAAGTATTAGTTAATAGGCGACGATATGCCAAATTTAACAGCACACTAAAATAAAGTTCCATTTTTAGCTCCTGCTGTTGATGTTTGTAATAATCTTTCAAAAAAATATAAATCCGTATTTAACAAACCAAATTTTAAAATGTGTAGGCAATATGTTTAACCAAAAATTTTTAAACTTGTTGAAATTTTTTTTAAAAACGAACTGTTTAATAATCACAGAATGAATTAAACTTTGCAAAGTAATGTAACTTTAATTGCAAATATTTTGCAGTAAATTTTATAAAATATGAAAATAATAAAATGTATATTTTTGATTACTTTTTTTAAATAAATTAATTTTTTTAATGCCACTGGATTGTTTTGACAGTTGCTTATGTGTGTTAGTTTACAAACATACACGTTTTCAAATACAGAAGCAAAATGGGGTGTCTTCTATAAATTTTAGAATTTTTTCACGTTGAGCAAATACGTTAGTGCCAATAAAGAAGTATTTTATGAGTCACATGTACTTCAAAATAACATAAATTTTGGACTCCACTCAGTGGTGTATATTGGTCCGATGTTTGTAAAGTAGAAAAATACTCAAGATAGATATAGACATAATTAAAAATATATATTCCTGATTAGAATAAAAAAACTAAGTCAATATAGCCATATCTGTCCGTTGTATACACTGGTTTCTCTTATGCCCTAGACGATTAAATTTTGGAACCAATCCGCCCACTATTACAAAAATACTGATTTCTTGTTAACACGATATTTTGTAATAATATGGAACAACTGATTACATTTTGAAAACGATTAGTCTGGTTAATATTTTATATATTTGATTATGTGTAATTGGGTAATCGTCCATATTCAATTGGAATTGCCTATTATGAAATACCTACGACTATATATAAGTATATATATATGTATATATATATATATATATATATATATATATATATATATATATATATATATATATATATATATATATATATATATATATATATATATATATATATATATATATATATATATATATATATATATATATATATATATATATATATATCTAATTACTTTACATTCAAACAGGCTGGAAAGGAAAATTAATAGTTTTCGTTAATTCTGACTTAAGATATTTATATGGACATGGATATAAATGGACTGGCGATTTTAAAAATCCCATAAGAAGAGCAATCTCATTGGTGGAATAAATTAAATTTTAAAGCTCGCAAAAAGCTCTTAAGCTAATCACTGCAACCCCTTAAGTTGGTCCCCTTGTCGTGGGGAAGGGGCTTAAGCGGCCATATGGATCTCCCTAGTTGGAGACTTCTTATGATCGCCAGAAGCTGTGGTTATATAGAAGACTCTAGTCAGAGAGTTTCTGTGTCACGTGAACTAAGAGGAAGGCTCGATAATAATTACAAGTGGAGACCACGGTGATCCAAGACTGGAACACCAGGAGCACTTTTCTTGTGACTAGTATTGAGATTGCCGTACCAACGCCACCCTAAGCCAAGGTGGATATTCTATCCGCGGAAACGAAAACTCCACTCACCGTGCAGCAAAAATGGGTGGAGATCGATGTTGGACTATCGGGTCTGGTAATGAATTACGTCCTCGATAAACCTGCAGGTCCTCACCCGGAGTTTGACTCATCGGAAACCTTTAGGGATTATAAGGTAGTCAAATGTGCAGATCGTTTCTCACTGGATTTCCTCACCTTAGGCTTAGTAAAATGTTGTCCAAATTATGTTAAAATTATGAATGGAAAGTGTACGACATCAGCAATGGATTCGCTAGAAACATTAGTTCAATGTCACTTTCCTGGTTGCGAATCACAGCAGAGATTGGTGACCTGGGAAACACATAGATCCATGTCGGATGACGTGGTAGACACAATAATAGATAAAGAAAATATTATCTTCTCAATAAATAGTTTCAAGCCGTTTAAATCGGCGGGGCCAGACGGTATTATACCGATTATGATTCAGAAGACTCTGAAGACTATTCAAACCTGGTTCATTAATATTTTCAAAGCCTGCTTACGTCTTTCCTATATTCCAGAGAGTTGGAGAAGGGTAAAAGTAGTCTTCATACCCAAGGCGGGTAAGAAAATCCATGAAACAGCCAAAGACTTTAGAACAATTAGTTTAACCTCTTTCCTACTAAAAACACTGGAAAGATTAGTAGATATCCACAGTAGATCTAAAGTTAGTGAGAACTTACTTTCGAATGCACAACATGCGAAGGGCAAATCTACTGAAACTGCTATGGCAGCCTTCCTAGCCATTGAAGTGGCTTTTAATAACATCTCAGTAGATCCCATATTCGAATCGTTTGATAGATCCGGAGTAAATGACTGCGTGAACAATTGGATTCGTTGTATGCTACAGAACAGCATCATACAAGCATCCATTGGAGATGCTTCTATTACAAAGTTTGCAAGTAGAGGCACTCCACAAGGTGGAGTCCTATCTCTGCTCATATGGGTGCTGTCATTAAACAATACTCTACTAGAACTTAACAGAGGAGGAGTACGCAGACGACGTCGTGATTCTTACAACAGGTCCGTTCTTATCTACTATTAGCGAAATACTAGAAAGAGCTTTAAGAAAATAAAGCAAATGGGCCAAGAGTAGTGACCTTAATGTCAACCCAAATAAAACACAGCTAATGTTATTTACGAAAAAGACGAAAATACCTCAGTTCAAACTCCCATCCCTTAATGGAGTTGAAATCCCGCTATCAAACAAAGCTACGTATCTAGGAGTTGTATTAGATCCTAAGCTTAACTGGAAAGATAACGTGAATAAGCGAATAGAGATAGCTTACCTAGCTTACTATACTTACAAAAGAATAATCAATCGAAATTGGGGCCTTAGACCTAAACTAGCACTGTGGATGTACACCGCTATAGTAAGACCAATTATAGCTTACGGTGCAATAGTATGGTGGCCAGCACTTAAAAAACAGTATAATGTCAGACGACTTAATAGCTTACAGCGCGCAGCGTGCGCGGGTATAACAGGAGCCATGAGATCATGCCCAGCCGAGACACTGAATGTTATTCTCAACCTACTTCCAATCGACATACAATTACGATTAACAGCAGCAAATACATCAACCAGAATTATGGAGAATGGCCTGTGGCAGACAAAACCATTTGGTCATTGTATTATTCTTGGAAACCGAAGTTTAAAAAAAAAATATTCGGACCACATCACGACAATCCTAGACTTTCGTAGGAAATTTGAGGTTAGATTTCCTACACGAAACGATTGGAAATTGAACTACTTGGTTAAGGAAAACACTGTCAAGCTATACACTGATGGATCCAAGATGGATGATGGGGTAGGAGCAGGGGTGTACTTCAAAAACTCGATTCATTTTTTTCCTTTCGTCTGGGAAACTTAACCACCATCTTTTAAGCGGAAGCTCTAGGGATTAGAGACGCATGTAAGGTACTTAGTAATCATCCTCATCAACTATCAGAAGCATGTATACTTACTGATAGTCAAGCAGTTCTCTTAGCACTTACCTCACCAATAATCAAATCCGAGATCATTAGACAATGCAAGGACGAGCTAAACTTAATAGCGCAAACAATGGACATTACTCTCATCTGGGTACCTGGACACAGGAACATAGAAGGAAATGAGAAGGCTGATGCATTGACAAGAAGAGGTGCCTCCCTCAACGAATCCGAGGCGGTGACCGTTGGATGCCCTCTCAGCGCCATTAAAATGAAGCTTTATCTGCAATTTCGCCAAGAAGCAGAAACCAGCTGGGCTAAAACAGCTGCCTGCAAAATATCCAAGAAAATCTGGGCAAAATATAATAAGTCAAGAACCGACGAATTGATAAGAAAGCCAAGGACAGATATATATAGGAAACTTCCACTATAACCGGTCATTGGCCGATGGGAGACCATGTCGAGAAAATGGAATGGCCTCACAACGAAATATGCCGAAGCTGCAATCAAGAAGGATCCAAAGAAACGGTTTTCCACTACCTATGTGAGTGTCCGCGTCTGGGTGCTTTACGACATAGTAAACTTCCGATAAATTCGCTATGGAAAGTCTAAACGAACTTGCAGATTTTAAAATAGATAACATTAGTAGGTTTATAAATAAATCAAGATGGTTTTGAATGGACCGGCTTTTCAGGGGTTTTACAAGTGGTGTATCAAAATAGCACTATAGTGCTAATTAGAGCCTGAGTTGGGTCTCTCAGGCAGCATCTACACCAACCAACCAAGTACTGCAAATGTGTCGAAATCCTATCGAGCTGAACTGAAAACTTTTAGAAAACTTATGAGCCAATACCAAATTTGACATATGAAATCTGGTCAAAAAGAAAAAAAAATCTCAGGAAAACATCTTAAAAAACAAATTTATAACATCAAAATACAATTTTATAAGTTTTTATTCCTGAAAAGTAAACATTAACGAACTTTTTTTTCTAAAGCTGGTTTTTATTAAATCATCTAAGTTAACTGTGCTAATCGTGATTAGCACGTCGTGAGGACGTGTTTCTTTTTTCAAACGCTCCGTAAAAACAAAAATAATTATACGTAAAAGTGCAGTGAAAAAAAATATATATATTGTAATGTATAAATAATATAAGTTATTTATTTTCCTTTTGTTTGACTTATTAGAAGCGAGCCACGCTATTTTGGTTGTGGCCACAAGGCCGCACTTGCAATGAAACAATGCCACAAGGCAGATTGCTGTTCAAAGCTAGAATTGATTTTATTTCTGGCGCGAGGCCCTTTTTATACAAAATCTTATGCTATCGCTTTCTTATTCTAACATATATATTTGATATCTTAAAGTCTAATATATTTATTCTATCTATTTGCATTTCGTATATTCAAAAATGCAATTTGGTGTTTGGTGACTCGATCAAGTTGCATATGTAAATCGAAAACCTTTGTTTATTGGTTGACATATGTAACTTAGTAAATAGAGCATACGCTACGTATATTAGTTGTTTTGAGAAAGATGGCGTGGCACGAGGTTTACGTTGGAATTCGCAGATGGTAACCTACTTGAAAATTAGTTTGTTTATTCCAGAACAACATAACCTTATCATGTTATTAAGTTCGCATTAGCATCATATATTTTTCTTCATCTAAAAATGTCTCAATTTGAGCCAACTAAGTGTCATTTGCGGGAACTTTTAATTTATTTTTTTAATTTAAAAAAATCTGCTGCTGAGTCGCATCGATTGCTCGTAGAAGCATATAATGAGGATGCTTTGAGTGAGAGAACATGTCGTGAGTGGTTTCAAAAACTTAAAAAAGGTGATTTTGACATAAAAGACAAATATCCAGTGGAAGGCCGAAAATTTACGAGGATGCAGATTTGGAGAAATTATTGGGTGAAGATTCGTCTCAAACACAAAAGGAACTTGCACTTAGTTTAGAAGTCACTCAGCAAGCAGTCTCACATCGTTTAAAATCGTTTAAATATTATTTTATTAACAAAAAACGGCGGAAACTAATATAACTTGGGACATTGAAAATTTGAATTTTGGTTTCATGTATTTCTTCTTTGAGGATTTGCGAATATTTGTGTGAATAAATCTAAAAGAGATTTGGAGTTTTGCTCACGTAGATGAATTGGAGGGGTTTTTTGAGTTTTCTGCTTGGGATCCGTACCCATATGACCGGCAAGAATCGAGTACCGATTCTGTCCCAGCTTGGCAGACTCATTTTTATAGTTAGTTTTTTTGAATTTTGGGCAAAATCATATTTTCAGCGCGGGGAGGAGTAAGTTTTCGTTTTAGATAGTAGCAGTCAATGTCAGTCTGCTTTACCGCCAATTTTTTATTTTCGTTTACAGGTATAGTGATAGACTTTTTGACAGTAGTGGGAGCTATAATTTTTGTATTATTAGTAGGAGTATCGCAAAGTTTGGAGTAGCGCATTGAGAACTCCATGGGAGAGAAGGTGATAGAGACACAGCTTGTGATGTTAGCGAGAGTATAACATTTTGTTTTTGTTGTTGCTGATTTCGAATTTGTTCGCTATGATCATGTTGGTTGATGTTCATCGCATCGTCGTTCCAGCTGGGTCTTGCGTTTTTTCGACTGGGTGGTGGCTTTTAGCGTCAGCAGAACACACAACAGTACTCTTAGCTGTGTTGGTTTTTGTTGCTTGCTGATATTTTGTAGAAAATTGCGCAGAACCTGAAGAACCGCTTAATCAAAAGATGAGTTGTGGAGTATCTGCCCCAACTTTTGCATCGCCATAAATGGAGAAGCGAATCCTCACCACTTCAAGTTGATCAGCTGGTCATCGTATGCCATCCTGCCTTGTCAAGAAGCCAATGGGAGAAAGGAAGAATAACAGAAGTTTTCACAGCTAAGGACGGCCAAGTCCTTAGTGGTGCTGTACGTACCAGCTACGGTATTCTCCATCGACCAGCTTCAAAGTTAGCAGCTTTAAATGTTGTGGACCCCAGTACAGATCCACCGGAAGGTGGAATTTAGCTGTAAAAAACAAGCATATCCCACACAACAACAAACATTCAGCCAATTCAGACATATCTCATGCACTCTTTTGCATTCGTGCTCTCACAACTCTCAGTAGAAAAGCAGTAGCAGATGAGCAGCCGTGAAGCAAGCACCAAATTTCAAACGACATAATACGATATTATACGATACGACACGATACAACGATTCGACACAAAACTAAACTCGTTTTAAACATTCAAATTGTTTCCGTTTTAATTATATTTTACTTTAAATAAATTTCACATTAATTTTACAACATTGTTTGCCAAACTACTTCCTACCGCCGACAATAACAATATAACTCTAAAGAAGAGTTTGGTGGAATATAGGAACACGTTATGTATAAAATTAGGGACTTATACTTTGTTTTTACACAGCAAATCTCAATGTCTATTGCATCAGATCAGTTTTCATGGAAAATAAAAAAAATTTTTGCACACAATTTCAGAATTTAGAACTTTAGGTTTAAGCCAAGTTTCTGTTAAAATCAAAATATCGTACTCTAAGTCAGAGCTAATTAAAAAAGGATCTTTAATTTTTGTATTTAAACCACGTAAGTTTTGATAAAGTAAACCGCAGGTATTTAATGTGAGCAATCGTCTTAAAATTCATTGACAAATGCCCATGGAGGCCAAAAGTTTGAATCTATGTCTATTCATATATTGTACTAGCTTAAATTACCCGGCAGTGCCGGGGTTCCTTTTTAATAAAATCAAGTCTTAGTTTATTTGTTAATTAAGATTAATAAACTTTCCAGCCTCGCCCACCAATTTTGGAATTATATTTTGTTAATTTGGTAATTTTATACCAAATTTGTATGCAGAACTTCCCGTTACTCCCCGTTGTGTCTTTGTAAATATTGTGACCATGTAACTCTAAACTGAGTTTCGCAAATGTTGCTGTTAACCTCCCCGGTATTCGCATTTGTATATGGTGAGTGTTATTAGACCCCAGTTTTGGTGAGATAGTAGATATAGTTCCCAAACACCTTCACACTAAAGTTAATCATCGCACAGCATCACGTTTCTGAGCTACAACGGTGAGCGTTCAATTGACCCGACCACGCCCACTTTTTGTAAGGTGGTAAGTTTAGTCACCATACACATTTATACAAACATTTATCTTCGTAGAGCATCGCGTTCCTGAGTTATAGCGGTGGGCGTTAAATTTATCCAACCACGCCCACTTTTGTTGGAGTTGTCGACAGTGACCATACCAACTCAAATTCCAAATTTGAGATTTTTTGGAATAGTATTAGCGAAATAATCGATTTTGTTGACTTAATTTGACTACTTGTGGGCGTAAAATGTGGGCGTGGCAGATTTCATATAGCCTATCATTCCTTCCAGACCCATCTCGATATATGTTCCAAGTTTGAAGTAAATCGGTTTAGCCGTTTAAGTGTGAAAACGGTACAAACGAAAATAAATAAATAAATACACCTTCCTTTATAATATTAGTAGGGATAGGGATATTCTCCTGAACCGTTTTTATAAAGGACTAGCGAATGCCCGGCATGCGTTACAATGCCACTTAGCAGAACTTCCCGGTACTTCCGTTAGTAACGGAACTTCCCAGTACTCCCGTTAATTAGTAAAACTTCCCGGTACTCACCGTTGTAGCGATTCTGAGTTATGGCTATGAAATTTGTCATCATACAAACTCAAACACAAAATCCCAAATTTTAATAAATGGGCGTGGCAGATTTTGTATATCCTGTTCTTCTTCCCGGTGCATCCCGTTACATGTTTTTTATATAGCTCATCAAGTTCCTGAGCAATGTTGGTAGGCGTAAAAATTATCCACCCTTTTTTTGAAAGTTGGCGTTAAATTGATCCGACCACGTCCATTTTTGGGAAAGTTATCGACAGTGCCAATACAAACTCAGATAATAATTTTCAGATTTTAGGAGCAATATTAGCGAAATAATCGAATATTTTATCTAAGTTTTACAAATTGTGGGCGTAATAGGTGGGCGTGGCAAAATTTTGTTTGCCCTAAACCTAAGTTGGCGTGAGCACAGCAACTGCTCAAAATTTCATCACAATCAGATGAATGGTTTAGACGCCCATTTGGTACAAAGAATGATAGAAAGAAAGATAGAAAGAACGAAAGAAAGAAAGAAAGAAAGAAAGAAAGAAAGAAAGAAAGAAAGAAAGAAAGAAAGAAAGAATAATTCATTTTTATATGATAGAAGAGAGATGAGTTGTGTCTTTCATAATTAAAATAAAATTTAGTTACTGAAATATTATAATTTTTATTATTCCGAGTCATATTTAAGTTAGTTTAAACATGGTGCAAAATATATAATAGAAGTATAGATATTAAAACGAAAAATAAAGCAGATTTTCTACTCGGGACTACAGTAAGCTTTCTATGTTGATAGTTAGTATTGGAGTTAATACTATAATTTAATTTGTAGAATTTATTTTATTAAAATTAATATTATTATAATTAATACTATCTGTGGCACTAAAGTAAGTTTTAGGACCAACATTTTGACATTCGGACAGATTGTTAACTTATAAATTTTTAGCAGTAGGTGGTTTTTCCATTTTTCGTTTAGAAGAAGGAGAAGTTAAATCAACTTCATCAAATGTTTGAATTGTAAGTTCCTTTCATCGAATTTTATCTATTTCATTATTGACATTTCCTGGCGCCGGACTAAACATTTCTATTAAATTTGGAGTTAATGGCTTTTCAGAGAGTTTCAAACCCGAAAGCGAATTGAGAGAGAAAGTGAGTTTTCTGTAGTTGAATCAACCTCTTCTAACAATTTGAACTTCTTGAAAAGAACCTCAAATCCATAAATTTTTTAAATAAATTTGAGAGATCTTTCCCAACTTCATTAAATACATTTTAATAAAGTCCACGTTAGTGTCACGACAATTTACACAACACCAGCGAAAACCCTTTACCGATGAGAGAATTTCATACTGCCAGTCTAAATCAAATAACCAACATAAAATAAGGTTTTTTGTAGTATTAGTAATTTTAAAATTTTTGTACAAACAATTCATTTTTAGGTAATATTGAAAAATTAAAATAAAAAAAATTTAAACACAAAAAAATGTATATTATAATTTACTTAAAATGTTAAAATTTTCTATTTTAAAAAGTGAAGCAAATTTTAAGTTATAAAAGTTTTTCTTTAACTTTAGTATAACAGCTCTGTGAATATAAATCAGTTGAATACTCAAAAAAACATAAACAATTTGAAAATCACTTTCTTAAATGTAAACAAAAGCAACAAATTAAAAGCAGTAAAGTTACAATGATAAAAAGCTCACGAAAGGAAAAACAAATGAGAACCACAAATTAACTTGATTAACATTTAAAAAGGATACCAATTGTTTGTTGTTGTCAAATGACAACTAAGAAGAACAATTTAAAATCAAACGCAATAAACTCAAGTCGCTACGCAATTAACAAAAAATCAGTCTTCTTAATTGGCGCCCAACTCGACGCCTTTTTAAAGGAAAATGACCATAATACTTCCTGAAAAAGCTCATATTAATTAATAAAGAAAATAATTTGTAAGTGTTTATTCAAAATCTTAAGTGGAAAATATAATATTATTAAATATATAAAGTCATAAAAAGGAAATAAGAAACTTCTGACAAAATTAAAATTAAATTTGTAATAAAACTTGTGTTTTTTTGTTCCATTTTTTTTTAAAATATAAAGCATTAATAAATATTAAAAAAAATAAAATTTCCAGCCTAGTCTTATACCAAATTTGTATGCAGAACTTCCCGTTACTCCACGTTGTGTGTTTGCAACTATTGTCAACATGTACCTATAAACTGAGTTTCGCAACTGTTAACCTCCCCGGTATTCGCATTTGTATGTAACTAAAATTGTAATAGCACTTTCCGGTCAGATTTGGTTACTAAGAACCAAATTTCTTCATAGTAGTACATC
Source organism: Suillia variegata (assembly GCA_949127995.1). Taxonomy (NCBI): domain Eukaryota; kingdom Metazoa; phylum Arthropoda; class Insecta; order Diptera; family Heleomyzidae; genus Suillia; species Suillia variegata. The sequence continues at coordinate 15,623,741 of OX421846.1, forward strand.
ACGTTCCTGAGCTATGGCGGTGGGTGTTAAATTGACCCCAGTTTTGCTGAGATGGTAGATATAGTTCCCACACTAAAGTTAATCATCGTACAGTATCATGTTTCTGAGCTGCAACGGTGAGCGTTCAATTGACCCAACCACGCCCACTTTTTGTAAGATGGTAGATTTAGTCACCATACACCTTTATACAAACGTTAATCTTCGTAGAGCATCGCGTTCCTGATATATAGCGGTGGGCGTTAAAATGATCCCACTACGCCCACTTTTTTTGAGATGGTAGATTTCATCATCATACACTTCTATATCAAATTTTATCATCAAAGATCACAAAGTTCATGAGATATCGCGGTGGGCGTTAAATTAATCCCACCACGCCCACTTATTGTGAGGTGGTGGATTTTGTCACCATACACCTGCATACCAAGTTTTATCATTGTAGACCATCGCGTTCCGGAGTTACGGCAGTGGGCGTTATATTGATAAAACCACGCCCAATTTTCGTTTAGTGGTCGACAGTGACCATACCAACTCAAATTTGAGATTTTTTGGAATTTTATTAGTGAAATAATCTTTATTGTTGACTTAATTTGACTACTTGTGGGCGTAATATGTGGGCGTGGCAGATTTCATATGGCCTATCATTCCTTCCAAACCCATGTTCCAAGTTTGAAGTAAATCGGTTTAGCCGTTTAAGCGTGAAAACGGTACAAACGAAAATAAATAAATAAATAAATAAATAAATAAATAAATAAATAAATAAATAAATAAATAAATAAATACACCTTCCTTTATAATATTAGTAAGGATAAATATAATTATAACATAATTTAGCTTAAATAAGAAAGTTATATAATGCTTTCTATCCTAGATTCCCATTTAAAATAGACATTCGTATTTAGAAAGAGTACCAGTGTTGAAAGGTTTTTCTCTGTAGGTTCTCAGCACAGGGCATACGCTGATGAAGTGAAAGATGTAACCTTTAGGTTGCAGAGAGTGCAAAGTTGATTTTTTAGCGCTATGGTTTGACATACTTTAAGATCTTATAACACTGTCCTAGCCTTACGTTTTCTTCGCCATAATTTTATTTTATAAAATATGTGGTATGAGCTTGTTATGATATCAAAAAATTGTTTTGATGATATAATCCATATGTATCCAAAGATGTAACCTTTAGGTTGCAGAGAGTGCAAAGTTGATTTTTTAGCGCTATGGTTTGACATACTTTAAGATCTTATAACACTGTCCTAGCCTTACGTTTTCTTCGCCATAATTTTATTTTATAAAATATGTGGTATGAGCTTGTTATGATATCAAAAAATTGTTTTGATGATATAATCCATATGTAGCGTAAGCTTAACCCTTGAGAATTCGTTTCTATATAAAGTGTGTAATTAGGCTTGAACTCGGGCAAAATTAAAACTCTCTTCAAGAAGTATCTTTAAAATGCTTCAACATCTTCTAGGCAAGAAAAGCGCGTTCCCATCGATGCAGTCAAAGGCAGCACGAAAGTCAACAAAAATACAAAAACCTTTTTTTTTACTTTAAACACATAAGCTCGATGGAGCTATAACCATCCCTAAAGCCAGCCCGAAATTCATTCAGAACTCGGTGCTTGTGTTGCCAAGTATTCAGTATTCATTCGTCTCAAAATCATTTCCATTAGCAACTTCATCGCACACTTTAGATAATTGTTGACTTCCTCTCTATCGCCCTTTTTGTGAAGTGGGAAAATTATTGCCGTATTTTCGGAGGGCAGGCTTCCGTCGACCAGAATTTTATTTAAAACGCTTTTTAGCTCCATTAAAAAACATACAGGCGCTTCAGTGAACAACTCCTCTTCCTCCCCAGGAGTCTTGTTTTTTTATTGAACTTTTTTCAAAACCAAATATATTTCTGCTAGTGTAAAATGTTCATCTAAGTCTTTGTCTGCAATAAATGACTCTGCGTATTGCATTGGTGTGGCTTGCATAGGTGGATTTAACAGATTTTAAAAGTAAACTCGAAATCGTTCAGCATCAAGTGAATTATTTATTCGAAAAGTTACGTTTTTAATTTCCTTAATCAAACTCCACCACCGAGAGCTGCACTTGACGTGGCTAATCCTTACTTTTAAGCTGTATTAATATTGTTTCTTTTCTTGCTCGCATTTATTTGTGTGTGTTTTTGCTGCTTTTCAAATAATTAGAATGATTCACGTCTGTTCGATGAGATTGCCACTTGCTATAAGTGTTAAACACACCTTTACAGAGTTTAAAACATTCCCAGTTGAATTGCGGCTGTTTAAACCTATTTGGGGCTGCGGGCCAGCAGCTCGCTGTGCAAGTTTAATTAGCTCATCGTAGCATTTACATTGCAGCTTTGGAACCAAATGCCCGGCATGCGTTGCAATGCCAATTAAAAAAAAAATGGTAGCAGAACTTCCCGGTACTCCCTTCAGTTAGCGGAACTTCTCGGTACTCACCGTTGTAGATATTCTGAGTTACGGCTGTGAAATTATCGGCATACAAACTCTGAAACAAAATCCCAAATTTTTAGGAGCAATATTAGCAATATCATCGTATATTTTTACTTAATTAAATAAATTGAGGGCGTAATAAGTGGGCGGGCAGAATTTTGTATATCCTGTTATTTTTCCCGGTGCATACTGTTACATGTTTTCTATTTAGCACATCAAGTTTCTGAGCAAATGGTGGTAGGCGTAAAAATGATCCACCCTTTTTTTGAAAGTGTGCGTTAAATTGATCCAACCACTCCCATTTTTGGGGAAGTTATCGACAGTGCCAATACAAATTCAGATACCAAATTTCAGATTTCTATGAACAGTATTAGTCACGTTAACGCATATTTTCTATTTTTTTCAAAGTGGGCGTAAAAATGATTCAACCTCGCCCATTTTTGGGGAAGTTATCGACAGTGTCTATACAAACTCAGATACCAAATTTCAGATTTTTTGGAACAATATTAGCGAAATAATCAAATATTTTAATTTAGTTTTACAAATTGGGGGCGTAATAGCTGGGCGTGGCAAAATTTTCTTTGCCCTAAACCTAAGTTGCCGTGAGAACAGCAATTCCTTAAAATTTCATCAAAATCGGATGAATGGTTTAGACGCCAATTTGGTACAAAGATAGAAAGAAAGCAAGGAAGAAAGAAATAAAGAAAGAAAGAAAGAAAGAAAGAAAGAAGAATTCATTTTTATATATTGGTTGTCGAAAAAGTCTATTCGTATTTCTAATCAAACTACAACTCATTTTTTTAATATTTATAATGAACTTTATTGAACCAAATATTCACCATTTTGGTGGACCACCTTTTGCTATTTTTCCGCTAGAGACATTATTCCATTAGTGTAAAACTTTTGTGGCTTCTCGGCGAAAAATTGCGACAAGTAATTTTCACAGGCTTCTCATGAAGCCAACTTTACTCCATTAAGGGTGTTCTGCATTGACCGAAACAAATAGTAGTCCGATGGTGCAAGGTCAGGGGTATATGGTGGATACATCAAAACTTCCCAGCCAAGCTCTCCCAGTTTTTGCCGAGTCATCAAAGATGTGTGTGGTCTAGCGTTGTCGTGATGGAAGACGACGCCCTTTCTGTTGATCAGTTCTGGCCGTTTTTTTTCGATTGCTTGCTTTAATCTCATAGGTTGTTGACAGTAAAGTCAATTGTTCGACCAGGCTGGAGCAGCTCATAGTGGATGATTCCTTTCCAATCCCACCAAACACTCAGCATAACCTTTCGAGGCGTCAATCCAGGCTTTGCGACCATTTGTTGAACTTCACCACGCTTGCACCATGATCTTTTTCGCACATTATTGTCGTATTTGGTCCACCTTTCGTCTCCTGTTACCATTCGCTTCAAAAATGGTTCGATTTCATTTCGTTTCAGCAAAGAATCGCAGATGTTAATTCGGTCCATTAAATTTTTCACAGACAATTCATGTGGTACCCAAAGATCGAGCTTCTTTTTGTAGCCAGCCTTTTTTAAATTGTTCAAAAACGTTTGATGATGAGTGTTTAGTTCCTTGTCGCTGTCATGGCTGCTTATGTGAAGGTCCTAGTCAATCTTTTCCATAATTTCATCGCCTTTTTCAACGATAGGTCGACCAGAGCGAGGTGCGAGGATCTTTCACATGGAAATTTTTAGAACGGAAGCGAGCGAACCGTTGTTGTGCTACACGAACTGATACAGCATCGTCTCCGTACACTTCACAAATTTTATTGTTGGCTTGCGTGGTATTCTTCCCTTTTTTATACAAAAATTTCAAAATATAGCGAATTTCTTCATTATTTTCACTCATTTTTGAACAGCTGTAACTTTTTTGCTTACATGAAGCTTAAAATGTCATCTGCCCAACACCATATGGTATGAAACAATGTGATTGGTAGCACTGGAGATAGACGACTCCAACAACATCTATTGACAAAATACGAAAAGACTTTTTCGACAACCCAATATATAGATTAATCAATTTACATAAAAAAGAAACTAAACGAAAGCTACAACGAAAATTCAAAAACTATGTTTTCAATAAGATTTAAATTAAAGAAAAAAAAACAAGAATTAAACATAATACTCAATTATTACAAAAAGTACTTGAAGCCCAATCTTAAATTATACCTCCCATCATAGCTAATTAATCAATTAACTAGGAAGTCACCTATACCTATAATTAAATATCATGAGATTATGTTCTGAGGGAGCTAGTCCAAACTACTAGTCCTTGGGAGGGGCCTGAAACGAAAACTAAAAACTAGAAATAAACATAACTTAAAACTATTCCTTTCTGATAATTATGTTCAATCATGTGTGGTCGGAGATAAAATTCATGGCAGAGGGATTTGTATCAACCGTCCATAACACAATGAAAGGACCAGCATCGTCATCAACGACCATCATACAATTAAGCGTGGTGCGAGTTTTGAACAAATACGAACAATCAAACAAACACAAAAAACAAACAAAATTATATTTATAAACAATTAACAAAAACAAAAAAACAAATATTTAATTATTTAGTAATGCTAATAATGACTTTTTTACTTTTATAGTGGATCAGTCCAATCTAAGATGAAAAGTAAAAATTGAATTCATTTCACATTGATCGAAAAGGATAGTGCTGGGCAAAGTTTGTTTTGCAAAGGGATATTTTTAAGGCAATATAGTTTCGAGATGGACGATTACCAACATTAAAACATATTTTACCAAAAAGGTATTCGGAATTTAAATCACCTTTTATAATTTTTAACAAAGTAACATTTAGCATTATTCTTCTATTTTTTAATGTAGGTAAATCTAATTGGTCGGAATTCTACGCCTATTGATTTGTTATTATTTTATTATTGTTACTTCATTTTCAGTTAATGTACTTTTAATTTTTAGGTACCCTGTACAATTGGTACTTCAGTTTGCCTTACCTTGATCTGTAATAATTCTCTCTCTTGCGTATGTACAAACTCTAACTGCAGTTGCTAATGCGAGAGTGAGCTTTTAATGCCGCTTATCCGAGCACTTCGAATTACTTTTATGCTCGTCTAAAACTAAATAAATTTGTATTGAGACTTTTTTTTTAATTCAACTACGAACAAATAAACTACAAAAAAGGAAACCCTGATTTTTTTTAAGTTAAAATTAACTGCGGTGAGCTGTTTTAACAAAAGCGATTGATTGTAAGCAATCAAAAATCAATTCTGCCATAGAATTCGTCATTATAACAAACTCCCAACTTATCTGCCATTTTGTTATAATTTTACAAAATGGAGTCTATTAGTGGCGCTATTGAAGAACGGCGCTCGGACACATCAAGCGCATGGTGCAGAACTTTAACTTTTATTCAGAAACGAAAACAAGAGGTTAAGTTCAAACTTTGTTAGACGAAATAGATCTCTATTCGCGAAAACTCACTTAGTGGAGTCGACGTCCCTTATATTAAAGAAGAAGTCTTTTACACCTACTACGACTTGTACATTGTCTTTAAAATCAAATTAATGGATTTACTATTTGAATTTCATTCACCACCCTCACCTGCGGTACACGCAAGTACCTTTACGGCTGGCAGCAGTCATAACGAGACTTTTAGCGGTGGAGCGAGGCTGCCTAAAATTGATCTTCCTGTTTTCACAGATGAATACCCCGAATGGATTCCCTATCGAGATATGTTTTTTTCGCTAGTTCACAACAATAACCCAATTTTAGTCTTCTTGACTACTCAAAAACTTGATAAACAAACAAGAAAAGAATGGGAACAATCCCTGAATGCTAGCACTGAAATTCCCTCCATGGCTACCATACTGAGTTTTTTGGAAACAGCGTTTAGAACGCTAGAATCGTTTGAGGGCGAGAAATCAACCACACTTAATAAGCAGACAAACCGTGACACGAAATTTGTTGGCCACAACAACGAAAAATGTTTCGGCGTACATAGTTTGCTGGCGAATACTATAAATACTATTCAAGAAGATAACTGTCCTTGCTGTCAAAAACGTCACCCACTTTACAAGTGTTTAAATTCAGTGCACTTCAATCGGCAGAAAAGCGAGATATCGTTTATAATAAAAAACTCTGCAAAAACTGTCTTAATTTTGGACAAATGTCAAACATCTGCAAGCTTAGTGCTTGATGTCAAATTTGTAGTGAGCTACATCACACAATTCTTCATAGGGATTTTTTTTCTGGTAAACTAAACACCACTGTGCACTCTGCTCATACAGATCAGTCGGTCCAGTCGGCTAGTACGACTTCCACTCCGAGAGGGACAAACGTCAGTTTTAACTTTTCTACACTCACAACCGAAATTATTCGGCCTGTCCTACTTGCGACGATAAATTTTGTAATAAAGTCAGTTTCTGGAGTGCAGGTACAAGGCACTTGTGGATCAAGGTGCTCAAGCTTCTTTTATAACTGAAAAAGTTGTTCAATTGCTCACACTTCCTAAATTGATAACCTTTATTAGCATCGCCGGTATCGGAGACAAAGGCGCAACAACTGTAAAGCGTAACGTGGAGTTAAACCTTCTATCTAAATTCAATTACAACTTTGTACTAAAATGCAATGCATTAATTTTGCAAACATTAACATCATATATAACAAATCATATCGACCCAAGTGACTTACCAGATCTGTCAAACAAAATTCTTGCTGATCCACATTTTATGCAACCTGGTAAAATATACTTGATCCTAGGTGGCGAAGTCTATGGTGAAATTTTACTTGGAAGAACGCATAAAATATGCAAGAAACATATTTTGGTTGGATGGTTTCTGGGCCTACTGGTCATACTACAGTGACACCAACTGTAAGCAACAATATATGTTCTTTAGAATATCAACTTCGTTTGTTCTGGGAATAAGAGGAGATAGACGCAGAGAAACTTGCATCTCCCGAAAAAATTGGAAAATTGTTTTATCAACACAATTGCCTTTTAAAAAATTACTCTCAGGAAATAAGTTACCCTTTTTCAATCAAACTGACTATAGCGCTCTTAAACGATTTAAGCAATTAGAATCGTCTATTGAAAAACGAATTAAATTTGCAAATGAATATAAAAAATTTATGGCGGAGTATGAAGCGCTCCAGCATATGCAAAATCTGGGAGAGTATCCGCAAGCGCTTCCTTCAAATTGTTATGTTTTTTGACATCACGGTGTGCTCAGAGAGAGCAGCACAACAACTTAAGTGCGCGTCGTCTTTGACGGCAGCAATCTCAAACCCCAGCAACCTTCGCTTAATGAAGAGCTTTCTGCAGGCCCAGCACTGCAAACAGATTTGCCTACAATTATTTTGCGTTGGCGTCGACATTTAGTTGCATATACTGCCGACTTAGAAAAAATGTTTAGGCAAATTAAAGTGTGTAAAGAACATCAAAATTACCAATGCATTCTTTGGCGAGAGCAACTGTCAAATAAAATTTATATTTACAAATTGCGGACAGTGATGTATGGGACATCTACGGCCCCCTATTTAGCAATTCGTGTTCTTCAACAGCTGGCTACAGACGAAGAAAACAAATTCCCGCAAGCAAGCCGAATACTGCGCTCAGACACTTACGTCGACGATGTGATCTCTGGAGCAGATTCTGTAGACGAAGCGGTTTTTTACAAATGCAGTTATGTGCCCTGCTACAGGCTGGCGAAAATGGAATTTTAATTCTCTTCAACTGTTAAGAACTATCTCAGAAGAAAACCGAGAGAAAGCGGATATTTTTAATTTACAAGACGAGAACTTTGTCAAAGCGTTAGGCCTCTTCTGGGATACAAAAAATGATTCGTTTTTGTTTAAAATAAATTTTACTTTTGTTTCCAATTTGACGAAAAGCGGTCTACTATCAGATGCAGCAAAGCTTTTTGATCCGTTCGGCTGGCTAGCGCCAACTACAATTTTGGCTAAAATAATATTTCAAAAACTATGGATAGATGGTTTGGATTGACAGGATCCACTTACAATACCGAAGTTCGCTCAGGCACCTTGAACATATTCGTATTCTTAGATGGATTGGAACAATAACTAAGAGTAAAGTAGAGTTGCACGGGTTTAGTGACGCATCACAAGCTGCCTATGCAGCTGTTGTTTTTGTTTAGGTCGTTACAGAGAGCGGTGACGTGTCAGTTCAAATTCTGCAAACGAAGATGAAAGTTGCACCGTTGAAATATATTTCAATTTCAAAACTAGAGTTATGCGCTGCTGCACTATTAGCTAAACTGATTTCTAAAGTGAAAATTTTTTTTAGATTTGAATGTTGAGCGCATAGTGTATTGGACAGATAGCATGACGGTTTTGAAATGGCTGAAATGACATTCTTCGAAATGGGAAGTATACGTCGCGAATCGAGTAGCACAAGTTCAAGGACTCACCAACGTAAACCAATGGAGATACGTTCCAACTAAGAACAATCTAGCAGATTGCGCATCACGCGGTTTGATGGCAAACAAATTGCTAAACTATAATTTGTGGTGGCAGGGTCCGCCATGGCTTAAAGAAGATCCGTCAGAATGGCCGACTACTGGTCAAATTCCAGATACGGACGAAGGAGTCAGAAACATTAATGCACAAGTAGCAGCGGTTATCTTACGATATCCATAGACTTTTTAAAAAACTCATCACTTTCAACTTTAACCCGCGTCATAGCATACATTATACGATTTTTTTATAATACAAAAACTTCAATTCTTCGCCGAAAATCAAACGAGGTGAAAGAAAGAGAGTTTGGTTACTTAAAATTTTATGAGTCAAAGCGAGCGATTTTGTTACTCATCAAATTAACTCAGGCCGTTTCGTTTCCTAATGAAATCAACCATCTCAAAAACAGCATTGAGTTACTAAAGCAAAGCAGAATCGTTAAACTTCGACCTGTCCTGGATGGCGACGAAATTTTGCGAGTTGGTGGCAGAATAGAAAATACCACCATTTCATTCGAGGCCAGACATCAAATTTTACTAACCAAACAAAATCCAATTTCTATACTTGTATTTTCAGACGCACATAAGAGGACTCTCCACGGCAGCCTTCATCTCATGGAAGCATACGTCATGCACCGGTACTGGATCCTCTCCTCCCGCAACTTAGCAAAATCTGTGTAGAGAAAGTGCGTCGTCTGTTTTAAGTATAAGGCACAAAAAGTTCAGCAACTTCTGGGCAATCTACCTGCGGTTCGTCTTCACTACTACGCAGGGCCTATAACAATGAAGCAATCTACACTGAGAGCAGCCGCCACAACTAAGGGATACATATGTCTATTTGTGTGCATGTGCACAAAGGCTATTCACCTAGAAGCGGTTACAAGTCTTACTACTGATGCATTTCTCGCAGCTTTTCGCCGCTTTACTGCGCGGCAAGGCGTATGTATAGACTTGTGCTCAGACTGCGGAACTACCTTCATCGGTGCAAACAAAGAAATGCAAGTTTTACACCAACGCAGCAAAACCGCTTTCCCAGAAATAATCGCAGAAACGCTTGCAAACGAAGGTACTACTTGGCACTTCATTCCTCCAGCTTCGCCTCATTTCGGAGGCCTTTGGGAGGCTGTTGTAAAGTCGACGAAGCATCATTTGTGTCGCATTATGCGCGACCGCGTGCTCACTTGCGAAGAGTTGTGCACTCTCCTTGTACAAATTGAAAGTTGCTTAAACTCCAGACCGATTTGTCCACTTTCTGCGGACCCGAACGACAACAACGCGCTTACTCCGGCGAATTTTCTCATTGGTGAGCCAACGACTTGCATTCCGGAAGAGAGTTTGCTGGGTTCAAACATTAATCGCTTGAGTCGTTGGAAAGTTGTAGAGCGACTTAAGCAACATTTTTGGTCGAGATGGTTAAGAGAGTACATGTGTAGGCTACAAGCATGCCCTAAATAGAATACAATCAAACGCAACGTCAGTGTGGGCGACTTGGTGCTCTTGTTTCACGAGCGCAGTGTGCCCGGCCAATGGCCATTAGCAGAGGTTGGGCAACTTCATCCTGGAGCAGATGGATTGGTGAGCGTATTCACTCTTTACTGCAACGGAAAGTATTATAAACGACCGATTTCTAAAATCTGTTTTCTACCCAACAACGAGGTTCCCGTCACCCCGCAACAGCCTGTTGACAATTTCTAACTTCACTCTGGCCAAACCCACTACTGTGAGTAGAGGTATAGCTATCAACAAGGCGATCGAACAAATTTTCTCAGTCGGGCTGGAGTAAAGTGAATTGTTAGAGTGGATTAAAAACAGTCTGTTTTTGGTGGGGGAGAATGTTCGGAATTCTACGCCTATTGTTACTTCATTTTCAGTTAATGTACTTTTAATTTTTATGTACCCTGCACAATTGGTACTTCAGTTTGCCTTACCTTGATCTGTAATAATTCTCTCTCTTACGTATGTACAAATTCTAACTGCAGTTGCTAATGCGAGAGTGAGCTTTTAATGCCGCTTATCCGAGCGGCATTTGCGGTATTGAGACTTTTTTTTTTTTTTAATTCAACAACAAACGAATAAACTACAAAAAAAAGGAAACCCTGATTTTTGTATTAGTTAAAATTTATTGCGGCGGGCTGTTGTAATAAAAGCGATTGATTGTAATCAATCAAAAATTCTCGTAGATGAAAGATTAACGTTAGAGTTCCAACGTAAATTTCGTAAAGCAAACAACAAAAACTGTTTTTGAAAATATTCAATTTTGTCAGAATAGCAAATGTACTTCGAATTCCAAACTGTTGAAGCATACTCTAGAATAGGTCGAACCAGTAATATATAGAGGGTTTTTGTAACATAGGATCATTAAATTCTTTAGACCACCTTTTTACAAAACCAAGAACTTAACAAATTTAACAGACTGAATTAATTTTGTTGTGATAATTTGTTCGAATAGTTAAGGAATAACATTTAGTTTGGCAATACCTCTATAATTAGAAACATTTGATTTAGATCCACATTTAAAGAGAGAGAAAATATACGATTCTTTCCAAATAACTGGAAAATATCCTTGTTGTAGAGAAGCGTTAAAAAGGTCAGTTAAAGAAAGATATAAATATTCTGCGCACATTATTAAAATATAACTAGGAATATTATCAGGGCCATTAAAATAAGAAATTTTTTAGTTTTGTTGATGAAATAGAACTTCATCAGGGGATATCACTATGTTAATAATATTATTAAAGCTCTGAATACAAGATGGTTTGTGAATTTTATCGTCGTAAACTTCATTTGTATAAGTAGTTTTGAAAAATTCTGCAAACATATTTGAACAACATTTGATTCATGATTTTTACATTTCATAGAAGTGGGAAAACTATTATCATTCCTTTTAGAATTGACGAAGTTATAAAAAGTTTTTGAATTATATCTAATTTTTAATTTTAATTTCGTTAGGTAATCATTGCAACACTTTTTATAGGCATGACTTTTGGCATTTATTTAATTTTTTTTTAATTTTTCAGTAAATCAAATTATACCATTAGTTTTTTGGGTTTTAACTTTTTTAGGAACAAATAATTCAAAACCTTTGTAAAGAGTATTATTTAATGTAAACACACAACTATCTAGGTCTTTGAAATTGAAACTCCAATTCATTGAAGACAAATAGTTGCACATTTTTGTTAAATCTGTTTTACGTAAACAAAAAATTCTTATGTGTGTTGCAATATTAAAGCTTGCCAATATAACGGATTCAACCGACAACAACAATGAAGGATGATAACTATCTTCAGGTAAGACAAAAGGGTCACAACGATCAAGCGTAACATTTGCCGGATCACTGACATATACCAAATCTAAAATTTTTCCTGTCCTATTTAAAATTCCATCAGATTGCTTAAAGCATAAGTCTGAAAACGAATCAAAAAAGTCATCAAAACAGACTCGAGACGAACAAGGTAAAAAAAAAATTGGTTCGTATCTTTACAAAAACTCCAAGATACAAAAGGCAAATTAAAGTCACCAAGAACAACAAAAAAGTATAAAGGTTTAATTTTTGAATAAATGTTTTTTATAATAGAAGCATGTTCAAGGTAAATAGTAATGTCAGAGTTTGGAGGAATATACAAACATGCAATAAATATATATTTATTGTTAACATGAATACGAATACATAAAAATTCTAAATTAACAGCTTCAGTAATCTAAAGTTCTTCGATAGATATACATTATTTAGTTTTGTATTTAACATTTTGGTAAAGAATGCTTTTATTTTTTATCTGGTCAATAGTTGTTTCCGGTGCAAATCTAGAAATAAATACAGATTTTTTTGGGGGAACCACAACAAGATTATTTTGAGTAATCGGAGGGATCGATGCATCTAAATTGTTTTGATTTGGAGTAGGAGAATGACCATTGGCATCAGAATAAATCGGCAAAGGAGTAACAAGGTTAAACGAAACTGAATGCGTAACTAAGGGGGAAGTTGGTGTTATCGGCACAGATTCCGGTGGTAACACAAGTTAGCATTCCTTACTTATGTCTAACTGTAAGCTTGTTTTTTGAGGATTTGGAGATAACTCAGAAATTTCCAAACACTTTAATTTATTGAACAAATTTTGATAATAATCAAGTTTGTTCATTAAATTAGTAAGATCTTTACCAACCTCTGTTAAACCAGATCTTGTTTCCTAAAAAGTCTGAGAATATCAACATCAGTAGTACGACATTTCGCACATGACCAACGAAGCCCAAAGTCACCAGCCAGGAAATCCGGCGCATTTAAAATGCCAATTATTGTCACATAACCAGCAAGATAAATATTCATCAGACGCTTTTTTCAAAGTGTAATTTGAGTTTCAGCACTATATATTGAAAATACTAAATAATGGAATTAAGAAATGAAAGAAGAAATTGAAAAATTATTAATCTAAAAATTTTTAGAAATAAATATAAAAAAAAAATATTAAATTGAAATTAGAAAGTCACCGTACCTGAAAATATATGGTGACAGTTGACCAACACAGTTTACAGTTGACTAACAAAAAGTGCGCCAAAAGTAAGCTGTAATACTAACACATACACTGATTGACAGAAACAGAAATAAAAACAAAAACAAACAATAAAGCAAAAACAAAATAAGCTTCACAAATGAAAATTAAATTTCCACAATATAACACAAAACAATGCTTTTAATATTAGCACTAAGCTTTGATATTAAAAGTTCAAAGATGCACTTCGTTAATCACTATTTTCAAAATTTAATTTAGCTTTTAAACACAAATAAATATCAAAAAACACGAGCACAAAAAAAATAAGATGTACAATTCTACAAGAGTTGCCATACGAAATCTTCAATTCTGAAAATTTATAATACAAATTTATAATACAATTTAAACAATACTTTTGTATTATCGTTTTAAATTCATTTCAAAGCCGTAGGTAAAAATATTTTGAATACGTTGAACCTTTTCAACAATTTTGTCACTTTTGAATTAAAGTCGAATATTTAAATAAAGTAATTTATAATTAGGCAAAATTAGTGTTAGTCGCGAACAAGTTTTAGAGATTGTTAATTCGACTAATAAACGGACTAGACTAGAATTAGAAAAAGAGAACCATCAACTAAATTTAATCATAAATCGATTACTGCCACCTAGTATCAAACTATTTTTGTCAGTTTTGCTTAGATTTAATTAAGTCTTTACCAGAATTTGGAGATGATTCTTCTTCACACCCAGCTTGGCGTAGAAGGGTTAGAAAAATATTACATTGCTATGAGAATTTTCCGAAATAAAATAATAGACTCTGATAATTACACACTGGCATCGTATAATACAATTTTGAATTTTAAAGCAATCATAACCAGGTTTGACTAAACTTATTCTGATAAAAGGTGTCTGTACGTATTATAACTTGTCCATTACAGATTTATACGATATGGTGGATAAACAATTAACATTTATAATTAATAAGCATATTATGACACATGGCGACAATGACGACGCTATTACAGCACTGAACCAACGATCTAGGAAAAATGCATTGTGAGTTTTCCGAATGCTTTCGCAGTAGCAAAAGAACTTCAAACAGTCACACGCGTTATGATTTTGCTCAAGCTTTTGAGGCAGGAAACTTTATGAAACCCAGTCGGCCAAGATAATTCATGCAGCAACATTCAATAAATCAAGGTAACACGTTTTATTTCACATGGTTCCAAATGACTAACACCAATGGAGATCGATAATGACACAACAGTGTTCCCAGTTTCATCCTCATCAGCGTCAGTCTAGTAGAAATTTGCTTCAATCACATAATTTTGCAAATAATTTCCGACAGCATCAGCCAAATTTGAATCAGCAAACTTATAATCAGCCAAACCTGAATCAACCAATCGTTTTTATGCGGGTTCGTGAGCTATCTCTATCCAATCATCAACCCATCCAAAAAGTTCAGAAGGTTAAATTTATGCCTGACAACACTGATAAATTCTCAATCAACGCAGAACACAATGAGGAAAATTACTGCCAAGGTATTGAAAACGCATATAAATGTTATTCAGAGCATAGTTGCAACAATTAAAGTAACGATTGTGAAGGTGTCAATGTTGATAAAGATCATTGCCATGAAAATAATTTGTTTAACTAAAATCGCGTTTGCCATTTATATCAAAAAAAAATATAGAAACAGACAGTAGCTACGAATTTTGAATGATACGGGTACGTCAAAAAATTTGGTTAAAAAACCTTATATGAAAGAAGGTATTTATTTTATTGGAAAGGTAAAGCCAAACTACAACATCTTTTAAGTAATCAAGTAAATTTAACGATGGAAAAAGACTCAATGCCATTTAATTTTCAAAACTAGTTTCGTCAGATTCTTAATAAAAAAAAATGTAATGCTTTCGCGGATCCAAATAGAGCGCTCCCTTTTAATACGAATGTTGTAGGCAGAATTGGCACAAATATGCAAAAACCAATTTATAGCAAAAGTTATTCGTATCCTTTCCACTTTTGTTAACGAGAAAATCAAGACTCTTCTGAAAGATGGCATTATTTCAAAATCCTGTTCGCCCTATAATTCGCCAAGAAGGGTTTTGATAAAAATGGCAAACCGAAGCCACGTATATCTATTATATCGGAAAATTAATGAAAAAACCATCCCAGATCGATACTTTATACTAGACATGTGGTTATCCTATCTAATTTAGAAACGCCAACATATTTTACGACCTTAGACCTCAAATCAGGTTTTCATCAAATTAATATGTGTGAAGAAGATCGGCAGAAAACTGCTTTTAGAATAAATAAAGTAAAATACGAGTTTTGTCGATTGCCATATGGCTTAAAAAAAGCGCCAAGTATATTTCAAAGAGCCATCGATGATGTCTTTCTCGAAGATATTGGAAATTGCTGTCACGTATGTTGACGGTAAACGCTTGATGAACAATCGCACTTAGAAAATATAGACAATTATTATTCAGAAACTGAAAAAAGCGAAAAACAGAATTCTAGATTATTCAAAACTGAAGTAGAGTTTATAGAATTTTTAGTTTCGAAAGAAGGTGTTAAGACCTGACCAGATAAGGTTAAGAATATTATTAATCACGAGCCACCAAAAACTTCAAGCGTTGCGCTCTTTTCTCGGTCTCTCTGGGTACTAAAGGCGCTGTGCAAATTATTATGCTTCTATCGCGAAACCAATGTCTGCTTATCTTCGAGGCGAAAATGGGAAAGTGGAGTCACAAAGTTCGAAAAACATAAAAATAGATCTCGATTCAGAAGTACTACGTGCCTTTTAAAAAATTAGGCAAATTTTATCATTTGCAGATGTTCTGTTGCAATATCCTAATTTCATTTAATAACAACGGACGCTTCTTCTATTGCTTTAGGCGCGGTTTTGTCTCAAAATGGTCAGCCGATGATATCGCGAACACTCTCTGCAACTTAGCTAAACTACGCTACCAATAAGCGAGATCTTCTCGCAATTGTGTGGGCTTTGAACAAACTTTGCATTACCTTTATGGAATTACAGATATTAATATTTATACTGACCATCAACCGCGATTGCGATATGCGATTTTCGGCAAAAACCCCAATGGAAAAATGAAAATATGGCGGGCGTATATGGAAGAATGCTCTCCAAAGTTCATTTATAAGCCAGGTAAAGATAACAAGGTAGCTGACGCACTTTCTAAACAGTTTTCTCATAATTTGAACAAAACCGACCTAAGCGAAACTGTCCACAGCGAAGAGTCATTAGCTAATACAATAAAAACAGTCAAATGCTCTATCAATCAATTTAAAAACCAACTAGTGCTATCCAAATCTAATTCGTTCAGTAAAACTACAAAAATCTTATTTAAACAAATAAGAAATTATATTCGGTCATACCAACTATTACACTTGCACCACATTGTAAAATATCAGATTCAAATAAGGGTGGTTCATGATGCTATTTAAAAAAAATTTTAATCTTGAACCACCCTAATTAGATTATTCTACTTATTTAAAATAATATAAGTACCAAAATATTCTATTAAACTTTTAAGGGCTTTGTTTAAATCTATATATATAGAAATGAATTCTTCTATCTTTCTTTCTTTGTACCAAATGGGCGTCAAAACCATTCATCCGATTTTGATGAAATTTTAGGGAGTTGCTGTGCTCACGCCAACTTAGGTTTAGGGCAAAGAAAATTTTTCCACGCCCACCTAATACGCCCACAATTTGTAAAACTAAGTTAAAATATTCGATTATTTATATACTTTCCGGTAGCGATTCTGAGTTACGGCTGTGAAATTATCGGCATACAAACTCTGAAACAAAATCCCAAATTTTTAGGAGCAATATTAGCAATATCATCGTATATTTTTACTTAATTAAATAAATTGAGGGCGTAATAAGTGGGCGTGGACAATTTTGTGTATCCTGTTATTCTTCCCGGTGCATCCCGTTACATGTTTTCTATTTATCACATCAAGTTTCTGAGCAAATGGTGGTAGGCGTAAAAATGATCCACCCTTTTTTTGAAAGTGTGCGTTAAATTGATCCAACCACTCCCATTTTTGGGGAAGTTATCGACAGTGCCAATACACATCCAGAAACCAAATTTCAGATTTGGTACAAAGAAAAAAAGAAAGATAGAAAGATAGAAGAATTCATTTTTATGTTAGGTGTACGCCGTTTTGAGAAAGACGGCGTGGCACGAGGTTTACGTTGGAATTCGCAGATGGTAACCTACTTGAAAATTAGTTTGTTTATTCCAGAACAACATAACCTTATCATGTTATTAAGTTCGCATTAGCATCATATATTTTTCTTCATCTAAAAATGTCTCAATTTGAGCCAACTAAGTGTCATTTGTGGGAACTTTTAATTTATTTTTTTAATTTATAAAAATCTGTTGCTGAGTCGCATCGATTGCTCGTAGAAGCATATAATGAGGATGCTTTGAGTGAGAGAACATGTCGTGAGTGGTTTCAAAAATTAAAAAAAGGTGATTTTGACATAAAAGACAAAGATCGCAGTGGAAGGCCGAAAATTTACGAGGATGCAGATTTAGAGAAATTATTGGGTGAAGATTCGTCTCAAACACAAAAGGAACTTGCACTTAGTTTAGAAGTCACTCAGCAAGCAGTCTCACATCGTTTAAAATCGTTTAAATATTATTTTATTAACAAAAAACGGAAACTTATTTGTACACCTAATATGTATATATATATATCTTTCTTTTTTTCTGTGTACCAAATCTGAAATTTGGTTTCTGGATTTGTATTGGCACTGTCGATAACTTCCCCAAAAATGGGGGTGGTTGGATCAATTTAACGAACACTTTCAAAAAAAGGGTGGATCATTTTTACGCCTACCACCATTTTTCAGACCGTCTTTCTAATCTTATGAAATATT
The DNA here is from genome assembly GCA_949127995.1 of Suillia variegata. Lineage (NCBI taxonomy): Eukaryota > Metazoa > Arthropoda > Insecta > Diptera > Heleomyzidae > Suillia > Suillia variegata. Next base: position 15,642,036 of record OX421846.1, read on the forward strand.
TATTGCGAGATAATTTTTAAGCTCAATAATTGTTTGTCCCTACACTTCATAGCGAGAGTAATGGGCAAGTAGAAAAGTTTCACAGCACTTTATTATAAATAGCGCGATGTATTAAAGAGCAACAGGAAAAAACTGACACCGTCGAATTAGTATTGTCAGAATCATATAAGTATAACCGCAGTATTCACTCAGTTACCAAAGCGAAAACAACCAACATATTTCATAATTATTCACAAGAAAAGCTAGATAAGTAAGAATAATGCAGAAAAAAATGTATATAATAGAAATAAAGGCAAAACTTTTAAAAGTTATAGTCCAGGTGAAAAAGTGTTCTTAAGATGAAATAAGCGGTAAGAAACAAACTTGATAAAATCTATGTCGAGAGGGTTGTCGAAAAGGATCTTGGTGAAGCAAAAATTCCTTAAATTAATCTCCGTTAACATAAATCGTTTATATAATTATTTTTTTTATTTACTTTGAAAGAAATTAACATAAACACACAAGACTTAGTGATAAACAATTAATATCTAATTAAAAATGTACAGATATTAAAAAACTTCACTTAACAATTTTGGAAAATCACCTTTTTTTAAATTATATATAAAAATGTGACATAACTTTGTAAAACTTCAAATTTATATTTTTGTCTATTCTTACCCATGTTAAATATTAAGCATTGAAATGACACTTTTTTTGAAAGACTTCGCCTATATTCTTCTTAGCGTTAATTAAATATTTCAGCGAAATTCAAACCTAAAAATTTTTTATGCTAAAACTAACCGAGGACGTTTCGAACTTGAAATGGAGGATAGTTAACAATGCAATTTCTATTCCTATTTATGAAAACGAGATACGCCTCTACAAAGCAAACTTTACTACACAGCATCATAAAGTCGAACTCGACAACGACATTTGGTCGACATACAAACGATGCTACGTCATCATCTTTATTAGCGCGATCGATGATCGTCGCATGATGATTTTGACAACGGGCTTTGGTCGACGTACACGCATACATTACACCATCATATAATTATGCCATTACCACTCAACAACAACATTGACGGAGAGTAACCGCACCTGCAGTTAAGGCGCTTTGGGCTCTCCAAATTTCGAAACTTTGGATAACGGTTCCTGAATTTGAAATGATTGGTTTGGGTCGATCTAATGACAACTAAGAAGAAGAAATCAGACGTAATAAACGCAAGTCGCTTCGCAATTAACAAAATAATCAGTTTTTTTAATTTACACAACACTGGAACAAACGATAATGCACTGTCTTAATTAGCTTCAAACAATTTTTAAGGGTTAAAATTCTCAAATTTTAAATAACATAAACTATATAAAATTTTGCGACTTTTTAATAACATTATTGCGAACCTTGAATGTCAAATTCGTTAGCGGTCACAACTGTAAGTCACGTTCGTAAATCGCTGGACATTAAAATACGCATTTTAGAAAAAGGAAAAATTTCAACAAAGGCAGCAAAATTTAATATGTTACAATTAAGCGAACTTCATATTAGGAATATTATTAAGTGTTTTAGTCACATTAATTAATCTAATCAAAGAGCTATTTTATACCGCGACAAAGTCCTTGTAAATTCGATAGCTGTGAAGACAACTTCGTGTTGTAAACTAACTCGATACTTACCTTATACCTCCACGGCTGGTGTCATAGTTAAGCATACGAGTACCATGACGCCAAGTAATATAAGATGATGGTTGTGGAATTTTTGAGATTACACACTGCAGTTCGATTGTGCTACCAGCCTTGTAATATTTTTCGGGTGTAGTGGAACCTCGTTCGTCAAAAATTTCTACACGAGGAACTGCAAACAAAAATAATAATTAATTTACATCTTTACCACATTTTTAATTTTATAAGTAATATATTTATTATGAAAAATAAGATAAGTTAAAAGCAATTCTAGGCAGATAGGTGAATTTTTTTTAGTTTATTGGCATTAAGATTCATCAAAAATGTCGTAGCTCCACACCAAGCACTACTCTACAACAACACATGTATTTTGTTTTCGTTTATTAACTCAATGTTAAAATCAGCTGTTATGCTTTTTGAATAACAACCAATTAAATTTAAATAAAATAAACGTCAAGCTAAGTGACGTAGGCAGAGGTTTATTCTGGGTATTTTTTTATTATGCAATCGTCACAAACGAACAGTATCAAACAAAATTGAATTTAAAAAATTTATTTATTATTGCATCATAAATTAAAGTCAAATGAAGAGGGCGTTTTTAAATGTCCCAAATTCTTTTTGAAACTTTTACATAATTACAAAAACAAAATTACTTCCGTTGAAATAAGTGAATATATTTATAAGTGATTCGCTATCACACTGCCAAGTAAATCACAAGGTTACCTTCCAAGAATAAAATATTTTAAGACTTTAAATCGGGTTGTCTTTTTCTTTTTTATAATTTATATATCTTAAACCACTTTGGCTCCATTCAATATTAACCTACTTATACAGAGAAAACTTCCGAATTTGCTCGTCGCTAATTCTTTCCAGTGAAGAAAATTTGGTCCATTCAAACCGGATTTTTATAATCCACACGTAATGTGAACGGTTGTTTGTGTAGGTGTCACAAATATCCAGGCATTTTGTGTCCACAACTCCTTTCATAGTGTTTAAGCCAAACGCTTGCACTTTGATATTTTGTAAACTGTTCGATTGAGAAAATTCCGTTTTTGAAATGCACAGGGCGCACAGAAATTTTCTTAATCGAATGTGTCATTTTTGATCGAAAGTGCCATTTTGAGGTATTTTTGTTATTGTAAAAAATAACACTCTTGATTTTGGATACAAGCCGAACGGACATATTTTCCAAACTTTTTTCTGGTAATTTTCTTTTAAACAAATAAAAGCCACTTATTTGCCCCATAAAAATTTGTATATTTATTTTATCTTCTTTTTTGGAACTTTGCGCAACCGGCACTTAATTTCGAGCTGCATTTTTTAGATCGCTTCAACTTGGAAGACAACCCCCAGCACTCGATTTTTTACATAGGATGTTGCTTATGTTAATTCTCCGTATTGGACATTTTTCGAAAGTGAGCTTCTTGTATAGTTGTTGGACAATGCAATTCCTACTGCTGTCGATGTCGAGAAATATTACTGGTTGAAGGATTAATGTTGTATCATTCCAACATGCCTTTTTGATGTCATCTACAGATGTCTCGAAATATCTTTCTACATTTGAATTAACTCTAAAAATGGACGTGTTTATTTGTACTTCCTTAAACGTGTTGTCTTCTAATTTCTCTGGCACAGCGTTTATTTTTAGCAATTCATAATCTTCTGTGTCTGTGATTGGGAAATATCCAGCTATTGTGAATTTTGTTGGCGTTACGATTACGTCCAATCTGTCTAATGGCTCAGGTAAGACTTCCAGTCCGGGTCCTAGCATTTTCGTGCAGTTGGTGGTCAACTCGTTCACCTTTTGGTGAGATACAAATTCGTAGAGATGACTTCGTTTTAAATACGCATTTAACAACTTGTTGTACTTCGTTTTAAATACGCGTTTAACAACTTGTTGTACTTCAGATCAATTTCTTTCATGTAACTTGTGGCTACCAAATATGCGTTAAGGATGTGAATGTTGACCTTGTTAGCATCGCTAAGCTTGTACCACTTTTCCATGTCATTAATCGCTGGTAATTTTGGCATTAATTCTCGCCTCGGTCTCGTTGACAGCAGCTATTGTTGACAGCATAATTTTTGCATTCGTTTTTATATTTTTTATCAATTCCTTCTGATCTTTATCCAAGGCCTCGATGTCGTGATATGCTTCGTCATTAACTCCGAATAATGATGTCATCACTGTTCCGAGGATCTCTCTCTTTTGTCTGCGCGGAACGACATTGAGCCGATTAAATACATCGAATGGCTATCATGAGTAAGCGCCTTTGCTCTGTAGCACAAATTGAACATTTTATTTTTCGTTTGATTCAATCCCATTTGATCGGTATTAAAATTTGATATGGGGTAGTCAGAAGTACAACGCAGTATACCCCGTTGTACCCCGTTGTAATCCTGGAGTCGGATGTGTTATTGTGTATTTTGTCATAATGCATTTCGGATTGGAAAGTAGACATAGAAGCAATATAATTGATAATGTTGATGTCTTGTTCTTTTTATCTCTCAGATTCCTCCCGGGCTGTCCTATAATGTCTGACGCAGCTATATTGAGTTTTTCTGGTAGATTTATCTTGTCATTGTCTTCAGTTGGTAATAAGCAAAGTTTTTGTACAGATCGCTTGACAATTGAGGTTTCTGTCTTCACGCTCGCAACTCAAATGAAGCCATCTGCTCCCTTGTGGACTTCCACTATCCTTCCTAATGGCCACTTTGATGGAAACATCACTTCATCTTTTATGAGCACCAGTTGACCAACCTCCAGATTTGATTTTGGTTGTGTCCACTTATATCTTTGTTGTTGGATACCCTTTACATAATCTTGGTACCAACAGTTACAGATATCATTCGTTATTTGTTGCATAGTTTTCCATCTTTTCAAGCTACCTCCAGCTAGACTCAGGGCACAATCGTGTGCTGGCGTCATCAAGGCGGTACCGACAGTAAAATGACTTGGCGTTAGTGCATTAAGATCTTCAATGTCATCTGATAGTGTGCATAGTGGTAGTGAGTTGAGACATCCTTCTATTTGGATTAAAATTGTATTCATTTCCACGTATATTAGCTTCTGTTCACCAACAATCCGATTCAGGTGGTGTTTCATGGATTCAACGCTTGATTCCCAAAGCCCACCGAAATGTGGTGAACCCGGTGAAGTGCCATTGAATACCACTTTCTGTTAGACGGTTCTGTAGTGATACCTTCTGAAGATAATTGTTTGCTCCCACGTAGTTGGTACCATTATCACTGTACATGTGGTGTACCGAACCTCGTCTGCTGATCATCTATTTGAGCGCCGCCAAAAAACTGTCAGTCGTAAGGTCTGACGTTAATTCAATGTGAACTGCTTTAGTTGAGAGGCACAAAAAGATAGCGATGTAGCATTTATGTGATTTTACTCCACGGACTTGTGAACAGCGGATATGTAAGGGTCCCGCATAATCAACTCCGCAATGAGTAAATGGCCTCGAAAAATTTACTCTAGGTGCAGGTTACTGTCCCATCAATTGAGCTTGTCCCTTTGCCTTGAATCGGAAATATTTTATGCACCTGTTGATACATGCTTTTACAGCACTTCATCCTCGGATGATCCAAAATTTGTTCCGGACATAGCTTAGCGTCAATCTTGCTCCTCCATGTAATGTATCGGTATGTGCCTGGTTAATTATTAATTTAGCCAAAGCGCATGCAGTATGCAAGATCATTGGATGTTTTTGATTAGATGATAGATTTGCGTGGTTTAATCTTCCTCCAACTCTCAGCAGCCCTTCGCCGTCAATAAATGGTATCAAGGTTCGTATGCGACTACTCGTTTTCAACCGTGTGCTGACACGTTAATCCTTGATGTCATCTTTAAACCATTGTTGTACATGTCTCACAAACATCCCGATTGTCTTTGTGATTTGTTACATCTAGCGTTGTTTGCAAATCTCAAACAAAAAGCCGTTACTCGATACAGTTTGGCCAATGACGAAAATCGCGCTACATGGTCATCCAATCCATTATCTTGAACTGCCACTGCGCATATAACAGATTTTCGTTGCTCGGGTAATTCGCTCAGTTTCAAGGAGTCGTCGTCATCAGGCCAATTGGCTTCATCGGCTACCAACTACCCTGGTCCGAACCACCATAGAGAGTTGTTTATAAGATTTTCGCCAAATACTCCACGTAATGGAATATCTGCTGGATTTTCCTTTCCTGGGGTGAATCGGATATGTCCTTTGAAGTTTTGCTGGATGTATGATACTCGATTAGCTACGAACGTGGTCCATTTGACTGGATGTTGTTTCAGCCAATTAAGCACAATTTTTGAATCGGACCAGATCACTACTCTGTCATTTTGAATCTTGATTCCTTCCTTGATATATTTGATCAGTTTTGTCAGAAGTGTTGCTGCACATAATTCCAACCGTGCCAAGGATACCTGCTTTATCGGAGCTACCTTTGTTTTAGATGCTTTCAATGAAATGGTAATGTCTTTGTCACTCGCCACTCTAGCATATACTACTGCTGCATACGCCACTTGTGATGCATCAGCGAACCCATATAGCTGGATCTTGCTGTTCGGCTTCCGTGATATCCATCGTGGAATTTTGACCTGTTGTATTGCTGGCAATTGTGATTTGAACACCTGCCATTCTGCTTGAATTGTTTGTGGAACAACATCATCCCAGCCAATTCCCAAGAGCCAAAGTTTTTGTATCATCATTTTAGCCTTGACTGTGATAAGTGATAACCAGCCAAATGGATCGAACAGCTTGCCAGCGTCACTGAGGATGGCTCGTTTCGTATTTTTTGTACTAAACTCAAACTGATCTGTTCTAGGACACCATTTTAGACCTAAAATTTTTATTGTTTTGTCATGATTAAGATCCATGTCCAACTGCAATTCCATGTCTTCCTTCGGTATTGATTCCAACACTTAAGGGTTATTTGATGTTTACTTCCTTAGCTTGAATCCACCTTTCTGAAGAAGTTGAATTATTTCTTGCTGTACCATTTTACATTCATCAATTGAATTTGAACCTCCCAAGCAATCATCTACATAGAATTGCAGAGATAACATGTTGCATGCCAATGGATAGTTCAGTTTTTCGTCTTCTGCCAATTGAAATAATGATACGGTGCTGATGCTGTTTTGTAGGTGACCGTATTTAATGTATATTCTCTAATTGGGTCTTTGAGATCTTCTCTCCAAAAGGTGCGCTGTAGATCCTTGTCGTCTTGGTGAACTAGAATCTGTCTATACATTTTTTCGATGTCAGCCGTAAAAACTACTGGGAACGTCCTCCACTGTAGTAGTAACAATAGTAAGTCTTTTTGGTTTGAGGGACCTGTCATCATGATGTTGTTCAGAGATCCCACTGATGTTGTCTTGGCTGATGCATCGAATACCCCAAGTTTTGTAGTTGACTGCTTTCTTTACGGACAGGATGTTGTGGCAAATAATACGTCTTTTTCGTAGCTGCCGGACTGACCTCTTCCATATATCCTAGCCTTAAATACTCCTGAATAAATTTTATTTATTCATCACGTAAATCTGTATTTTTTGGCAAGTCATTGTTCAAGTGAATAAAACCGCTTTAGAGCCATCTTCCTTGAATCACCAAGATCCGTTCGATTGTGACGTAAAGGTAATTTGACAATTTATCGCAGCTTAACCTCGCACATTGTATTTTAGATAGTGCATTTTTTCAATGTCGATCAGCTCCTTGTTGTTGTTGATTAGCCTGTCGAACAGCTTCCAAAATGTTGTCCACTCTTCGTATCGTCCACTAAAAGTTGGAATACTGAGCGTTGGTAGTTTGATTTTTCGATCTGTAACCTTGTGTGATTCTTGATTACTTGAAGATAGTGATTCCTGTAGCATGATGTGCGACTCTTGGTATATTTCTGCTAATGAGTCGAATTCGTTGTTCTTTACGTAGCTTTCTTCATAGTCATCATCAATTGCATTTTTCATGATGTCTTCATTTAGTTGTGTGATTTTACTCCAACACTCCTTCATTTGCTGGGCTCTTTATTGTACCATCAGAGCTCCTTTACTGATGTCAATTGCGTTTATCGTTTTAAACAAATTTTCTTTCAGCACGACTTTCGACGTATAGTTTAACTTGTTATTTGCTAAAGCCGCTGCTTCAGCATCATGTTATTCAGCCCGAGCTGCATCCTGTTGCCTTTTTGTTTCGGCCATCTTCGGCCTTACCAGTTCGGCTGCTTTCTGTAATTCGGCAGCCCGCTGGAGTTCAACTGTCTTATGTTGATCGGATGTCGTTTGTTGCTCTGCTGCTACTTTATCCGCTTGTTTTCCTTCTTGCATCAGGTCTTGTCTTCTTTTTTCCTCAACCATTTCTGTCTCAACACCATCTTGCTTAGCTCTTGTTGCTGCGTGTTGAACCTTTCTTAAGTCCGTGCGCCACGTCATTTACATGTCGCCGTATTTTGCCTCCACCTGATTGAAGTATTTCCTTGTGAAATACTCGTTATATTGGTTGACGGCCCGAAATTCTTCAATTTCATAGTTGTTGCTCTGGAATTCTGCCCACAATTGTTTCAATGACTCCAACCGTTGTTCAAAGTACCGCACGTTCGTTTTTCTCTCCGGAGAGTCTTTTTTGTAGTTTGTCCCTAGTTGCTGCAATTTTTTTTCAATTGCCAGCTGTTTGTCGATCAGCTCGTTGAAATCGCCCATGTTGATTTAGCTGACTGCTTACTTTTTATTTTTTGAACTACCGCTATCGAAGCTACGGCAACGCTTTTCACTTTATCACTACCGCTATCGAAGCTACGGCAATGCTTTCCACTTTATCACTACCGCTATCGAAGCTACGGCAACGCTTTTCACTATATTACTGCCGCTATTAAAGCTGCAGCCACGCTTGTCACTTTTTGGTTTTTAAAATTGTTCCTTACCCTTGGTGGGGGGAAACAAATTTTAATTTTTTTTAGATACGAAGGACCGCTATCGAAGCTACGGCAACGCTTTTTTATTTGATCACTGCCGCAATTTAAGCTGCGTTCACGCTTGTCACTTTATGGTTTTTAAAATTGTTCCTTACCCTTGGTGAGGGGAAACAATTTTAAATTTTTTCGTACATTCGAAGGACCAATGTTAAATTTATAAGGACCTGATCGACTACTATCGACCAAGCTCATTTATTTAATTAAAAGTTCATTCTTACAATTCACCTTATATAGTCTAATTATTGCTAATATCAGCAAAAAGTGCAAACAATGAATGTGAGCCAAGTTGGTCAATTCATTGCTTACGTCTTTTAGCAACCGTTGCAGTCTGCACAATTGCACCAATTTCCAATTCAATAATTAGGTCACTATTTCCGTTCATAATTTAAGTAAATAAACGAAAACTGCTGTGTTACATATACTTATAATAATAATAATAATAATAATATGTTTTTGTTGATTTTATACATCAACAGTACTAGCCAATATAAGGTCATCGACATATACTGCGATTATGTTAAAATTACCTGCATTATTCTTTGTGTATACACATGGCTCACTGAAGCACTGTGAAAACCATATTTTTTTTAGAACCGAATCAAGTTTCTCGTTCCATTTACGTCCACTCTGCTTTAACCCATAAAGTGCCTTATTCAGCTTCAAAACGCGATTAGGAAATTCTTAGTTAACAAAATAATCAGGCTGCTTCATAAAAACTGTATCATGAAGTTCACTATTGAGATACGCAGTTGTAACATCCATTTGATGTAGATGAAGTTTATGTTCGCATGCAAAAGCAATTATCATTCGAATAGTTGCATATCTTACCACCGGTGAAAATGTTTCATTAAAGTTGACACCAAATTGCTGACTGCCACCTTTCGCGACGAAACACGATTTAAATGGTTCGATGTCACCATTTGCATTTCTTTTTAAATTGTATACCCACTTGCTTCCGATAACTTTCTCACCAGCTGGCAAGTCGACTAACGTCCAAGTACGATTTTTGACTAATGCATCATACTCCTTCTGCATCTAATCTTTCCAAAATTTAGAATGTTCGCTATTTAAAGCTTCTTTAAAGTTTTGCGGTATTGATATGTTTTCTTTTTTAACACGTTGCTTTCGTAGACGACCGCGTTGTCCAGTACGAATTATTTTTGGTCGACCAGGACCAAAATGGATTTCATCACATCTGTTGATTATATTTTCTTCAGAACAAATCTCTTCATTTTCGTGAATCACTGCAGGACAATTTTCAATTTCGCTATTTACTGCAGGATTATTTGTAACTTCGCAATTTTCGTGACTAGCACCTTCAATTTCGCAAGCATCATATGTAATTATATCGCTATTCTTTTCTTTTTAGCCAGCGCCTACATTTTCCATATATATGACATCTCGGCTTACACATATTTTTCCTGACTTACGATCGAACTAACGATAAGCTTTTGAGGTTTCAGAGTAACCCACCATAGTCAACTCTCTTCCCTTTGTAGCAAATTTCTTTGTTTGCGTTTTGTCAATTGCAATAGCTAATGAGCCAAACACTCTTAAATGTGATACTGTTGGCTTTTTACCTGACCACACTTCGAACCTAGTTTTGATGACGAGTATTTTTGTTACAGCTCTCTATTGCGAAGATACACTGCTGTCGAGACTGCCTCCACCCAAAAAGATTTGTCTAATGCACTATATACCAGCATACACCCTTCTTTCTCTGGCAAAGTTTTATTGGCGCGATCAGCAACGCCGTTTTGTTGTGGCGTATGTGGTACTGTCAGCTGACGCTAAATGACGTTTTCATTCAAAAAATTAACATATATATGCGCCACCATTATCGCTGCGTAAAATTTTAATCTGGCAGTCTGTTTGCTTCTCCGCCATTGCCTTAAATAACTTAAATAAAGCAAACACTTCATCTTTTGTTTTAATAAAATAAATAGATATAAATCTTGATTTGTCATCAACGAATGTAACAAAATATCGAGACCCGCCAATTGATTTTGTATTCAATGGGCCGCAAACATCAGTGTGCACCACATGCAATACATTTTGTGAACGACTCTTAGAAGCATGAGAAAACGGTTTTACACGAATTTTACTCTTAGCGCACGTAATACATTCATTACTATCTGGAATCACCTTTACATCAAGCCCATGCACTACCTTCTTATTGGACATTTCTTTGAGGTCGTTGAAATTCAAATTTCCATAGCGATTATGCCACATAAATGCATTGCTGTTCGCTTTTTGTGCAATAAAACATTTATTTAAATTCGATTTCAATATGAACAACCCGCCTATCTTTTTTTTTTGCCTTTACAACTGTACAACTGCTACGATCTTTTATTGTGACGTTATTATTTTCAAAAACAACTTTATGTTCGATAGCTTTGCCAACCGTAATAAAATTGCTTTGAAAATTTGGTACGTCTTTCAATACAAATGAAAAATCTTCAGTTTCAATTGGAACTTCTCCTCGTCCAACGGCGTAAATAAAATTGTCACCCGCCAGTGAAATTTTCCCTCTGCACTCCTCATATGAAGTAAAAAAAATTTTGTCACAACATAAATGTGATGTCGCGCCGCTATCAATATACCAAGCATCGCGAACCAATTCCCCTGATGTTACTGACGCCAAAGTACCAAAAAACTGTTGCGACTTCTTAGACTCTCTGCATTTTGCCGCAAAATGACCGCGTTTTCCGCAATTGTAACATTTTTCTTTGGTTGAATTTTGATTTGTTGAATTGCAGCTCTTACCTTCATTGCTGCCGCTGGTACTCTTGTTTCGATTGCTGTTAACTGTTGCCGTTCTTCTAAATTGTTCTTGCGCAGCAAACGCTTGCTGACTGTTGCCACAAACTGCTTTCTCACCGATGTCTTGACGTCTTGCACTCTTTTCTATAAGTTTAATCTTGAGAACATTTAAAGCAGGCAATGTGTCGCGGGTCTCCATGGCAACAACAAAATTTTCAAACGATTCTGGCAAACTTGAAAGCAAAATTTCTTCAGGTACTTGTATTCCAGTTTCAGCTAATTTCTCCAAAATATTGGCGCCCTCAGACAAACTGTGGTACAATAGTTTCTCGATTAAACTGATTTTTCGCGCCGGACCGCTTGTCTCCCGTTGAAGTCTCACAATGCCGTACATGGTTTATTTGCGATCTCTTGAATCAAAAACAGCCGACTCCTCTGCTGTCGCGAACTCACTTTTCTTAAGCTTTCTCTGACAATTGCCCATAGTTCGGAGTGGACAAGAACGCTCTTCATGTGGAAAGACCACTACGTGTAATTTGAATTATCAAGTTTTTCAATCGAATATATACCCGCGGAACTCATTTTACGATTTTCTTTGACGCAATTTTAAAAATTTTAATAAAAAAATATTATGTGGCTTGGCCTAGGCCCATAACCTGTTAAAATAAAAAACACGACGAAAATCGTTTTGTTTGTGTAATTTATTACGAACGACTGAATACAATAAGTGACATTTATATCTAAAGCAAATAAGGAAAAACAATTCATAGAGATTATGAATTCGAACAAGTACAAATATACTGAGTTGCAAATATTATAATTCAAACATAATAATCTTATATCCATTTCATCTACATATACTCCACCAACGAGATATTCATGCAAGTCATTTAGATATAATGAAAACAATAAAGGTGCGAGTAGGCAACCCTGTTTAACGCCCGATACTTTATTGAATTGTTCCGATAATTTCTCTTGACCAAACTGCCGACTGTATATATTTTCTATTAATGTGACTGTTCCTATGGCGTGCAGTTTGTATATTAGTGTATTTCTTGATACCTTATCAAAAGTTGCTTTAAAATCGACAAAAAGAAATCATAAACTTTACGGCCCTCATTAAATTTCCACTTTACGTTTGCCGACAAATTGTCTGCTGTTGTGTATCCTCTTCGAAAACTTGCTTAAAATTCTGTTAAAATGCTTTGATTTTCAATCCATATGATTAATCCACTATTTAAAACGCCCATCATTACTTTAGCGATGGTATTTATTAAGGTTCCTCTTTTTAAATATGGGAAGTATGAGACTCAGAGCAAATTTATCATCAACCTTTCCTCTTTCGAATAAAACATTAAACAATCTTGCCAGTTCTGTTAAAAACTCAACCGTTTCATTTTTTTTAATTCGTAGGGAATTCTATCCTCGCCTTGTGCTTAGTTTATTTTGGATTTAACCAATACCTGCTTAATGTCGGTTACGGTTATAGGTCTATCCAGGTGCTAATTACGCCATAGCATTGAAGCGTATTGTATGTCTTCTGATGTTTGTGGTGGGTTTAATAAGAGCTGAAAATAGTTTTTAAAATCTGTTGCTGATATTTCAATATTTGTTTGTAAAGACTACAAATTTCTTTTGCCACTGAGCACCATTATTTATCATTTTTTAAATGTTATTTTTAAAATCTATCTGCTCAAAATAACATTCTTTACTTTCTTTACTTCAGGGTTTTTCAATAAGAGCGCTACAAAATAAATAAAACAAAAACGGTTGTGGATATTAATTAAATTCTTTATTCCTGTGAAAGTACATTTGATGCCCTATGTATATAACTCGATCTCTTTTGCATGGTCAACACGGGCACGCTTGCAGAAGTCTAGACGCTTAACCCAATTTTCGACGGTTTTCAAGCATAAATCGGCCGATACTGCTGCAATTTCACGTTCGATATTTGTACGAAGTTCATCAATCGTCGCTGGCTTGTTGGCATAGACCATAGACTTGACGTAGCCTCATAGGAAATAGTCTAACGGCGTCAAATCGCACGACCGAGGCGGCCAATCGACTGGACCATTTCGTGAGATAACACGTCTACCAAACATGGTGTGAGAGACACATTTGGACTTTCTTGAACTGAAGCCTCAGCGGCAGCTATATTCTCGACACTTCGGCACCTCTTTGTCTCACTGGCACGGGAACATTTTGTACTGCGCCTATGGATTCAAATTTTTCCACTAGACGCTCAATTGTTGATCTGGTAGGACGATTATGACGACCAAATTTTGGACGTAGCGCTCTTAAAGTTGAAGCCATTGACTCCGAATTTCGGTAGAATATTTTATTTATTTCGACTCGTTGTTGGCTCGTATATCTTTCCATGATAAAATGGCAAACCTTTCTGAAGAGAAATGTCAAGAGAGCGGGAAAAAAATGGCGCCGTTAGCTGTCCCTATCGGTCTACTTTTGTAGCGTCCCTGTTGAAAAACCCTTTACTATTAATGATTAAAATGTCTGACAGAAAATAATGTAAAATATCCGTAGTCAAAATTTATTAAACTTTGCTTTGGCTCTACAGTATTTTATGTCAACCGTGCCAACTGTGTATTCCAAATCACCATAATGTCATTTTGATTCAACTCTGCTCTTACACCTCTCAAAAACTTTTCTTGCGAAAGACAATTGATTTTTTTTTATCATTATAATTAAATTTTTTCAACCAGTTCATGTGTAAAAGAAAAAAAAAATTATTGGTCAAAAGAGCGTCTAAGTATAAAGAGGCTGTATAAACTTCTAAACAGCACCAAGAAATGTTTGGTGTTGTTTGTAGTTTAATAAATAGATAAGCAGTATCTAGTTTGCAATAATCTGTCTGGTCATTTACTTAGTGATCAGCCAGTTTATTTAGGTTACAAATCTTATCCTAAAAGATGTGTCTGGTCGTTTTATGATCAGCATATTTATTTAGGTATGATTGTTTACTACGCTTGTCTATCGGCTGATAATAAAATAACTAGTATGTTATATTTGACTAGAAATAAGGGTAGTTTTTAGAGTTTATAAATAAAGGGCTTCGGTAAAACGAAGCCAGTGTCTTTTTAACAGTGAACATTGTAGTTTTCTTCTCTAAATATACTGGAATTTTCAGAGGCGTTACTCGAACTTCGTTGATTTATTTTATATTGCTTAATATTCTCGATCAAAAGCTAGATGCCGGATTGGGTTTTTCTTCATATACGTATATTGTTTCTTTTTTAGATATAAAAGCTGTGCGAAATTCTAATTTGGGCTTAAATTTTAAAGGTTTAAACTTACCAATTACTGTTAAGTACACTAACAACACTAAAGGTGGATGTGATGAAACTTGGCATTCATAAGGACCCTCATCACGTTCATTTGCATATTGTATTAATAATTTCCAATCGTTTGACTCCTCAAACTCGAGAGAATATCTTGAATCACCACTGTAAGTGTGGCGACCAAAAGTGATGAGTGCCAAATCGTCGCCCTTCCGACGCATCCAGGATACCTTAAAAGAGAACAACACTACAGTTGTATAATACTCAAAAATAAAGTTTTAAATGTATTTATAATATATAAAATAATTAACTACTAGTTGCAATATTTCGTGCATTATTACCATTAGAAATTTTCAAAATTATGTTTAATTTTGTGTATTTGTTTTCGTTTTCGTTTGTAAGGCTCGTAAATTAATCAACAGGAATTAAAAATTATGCAAGCTTTTATATGTTTCGTTTGTCTACGCCACAAGTTTGTTAACGCCCGTTGGATACCATCTATTTCAATGTTTTTAAATATGAATTCTATGCTACTGTCACCTAGGTGGCCTGAAAGCCACTAGCCTCAGCGGATGTTGTTTGTTGATTTTGAATTGTCAGCGTTCTGTGACCCACAACTGAAAATTGTTTCTTGGCTAGAGGTCAAGAGCTCGTCCTTCAAAAAAGTGCCTTATTTCCTTTTTTGTTTCGAGTCCGTCCGTTTTGTCAGCAGCCCCCTTTTTTTATGGCAAGGCCTCCTTTAACCTGATGCGACCTGTTGTCAAGACGGCTCTGTTCGAATACAGCCTACTTGCAGCTAAAACCACCCCAAAGGTTGGACCGCATAACAACAATCGTTGCAGTAGATTATTAATTACTTTGCTCACTTCGCCAGATTCTATCATAACTGGTCGTCAGCATCTCATGTGCTCTGTATAAAAACATCAGGTAATGATGTGTAGTTACAAGCTATCACCGGGTAGAGGAAATAGATCGGATTCAAAACATAATTACTGCATTAAACACAGGTACATGTTGTTCTCCTTAAATAAATAACTACACGACAAATATGATAATAAATAAATCTATTAATAAAAAACATAAAGAAATATTAGCACATGTGAAGTTAACTTTTCGTGAAGCTAGCATCAGTTGCTATCTCCTGTTACTGTAATAAACATTATTGTCGCTGATAGTTTTGGCCAGATAAAAACTATGCAAAACTATTTTCACAACTTCTAATCAAAATGGATGACACTAAATTTTCAAGTCTTTTCGTATTTCTAATCAAACTTCAACTTATTTTTTTTTATATTTATAATGAACTTTGTTGAAACAAATATGTACCATTTTGTTCGACCACCTTTTGCAGTTTTTCTACTAGAGACATTATTTCATCAGTGAAAAACTTTTGTGGTTTCTCGGCGAAAAACTGCGACAATAATTTTCACAGGCTTCTCTTGAAGCCAACTTTACTAGATTAAGGGAATTCTGCATTGACCGAAACAAATGGTAGTCCGATGGTGCAAGGTCAGGGCTATATGGTGGATGCATCAAAACTTCTCAGCCAAGCTCTCCCAGTTTTTGCCGAGTCATTTAAGATGTGTGTGGTCTAGCGTTGTCGTGATGGAAGACGACGCCCTTTCTGTTGATCAGTTCTGGCCGTTTTTTTTCGATTGCTTGCTTTAATCTCATAGGTTGTTGACAGTAAAGTGTAGAATCAATCATTCGACCAGGCTGGAGCAGCTCATAGTGGATTATTTCTTTCCAATCCCACCAAATACTCAGCATAACCTTTCGAGGCGTCAATCCTGGCTTTGCGACCATTTGTTGAGCTTCACCACGCTTGCACCATGATTTTTTACGCACATTATTGTCGTATTTGATCCACTTTTCGTCTCCTGTTACCATTCGCTTCAGAAATGGTTCGATTTCATTTTGTTTCAGCAAAGAATCGCAGATGTTAATTCGGTCCATTACATTTTTCACAGACAATTCATGTGGTACCCAAACATTGTGCTTCTTTTTGTAGCCAGCCTCTTTTAAATTGTTCAAAACCGTTTGATGATGAATGTTTAGTTCCTTGGCGATGTCATGGCTGCTTATGTGACGGTCCTGGTCAATCTTTTCCATAAGCGAGGTGCATCTTTCACATCGAAATTTCCAGAACGGAAGCGAGCGAACCATTGTTGTGCTACACGAACTGATACAGCATCGTCTCCGTAAACTTCACAAATTTCATTGGTGGCTTGCGTGGCATTCTTCCCTTTTTTATACAAAAATTTCAAAATATAGAGAATTTCTTCATTATTTTCACTCATTTTTGAACAGCTGTAACTTTTTTGCTTACATGAAGCTTAAAATGTCACCTTTCCAACACCATATGGTATGACACAATGTGATTGGTAGCACTGAGATAGACGACTCCAACGACATCTACTGACAAAATACGAAAAGACTTTTTCGACAACCCAATATATATATACAAGGTGGCGCAAAAGAAGTCATCCGATGTTGTTTGGCTCTTATTTTTTTTCTAAATAAAAAACTTCGATTCTGTTGTTTGATTATGTTTATTTAGACCTTTAGAATTAATTGTGTTAAGTCGAGAAGATGATATCGGATAAATGGGCGCCGTCACAATTGATTGCCATACGGGCTCGTTTTATGGCATTTTCCATCACTTCGGCGAGAGTTTCGGGCGATAAATTCTCGCATTCGTGTCGGATATTTTCCTTGAGGGCTTCCAAGGTCTCAGGCTTGTTGATGTAAACACGAGACTTCAAAAAACCCCATAAAAAGAAGTCCGGGACCGTTAAATCGGGCGATCTGGCGGGCCAGTGCAAATCGCCAAAACTCGAAATTAAGCGACCCGGAAACGCGGCCTTCAGAATGTCGGTTGTGGCTCGTGCAGTGTATGCTGTTGCTCCGTCCTGTTGGAACCACATGTCCACCAGTCCTAATTCGTCCAGTTCGGGCAGAAAAAACTCGGTCAACATTGCCCTATAGCGCGCACCGTCCACTGTTGTCGTTTGACCCGCGGCGTTCGGCCCGATGACTCCTCCAGCGTGAACAGCGCACCACGCAGTCACTTTGAGCGGGTGTAATGGTTTCTCGTGCATCACTCGCGAATTTTCGGTTCCCCAGAAGCGATAATTTTGCTTGTTCACGTACCCGCTGAGGTGAAAATGAGCCTCATCGCTCATTATGATTTTTGCCAACACCACAGACGAATTGTTACGCAAAAAAATAGACACAATTATTCCGCGTTCTTGGGGAGTGTATCGCTCCATGGCTTATTCACTTGTATTCTGTATCTGTCTAGTCCACAAATGTCAAAACAGATTTGACATTGGCGGCCATTTGCAAAAATGAGAGTTGGTAAAATTTCGATTATTTAGCTTATATTGCTCCTAAAACTCTGAAAGTTGGTATATGAGTTTGTATAGGCACTGTCGACAACTTCCAAAAAATGGATCAATTTAACGCCCACTTTAAAAAAAAGAAAAATTTACGATTTCATTGCTAATATAACAATGAAACACTTGGAATGTGTTGCGTTTGTGGAAAAATTAAACTGCCAGAGTTGCATTCACCACCTGAACCATTATTACCGATGTTTTCAGGTAATATTTTTTTTTAATATTGTTGTAAACAAACAATACAATAATTATTTTTTGTATAAGGTCACACAAGTCAATCGAAACATTTCTTGACAAATATTCGAAAGTACAATTCATGTTTTCAAATGACATTATTCGGTGCAACAAATATCGTGCGCTAAAATTATATGTCAATATTTAAAGTGCAAGGGCAAATTTATCATCGACCAGGATCACTACTCCCACTGCAGGATGCAGATTATAAATTTCTTCAAATGTATTTCATGGGAAACCCTGATGATCAAATCGAACCACGTTGTCGATTTCATACGTCTACCAGACGATAAATTGTGGCTGCATTAAAAATTTTATTTTATCAACAGAATCAATTAATACGTTTGTTCAGAACTGCCCTTAAACAAAAGCCAACTGATGAATACAAGGTTGAAGTTAGAGCAGATAAAACACCTGTCGGCCAACACGGAACACAGTACAATGTACCAACAATTGATTAAGTAGCGATCGTTATAGTTGGCGAAGAATTTAATTCACGTGATATAATTCTTAATCACAGAAATGGTGAGGTTCAGCGAGTTTCAAAAACTCATCGCTCATACGACGGATTACAATATCCGATTTTATTTTGGCAAGAAGAAGACGGATATCACTTCAACATCATTATGAGAAATCCACAAACAGATGAACGTAAAAACGCCGATAATCATATTTTGAAGTGCCAACAATTGTTCAACCTTAGGGAGCTGTTTGATGATGCTGCCCGACGTAAAATTGGAGTAGTAATTGGCTGTGATGCTAACGCGCACCATGCTATATGGGGAAGTACAAATACGAATGAATAGGTGAGTTACTTTTCGATTTTATCTTTAATTCTAACTTGCAGGTTTGTAATGTTGGCTCTGAGCCGACGTTTATAACTATAAATAAAGAAGATGTACTTGATATTACCTTGGTCTCTGAAACTATATCCGATAGGGTCGCAAACTGTAAAGTTTTTAATGAACACTCCTTCTCTGAGCATAGATTTATTGAATTTAATATTGATGACCGCATTCCAAGTCAACCTGACTTTAGGAACCTTAAAAAGGCAAACTGGGGTCTTTACAGGTATATATTAGAGAAGCTCTTGCTGAATATGCAAACAGATCCCCCAGTTAATGGAGGGTCTCTAGATGCTCTAGTTGAAACCCTTACAGGTAACATGAATCAATCACTTTACACTGCTTGAACTACTACTAAGGTAAGGGGTTAGAAGAAGCCTCCCTGGGGGAGAGCTGAAATAGAAGAGCTACGTTAAAGAGTAGGAATCTTTTTAATGCATCCAAAGTACTTAGGACCACTGAAGCCTGGGATGAGCAAAACATCCCTGAAGATCTTTAAAAATCGAGTAAGGATTGCAAAAAATGCATCCTGGAAGAAGTTTTGTGATGAAGTCTCTGAAACATCTGATGTTTCTAGAATTCGGAAAATCCTCTCAAAATATCCATCCAACCAAAGCTTCCTTAGAAGAGAAAATGGTACCTGGACTACTAATAGCACTGAATCATTGGAATTATTGCTCAATACCCACTTTCCGGATTGCTCAGAATCTTCAGACAACCTGGAGATGGCCGATATGATGTAGATGATTTAGACAACCCTTTATAAAGTATTAATAAAAACAAGATAAAATGGGCAATAGAGGGATTTAAACCATATAAGTCGCCGACCAGATTTAGATTTACTATTCCTCTGGCTATTGATAATATACAGAAGTATTCTTGATCTAAATCATATTCCCAAATTGTGGAATCAGGTGAGGGTAGTTTTTATACCGAAGGTGAATAACTCAAATGCTTACGGGTAGAATTATTAATGCACGACTTGGAGCCACTTCTGGAGGAGTCCTCTCTCCTCTCTTATGGAACCTGACGGTAAACACACTTCTAGTGTGGGATGCAGAGTGATCGCGTATGCTGATGATGTTGCTATAGCCATTGATGCGGTATAAAACAGCTCTTAGATTTTAAATATGTTAATGGGATTAGAACATTAAAATAGTGTATTAGTAAATAAAAGTTACCAGAATAATATTCCTAATATGGTTGCCAAATTGTAACATATTACATTTTTCGGCCTCTGGTGGGATTTCTCCTTTTTTTTAAAGCGCGTATTTTAATACAGACATTCGTAACCAAATTCGAAGAGGACAAGTTTTGTCAATTATTATTATTAATAAAGGCTATAGATGCACTGCGACCTGAAAGATCTATTGTGCAGCCTCGTTGACCTACAAACACAATTCAAGACTATTTGTAAATCTCGTAATTGTTGTGGGCTTAATTTTTACTATGTCACTTGGAACTAGAATCCCGTTGCCTAGGTAGTCAAGTCTGCGTCTTGCCACCGCTGGACAAGTGCAAAGAACATGTTCAACCGTTTCCTGCTCCTCTTGGCAGAGTCGGCATGAATTATTTGCTACCACTCCTATTTTCTTCAGATGGTAATTAAGTTAACAGTGTCCTGTTAAGAATTCACTATAGAGTTTTATATCTTTTCTGCTAAGGTTGAGAAAAGCTTCTACCTTGACACGTGCTGGGTCAATGAGTCTTCTTGACTGCCGCATGCCTGTTTGGGCTCTCCAATGCTCAAGTAGACTTTGTTTTTCCCATACTTGTATCAAGTTATTTATGAAACTATTGTTTACCACACAGAAGGATTCCGGACCTATGAACGGAGTTTCTGCACCTTTCTTTGGGAGAGAGTCCGCTATTTCTTTGCCCTCATGCCCTTCATGTCGCGGCTCCCACATCAAAGTAACCGAGTTCCTTTCTGCTAGAGTGTTGAAAAGTTTAAGACAATCCCATACCAGTTTTGATTGGAATTAGAAGTTTTTATGTGATTTTAGAACTGTTTGGCTGTCAGAGAGAATGCATATTTTGGTACCGTTGGACATTCTTTGACACTTAGTTCTAAGGCGTGGACCTCCACCTGAAAAATGGAAGCTATTTTTCCCATCGCAACTGCTTTAAGGAAATTTGGTCCTACAATTCCCGCTCCAGCACTGCCATCTTCCAATTTGGACCCATCAGTATACCATGCCTGTGAGCCCTGTTGAGGGATTATTTCGTTGTTTCTCCACGCTGAGCGGTCACTAATAACCACTTCAAAGTGCCTGAAAAACGAAAGTTTTCTGTTCATCCTAAAGGAGACCACAAGACACGGAAAATTCCGGAAGATGTCCGGACTCCTGTGTGACCCGTTTGTTTGCCTCCCGTAAGATGAGCTAGATTATGTAGCCTTATGGCCGCGCTGGCTGCCGTCTTCTACACTGTGATGTGCAGAGGAGTAAGTCCAGTGATTATCACCAGGGCTGTTGTGGGGAACGTTCTCATTGCTCCGGTAACACTCAAACAGGCTATTCGATGAATCTTGTTAAGAGTCATCTGAACCTTAGTCTGATCTACCTTTGGCCACCATGCTAAAGATGCATAGGGAACCATTGGTAATATTACTATTTTGTAAGACCACGCCATCATTTTTGGTCGTAGTCCCCATTTTTTACCATACAGCCTTTGGCAAGTAAAGCTTGCTCTTAAGGCTTTATTTGTTATGTATTGTAAGTGGTTTTTCCAAGTTAGAGTTTTGTCTAGGGTTACTCCTAGATATTTCATTTCCCCGAAAAGTTTGAGGTCCGTGACCCCTAACCTTAAGGTTCCTAAATTTAGTTTCCTTCTTCTGGTGAAGGGTACCACGCTAGTCTTAGTAGGGTTAATCGAAAGTCCTTTCTCCTGACACCAATTCTGCGTAATGTCAAGAGCTAGTTGTATGCGGTCGGTTATGGTGGAGTCAAACTTGCCTCTAACCATGATTACCAAATCATCAGCAAAGCCCTGAATTTCGAACCCTTGGTCATCCAGAGTTTGTATAAGGTCGTCAATGACCATTAGCCAAAGGAGTGGCGATAAGACGCCTCCTTGGGGGCAGCCTTTAGTTGACTTGACCGTTAACCTCTCTGCCCCTAATTCACAAATTATTTCCCTGTTTTCTATCATATTGAGAACCCTAGATATAACCAGTCTGTGTATTCCTTTCCTGGCCATCCCTTCCTCAATGGATCTGAAAGTAGCATTGTCAAAGACCCCTGTAATGTTAACAGATGTACAGAGAGCAATTTCCTTATCCTCCAAAGCCTTTTCGATTTTACTCGTTAGGCTATGTATTGCAGTCTCAGTCGTTTTGTCTGATTGGAAAGCATATTGTACAATATGGAGAGGTATATCTTCGAGATAGACTTCTCTGATATATTGATCCAGAATTTTTTCCATAGCTTTAAGCATGAATAACGTTAGGCTAATGGGCCGAAAAGCTTTTGGCGTGTGATCCGCCTTTTTTCCTGCTTTCGGTATGAAAGCTACCCTAGCCTTCGTCCAATGTTTAGGAACCATGCCTAATTCTAAGCTTATCCTAAAAATGATGGTTAACGTCGGTGCCAATTTTTGACTAGCTCCCTCAGAGCCTAATCTCATGATATTTAATTATATCGGGATAGGTGACTTCCTAGTTAATTTATTAAGTAGCTATGATGGGAGGTATAATTCTGGCCTGGGCCTTCGGGCCTTTAAAAAAATAAAAAATAAATAAAATTATTATAGGCCATTAGAGCAATCTTGTAAGATGTCCAATCGCCATTAGACTTGGCTTTATTAAATAACTGACGGGCTTTCTTGCGCAGCTCGTTTAATAGTCCACTCCACCATGGGATGTTTCTAGAACGTTTTTTCACAACCAGTTTGCAACTGTTTTTAAAAGCGTCTGTTATTCAATTTTCTAAGTTGTTAACTTCCAGATTTAGTTCCTGAGAGCTAGTTATTTTTTCCCTTAGGTGACCCATGTTTTGTCTTAGGTAGAAGTTATAAAGTGACCAATTGGTCTTCCTAACATTTCTAATTTCAAAGGTGACTTCAACTTCCCCTTTCAGATCAAAGATAATATAACGATGGTCTGACAAGGAGCCTTCATCCAACATCTTCCAATTTGATATGTTATTTGATATAAAAGCACTTGAAAAAGTAAGATCTAATACCTCCCCCCTTATCGCATTTATAAAAGTTGGCTCATTTTCTCTATAGTTAATAGATACAATATTGTTAGTTGTAATAAAATCAAGAAGAGACTCACCACGTGTATTTACATCCATGCTTCCCCATTCCGTGTTTTTGTATAAAGACCATTTATTCGTCTATTTGCGGCCCATGGTTCTTAGATGGCCGCAAAGTCCAGACACTTTTGTTCCACCAGGGCACTGAGCCTATAGGAATCTGCGATGGCTCGGTGGAGATTTATCTGGAGACATTTCCAGATTGGCGGGTTTTGTGGTACATTATTTACAAGACCGACCTCTCTGGACCTTACCATCCTTCGTGCTTCTCCGGGTCTTTCTTTTCCCATTTCCTTAGCCGAGCAGAGAGTTTGGCATTTGTTTTGCCTTTCTCTGCACTCGGTGCAGGCTTTACGGTTTTGGGTTCCGTTTTCAGCTTCTGACTAATTGCATGTGCACGAGCCGCAGCAGACGTCGATGGCACATCGTTGCCCTCAGCAGCTTTTGCTTTGGTTCCCTTCAACCGAGATCTGAACTGGACACTGCCAAATCTATAAGAGACTTTGTTGCCCAGCTCTTCCAATTTTTCAGCCGACATGGGATCCACAGCAATCTCTAACTCGATAAGATCGCCTTTCTGCAATCGATGAAGCAGCTGGTATTAGCTCCTTCGACCAAGACACAGTCTCATCATCCAGACAGTTAATAATTAAAAATCCGGGCTTAAAACTATAGCCTGCAAAGTGAGGCTTTGTTGTACGCTATCTGGTTTCGTACATCTTATCGAGGATACACCTCTGTACCTTTGCAATTTCATCCGTAGACCATATTGCCTTCGGAAAATTGCTAGGTATAATCCCGATCTTCTTGGCGATGACAGTCTCTGCCAGAGTAGGTTTTGAACAGAGAACCCCCGAGGGGGCGCCTTGCATAGCCACTCCTTTAGAGACCACCGTCGCCACCCTGCTGGGACTAGGCTTGTCCACAGGCGTGGTTTCCACCTCCTTCATCTTACCACAAGACGAAAAAGCAGGCGTAAAAGGGGGCACTGTTGGCAGATTGCCAGCAATATTGTTGCCCTCTGATGCGAATCGCTTTTTAGGCTTGGAGCTCGATGTCGGCGTGGAACTATCCGATCGGGAACGTTTCGGGGTCATTTGCCCTTCGCAAAGCACAACTGATGGTTTTACTGCCAAGGACCGTGCTGTTTCCAGCGGTATGCCCTTAGCAAGTAAAGCCTTCAGTCCTTTGCGTCCAGCGCCAGACAGCCTCACCCTATTTGTCGGAGTCTCTTCTGAACCCAGTTCAAGAAGATTTCTCTCTTGATCCGAAGAAATGGACATCCTAGCCGACTCCTGGCTAAGTGGAATGTCCATTTCTTCCGGCCTGTTGGAAAGAGGACCGAGTGTCCCTTCCAACTGGTCGTGGTCCATTTTATAGTCGGCGAAAGGACCAGATGCCCAGCGGTCAACGAGTTTTTATGCACATTTGAAGGTGTGCAGATCGTATTTTGCGTTTTTTTTAAATCCATACAGTTTTAAAAATTTAAATTTTGCGAAAATTATTCACCCAGAGGCGCTCCTCTGGGAGGGCTTATTAAAACCGTGGGTTAGCCGGACCTTGCACGGAGTTCGCTATTAGGCTTGACTCTACCCCGTCAAGCAAGCTCACTGGCATAGCTGTTCCACCGTGAGTTTAGGGGATTTGTTTTAGGTCACTTTGGTTCGTTCACACTACAGACTGTCAAGACAAGGCCTTGACGGTCTGAAGTGTAGACAAACCGTGTCCAGGAAGTTTTCCTTCTCCCCCGCCCGGCTATAAAAAATGACTTAGATCCAGCAGAGATATGACCGTACTAGAAATAAGACATTGGTCACAAGGATAGCCGCACTTCCCCGAAGGTCTGACCTGGTGCTTGCGCATCAAGACTGATTCACAGTCACTAAAATTGCTAGCTAGCCATAACGACTGACCAGGAATCGTAGAAAACTACTTTCAACCTGCCCGTTGGAGGTAGTACTTAGTTTATGTGCTGGATCAGTTCACAATATTTCATATGACATGTTCCAGCTCATAATAAGCCCCTACACCGCGACAAGGTGACTACCAGCGTAGAGGCAATTATACTTGTAGAAGTTTTGTTTGTTCCCTCGTTTCTATGCCCCTTGTGGAGCCAAGAATGACGCCGACCATGCACAGATGCCTCCAAAGTTCGGTTTTGATTTGGTGGGAGCGAGGTCTGTACTTTGCCAGAATTACATAAAAATCTCCATTTTGGGAATTTTCGTGCATGGTTCTTGGCAGGTCACCTCATACTGACTATTAGTTGCTGTAAACCGTACTCTCTGCATTTAAATGGCTGATATCCCATTTCTCACTTTTTTTTGGGGAAATGGAACAAAATCTGCAAGGATCGCAGTTTTGGTCAGTTCGTTTTGAACAGCGAGCTTGAGCTAAACGATTTTTTTTTAAAAGTGACTTGTGAGGATTGACTGGTGCTAGAAGAGCAGAGAATTCCTGTATATTGGAATAGTGCGAGGAGAGTCAGGAGGAATCCAACGGGAGTATTATTGTGTAGTGTTTTGTTAAGTTATATTTTGCGCGGCAGTGGAGCCGTAGTATTGTAGTTATAGTTTAACTTGTTTTTGGTTCGTTTATAACCATTTTAAATATTTCTATTTGGTGTTATAGTGCCATAAGTTTATTTTGTCCGTCCCGCACTCGAGCCAAGTTCAGACGTGAATACGGTGAAATAAAGAATCTAGTCGTTAAGATTCGTGTGAGGATTCGGTTCTCTTTTGCCGAATCCGCAACTAAGGTGCACAACATAAAGTTAGTTTTTTCCTTATTCCGACTAAGCTAGGTAGAAAAGTACTTTATCACCCGTGATAATAAATGTTCGCGGCTTAAATTACAACGTGATACCACCTCTGGTAAATATCCTTTCGTCATAAGTGACAAAATGCAGAATGGACTTAATATTATTTCCAGCTAGTCCACAGAATGTGGATTAAATGTAAACCCTCAGAAACCGAGCTAGTGATATTTACTAATAAACATCGAATATCAGACTTGGACCCTCCAAAACTTAAAGGTACCCGTCTTACATTCTCTGATAGAGCTAAGTATTTAGGAATTATTCTAGATAGGAAACTAAACTGGAAACCGAATACTGAAGAGCAGGCCTGTTATCGATGGCCTTGAAGAACTAGCGGAAAACAACTAGCGAAAAATCCGCTTATTTTTTATACTTGTATTTTTTATGTTTATGTTTTTTATGATTGTATTTTTTATAGTGGTATATTTTATATAATTTTCCCCGTTTTCTTAACTAAAGTTTTTCATGTACTTTTCTTTTTGCAAAAAAAAAACTGCTTATACATATGTATGTTTCTATGTAAAATTTTCCTATAAATAGGGTCATACAGAAAAATTTTATTATGTTAATTTGTCAAAGCAAGGAGGAAAAGAGTAAAAATTTTGTGTCATTTGTATTGTTTCTTAATTACTTGTAAAAATTTTATTATACTTATAATTTGTAATTTCTATTGATTTTTGTATTTTTAGAGAATAAACCCCCCTTTAAACTATTCCCCTTAAAAATTGGAATTTATTTTCAAACTTTACGACAAATTTGAAGCCAGAATTTTAAATTGTTGGTAACAACAAATTTTATTCTTTTTTAAAATATTTGAGTGTCGTTACATCGAAATTTCTGCCGTCTGTCGGGTTTTAATGCCGCTAGCCCAAGACACATCGGAGAGAACGAGTTAACGAACAAATATGTCGTCCCACAATACATGCCACAACCGCGCGATCATCGCAGTCGCCGGCTAATATGTCCCACCAACAAGATTCGAGCCCACGCATCCCATGCAACGCACGCCGCCTGTAATGTCCGCACCGCCTACCACAAGTTCGCAGCCGTCGAACCAAAGTGAACAGCCAGCTGTCATATCGCAACAAATGTCCGTCCAACAACCGCAATCGCCCGCAATACATGCCACAACAGCGCGATCATCTCAGTCGCCGGCAAATATATCAACTGCACGCGCAGCTCAAACTGCGACCGGTGCAACAATCCGAAGCAAAAAACGAAATGAGAAACGAATTTTCCCGCCAAATACATGTTAGGCAATCTCTTTTTACTTCCAGCGCAGAAAAGCTCCAAGGCAGTGTACTCCAGCTACAAAATGAATTTCGTTAATCTCAGAAAAAAAATGTAGCTGTTATATCAAACATTGAACCAACCGACGCCAGCACCTCTGTTGCGGCTGCCGCATACACACCTGCTGCCGCCGCTAACACGCTAGCTTCCGCCATTACCATGCCAGCTACTGCCATCACCACGCCAGTTCATGCAGCCATCACGCCTGCTACCTTCGTCATCACGCCTACCACCGCCGTCATCTTCGATTCCATAAGCACCGCTAATAAAGCCGAACATATAAAAAACGTTGTTGCTGCTGCTGAGTCAGCCATTGCAGCTGCCAATTCCAGAGCAGCCGCTGCAGAAGCCGCCGCTGCCACCGCCATCTTTGAAGCCAGATCCGTTGCTGCTGCCAACATTGCAATTACCGCACCAAAAGCCTTCACTACTACCGCTCCAAATACCTTTACAGCCACTGCACCAAATGCATTCATCGCATCGTCTGAACTATCATCTCGTAACACGTCCGTTACATTTGCCGCCGACAGTAAATTTTCAGTTCAACAATTGTATGCCATCCCTATATTTTCATGTCTTCCAGAAGAATGGAAGACATTTTTGGAGTCATTTAACAGCACTACTGCGGAATTCGAATATTCGACCCTTCACAACATTATTCGCCTGCGTGAGGCGCTCAAGGGTCGTGCCCGCGAGGCAGTTGAGTCTTTGCTGTCCAGTTCTACCATTGTTAGTGCAATTATGGAAACACTAGCAGAAACTTACGGAAGCCCAGAGCAGTTAATAAGAAGCCAAGTTGAAAAGGTGCGCGCCATTCCGCCACTTGTTGATGAAAATTTGGATTCACTTGTAAATTTCGCTAACAAAATATGGCGACATTCCTAACATGTGCTAAGGGCTAACACCACTTGGCAAACCCTACGCTCTTAAGTGAACTTGTCGCAAAACTTCCAACACACAGACAGATGCAATGGGCAGAAAAATGCATGCATTTAGAACGCGAACCTACTCGACTTGATTTTAGCCAGTGGCTAAATACATTGCGCCGACTAGCTCATATTGTCGTAGATTCGCTACCTTCTAATTAAACAAACTATAATATTCCCACTAATCGAAGGCCACCTCCGCCCACTAACATCACAAAAGACCGCCGGTACGCGTGTGTAAGCTTAAAACAAACTGCATTTTGTGCAATGGTGAGTGTACTAACCTCAAAGAATGTCGCAAATTTTTGCAGCTGCTGCCTGATGAACGTTGGGAAAAGGTAAAATCCTTGAAGGTCTGCTTTTGCTGTCTCAAGAAGGGTCGCATCTCCAGCAAATGCTTTTATAGACGGCGCTGCGGCAAGAACAGCTGCCTCCAAAGTCATTATGTACTACTCCATTCTACTCCTAGAACTCGCGACGACACATATCATGCTACAACACAACGAACTGAACCGAATACTTATCGCGCTTCGTCGCCAACCGCACTGGCGCAAGAAAACCGAAATTGCCATGTAGCGTGTAAAAATCACGGCGTATTGTTTCAGATTATTCCCGTGAAACTGTACGGCAAAGAAAAAACCATTACTACATTTGCGTTTGTAGATGATGCCTCTAACGTTTCGATGGTCGACAAAACGTTAGCTAGCGATTTGGGATTCCGTGGCAGAGAGGAGCTGCTCCAGATTCAGTGGCTAAACAGCCAAATGGTTTCGCAAAAATCAGAAGTGGTGGACTTGATGATTAGCGGAATTGAAGAAAATGCAAAAAAGTATAAGATGACAAATATTTTTACTTCGTCAAGTTTAGAGTTGCCAGCTCAAAGTTTAAATTTTGGTGAGTTAAAAAGGAATAACGAAAATATTCCCCTCACTGATTTGAAAATTAATAACTACGATGAAGTTAACCAAAATTAAAAATAAGCCTCGTTCATGCATTTTTATCGGTCCCTATAGAAGCGCCAAGAGCACCTTTGCGATCAGGACCAATTGTCGCAAAAACAAAATAAGGTTGAATTGTTTATGGGCCTGTACGTAATTATCAAAAATCTAACGTTTTTCATGCTCTTCACAATCATCAAAATAATCTAGCCACAAATACCGCCCTGGAGGAGATGAACTACATGATGAAGCAATGTTTTGATATTGAAACCTTTGCAGTAAAACCAGACACACAAAAATTAGTGTCAGCAGAAGAAGAACGAGCGTATACAATATTAAACACAACGGCTAAGAAAATTGGTGATCGATTTGAATGCGGCTTGCTGTGGAAGGAAAATATATGCCCGTTTCCTTATAGTTTTTTGATGGCACTGAAGCGTCTTGAAAGTGTGGAGAGAAAGATGTCGCTAGATTCAGAATATGCATCAGAATATTGCCTGAAAATAAATGACTATTTAGCCAAAGGGTATGCCCGTTGTCTTACTGGCGAAGAAGCATCTCGTCATACTGAAAAAACATTTTATCTGCCACATTTTGGAGTACGCAACCCAAATAAAACTGGTATACGCCTCGTATTTGACGCTGCGGCTGAAATTAATAATTTCTCTTTAAATAAAACTTTATTGTCTGGCCCAGATATAAATCAGCCTCTAATAACTATTCTCTTTAAATTTCGACAGGCTCCAATAGCGGTATGTGGCGAATATAAAGGAAATGTTTCACCAAATCAAAGTCACCAAATCCGATCAAGACTGCCAGAGATTTTTATGGAGAGACGGAGATGCGACAAAACCGGTTCGAACGTTTGTCATGCAAAGACTAATATTTGGCGCCACCTGTTCACCGACAATTGCCCAATACATCAAATATAAATATGCAAAACGTTTTGAAGATCCATGCCCGCGCTGTAAAAAGAATAATCGAACATCATAATGTGGACGATTATGTCGACTGCTTTGCCACAAAAACCGAAGCTATTGGAGTAATTAAAATACACAAAGCTGGAGGATTTGAAATTTGGAATATTATTTCAAATTCGGATGAATTAGTACGACAATGTGGCAACACCGCCAGCCGTGGTGAGTTTGTAAACGTCGGTGAGACTGAACGAATATTACCAATGTCAAAATCAGTTGTTTTTTGTTTTGTTTTAAAATTCAATCGTGTTGCGCCGGAAATTTTAAATTTTGTTAAAAAACCAACAAAACGTGAAATGCTGAGTATAATTATGTCATTTTTTTACCCGTTTGGGTTTCTGGCTAATTTTACAATATCAGCAAAGGTGCTGATGCAATCCGTTTGGAAAACGGGTATCGATTGGGACGAGGAGTTGCCACGAGCAGTTTCAAGTGCCACGCTGCTATATGTTTGGATTTATTGGCGCAACGATGGACCTTCACGCGAAGTAACAAAAAGTAGCGTCGTGACGACAAGGTTCCACACAACGCCTAAATTAGAAATGAAAGCGGCAGTCATGGGTGTTAGGCTTAAAGAAACCATTCAAAAAAACCATAATATTATAATAAATAAATTTTATTTTTAGAGTAATTCGCAAAATGTGGTGCGATGGATTAAATCTGATCACAGAAGATATAAACAATATGTTGCAAATCGTGTTTCAGAAATTTTAGAACACAGTGAAATTGAAGATTAGAGATGGTGCCCTGGCGTATGCAATCCAGCAGATGAGGCGACGCGCGCAAAGTTCCCACCACGGTATGAAATTGACGGCAGTTGGAAAAATGGACCTGCATTTTTATACAAACCAGAGCACGAGTGGCCAGATGAGTCGTCGATGAGATCATGCACCGACAAAAGCGACGAAGAGCTTCGATCAAAACACTATTTGCTATTTTCGCGACAAGTCATAACAATTATGCCTAATTATAAACGTTTTTCGAATTATTGCAGATTAAAGTCGTTGCTCCGTAGTGGGTGCTCCGCTACGTCAACAACTTGAAGAAGAAAATTCGAAAACAAGTCGCGAACTTTTTGCGGCTGAAAAAAGTTAAATTCGTTGTGTGCAACAGCAGTCCTTCCAGTTCGAATACGCCTCGTTACAAGTGAACGAACCGGTTTCATCAAGCAGCGTGTAGGTTCAATTTAAGCCATTTATTGATGAAGACGGCTTGCTGCGGTCAGACGGACGCATCAACGGAGCAACGTGCGTATCCATCGAAGTGAGACAGCCGATATTATTGCCAAAACGTCACCCAGTCCCACGCCTTATTGTTGACTACTATCATCGCAAATAACATCATATCAACATTAATGCGACAATCTGCGAAATTCAAACGCGTTTTTGGATTCCTGCGCTTAGAAGGTTGCGATTCAACCTCAGATGGGTGCGCGGCCAGTGGATCGTATTACATCCTACGTTCGGCCTTTTTCGTATACAGGTCTTGATTTCTTCGGCCCAATTTTAGTCAGCGACAAAAAGAGAAACGGTGGGTAGCCTTATTTACATGTCTTAAAGTGCGTGCCGTCCATTTGGAAATCGCGACCGACCTGTCCAGCGATGCTTGCCTGATGTCCATACGAAACTTCAACAATGGTACCAATTTTGTTGGGATTTCAAAGGAGCTCCATGGCGTGAAGGACTTGCTCGATCATGATGCGGTGACGGCTGGCCTTGCCCCTTTGGGAATCAAATGGAAGTTTAATGTTCCATCAAATCCCACTGCAGGCGGTGCGTGGGAAAGGTTGGTGCAATCAGTAAAGAAGGCGCTAAGCGGAATGTTGAAGGAGCAGGCGAAAATATAGTCAACTCGCGCCCATTAACTCACGTGGAACCTGAACCACTCACACCGAACCACTTCATATTGGGTGGTACCAACTCAACACAAACAGCGCCGTTTGAGCCTCGCCTTTTATGTCTCCGAAAGCAGTGGCGCGTCGTGCAGAACTTAAAAAATAGCATGTGGCACCGTTGGGTAAAAGAATATTTACCTGATCTTACTCGCAGAACGAAATGGTGCTTGCTCTCGAAACATATCAACATCGGATGTCTCGTCTTCATCTGCGACGAAAACTTTCCCAGGTCACAGTGGAGGCGTGGCAGGGTGGTGCAGCTTCACTATGGTAAAGATGGCATTGCACGCTCGGCGGATGTCAAAACTAACACTGGTGTTTTCAAAAGACCTCTGCTTAAACTTACCATTTTGGACGTTCAACACAGTGATGTTAACTATACCGAAATTTCGTTATACTACGGCAATTTGGTTGCAAATACAATAACAAGTAATGTTTTGAAATTCTATAGTAATTCAAAAAAAAAATTATAAAATTCTACCGAATTTTTCTTAAAAATACAGTAATTTTGAAAATTTGGCAGTATTTTTATGTAAAAATACAGTAATTGTCCAAATTGCAAAGTGAGGAGCCCTTTTTTTTTTGTTCTTCAACAACTTTTTGGAAAAGAAACTAAAAAATGATATGAGGAAAACAAAAAATTTGTAAGATTGTGGAGGTTTTTTTTTTGCTTCTTGATCTACTTTTATTGAATATATTTTATATTTTTCTCTTATTATTAGTAGAAAAAACTACTTTTTTTTTAATAAACACGATGATTAATAATTTTTTAATATCTACAGTAATTTTTCTCCAAAAACAGTAATTATTTTGGAATAATACAGAAATTTCACAAAATTTACTTAACATCACTGGTTCAACAGTCAACAGAAGAAGGTGGTAAATCTCCCTCCCTTGGTCAATTTACGGGGGTGGGGATGTTATCGATGGCCTCGAAGAACTAGCGGAAAATCCGCTTGTATTTAATACTTGTATTTTTTATATTTGTGTTTTTTATGATTGTATTTTTTATAGTGGTATTTTTTATATTTATGTACTTATTTTTTATATAATTTTCCCCGTTTTCTAAACTAAAGTTTTTCATGTACTTTTCTTTTTGCAAAAACAAACTGCTTATACATATGTATGTTTCTATGTAAAATTTTCTTATAAATAGGGTCATACAGAAAAATTTAATTATGTTAATTTGTCAAAGCAAGGAGGAAAAGAGTAAAAATTTTGTGTCATTTGTATTGTTTCTTAATTACTTGTAAAAATTTTAATATTCTTATAATTTGTCATTTCTATTGATTTTTGTATTTTTAGAGAATAAACCCCCCTTTAAACTATTCCCCTTAAAAATTGGAATTTATTTTCAAACTTTACGACAAATTAGCATATACAATTTAGCTCTGTATTCTTGTAAAAAGGCCATTGGCAAGAAATGGGGATGGCAGCCAAAAATTACCCACTGGCTTTATACGCCCGTAATTAGGCCTATTATGACTTACGGTTTATATGTCTGGTGATTATCACTGGATAAAATCACTCACTCAAAAATACTCTCAAGAGTTCAACAATCTGCGGTCTAATGTATTAGTGGTGCTCTACGTACTACACCTACCATGGCGCTACCTGCTACCCATTGACATCTTTGGCAAACAACCAGCTGTCAATACAGCTACTAGACTAATGGTCTTATAACAATGAAGAACGGGAAATAAAGGACACTCATCTATACTTTAAGTATTCAATAAAATACCAGATCTAGTAGACTAAATCACACAAATGCTTGTATTTGATAAGTACTTCAACGTATCCATCCCCTCAAGAAACGAATGGGAGCAAGGCGATCCTCTTTCATCTCAAGCCATCCAAATTTACA
This sequence comes from Suillia variegata, assembly GCA_949127995.1. Lineage (NCBI taxonomy): Eukaryota > Metazoa > Arthropoda > Insecta > Diptera > Heleomyzidae > Suillia > Suillia variegata. Next base: position 15,676,163 of record OX421846.1, read on the forward strand.
TCGATGATTCAAAATGTCTTTAAAGAGTAGGTGGTAGAGTCTACTCTGAAAGCCTAAACCTTAATATTTCATTTGGGCTATCTGATCACTGCAGTGTATTTCAAGCTGAAATAGCTGCTATCCACGAGGCAACTTCTTGGCTTCTGGAGAACAGGATATCAGTTATCGTCATCTTTATTCTATCAGACTGTCAAGCTGCTCTAAGAGCCCTGGGATCAGTTCAATTCATTAAAAACTGTCCTCAACTGTTGCAAATCTCTTAATGAGATTGCGGAGCAGCTACAAATCAAACTATGCTGGTTTCCCGAACATATGAACATTCCAGGGAACTGTAAAGCGGATAAACTCGCTCGAGAGGGTACAACAAAAAAATTCTATCCATTAACAAGGAATATGGTTTTAATTTATCAACATGTAAACTACTCATCAGGGAAACTAACTCCAGATGGATAGGGAGTAGTACATGCACCATTTCGCGTATGATATGGCCAAAACTGAATCAAAAACGCTCAATCGAACTAATTTCTTTAAGTAGGTTTCAAATTAGCACCATAGTAGGCGTTCTAACAGGACACTGTTACATTGGTACTCATGCAAGAAGACTAGGTATCTTCTCAAATGACTTCTGTAGAAAATGTAGAGATGAGTAGGAGGAAGAAACTATAACACATCTTCTTTGTACATGCGTAGGCTTTGTAGATATATCCAAATCGAATATAATTAATATTCTTCTGTTCATAAACAGTACAAGATGGTTCAGTTAGCATTATAACTCGTATACCACATGTCATCACAAAGGTCTCCTAGTCTAAGTGGGTCTCGGCCATTACAAACTAACTAACTAACTAACTGTAAAACGTTGATCTCAGAGATACGAATTTCGCCATCATTTGACACGATGTCGCTGAACAAATCTGCTTACCATATCATATAAGCGGAAGCTTCAATGTCAATCCAATTCTGATTGTTTGTTTCGCGAACCTGTAATGAAGCATATGCCTTTCTTTGCTTTCGTCTGCACTGATTTTTACCCAGACATGGCGCTTTTAGCGTTATTCAATTTATAATTTTGTTTAAGGTTTTGATTTTCATTAATACTTATTACACCATGCGGCCCACCTGTAGTAATACCAGGTGGAGAAACAACCTTTTTATTTTAATATGCAAGTTTTAATACAAAAATAATTTTCCGATAATAACAGTACAATTCAATATAACAGTTATATAAGTATTATTAATAATAACAGTGTATATATAATAGTAAACATTTGCAATGTATATTTCAACACAAAAACATGAAGAATATGTTGCGGCTGGTACAAATCCAAAAAAATAAAACAATCTTTATTCCGAATACTTGAAGCTAGATGGGTACTACAGTATGGCAACACTAGTATCTCTGGCTACAATATCTCAATTCGCCGAAGTAGTGAGCGGAATATAACAGGACTCATAATAACTCTAGTTAAAAAAATGAAGGGTATTGCCAGGCCCAAATTCCCATTGAGTCTTGAATATTTCGTGCATTGCAAAAATGCAAGTCGTTTTCTTGCTGAAGAGTATGAGCGCTGGGTACTGCAACTGTCTAACGGATGCAAAATATATCATGAATACGACCGATTTATTATACCAACATCAGTTATGTTTGTCAAAGGCATTAAACCATTTTTTTATAAAAAAAAAACTGAAAATTTATTTGAAAACGGGAAAATGGACAGATGAGACGGACATAAAGATTCCTAGCGGGACATTTAAAAAAACATAGGCTTTCTGATTCGCTCAAAAGTACTTATAAAATCTTTTGTAGAATTATCATACGAGAAAATCGTCAAAAGGGGAATGAAAACTGATGAACCTAGTACGATTTCATTTTGTACAAAGACTTTAATCACAGGAAATTTTTGCACGAATCGATCGGCGCGCTAGAGATCTTTGTTTCGAAATTAAAAAAAAAATCCTTACTCGAAAATAAAAATTCATTAAATTATTAAATTTTAATATAATTTAAAAAAAAGTAATTTTAAATTTTTATAAATTTTTGAAATGCTTTTATATTATTAAGTAATATTTCAATAAATTTCGTATTTTTTCATAAAAGTGATTACAATTAATAAAATTATATAATTTAAACTAAAACTGCAATGTTTTTAAAAGAAATTATAATGAGTTTATTTTTCTTTTTTTTGTTTGAATTTATCTTGTGTGTTACAGTGGTATATAAAATCAATAAAATCAGTTCGTTGCTAAACATTTTCTTTTGCAACACAATTAACTTCAGTGACGTAGTATAAATTTATAATACGAAATGAAATGTACAAAATATAAAAAAACATAAAAATTGCAATATCTATCTGTGGCCATATTAGATCGAGGCTTGAGGCAGTGCATCCGAAACGTCAACCGACGAGGAAGCACCATACCACCTTTCCCGAAGTGGCCATCTTATTTATGGCGAAGTGACTTGTTGGATGCAAATACTTTTTTATTGAGATACCTAGCCAGAGAAGTTAACAAGTGAATTTTTACCCCACACTCCACCCATAAACTGCAAATAAGTTAGGAAGTCTAAAATTTAAATGTGGTAAAATAAATCAAACTAGTGCGACCCAAAATTTGAAACACGAATCGACATCCCTGGTTGCGAGTACTCTTTAGAGCAAAGAGAGATTTTCTGTTATGGAGCAACAATTGAGCTGCTCAGCGATTTATTCTGAAGCAGTGACCTAGTTGCTAATTTTTGTTGTTGTTCCGCTTAAAGTAATAAGCGGCTTTTTTAAAATGGATCCTGGAAGCAGAAATTATTATTAAATTAGATATAATATTGTTGAATTTATAAAGGCCTGATCGACTACTATCGACCAAGCTCATTTATTTAATTAAAAGTTCATTCTTACAATTCACCTTATATAGTCTAATTATTGCTAATATCAGCAAAAAGTGCAAACAATGAATGTGAGCCAAGTTGGTCAATTCATTGCTTACGTCTTTTAGCAACCTTTGCAGTTATTCTGCACATATTGAATTGCATCAATTTCCAATTCAATAATTAGGTCACTATTTCCGTTCATAATTTAAGTAAACAAACGAAAACTGCTGTGTTACATATACTTATAATAATAATTATATATTTTTGTTGATTATATATATCAACATTTTGCCTCGCCTGACACGATGTGGTGTTGGTGATTAATTGCATCTCTCCAGCTACCAGTTTACTTCAAAAGCGGAATTGTCGTTGCCCTTGATGTCACGAAGTTCGATGTTGTTGGATCGAGGTAAGCCAGGTAGTCCCTTTCTACATAAACGCACCCTTATAACTATAGCTATTACTGTCAAGAAGGTAAATGTTGCCACAATGGATACGACGATATTTGTCCAGTACTGATGCTTCCAAATTTTTTTCCATTGCGTTTCGTGAAATGAGTTCATCGCGTCTGTGATAACCCTTCCATTGGAGTTGAGCACTTCAGTCAAGTCAGCATTCAGCGGTACTACCGTTTCATTCCTTATTCGTACGGGTACTTCAGACTTGATGTTCTCGTCAATGACTGCCATGGGCTTGGTGTAATGTGTAACAACTTGAGCGTCCTTTCTGACTTGTGCTTCCAGCCGCACAAATTTTGACTGGATGACACAATCAGGAGTGACATGAAGAATCCCAGTGTCGTTTAGAAAAACTTCATCGCGTTCAGTTCCGCACGTAATGTGAACGGTTGTTTGCGTAGGTGTCACAAATATCCAGGCATTTTGTGTCCACAACTCCTTCCATAGGATGTTGCTTATGTTAATTCTAACGTTTTTCATGCTCTTCACAATCATCAAAATAATCTAGCCACAAATACCGCCCTGGAGGAGATGAACTACATGATGAAGCAATGTTTTGATATTGAAACCTTTGCAGTAAAACCAGACACACAAAAATTAGTGTCAGCAGAAGAAGAACGAGCGTATACAATATTAAACACAACGGCTAAGAAAATTGGTGATCGATTTGAATGCGGCTTGCTGTGGAAGGAAAATATATGCCCGTTTCCTTATAGTTTTTTGATGGCACTGAAGCGTCTTGAAAGTGTGGAGAGAAAGATGTCGCTAGATTCAGAATATGCATCAGAATATTGCCTGAAAATAAATGACTATTTAGCCAAAGGGTATGCCCGTTGTCTTACTGGCGAAGAAGCATCTCGTCATACTGAAAAAACATTTTATCTGCCACATTTTGGAGTACGCAACCCAAATAAAACTGGTATACGCCTCGTATTTGACGCTGCGGCTGAAATTAATAATTTCTCTTTAAATAAAACTTTATTGTCTGGCCCAGATATAAATCAGCCTCTAATAACTATTCTCTTTAAATTTCGACAGGCTCCAATAGCGGTATGTGGCGAATATAAAGGAAATGTTTCACCAAATCAAAGTCACCAAATCCGATCAAGACTGCCAGAGATTTTTATGGAGAGACGGAGATGCGACAAAACCGGTTCGAACGTTTGTCATGCAAAGACTAATATTTGGCGCCACCTGTTCACCGACAATTGCCCAATACATCAAATATAAATATGCAAAACGTTTTGAAGATCCATGCCCGCGCTGTAAAAAGAATAATCGAACATCATAATGTGGACGATTATGTCGACTGCTTTGCCACAAAAACCGAAGCTATTGGAGTAATTAAAATACACAAAGCTGGAGGATTTGAAATTTGGAATATTATTTCAAATTCGGATGAATTAGTACGACAATGTGGCAACACCGCCAGCCGTGGTGAGTTTGTAAACGTCGGTGAGACTGAACGAATATTACCAATGTCAAAATCAGTTGTTTTTTGTTTTGTTTTAAAATTCAATCGTGTTGCGCCGGAAATTTTAAATTTTGTTAAAAAAACCAACAAAACGTGAAATGCTGAGTATAATTATGTCATTTTTTTTACCCGTTTGGGTTTCTGGCTAATTTTACAATATCAGCAAAGGTGCTGATGCAATCCGTTTGGAAAACGGGTATCGATTGGGACGAGGAGTTGCCACGAGCAGTTTCAAGTGCCACGCTGCTATATGTTTGGATTTATTGGCGCAACGATGGACCTTCACGCGAAGTAACAAAAAGTAGCGTCGTGACGACAAGGTTCCACACAACGCCTAAATTAGAAATGAAAGCGGCAGTCATGGGTGTTAGGCTTAAAGAAACCATTCAGATGAGTCGTCGATGAGATCATGCACCGACAAAAGCGACGAAGAGCTTCGATCAAAACACTATTTGCTATTTTCGCGACAAGTCATAACAATTATGCCTAATTATAAACGTTTTTCGAATTATTGCAGATTAAAGTCGTTGCTCCGTAGTGGGTGCTCCGCTACGTCAACAACTTGAAGAAGAAAATTCGAAAACAAGTCGCGAACTTTTTGCGGCTGAAAAAAGTTAAATTCGTTGTGTGCAACAGCAGTCCTTCCAGTTCGAATACGCCTCGTTACAAGTGAACGAACCGGTTTCATCAAGCAGCGTGTAGGTTCAATTTAAGCCATTTATTGATGAAGACGGCTTGCTGCGGTCAGACGGACGCATCAACGGAGCAACGTGCGTATCCATCGAAGTGAGACAGCCGATATTATTGCCAAAACGTCACCCAGTCCCACGCCTTATTGTTGACTACTATCATCGCAAATAACATCATATCAACATTAATGCGACAATCTGCGAAATTCAAACGCGTTTTTGGATTCCTGCGCTTAGAAGGTTGCGATTCAACCTCAGATGGGTGCGCGGCCAGTGGATCGTATTACATCCTACGTTCGGCCTTTTTCGTATACAGGTCTTGATTTCTTCGGCCCAATTTTAGTCAGCGACAAAAAGAGAAACGGTGGGTAGCCTTATTTACATGTCTTAAAGTGCGTGCCGTCCATTTGGAAATCGCGACCGACCTGTCCAGCGATGCTTGCCTGATGTCCATACGAAACTTCAACAATGGTACCAATTTTGTTGGGATTTCAAAGGAGCTCCATGGCGTGAAGGACTTGCTCGATCATGATGCGGTGACGGCTGGCCTTGCCCCTTTGGGAATCAAATGGAAGTTTAATGTTCCATCAAATCCCACTGCAGGCGGTGCGTGGGAAAGGTTGGTGCAATCAGTAAAGAAGGCGCTAAGCGGAATGTTGAAGGAGCAGGCGAAAATATAGTCAACTCGCGCCCATTAACTCACGTGGAACCTGAACCACTCACACCGAACCACTTCATATTGGGTGGTACCAACTCAACACAAACAGCGCCGTTTGAGCCTCGCCTTTTATGTCTCCGAAAGCAGTGGCGCGTCGTGCAGAACTTAAAAAATAGCATGTGGCACCGTTGGGTAAAAGAATATTTACCTGATCTTACTCGCAGAACGAAATGGTGCTTGCTCTCGAAACATATCAACATCGGATGTCTCGTCTTCATCTGCGACGAAAACTTTCCCAGGTCACAGTGGAGGCGTGGCAGGGTGGTGCAGCTTCACTATGGTAAAGATGGCATTGCACGCTCGGCGGATGTCAAAACTAACACTGGTGTTTTCAAAAGACCTCTGCTTAAACTTACCATTTTGGACGTTCAACACAGTGATGTTAACTATACCGAAATTTCGTTATACTACGGCAATTTGGTTGCAAATACAATAACAAGTAATGTTTTGAAATTCTATAGTAATTCAAAAAAAAAATTATAAAATTCTACCGAATTTTTCTTAAAAATACAGTAATTTTGAAAATTTGGCAGTATTTTTATGTAAAAATACAGTAATTGTCCAAATTGCAAAGTGAGGAGCCCTTTTTTTTTTGTTCTTCAACAACTTTTTGGAAAAGAAACTAAAAAATGATATGAGGAAAACAAAAAATTTGTAAGATTGTGGAGGTTTTTTTTTTGCTTCTTGATCTACTTTTATTGAATATATTTTATATTTTTCTCTTATTATTAGTAGAAAAAACTACTTTTTTTTAATAAACACGATGATTAATAATTTTTTAATATCTACAGTAATTTTTCTCCAAAAACAGTAATTATTTTGGAATAATACAGAAATTTCACAAAATTTACTTAACATCACTGGTTCAACAGTCAACAGAAGAAGGTGGTAAATCTCCCTCCCTTGGTCAATTTACGGGGGTGGGGATGTTATCGATGGCCTCGAAGAACTAGCGGAAAATCCGCTTGTATTTAATACTTGTATTTTTTATATTTGTGTTTTTTATGATTGTATTTTTTATAGTGGTATTTTTTATATTTATGTACTTATTTTTTATATAATTTTCCCCGTTTTCTAAACTAAAGTTTTTCATGTACTTTTCTTTTTGCAAAAACAAACTGCTTATACATATGTATGTTTCTATGTAAAATTTTCTTATAAATAGGGTCATACAGAAAAATTTAATTATGTTAATTTGTCAAAGCAAGGAGGAAAAGAGTAAAAATTTTGTGTCATTTGTATTGTTTCTTAATTACTTGTAAAAATTTTAATATTCTTATAATTTGTCATTTCTATTGATTTTTGTATTTTTAGAGAATAAACCCCCCTTTAAACTATTCCCCTTAAAAATTGGAATTTATTTTCAAACTTTACGACAAATTAGCATATACAATTTAGCTCTGTATTCTTGTAAAAAGGCCATTGGCAAGAAATGGGGATGGCAGCCAAAAATTACCCACTGGCTTTATACGCCCGTAATTAGGCCTATTATGACTTACGGTTTATATGTCTGGTGATTATCACTGGATAAAATCACTCACTCAAAAATACTCTCAAGAGTTCAACAATCTGCGGTCTAATGTATTAGTGGTGCTCTACGTACTACACCTACCATGGCGCTACCTGCTACCCATTGACATCTTTGGCAAACAACCAGCTGTCAATACAGCTACTAGACTAATGGTCTTATAACAATGAAGAACGGGAAATAAAGGACACTCATCTATACTTTAAGTATTCAATAAAATACCAGATCTAGTAGACTAAATCACACAAATGCTTGTATTTGATAAGTACTTCAACGTATCCATCCCCTCAAGAAACGAATGGGAGCAAGGCGATCCTCTTTCATCTCAAGCCATCCAAATTTACATCGATGATTCAAAATGTCTTTAAAGAGTAGGTGGTAGAGTCTACTCTGAAAGCCTAAACCTTAATATTTCATTTGGGCTATCTGATCACTGCAGTGTATTTCAAGCTGAAATAGCTGCTATCCACGAGGCAACTTCTTGGCTTCTGGAGAACAGGATATCAGTTATCGTCATCTTTATTCTATCAGACTGTCAAGCTGCTCTAAGAGCCCTGGGATCAGTTCAATTCATTAAAAACTGTCCTCAACTGTTGCAAATCTCTTAATGAGATTGCGGAGCAGCTACAAATCAAACTATGCTGGTTTCCCGAACATATGAACATTCCAGGGAACTGTAAAGCGGATAAACTCGCTCGAGAGGGTACAACAAAAAAATTCTATCCATTAACAAGGAATATGGTTTTAATTTATCAACATGTAAACTACTCATCAGGGAAACTAACTCCAGATGGATAGGGAGTAGTACATGCACCATTTCGCGTATGATATGGCCAAAACTGAATCAAAAACGCTCAATCGAACTAATTTCTTTAAGTAGGTTTCAAATTAGCACCATAGTAGGCGTTCTAACAGGACACTGTTACATTGGTACTCATGCAAGAAGACTAGGTATCTTCTCAAATGACTTCTGTAGAAAATGTAGAGATGAGTAGGAGGAAGAAACTATAACACATCTTCTTTGTACATGCGTAGGCTTTGTAGATATATCCAAATCGAATATAATTAATATTCTTCTGTTCATAAACAGTACAAGATGGTTCAGTTAGCATTATAACTCGTATACCACATGTCATCACAAAGGTCTCCTAGTCTAAGTGGGTCTCGGCCATTACAAACTAACTAACTAACTAACTGTAAAACGTTGATCTCAGAGATACGAATTTCGCCATCATTTGACACGATGTCGCTGAACAAATCTGCTTACCATATCATATAAGCGGAAGCTTCAATGTCAATCCAATTCTGATTGTTTGTTTCGCGAACCTGTAATGAAGCATATGCCTTTCTTTGCTTTCGTCTGCACTGATTTTTACCCAGACATGGCGCTTTTAGCGTTATTCAATTTATAATTTTGTTTAAGGTTTTGATTTTCATTAATACTTATTACACCATGCGGCCCACCTGTAGTAATACCAGGTGGAGAAACAACCTTTTTATTTTAATATGCAAGTTTTAATACAAAAATAATTTTCCGATAATAACAGTACAATTCAATATAACAGTTATATAAGTATTATTAATAATAACAGTGTATATATAATAGTAAACATTTGCAATGTATATTTCAACACAAAAACATGAAGAATATGTTGCGGCTGGTACAAATCCAAAAAAATAAAACAATCTTTATTCCGAATACTTGAAGCTAGATGGGTACTACAGTATGGCAACACTAGTATCTCTGGCTACAATATCTCAATTCGCCGAAGTAGTGAGCGGAATATAACAGGACTCATAATAACTCTAGTTAAAAAAATGAAGGGTATTGCCAGGCCCAAATTCCCATTGAGTCTTGAATATTTCGTGCATTGCAAAAATGCAAGTCGTTTTCTTGCTGAAGAGTATGAGCGCTGGGTACTGCAACTGTCTAACGGATGCAAAATATATCATGAATACGACCGATTTATTATACCAACATCAGTTATGTTTGTCAAAGGCATTAAACCATTTTTTTATAAAAAAAAAACTGAAAATTTATTTGAAAACGGGAAAATGGACAGATGAGACGGACATAAAGATTCCTAGCGGGACATTTAAAAAAACATAGGCTTTCTGATTCGCTCAAAAGTACTTATAAAATCTTTTGTAGAATTATCATACGAGAAAATCGTCAAAAGGGGAATGAAAACTGATGAACCTAGTACGATTTCATTTTGTACAAAGACTTTAATCACAGGAAATTTTTGCACGAATCGATCGGCGCGCTAGAGATCTTTGTTTCGAAATTAAAAAAAAAATCCTTACTCGAAAATAAAAATTCATTAAATTATTAAATTTTAATATAATTTAAAAAAAAGTAATTTTAAATTTTTAAAAATTTTTGAAATGCTTTTATATTATTAAGTAATATTTCAATAAATTTCGTATTTTTTCATAAAAGTGATTACAATTAATAAAATTATATAATTTAAACTAAAACTGCAATGTTTTTAAAAGAAATTATAATGAGTTTATTTTTCTTTTTTTTGTTTGAATTTATCTTGTGTGTTACAGTGGTATATAAAATCAGTTCGTTGCTAAACATTTTCTTTTGCAACACAATTAACTTCAGTGACGTAGTATAAATTTATAATACGAAATGAAATGTACAAAATATAAAAAAACATAAAAATTGCAATATCTATCTGTGGCCATATTAGATCGAGGCTTGAGGCAGTGCATCCGAAACGTCAACCGACGAGGAAGCACCATACCACCTTTCCCGAAGTGGCCATCTTATTTATGGCGAAGTGACTTGTTGGATGCAAATACTTTTTTATTGAGATACCTAGCCAGAGAAGTTAACAAGTGAATTTTTACCCCACACTCCACCCATAAACTGCAAATAAGTTAGGAAGTCTAAAATTTAAATGTGGTAAAATAAATCAAACTAGTGCGACCCAAAATTTGAAACACGAATCGACATCCCTGGTTGCGAGTACTCTTTAGAGCAAAGAGAGATTTTCTGTTATGGACAACAATTGAGCTGCTCAGCGATTTATTCTGAAGCAGTGACCTAGTTGCTAATTTTTGTTGTTGTTCCGCTTAAAGTAATAAGCGGCTTTTTTAAAATGGATCCTGGAAGCAGAAATTATTATTAAATTAGATATAATATTGTTGAATTTATAAAGGCCTGATCGACTACTATCGACCAAGCTCATTTATTTAATTAAAAGTTCATTCTTACAATTCACCTTATATAGTCTAATTATTGCTAATATCAGCAAAAAGTGCAAACAATGAATGTGAGCCAAGTTGGTCAATTCATTGCTTACGTCTTTTAGCAACCTTTGCAGTTATTCTGCACATATTGAATTGCATCAATTTCCAATTCAATAATTAGGTCACTATTTCCGTTCATAATTTAAGTAAACAAACGAAAACTGCTGTGTTACATATACTTATAATAATAATTATATATTTTTGTTGATTATATATATCAACATTTTGCCTCGCCTGACACGATGTGGTGTTGGTGATTAATTGCATCTCTCCAGCTACCAGTTTACTTCAAAAGCGGAATTGTCGTTGCCCTTGATGTCACGAAGTTCGATGTTGTTGGATCGAGGTAAGCCAGGTAGTCCCTTTCTACATAAACGCACCCTTATAACTATAGCTATTACTGTCAAGAAGGTAAATGTTGCCACAATGGATACGACGATATTTGTCCAGTACTGATGCTTCCAAATTTTTTTCCATTGCGTTTCGTGAAATGAGTTCATCGCGTCTGTGATAACCCTTCCATTGGAGTTGAGCACTTCAGTCAAGTCAGCATTCAGCGGTACTACCGTTTCATTCCTTATTCGTACGGGTACTTCAGACTTGATGTTCTCGTCAATGACTGCCATGGGCTTGGTGTAATGTGTAACAACTTGAGCGTCCTTTCTGACTTGTGCTTCCAGCCGCACAAATTTTGACTGGATGACACAATCAGGAGTGACATGAAGAATCCCAGTGTCGTTTAGAAAAACTTCATCGCGTTCAGTTCCGCACGTAATGTGAACGGTTGTTTGCGTAGGTGTCACAAATATCCAGGCATTTTGTGTCCACAACTCCTTCCATAGGATGTTGCTTATGTTAATTCTCCGTGTTGGACATTTTTCGAAAGTGAGCTTCTTGTATAGTTGTTGGACAATGCAATTCCTACTGCTGTCGATGTCGAGAAATATTGCTGGTTGAAGAATGAATGTTGTATCATTCCACATAGTGGCCTTTTTGATGTCATCTACAGATGTCTCGAAATATCTTTCTACATTTGAATTAACTCCAAAAATGGACGTGGTTATTTGTACTTCCTTAAACGTGTTGTCTTCTAATTTCTTTGGCACAGCGTTTATTTTTAGTAATTCATAATCTTCTGTGTCTGTGATTGGGAAATATCCAGATATTGTGAATTTTGTTGGCGTTACGATTACATCCAATCTGTCTAATGGCTCAGGTAAGACTTCCAGTCCGGGTCCTAGCATTTTCGTGCAGTTGGTGGTCAACTCGTTCACCTTTTGGTGAGATACAAATTCGTAGAGATGACTTCGTTTTAAATACGCATTTAACAACTTGTTGTACTTCAGATCAATTTCTTTCATGTAACTTGTGGCTACCAAATATGCGTTTAGGATGTGAATGTTGACCTTGTTAGCGTCGCTAAGCTTGTACCACTTTTCCATGTCATTTATCGCTTGTATACCCTCGTTGAGCTTCCGTGTGAAGTTGGTAATTTTGGCATTAATTCTCGCCTCGGTCTCGTTGACAGCGGCTATTGTTGACAGCATAATTTTGGCATTCGTTTTTGTATTTTTTATCAATTCCTTCTGATTTTTATCCAAGGCTTCGATGTCATGATATGCTTCGTCATTGACTCCGAATAATGATGTCATCACTGTTCCGAGGATCCCTCTCTTTTGTCTGCGCGGAACGACATTGAGCCGATTAAATACATCGAAAATATTTTTCCAATCTTCATTCAAATGGTGCATTAGCTCATCACACTGGCTATCATGAGTAAGCGTCTTTGCTCTGTCGCATAAATTGAACATTTTATTTTTTGTTTCATTCAATCCCATTTGATCGGTAATAAAATTGGATATGGGGTAGTCAGAAATACAACGCAGTATACCCCGTTGTACCCTAGCGATGCCTATGCCTTCGACGAATAATCCTGGAGTCTGATGTGTTATTGTGTATTTTGTCATAACGCATTTCGGATTGGAAAGTAGACATAGAAGCAATATAATTGAAAATGTTGATGTCTTCTTCTTTTTATCTCTCAGATTCCTCCCGGGCTGTCCTATAATGTCTGACGCAGCTATAGTGAGTTTTTCTGGTAGATTTATCTTGTAATTGTCTTCAGTTGGTAATAAGCAAAGTTTTTGTACAGATCGCTTGACAATAGATTTTTCTGTCTTCACGCTCGCAACTCGAATGAAGCCATCTGCTCCCTTGTGGACTTCCACTATCCTTCCTAATGGCCATTTTGATGGAAACATCACTTCATCTTTTATGAGCACCAGTTGACCAACCTCTAGATTTGATGTTGGCTCTGTCCACTTATATCTTTGTTGTTGGATACCCTTTACATAATCTTGGTACCAACGGTTACAGATATCATTCTTTATTTGTTGCATAGTTTTCCATCTTTTCAAGCTACCTCCAGCTAGACTCAGGGAGCAATCGTGGGCTGGCGTCATCAAGGCGGTACCGATAATAAAATGACCTGGCGTTAGTGCATTAAGATCTTCAATGTCATCTGATAGTGCGCATAGTGGTCGTGAGTTGAGACATCCTTCTATTTGGATTAAAATTGTATTCATTTCCACGTATATTAGCTTCTGTTCACCAACAATCCGATTCAGGTGGTGTTTAATAGATTTAACGCTTGCTTCCCAAAGCCCACCGAAATGTGGTGAACCCGGTGGAATAAAATGCCATTGAATACCACTTTCTGTTAGACGGTTCAGTAGTGATACCTTCTGAAGATAATTGTTTGCTCCCACGAAGTTGGTACCATTATCACTGTACATGTGGTGTACCGATCCTCGTCTACTGGTCATCCTTTTGAGCGCCGCCAAAAAACTGTCAGTCGTCAGGTCCGACGTTAATTCAATGTGAACTGCTTTAGTTGAGAGACACACAAAGATAGCGATGTAGCATTTATGTGATTTTACTCCACGGACTTGTGAACAGCGGATATGTAAGGGTCCCGCATAATCGACTCCGCAATGAGTAAATGGTCTCGAAAAATTTACTCTTGGTGCAGGTAACTGTCCCATCAATTGAGCTTGTCCCTTTGCCTTGAATCGGAAACATTTTATGCACCTGTTGATACATGCTTTTACAGCACTTGATCCTCGGATGATCCAAAATTTGTTCCGGACATAGCTTAGTGTCAATCTTGCTCTTCCATGTAATGTATCGGTATGTGCCTGGTTAATTATTAATTTAGCCAAAGCGCATGCAGTAGGCAAGATCATTGGATGTTTTTGATTAGATGATAGATTTGCGTGGTTTAATCTTCCTCCAACTCTCAGCAGCCCTTCGCCGTCAATAAATGGTACCAAGGATCGTATGCGACTACTCGTTTTCAACCGTGTGCTGACACGTAAATCCTTGATGTCATCTTTAAACCATTGTTGTATATGTCTTACAAGAGCCGTCTCTGCCTTATGTATTTCCTTTACTGTCAAACATCCCGATTGCCTCTGTGATTTGTTACATCTAGCGTTGTTTGCAAATCTCAAACAAAATGCTGTTACTCGATACAGTTTGGCCAGTGACGAAAATCGCGCTACATGGTCATCCACTCCATTATCTTGAACTGCCACTGCGCATATAACAGATTTTCGTTGCTCGGGTAATTCGCTCAGTTCCAAGGAGTCGTCGTCATCAGGCCAATTGGCTTCATCGGCTACCAACCACCCTGGTCCGAACCACCATAAAGAGTTGTTTATAAGATTTTCGCCAAATACTCCTCGTGATGGAATATCTGCTGGATTTTCCTTTCCTGGGAAGAATCGGATATGTCCTTTGAAGTTTTGCTGGATGTATGATACTCGATTAGCTACGAACGTGGTCCATTTGACTGGATGTTGTTTCAGCCAATTAAGCACAATTTTTGAATCGGACCAGATACTTTGTCATATTGAATCTCGATTCCTTCCTTGATATATTTGATCAGTTTTGTCAGAAGTGCTGCTGCACATAATTCCAACCGTGCCAAGGATACCTGCTTTATCGGAGCTACCTTTGTTTTAGATGCTATCAATGAAATGGTAACGCCTTTTTCACTCGCCACTCTAGCATAAACTACTGCTGCATACGCCACTTCTGATGCATCAGCGAACCCATGTAGCTCGATCTTGCTGTTCGGCTTCCGTGATATCCATCGTGGAATTTTGACCTGTTGTATTGCTGGCAATTGTGATTTGAACACCTGCCATTCTGCTTGAATTGTTTGTGGAACAACATCATCCCAGCCAATTCCCAAGAGCCAAAGTTTTTGTATCATCATTTTAGCCTTGACTGCGATAGGTGATAACCAGCCAAATGGATCGAACAGCTTGCCAGCGTCACTGAGAATGGCTCGTTTCGTATTTTTTGTACTAAATGAGTCCGTATTGATTTTGAACTCAAACTGATCTGTTCTAGGACACCATTTTAGACCTAAAATTTTTATTGTTTTGTCATGATTAAGATCCATGTCCAACTGCAATTCCATGTCTTCCTTCGGTATTGATTCCAACACTTCAGAGTCATTTGATGTCCACTTCCTTAGCTTGAATCCACCTTTCTGTAGGAGTTGAATTAATTCTTGCTGTACCATTTTGCATTCATCAATTGAATTTGAACCTCCCAAGCAATCATCTACATAGAATTGCTGAGATAACATGTTGCATGCCAATGGATAGTTCAGTTTTTCGTCTTCTGACAATTGAAATAATGTCTTAATTGCCAAATACGGTGCTGATGCTGTTCCGTAGGTGACCGTATTTAATGTATATTCTCTAATTGGGTCTTTGGGATCTTCTCTCCAAAGGATGCGCTGTAGATCCTTGTCGTCTTGGTGAACCAGAATCTGTCTATACATTTTTTCGATGTCAGCCGTAAAAACTACTGGGAACGTCCTCCACTGTAGTAGTAACAATAGTAAGTCTCTTTGGATTGAGGGACCTGTCATCATGATGTTGTTCAGAGATTTCCCTGATGTTGTCTTGGCTGATGCATCGAATACTACCCGAAGTTTTGTAGTTGTACTGCTTTCTTTAAGGACAGGATGATGTGGCATATAATACGTCTTTTTCGTAGCTGCCGGACTGACCTCTTCCATATGTCCTAGCCTTAAATACTCCTGAATAAATTTTATATATTCATCACGTAAACCAGTATTCTTGGCAAGTCGTTGTTCAAGTGAATAAAACCGCTTTAGAGCCATCTTCCTTGAATCACCAAGATCCGTTCGATTTTGACGTAAAGGTAATTTGACAATATATCGTCCTGCCGCATTTCTTGTGTGCGTTGCCTTGTAATGACTTTCACATTCTGATTCTTCGTTCGTCATGAGATCTGCTGTTGGAACTTGCTTAGACCTTCATCCTCGCTGCTTATGCTGACGCATGATGTTACCTCGTTAACCAGAATGTTCCGCACATTTGTTAATAACGTTGTAGCTACAGGTCCAGATAAAATCCAACCGAACATAGTATTTTGAGCCATTGGTGTGTTAGCAGGACCCTTAATTAGCCCGTACCCAATAACTTTTGGAATCACATCTGATCCGATCAACAGGTCTATTTCCTTAGATTCAGAATACCAGGGGTCTGCTAGCTGCAATCCTCTTATATGTGGCCACTGCTTTGCTTCAAATCCTTTGTTTGGGAGCATGGACGTTATTTTAGGCATAACGATTGCTTCGATTTGACAGCTTTGTTTTTCATCATAGATGGACTGAATTTGAATTGAACACTTTGCTACTACTTGCGTTGCTTGCCCGTTTATTCCATTGACTTGCGTTTCGTATTTCATCAATGCAAGTTTAAGTTTTCGTGCTAATTGTTCCGTCATTACACAGGACTGTGATCCTTGATCGATGAGTGCCCTGACTGGATTGACTCGATTTCGCACAAATATGTTTACCATAGCTGTTGCCAACAAGATTGTTTGTTCTTGATCTCTGGTCGATGCTACTACCTCTGTACTGTTGAATAGTGCCGCTGATGGATTTAGTTTCCCCTTGCTACCAGATTGAGTCTTCTCTGCCTTGTCCTCGTGCAACAAAGAATTGTGTTTCATGTCACATGTTGTACACCTTTTTTTGTTGGTACACTCCTTTCTTGTGTGTCCGCTTCGAAGACAGTTGAAACATAATCGCGCCTGCTTAACCTTATCGCGTTTGTCCCATATACTCATACCGGTGAACCTTTTGCACATGTACAGTTGATGCCCTTCGCCACAGACAATGCATACTGTGTTTGTTACCGTGGTCACATGACTTTTTGTGTTGTTCGAGCCATTGCGTTCACTCTTGTAGTCTCGGCTGCTTTCCTTGTTAGAGTCTCTGCTATTTTCTAAGCCTCGGAATCTGGCTTCGATGAAGTTGAACAGGTCACCTAACTTTGGTATCTCTGTTGACGATCCTTTGGAGTGCTGGTACATTTTTCTAGTTTCACCATCGAGCTTTGGTAGTAGTAAACTGATGACTAAAGGATCCCACGATGTTACATCTACTCCTAAGTTGCCGATGCCATATAAAATTTCTTTTGTAGAATCCATTAAAGTCTTGAGGTCAAACGCATTTTCTGCCCGCACAGACTTCTGGCCCAACAACTTCTGAATGTAGCTGTTTACTAAGGCCGCAGGATTTTGAAATCTTTTATGCAATAATTCGATTGCGGTTGCATAGTTGGTTGTTGACGTCATCAAGTGGCCTATAATCCTTGCAGCTTCTCCTCGCACATTGCTTTTTAGATAGTGCATTTTTTCTATGTCGATCAGCTCCTTGTTGTTGTTGATTAGCCTATCGAACAGCTCCCAAAATGTTGTCCACTCTTCGTATCGTCCACTAAAAGTTGGAATACTGAGCGTTGGTAGTTTGATTTTTCGATCTGTAACCTTGTGTGATTCTTGATTACTTGAAGATTGAAGTGATTCCTGTACCATGATGTACGACTCTTGGTATATTTCTGCTAATGAGTCGAATTCGTTGTTTTTTACGTAGCTTTCTTCATAGTCATCATCAACTGCATTTGTCATGATGTCTTCATTTAGTTGTGTGATTTTACTCCAACACTCCTTCATTTGCTGGGCTCTATATTGTACCATCAGAGCTCCTTTACTGATGTCAATTGCGTTTATCGTTTTAAACAAATTGTCTTTTAGCACGACCATACGTCGAAAGTTCAACTTGTTATTTGCTAAAGCCGCTGCTTCAGCATCATGTTTTTCAACCCGAGCTGCATCCTGTTGCCTTTTTGTTTCGGCCATCTTCGAACTCACCAGTTCATTTGCATGTCGCCGTATTTTGCCTCCACCTGATTGAAGTATTTCCTTGTGAAATACTCATTATCTTGGTTGACGGCCCGAAATTCTTCAATTTCATAGTTGTTGCTCTGGAATTCTGCCCACAATTGTTTCAATGACTCCAACCGTTGTTCATAGTACCGCACGTTAATTTTTCTCTCCGGAGAGTCTTTTTTGTAGTTTGTCCATAGCTGCTGCAATTTTTTTTCAATTGCCAGCTGTTTGTCGATCAGCTCGTTGAAATCGCCCATGTTGATTTAGCTGACTGCTTACTTTTTATTTTTGGAACTACCGCTATCGAAGCTACGGCAACGCTTTTCACTTTATTACTACCGCTATCGAAGCTACGGCTACGCTTTTCACTGTATTACTACCGCTATCGAAGCTACGGCAACGCTTTTCACTGTATTACTACCGCTATCGAAGCTACGGCAACGCTTTTCACTGTATTACTACCGCTATCGAAGCTACGGCAACGCTTTTCACTGTATCACTGCCGCTATTAAAGCTGCGGCCACGCTTGTCACTTTATGGTTTTTAAAATAGTTCCTTACCCTTGGTGGGGGGAAACAATTTTAAATTTTTTGTAGATTCGAAGGACCAATGTCGAAGCTACGGCAACGCTTTTTTATTTGATCACTGCCGCTATTAAAGCTGCGGCCACGCTTGTCACTTTATGGTTTTTAAAATAGTTCCTTACCCTTGGTGGGGGGAAACAATTTCAAATTTTTTGTAGATTCGAAGGACCAATGTTGAATTTATAAAGGCCTGATCGACTACTATCGACCAAGCTCATTTATTTAATTAAAAGTTCATTCTTACAATTCACCTTATATAGTCTAATTATTGCTAATATCAGCAAAAAGTGCAAACAATGAATGTGAGCCAAGTTGGTCAATTCATTGCTTACGTCTTTTAGCAACCTTTGCAGTTATTCTGCACATATTGAATTGCATCAATTTCCAATTCAATAATTGGGTCACTATTTCCGTTCATAATTTAAGTAAACAAACGAAAACTGCTGTGTTACATATACTTATAATAATAATTATATATTTTTGTTGATTATATATATCAACAAATATATATATAATTATTTACCTTTCTTTTTTTTAATTTAAGAAAAATTTAAATTTTTTTGTGTAAGAGTAAGGCTCAAAATTGTCCCTGGGGTAAATGTGCCCAACATGCAAAATATTTTCAGTCCATAATCCAAAAATGAGCGCATTTAGGAATGTGTGAGAACAATAATTTCTAAGACGAATTGTCGTCGCAGAAACCCTTTGGGAGTATTTCGCCTATGCTTTTTTTTTTTTTATTTTTCTTTTTTTTTTTTTGTTATAATTATTGTTCATTTCTATGTGCGGATTTGTTAAATTTTTGTTTGTTTTGTTAATATAGTTTTTTATTTGTATCGATTAATTTATAGGGAATCTTATTCATTTAAATTAATTTAAATAATTCACCGACTTACCTATGTTAATTTGTTAAATATAGTGTTAGTATTTTTTTATTTTATGTAGATATTGTTTTGAGGTCAAAGACTATTTTGTCTTAACCTTTTGCCTTTTTTTAAAGAGAAATAAATTGTTACTTTTCTGTAATCTTTTAATGCGACTTTATTTGTCGAAATACAAAATTGAAGTAAGTATAAAAATTCATGTAAAATAAATATGGAGGTATGCTATGTGATTACTGAAAATGCCTTTGAGTAAATACAAATGAGCAAATGAGTAAATACATAACAGAGGAAATGAGTAAGCTAATACATAGCGGAATCTAAAAAAAATTTTTAGAAGTTTTATACAAATAGGCAAAAACCCAAAAAATGGAAAAATAACAAATAGTAAAAATTAACTGCTTCTCTCAATAGATATTTTTCTTTAATTAACACACTTGTTAGACTTTTTACACGCGTTTTCGGTTAATTTTTTTTTAAACCTAGCGTTAAGCTGAAGTTGTTTGTGTATTAATAGTCAAATAAAAGTTGACCAAAAATTTCCAACTTCATCAAATTTTTTTTTTAGTAAACCATTCGTAATGAACTTCTAATTTTATTGTGAATGGGAGGAGATTTTAGGTGGGATCAAATTTAAAATGGACGTGAGTAAAAATTGGTAACTCACATAAATAATAATTCTTTTAAGTGGGTGTTATTATAAAATATTAATATTTTATGATAACACAGGAAGGGTAGGTCACATTATGGGGGACCAAAAACCCCTTCATCTCCTGTAGATACAATGCATTGTGTTTGTTAATGAAGTAAAATTAGTATATTTTTTATAATGGGATTTTCCGTATTTTTTTCGTTTGTTTTCAGATTTTGTTTTGTTTGTTTTTATTTTTTGAGTTTCATAGAAACAAATAAATTTTGTCCACCTCGATACCGTGTGGCGGGTTAAGTAACCCTACGACCAATCATGAAGAGCTAGCTGGCAGCCACACGGTATACAAATATAATAGAATCGTTGAGATGTGAGTTTTTCAGCAAGTTCCTAGCAAGGATGTGAATGAATTTCACGATTTCCTTTCCTACTGTCGGCAATTTTAGTTCTCTCTAGTTGCTCTGGAAATTTAACAATGATTTAAGATCTTTGCAGTTTTTTTATTTGAGCGAGAGACTGTGTCACAGAGCTTTGATTTTCCGTCGATCCTACCAGTCACTTAGAGTGTTCAAAAGATTTTATACGTAAAAAGTTTGAATGAGAGCAAAGAATAGCAGTATCATCAGAAAATATTTAGGCTTATCTGCAGTATACGAAAGGAACACTAAAGTTTATATTTTTAACCACGAATTTTTAAGGAGATTAGCGTGGAGAATATGCTGTTATTAAGACAAAAGGAGTGAATTGAAACAAAAAGAAAATAACAGTCGGAACTAACGAATTAAAAACGCTTGTGTAAAAAAAAATAACCAGTTAAAGATAAAAGAGCTTGATTTTAACTATATAACTTTTTAAAATCGATTGCCCGGCAAGATACATAACTTGATCGTGGCGAGTGATCCTCACATAAACGGTATTCCGTTTAATGATCGTGAAAATCTGTTAGAACTTTTTACTAATCTCTTCTCTACGGTAAAAATAGACACACCAACAATTAAAAATACGAACGCCTAATGGCGTAATTGTAGTAAAATTAAATACTCCAACAGATAAAAACATTATATTGTATTAAAGTCGATTGTAAATTTGAAATGCACCAATTAGACAATCTTAGGCTTGCATCACATATGATTTAATTCTAATTCAACACTCTATGTTAACGAAAGTCTTACAAAACATAATTTTAATGTTTAAAAGAAGCGGTACGTCTTAAAAAACAAAATCACATATCGGCTGCTTTTTCAATGCGTAGACTAGTTTATGTTAAATGTAACAACAATGAAAAGACAATCCTCATCGATACTGTAGAACAGCTTAATCAGTTTTAAGAGAGTGCGAACCATAATCGAATTCATCAGATGCGCGGTGACAATTTCTTTCGAAGCGAACCTTCAATCAACAACTTCAATAACATAGTCGCAGACGGTGATGATACTTTTAGGGTTGCCACCTAGATTTGAATTTAATTTTTTTAATTATATTTCTTAATTTTACTTTCTTGTTCACTTCATTTTAGAAATTTACATTTTAATTGAAAAATTATTTGCATCACAATCTTATCAAATTTCAGTAATTATATTTCTTTCGTTAAATATTTATGCCTTCTCTTTACTGTTATTTAAACTACATGTTTATTGTTTGTGTTGCTAAAAAAATGATTTTTTTTTTCTCAACACAAAAAAACATCGTGGCAGTTCTAAGGACGGTGTACACAATCTAATACGTTTCATAAGCAAAGGCGGGGATTAAATATCAATGCACAGAGTTTAAATATTAAAATGGATGAGTTCCTATATTTTTTTGGGGGCTCAAGTGGGGTTGCCATTTATGTTAGAGATGGTATTAAATGCAAATTTTTCTGCTAATCAAGCTTCAATGACAGTATTGAATATAGCATGATACACAAAAAATTCTTGTTCGTAATGTGTACTGGCCTCATCGCAACTATGCCACTTTAATTTTATTTGATAAAATTGAATTTTTAGCCCTTTCCTATAATGAAATTGTTATTTTCGGAGATTTCAATAGCAATCTTTTAGTTGAAAGCCATCTTGCAGACATTATGAAGAGTTTGGGTATTTTTTCGGCGAAGAACTCGACGCCGATTCACTACACAAATACTTCAAATACGCTGCTCGATCTCATTTTTTTAATGAATGTGAAAAGATTCTACGATCATACAGTAGCTTAATGTTCCTTTCTTCTCAAAGCACGATTTGATTTTCTTGACATGTAGATGATCAACTGTGCTTCCTGGAAAACAACATTCCTTTTTTGTTTAACAAATATGTTCCTTTAAAAACCAAGTGGATTAAACATATTCAACCACCATGGCTTAATTGTGATATAAAAAAATTTACAAACAAACAATAGAAATACTCGTTGGAAACGATTTAAGACACCAGAACTTTACAAATCATACTTAGAGTTAAGAAATAGTGTTAAAAAAAGTTAGGTAAGCTAAAACTGAATTTTGTATTGCAAAGTTTCACTCGGCTGTAGATACCAATTAAACTTGGCATACAATTAAGCAAATAGGTATACATAAAAGTTCAAGTTCTATTAATAATATTGATGTCAATGACCTTAATAATATGTTTGTTAATATTCCCTTGCCTACTTCTGATTTAGATTTTTATAAAAAACTAAGCAGCAATCTGAACCAAAAAACGAATTTTAGCTTTAATAGTTTTACTGAGCCGTACATCAAGGCAGAGTATTTATGCCTTTAAATCGAACGTGATAGGTTTTGGTGGGATTCATCCAGCATTTCTAAAGACATTGTTACCTATAATTTTACCATTTAAAACGCATGTATTTAGTACGATTATCACTAAGTCATATTATCCCACAAGCTGGAAGAGGGCAAAAATTGTTCTAATACCAAAATCATTGGATGACTTTCGCCCTATTATTATTCTTACTTTCTTGTCAAAAGAATTTGAATCCCTAATGTATAGACAAATGAACGAATATTCACTTAGGAATTCTTTATTGACTGATAGACAATCGGGATTTCGACCGAAACGTAGATGCGTGACTGTCCTCATCGATGTAACCGAGGATATTCGAATGAATCTTGACGCCAACAAAATTGCCTTTTTAATACTTTCAGATCACTCTAAGGCTTTTGACATAGATCATGAGGTTCTGCAAACTAAACTATTGAAATTGTTTAATTTTTCACCAACTTCCACTCGTCTTTTGACCTCTTACTTGACTAAAAGAGGTCAGATTTTTTTGAACTAGAGAAAATTTAATAAATAAATAAACTATAATAAAAAAATAACAATCATGAACGACCCTTATCGTTTCCAGAATTCAATTAGTTGTTTCTAAGAATAACTGATATTGTTCTACAAAGTTTAAACCCAATATCTCAAATAATTCTCAAAATATCTTGTTAACCATTTGAGCAACGCTCACTTACAAAGAGATACTTCTAGAAACAAATTTTTTAATGTATCTAAAATGACGTACCATTCGCCACATGCAAGTGCACGTACCGAATGGTGTATTAAGTTTGTTCTTCCGTTTGTAACGCCTAGAAGGGGGCGTGGTAGGTATGACAAAGTATATATATAAATGATCAGCGTCGGATTCTGAGTCGATTTAACGATGTCCATCCGTCCGTCTGTCTGTCCCAGCCGTAGTTTAAGAGCTATTTGGTATGCGAACTCCTATTCACCATGCCGAGGCTAAGTTCGAAGATGGGTAAGATCGGATCAAAACTTCTACCCCCTCCCATACAAACCACCTCTTTTTATAAAAAAACAAAAATTGATTAAAATAGTTCCAGTGCAGATATCCAGTACTAATTCAATAGTTTTCACTTTAGTAGTAACACAAAACTGCTCACAAAAAATGGGCGTGATCGGATAAGAATCACGCCCACCTCCCATACAAACCACCCCTTTCCATTCGGAAAAACAATATTAAAAATAGCTACAGCGTAGATATCCAGTTCAAATTCGGTATTTAACACTTTGGTAGGAACACAAAACTACTAACCAAAAAGGGGCGTAATCGGATAAAAACAACGCCCACTTATAATAGTGACATGTAGCACTTATGTGCTAAAAATAGCACATTTTTGGTGTCATAGCCGAAGATAATTCTCTTACTAGTTTTTATTTCTTTTATTTTGTAGAATTTAGATTTAATACAACCTAAAGAATATTATTATAAATTTCCTATTGTCATACAAAAATGGAATAACTCTTTCAAATTGTCTGAAACTAAATAAATAAATATTAAAACTTACCGTTTTCCCCTGCAAATCATTGACCCTACAGTGAAGATAGACATTTGAACCCAGTTGAGTGCTCATATTTATAGTCGTGTAGGGATCCGCAAAAAATGGAAATGGTTCATGAGTAGTGGTTTCCATAATTTCAAGCTCCTCATCTTCTGGAGTATCTGTAAAAGGCGATGAGAATTCTTGCCAAAAATTTTTGGGAAATGCATCAAACGGATCGCCAGCTCTTGGACGTTTTACTAAAACAAAACATATTAAATTAATAGTTATAATTTGTAAGTATATAAACATACAACGACAACAATTTATTATAAATCCAAATCATAAATCGCCAAAGTAATATATAGGATGTGACATCTGTTGCGATAGCATTTGAAACTTGAATACTTCAGCCATTTTTTTAACGTATTGACATAAATAGTGGCTTGTTCGACGCGTTAATTTAGTCTATTGTGTGCCATGAATCTACTAAGAACGTTACAACGAGCAGAAAACATGCCCCATGGTGATAGTGAGTTTTGGTTTAAAATCATTATCCAAACTGCCGCTTTTGGGCCGACGAAAATACTTGTGAGATATTCGAGGAGCCTCTCCATGATCAAAAAGTGACCGTTTGGTGCGGCGTATTGGCCAAAAAGATCAATGGCGACCGCTACAGAGCAATGCTGCGTGACTTTGTGTTTCAGGAAATATTTGAAAATGACATGGCTCACTTCTGGTTCCAACAGGACGGAGCCACTGCACACACTAACCGCGATTCAATAACGCTACTCCGCACGATGTTCGACCGACGTATCATATCGAAAAACGGCGATTTCGAATGGCCGCCGCGCTCACCCTATTCGACACCGCCGGACCTTTTTTTGTGGGGGTATTTGAAGAGCAAAGTTTACATCGACAAGCCGCAGACCATAGTTCAGCTCAAAGCCAATATTTGCCTTGATATATCCCTTATTACCACCGAGACGCTGGAAAATGCACGAAAAAGAGCATCTTTTTGCACCTAAATAAAAGGCGGTCAATTTTTGGATATTATATTTAAAACATGATGGAAATAAAATAGAAAGGAACAAATAAAGTTTGTGTAAATAAAAAATATAAAAAAGTTGTCCACATCAAAAGTTATTCAAGTTTCAAATGCTATGGCAACAGATGGCGCACCCTGTTGTTAGTAAAGCTATTAAAAAAACTCGTTTACTGGACTACTTTTTCGAACTCGTTCCATATGGCCATAACGACGATTTCGATCCAGTGAGGTATGCTTGTATTGAGACTTGTATTGAGACTTTTCTCTCATTATATAAACGTTAAAACCGTTTTGAACTTCGAATTTATTCAAGACTAATTCGATTACTTAAAGGAAATTAAATATGTTCTTTAAAATTTAATTCAAATTAAACATATACATTTTGTTTTGTTATTAAATTTTCATACATATAAGAAAAATAAATCAATAGTGTAAATTAAAATGGATCTCTACCAGAAGCGTTTTAGTAATAGAATGTATTTATTGAAAATTTTTTAATGCTGAATTAAAAAAATCAAAGAATTGTCTAATTCGAGTTTTTTTTTTAATTTTGTATACGATTTATTAAATAAATAATTTTAAAAGTGGTAAGTATATAAGAGAATTATCTTCAGATAACCAATGCACAAATACCCTCCGCCATTTTAGAGCTACCAAAATATGTAATTCTAGTAACACATATGTACATAAACTATATAAAAACCATGCGGATAAACATGTTATGCAACTTTGGCGTTTTCAGGAAAAATAGTAAACTTTTAAAGCTTTATTTTGATGTAACTTCATAGCTTCACGCTATATACAGGCCCGTATCTAGGG
The DNA here is from genome assembly GCA_949127995.1 of Suillia variegata. Lineage (NCBI taxonomy): Eukaryota > Metazoa > Arthropoda > Insecta > Diptera > Heleomyzidae > Suillia > Suillia variegata. Next base: position 15,702,659 of record OX421846.1, read on the forward strand.
AGACGAAGGGGGCAATTGCCCCAGGCGCCATTTTGTAAGGGCGGCATGTGGAAGAAGCTTTAGGGCTGTACTTATAAAGGGGTTTTCAATAAGAGCACTACAAAAGTTTTTTTAAATAAAACAAAACCGGTTTTGGATATCAATGAAATTCTTTATTCCTGTGAAAGTACATTCAATGCCATTATGTATGAAACTCGATTTCTTTTGCATGGCCACCACAAACACGCTTGCAGAAGTCTAGACGCTGAACCCAATTTTTGACGGTTTTCAAGCATAAATCGGCCGATACTGCTGCAATCATCAAACGTCGCTGGCTTGTTGGCATAAACCATAGACTTCACGTAGCCTCATAGGAAATACTCTAACGGTGTCAAATCGCACGACCGAGGCGGCCAATCGACTGGGCCATTTCGTGAGATAATACGTCTACCAAACATGGTTATTGATTGTGACATTTGCTGTGTGGCTTGTGGCGCTGTCATGTTGGAACCACATGTCCTATAAGTCCATATCATCAAAATGGGGCCAAACATATTCGGTTATCATTGAACGGTAGCGATTCCCATTCACAGTAACGTGCCGGTCTTGATTATCACGGAAGAAGTACGGCCCAATGACGCCGACGGCCCATAATTTTTTCGGGATGCAATTATGACTCATGGAGTACGTGTGGATTGCTGCCTGACCAATAACGCATATTTTGCTTATTGACGAAGCCACTCAGACAGAAATGAGCCTCATCGCTGAAGATGATTTTTCGATAAAAATCCAAATAATTTTCAAGTTGTTGCTCAGCCCAATTCACAAACATACGACGCTTCTGGTGGTCAAGCGGCTTTAGTTCTTGTGTAAATTTGATCTTGAAAGGATGTAGGCTAAGATCTTTTCGCAAAATTCGAAACGACGTCACAGAGATGCCTAACGCTTTAGAACGACGTCTGAGAGACACATTTGGGCTTTCTTGAACTGATGCCTTAGCGGCAGCAATATTCTCGACACTACGTGCACTTCTTTGTCTCACTGGCACGGGAACATTTTGTACTGTGCCTGTGGTAGGACGATTGTGACGACCATAAATTGGACGTAGCACTCTTAAAGTTGAGGTCACTGACTCCGAATATCGGTAGTAATAATTAATAATTTCGACTTTGTTAGCTCGTATATCTTTCCATGAGTAAATAGCAAACCTTACTGAAACGAAATTTCAGGAGAGCGTTAAAAAATATGAAGTCGTTTGCTGTCCCTACAAAACTGAGTACCTGTTTTTTTTGCGTTTTGCTTCTTCATTTCTGTTCCTTAAGAAAGGAAGGTGAAATTATTTTTGTTAAATTGTGGAATTTTTATTTTATTTTTGCTTGTTAAACAACAGTTATTTAATAAAAAAATATATAAATATTTAAATATTTTGAAAGGGCTCTGGCTACATATGTTCTCATATTTAATTAAATCCCTATTAATATTATAAAGGGAAGTGTATTTGTTTCTTTTTATACCATTCGCCAAGTGCAAGTGCACATGCGAAGGGTATATTTATTTTTTTCTTCTATTTGTAACGTCCAGAAGGGGACGAGTATACGAGCTAATGCCCGGCATGCGTTGCAATGCAACTTAAAAAACAATGTTAACAGGACTTCCCGGTACTCACCGTTGTAACGATTCTGAGTTACGGCGGTAAAATTATCGGCAGTTACCATACCAACTCAGAAACAAAATCCCAAATTTTTAGGAGCATTATTAGTAATGTCATTGTATATTTTCACTTAATTAAACAAATTGTGGGCGTAATAATTGGGCGTGGCAGATTTTGTATATCCTGTTATTCTTCCCAGTGCATCCCGTTACATGTTTTCTATATAGTGCATCAAATTCCTGAGCAATGATGGTAGGCGTAAAATTGATCCATCCTCTTTTGAAAGTGGTCGTTAAATTGATCCAACCACGCAGTTATAGACAGTGTTTATACAAACTCAGATACCCAATTTCAGATTTTTGGGAGCAATATTAGTGATATGATCGAATATGTTTACCTAGTTTTAAAAATTGTGGGCGTAATAGGTTGGCGTGGCAAATTTTTCTTTGCCTAAAACCTAAGTTGGCGTAAGCTTAGCAACTTCCCAAATTTTCATCACAATCGGATGAAAGGTTTAGGTTCCTATTTAGTACAAAGAATGACAGATAGAAGAGGAAATGGCAGGATTTTAGAAATTGGGGTCAAAAGAGTTGACTTTCCCAAAAAATAATAAAATTATAAATTTTCAAAAATCTACAAAAACTAAAACTCCAGATAGATTTTGTCGAAAAAGTGTCATCCGATAGGGAATGGCATTATCTTTGAAATCCATTTGCATTTTTTAGCGCACAATCATGACTTTGAAAATAAGGATAACATATGTAAACAACGTGTATTTCAATTGACATGAGTTTATTCTATTCAAAATTCTTATGTAGGTTAGTGGCGAGAAAATCAGAATTTTTTTTTTGTTTATGAAAATATCTCAACTACAGGGTGGCGCAAAATTAATCACCCTATTGGAAGATGCTCTCATTTTTGCAAATGGCCGCCAATGTCAAATCTGTTTTGACATTTGTGGACTAGACAGATACAGAATACAAGTGAATAAGCCATGGAGCGATACACTCCCCAAGAACGCGGAATAATTGTGTCTATTTTTTTGCGTAACAATTCGTCTGTGGTGTTGGCAAAAATCATAATGAGCGATGAGGCTCATTTTCACCTCAGCGGGTACGTGAACAAGCAAAATTATCGCGTCTGGGGAACCGAAAATCCGCGAGTGATGCACGAGAAACCATTACACCCGCTCAAAGTGACTGCGTGGTGCGCTGTTCACGCTGGAGGAGTCATCGGGCCGAACGCCGCGGGTCAAACGACAACAGTGGACGGTGCGCGCTATAGGGCAATGTTGACCGAGTTTTTTCTGCCCGAACTGGACGAATTAGGACTGGTGGACATGTGGTTCCAACAGGACGGAGCAACAGCACACACTGCACGAGCCACAACCGACATTCTGAAGGCCGCGTTTCCGGGTCGCTTAATTTCGCGTTTTGGCGATTTGCACTGGCCCGCCAGATCGCCCGATTTAACGGTCCCGGACTTCTTTTTATGGGGTTTTTTGAAGTCTCGTGTTTACATCAACAAGCCTAAGACCTTGGAAGCCCTCAAGGAAAATATCCGACACGAATGCGAGAATTTATCGCCCGAAACTCTCGCCGAAGTGATGGAAAATGCCATAAAACGAGCCCGTATGGCAATCAATTGTGCCCATTTATCCGATATCATCTTCTCGACTTAACACAATTAATTCTAAAGGTCTAAATAAACATAATCAAGAAACAGAATCGAAGTTTTTTATTTAGAAAAAAGATAAGAGCCAAACAACATCGGATGACTTCTTTTGCGCCACCTTGTAGTTTAGGAGTTATGTAATTGTTAACCTCTATGTCAAATTTAAAATGTTTACATTTTTGTCGACATGGTTTGTGTCTTTGCTAGTTAAATTCAAATTTATCTTCACGTGATTGTTTCGATCTATCATCTGAGCACTCTCCTGTAACCTCCTGCGTACTAAATAAACCAATACTAGCCGAGTTTCCCACCCGACTAACCGCCCATAAAACGAATTGGCTTAAATATAAAAAGTATATCAGTAGTCAAATCGATACAAACCCAAAAATAGAGTCTGAGAGGGATATCGAAGACTTTGTCCAAATTTTTAATTCAATGTTGACATCAGCGGCTGAACATTCTACTCCTAAGAATTTTACTGATACAAAAATGGCAGCATTAAATAATAGCTACATAGAAAAACTCGTAAAAGACAAGCATCGACTGAAAAGAGAATGGGAAGCACATAGTTCCACTTTTGCAAAGCAAAGACTCGCTGATGCTACGAGAAAACTTCAGGAGGCCCTAAAGCTAGAAGATGACAAAGACCAAAGTAACTTTGTGAAAAGATTATCACCTATGTGTACAACAAAGTTCTCACTGTGGAAGGCAAACAAAAATATAAATTTACCTGTAGAGTGCGAATCGCCAATCAGAAATCAAGATGGTAACTGAGCACGCAGCGAAGAAGAAAAAGAAATAGCATTTGCTAAGTACTTGAACCAGGTTTTTCAACCAAATCCGCCTACTCATTTATTTGTAATTTCTTCCTTAACTAACCTTTCAAGTTATAGAACGGTTCCAGTTGTTTTAAACCGTGATGAGGTTAATTATATCATACGAAACGAATTAAATCCTAAAAAAGCCCTGGGTATGATCTTATAACTCCGAAAATGATTATCGAACTACCAAGTACAGCGGTTGGGCTTATCATACTACTATTTAATGCGATTTTTCGAACTGACTACTTTCCGATGTCGTGGAAAAAATCACTTATTATAATGATACCAAAGCCTGGAAAGGACAAAACATTACCTTCGTCCTAAAGACTATCAAAACTAACACATTTAATTGATCGTAACATTATACCATCCCATCAATTTGGCTTCCGCAAAAACCATGGAACCATAGAACAGGTAATTCGTAAAACTAATGTGAATAGATTCGAGAATACTGCTCAGCTATTTTTCTCGATGTTGCTCATGCATTTGATAGAGTATGGCATGAAGGCGTTGTGTACAAGTTAAAGTGTTTGCTCCCTCCTAGCTTTCATAAGATACTTGAATCATACCTTCAAAATCGAACATTCAGAGTAAGGGTGAATGAATTTTTAACGAAAGAGAAGATTTGCATTTTTACAAAAGACGAAAAGTTACTACATAAAACACTTAAGTGGTTTTTGTTTAATTTTTAATCGTTTTCTTCCTATACTTTTTTCGAATGCTTGAGTAGGTCCTAGATAGGGGTCAAATACAATTTAGCTTTTTTTTTTCTTTATTCTAAAGAACATTACAAAAGAAGAGGAATGTTTGTTTATATGCACCACTCAGTGGTGAACAGTGGTTTTGGTCCAATGTTTGTAACGTATATACAAGGTGGCGCAAAAGAAATCACCCTATTGGAAGATGCTCTCATTTTTGCAAATGGCCGCCAATGTCAAAATGTTTTGACATTTGTGGACTAGACAGATACAGAATACAAGGGAATAAGCCATGGAGCGATACACTCCCCAAGAACGCGAAATAATTGTGTCTATTTTTTTGCGTAACAATTCGTCTGTGGTGTTGGCAAAAATCATAATGAGCGATGAGGCTCATTTTCACCTCAGCGGGTACGTGAACAAGCGAGTGATGCACGAGAAACCATTACACCCGCTCAAAATGACTGCGTGGTGCGCTGTTCACGCTAGAGGAGTCATCGGGCCGAACGCCGCGGGTCAAACGACAACAGTGGACGGTGCGCGCTATAGGGCAATGTTGACCGAGTTTTTTCTGCCCGAACTGGACGAATTAGGACAGGTGGACATGTGGTTCCAACAGGACGGAGCAACAGCACACTGCACGAGCCACAACCGACATTCTGAAGGCCGCGTTTCCGGGTCGCTTAATTTCGAGTTTTGGCGATTTGCACTGGCCCGCCAGATCGCCCGATTTAACGGTCCCGGACTTCTTTTTATGGGGTTTTTTGAAGTCTCGTGTTTACATCAACAAGCCTGAGACCTTGGAAGCCCTCAAGAAAAATATCCGACACGAATGCGAGAATTTATCGCCCGAAACTCTCGCCGAAGTGATGGAAAATGCCATAAAACGAGCCCGTATGGCAATCAATTGTGCCCATTTATCCGATATCATCTTCTCGACTTAACACAATTAATTCTAAAGGTCTAAATAAACATAATCAAGAAACAGAATCGAAGTTTTTTATTTAGAATTTATATATATATATATATATATATATATATATATATATATATATATATATATATATATATATATATATATATATATATATATATATATATATATATATATATATATATATATATATATATATATATATATATATATATATATATATATATATATATATATATATATATATATATATATATATATATATATATATATATATATATATAATATATAATGTCAAACATGGACCACCCTAATCGCTTCCAAAATTTAACCAATTTTTGTCCAAGCACAACAGAAAGTTTTATATATATATATATATATATATATATATATATATATATATATATATATATATATATATATATATATATATATATATATATATATATATATATAAAACTTTCTGTTGTGCTTGGACAAAAATTGGTTAAATTTTGGAAGCGATTAGGGTGGTCCATGTTTGACATTTTTGTATTATATGTTTAAATAAAGCCCTTAAAAAATTTTTTTAATAATGTAGTACATTTGTAATAATCGGTATGACCGACTATAATTTCTTACTTGTTTTTATAGTGTTTTCAATATTTTATTTGTGTTTTGTAAGACCTATGTGCTTGCTAGAGTCTAGAAATAATTTGTGTTTAAAATTTTTTTATATTTTGAGTAAAACGTAAACAAAATATTTAAAAAAGTATTTAAGTTTATTTTGAAAAAGTTTTTCAATATTGGGATAAAGCAATCAAATTCAATTTTTTTCTATTTATTTGTTGCGTGTGTATAACACGAAAAATAACAGCAAACAGAAAGAAATAATCTTGAAGTTGGTTACAGTTGCCCTGCTATTTTGCTTATTCGCTATTTATGCAATTGCAAAATGAAAAGGAGTTGCCGTCCATTAAAAATTTTAGGCATTGCACAAATTCCAGCTTATTATTTTCTTCTGGCAATTCTTGCACAGTGGTAAGCCACAGGCGCAGTCGAAATAATTCAACCACTCCATCATATAGTATTTGGGTTACTTGACAGTTTTTCATGTCTTTCAGTACGTAACGATCAAGGCTTCAGCTTTAATCTATTGTATATCAGCAAGGGGTATGTGACTAAACCTTTTCATCTAAATATTCGGTCAACTCGTCTATCACTCTCCCTCGTTGTTGAACACCAACAAATAATACACTAGTATTACTTGTCGAAGAATGGATCGTATTTTTTATAGCATATTCAACATCAACTAACTTGCTCAATTAATCAGCATGTTCTAATGGTTCGGAAAATTTGACCAGCATTGCTTTAGGTACCATATTAACTTGTTCTTCCTGCCCATTTGCTTGAGGAGAGGCCACCGCAACCTATACATGTTCGATGTTATGTATGTATGTATGTATGTATGTATGTATGTATGTATGTATGTATGTATGTATGTATGTATGTATGTATGTATGTATGTATGTTTGTATGTATGTATGTACGTATGTATGTATGTATGTATGTATGTATGTATGTATGTATGTATGTATGTATGTATGTATGTATGTATGTATGTATGTTCTATAAGTTATGTGGTTACTTCGTAGAGTAAATGATGCACTTGACAGAATTCTTTGAGTACCGGTTCACCTTCTTCTTCAGTTTTTCAAACCAATTATTTTTTCAAATTTCATCAGAAGTCTTATCTACTTCCATATACTGCCCCTTCAAAGTTGAGAATTTAATGATTTAAAACATAAGATTTGTATCATTGCCATTCCTAGTGATATGCGATTATAAAAAAATGGTAATAAAATATTATTCATAGAAGAGAAAATAATTTTAACTTAAAAACTACTTTTACGGTTTTCAAGTTAAAATTATTTGCGAAAAATGAAGAGAAAGAATAATTGGAAATTTATATATCCATATTTTATGTAAATGTGGCTGTTTCTCTTCTAAGTATGGATGGAATAACATTAAATAGGTAGAAAAAAAGAATTCGTTTATTTAAAGTTTACTACCAATAATACAAAGTAATATTTTTTGTAGGCTCACGAATTTGTGAACACCATTTTATAGGTGCAATTTTCATGTTTTCTGTGTGTTCTTGTGAAAACTAATTACAAAACAATTTTTTTTGTTTATTGTGCTCAAGGTCCTTTTTATTATAGTATTTTACAAAACAGACTTGTTAATTGTTTTTAAATATTTGTATTGCCAATATTACGTCTTCCGTCGGAAGAAATCATCAGAGGTTTTTACAAAATTGTTTACAAATTATAACAAAGAACAAAAACAATAAAACTTACTTCTTAAATTATTAAGATAAAAGAAAACATAACTTAAGAAAAACGACTCTAGAGTATATCGTCTCACGTAATTAGTCTCTTGATGTAATATTTTATCGTCATCAAAAACTACACATTGGACTGCAAGTGCTGTTTTTTGTTCAAGTGATTTGGTCCTAGATTTGTGCTCCGATTTATAGGAAGATAATCTTGTTTTAGTTTTGTTTTTGTAGTCCCGACGTATGTTTTGTTGCATATTTGTGAATCGTTTCCTTTACATGTTATTTGGTATATTAAAAGCCTTATTATGATAATCGAAATGAAAATTTTCGTTTCTCTTTATAAACCCAAGCTGGAATAAGATCATAGTGGCATACAAAATTAAAATGTGTTCTTAATATTACACCTTTTTTCATTTTTACGAATCAGAAGACAAAATTTTAGAGAATTATTATATAAAACACAATTTGAACGCTTTGTATAAGTTACAATGCAACATTTGCTAACATTTTAATGTAAATCATAAAAATTACATAAGTCACTCCGGAGTTTAATACAATCCGACAAATATGAAATCCTCAAAAGAAGTTTCACGTCATCACCAAACATAAGACAATTTGAAAATTTGAAAATACACGGCAAATTGTTAATAAAAATTAAAAATAATAATGAACTGTACTAGTTTATAGTACCAGCGTTTTGTTTTGAATTTAAATATCTGTAAGATAATTCATAAGCGGAACTTCCTGTTACTCTTGTTGCAATGTTTTTTGGTAAGCATATTATTCTTCCCGATACATCCCTATACATGTTGCCAATATAAAGCATCAAGATTCTGAGCAATAGTGGTAGGCATAAAATTTGATGACCTATTTCAAAAAATGGGCGTTAAATTCATACCTCCACGCAAATTTTTCATAAAAATTTACAGAAACAAATTTCAAATTTTCAGGCGAAATATTAGTGAAATAATCGAAAATTTTACCTTTGTTCACAAACAGTTGGTGCATTTAGAGGGCATGGCCTATTTTTCCAGATTTAGCGCATCAAGTTCCTTAGCGAAATAATCAAATATTTTTACTTAGTTTCACAAATTGTGGGCGCTATAAATGGGAGTGGCAAATTTTTCAGCCCAAAACCATCCTCGGAGTGAGCAATTTCAATCGCATAAACGGTTTAAACCGTAATAGGGTACAAAGAAAAATGGAAATAAATAATAAAAAAAAAGAATGATAGAAACAAACATTGGTATACCTTAAAAGGGGGCGTATTAGCGTTACAAATGGTAGAATAACATACCTTTCGGCATGTGCTTAAGCATGGCGAAGGGAATAAAAATAAATCATAGATTTTACATACTATATTAGGCTGTATGAAATAATGTTCCTAAATTGAAAATAAAACAGTTAAGAAAATAAAGTCGGTCCTACCGATTGGCTTTAAAATCTAATCTAGGGCACAAGAGCAACTAGTTGACAAAATTTCAGGTCATTATGTTAAACGATTCTCTCGCTATCACGTTAACAAGATATGATGACAGACAGACAAACGGACATACAGACATGACTAGATCGATTTTGTTATGATTCTGATCAAGGATATATACATATATATGTATATATATGTCGTATTCAAATTGAGTATTTCTCTACGTTACAAATATTGGATCAAAACCAATATACACCCCTGAGTGCTGAATAAAAAGGCCCCAAAGTAATAGCATTATTTCAGATTAAAATGGTAGTCTAACTACAAAGTGAATAAAACTTAAACAAAAAATTTAATAAGGGAAACTGTTTTTTTTTATTAAAAATATAACCCAAGCTATTGTTTTTGTTATTATTCATTTATATTTTATAAAAGTGTTAAACAAAAACTTGTATCGAACTATGAAAAATTCAGCTGCAGTCTCTTGCTTTCGCCTTAAATTACATTCTTTAGTATCATTAGTTTTTTGTATCAAAATATAATAATTTGTAAAAATAAACAAAACTTTCTGTTGTGCTTGGACAAAAATTGGTTAAATTTTGGAAGCGATTAGGGTGGTCCATGTTTGACATTTTTGTATTATATGTTTAAATAAAGCCCTGGACTGACATCCGGACACACCAAAATGTGGGATGTGCGGAAATCAACATGTCTGAGTGGCGCAGGTGCCAAATGGTATATGCGCTACTACAAGGAGGGCTTAACGCCAGAGGAGGCCTAAAAAAAGGCACTGGACCGCCCAAGAACTCGCCAACAAGTGCAAGGACAAGGAGCGCGGAAAAAAATAGCACGTAGGTAGGCAATGCGGCTAAGAAAAATAAAGCCGACGAATCGAAGCGTGTAGCGCCTGAATTCAAAGCAGGAACCAGGAAGCCTGGTGTTAGTTAAGCTAGCGTCGCCAAGGCAATTAGGCTGGCAATACTGCCGAAAAAGTATCCAGAGCATATACTCACGCGTGAGTAGCTAGGACATATAGAAGACGCCATGTTCAAAGGTTGGAGAGCTAAAATCCAGTTTGACGGCATCCATTTTAGGCTAGGTCTCATAATGGTGGACTGCGATGGTGAAGATACGGCAGAATGGTTGAAATTAATGTTCCCTAAACTGGCTAGTTGGAAAAAAGTTGAGTTGTCAACGTGCACTGGGGATAACATACCTAGTGTGCACATGATGACTATATATCTCCCCAAGGCTGCAGGAGTGGTTACAAAGACGCTCCTAAACTTCATTATTGCCCAAAATGAGAATCTGCATACCGATTTGTGGAGGATTTTTAGAAGTAAAGATAATGACTTTTTGAAGAGTTAGAAACCCCATGAAAACAAATTGGCACCTGTATCTAGATAATTTGAGTAATAAACACTATTTTTAAGGTTGGCAACTATATCAGAAATGAATTAGAATTAGAAACAATGGTACTTAGGTTGACAGTGGGCACTTTTAAACCATTTAAATCACCAAGTGTGGATGGCATATTTCCCGGTCTGCTGCAAAAAGGGATAGAAATTCTTCTATACCTACTTATGAAAATAGCCCTGGGATATATACCAAAGGCGTGGAGGCGAGCAAAGGTGGTCTTTATTCCGAAGGCAGGGAAAAAGGATCATCTTCACCCAAAGCCTTCAGACCAATATGATTAACTTCAATTGTACTTAAGTCTCTCGACAAAATGATAAATATCTATGTAAGGATGACGGTCTTAATGAGTCTACCGCTTCATACATGCCAACATGCATACAGGGCAGGTAGATCGACAGAAACTGCCCTGAATAAATTAACAGATGTACTATATGAAACCCTTGTAGAAGAAGAAATAGTTTTATGTGCGTTTTTAGATATCGAAGGGGCCTTCGACAACATCTGAAGCAATAAAAGAAGCTCTCATCCGAAGGGGGTTAATAATACCCTGGCACGATGGATGGGAACCATGTTAAAGACTAGAGCAGTCGAGATACCAATGAGTATGGTCGCAAATACAACAAAAGGTTGTCCACAGGGTGGGTTAACGTCTTCGTCATAGACGAACTTCTGGAATAATTAACAAATACTAGACTTATGTTCCAGGGTTATGCTGATGATATAGTAATAATATGTAGAGGTAAATTTTAAAACACTCTATGTGATTTAATTTAATTGGGACTGAGAGTTTAAAAGTTGGGTTGAATATTAATCCAGCAAAAACTACAATCGTACCATTTACAAGGAAAGAACTTGAAGACCATTCGTCTGGATGGTACGGAGGTAAAACTACATACAGAGGTAAAATTTCTGGAAATTACTTTCGACCAGAAACTACTCTGGAAAACGCATGTTAGTAACGCAACAAAGAAGGCTACAAGAGCACTTATGATATGTAGATCTATTGCTGGGAAAAGTTTGGGATGTTCACCAAAAATACTACGATATATGTATACAGTAATTGTACGACCATTGATCGCATATGGAGTGGTTATTTGGTCAGATAGAACAAAGCGGCAAACAACTGTCAATGGGTTGAACAAACTTCAAAGACTAGCATGTGTTTGCATAACTGGAGCTATTAGAACCTGTCGAACAGTGTTCCTAGAACTCCTTTTAGAATTAATACCTCTTCACATCTATAAACAGATGCAAGCATGTATAGAATGTCTGGAGGAAGTCTCGGGTCGGGACACTGCATAAATCGCAAAAAGTTTGATATTCTTGCGAGGCAATTTTCTGAAATTTCAATACCGAGAGATAACATGATAACACAGTTTAGTTTCACTAAAAAGTTTACAACAAAACTAAGTAATAAAAAGGATTGGAGGGTATACTTGAAACCTACAATATAAACCAACAAATGATAACCTGGTATATGGACGGGTCTCTTACTAACAAAGGAGCAGGAGCGAGGCAAATGCACCAATATCTTTCACGCGGAAATATACGCCATAGATATGTGTGTTTACTTCAACCTCTTACGGAACTACCGGAACCAGAACATTGTGATTCTAACTGACAGTCAAGCGGCTATCAAGGCACTCGAATCTTATCAGGTAAACTCTACTTATGTCTAAGTAAGGGACTGCCTTGAGAAACTTAATACGCTTGGATCGCTGAACAAGGTCTGGATACTTTGGGTTCCAGGCCATGTAGGAATAGAAGGAAATGTGAAGGAAAGTTCGTCTGCAAAATAAAGGGGAATGCGAAAAAAAGTCTCTAACCATACTCTTAAAGAAAGAGGAGGATCAACTACTAACATCATATTGGGACAATCAACCAGTGATGGAGCAATCAAAAACTCTTTTAGGATCGCACAAACTAAAAATATTTAATGATTGTATGGAATTAACAAAAAAACACATATGATAATCATAACGGGTTTTCTGACAGGTCACTTAATGTTATTAATAGTTTTATAAGAATGAAGTTATACTCAAAGTATAAGTAGATTGCTATGTTCTAAGAGTAACATATATAACAAGTTATATACAACATAATTTTACCAGGGTGGACTTAACCGTTCTGCAAAAAGAGCTGTAGAAATTTTTTGAACATAATTATCAAACCCCAATGGTTTGAGATATAGAAATGAAAGAAAGAATCGAACAACGGAATCAAATTCAAATATAATATTTTAATTATGGGTTGTACCTGTTGATGGTTTGATCTTTGAACTGCGAATGAACATTTTAAAACTAATTACAACGGAAGTAATTTCTTTGCTGTATTATGCTGTTACAATGGCGTACGAAATAACATAGAAAAAACAAAACATCGTAGTCAATTTAAAGCAGGGCTTACAAATTACTTTAGTGCTAGATACAATTTCAGATAAATATACAAATTCAAATTAAAAGTTCAAAATTAAGGATAATTCAAATTTGTTTGAAACGAACATTGCCGCCCGCCTTGCTGTACGGCTGCAAAATATAACAATTCAACTTTTTTCAACTTCATATAAAAAATAGCTATAATTAATTATTTTCTTAAATAACGTTCAATAAATATATAAAACTAAAAAATAAAGTGCTTGAAAGTTCAGTTTTCATTTATATTTTTATTTAGTGGTATATTCATAATATATATTAAGTGGATAGACTACAAAATGCGCTTAAAATTTATAAAAAGCTTAAATTGCAATGTAACCTGAAAGAATCCACCCAAAGATGGTATTTTGGACAACAGGAAAACCGCCGCTGCTTGGAATTACTTCCGGTTGAAAAATTTTAGGATACAGATCAGCCGCCAATACTAAAGAGATCGGGGCCGATTTGTTAAAATCTGGGTCTGCTAAAAGATTCGGAAGTTTATCCTTTATAGACCTTTCAATCGTTTTGGATGGAGTTCGCATGGTTATGCGCCTATCGACTCTTAAGGTAGCTTCGATCTTTATATTTGTTTCAGATCTAGCTCGAATTAAAACGGAGCAAATTGCTTCGTCACCGCGAGCGGAAGTGGGAATATCCAGTTTCTGGCGTAAAACGTCAGAAATGCGACTAACAGCGGTACACGGGTCAAGAATTGCCCGAGCGTTGTGGAGTTTGCCATGAACTTCAAGTTGGATTAATGCCGTAGGCAGAAGTGTGGTAACGTGATTTCCAAATATCTAGAATTGGAACTAGATGGCTGTGAAGAGTTAGAGCGGTTTTTACTATCCGATGAACGATTTGCTTCAAGCGCTCCTGGATATGGAGAAGAGTATGGTGATTTTCCTTGCAAATATGACAGCCAGCAGTATTTATGCAGGTTTCATTTGAATGCTTATGGGCTAAGCAATTGGAGCAGTATTTATGGAGAAGTACCACGCGCATTCTCTGCTCGATATTTAGAGCAAGAAACTTCTTGCATAAGCGAAGAGCGTGGAACTGTTTGCATAGCCGACACTGAAACCTCTTCGTTTTCAACTTGTGCTGCTTGATGCTGCTATTTCGTCGGTTGTTGTTGTTGTTACTTTTAGTGGAATTCGCCATACTGAACTGAAAATTTATTGAAATATAAAAAAAAATTGTTTTATAAAATATTACTGAGTTGGGAGTAAAACTAGTTTAACCACTGAGCGCGTAATAAGACCTCGATGAGTTAGTATGTCAGCAACTCGAACTCGATTATCACGTCCGGGATGGACTTTAACAATTCTCCCTAGACGCCATTCGTTTGGAGGGAGATTTTATTCTTTAACTACGACCATATTATCGACTTTCAGGTCTTCTTAATGACCCTTCCACTTATTCCGTTTGTGTAACTCGTTCAAATATTCATTTTTCCAACGGAAGCAGAAATTCTGATGTATTGATTTGAGACTTTGCCAGCGGTTAATAATGGAACCAGATTTCTCTAAAATTGCTGGCTCAGGTGGAGTTAAAAGGGACCGGCAATCTTACGGAAGTGTAGTTTGAAATTTTTGAAGAGGAAAACCACGCCTAGAAACAAATCTATTAAAAGCGGCAAGAAATACTGGTGTAAGAAGACTGGAAGTAACTTCGCGATGTATGGCTTTTGTAGCAAAACAAACAAAGACACATACGTAACCTTTCGTAACGAGGCATGCTCTTTCCGTATAGTTTTTAATATCAAACGGACCTGCAAAGTCTAATCCCGTATGAGCAAAAGGACGCGAAAATGTCGTTCGCTCAACTGGAAGCGCACTCATTATTTGTGTTTGAACTCTTTTTCTATAAATTACACAGATTTTGCACTTATGGATTGTGGTTTTGATAATGTTTTTCACCTTTGGAATCCAAAACTGTGTTTGAATTAAGCGTTTAACTAATTGATTGCCTCCATGTAGGGAAATTTCATGCGTAAAATGAACAAGAAGCCGCGAGAATTGGCACTGATATGGAATAAGAATTGGATGGCGTTCATCATAAGACATAGAAGGTGAATTTTCCATTCTGCCACAGGATCTTAAAAGACCAGAACTGTCCACAAAAGGATTCAAATTAAGCAACCCACTAGATGAACTTATTAACTTTTTGTTGGAAAAATCCCGATATTTTTTAGGATACGCAAATTTTTGGCAAAGTACGATGAGCTTGTTTCGAGTACTTAATATTTCAGCACTTGAAACTACAATCGTGGAAAAGTTCGTAAAGTTGCTGCGATGATTCGGATGAGTACGATGAAAAAATAGAAAAAACCTAGGAAATCACTCGGAGTGCCCTAGGAAAAGTTGAAAAACGATCTAAAATATCTTCGTATTTTTTAAAAAAGGTATTGATTTTTTCTCCTCTTGAGTTTCAAAGTTAGGTGAATCTGGCCATTGAAATTTAGAGCACTTAAGCCAATGTGGCCCACTCCACCAAAGCTCATTACGAATTAAATCTTGTGGTAATACACCACGACTTGGTAAATCTGCTGGATTTGTTTTCGAATCAACATTAACCAGTTTGCCTGACCAACGTTTTGAACTCTTTTTGATACGCGATTGGCTACAAATGTAGACCAACAGCATGGAGATTTTTGAAGCCACGCTAGCACTATTGTTGAATCAGTCCAAAAGAATGTGGAGTAATTTTCAACTCCTAATTGCGGCAAAATAGCGTCGACCATGTCAGAAAGAAGAAGGGCCCTGCACAGTTCAAGGCGCGGTAGAGAAATGGTTTTTACTGGCGCTACTTTGGATTTTGAAGTGAGTAAAATTGATCAAATTGACTGTGATGTAGAAATACGAACGTAAATTACTGCAGCATACGCCTTTTCTGACGCATAGCATGAAATTGAGTTTCACTCGTAGGAGAGTATTTAAACCATCTTGGGATTTTAACGTCATTTATAAATGGATAATTGGATAAAAATGCATGCTATTCCTTAAGAAAATCAGATGGAAAATGTTCATCCCAGTCAATTTTCTTCATCCATATTTTTTGCATGAACATTTTTGCAATGATAGGAGATAACCAGCCAGCCGGATCAAACAACTTTACAATTTGAGAAAGAACTTTCCGCTTTGCCCTATACTCTAAAGGTTTAGCCGAAAAAAAAAACGAGTCAGAACACGCATTCCACCGTATGCCTAAAGTTTTTGCTGCTGTCATCAAACTCTAGAAAATCTTCATTAAGGAGATGATCTCGTGGTAAATCTGCTAGAATTTGAGCGGAATTGGAAGTCCACTTTCGTAGAGAATCCTGCCGAAGATAAAGCTGCAACAAGCTCATTTCTTGATTTAATGGCAGTAGAAACATTATGGGAACCTGCCAGTACATCGTCAACGTACATACAAATTTTTAAAATATCACTAGCGAATGGATAGGTGTTTTTAACTTCATCTGCTAGCTGATGTAAAGTTCGAATAGAATTTGACGATACATTTTTTGTATATCGCCATTAAAAACAAATTGGAAAAATCGCCACTTAAATATTAAGTTGGTTAGGTCTGATTGAAGCACAGGACCAGTGTGCAAAATATCATTAAGGCAAGTGCCATTGGAAGATCCACTAGAGGCATTGAACACCACTCGAACTTTTGTGCTAGTGCTCTCTGGTTTTATAACTGCGTGGTGTGGTAAGTAGAAATGTTTTGGAGAAAATTCGAAACGGGGTGAAGAAACTATCTTCATATGATCTAAATCCAGATATTCTCGAACTACTTGATCATACTCCACTTTTAATTGAGGATTTTTTAAAAGTCGAGCTTCATTTCTTAGAAATTCATTTCTTAGAAATTGAGCTGACGCAATTCCACGTGAATGGCCAAGTTTAAATTTATCAGGAAAACCCTCTTTAAATGGAAGTGAAACTATAAATCTACCATCCTCTCTTCTCTTTGTAGTTCGGACATACATTTCTTCGCAAAACCTATCGGAATTTGATAAAATTGGTTTTTGTGGAAGTTCTTCTATCTCCCAAAAACGAGAAATCTCTTTGTCAAGTGATATTTCATTCACTAAAGAGACACAATTAGAAAATGAAGAAATGGAGTCCTTCGAAACAGGACCTGTCAGTATCCAACCAAAAATGGTTTCCTGACCAATAAGGGAACCACAAATATTTCGCTTGACACCATCCAATAAAATAGATGGAAATAAGTCTCCACCAATAAGAATATCAATATGTGAGCTTTTGAAGAATTCGAAATCAGCTAACTGTATATTGGGCAGATTTTTTAACGAGGATGTGTCAATGTTGTGTGATGGAAGGTTTCCAGTTAGATTAGGTACCACAAGTGCGGTTGCCTCTATAGATAAGTTTGGATCAAGAGCAGAACCTAAAACAAAGTTTCATACTCTCTGAACTTTGTAACCACATTGTTAAGACCCGAAATTTTAGTTGATGTTTCACGAGATGGTAGTTTAAGTAGTCGAAAAATTCTCTCAGAGACAAATGTCCACTCTGAACCAGAATCTAAAAGAGCACGAGCCATAAATGTTGTACCTAAATGGTAAATTTTTACTAAAGCTGTACCTAAAAGCACCTTTTTTGAGTGAGAAATAAAATTAGGCTGGACATTGTCTACAGAGTTTGAAGTATTTGAATAGAATGTGAACGCTGTACATTGAAAGGAGAATTTTGATTTGGATGAAAAGTTTTAGCATTCTGGCTAAAAGTAAGACGGTCATTACCAGCACTAGAAAAAACCGGTTGTTGATTTTCGCGGTGAAGCATTGTGTTGTGCCTTTTGTTGCAAGTAAAACAATTATGTTTGCTTTTACAATCCTTGATTGTATGAGAACCCGCGAAGCAGTTAAGACAAAGTCCGTATTTTTTGACGACTGACATTCTTTCGTCAACTGACATGCGGAGGAAACGAGAGCGTTGACGGATTGCGTGTTGCCCTTTTTTTGACAAAGCTTACACGAAGGATTTGTAAAATTAGATGAATAAACATTTACTTTTTTATGAGCACCACGGAAATTTGGAGAATCAACTGGTTTCTGGTCAGAAACTTTGAAAACTTTTAAATTGGATGAACACTTAATGTCTGAAACTGTTTCAAGAGTTTGGTAACGACTAGTGAGAAACAAATCAAAATCTTTCCACTTAGGAATTTCGGTTTTGGTTTTTATCGATTGCTCCCAAAGAGCAAGAGATTGATCAGGCAATCTAGCAGAACAGAGTAAAACCAGAATTTGATCCCAATTGTCAATTAAAATATTGTACAATTGTAAAGCCGAGATGCAGCTATTAATTCCCCTTTGGAGATTTTTAATTGCCGCACCAGATTCGTTGGAAACAAAAGAGAGATTAAAAAGAATGCGAAGCTGGCTATTGACAAGGATGCGTTTATTTTCAAAACGATCTTGTAAGTTTTGCCATGCAGTAGAAAAGCCGTCATTAGTCAACGGAGACCTTTTAACTATTTCATTTGGTTTAAGTGGAATAACTTCTCTACTGAACTTAATCTGGTGTTTTTTACGTAGATGGCCGTAAACATGTCACGGAAAGTTGGCCAGGAAGTATAATCACCAGAAAAGATTTCGGTGTCACATGGAGGAAGACGAATCCCTTGATCGGAATGAGGTTCCATGTAACGAGTGCTAGACAACGGTGCCGATGATGATGATGAAGCGGTAGAAAACTGTTGAGAGAGTTGTCCTATCTTTGCCTCACATCTCACGTAGGTTTGATAAGAGCTGCGATAGCGTGATTTAACGCTTTCAAGAAAGATGCCTGGAAATTCGATCCACCGCCTGAACCACCTGCGGCCTCGCTTTGATCTGCACACTCACGCAAGAACGCCTCGTACGCCACCTTGACCTCAGTCCAAATGCTTCGCACCTCCTCACGATGAACCTCTAAAGAAAACGTCGTATTAGCTGTCGCTGGATTGCAGCTGAAATCTTCCTCAAATTCAACTAAAGTGTCGTAAAGACGGATAAAAGTTGCAAGGGAAGCCATTTTAAAACTTAGTAGGATGTAGGATTTGAAAATTCAAAAAATAAGAGATATACCAACGAACTTGAAAAATAAACACCAGTCTGATATTGAAATTTTTTGAATATGTATTAGGTGTTTCCGTCGTTTTGAGAAAGATGGCGTGGCACGAGGTTTACGTTGGAATTCGCAGATGGTAACCTACTTGAAAATTAGTTTGTTTATTCCAGAACAACATAACCTTATCATGTTATTAAGTTCGCATTAGCATCATATATTTTTCTTCATCTAAAAATGTCTCAATTTGAGCCAACTAAGTGTCATTTGCGGGAACTTTTAATTTATTTTTTTAATTTATAAAAATCTGCTGCTGAGTCACATCGATTACTCGTAGAAGCATATAATGAGGATGCTTTGATTGAGAGAACATGTCGTGAGTGGTTTCAAAAATTTAAAAAAGGAGATTTTGACATAAAAGACAAAGATCCAGTGGAAGGCCGAAAATTTACGAGGATGCAGATTTGGAGAAATTATTGGGTGAAGATTCGTCTCAAACACAAAAGGAACTTGCACTTAGTTTAGAAGTCACTCAGCAAGCAGTCTCACATCGTTGAAAATCGTTTAAATATTATTTTATTAACAAAAAACGACGGAAACTTATTTGTACACCTAATACAACGGAAGTTCAATCCACAAAACTTGTGGATTGAAAAAAATTGGAAATATAATCAAAGCTATCAAATCTTTATTCAAATTGAACACAAATTTCATAGAAAAGTATATAAAACCGGAAAATCGAATTTGTTTGGCTAAAAGTAATGGCTCAAACAAATTCACCTTACATACAAATTTCACTTTCGAGAGAGTTTTGTTAATTTTGTTTTGCAAAAAACAATGGAAATCAAATGACACTTATAAATTTTATTTTAATATATGTAAGTACATATAAAAACAAAGTCCCTTTTTTTAATTGAAAGAACTATTAATATTTTATTAATCAAACTATGAAAAGTTTAAATAAATCATATTGAAATTATTTGCACAAATTTTGAAGATTGAATGCAAATTTTTAGATTCAAATGTTGCTAAACAAAAATCAAAAATGAAAAAGAGCCGTAATGTTGCAAGTTGTTCTTTTTGCACTACAGCACTGTTAATTTGCATTAACAGTGAGAGCACAGTTATGAAGCATTGAATTTCACTCAAACTTTATGACTGTATTGAGAAAGCATGAAGAAAAAAAAAATATTGGAAATGTTGTGGGAGCGACGCCAATATTGTGTAGGTATGAATATGTGGACATAAAACTAAAATAAATCGGTCAATTTGTCCCGCTTTTTTATGTTTTAAGATTTCGGTACTTTTTTTTTGTCGGATTTTACATATGTAAATATATATAATTTTTATTAACGGAATTTTTATTTGTTTTTAATGATGAAATATAACGGTGGTTTTTAACGGTGGTTTTCGGGTTTTTTTTTGTAAATTTTTATCGCTTTTTTTAGCAGGAAAATTTTACCTCAGCTTTGCATAGAGTTTTTGTTTGAATTTTGCTTGAATGTTTTTAAGAGATTTTTTGTTTTCTATATTTTTTAATTTATTTTGCAGGAATTCTATAAGACTTTTCTTTTCTATATGTAAGCATGTGTTTTTGAAATTTTTTTAACTTTTTAGAATATTTTATTTTAGATATAATTCTTGGTTTTAATTTTGCATGCAATTTTAGTTGTTTTTAACCATATGATTTTTCTTTTCATTAACGGCCGATTTTAAATTTTAAAGTTAAATTAACTTTGTAGTATCAAATTAAAGAACTGAATTACCTAATTTGATAAGAAATAATTGTTTTGAAAAAATTGCGATAAATTAATTAGATATCGCTCACCAGATATTGCTGCGGAAATTAGAATTCTTTTGGAGACACTTAGACACTATTTGTTGTATGTAAAATTTTTGGAATTTTTTCACAAAATTTTTTTTTTTATAAAAATGAAGTTTTTCTTAAATTTTTGCAAAGCACACCTTATTTTTGACCAATAACTATATAAAATAAATGAGAACAGACTCACGCTTTTGAAATTTTCGGCAACCAAGCAAAGAAATGATCCACTTGTGGACACGTGATCTGGATTTGAGCACGGGAGAGTTGAGCTCTTCTTGTTGCGAACGATCCGGTTCGAAGGACCAAATGATTTTACCAGGGTGGACTTAACCGTTCTGCAAAAAGAGCTGTAGAAATTTTTTGAACCTAATTCTCAAACCCCAATGGTTTGAAATATAGAAATGAAAGAAAGAATCGAACAACGGAATCAAATTCAAATATAATATTTTAATTATGAATTGCACCTGTTGATGGTTTGATCTTTGAACTGCGAATGAACATTTTAAAACTAATTACAACGGAAGTGATTTCTTTGCTATATTATGCTGTTACAATGGCATAAGAAATAACATAGAAAAACATAGCATCGTAGTCAATTTAAAACAGGGCTTACAAATTACTTTAGTGCTAGATACAATTTCAGATAAATATACAAATTCAAATTAAAAGTTCGAAATTAAGGATAATTCAAATTTGTTTGAAACGACAACAAGTAACAAAGTAACTTAAATTATACTTCAACACTCCAACTAGAGTTAAAGTTCTTGACACCGAGTTTGTATCTGCAATTGTTAAAAAGTTTGCTTGGCAATGATTTTGTTAATATGTCCGCCGTCATTTCTTTGGTGGTTACCTGTGCTGCATACAACAGACTCCCAATTGCTGCCTGGTACGGAACATTAGCCATCTCTTTCATTTCTTCATCCCTTTTAGGACAAAGCTCAAGCGATAGCTTTTGATTAACTTCCACTGGTGTACTTACGCTCTTGCAATCAGCCATATTGAATATTTTTAAGATATTCTTTATATATCGTTCCTGATCAATCCAGATCTTCCCATTCCTTCTGTCACGTGTAATATTCATACCCAGTATAAATTTTGCATTGCCGATATCCTCCATCTTAAAACTTTTCTTCAAAAACAATTTTAACTTTTCCTCGTATTCAGAATTGTTTGAAAAATTATGAATATCGTCTACATATATTGAAATGTATATCCTATTTTCCCCTTCTACGTTAAAATATATACAAGGATCTGTTTTAGATTGTTCCATTCCAAAATTGTTTAAGTACTGCTTAACTTTTGATTCCAGCAGTGACTCGCCTGTTTTAACCCGTAAAGTGACTTCTTTAATTTGTACACTTTCCCTGGCTCAACGTTGAAACCATCCGGATACTACATGTAAATTTCATCCTTCAGCTCACTCTGCAGAAATGCCGTTCCTACATCCATTTGGTCAATGTCTAAGTCGTACTTTACCGCAATTGCCAACAGCATCCGTATCGACGAATATCGCACTACAGGCGAAAAAGTTTCTTCGTAATCAATTCCCTTAAGTTGCGAATATCCTTTAATTACTAATCGTGCTCAACTTTACCGTCGGAATCTTTTTTTAGTTTAAAACACCATTTATTTGCAATAGCTTTCTTTCCAGAAGGTAAAACGCATGATACTCATGTACCGTTTTCCACCAGAGATTGGTATTCCTCCTCCATTGCCTGCTGCCATAGCACTGCTTGTGAACTACGTCGCGCTTCAGCGAAGTTTCAATGCCAACACTTGCATAACGTTCAATAGTGTTCTTTACCCTCGCAGATCGCCTAACTTCAATTTGTTGCGGCGATTGTTCTGAAACAGTAAATCCTTCTGCATCCTCATTGTCGCTATAAAACTCATCATCGTCGTTCTCATCATTTTCAAAAACGACACAAATATTTCTATTTTCGTTTTCAGGACATTAAATACGTCACTTGAATTTTTACCCATTTCTCTACTGAAAAATTGATCCTCAAAAAAAACTGCATCTCTACTGACGGTAACGCACCCACTACTCGGATCCAAAAATCTATACGCCTTCGATCCTTCACAGTATCCAAGAAAAATCATTTCTCTATCTTTTGCGTCAAGCTTTCTTCGCTTTGCTTTTGGCACCTAATTACTGCTTTACATCCAAACACTCGTGCGTGTTTTAAAGTAGGTTTTCTTCCTGACCATACCTCCTCAGGTGTTCGATTTTCTAAACCCTTGCATGGCGATCTATTAACTAGATTTACTGCCGTATTTGTCGCTTCTTCCCAGTACTTTTTCTTTAAATTTGCTTGAATCAGCAGACATCGAGCCTTCTCGATCGAAGTACGATTCATCCTCTCAGCCATACCATTTTGTTCAGGTGTACTATTCCTGCATTTCTTGTCACGCGAGCAAATCGTTGATTACAAAATTCAGTCCCGTTGTCCGTGCGTAATACTTTTATTTTAAGACCCTACTGATTCTTAAAAAGATTTTTAAATGCTCGAACTTGTCAACGACCTGTTCCTTCGACTTCAAAAATTAGCTAAAAATCTGCCTCGAGTAGTTATCAATAAAAACCAATATATATCTCGAGAATGAACAAGATCAAGAACGTTTTCTGCTCGAGTACCTTTAATTTAAACGGTAAACGCGAAATTTTGCCTTTAGACAAATCACGCAGCTACCCATCTCCGAACAAACATCATCAATGCCACGAACCAGACTCTTCATCTTCTTGAAATTTACATTGCATGGATGACCCAAACGGATATGCCAAATCTTAACAGAATCTACTGACTTTGCAGCACACAGTACCTTATCCTTATTAAGCTTAAACTTGCCATTCACAATGCTTCCTGTTGCCGCTACCTCGTTCTTTGAGTAAACATCTTTGCACCCATTGAAACTAAAAATTACTGTGTACCCAAGCTTAACAATTTTTGATACTGATAACAAATTAGTGTGTGCATCAGAAACATGTACAACATTGCAAAATTCAATATTGTATGCTTTATTTTTATTACACGACACTAACAGCTTAACACTACCCAGTGTATTCCCTAACATTAGTGTGTTATTTGCGGTTACAATTTCAAAATCTGCACATTTGGTCATCGTGCCGAATAATAAAGCATCTTTGCACATGTGGGTTGTCGCTCCAGAGTCGAAGTACCAATCGCTGCCACGGAAACCACTTGCTGTCATCGCCGAAAACATTGTCATCTGCTTGCCACCATTTTAGAGTCCTTTTGTAAGCTCTTTTGGTAGTTCTTCGGACAATTCGCTTTGATATGACCTAACTCATGACATCCGTAACATCTAGGCCCATTATTTACTATCTCAGCACAAGACATACATGGTTTTCCGAGCAACGCGACTGTTTGTTAATTGTAGCTTCCTTGCACATAATGCAAAAGCTTCGTCTTATAGCCTCCTGTGATCTTGACACCTGAGCTCTCAATGCTCAATTAGCATCGGCTGATACATTTCAGGCAATCCCGCCAGCATCAACGTTCCGATCCACTCGTCTAGTACATTCAAACCTACGTTCGTTAATTTATTCGACGTCAACATGATTATGTTTATAAATTCCTCCATTGATGAGCAATCTTCCAACCGCGAAGTAATCAGCTTCCTTAGCAGACTCATCCTCCTTGTCAGGCCTGAATCTTTAAATGCCCTTTCAAGATTTGTCTACATGTCGCTTGCTGTTAACGCATTCTGGATGTGAACATACAGCAACGGATCCACGAGCAGAACCAACTTTGACCTTGCCAAAATGTTCTTCCTCACATCCACCTCCGTGCCCAAGACGCATATCCACAAATCTTTCATTTGCAGATAGGCCTCTACAGCAAACTTCCACTGCTCCCAGGTTTCACGCCCTTTGAGACGTTCAATCTGGGGCACGCTTCCCTTTGACATCGCAAAAATATCCAAAAATTTATGAAGAAATTTTCAATGACATACATACGTACATGTATGTATCAATTTTTCAATAAAATTTTATTATTATATTTTTTTTTTATTGAGAGTTTGGGCTGGGACCATAACCTTGTGCTACTTATAGTTTTATTAGAATGAAGTTATACTCAAAGTACATATAAGAAGAATGCTATGTTCTAAGAGTAACATGTATAACAAGTTATATACAACAAGTAACTTAAACTATACTTCAACAGCACTGCAGGCTGAATTATCACCTGGCAAAACTGGGAATGTGTAACAATGAGTCGTGTAGATTCTGTGAGGAGGGAATCGAAACTCCAATACACATTTTAGGAGAACGTCCAGCGCTATTGCAAAGTCAGAAAAGACACTTGGGACACTACCAGATACCTGACGGCATGCTGAAACAACTCTAGATAGGCTGAAAATTGAATTCATTGGCCAAAACCCCTAAGATTTGTTGAAAGCGAATTCAAAAATGTGTACAATATTTGATAGTACATATATATAAACTAAGGTAAGATTTTTTTATAGATTAGTAGACTATTATCTTTCAAAATATTCATAATTCATGGCTTTAGTGTTTATTGTTAATGAATTAAAAAAAAATTACAAACTGCCCAGAGAGTATGCCATAAAAAATTTATTTTGTTATTAATTTTGTATGTACTTCCAACTATATTGTATTTTAAAACATTTTATGTAATAATTATTTACGTTGGTTAAAAAAAAGTCTTATAATAAGTTCTTTAACCAACCTAAATAGCATTAACAGTAGTTCCAAAAACCAATCATTCAACTTTATTCGCATTTTACAGGCAGCGTAAAGGACTTCATGTGTGCCATACCCAGTCGCAGAGCCTAAAATGTAAAATTGAAAAACTTTGTTTCTTATTCGAAGATTTATACGTTTCAGAAGCGCATTTTATATCCAATGCGTATCTGAAACTTAGTTTGTGTATTATTTTTTGATGATATATTTAATTGAGAAGGTGGAGTTTCGGGTGGAATTGCAATATATGAACAATAAAAAAAAGGTATTTAATGTGAAATGTGTTGTCAATCTCTGTCTATTAGTAGCATTTGTAATAAAACAGGTGGTCGGCAAAAATCCTCCACTGAACCCCCCTCGAGGGTGCCGACTGGTAATAGATACCACAGTGTCCGTTGTCAGGAGGTGTTTAGCTAAGATAAGGATGGAAATTTAGGTGTTTGTTACTCTTCAATAGTACAGCATTTGAGTTTGCACTCTTATCATGGTCGGGGGTATGAGGGCTGGATCAAGGTGTCACGCGACCCGTGCCGAGGATCAACCTGGCTGGGGGACCTGTGTTTACAAAAATAGCCCAGTCTTTAACGTGAGCCTCACTGATACTTGGTCGCCTCAGTGAGTAACTGTGACCTTACCATGTTAATGGGGGCTATGACACGGCGGACCTACTTCCCCCCACACTCGTGGGATCTATATGGACAAAGCAAAACAAATACAAAAATTAGCAGGAATTTATACTGCATCACAACTGGCAGATCAGGCGGAGAATTACATCCGGGATACTGACCGCCAGGTTAAAACACCGAGAAGCAAGACGGACAAACGGAGGGAAGGCAAAGGTACCAAGCCTTATATTGGACCGAAGCCCAGGACGGTTGTACCAAAATTGGGGGAAAGTTGTGGTACAGTGGGTTCCAGTCAGGAACATCCACAACCATCAACAAGTACTGGACTGACATCCGGACAGACAATTAATATAAGGGATGTACGGAAGTCCACAGGCTTGAGTGGCGCAGGTGCCAAATGGTACATGCGTTACATTAAATACGGTTTAACGCCAGAGAAGGCCAAAAAGAAGGCTCAAGACCGCTCCATAGACTTGACGACGACAAATACAAGGAAAAGGGGCGCTGAGGAAATCAGTCCGCAGGCAGGCAATTCGGCTGAAAAGACCAAAGTCGACGAAAAGAAACGCGTAGTGCCTGAAGCAAAAACAGGAGCCAGGAAGCCCGGTGTGAGCTACGCTAGCGCCGCCAAGGCAATTCGACTGGCAGTACTGCCGAAAACGTATCCTGAGCACACACTCACGCGTGAGGAGCTTGGGCAAATTGAAGACGCCATCGTACAAGAGATGTACAAAGGTTGGAGGACCAAAATCCAATTTGATGATATCCACTTTAGACCAGGTCTTAATGGTAGACTGTGCTGGAGAAAATACAGCCGAATGGCTAAGAATCACGGTTCCTAAACTGGCCAGCTGGAAGGGAGTTGAATTGTCAACGTGCACGGGGGAAAACATACCCAGTGTACACCTAATGACGATTTATCTCCCCAAGGCTGCAGGAGTGGACACGAAGATGCTGCTTAAACTCATCATTGCACAAAATGAGGGCCTCCATACAGATCTATGGAGGATCTTCAGGAGCAAGGACGAAAGCAGGGACAAGCTGCTGACGATTGGGGTGGATGGCCGTTCGCTTGAAGCGATTAAAAAAAACAACTGTGTAATTCGGTACAGGTTCGGATCCATCCCAATTCATTTGCACAAACCGCGGGAAAATAAACCGAGTGCCAGCAAGCCCCCCTCTGGTGAAGTACCGAAGGAGGTCGCAGAAATTCCGAAGGCAATCGCTGAGGAAATTGAAGGGCAAAAAATGAACAGGTCAAGGAAGTCGATCTACTACCACACGAAGATGATAGGCTTGACCTTGACCTGACCCTGCTGAATATGGAGGAAGCCAACTCCCAAGAATGTACTTTGTCAGATGTTGACGACACAGATACTCTGACAACGGAAGAAGAGTCCCAATAATAAGTTCGGTATGACCAGCACTAGGGTTGCACAAATAAACCTACATCATGCGAAAGCTGCCTCGGCAGTAATCGCAAGAGCAACCACCAAGCATAATATTGGTATAGTGCTGGTCCAGGAACCCTGGGTCTTCAGGGGGCAGATAAGAGGTCTAGCAGGAAAAAACATGCAGGTAATTTGGGATATTCGGTGTGAAAAACCAAGAGCTTGCATGTTATTAACCACTGGTTCTAAGTATCTTTGTCTTTCAGAGTTCCTGTCGGGAGACCTTGTTGCAGTTCAAATCCAGATGATCATCAGCGGAATCATACGCAATGTTGTTGTAGCGTCTGGATACTTCCCAGGAGACGACGTCCACGCTCCACCGGACCTGGTCGACAAACTGGTGAGATACTGCAACAATAAACAACTACCACTTATACTCGGGTGTGACGCCAACGCTCACAACGAGGTGTGGGGGAGTACGGGCACCAACTAAAGAGGTGAGTTCATTCTTGAATTTATTCTTAGTAATAGATTAGAAATTTTAAACTTGGGTAGTACACCAATTAGAATAAGAGAAGAGGTACTAGATATAACTCTAGGAAATACTTTTGTAAATGGATTTGTCAAAAACTGGAAGGTTTCGAATGCGCCATCAATGTCAGATCATAGAATAATAAGATTTGATATTGAAGGTTCTGCCGCGATCAACAGGAGAATAATAAATCCCAAGAAAACAAATTGGGATGTGTATATAGATAATCTGAGTAATAATACAACATGTTTAGAAGTTGGTAATCATATCAGAAACGAGCTAGAATTAGAAACAATGGTGGAAAATTTTAACAAGGTTGTCATTGATGCATACGAGGAAAGCTGTCCAATAAGTACAATAAACTCGTCCAAAGACGTTCCCTGGTGAAACAAAGGGAATAGAAATTCTTCTACGTCCACTTATGAAAATTGCTAGAGGAAGTATAGCACTGGGATATATACCAAAGGCCTGGATTCGAGCAAAAGTGGTTTTTATTCCGAAGGCTGGGAAGAAGGATCCTCTTCACCCAAAATCCTTCAGACCAATTTGCTTGACCTCATTTGTACTTAAAACTCTTGAAGAAATGATAGATAACTATGTAAGGACAACTGTCCTAGTAAGTGTTCCTCTTCATTCTTGTCAACATGCATACAGAGCAGGTAGATAAACGGAAACTGCCCTTAAACAATTGACAGATGTTTTACAGGACACTCTAGAAGCAAAAGAGGTAGCTTTATGTGCGCTACATAAAGAGGTGGAACTACATACAGAGGTAAAATTTCTGGGCATTACTCTTGATCAGAAGTTAATCTGGAAAACACATGTAAGTAACATAACCAAGAAAGCTACAAGAGCACTTATGACCTGCAGATCCATCGCTGGGCTGTACACCAAAAATTCTGCGATGGATGTATACGGTAATCGTACGACCAATGATTGCATATGGAGCGATCATATGGTCAGATCGAACAAAGCTGCAAACTGCTGTCAATGATTTGAATAAACTTCAAAGATTAGCATGTGTTGTGGGCCATGAGAACGTGTCCAACGGCATCCTTAGAGGTCCTTTTAGAATTAACACCTCTTCACATTTATATCCAGACGCAGGCGAAGAGGGGCATTTATAGAATGTCTGGAGGAGATATTGGGTCTGGACATTGCATCAATCGGAAGAAATTAGACATTCTTACGAGGCAATTTCCTGAAATCACAATACCAAGAGATAACATGATAACGCAGTTTAGTTTCACTAAAAAGTTTACTACAAAACTAAAAAATAAAAACGATTGGGAAGGTATATCTAAAACCTACAAATTAAACCAAAAAATGATAACCTGGTATACAGACGGGTCTCTTACTGACGAAGGAGCAGGAGCGGGGGTATATGGGCCAAGGATAAAATACTTCGAGCCCATGGGTAAAAGCACCAGTATCTTTCAGGCGGAAATATTCGCCATAGACAGGTGTACTTACTTCAACATCGAGCGGAACTATCGTAATCAGAACATTGCAATTCTTACTGACAGTCAAGCGGTTAACAAGGCACTAGAATCCTATCAGGTAAATTCTAAACTGGTAAGGGAGTGTCTTGAGAAACTTAATACTCTTGGCTCGCAGAACAAGGTTTGGATACTTTGGGTTCCAGGCCATGTAGGAATAGAAGGTAATGAGAAGGCAGATGAACTAGCAAGAAAGGGGGCAGAAACCCCATTTGTAGGACCCGAACCCTTTTGTGGAATAGGAAAGAGGTCTTTAACGATGATGTTAATGAAAGAAGAAGAACAATCACGAACATTTATACTGGTATAATTTACCAGGAATGGAACACTCAAAAACTTTTTTAGGAACGTACAAACTAAAAAGATTTACTGAATGTATGAATTTATCAAAAAAGAATCTGAGAATTATAACAGGTATTCTAACAGGGCACTGCAGTCTGGACTATCACCTGACAAAACTGAGAATATGCAACAATGAGTCATGTAGATTTTGTGAAAAGGATACTGAAACTCCGAAACACATCCTAGGACAGTGTCCTGCGCTTATGCAAAGCCGGAAAATGTACCTGGGAGACTATCAAATACCAGACGGTATGCTGAAAGACTTAAATATAGGTTTCATACTAAAATTTATAACGGTTGTAGGACTTTTAGAAATACTATAAACCTTTCAAGAGTATAGGGCTAATAGGAATACTAAACTATGGCAACACTATAACCCTCGTAGGGGGCACAATAGTTCTTTTAGGACGCGGTGCGCATCCCCATTAATAATAATAATAATAATAATAATAATAATAATAATAATAATAATAAAACAGGTAAAACTTTAGTTGGTTGTATATATAGGCCTAATAAAAATGTTAATTTAGATCAATTCATGCAGACCGTTGAAGAACTTTCTTTAAACTTTTCTAAAATAATTGATACTGGCGATTTCAAGGAAGATCATTTACCTAACAGTGCGTTAGCTATCGGACTTTTTTCGGCAAACACACATACATAACCCGACTCAATAAATGTAAAGTAGCACACTTTTAGATTTGTTCTTTGTAAACGACAAAAAAAATATTCACTTTATGACCAATTGTCTTCATCTTCTTTCTCCAAACCTGAATTTTTCTTTCATATAATTTTTAAATAACAGTTGACACTCAATACTTTCTATGCAGGTATTTTAAAAACATTGATCTTACACGCTCCACAAAAAAGTTTAATAAATTAATTGAATTAATAAGAAAGTTGGCGAAAGGGTACACAGAACACTAATTACAGATGATAAGAAAGGCGTTAAGAACGAAATTATATTATTCTCTAATGGAAGTGTTTCTCCAAGCACTTCAAAAAATGCGGACAGAATATTATATACTTACATGGTGACGATGCTGATCCAATTTGTTGAATCGTTGAATAAAATAGTGCCAAAAGCCAAACTAATTTAGATTCCATTCCTGTAATTATAAAGAAGAAAAATATTTAGAAAAATTAATATCAACAATTTTCTTTCTCAGGACTTCTGAAAAACTTAGCATCTAATTCATGGATTAAATTTTTACTCCAAAACTAGTTTTATTTGCTCAAAATATACTTTGTTTATACAAGGTGGCGCAAAAGAAGTCATCCGATGTTGTTTGGCTCTTATTTTTTTTCTAAATAAAAAACTTCAATTCTGTTTTTTGATTATGTTTATTTAGACCTTTAGAATTAATTGTGTTAAGTCGAGAAGATGATATCGGATAAATGGGCGCCGTCACAATTGATTGCCATACGGGCTCGTTTTATGGCATTTTCCATCACTTCGGCGAGAGTTTCGGGCGATAAATTCTCGCATTCGTGTCGGATATTTTCCTTGAGGGCTTCCAAGGTCTCAGGCTTGTTGATGTAAACATGAGACTTCAAAAAACCCCATAAAAAGAAGTCCGGGACCGTTAAATCGGGCGATCTGACGGGCCAGTGCAAATCGCCAAAACGCGAAATTAAGCGACCCGGAAACGCGGCCTTCAGAATGTCGGTTGTGGCTCGTGCAGTGTGTGCTGTTGCTCCGTCCTGTTGGAACCACATGTCCACCAGTCCTAATTCGTCCAGTTCGGGCAGAAAAAACTCGGTCAACATTGCCCTATAGCGCGCACCGTCCACTGTTGTCGTTTGACCCGCGGCGTTCTCGAAAAAAAAATGGCTCGATGACTCCTCCAGCGTGAACAGCGCACCACGCAGTCACTTTGAGCGGGTGTAATGGTTTCTCGTGCATCACTCGCGGTTTTTTGGTTCCCCAGAAGCGATAATTTTGCTTGTTCACGTACCCGCTGAGGTGAAAATGAGCCTCATCGCTCATTATGATTTCTGTCGAAAAATCGTCCACTTCGGTGTCGAGATTGAGGATAGTTTGGGCATAAGCTACGCGCGTTTGGCGGTCGGCAGGCAGCAGCTGATGCACGGACTGAACTTTGTAGGGGAACATGTTCAAATCTTTCACCAAAATTCGTTGCAGGGACCGCCGGCTGAGGCCCAATTGCGTGGCACGTCGTCTGGTCGATGTTTCGGGCCTCACTTCGACGTCCTCGGCTACAGCGGCGATATTCTCGGCAGAACGGGCGCTCCGGGGCCGGCCACTATTGGCAACGTCTCGTGTGGTCCCATACTCTTCAAGGTTAGTGGCTAAACGGCGCAGTGTTTGCGCAGTCGGTGTCGGACGGCCGGGAAATCGGCGACGGAATTCGCGCTGCGCCAACACCACAGACGAATTGTTACGCAAAAAAATAGACACAATTATTCCGCGTTCTTGGGGAGTGTATCGCTCCATGGCTTATTCACTTGTATTCTGTATCTGTCTAGTCCACAAATGTCAAAACAGATTTGACATTGGTGGCCATTTGCAAAAATGAGAGCATCTTCCAATAGGGTGATTTCTTTTGCGCCACCTTGTGTAAATTCAAGAGATTAAAATAAATTATTAGAAAAATATAAATGTATGTATGTCTTTTGAAAGAATTACCGAATAGACGTTTGCTTCTTGCGTTCATAAAGTGACTTTTAAACCACAACCGGTTTGCTCTCGACAAAAAACATAACGACTAAGGTCAAGAAACCAACAACAAAAATACAAATTAGGGGAATAACCTCATTCTTTTGTAATAGCTTCTTGTGTTTTTTGTTGCTTTTTGCTTGAAATTACTTTCAAAATTTAGTTCACTATTTAGTGATTTTCGATAATTTACTATTAAGAGTACTCCAGGTAAAAATGTTGGCGTTCACTATATTGAGGTGTTCATTATATAAGGTGTTCACTATACCAAAACACTACTGTACTTTCATAATTTAAATACTGTAGCTGTTTATGTCAAACGCATTTTGTCATCCTTCATTAATTTAGTTTTAACGTTTGACATGTAGTTGGCATTTTAATATGTTTTGTTTATGTTTACTTCGGCTTTTCCGTTGTAATTGTTATTATTTTTACTTGTTTTATGGATATACAGAATACCGGTAAGCATCTTTTGTGCGCCTGCAATAAATATTGGATTTAATTGGAAATAACCTTCGAAATTTTTTATTTTCTTTATGCAAAACTCCCGGACTAACTCGCTCAACATTTTGGAAGAATTTCTCCTAAGCGCAGAGCTTTTGAGATTTTTATGTGGTCCTTCGAACCGTTTTGTTGATAATATGGAAAAAAATGAAATCCAAAAATGGTTATGTATGTAATTCAATTTATCAATTCCAAATTTGTTCCTGTCACAAAAAAATATACTACCCTTCAGACATTTACAACGGACAGGACCCCGAAATAACACACCCAAATATTGTGCTCTGAGCAATAGGTTGCCCAGCTGCCCCTGCCACGATCCCCTTTTTAATTAGTTTGGGATACATATCCATTCCCAGACACATCAAACATGGACTTGATACACAAAACTCTTCGTCGGCCAACAAAAATTCGTCGAATTGGTCGCGGACACGGGTATCAACCGAGTGGTTTAAAATAGTTCTATTAATTCAAATTTAATTTTTTACGTTTTGTATCTATATATGTACATATATAAAAATGAATTCTTCTTTATTTCTTTATTTCTTTCTTTCTTTCTTTCTTTCTTTCTTTCTTTCTTTCTTTCTTTCTTTCTTTCTTTCTTTCTTTCTTTCTTTCTTTGTACCAAATGGGCGTCTAAACCATTCATCCGATTGTGATGAAATTTTGGGGAGTTACTGTGCTCACGCCAACTTAGATTTTGAATATTGGTATCTGAGTTTGTATAAACACTGTCTATAATTTCACCAAAAATGGGCGTGATTTATTTAACGACCACTTTCAAAATAAGGGTGGATCATTTTTACGCCTAACACCATTGCTCAGAAACTTGATGTGCTATATAGAAAACATGTAACGGGATTCACCGGGAAGAATAACAGGATATACAAAATCTGCCACGCCCACTTATTACACCCACATTTTGTTTAATTAAGTGAAAATATACGATGACATTGCTAATAGTGCTCCTAAAAATTTGGGATTTTGTTTCTGAGTTTGTATGGTAACTGTCGATAATTTCACCGCTGTAACTTAGAATCGTTACAACAGTGAGTACCGGAAAGTTCCGGGGAGTACCGGGAAGATCTGCTAAAAAAAAATTTTAAGAGGCATTGCAACGCATGCCGGGCATTCGCTAGTTACCAATAAACTACTAACCAAAAATTGAAGGGATCCGATAAGAATAAGACTTACGTAAAATAGAGACATACATATGTCCGTATAGTCTTGTGCTAAAAGAAACATATCTTTTGGGCATAATTGAAAATAATTCTGTTACTTGCTTTTAGTTAGCAAATGACCCTCTTTTGTAAAAGATCGCTGAAGATGGTATTTCGATGAAAATCCGAATCATTTTCAAGTTGTTGCTCAGCCCAATTCACAAACATACGACACTTCTGGTGGTCAAGCGGCTTCAGTTCTTGCGTCAATTTGATCTTTTCGCAAAATTCGCCACAACGACGTCACAGAGATGCCCAACGCTTGAGAACGACGTGTGAGAGACGCATTCGGGCTTTCTTGAACTGAAGTCTCAGCGGCAGCAATATTCTCGACACTACGGGCACTTCTTTGTCTCACTGGCACGGAAACATTTTGTAAATTGGACGTAGCGCTCTTAAAGTTGAGGTCACTGACTCCGAATATCGGTAGTAAATTTAAATAATTTTGACTCATTGTTGGCTCGTATATCTTTCATTAATGAAATGGCAAACCTTACTGAAGAGAAATTTCAAGAGAGCGGGAAAAAATATGGCGTCGTTTGCTGTCCCTATCGGTCTACTTTTGTAGCGTCCGTTTTGAAAAACCCTGTATATTAAGGAAATTGTTTGATAAGTATGTTTTAACACGTGTTCAATTTTTCCAATTGGTTGATCTTTCCAAGATCAATAATTGAAAAGTAGTTTCCTGCAGAGGAGGAACCCTTGATAAAGCAGAAGAGTTATAAGAAGTGATTTTTATATTTTTTTGTTTTAAAAATAGTATGAACGTGGAAGTAACCGTTAAAAAAAACACTATGAAAGAAATTAAAGCAAGACTCAAGTGTCGACCGTTCTATACAAGTGCACTGTGTAGACTGGAGATGTAATGTAATAAATCCATCTTATGTAATATTTTTGTAACATTAACATTAAACAAATTTTCTTTTCAAGGTGATAAAGATATTTCCATAAATATCCCTATTAGCTTTGCTTTTTGGTGTATTACTTATTTGTAAAATATATATACATACAATGGCGGATGCTTACACGATGACAGTCAAGTTAACACTAGCTATCAGATCCGTTTGGACCTCAGAAATAGTCCCTAAATCATGGAAAGAGTCGCTCATTATTAAATTGCCCAAAAAAAGGCAATAACAAACAGTGCTCAAACTGGAGAGGTATTAGTTAAGTAAACATTTATGTGTAAACAGTAAATCATCTATGTTATTTTAGGACATTGGTTCTTTTTCGTTATCGCTGGGTTAGTTTTAGTATGTAAGATATGCACATGGTGGAATTGTTGTCACACCATGTAAGTAGGTAAGAATATTATAAATATAAGTACTTTCTTAAATAAAAATCAGTTGAACATCAAACTCACTCGTCTACGTTTCTCATTTTCAGGTATTTTGCTTATTCCTACGATCATGAAAATTTTCTGCCAGATTATACTAAGTAAAATATCGGAACCGTTGAATAAAGTGCTCAGAAAAAATCAAGCTGGATTCCGCGCACAAAGGTCTTGTGCTGATCTAATAAACACGGTTCATATAATCGTTGAGCAGTCCGCAGCATTCAACTTATATTTGAATTCTATAGATTTTCAAAAAGCATTCGATACCTTGACAAGGAAAGCAATTTGGGTGGCACTTAGGGCCAGAGGCATGCCAGATAAAATTATTGACATTATTAAACCGTGTTATTCAGAAACTACTAGACGTGTCTTACAGTGCGTAAACTGAGCGAATCTTTTGAATGTACGTTGTCACCACTGCTGTTCACCAGTACTAATCATCAAAGCGTCGGAGATGGATAGTGGCGGAATCAGATGGAGACTCACTCGTAAATTGGGAGATATAAAATACGCAGACGACGTTACCCTGTTCTCTAATCGTAGCACGGCCATGCAAAACCAACTCAATAGGCTGACAATTGAAGCCAATAAAATATTTCTGAAAATAAATAGCGCAAAAATTAACAACATGCGCCTAAACTCTACAAATATGATCACACTAAACATAAAATTACAGCGAAAATGTGAATTAGTTCGAATACCTAGGCAGTCAAACAACGACAACAGGCGGAGCAATTGCGGACGTCGAACGTAGAATCCAAAAAGCAAGGGTAGCGTTTAGACAGCTAGTCAAGTTCTGGCGTGAAACTAACATAAGGTTGAAAACAAAAATACGCATATTTGAAGCTTGTATAAAATCTATCTTATTATATGGATGCAAGACCTGGCACACTACAACTTGAATCATCAAGAAATTATAAATATTATTTAACCGATGCTTAAGAAGCATACTGCGCATGGTGGCACGCACAATTAGTAATATACAAGGTGGCGCAAAATAAGTCGTCCGGCCTTCAGAATGTCGGTTGTGGTTTCTGCAGTGTGTGCTGTTGCTCCGTCCTGTTGGAACCACATGTCCACCAGTCCTAATTCGTCCAGTTCGGGCAGAAAAAACTCGGTCAACATTGCCCTATAGCGCGCACCGTCCACTGTTGTCGTTTGACCCGCGGCGTTCGGCCCGATGACTCCTCCAGCGTGAACAGCGCACCACGCAGTCACTTTGAGCGGGTGTAATGGTTTCTCGTGCATCACTCGCGGATTTTCGGTTCCCCAGAAGCGATAATTTTGCTTGTTCACGTACCCGCTGAGGTGAAAATGAGCCTCATCGCTCATTATGATTTTTGCCAACACCACAGACGAATTGTTACGCAAAAAAATAGACACAATTATTCCGCGTTCTTGGGGAGTGTATCGCTCCATGGCTTATTCACTTGTATTCTGTATCTGTCTAGTCCACAAATGTCAAAACAGATTTGACATTGGCGGCCATTTGCAAAAATGAGAGCATCTTCCAATAGGGTGATTAGTTTTGCGCCACCCTGTAAATAAACATTTAGTATATGATTTTTTGAGCATTTCCTTTTTTTTTTTTTTTTTTTTTTTTTAATGAGTTTAAATAATGAATTTAAAACAAACAAAAATGAGTGAGTAGTTTCCCTATGTTGGTGTGGGTGTCGCACCGGAAATGAGAATGGTAAAAAAAGAAATGTAAAGCAGCGTAATTTTGCATCGTTCAAAGATTTAGTTGCAAGCCTCACAGAAGGCCGATGCTGAATCGAATTTCTGGCAGCTTGAGCTACGTAATCCTTTCAACAAACATTAAACATGAAAATTGGTTAACAAAGTATCACATAAATTCATTCAAAAATAAAAATATGGAACCTTTGCTCTCCATTTAACAAAAGGGTTACCATCAATTATTTATCTCAGAATCCCAAGATCGAAATCCAAATGACGACGCAGATAAATATATTTATGGTAACAAAAACAGTCCGAAATATATTGGAAAGGATAGAATAAAAAAAAAAAAAAATATAGTAATTTTGGTGAAGTTTTGATTTTTGTAGTTTCTGCAACAAACAAAAACCTGCAAAAAATGGATATTGCGACTTTATATGTGTACCAAAACAATTTTTTTTTGAAGACTTTGAATATACACCTTATGAATTATACTGTTCTTGGTTTTACACGATTTTTTTGTTTTTGAATTGTTGCAAACTAATTTGTATAAACATTTGAATACATTTTTTATTTTTTTTTTTTTTACTTACATTAATTTTTTTTAATAGTTCATTTATTTTATTTTTTTTTGAATTTAAATTTTTTTTAATTTGCCAGAATTTGAATTTAATATTTGCACATTGAACGTTTCTCATCTGTTGCCTTGCATATCAGAAATTTCATTTATCAGTGTGAGTGTGGCTAGTGTGAATAAGAGTGAGTGAATGGAGAATCAGTCGAGTCAAAATAACAATAGACAAGACCTGTTAAACCAATTAGCTGCAGAAAGGGTTGTTACTAGAAGTATAACTAGGGCGCGTTTAAATCTATTAACTGGTACAATTTTAAATCAGATTGATACAGGTATTGAGAGAACAGTACACTCTCAACCAATACCTGCCAACTATTTAGGTCTGTGTATTGCAAAGGTTATTGATAGTAAGAGTTCAGGCGTTGAACTTGTACACAGCTTAAAGGTTTCAGAAGGTGTGTCTTTGAGTGCGTCTGGTGACACGTTAAGTTTCTCTCGCAAATTAGAGCACATGTTTGATATGACAGACAGTGTGGGCGCTGTTGGAGGCGATCCTGTAGGGGGTTCACCACAGGATAATGCGCCGCAAATAAGAATTCCCACAACAGGAAACGCAGTTCCTACACTGAATCCTGCACTGGTTGTAACTGAAAATGCATTACATCAAATGATGGAAATGATGAGGCAGCAGGCTGATCTGATCGTAGGAATGCGAGTTCAAGCTCAAAATCTGGGAGGAAAAATAGACGGAGTTAGTTCACGTGTGGCTGAAGTAGAAAGCATGGTGCACGGAAACACATCACAACCCAGAGGCGCGTCAACACCTAATAAGCAGGGTGCGTCGTCACAGTTTGGGATGGGTGTAGTTAACACAGGGATTAAGTTAAATCGTGACGCTAATGTGGTTGTTAATAACAATGCTGGTGGTAACAATGGCGGCAATGCTGATAGCAATGAAAATGGCGGGTACAATGATGGAGGCGTGGGTGGCTATACAAGAGAAAATGTAGATAGAGCTGGTGGCTCTAATGGCGGAGCAGGTCATGGAAGTAGTTGTAGAAATGAGGTAAATCCAACATTGCACAGAGGTAACAATAATCATTTGCAGCGTTCGTTTAGGGTAGATTTAAACAAATGGGGTATTAAGTTTGACGGAACTGGAAAAGAGATGACCGTCGAGAGTTTTGTGTTTCGCGTCGAGAAAATGCAGGAGCAATATGGCATACCAATTGATCAACTTTTCACTGACTTCCATTTATTACTAACCGGAAATGCAGCAAAATGGTATTTTCAAGTACGTGAAGACCATGCCGACGAATCAACTTTTGGTTATATTGAGCTGAAAGTGGAGCTTATTGAACAATTTAAAAGTGACGATTCTGAACATGATATAGTGAGAGGAATCTTAGAACGTAAACAACAAATAGGTGAAAGCTTTGAGGAGTTTTATAGGGATGTACATGATCGAACGTTCCGCCTGAAAAAGAAGAAAATTCCTGAAGAAGAACTCGTCGAAATACTTAGGGGGAATCTTAAACCAAGCCTAGCAAGCTTATTTTTCGATTCCAAAATTAGTAAATTGTCTGTGTTAAAAAATACTTGTAAAAGAGCGGAAAAATTACAGAAAGAGAGTAGAACTAGAACTACAAAAGCTGTTAGCGAATTGCAGGCCTGTAATTTATATGATGACGAAGAAGCAGGTCGTATGAGCTACGAAGTAGAGGCGTTTGGTCAAAGTGACCAGAAGCAAAATTATAGAAGCACATTTGGCGCAGCACAAGTAAATAAACCTGTTGGGTTGCAACAAAATCGGCCACAAAATTTTAGTAGTCATAATAAGAGTGCCGTACAGAATTAACCATATGCCATTCAAAATGTGCCTGTTTCGAATGCGTCTAGTTCACTTTTTTGTCAATCCCCGTTCCATGTCATGTTATGTTTTTTGTGTGGTATGCCTGTCGACTATTTCGAAAAAAATCCTGTTGAAGCACAAAAAGATAATTGTTGTAAATCGTCTTTTCATGGCATGAAATGTCATTCATGTAATGGTAACTTGTCGTATTGTGTATTTAAACCTGAGTTTTTAAACAAGAGTCTGGCGGAGATCACCGGAAGCTCTGGCCAGCAAAAGACAACCCCGGAATAGTAAAACCTTTAAAAATTTTAGCAAGAAAAATTTAATTGAAAATCTCGTTAAAAAAGTACATCCAAAGACTGTTATCAAAAGTTTACATCAGCGCAAATTAGAATACGACACGACTATGGCAAAAATATTCATGGAGGAGGCTGTCGTTGTAAGAGTTAATAGAAATTTTATTAAGATACGTAAAATGCGTGAAAAATCTAAATATCTAAAACGCATTCAGCAGAAAATTGTTGCGACAATAGTAACACAAAAAGGTGACAATAGATGTTATGCAAAAACTAAAGTAGGTGGTATTGAAGTATTAGCGTTGTTAGATTCAGGGGCATGTGCCAGTTGTTTAGGAAAAAATGCCACCAAATTTTTAGAAGGGCGAAAAGAACAAATAATGCCAGTATTTGGTAAAAATGTGAAAACTGCGGACGGGGGTGAAACATCTGT
The DNA here is from genome assembly GCA_949127995.1 of Suillia variegata. Taxonomy (NCBI): domain Eukaryota; kingdom Metazoa; phylum Arthropoda; class Insecta; order Diptera; family Heleomyzidae; genus Suillia; species Suillia variegata. Next base: position 15,743,576 of record OX421846.1, read on the forward strand.
AATAGGAGTTATTAGGTTATCTGTAGTATGGGAAGGAGTAGTTAAGGACATTGAATTTTTGATCGTACCACGGTTGCAACAAGAAGTCTATTTTGGAATTGATTTTTGGAACTATCTGTAGTTAGTAATGATAAAACTGGAGTTGTGTCTACAAGATGCATGAACAATGAGATTATTTCAGAATTAAAACCTTCACCTGGAGATGTAGTATTTGATGCAAAACAACATATTCTTTCTCCAAAACAAAAGGCTGCACTAGAAAAAGTTAAGGCACAATTCCCCTCATGTGCTGTTTTAGGATTAGGAAAAACTGATGTGGAAGAACATATAATTGAGGTCATAGACGAGTATAATCCAATAAAACAAAGATTTTACCCAATATCTCCGGCCATTCAAAAATTAGTTTATGAAGAACTCGACCGTAAGTTAAGTCTGGGGGTTATTGAGGAGAGCAACAGCAGCTGGAGTTCACCGGTTTCATTGGTTAGAAAACCAAATAAAAATCGTTTATGCTTGGATGCGCGAAAAATTAATGATCGCACTATAAAAGATGCATATCCACTCCCACATATCGATGGCATTTTAAGTCGTTTGCAAGACACCAAATTTATTTCTGCGATTGAACTAAAAGATGCGTTTTGGCAGATACCGCTTGAGCAAAAATCTAGAGAGAAAACAGCGTTTACAGTGCCGGGAAGGCCATTATATCATTTCACGGTAATGCCTTTCGGGTTGTGCAACGCTGTTCAACGTATGTGTCGCCTTATGGACAAGGTGATCACGGCCAACATGCGGCAAAACGTTTTTGTTTATTTAGACGATCTTTTGGTCTGCTCTCCAGACTTCGAGTCACATTTAGAACTTTTGTCAAAAGTCGGAAAATGTCTGCGAGATTCAAAATTGACAATAAATATAGAAAAAAGCAATTTTTGTTTTCGAGAAGTAAGGTATTTAGGCTACGTAGTAGGCGATGGGATGATCAAAACAGATCCTGCCAAAGTGTCGGCAGTTGAAAATTTTCCAAATCCAATATCACCAAAACAGTTGAGACGGTTCCTAGGTATGTCAGGCTGGTACCGTCGATTTATCAAGGACTATGCTACTATTGCAGCTCCGTTACACGACTGCCTGACCAAAGATAAAATTAAAAAGTTTAGGATGACAGACGAAGCAAATGTGGCGTTTGAAAAGCTCAAACAGAATTTAATTTCAGCACCAGTATTGACGAACCCTGACTTTACTAGACACTTTTTTATTCAATGTGACGCTTCGACAGATGGGGTAGGTGGGGTGCTCTTCCAAATGGATGACGAGGAGAATGAGCGTCCGATTGCCTATATGTCGTCAAAACTTAATAAAGCGCAACAAAATTATAGTGTCACTGAGCTAGAGTGTTATGCGGCAATATTAAGCGTCAAACGATTCCGTCCATATGTAGAAGGTTTACCCTTCACTGTAATAACAGACCACGCAAGCTTGAAGTGGCTCATGAGCCAAAAGGACTTATCTGGGAGATTAGCCCGATGGAGTTTAAAACTTCAAGCTCACAATTTCAATATTGAGCATCGAAAAGGTACACAGAATGTGGTGCCGGACACACTCTCTCGTATGAATATGGAAGAGCTTAGACCAGTGGGCAGAGTTTTAGATGTAGATTTTAGTTCTCCACATTTTGCTTCTGCCGAATATGAAAAATTGAAGAGAAGCATTACAGATGACAAAGACAAATTGACAGATCTATGTGTATCTGACGGATTCATCTACAGACGTACACAGTTTGAGACGGGGGATGTGATTCAACAGGACCATGCCTGGAAGCTATGGGTGCCGTCTGAGATGCGACAGGGACTATTGGAAGCTGCCCATTGTTCACCTTCTGCTGGACATGGAGGCGTGCACAAAACGCTCGCAAAGTTAAGGGAAAAATATTTTTGGCCGGGGATGGTGAGCGACGTACAAAATTTAGTTAAAATTTGCGATATATGTAAAAGTACTAAGCCACAAAATATTATTAAACGACCTCTGATGGGTTCTCAACAAATTTCGGAACGACCTTTCCAACGTTTATATATAGATTTTATGGGCCCATATCCTAGAACAAGTGAGGGAAATGTCTATATATTTGTGTGCTTGGATCATTTCTCAAAGTTTGTATTCTTGAAACCAATGCGTTCGGCTACATCTGCGGAAGTAGTTAAATATCTGGAAAGAGATGTATTCCATATTTTCGGAGTACCGGAATATATTCATGCCGATAATGGGAAACAATTTATTTCAGAATTGTTTAAATTGTTCAACGAAAAATATGGCGTGCACCATATCAAAACAGGTTTTTATTCTCCCCAAGCAAATGCGTCCGAACGAGTAAATCGTTCAGTACTGCAAATAATCCGCGCTTTTGTGGGTGAGAATCAGAAAAATTGGGACAAACATGTGAGCGACGCTGCTTTTTCACTACGCAGCGTAACGCATAGCTCTATAGGCATATATCCATACTTTGCTGTTTTTGGTTCGCATATGATGCAACATGGTGCATCCTATGCGGTGGCACGAAAACTTTGTGTACTAAAAGATGTAGATTTTAGAGTCAGATAAACAACAATTAATTAGAGACAAGATATTTAAGGAATTAAAAATTGCACATCAAAAGAACGAGAAAGTCTATAATTTAAGAAGTAAAGAAGTGATATTCAAGGTTGGGAAAATGGTATATCGACGAAATTTTAAGCAGAGCAATAAGGCTGAGGGATATAACGCGAAGCTTGCACCATCACATTTAAAAAACATTGTATTAAGAGTCGTTGGCAATTCTTTATATGAGCTCGGCAACGTAGCAGGCAAGAAACTCGGCATATACCATGCAAAAGATATTTTCGTAGCGTAAGAATATTAAGATAAGTGCATATGTGGTTTAAAGTAGATTTTGTTTGTATGAAATAAAAAAAAAAAAATTTTTTAACTGCCCGGCTAGCTAGGATAAGAGACATAAGGTCAGGGTCATGGGTCGAGGCCGCACGTTTTGGAAAGTTAAAATAAATTCAGGCTGCGTTTTTAAATTTGTTTATGCACACGCTCCATATTGCAAGCAACATCGGCGGATGCAAGCCTGTAACGACAGCCTGTTCTTGAGAAATTTTTTTTGTAACCACTTAGGAACGGTGTTTGTCCTTAATAAATGCATCGAACATGTTCATTTGAATGTATATTGGTTGCAAGAGTCTAAGGACCAATGTTGCGTGTGAAGAAAGTTTGTGTGTGCGTATGTGTGATTAGATTAATCTATGTGCGAGGTTTGAAGACCTTCGTGGTTTTAACGAATCTTCTGCATGGCAACAGATGAAGAATGAAACGAAGATAAATTTTTAAAAATAGGTTTCATTTAATTAAACTTTTCTTAGAAGAATCAAATTGAAGCCAAAAGTCTTAATTAGCGGTCATACGGTCTACAATTTGAAAAGAAAATATAAATAACATAAAGTGATAATTGTGTGCGGGAGTACAAAACGAAAAAAAGTGTGTTTTCTGCTAAAACTAACACTGTAAGTGTTGAAAAAAAAGAAAAAAAAAAATAAAATAAAAAAAGTGTTTAAAAGAAGTTTTTTTGTATACAATATCTTAATGCAATATTTTAATCAAATTTTTTTGTTCTTTTTTTTTTAAGTAAAAGTTTATTTGCGTTATTAAAAGAAAAAAAAAAAAGGTGTTTCAACGACCCGTTCGTATAATACACAATACTTTCTACCGCTTAAAAATCTAATCACTTGAGGTGAGGTACTGTACGAGATATACTGTACGAAACGTCAACCTGTGCGGACGTGTTTTTATTTAATCGTCCCGTTGAACAAACAAATAAATTGAAAAAATAAACAAAGCAAAAATAATAAAAAAAAAAAAAAAACATAACATACGAATGAAGTTGTTTTCGGCGCGAGACCCTTTAATGCCGTCAACAAACTAAACAAACAAACAAAAATAAATAATTTCGTTATTAAATCAAAAAATCAAAACATACATATAAAACAATAAAAAATTGTATCCCGATATGCCGGTGGAGCGCTCTCCACCGCGTGAGCGAAAAAATTCGCCAACTGTAGTGCAAAAACTCGAAGCTAATTCGGGTCTGTGCTCTGGTTTGCTTGTCGCAAATAAAAAATCGCTCGTTCAAACAATAAAAACAATGAACAATGTTCCAAAAACAACAACTTTAGGCTCCCAAAATAATTTGTTTGACTCTCGCGAAAAAACAAAAAGTTTAGCGTCTTCCCCCGCAAGTCCGTTTGTTCAACAACAAAACAAACACGAGCTAACAACAAAAAACATTACAGCTCAGAGTACTGTTGTGCGCTCTGCCGACGCTAAAACTCACAACCCAGTGGGAAAATTGCAAGACATAGTTGGAACATTGGTGACCAACAATGATACTCTGATCATTAACCAAAATGAACATAGCGAACAACAAATTCGCAGTCTTCAGAAGCAGGTCCGACAACTACAACAACAATGTGGTGCTCGGTGGTAGACCTCCACCAATCTCATTGTTTGAGGAGAATCTACCACGAAAAACGCGTGCCACACTGTCCCAGCTCAGGTCAGGTTACTCAAAATACTTGAATAGTTACCTGGCCAGAATTAACCCGGAGACCTCGGAAAAATGTCCCGTATGTGACTCCGCGCCGCATACCACAGCCCATCTTTTCGAATGTTCCCTCAGACCTACTAACTTCACAACCAGGTCTCTCTGGACCAATCCAGTCGAGGTAGCTCGCTTCCTTGAATTGGATGGGTAATAGCTAGATCTCTTTCTTTCCCTTTTCCAAACTTTCTTTATCCACACTAAATACGTTTCCCTCACATGTGCATGCATGTGATTATTCCAGTGGACGCTACAACAACAACAACAACTACAAAATCAAGAAAAACAAAGTGTTACACTTCCGGTAGTATCACATGCTGAGTCTCTCTCTCCTGCTCTTCCTTGGAGTTCTCAATGTGTCACTCCAAATATGATCCCAGGTAACTCTGTATCTCCCTTTATTAAATTAAATACGCAAAACCCCCTTTGCGATACCCCAAATAAAAATAAAAAAGTGTTAGCACCCAATACAGGCAAAAGTTCTAGTGATAGCAACGAAAACAGAAAATTTACGGTAGTGCAGACTGGCATTGACCGCTACTATCCAAAACGAAAACTTACGCCTCCCCGCGCTGAAAATATGAATTTGCCCAAAATTCAAAAAACTATTCCTAACAATGAGTCTACCAAGCTGGAACAGAACCGGTACGCGATTCTTGCCGATCATATGAGTATGGATCCCAAGCCGAAAACTCAAAAACCCCCTCCAATCTATCTACGTGAGCAACACTCTAAATCTCTTTTAGATTTACTCACAAAAAATATTGGCGTAAACAATTTTCATGTAGTCCCTATCCGTAAAGGAGAAATACATGAAACAAAAATTCAAATATACAGTGAGCCAAATTATAGAATAATTATCAATTCTCTCGATAAAGCGAAAAAGAGCTATTACACATATCAGCTCAAAAGCTCCAAAGGCCTATCAGTAATATTGAAAGGCATTGACTCTTTCGTTGAATGCAAAGAAATTCAAGAAGCGCTAAAGGAAGAGGGTTTCTCAGTTAAAATGGTATCTAATATAATAAATCGCAACAAAACTCCACAGCCACTCTTCCGAGTGGAACTGGAATTCGATACAAAATCTCTTAAAAAAGGTGAATCCCACCCAATTTTCTCTCTGCGATATCTCTTACATCGCAAAATTACTGTAGAAGAGCCCCACAAACGCAGTGGACCAATCCAGTGCCAAAATTGTCAAGAATTTGGCCACTCAAAAACTTACTGCACGCTTCCCAGTGTATGCGTAATTTGTGGAGATCTCCACTCATCCCGAACATGTTATACAATAAGAGAGATGCTAATGTAAAAAAATGCAGCAACTGCTTTGGAAACCACACAGCAAACTATCGTGGCTGTCCAGTATATCAAACCTTGAAAAACAAGGCTTCTACTTCAGTTGGACCCACTAATTCCAACCAAGTCATGCAAAAGTTGCCCACCCCGCTAAACAATCCAATGCACCAATTAATGTAAATAACTTTATGAATCAAGGTGTTTCGTACGCCAGTGCTCTAAAAGGTGACAACCCAGTCCCCATAAACGTTCAGCCTACTCCTCAAAGCAGCAATCTCGAACAAACCCTTCAAATGTTTATGCAAAACATGTCTCAATTTATGTCTAGTATGCAAAACATGGTAAAAGACATGATTAAAAATCAAAATCTTCTGCTTCAGCATCTCCTATCTAAAACATGAATGGTTTAAAAATATTAGTTTGGAATGCGAACGGCCTCTGTCTACACAAAGTAGAACTTCTCGAGTTCCTAAAAGAGTCAAGCATAGATGTAATGCTAATTTCTGAAACTCATTTTACTGAAAAACACTATACAGGCAACTAGTATTTCTCTCGATGAATATCTAAAAGGTCTAACATTAACGGCTATATACTGTCCACCTAGACATAAAATAAGTGAACAGCAATTTCAGTCGTTCTTCAACTCTCTTGGACAAAAGTTTCTCGCAGCTGGTGATTCTAACGCCAAAGACACGTATTGGGGTTCTCGTCTTATATCACCTAAGGGAAGGCTGCTGTGGAATACAGTTACTAAACTTGGTCTAGACGTAGTCTCCTCTGGCAAACCAACATACTGGCCAACAGATAGACGCAAAAATCCCGATGTAATCGATTTTGCAGTCTTTAAAACCTTAACTACTGAATCTTCTCTAGATCTATCATCAGACCATACGCCTATCGCCTACCATTTTTACAATTAATTATGTCCCAAGAATCGATGTTACTCCAATAAATAAATTGACCAGCAAGCTCTCAAGTTGGCTGAAATATAGGCAGTATATAAGCTCACACATAAACCCTAATGTATCACTTAAAACGAAAGACCAAATAAATATAGCGGTAAAAAATTTCACTTTTCTGCTTACACAAGCAGCTACCGCAGCAACTCCCGGCTCAATAACAAATAGTTTAACCCACACATATAAAAAAGCACACCAAAGGACATAGAGGATTTAATAAGAAAGAAAAGGCAAATACGCCGCGAATGGCACAATCATAGATCTCCTACTCTGAAAAAGATCTTCGCGACATTACCCGAAGTCTTCAAAAGCAGCTCAAGTGAAAATCTCAAAGAGACTTTCAACAATTCGTTGAACAGCTCGCACCCACCAAATCGTCAAACTACTCTCTCTGGCGAGCTGCCAAAAATATGAAAAAACCCATACTGTCGGAACCTCCCATTCGGTTATCAAACGGAAATTGGGCCAGAAGCGATGCGGAAAAAGGTGCGGCATTTGCCAATCACCTCAAAACTGTGTTTTCTCTAAACACGACATTTGGTAATACCTCATTACCGGCATTAGTCGCTCAACATACCTCGAATACCCCTCGCTTTAAAAGAAAGGAAATTATGGAGACAATAAATAAATGCTTAAAACCAAATAAAGCTCCAGGTTCGGATTTGATAACACCTAAAATGGTAAAAGAACTGCCAAACATTGCTACAACGTATTTGCTCCACATATTCAATGCTATTCTTAGAACTAGTCACTACCCAGATGACTGGAAACTTTCACAAGTTAAAATGATCCCCAAACCCGGAAAAGACCCTAGTAATGTGTCTTAATACCGACCAATAAGCTTGCTCCCGGTTATTTCAAAACTCTTTGAAAAACTGTTAACACAGTTGATTGTACCCAAAATTACTGAAAAAGTTGTGATTCCCAATCATCAATTTGGGTTCCGAGAGAAACATGGCACAATTGAACAGGTGCATCGCATTGTTGATTCAATAAAAGCCACATTTGAAAACATACACTACTGCTCCGCAGTTTTTCTCGATATCACCCAAGCATTTGATAAAGTATGGCACGAAGGACTTATTACAAAACTATATCATATTCTTCCCGCTAATATGGTCTGCCTTCTTAAAAACTATATAAACTATAAATAGAAAATTTGTGGTACAACACAAAAGTTTTGTCTCTCGAAAATACGAAATACTAGCCGGTGTACCACAAGGCAGTGTCCTCGCTCCACTACTATACATTCTCTACACAGCTGATATGCCCAAAAGTGGTAGAACCCTCATATCCACTTTTGCTGATGACACGGCTATACTGTGCTCCCACTCAAATCCAGCTATGGCATCGTATTACTTGCAGGAACACTTAGACTCTCTAAGTCAATGGCTGGCCCGATGGAAAATTAAAGTCAACGAATCAAAAAGTTGCCATTTAACCTTCACCCTAAGAAAAGGCACGTGCACTGCTCTGAAAATTAACGGCCAAGTTGTACCCGAAAGTTCCGAAACTAAGTATCTCGGTATTTACCTCGACCGCAGACTTACATGGCAAAAACACATTGCAACTAAAATTACCCAAATTAAACTTAAAAGGCTTGAGCTACACTGGCTTTTAGCAAGAGAATCTAAACTCAATCTCACGTACAAAGTCCAATTATACAAAAGTATAATAAAACCCATATGGACATATGGAATTGAGCTCTGGGGCACAGCCTCTCCATCGAATATTGAGAAACTCCAAAGAGCCCAATCTAAAATTTTGCGTCAAATTGCCAAAGCTCCTTGGTATATAAGAAATACAAACATCCACAGAGACTTACAAATCCCAACTGTAATTGATGAAATCCTAAATCTTACCCAGAAGTACAAGACGAAACTAATGTTTCACCCTAACATTCTAGCAAGAAATTTATTAAGACCTCTGAACCCTTCACGTCTTAAACGCTATCAATAATATTCCCCATATATTGATTGATATGCGTGCCTACCAATCACTTGCCAATCACTGGATTCAGGCAATAAACCAAAATATTTAAATAATATACTTAGTTTAAGTTAAATTATAAATCATAAATTAGTTTAAAATTATTGTTAGATCAAAGTTAACTTAGATGATTCAATAAATACCAGTTGTTAAAAAAAAAAAAAAACTTGAGGTGAGGTTTCTTTTTCTTTTGTTAATTTTTGTTGTTCGATATTTTGTATATCGGTGGCATTTGTTGAGAATAATTTAGATTATTTTATAAAGAATGTTTTTGTCAAATGGTTTAGGTAAACCTAACGTAATGAAAAGTTTAAATAAGTTTTTTTTTTGCATATTTTAATTTCTCATACAAATAAAAAAGTGTCTAAGAATAGAGATTTTTATATATACATGCATCTAAAATGCCACCGATTGTTAGTATGTTTATGAATATTAACTAAAATTTAAATTTGATTTGCAGGTCCTGTCCTGGCGGGGGATATTCAGTAGGGCCTCAAGTAGAAAGAGATTTTTTTGCTTAGTTTTTTTATGCAATTAGACGATTTTGGTGTCACATAAAAAAAAAATACCGCTTAGATAAGACTAAATATATAACAAATATATATAAGAGTCAAGCAGGTCAATCACCTCTTTACAAAAAAAAAAACGAAGTACTGCTTCTTTGCGCCTGGAAGAATTGCACCAACAATAATTTTTGTATTGCGCTTCACACTTAATTTCTTCAACGCCTAGACGCAGTGAAGCTTTCGTCTTGCACTTTGTGCGTTATTTCTTCGCGCCGCAACTGCGCACAAGACCGACAAATAGCAGCAGAGAAGATTGCGTCTTGCGCTTTGTGCGCAACTTCTTTGCGCAGCAACTGCGCAGTTCTGACCCAGTCGATTTCTCGCGATATATTTGGTTTTTTTTTCTTATTTATTTTTAACTTTATTAGTATTAGATTTTTTTATATTACCTTTTTTTTATAATTTAATAATTTTTTTGTAATTACTTAAATTTTTTAATAATATTCTATTAGTTTATTTTTCATTTTTTTTTGGATTATCGATTAATTACTTTTTTTAAATAGTTTTTTTTGTTAAGGCATAAAAAAAAACAAGAATTCAGTGTATACATGTATTCTGAATATTTAGGGAAGGTAAATAAGTTTGCCAAAAAGGAATTTCTGCATTCAATAATCTGCCCCCCCCCCCTCCAGAACTCCCCTGTTTTTTTTTATTTCAGCACCCTTGGATTTTTTTTGCATGCTGGCGCCAACATCAACAACTCCAATGCGGTGAGTTTTTTTTTGTTCCTTTTTTTTATTAGCTTTACCCATCTCCAAACGGGAGAAATTTTTTTCTTTTGATTTTTTTGATTTAGTGCAGAAAAGACAAAAAAAAAGTATAATTAATTGCAAAGATACATTTGTACACTGCAGGATAAATGCCACTTAGTTTTTTTTTATTACTTTTAAATACAACATATATATATATATAAATAAACATTTAGTATATGATTTTTTGAGCATTTCCTTTTGTTTTTTTTTTTTAATGAGTTGAAATAATGAATTTAAAACAAACAAAAATGAGTGAGTAGTTTCCCTATGTTGGTGTGGGTGTCGCACCGGAAATGAGGATAAATGCAGGATAAATGCCACTTAGTTTTTTTTTATTACTTTTAAATACAACATATATATATAAATAAACATTTAGTATATGATTTTTTGAGCATTTCCTTTTGTTTTTTTTTTTTAATGAGTTGAAATAATGAATTTAAAACAAACAAAAATGAGTGAGTAGTTTCCCTATGTTGATGTGGGTGTCGCACCGGAAATGAGAATGGTAAAAAAAGAAATGTAAACTTTTTTTGGTTGACCCACGGACAGACGGACAGACGGACAGACAGACGGACGGACAGACTATCGTTATATAAGTGTGTGTGAGTTCTAGACGGGTGGTATAGTTGTAACATAAAAAAAAGAGAAAAGGTGTGAGAGATTTAAGCCTGTGTGTAAAATAATGAGTGAGTTAAGTGAACGAGGGAGTATGCGTGGATCGAGAGAGGTAGAGAGTTTTTTTTTTATGTATATATCTATGCCGGTGTGAGTGACTTATCTTAGTTTTCGTCGTATCCCTCTATTTTCTTCTCCTTTTGTTTAACTTCAGAATTTTGGCACGAAAATTCATTATTTTTTTGTATGTGAGTTTAAGTGGTACATTAAGGTGACAAGAATCCACCCATAAGCCGGCGAGTAGCCTGGGCCAGCTACCGTGCCAAGACCGCCACCTTAACGTACACCCACTGAGACAGACTCATTACAGGGTGTAATGGTTTCTCGTGCATCACTCGCGGATTTTCGGTTCCCCAGAAGCGATAATTTTGCTTGTTCACGTACCCGCTGAGGTGAAAATGAGCCTCATCGCTCATTATGATTTTTGCCAACACCACAGACGAATTGTTACGCAAAAAATAGACACAATTATTCCGCGTTCTTGGGGAGTGTATCGCTCCATGGCTTATTCACTTGTATTCTGTATCCGTCTAGTCCACAAATGTCAAAACAGATTTGACATTGGCGGCCATTTGCAAAAATGAGAGCATCTTCCAATAGGGTGATTTCTGTTGCGCCACCCTGTATTTATATATTTATATAATTATGTATTTATATATTTATATATTTATATATTTATATATTTATATATTTATATATTTATATATTTATATATTTATATATTTATATATTTATATATTTATATATTTATATATTTATATATTTATATATTTATATATTTATATATTTATATATTTATATATTTATATATTTATATATTTATATATTTATATATTTATATATTTATATATTTATATATTTATATATTTATATATTTATATATTTATATATTTATATATTTATATATTTATATATTTATATATTTATATATTTATATATTTATATATGTATATATGTATATATTTATATATTTATATATTATATTTATATATTATATTTATATATTTATTTATTATATTTATATATTTATTTATATATTTATGTATTTATATATTTATATATTTATATATTTATATATTTATATATTTATATATTTATATATTTATATATTTATATATTTATATATTTATATATTTATATATTTATATATTTATATATTTATATATTTATATATTTATATATTTATATATTTATATATTTATATATTTATATATTTATATATTTATATATTTATATATTTATATATTTATATATTTATATATTTATATATTTATATATTTATATATTTATATATTTATATATTTATATATTTATATATTTATATATTTATATATTTATATATTTATATATTTATATATTTATATATTTATATATTTATGTATTTATATATTTATATATTTATATTAAATGAATAAAGATCTAATCTTATCAACTAGTAATATTCGACTTTGGCGATTATGCGAACAAAAAGCTATTGAAATGGAGATCCGCAAATGCAAATATGCCTGATTGGGGCACACGCTACGCTAGGTCACTGGCGAGATACTTTAAGCAGTTCTAGAATGGAACCCCTAAGGCTCAAGACAGAGGGGCAGACTTAAAACGAAGTGTTGAAGAACGCTTTTTTTAGAAACAACAAAAACAATAAGCGAATTACGAGCGGCAGCTCGTAACCGAGATAATGGGAAATCCTTTGTGAATGATTATGTCTATAATTTTTTAAAATTAAAAAAACGAATTCTATTTTTCGTAAAAAATCAAGACACTTCATTTGGCGATCCTGCAAAACCTGCTCTCGGAAAAATTTTTATATCAAGAAAGAACAAATTAAATATTGAAAAAGATTAATGTATTATCATAAAATCTTTTGCTGCACATTTTTGAAGAACATTTGAATGTGACCTGTGTGTGCAGTCAATGATCAGCAATTAAAGAAATCAGTTGGGTAATTTCGTTGGCGCAGAATGGAGTTATAAATCAAATAATGCCATTAAACTAAAAATCACGGAACGGCAGACAAGATAAGATTTATTCGTTATCATTTAATGCTTTTAAAATATATACATAGTTATTCATACGGAGTTCATTATTATTATTAAGATATTTTAGATATTTATTTATTTTTTGTTGTCAAGAAATTTGTGAGCTTCATCAATGACTCGTCATCATCCATACACCAATACACATACACAGTCACTCCAGAATCCGATTCAAATGGGTATGCAAAATATTTAAAACATTCAAACTGTCACGTTACCACCATTTTGGACATCATGTCCTGAAGCGTGGTTTGCACAGTTTGATGTTCCATTTTAACTAAAAAATATAAATACAGATGTTTCAAAATATCTAAATGTGGTAATAACATTACCTCAAGATGTCATTAACAAAGTGTGGGATGTTATTCAAAATCCACCAGTGGTAGACAAGTATATGGGTTCAAAGACAAAATTGTTGGAAAGATTTTCTATCAGTGAACAGTGTCAGCTAGAGCAATTGTTTTCTGATGCTCAAATAGGTGATCGTAACCAATCTGATTTTTATTGTGATTTATTACAATTAGCCGGAGCCTCAACATCAATAAATCGTGAATTACTTTACAAGCTTTGGTTAAGAAGACTTTCTCCACAAATGCAAATTCATCTTACTGCATCCACAAGTATGAATATAGATAGAAACTTACCATTGCAGACAAAAAAAGTAAAGTGTCGAATGGAACTCAAGTATCAGCCATTACTTTAAATTAAAATTTTGTGCTAGAACAAACTCTACAGAGTTTAGTTGATTTATTATTAATAAAGGCTACAGATGCACTGCGACCTGAAAGGTCTATTGTGCAGCCTCGTTGACCTACAAACACAATTCAAGACTATTTATAAATCTCGTAATTGTTGCGGGCTTAATTTTTACTATGTCACTTGGAACTAGAATCCCGTTGTCTAAGAAGTCAAGTCTGCGTCTTGCCACCGCTGGACAAGTGCAAAGAACATGTTCAGCCGTTTCCTGCTACTCTTGGCAGAGTCGGCATGAATCATTTTCTACCAATCCTATTTTCTTCAGATGGTAATTAAGTTTACAGTGTCCTGTAAAGAATTCACTATAGGGTTTTTATCTTTGTCGCTAAGGTTGAGAATAGCCTCTACCTTGATATGTGCAATGAGTTTTCTTGACTGCCGCATGCCTGTTTGGGCTCTCCAATGCTCGAGTAGACTTTGTTTTTCCCATACTTGTATCAAGTTATTTATGAAGCTACTGTTTACCGGACCTATAAATACACCTTTCTTGGCGAGAGAGTCTACTACTTAATTGCCCTTCATGCTCTAGCATCCATATCAGAGTTATACAATTCCTCGCTGCTATGGTGTAAAGAAGTTTTAGACAAACCCAGATCTTTGATTGGAATGATAAGTTTATAAGCGATTTTAGAGCTGCTTGGATGTCTGAGAGAATGCACGCTGAGCGGTCACTAATAACCACTTCAAAGTGCCTGAAAAACGAAAGTTTTCTGTTCATCCTATCGGAGACCACAAGACACGAAAAATTCCGGAAGATGTCCAGAATCTTTGCGTCACCCGTTTGTTTGCCTCCCGTAAGATGAGCCAGATTAGGTAGCCTTATGGCCGCGCTTTCTGCCGTCCTCTTCACTATGATGTGCAGAGGAGTAAGTCCAGTGATTATTTCCAAGGCTGTTGTTCTCATTGCTCCCGTAACACTCAAACAGGCTTTTCAATGAATCTTGTTAAGAGTCATCTGAGCCTTAGTCTGATCTACCTTTGGCCACCATACTAAAGATGTATAGGTAACCATTGGTAATATTACTATTTTGTAAGACCACGCCATCATTTTTGGTCGAAGTCCCCATTTTTAACCATACAGCCTTTGGAAACAAAGCTTGCTGGTCTTCCCAGACCAGCCCCTCCGGACCTTACCACCATTCGTGCTTCACAAAGTTGCTGCAGCCTCCGGATCTTTCCTTTCCCATTTCCTTAGCCGACCAGACAGAGCAGAGAGTTTGGCATGTGTATTGCCTTTCTCTGCACTCGATGCAGGCTTTTCGGCTTCTGGCTACTTGCGTGTGCACGAGCCGCAGCAGACGTCGATGATAACTCGTTGCTTTGGTTCCCTTCAGCCTAGGTCTAAACTGGGCACTGACAGAACCATAGAAGACTTTGTTGCCCAGCTCTTTCACCTTTTCAGCCGACATGGGATCCACAGCAATCGCTAACTCGATAAGATCGCCTTTCTGCAATCGATGAAGCACCCGCCATTCCTTGACGCGAATGCCCGAATTTTGCGACTCCACTTGTCCCAAAATTTCGCCCATTCTGCCAAGAAGCTGAGCCAGGAAAGTAGCCGACGACGATTTTGGCCGACTTCTGCCTCCTCCACCACCTTCAATTCGGCTGCCTCTCATGGCTGGTATTAGCTTCTTCGACCAAGCCACAGTCTCATCGTCCAGAAAGTTAATAATTAACCATCCGGGCTTAAAATTGTAGCCTGCAAAGTTAGGCTTTATTGTACGCACTGTGGTCTCGTACATTTTATCGGGGATAAACCTCTATACCTTTGCAATTTCCTCCGTAGACCATATTGCCTCCGGAAAATTGCTGGGTATTATCCCGATCTTCTTAGCGATGCTAGTCTTGCCAGAGTAGACCTTGAATAAGGAACCCCCGAGGGGCGCCTTCCAAGGCCACTCTGTTAAAAACCACCGTCGCCATCCTGCTGGGAGTAGGCTTGTCCACAGGAGTGGTTCCACCTCCTTCATCTTACCACGAGACGAAAAACGGGCGTAAAAGGGGGCACTGTTGGCAGATTGCCGCAATTTTGTTGCCCTCTGATGCGAATCGCTTTTTAGGCATGGTGCTCGATGTCGGCGTAAAAATTTCCGATCGGGAACGTTTAGGGGTCATTTGCCCTTCGCTAGGCACAACTGATGGCTTTACTGCTATGGACCTAGCTGTTTCCAGCGGTATTCTCTTAGCAAGTAAAGACTTCAGTCTTTTGCGTCCAGCGCCAGACAGTTTCACCCTGGTTTTGTTGATTGGAGTCACAAAAAATGGGCGTGAACGGATAAAAACCACGCCAACCTCCCATACAAAACACCTCTTTCCATGCGGAAAAATATGATTTAAAATAGCTACAGCGTTAATAACCAGTTCAAATTCGAAATTAACACTTTGGTAAGAACACAAAACTACTAACCAAAAAGGGGCGTGAACCGTTAAGAACTACGCCCACTTATAATAGAGATATGTAGCACTTAAGTGCTAAAAAAAGCAAATATTTTGGTTTCACTGAAATGGCGGAGGGTATATATATTATATTAAAAATTTTTGAATACAAAAATTTTGCATATTCAATAGTACACCAACCCGATCTACTATAAAATGGCAAAATGGTTTCTCTGTTAAGTGAATACTTTAAGTACATATGTGTTATTGTGAATGCTAAATAGAAGTTGAAACCTTTCTAATTAACCATTTTTTCATCAATAAAGTTTGAAGTTTTATTGAAGTATTTTTGACGAGAAACATTCGTTAGTGCATATTCGAAGCTGAAAACTAATTAACCTTAACTATTAACTATGTACATATTTTCCACTTTAGCTAAGAGTAGAAGAATTTTATGGCATAAATACACTTCTGATGCAGTCTGTGTATGTGCTGCTTTTATACGTAGGAATTAAAATATTTCATTAGTTTTTTCTTATATTTCTCACTTACCGTTTGAATTTAATATAGTAACGACGTATTCCCAATTGTGTAGTAGCCCTGAAATTTATATATATATAATAGATATTTTTTTTTCATTTTTTTTTAACGCGCACCTCTTTGAAATTTTCACTTTAAAGAACTTTATTTGAAATATATAAAATATAGATTATGTATCCTCATCAATGTGCATCTTCAAAGCTGTGGACACGTATTTTTTATTGCACTTTTTTGTAGCTTTAATTTTCAACATTTGAGGAAAATGTTATTTATTTAATAAATGATTAAACATTAACTATAAATAGTATGTTTAATATTTGAATTAAAGGTTTGATTAGTTGACACATTGTATATTGTTTTATGTTATTTAAAAATATTCACATCTTTTAGTCATGTTTTAGCTTTGCTTGATTTTCTTACACTGCTACTCATATAAGATATGTACATGTAGGTCAGGAAGCACAAACGGAGAGAACAGTTATTACAGACAAGAACTCGAGCTAAACTATTTAATTACGCCGTTAGGTGTCGCTCCTCAAATACACTTTAGTATCTATTTATTTTCTCATGAAGGAAAAACGAAAACATCGGTCGTGAGGACCACGAGACTATTGGATTGTTGTGTGGCAGCTTTTGGAGAAGATATCAGCTTTTGAGCTCTTCAAGTATATAAGCTCTCCAAAGAGATATAAATCCTGCAAAACAGAGTTGTCGCGTTTTTACAAACATTTAATATGCCTTAACAAGACTACCACGGTTTAAAATTTATTAATTTTTAGAATTGTATCTGTGCTTACACTTGTATATTAGCTGTAACGTAAAATTCTCAAAAAAAAATTCAAATCAAATTTATATAAAAATGTGTCTTTGTGTATAATGCTTAAATGGCACTTATACTTTTCAAACCGTCTGTAATTCTGTTTGTCATATTTACGGTTTTTTATACAACTTAAAAAATAATTTTCCCTTTGAGTTTTTTTTTAATTTCCAAAACAGCTGTTTTCTAATACTTTTATTAAAAAAAAGTCATATTATTAACGTTTTTATAAAACATGACAATTTATATTTTTTTCTTGATTCGTAAGTCAAAAAATAAATTACAGGTTTTGACATTTCAATTCATAACTGTTAACTGTTAATATCAAGATTTTGAAAATTTATATTTAATCAACCAGGACAACTTTATTGAATATATTTTATTAAAATGCTGTATACATTTTTATCCCTATTTAATTTACAAACATAGAAAATGTACAACTTACAGAATAATCAGTTTTTTGTTTCATTTGTAACGCTATTTAAAGTCGGCTATGTAGTATACGGCTGAATCGATTTTCTACAAACTGTAGAACATATTTCATAAATGAAGGAATGATATGCTATTTCATTTATAATATTTATTTGTTTATTATCTTATTCTATTAATCAAGCTGTATATATTTGTAAAATATATTTAGAAAAATGCGGTGGCTTGGGGTTTCTCCAAATTACACAAAAACAATACAAAAAAATCACAGCGCGACGAGGGAACCCGCGCAGGAAGTTCCAATTTAGATAAAAAAATCAATGTTTTAAACGCTATAAACTGAGCAGCTTTATTTGGCGTGTTTACCTTTGCGGTTCCGAAAAGAGCCTCTAATAAAAAGCTATCGGCAAAAACAAAAAGCCGTAATAAAACTACAACAAATTTAAGAAATATTAATAATCTATCTATCTATCTATCTATCTATCTATCTATCTATCTATCTATCTATCTATCTATCTATCTATCTATCTATCTATCTATCTATCTATCTATCTATCTATCTATCTATCTATCTATCTATCTATCTATCTATCTATCTATCTATCTATCTATCTATCTATCTATCTATCTATCTATCTATCTATCTATCTATCTATCTATCTATCTATCTATATATCTATATATATATCTATCTATCTATCTATCTATCTATCTATCTATCTATCTATCTATCTATCTATCTATCTATCTATCTATCTATCTATCTATCTATCTATCTATCTATCTATCTATCTTTGTACCAAATGGGCGTCTAAACCATTCATCCGATTGTGATGAAATTTTGGGGAGTAGCTGTGCTCACGCCAACTTAGGTTTAGGGCAAATAAAATTTTGCCACGCCCACCTATTACGCCCACAATTTGTAAAACTCTAGAAATTAGAAAATTGGTATCTGAGTTTGTATATGCACTGTAGATAACTTCCCCAAAAATGGGCGAGGTTGGAACAATTTAACGCCCACTTAGGTTTAGGGCAAATAAAATTTTGCCACTCCCACCTATTACGCCCACAATTTGTAAAACTAAGTTAAAATATCAGATAATTTCACTAATATTGCTTATAAAAATTTGTAAAACTAAGTTAAAATATGCGATAATTTCACTAATATTGCTTCTAAAAATATGAAATTTGGTATTTGAGTTTGTATTGGCACTGTCGATAACTTCCCCAAAAATGGGCGTGGTTGGATCAATTTAACGCCCACTTTCAAAATAAGGGTGGATCATTTTTACGCCTAACACCATTGCTCAGAAACTTGATGTGCTATATAGAAAACATGTAACGGGATTCACCGGGAAGAATAACAGGATATACAAAATTTGCCACGCCCACTTATTACGCCCACAATTTGTTTAATTAAGTGAAAATATACGATGACATTGCTAATATTGCTCCTAAAAATTTTGGATTTTGTTTCTGAGTTTGTATGCCGATAATTTCACCGCCGTAACTCAGAATCGCTACAACGGTGAGTACCGAGAAGTTCCATTAATAACGGAAGTACCGGGAAGTTCCGTTAATAACGGAAGTACCGGGAAGTTCTGCTAAGTGGCATTGCAACGCATGCCGGGCATTCGCTAGTTTTAAAAAAATATATATTACTCTGTTATAACGCAAAAATATTGCATTACCTTGCATTAGTTTTTATTAATTGCATTAGTTGTTATTAATTTTTATTATTGTGCAATTAAAAGATTAATTTTTATATGCAAACTGCAATAAATAAATAAATTGAAATTACTAAAAATCGACCGTAGTGAAGTTAGCAACGCGCGCCAGCAACGGTTTCGAAGTTCGAATTTGAACGAGCAAAATTTGCTTGTTGAAACAAAAAATTAAGTAGTATCTTTGAAATTTATTTAAAAATAAACAAATAAATATTTTAACCTAATTTTTTTTTGCAATTTGTTTATCAATATTTATATTTTTAATAAAACAAAAATCAAACTTGTACATAGTAAAACGACTCTACCAGAAGCATTTTAGTAATAGAACCCATATGTTGAAAAGTTTTTAAAATTCTGTTGGAAAAAAACAAAAAATTGTCCTACCTCAATTTTTTTATATGTTGTTTAGAATTTTATAAAGAATCATAAAAAAATAAGTTTTAGGCCGTACATACAACAGGAGGACCCCCATATGCATTCGTAGTCAAAATTTACATGGGCAAAAAGTTTCAAAATTCTGTAGGAAAAAAACGAGGAAATGTCCTATCTCAGATTTTTTATATGTTGTTTGGAATTGTATAAAGAATCATAAACAAATAAGTTTTAGACCGTACATACGACAGGAGGACCCCCATATGCAATCGAAGCTAAATTTACATGGGCAAACAAAATACAAAAAAAAAGTAGGTTAAAATATTTATTTGTTTATTTTTAATTAATTTTGAAAAACCTATTTCATTTTTTTATTGTGAAAATTCGAAGTTCGAAACCGTTGCTGGAAACCGTTGCTATCTTCACACTTTGGTACTTTGGCGTGCGTTGCTAACTTCACTACGGTTAAAAATCGTTATTCCTAAAACTAAAAACGTCCTTGATATGAATCAAAATTAAATTTTTTTGTAAACTATTCTTACCCGTTAAAATTATGGGTTTTAATACAAACAAAAATCTATATTTTCAAACATTTCTTTGCAATTACCGAACAATTTTAAATTTTCATATTAAAAACCTGATGGTATCGGTTTTTCACAATTTAACTTATTAAAAAAATAGTTTCCTGCTGTTTTCAGCAGTTAATTTTACTTTTACTTATATTTTTTGAAGTAATGTAAATTTTTTTAAAATTTATATTATAGGACTTAATTAGATTATTGTGCTTTTCTCTAAAACTTTTTCTCATACCTACAACGCCTGTTTTTGAACGATCCAAATGGAAGAACAAACTGAATATACCTTTTGGTGTATGGTGCAGGGTATTGAAAGTTGTATAAAGGAATAATATTTAGCATCCACATAGAGCTTTTACTCAACTTTTTTTTCACGAAAGCGCAGACGCGATGAGGATGGTAAATACATCTCGATGAGAAGCAATTAAAGCTGAATGTTGGATGCTGATTTAGTTTCTTTTAACAGTTCGCTTTCGTTTGTAAGGACATATGTTCTGGCGCGGAATAATCAACACAGCATGAACTAAGGGATATATTTAATTATTCCTTTTCTTCTGTTTTCTTTTTGGCGTAGTTTCGTTCAATTATTAAATAACGCATATATGTAAAATTCTCGTATGTCATTTAAGCGCCTGCAGCTATGGGATGGATTGTCATCGCGAATATTTGAGTATTAGAAAATAAAGGCAGTCATTCAGATGTGCGTACCAAGTAACTAAAGTGACTGTAAGTCAAAGTGAGCTAAAAAAGTCCTTTAACGAAAAAATGAAATTTCAATAAATAAATTAAGTGTATGTGCAACCAAAAATTTACGAAGATATATGAACTACAATGCAGAAATATTAACTACTATAAATATATTGTTTTTGTGTTGAATTTATTTTAATCCTACCTTAATAATAAACAATCATTTCTTACTTCAGTTGTGTATTTCGGTTTTCCTAATGCATTAATACATTTTGTGTTTTTTATCAAAAAGAAAAATAAGAAGTAGAAAAAACCGAATGCATTTTGTTCTGGCACGCCTTCTTTTAAGTGAATTTTAACTTTTAAATTGTTTACTCCAGCCATTTCAATCTTCTAAGTAGTCGTATGTTTTTTTGGACAATATTTTCTAAAATTTATAATAACAGAAATTTTATTTTTAAATCACAATTTTTTTCTTGTAAGAGATAAAATATTATTTGGCAAAAATAAAATAAAAAATCTAAACAAGTTAAAAACAAGTTAAAATTAAGTAACATTTTCCATTTAAATAAGATTTTTCACAACAAGAAATAAAAGGGTTCAATTTAGCAGATCGAATAGCGCATTTTCGAAATAGCTGAAATTTTTTCATCAACGGTATTTGCTTAATGAAGCTTTTTGTTTTCATACCAAAAAGGAGGCGACACTAGTCTCCTTCTTCACTTGACAGTTCTTTATTAGTTTGTATTTATTAGCAAGCCTAAAAATTGCAGTCGGCCATGCAGACTTTGAAAAGAATTTCACTTTATTTTTATTTTAATATTGTTAATTTTTTTAATAAAAAATTTTTAATTTCCCAAAAAAAAGTATTATATAGTTCTTTTATTTATATGTTTTCTGACATGTTAAAAAATATATACAAATAAATTAAGATAAACTTAAAATAATTCCTATAAAATTTTTAATAAATTGAAATAGGCTTATAATAATTTAAAACTGCCTTTAACTTTATTGTATTTAATGTATTGTTTGCACAAAATCCCAAACTTACCTTTCAATCTCCTTCTAATAATGCCACAACAAATTTATCCAGCCCAACAACAAATTTACCCAATTCACCTTTCAATAAGTCCTTTAAACTTACCATTTTTAAATCTATTTTTGACAAGCAGGTTGATGATATTAACAAACAAAAAATGTTGTGAAAAAGTCAACTGACTTGTGAAATATATCTCAGAAAACTAAACGCTTAACACGCGGCATTAATTTATTTTTCAAATAAGAAATGTCAGGTTATCAATTAGTACTTGGTAGACCGGTACAGTATTCCCCTCTTAAGTGCCTCTTCCTAAAATGCATTGGTTTCCGGGTTAGGCACTTGTAAAAATTCCATACCTCAAGGCAGTTATTAAAAGCAGCGCTTTTTAGCTCAAAGCAGTTATTTAAACCCGCTTAAGTACCTTAGTGCATTACTATAAACACGATTAAGAGTCCTTAGGTATATAAGTAAACAATTGTGGATAGATAAGTGGGTGAGAAACCTATGAGGAAAATTTATTAAGAGGGGAAATTTATATGTAAAATATTGAAATAGAAAAAACTCCAAAAATTTTGTCCTTAACCGGGATGTGCAGTTAAGAGGGGAACTACGTAAGCTGGGAATACTGTAAATTTAGAAAAACTCTCTAATTAATATTAAGCAATTCGTTTAATGTTATGTTAAAAATGTATATAATTGAAATTAGTTGCATATATTTTGTTTTTTAGTTAGTTACATGTGTACAGCACAATATTTGTTTGTTATAAGTACGGTAGCTTGGCTTCTTTTTTTTATTCTTTAACTTTATTTATATTGTCATCATTTTGACAGACTGATTAGCAGCGAAAGGAGCAATCGCAAATTTTTCTATCTGCCGTTGTCGTAGGTATTACAAGTGTGTAACGGCGTGATTGCGCCTCACGCATTTCTAAACATCTAATCAAATAAAAAAATGTGTTTTTTTTTTAAAGTTATAACAATATAAGTGAAAACTAGATTCAAAAATAAGAAATAACTTAAAACACAAAAGTTTAAAACCTAAAGTGTGCAAAGTTAAAGAAAATATGTGAAAAAGTAAATTAAAAATTCAAATATTTAGGCATATAAAGAATAAAAATTTCTGTTTAGAAATTAAATTAAAAAAAAACAAATAATATTTATTGAGAAATTTAAGTATAAATAAAAACCATTTAGGTAATACTTATTTATGTGGCAAAGAAATTAATAAGTGATAAAACGTTAAATAAAATTACATAATTAGAGATTACAAATAAAAGGTAACCAAAACAAAAAAAATCGTATTTTACTTCCTTAATAATAGGGAGTTCCTTAACTCTCGACGACTGCAAATCGGACGGATGAACATAAAGCATCATCACGTAAGTATTTTCGTTTTTATCTTAATAAGTTTAATCTTGCTTCTTTTAATTTGATAAAATAATTTTTAAAGTTATTAGTTGAATTTCTTATGATGTTATTTAAAAAAAAACTTTTTATCATGGAATATAAACTTATATTAAAATAAATTTTAAAATTCAAAGTAAATTTGATAAGACATTTATTAAAACAATTAAAATTTGATTATGGCACTATGATTATGACCATGTAACTCTGTGAAACCAAAAATAGTTATTTAAAAAGTTTCAAACAAAATTATTTGTAAACTCAGTAATAATTTTATTGTGGAATGCCTTTCCCATATGCCAAATGTTTGTAACATAGGGAAATACACATATATTTTCGATCAGAACCGTTGGAGTTATTGAGCTGAAACTCTAGGGTGTTCTCATACGAAGTGTTATGATTAGGTTTTCGAGAATACATTTTAAGATGAGCATAATATATCTCTGATCCAAAGTGTATAAAAGTTTCAATTAATTTATAGTTGCTTTTGATATTTTAATGTTAATTTTTTAAGCACGTTCAGTTTTTTGTATACAGAAGTGGTGTAGCGAAAACCTCATCTCGGTTGCCGCCAAGCTAGACTCCTACCAGAACGTGCAAAAGGCTACTCCCAATTTTGTGATTGAAATTTCGAATTGTTTTAATGGCTGCAAAAGTAGTAATCGCATATATGACAAACCACAATATTTTTCTTCGATGCATAGTGACCTTATTTTAAAGTTATTTTAACCTATTATATTTAAAAATTAATTAGAAAGTTTTTATTGCAGACAAACTCTACAAAATGCTTTAAATATTTAAGATGTCATCATGAAAAATCTCATTTGAGTGATTGGAGCAATAAATATAACAAGTCAGTATATGAACTTTACCAGTTTTGTACTAAAATATTATATCTTTACAACTTTTCGATACTACTTCTGATCCTGTTGTTATTCGTATAGACAAGCAGTTAAGAAGTGGAATCCAGCAAACCAAAAACAATATACAACTAATTTAAAAATTTTTACGGCAATGCTGACAGGATTAAATGAAGAATTTTGGCATCAACATCGTTCTTATATGCGTCATAGACAAATATAAAGGATGATGAGTGCATCATATTTGCACAATTCCGGCCTAATTCGTTTGCTAACCTTTGCCTCGGTAATTGGTTCGCAATTTCATGCATTATGTAAGTATAAAGAATTTGACATCAATGAAATATGGAAAATTATATTATGTTAAGCTTTGTTGCTAGAAATTATGATGAACACTTTTTTTAAGATTATATCTGTAAAATTTTAGAAAAACATCTTAACGCCTTCCTAAGGAATTGGTTTTAGTTGATTTAAAATCCATTAAAGGCTGCAAAAGTACAATTGAGGCGGTTAAAGTCATAGTGGTGTAAGTAACATTTTCATTATTTTGAGCCTTTTATTAAAACTTTCATAATCAATTCTGTGGCAATTATATTTAAATCATTATAATTGCAGTATTTTCACAAAACTTTATAGCAACTCAAATGATATTGTATTTGATTCAGCAGTATGCCAATTAGAACTCATTTAATTTACTCACAAATTTAACAAACAAATAATAATATATAAACCGAATTAATTTATACTAGCACAAGCGAATGCCCGGCATTCGATGCAATGCAAAACTTCCCGGTACTTTCGTTAGTTTGCGGACCTTCCCAGTACTCACCATTGTAGCGATTCTGAGTTATGGCTGTGAAATTATCGGCACTACCGTTAGTTAGCGGAACTTCTCGGTACACACCGTTGCAGCGATTCTGAGTTACGGCTGTGAAATTATCGGCATACAAACTCAAAAACAAAGAAAAAAAGAAAGAAAGAAAGAGAGAAAGAAAGAAAGGAAGGAAGGAAGGAAGGAAGGAAGGAAGGAAGGAAGGAAGAAAGTAGAATTCATTTTTATATTAGGTGTACAAATAAGTTTCCGCCGTTTTTTGTTAATAAAATAATATTCAAACGATTTTAAACGATGGGAGACTGCTTGCTGAGTGACTTCTAAACTAAGTGCAAGTTCCTTTTGTGTTTGAGACGAATCTTCACCCAATAATTTCTCCAAATCTGCATCCTCGTAAGTTTTCGGCCTTCCACTGGATCTTTGTCTTTTATGTCAAAATCACCTTTTTTTAAATTTTTGAAACCACTCACGACATGTTCTCTCACTCAAAGCATCCTCATTATATGCTTCTACGAGCAATCGATGCGACTCAGCAGCAGATTTTTTTAAATTAAAAAAATAAATTAAAAGTTCCCGCATATGACACTTAGTTGGCTCAAATTGAGACATTTTTAGATGAAGAAAAATATATGATGCTAATGCGAACTTAATAACATGATAAGGTTATGTTGTTCTGGAATAAACAAACTAATTTTCAAGTAGGTTACCATCTGCGAATTCCAACGTAAACCTCGTGCCACGCCATCTTTCTCAAAACGGCGGAAACTTATTTGTACACCTAATACAAGGTGGCGCAAAATAAGTCATCCGGCCTTCAGAATGTCGGTTGTGGGTCGTGCAGTGTGTGCTGTTGCTCCGTCCTGTTGGAACCACATGTCCACCAGTCCTAATTCGTCCAGTTCGGGCAGAAAAAAATCGGTCAACATTGCCCTATAGCGCGCACCGTCCACTGTTGTCGTTTAACCCGCGGCGTTCGGCCCGATGACTCCTCCAGCGTGAACAGCGCACCACGCAGTCACTTTGAGCGGGTGTAATGGTTTCTCGTGCATCACTCGCGGATTTTCGGTTCCCCAGAAGCGATAATTTTGCTTGTTCACGTACCCGCTGAGGTGAAAATGAGCCTCATCGCTCATTATGATTTTTGCCAACACCACAGACGAATTGTTACGCAAAAAAATAGACACAATTATTCCGCGTTCTTGGGGAGTGTATCGCTCCATGGCTTATTCACTTGTATTCTGTATCTGTCTAGTCCACAAATGTCAAAACAGATTTGACATTGGCGGCCATTTGCAAAAATGAGAGCATCTTCCAATAGGGTGATTTCTGTTGCGCCACCCTTTATATATAGATGTATTCATTTTTCCGCTATGTGGTTAGGTTGCTGAGAAATTTGGCCTTTAAACGTTTTCTTGAAATCGAAGGGGGAAATTGGGGTAAGTCCCTCACATTTCGGTTAATTTCAAAATTAAATAACTTCTAAACTAAACAATGTACAACAAATCATGAGATGTCAAAATTCTCGTAATGAATTAAACTTTAAATTGTTATAAATATTTAATATACGTTGGATTGTAAACAAATTTACAGTACAGTGAATATTTGAATAAAGCTACGCATTTAAATTTAATGTGTTTCATATTTTAAAATAAAAACACCACCAGAAACTACATATTCGAGTTACCTATCGATGCCATATTCACTTTTCCGCTAAGTGGTTTGGATGCTGACATTTTTTTCTTTTAAACGTTTTGTTTAATGGAGAATTTCTGATTTTGATGTTGTATTTTACTTATTTCTACAATGATATCTAGCGAAATAGTTCAACAAATATGCATTGCACGATTTTGCGCAATATATTTAAATACCAATAAAAAGTTCAATTCATTTCGAGAATTTTTACATCTTATGTTTTTTTGTACATTGTTTAGTTTGGAAGCAATTTAATTTTGAAATTAACCGAAATGTGGGGGACTTACCCCACTTAGAATTTCAACGATTTGAAGAAAACTTTTAAATGCCAAATTTATCAGCAACCAAACCACATAGCTTACAAGTGAACACATATACAAGGTGGCGCAACAGAAGTCATCCGATGTTGTTTGGCTCTTATTTTTTTCTAAATAAAAAACTTCGATTCTGTTTTTTGATTATGTTTATTTAGACCTTTAGAATTAATTGTGTTAAGTCGAGAAGATGATATCGGATAAATGGGCGCCGCCACAATTGATTGCCATACGGGCTCGTTTTATGGCATTTTCCATCACTTCGGCGAGAGTTTCGGGCGATAAATTCTCGCATTCGTGTCGGATATTTTCCTTGAGGGCTTCCAAGGTCTCAGGCTTGTTGATGTAAACACGAGACTTCAAAAAACCCCATAAAAAGAAGTCCGGGACCGTTAAATCGGGCGATCTGGCGGGCCAGTGCAAATCGCCAAAACGCGAAATTAAGCGACCCGGAAACGCGGCCTTCAGAATGTCGGTTGTGGGTCGTGCAGTGTGTGCTGTTGCTCCGTCCTGTTGGAACCACATGTCCACCAGTCCTAATTCGTCCAGTTCGGGCAGAAAAAACTCGGTCAACATTGCCCTATAGCGCGCACCGTCCACTGTTGTCGTTTGACCCGCGGCGTTCTCGAAAAAAAATGGCCCGATGACTCCTCCAGCGTGAACAGCGCACCACGCAGTCACTTTGAGCGGGTGTAATGGTTTCTCGTGCATCACTCGCGGATTTTCGGTTCCCCAGAAGCGATAATTTTGCTTGTTCACGTACCCGCTGAGGTGAAAATGAGCCTCATCGCTCATTATGATTTTTGTCGAAAAATCGTCCACTTCGGTGTCGAGATTGAGGATAGCTTGGGCATAAGCTTCGCGCGTTTGGCGGTCGGCAGGCAGCAGCTGATGCACGGACTGAACTTTGTAGGGGAACATGTTAAAATTTTTCACCAAAATTCGTTGCAGGGACCGCCGGCTGAGGCCCAATTGCGTGGCACGTCGTCTGGTCGATGTTTCGGGCCTCACTTCGACGTCCTCGGCTACAGCGGCGATATTCTCGGCAGAACGGGCGCTCCGGGGCCGGCCACTATTGGCAACGTCTCGTGTGGTCCCATACTCTTCAAGGTTAGTGGCTAAACGGCGCAGTGTTTGCGCAGTCGGTGTCGGACGGCCGGGAAATCGGCGACGGAATTCGCGCTGCGCCAACACCACAGACGAATTGTTACGCAAAAAAATAGACACAATTATTCCGCGTTCTTGTGGAGTGTATCGCTCCATGGCTTATTCACTTGTATTCTGTATCTGTCTAGTCCACAAATGTCAAAACAGATTTGACATTGGCGGCCATTTGCAAAAATGAGAGCATCTTCCAATAGGGTGATTTCTGTTGCGCCACCTTGTATATAAAGGTAATTTCAATACGCAAATTTCAGTTGTATTTTTATTTTAAAATATTTAATAAATAGCAATTTAATAGACAATTTCAGTGTAGAAATGTTGTCTTTATTATTACTAATACAACTGCAACCAGTAAACTTAAAATTAATATTATTATTCCAATGAAAATGAAATTCTACTGTGCAAATTTTGTTGTTCTTGAACTTCTTGTGTGATGGTGATTTACAGAGTTACTTTACTTTTAATTTCAATGGACATGCACCACTATGACTTTTAATAAAATCATGATTACGTTTACTGTAAAAATGGAGGTTGTCATTTGAGAGGCTTAAGGTTACCCAACATAAAACGGTTTCCGCCGTTTTGAGAAAGATGGCGTGGCACGAGGTTTACGTTGGAATTCGCAGATGGTAACCTACTTGAAAATTAGTTTGTTTATTCCAGAACAACATAACCTTATCATGTTATTAAGTTCGCATTAGCATTATATATTTTTCTTCATCTAAAAATGTCTCAATTTGAGCCAACTAAGTGTCATATGCGGGAACTTTAAATTTATTTTTTTTAATTTAAAAAAATCTGCTGCTGAGTCGCATCGATTGCTCGTAGAAGCATATAATGAGGATGCTTTGAGTGAGAGAACATGTCGTGAGTGGTTTCAAAAATTTAAAAAAGGTGATTTTGACATAAAAGACAAAGATCTAGTGGAAGGCCGAAAATTTACGAGGATGCAGATTTGGAGAAATTATTGGGTGAAGATTCGTCTCAAACACAAAAAGAACTTGCACTTAGTTTAGAAGTCACTCAGCAAGCAGTCTCACATCGTTTAAAATCGTTTAAATATTATTTTATTAACAAAAAACGGCGGAAACTTATTTGTACACCTAATAGCTAATACAATATTAATTTTCTAGAGAAAAGTACTCATGTAGTTTGCACATATGCAGCAATCTCAAATTTAAAAAAATGGACTTACACCACTATGACTTTAACAGCCTCAATTGTACCTTCATGTATTTTGAATGAAGAAAATACAAAAAAACAACTACATATGTACATACTTTGTAAGTCTAATTATCAAAAAAATAAAGTTTATAGGAACATTTACATATGAATATATAAAAAATGGAAGAAAATATTTTTTATTGGTTTTCGTCGTAGAAAGAGATGTTGTTTTTGGCACAGAGTGTTCATCGCAAAAAGATTTAATGCTGACTAGACATGATATTGACAAACATAGCAGCTACCAATGACAGGGGAGGCTCCGCGTCTGTGTAAGGAACTTTTCGATCAGCTTCTGATCCCGGTGCTAACACAATGCACCGTCCAAACACCATTTCTACTGCACCTTGAAGAAAACGGTTTTCATGATCATTTTGTTTGCACTGCTGGCTTCTACTGCTGGCATGCTTAACTAATTCGCTTGATCTTTCAGGAACTTTATTCGTTTAGCCTTTGTTGTGAACTTTAGATGTAGAGAACACCATCTACAGAGATGCTTAATTAGTGACATCAACCATATTATAAAACTCTGCTTAGGGCCAGCGCCATGTTCGTCTGCATATTTACCCAACATCCATTACGTCGAATCGACCTTTATTATTATAATAAAATTTGATTTTCGCTGGCTTGGTAGACAATGTTTTTTCACTTCTATTGTGCATGGATGATAGAAGCACGACCGACATATTTTTCCACATATGCACAGATTGTAGCATCATTATTGTTGACGAAATTGATAGAGTGATCAGGACTTTCTTTGGCAGGCTGCATGTTGCTTGGCATAAATCTCTTATTTTTTCTCACTGTACCAACTAATGCCATGTTCCAGGAGTTCAAGGCTTACCTAATTCTAAGGATGTAAGAAAGTTAGCGGGGACGTCATTTATTTCATAACCTCTAGACAATATCTCTATATACTATCAATATAAATTCAGTACAGTTCGTTAACCAACGTTTACCTGTCAAGGAACATTTGTTGGTTAACCGGTATTAATATGATATGTAAGGGATATGCGTTTGGTGTTTATGTCATACTGAGCTGGTTTAGAGGGTATATATTGTGTAAATTTAGATCTGACAGTGGTAGCAGTAAATGGAAATAATTGTTTGTCGGCGGTGATGCATTCGCATGGTTTGCATGCTCTTTTCAAAACAACATTTCACATACCGTTCAGCTTGGTTTTATTGTCTCTGTGTACACCAGCTGCAATAAGATTGCCGTGCTCATGATCACCTGTTTGGAGGATCAGTTTTAAAAATAGTTCAGTCTCAAATGGAGTGTTTCGGATACCTGGCGACCTCCGAAACTATTGCTTGCCTTCCCAAAGTATCGGGAGCTATGCGTTGGGTGACTTCCTTGCAATCACACTCGTGGGATCCAAACGTCCGAATTTAAAATACAAAAACAATCAACAAAAACGGTAAGCACACCGCTAATAGTGCAGTATGAAGCCGAGGAATAGGCGGAAATGCAATAACCCCATCCGGCGTACATGACGAAACTAAAAGTCATGGCGCTAGATGCATCTTTACCGAGACGGGAGCCGGTCAAGGTAGCAGTAATCCTGTTAATTGTGGTCAAGCCTGATGAATCATTTCAAAATTACATCCTTCACGTCAATAAGTCGGGCCAGGATATTTTATACGATCGGTTCGGGAAGAAGTGGAGAAGTACCACGGTATTGAGGAAATTCTTCGCTCCTCATTAAATTTACGCGATGGAGAGAGTGTAATGGCGACCGCAACTAACCTAGAGGTGGATCCGAAGCAAAATGCTAAAGATTCTCCAAATAGACCTCCATGGCAGTAAAAACACCTCTGCCGAGCTTTTCCTGACCCTGGAGGAGAGCGGTAACGATGTGGCTTTAATCCAGGAGCCGTGTATTGCAGCAAACAATGTGGTCTCGGAATTAAATTCACAAAATTTAAACACAATCATACCGAACGTTATAAGTAAGGTAAGAACGGAAATAATGCCAAGACAAAAATTAAAATCATATATAATAACTAATCTACAGATGATTTGACAGTGGTAGCAGTAGAGGACGGCAAGGATGAGCGAATACTTCTTGCGTCCTGATATATGGCGCACGACAAAAGCGCACCACTGCTCGAACATCAAAGTAGCCAGTGAAAGGAAGTTAGTCATCTGAACTGATGCCAAATCCCACCACCTCAACGACAGAGGTGAGTCGCTCTTAGCTTATATTTTACAAAACAAACTCACTATTGCCGACAGATGTGTGGAACCAACATATATTGGACCTACTTCGCAAAACGTTCTCGATATTACTCTCTTCACTTACGATAATATGATTGAGGACTGGAAGGTGCTCGAAACGCCCTAGTTCCCTGATCATAAGTAATTAAGTTTTAAAGATAATATCTGCCCTTCCCAAATAAGTAAAGTTCTAAGAAATCCCAGGAGTACAAACTGGGAACTCTATAGGAAAATCTTTGTAAGAGAATTGGGAGAGATAAATACTTGCACTTATCATTTAGATATTGAAATCAACATTCAACAATTCTCAAAAATGCTCAATAAAGTGTATCACATCATCCTGTATGAATAAATCGCAAACATAGGCCATCTTGGTGGAACTAGGAGCTGGGTTTACGAAGGTGCTATCTTCGCGAGATCTTTAAGTTGGCCAAGTCAGCAGAAAGTGAAGAATGCTAGAATGGATACAAGAATGTCCTTACGCATTACAAAAAGAAAGTTTGCATTGCCAAAAGAAACTCTTGGATGAATTTCTGTGGGAGCACGGAGAAAACGGTGGAGGTAGCCAGACTTAGAAAGCTGCTATCGAAACAACAAGGCAAGCCAAGCCTTCTCAGGAAAAGAAAACGGTAATTGGGCAATGACAGTGTTGACTCGCTTGAGGATCTTACTAGTCTGCACATTCCTGGCTGCAAAGTCGCTACAGAAAACGAACCAGTCAGAAACATAGTGAGATCCGTACTAGAATGTTTGATCAATACCAATAGGGTAGAATGGACAATTAACTCGTTTACGCCTTTTATATCAACAGGAATCGATTTAATATTCCCAGCCATGTCGCAAAAGGACTCTGACCTCGCAATTCCATGGTTGGGATGTATTTTTAAAGCATGTTTGAAGTATAACTATGTGCCTAAAGGCTGGAGGGTAGCGAGAGTTGTATTTATACCAAAAGCAAGTAAAATCAGACATCTCTTCTCAAAAGACTATAGACCGATTAGTTTAACTTCATTCTTACTCAAGACATTAGAGAAAATTTTTACAGCATATAGGGGATTCGATTGATCAAAAATTATCTGTCAAAACTTAACACGAATGGCAGATCTACAGAAACTACACTACACGCCTTAGTGCTCCATGTAGAAAAAGCAAAAGAATACGAGGAGTATGCATTCAACAATGTTTCTACAGAAACTATTCTAAATAGTCTAAAAGCTCTTAAAATGGATACAGCTGCCTATCTGTGGATACAAAGTCCTTTAAGCTGTAGACAGATAAAGACAAAGTGGAACGAAGCAACCATAACGAAGGAGACACCCTCAAGGTGGAGTCCTATCACCGCTCATCTGGTTGCTTGTGGTCAATGATATATTAAAACACTTTGATGGCAAACCTTCAAAACTAATTGCATTCGCAGATGACATTGCTATTATAAGAACAGGAAAATGTCTAGCGACTCTAAGTGCACTCATGAGTGACACCCAAAGAACTGTTAATAGCTGGGCTATTAAAGCAGGTCTAAGCTTAAATGCAGAAAAAACTGATCTGATACTCTTTACCAGAAAGTAGAACATCCCTACATGGTGTCCGCCAACCATGAACGGAACCGAACTTATCCTTAAAAAACAGACCAAGTATCTTGGGGTGATTATAGGTAGCAAACTACAATGGAAACTTAATGTAGATGCGACGGTGAAGAAGACCAATAATGCTTTGTATGTATGAAAAAAGATTCTTGAAAGCACATGGGGTCTGTCACCTTCTCTTGTGCACTGGTGTTATACAGCAGTAGTTAGACCTATATTATTCTACGGTATTTTGGTTTGGTGGACAGTAATCAAAAAGAAATCTTACTTAAAGCCACTTTAATAAGTCCACAGACTCGCGAAGCTATGCCTCACAGGTGCTATGAAAACAACTCCATTGGCGGCTCTTGAAGCAATCCTCAACCTGCATCTGATTGATCTCTTTGCGGAAAATCGTGCAGCTGAATCCGTGGAAAGACTACAAGTCACATGACAAATGAACACGTAATTATTTAAACATAGTTTTATATGACTACATTACTCCGATCCTGGACTCTGGAAAAAGGATAAAAGCCATATTAAAAAAGGAAGGTTGGTGCAATGGCACATTAATCTAGGCCCAATACCTTCAACGTCTATACCGATGGCTCAAAAATTACCGAAGGGGTTGATGCTGGCGTTTACTATGGTGAGTTAAACGTCAGCAAACCTTTAAGGCTACCTGACTAGAGCAGCATATTTCAAGCGGAAGTATTTGCCGCCAATAGAGTAGCAGAGCTCAAAGTGGATGCTGCTATCGGTTCCAACTTTAATATATACATAGATAGCCAGTCGTCGATATTGGCCATAACATCACACTGGTCATCAACCAAACATTTTCTAGAATGCAAGGCAGCAATAAAGACATTAGCTCCGTCAAGGAAGATTTGCATTTATTGGGTGCATAGTCATAAAGGCATTGAAGGGTACGAGACAGTAGACAAAATGGGAAAAAACGGAACTAAGGGGCGAGTAGATTAAATCAGCCTTTGAAGGAAATGTGGATGAATGCGAATACAAGATGGCAAAACTTAAACACCTGCAAAATCGCAATGATCTTATGTACACCATACAACACCAAATTCGCAAAAACTCTAATTTCATTCAATTGAAAAGACTGAAAAACTGTAGTGGGCGTATTAACATGTCACTGCATTGTAGCAGCGCATGAGCTCAAATTAAAATTAATTATTTGAATGCTCTTTATTGAGTGATTTATGCAGTCTTGTAGCTGCTGGGAGTGATTCAATCTCCTCGCAGTGCTTCCTCCAGGATTCTCTTTTAGATCTTCTCATCTCATTATTGTAGGCCGTTAGAGAATCTTGTAAGATGCATAAAAGTTTGGAAGAAGTGTTCTTTAGTTTTGTGACTGCGTGATGGGGCAGGTAATAAAGCCTAAGAGAGGACTTACAACGACTTCTTCCATATGCAACAGATATTATAAGATATTATAGATATTATTAAGATATTATAGGAGTACCTTGTCTTATTCGATTTTTAGCTCTGGTTTCCTTAAAAGTGATTTTTCATTACGTAGACTGCACGCTATGTGCCTTGAGGAGAGAACTAGTACACAAGTCCTTAAATAGCTGATTTACAACGTACCGACCCTCAGAATTTCACTGGGTGAAATAGCTTTTCACAGAATTGATCAGCTTTCGAGATTAGATATTTGTTTTTTGGGTGGCTTTTCTATCTCCCAACAACTTTTAGCTTCGGTGAAGTGCAAGACGACTATCGATGTAGGTCATACTTCCAAGTATATTTTTTCGAAGCCTTTCTTAGCTCACAAAGGGGTAAAAATCCCCACCATGGAGGAAATCTATCGGAGCGCTTTTATCAAATTTCGGATCGGCATATTGCAATTTTGGAGTCTCTGGGTATTGGGCTATGGTAGATAACACATTACCTTTCGCACTACTAATGCCGAGACCTTCAATTCGAAGTGGACAGAATGCGTCCCGATAGAAAAAATTGTTATCGCATTGGATATTATAACACATATGAGTCGAGACGGGTTTCGTCGGTAGTTTAAGAGGTGCCGAATGCGCTCGGATACGAAAGTGCCCTCAGAGGCAATGTTTATCACAGCTATTGCTTTATAAGTAATACCCAGGTGGTAAGTGCTGTATTTTACTAGTAGCTGCTACAAAACAGCTTTGATCTCTCTTTTGTGGAGCCGGAGAATCGATAGGAGTGGGCTCTATCAAAGTTGAATGCGTACGAGCATTGCTAAGTGGGGTTGAGAAGAGTTGAGAAAGATTTTGATTTCGTTGTGACGATCCACGATGCAACAGGGCGTGATTCTTACAAAGTTGAAACGATTGCATACGCTCATTTGCAGGAATTTCTTAAACACCCGGAGGTAGTGTGCCGCTTTGCACAGCTTTCATTTGTTGTTTTTGATAGTGTAGAATGATGGTTGAGTACTTGGGCGCACATATAGAGGAGTGGGCCGACCCGAGCCAGATGTTCGCAAGACAGAGACAGTTTCGTGTGTATGAAGATGTCGAAATGAAAGCTTCCAGCTTTCATCAATACTGGCACATATAAATAATAAACTTTAAAGTGGAAAAAGCTCTTTCTACTGAAACCTGGGTAGAAGGAACCGCAAAAACTTTGTATTTCTTCTGAATGATAGTTGTCCCAATACAGTTATATGGCACAACCGCTTCACCCCGGTTCAAAAGTGGTTCGGTTCAAAATCGGATTGCATCCCTGAATGCAGTTACCATTCTAACCAGAGTTCAAAGAAGTACTTAAAGAAAAAAACATTTCCCTTTTCAAGTTTAATAAATGTAAACAAATACAACCCCTGCTTCCACCTAAGTCGACAAAGAACATGTAGGTTGCATAGACAACGTCTTTAAAATTACTCTTATGTGGATATAAGATTACGCTGTCATACAGATTTTTTATTTCAATATTTGTCCCAGATAAATCCGCTTAAGGTCTCGAAAAGTCGGTCACGTTTGGGTAATGGGTTATATCTGCTTCTATTGAAGTAAAATATAATCCACCAAAGGTTTTTATGTTTACACCACAACTATAAAAAGTGATAAGGTGTAGATAATTCTCTTAAAGCCCAATTCTGATACAATTTGTCACCAAAGTAACAATTGTGACAAATTAATATTCTGAAATTTTATTAGTAACAAAAGTAACAAATAATACAACCTGCCAAATAGGAGGTAACAAGTTACTACCTGCTTTTAAATTAAAGAAATACATTTTTAATACTTAGAAAAGCAATGGAAGCAGCAAAAGTATACCGATAGGGACAGCAAACGACACCATATTTTTTCCCGCTCTCTTGAAATTATTAAAATTTACTACCGAAATTCGGAGTTAGTGGCCTCAACTTTAAGAGCGCTACGTCCAATTTATGGTCGTCATAATCGTCCTTCCAGATCAACAATTGATCGTCTAGTGGAAAAATTTGAATCCACAGGCACATCACAAAATGTTCTTGTGCCAGTGAGACAAAGAAGTGCCCGTAGTGTCAAGAATATTGCTGCCGCTGAGGCTTCAGTTCAAAAAAGCCCAAATGTGTCTCTCACACGTCGTTCTCAAGCGTTGGACATCTTTGTGACGTCGTTGTGGCGAATTTTACGAAAAGATCTTGGCCTACATCCTTTCAAGATCAAATTGACGCAAGAACTGACGCCGCTTGACCACCAGAAGCGTCGTATGTTTGTGAAATGGACTGAGCCTCATCATCTTCAGCGATGAGGCTCATTTCTAACTGAATGACTTCGTCAATAAGCAAAATATGCGTTATTGGTCAGGCAGCAATCCACACTTACTCCATGAGTCATCATTGCATCCCGAAAAAAATACGGTTTGGTGCGGGTTATAGGCCGTCGGCGTCATTGGGCCGTACTTCTTCCGTGATGATCAAGACCGGCACGTTGCTGTGAATGGGAATCGCTATCGTTTAATGATAACCGAATATTTTTGGCCCCAATTGGATGATATGGACTTGGAGGACATGTGGATCCAACAGGACGGCGCCACAAGCCACACAGCGAATGTCACAATCAATTTATTGGAAACCATGTTTGGAAGACGTGTTATCTCACGAAATGGCCCAGTCGATTGACCGCCTCGGTCGTGCGATTTGACGCCGTTAGACTATTTCCTGTGGGGCTACGTCAAGTCTATGGTCTATGCAAACAAGCCAGCGACGATTGATGAACTTCGGACGAATATCGAACTTGAAATTGCAGCAATACCGACCGATTTATGCTTGAAGACGTTGAGTTCAACGTCTAAACTTCTGCAAGCGTGCCCGTGGTGGCTATTCAAAAGAAATCGAGTTCCATACATATTGGCATTGAATGTACTTACACAGGAATAAAGAATTTCATTGTTTTATTTATTTGTATTTATTGAAAAACTCTTTATATCGTAAAATAGGACGAACAAGTTACACATATGTATATATGTTTAGTAAAATATGGATTATTAAACTCCTCTCCTTATCTTTAAATGAATCCTAGAACACAGTGTGCTTTATTTATTGTTAAAATTATAGTATATGAATGTTTAATATTAATTTAGGATCCGTTAGAGATTATTAAATTTATTAAGAATTTTAAGTTTATTGTTACCAATTTAATATTTATTAAGAAATTGTGTTTTTCTAACAAACTACATTTGTTTGCATTTCTTTGAATTTAATTCCATGTTATTTTATTTACACTATCTTGAGAAAAGTTAAATTTTTGTTTTTGTATCCAAGGAAAGATTGACATCATCTGCGTGCAGGTGAATCGTATAACTAATGTGATAAGAAAAGCCTTTGAAATTCAAGAATACTGCTCAGCAATTTTTCTTGATGTTGCTCAGGTATTTGATAGAATGTAGCATGAAGGTCTTGTATACAAATTAAAGTGTTTGCTCCCTCCTAGCTTTCATAAGATACTAGAATCATACCTAAAAAATCGAACATTCAGAGTAAGGGTCAAAGAATTTATAAGAAAGACAATGCATCCAGAGACTTAGGTGAACACTTGAAACTTGTAGAAACGTGGCTGTCGAAATGGCGAATAAAAGTAAATGAGCAAAAGTGTAAAAATGTCACATTTACATTAAGAATGGGTACATGTCCGGCAGTTACTCTTAATAATACTATAATTCCGCAAATCAAATAAAGTCACTTACCTTGGTATTCATTTAGACAGACGACTAACATGGCGGAAGCACATTGAAGCTAAAAGGACACACTTAAGACTAAAAGCAAATAGCCTGCATTGGCTTATTAACCATCGATTTGCACTAAGCTTGGAGTACAAAGTACTTCTGTATAGTAGTATTCTAAAGCCAATATGGACTTATGGCATCCAGCTGTGGTGTAACACAAGCAAAACTAATCTCGAACTAATACAGAGGGCTCAGTCCAAAATACTAAGAACGATCACTGGAGCACCATGGTATTTAAGAAATGAAAATATTCATAAAGATCTTAATTTGCCTATGGTTAAAGATGAAGCCATTCGCATAAAGCAGAGCTACCTGCAGAAACTGACAATTCACCCCAACCCGTTGGCACGATCATTGGTAAATACAATTCAGACATCCCGTCTCCGAAGAAACGATCTCCCAGCCATGTAATCTGCATCCACATGATGCACCATACAATTGTATACACTTGTATATTATGCTAAGACCCCATGATGCGCTAGGTCGCATTGGTCTGTACATAAATAGCATTAAATTATACAAGGCCCTAGATGCGCTAGGCCGCATTGGCCTTCTCCAAAAATGTTAACTCATCCACCTAAGGCCCTATGATGCGCTAGGTCGCATTGGTTTTCTTCGAAAATTTTAACTCATTCACTTAAGGCCCCATGATGCGCTAGGTCGCATTGGCCCTCTCCAGAAATTTTAACAAGTACAAGTAAAGCCCCATGATGCGCCAGGTCGCACTGGCTTTCTTTAAATAAACATTTTTACAAATCTTAACATGATTTAAGGTCCCATGATGCACTGTATGGCGTTGACCACGATGTTCGCTGCCTAATAATTTTATGAAATTTACAATTATTTATCAACTACAGTTACCTTAGATGTGTAATGCATCGTTTAGTTTTAAGATTTAAAAAACTTATTGTTAGTTCTTAAGCCAAGAAGATTCAATAAATAAAAGAATTTATAAAATAAAAATAAAAAATCTGCGTACAGTAAAATGTTGCAGTTTTTAATGACAGATGTAAGATCATTAATATCAAGTAATAATAGTATCGGACCAATACGGTTTCCTTGCGGTGCACCAGAAGTTACTTGGAAACTATTTGTTTTTTTTTTTAATTTATTAATAAGAATTGTAGTATGTGTAAACACACAATTTACTTTTAATATTAAGTGTAGTTTATTTGAGTAAATATAAATTAAATTAAATTGCGGATTATGAGACGAGTTGCGCGTGCAAAACCGGAAGTCAGAATGACATATCGAAGAAGACCATGAAGTAGTCTGCGCAACGAAAGTGGTTGCGCTTGCTGACGAGAGTTGCTGTATCATTCGCTGAAGATGGTTGATGTCCAGACTAGAGTATAGTGGAGTGACAATGCACGCCACATTACTCCCCCTCCATAGCGAAACGAACGCGTACTTTACGTCCAGATCTTGTTGTATAAGTTGTCGGTTGTTCTGTCGGTGATGAATGTGGCCCTGGAGTATCGTTGATTATGTATGCTGCTTTTAGACGATCGATGCTCACGTTTACTTTCTTTCCACGAATGTCGAGCTTGTAAAATTTATCAAAGCGCTCAATTACAGGGTAAGGTCCTTCATACGGCGCTTGCAGTGGTCGACGAACCATATCATTTCGAACAAATACAGCCGGTGTTGTAGCCAATTGCGTTTCGATGAAGGGTGACTGCTTAGCGTGATTCGATGTGTGCGTTGGTTTTAGCTTATACATGTGTGACTTTATTTTTCGCACAAACTCTGTATCTATACCATCGTCGCTGCTGTGGGTCCTCATAAATTCGCCTGGTAACCGAAGGCTGCTACCATAGACCATATCCGCAGGAGTGGCCTTGATGTCTTCTTTATACGACGCCCGATATCCGAGTAGTATTAAGGGCAGTACCTCAACCCACTGTTCTGTTTTATAACATTTAATTGAAGCTTTCAACGTCCTGTGCAAGCGTTCAATGATGCCGTTTGCCGCTGGGTGGTACGCGGTTGTTCGCAAATGCTTGATGCCTAAAAGTCTGTTCAATTCGCGAAACAATGATGACTCAAATTGACGCCCCTGGTCAGTTGTGACTTTTAGCGGAACGCCGAATCTCGAAATCCAATTTGAGTAAAAAACGAACCCAACAGTTTCGGCGCTTATGTCTTCCATTGGATAAGCTTCGACCCAACGAGTGAAGCGGTCGACGCAAGTGAGGCAGTATTTGTAACCTTTATTCTGCGGCAGCGGCCCGATGATGTCTATATTGACGTGCTCGAACCGTTGATCAGTCATCGCGTATGTCGAAATAGGTGCTTTGTTGTGGCGTTGAATTTTTGATTTTTGACACGGCAAACATAGTTTGGACCATTCACGACAATCTTTTCGTAAGTTAGGCCACACAAATCTCTCCTTTACTAACGTCGTGGTTTTTGACGCGCCTGCATGACTGAGATTGTGTATAGAATCGAATCCTATTCTGCGAAAACTTTCTGTTAGATAAGGTCGAGCTTTACCCGTACTAACATCGCAAAATATTTCAACATTGTCCCCAGGAATGATAATTGATTTTAAATGTAGACTTGTGTTGCCTTTTAGAAATTTTTTAAGCTCCTCATCGTTAGCTTGACTCTCTGCTAACAGCTTGAAATCTATACCTTTTGAAATATGAATCGCGTCGACGCGTGACAACGCGTCAGCTACCATATTATTTTTTCCTGGGAGATATCGAATGTCGGTGGTAAATTGACTTAAAAAATCTAAATACCTGATCTGTCTCGGCGAAGCCTTTTCCAACTTCTGTTGAAACGCGAACTGAAGAGGCTTGTGATCACTGAATATACAGAATTCCTGCCCCTCGAGCATGTGTTTAAAATATTTTACAGCTTTGTATGCGCTCAAAAGTTCGCGGTCGTATGTACTGTAACTTTGTTGAGCTGTGCTGAGTCGTTCTGAATAAAAACCGAGCGGTTGCCATTTTTCGCCATCGTGTTGTTGTAGAACTGCGCCTACGGCGGCGCTAGAGGCGTCGACTGCAAGTGCTAGTGGTGCACCGGGCTTTGGGTAGGCCAAAAGTGTTGCCCTGCACAATTCCTCCTTACAACGTTCAAAAGCATGTGTTGTTTCAGCACTCCATTCAATCATAGATTTGTCATGTTTTTTATTACCTTTTATTTGATTGGATAATAAGAGCTGACTTTCGGCGGCGTTAGGCAAAAACCGACGAAAAAAATTGATCATGCCCAAAAAACGCCTAAGATCACATACTCGCTCCGGCAACTTAAATTCTTTTAGCGCCTGCACCCTCTCAGGCGGTGGCTTAACTCCTTCGTTGCTGACCATGTAACCTAGAAAACGTATTTGGGGTTGACCCAGCACGCACTTTGCTGGATTAATTATTATGCCGTACTCTCGTAATTTTTCGAATACAGCACGAAGGTGCTGGCGATGTTCGTTGTCGTCTTTCGATGAGACCAGAATGTCATCTAAATATGGCCATGCGAAATCAAAATCGCGCAAAATGTGGTCCATAAATCGTTGGAAGGTCTGTCCGGCATTACGTAAACCAAAACACATGTAAACAAACTCGTACATGCCAAAGGGTGTCGTGATAGCTGTCTTTGGCACATCGGCAGGCTCAACAGGCAGCTGGTGGTAAGCGCGACGTAAATCGATCGTTGAAAAAATTTTACAACCATGAAGTGCGTGAGTAAAGTCATGCAAGTGTGGGATGGGATATCGATCGGGTTCGGTGACGCTGTTCAAGCGTCTAAAATCTCCACACGGCCGCCACTCCCCATTCTTCTTTTTAACCATATGCAATGGGCTCGCCCATGGGCTGCGAGAAGGGCGACATATTCCTGCATCCAAAAGTGTTTGAATTTCGGCTTTGGCTGCTTTCAATTTATCTGGTGCCAAACGACGTGGCTTAGCATAAACTGGCGGTCCCTTCGTAATGATGTGATGTGTTACAATCTGATTCGTCTTCTTAGAAACCAAATTGCTCTGCATGAGATCCTTAAATTCCAGGAGTAGGTCCTGAAAAGGAAGATTTCGATTAATACTCGATAAATTATTATAATCCACATTTATTGTTGTAATTTCGCAGCGTTGTGTAATTTTTGTTATTTCGTCGACAAGTTTTTTTTGTCGCA
This sequence comes from Suillia variegata, assembly GCA_949127995.1. Classification (NCBI taxonomy): domain Eukaryota; kingdom Metazoa; phylum Arthropoda; class Insecta; order Diptera; family Heleomyzidae; genus Suillia; species Suillia variegata. Next base: position 15,786,418 of record OX421846.1, read on the forward strand.
GATTAACCAAAATGTTGAAATGAGAAAGAAAATCTGCTCCCAATATTGGCTGAGTTACGTCAGCTACTACGAAAATCCAAATGAATTGCCGGCGAAGGCCAAAATTTAAAATCAAACGTTTTTCGCCATACGTTTTTATTGTAGATTTGTTGGCGGCGTACAAATAAATATCGCTCTGCTGACGACGTTGTGCGGTTGTTGGTGGAATGACACTAACTTCTGCACCGGTATCGACGAGAAATTTGAGGTTTGAATTTTTATCTGTTACGAGTAGGCGGCGGTTGTTTGCGTTTGGTCTGTCACGAACCGCCTTTGATGACAGACTACTTAGTTTAACGAATTTTTGCAAGGCTTACGGCACTTTTTTGCATTTTCGCCGAATTTTTTGTGGTACCAGCACATTTCGTCATCATTTCGGGGCGTCTGAGAACGCGCCCTAGACTGCGATCGCCCTCTTTCTCTTCCTCGTGAGCGTTGATTTATCGTTGACTTCAAATTCGCAATTTCTTTTGTCAACTCGTTGATTTGATGTGACAGTGTTGCTTGTTGTAAATTTTCGTTCGAAGACACTGCATGTACCTGTGGGCCGTCGCTAACCTCACTTATTTTGTCGGCCAAAAGTGCGATTTTTTCCAATGATTCGGTACTGATTGAAATAATAGACCGTATATTTTGTGGAAGCCTGTTCATCCAAATTGATTTCAGCATGGTGTCGTTCATCTCCTTTCCAGCTAACTGTCGCATTTCGCGTAGCAACTGCGATGGGCGCATGTCGCCGAGCTCCAAATCCTGTAGCAATTTTTTAATGCGCTTCTGCTCAGAATCAGCGAACTGCGCGATTAAACGCGTTTTCAAAACTTGGTACATGTCGCTTGTGGGTGGATTTAAAATGATGTCGCTTATTTGCGTCAGCACGTTGCTCTCGATCGCGGCCACGACAGAATGGTACTTCGTTTTGTCGCTCGTAATTCCCGCAGCGATGAATTGAGACTCCACCTGAGCAATCCACAATTCCGGCTGAGCGTGCCAGAAGGGTGGGATCCGTATTGCGACTTTTGCAATTTCAGCGCCCTCGCGGCCGCGCCGGGGCTCCGTTGCCGCTGCACCGCTGTTTGCGTCGACAAACTCTTCGTTCTGCATCGCGTTCTGTTAATTTATAATTTTTAATCACGTCGGGATCACCAATTTGTAGTATGTGTAAACACACAATTTACTTTTAATATTAAGTGTAGTTTATTTGAGTAAATATAAATTAAATTAAATTGCGGATTATGAGACGAGTTGCGCGTGCAAAACCGGAAGTCAGAATGACATATCGAAGAAGACCATGAAGTAGTCTGCGCAACGAAAGTGGTTGCGCTTGCTGACGAGAGTTGCTGTATCATTCGCTGAAGATGGTTGATGTCCAGACTAGAGTATAGTGGAGTGACAATGCACGCCACAGAATCAATCCAATTTATCAGTAAAAGTGGAAAACTAATTTCTATCTCAATCGACTAAACGAACTAAAGTTTGTTTATATTTATTTATATTTGCATTCAATATTTCAAGATTTGCAGTGTGGTGGGATTTGACCAAAAAATATTATAATATTGCTTCATCCTCGAGAAAACCCGTTAAGTGGTCGAAGTCGATAAACTATAAAAAAATCAGAATGTCTGGTCGGATTTAAATCCGGTTTTCTGCTTATGGTCTGAAAGCTCATCAAAAATAAGTTAGTCAGATTTTGATCCAATTTTTTGCATTGATTATGCATGATTAATTATCCACTGAAACTAAAGTTTTAACAAATCTATAAGTTCTTTTATGAATCTCTTCCATTGGTATTTCTTCAGCGCTTCCTTTACAACTTTGTTATGCAAATCGGTGCTAAATGTGCTGTTCAAAAAAAACTTCCACTAGGTTTTCTCCAGAATCTAAGAGTGTTCTCCAGAACTTTTAGATAAAAATCGGTTCTATTGGCACGAAATACCAACAAAATCCATGTGCTCTCCAAAAAAATGTTTTCCTCCAGTTTTTCTGCAGATACCTAGCGTGTTCTGTAGAACTTATAAATGCAAATCGGTTCTATTGGCACTAAATAACAACAAAGCCATGTGCTATTCAAAACTTACATTGGAATAATGCAAATTTATGCGTATGCATTAAAACTTTTATTTTTAATAAGTCGGTTCTATTGGCACAAAAGTACCACAAAACCAATATACTCTTCCGTGATTTAAATTACTTCAGATATATGTTGAACTCTTTTTTTTATTTGTTTTTAAATAATTATATTCAAGATAAAATATAACTATAGCATGATTAAGTAATATGTTCGGTCTCCCATTTATAAAAGCTCCAGGAGCAAAAAAATGTGGATTTATGACTTCATTAAAATTTATTAATTTGAGAGCATAAATGTGTGTTACATTATTTATGTCTTATAGTACCCAGCATTGCCGGGTTTTGTTTTTAATAGTAACATTACAATTGGGCATTTTTCATTTTTATCCACCATAAGAAGTTTTAAATCGTTCCTTTGGTAAATCCTGGCAGACTGAGTGATTTTTCAGCCTACGATAAATAAAATACCTCTACAACTGTCCACCCGGATACAAAATAAGTGAACAGTTATTTCCGACATTTTTCAACTCTCTTGGATAAATGTTTCTCGCTGCTAGTGATTATAACGCAAAACACATGTATTGTGGTTCCCGTCTTTTACCACCGAAGGGAAGGCTGCTGGTCTTGACGTAGTTTCTTCAGAGATGTAAACATTCTGACCTACATACAGACTCAAAACTTCCGACGTCGTCGATTTTTTAGTCTTTAAAGCTTTAAACAATTAACTACTGAATATTTACTAGATCTATCATCATACCATACTCCTATCCTCATTTAGATTAAATATTATCCAAGCTATTAGATTAATTTAATAAATAAATTGACATCAAGCTCACAAGTCGGCTCAAATATAGACAGAATATAAGCTCACACATAAACCCTAATGTGCCACTTAGAACAAAAGACGAAATAAATATATTGTATAAAAATCTTACTTTTCTTTTTACTCAAGCAGCTGCCGCTGCAACTTCCAGCACATCCACAAATAGTTCAACCTATAACAAATGCATCAAAGAATAAAGAGAGTTTATTGAATAAGAACAGGAAATACGCCGCGAATGGCAGAATCACAGATCTTCGTCTCAAAGAAATGAGCTGCGCGGCACCACCCGAAGTTTTAAAAAGCAGCTAAAGACAATAAACACCACGATGAACAACTTTCTCACTTACAAAATCTCAAACTACTCTCTTTGGCGAGCTGCTAAAAATATGAAAAAAATTGGCACCACCCCCTTCTGCTATTCTTACTATATTTATTTTGACTTTATTTAAAAATCGTCGGTTTAATATTTGTTTTTAAATACTTTGAAGGGGTTACATACTCTCGGAATCCAACCGGCGAAATTTTTGTTTGCAATCGTGTTTTTAGCCAAAATCTACAACTTCCACTAGATAAGACTGCAATTCCTATCCAAACCGGAAACTAAAGAAACCTCGCTATCTACTTGAAATACTCCGTCCACCGGTTGTGTATCACTTTTTGCAAACACACTCATAACCAATATAATACCAGTAAGAGAATTATCTTCGGCTATGCCAAAGCTCACATACCCTCCGACAATTCAGTGAAACTAAAAAATATGCTTCTATTAGAACATAAGCGCTACATATCTCTTTTATAAGTGGGCGTTGTTCTTATCGGATTACGCCTCTTTTTTGTAAGTGGTTTTGTAATCCTACCTAAGTGTTAAATACAGACTTTGAACTGGTTATTTACGCTATACCTAGTTTTAATCATATTTTTCCGCATGGAAAAGAGTAGTGGGAGGTGGGCGTGGTTCTAAGCCGATCACGCCCACATTAAGTAAGAACAAAGAGATTGCTGATAAAAGCATTTCCTTTGTTCTTGATATATTATAAATAGAGCATAAGATAGAATTTAAATCAATCTTTGTATAACTTAACTGAAATAAAGATTAACAGCCTTATTATGACAATCAAAACGAAACGAAACGTTTCACTCAAACTCATTCATTTTCGTTTTAATTTGATATTATAAGTTATCAAAAGCTCTTTCGTTTTCTTTTCGTTGAGTATTTTTTCTAGTCACGTATGTACGTTGCACATAGATATTTCTCGCACAAGCTTTTTAGTTTTCTAAAGAAAACAACAACGTTTTTAAATGGTGGCATTTTTGTTTTAGAATTTTGTTTTTGTTTCAAAATATTATAAATATAGTTAACAAAATGTTTTTAAACGCGGGTTTCCAGCGATTGAGTGAAAAGGAAAAAGATGAAAACCGAATGCAGATAAATTTGATGAGAAGAACACTAAGGGAAACCGGGAATATTTTCACAATACCTATTCAGGAGTAAATTTTGTTCTATATGCTTCCGATTTTTCACTATACAATTAAAGGTGATGAATATAATTGTATGTCAATTCAATTGGCTTTATTTGGGAAAATATTCCTTTATCTCCTGAAATCCAACTTCCTACCGTTGCTTACGAAAATTAAAATTTTTTTTAGATTGTTAAGTACTTTTCGAATGAATAACAATTTATTCCAAAGCAATTTTTGTTTGCAATCGTGTTTTTAGCCAAAATCTACAACTTCCACTAGATAAGACTGCAATTCCTATCCAAACCGGAAACTAAAGAAACCTCGCTATCTACTTGAAATACTCCGTCCACCGGTGTGTGTATCACTTTTTGCAAACCCACTCATAACCAATATAATACCAGTAAGAGAATTATCTTCGGCTATGCCAAAGCACTTATTTATTCGAAAGCAAAAATGTATGTGACTAAAACGAAATTTCGCGTCATCAATTTTCGTTCTGCATAATACCGTGATTAGAACAAAAAGCTTTTTCCTCTCTCAAAAATTAATTTGAGAGGTGTTCCGTTTGTTTTCGTTTTATTATAATAGCAATTTTAGTTTCACTCACATTTCAAAACGAAACGAAGGAAAACGAAAGGTTCATAATAAGGACGTAAAACTTTTTAAAAACCCTTTCGGGTCAATCAAAAAGTTAATTTGCATTGGTGTGAGCAAGTGTAGTTCCTCTTTGAATTCCGTCAAAGCAATGACAATTTCTTATATACAATAATATCGTAAAAGTTAAGGAGCGTTCAATGCCTTCCTATCTTTTAATTTTGTAATTTTTTTACAATAGACAACTAATTGTGCTTTTAGTCCTTCAACTATTTCTTGTTCATATAATAGTGTAAAATTGTGTGTGTAACCCACTGAATTGACATTGGTTATTGTTGATATTGTTGTTGTAGATGCAGTTGTCATAAAATGTCGCAAAGGTTTGAAAGTTATATAACTTTCAAAAATGTTGATGTTTGATTATTTGATTAAAAGTGTTTTCGGAGGATATTCTTACAAGTGCTTTCGATATTAAAAGTATTTTAATTTTGCATATATTTGTTTACATAGTTCATTAAAATCAATTTTGAGCAAGATAAAGTTTATTATTTAAATTTTTGAAAAGTTGTGATATTTTCTATTTTGTAAACAAAAAACATTTTTTTTTTTTTCCGTCTTCTTAAACTGTAATTGTATGTTTCTTTTATATTATAGCTTTGTCTAAATCAACAGTAGCAGTATCAACATCAGCAACAGATATTTCTCATACCAACACTTTTCATACAAAAAGGTCAACTTCAACATCGAACTCTGCAGCAATAATATATTCGCCAATAGAAACATTTTTATCATCAACACCATATGCAAACTTTGTTACTATGAGAAATGCTACTGAAAGTAACGGCAGCAGCACACGTTATGTAACTGAAGCTTCATCTACAGTTTCGTCGTCTCTTAAATTTTCGAAGAATTCAAGCAAGCTTCCGATGGATTCAACTGAATTTTCAAAAAATGAATTTTCTGGTGAGTTAACTAAGGCGCGTGCTTCTTCTTTCAAATTTTTTTTTTAATCAGTACATTAACAAATATCTTGATCTTTCGTACTTTAGAACGTCCAAGCAGGCCGTATTTAGGTGTGTGGGGGGGGCGAAAGGGGCAAATGCCTCGGGCGCCACATGGAAGGGGCGACACTTGTCACTTGTTGAGGAAATTGAAACTCAATGGAAAAGTAGTATCAGGGTTCGGACCATAGCATTCGCATTTATATTAAGTAGTGAATGAAGGAATGATGAATAAATAATGTTATTAAAACTGAGAACCTGTTTTTTTTTGTTTCTCCATCTACTTTTCTCAATAAAAATAAAGTAAAGATTTCAAGTAGGATGCTGTTGCAAATAAACTGAGGACCATTTTTATTTACTTTTCTATCTGTGAACAAGCGGAAATTAACTTCAAAAAGAGGAAAAAGTGTTTTAAGGTATTTAATAGATTTTAAATACATCTGCATTAAATTCTGTTTACAAGTACAAATATCAAGTTTTGTTTTGTTTCTAATAGGCATACTAAAAATTTAAACTTCTGAAGAAAATTTTCATTATATTTACACAGGATTGTAAAAGAATTCATCTTTTTTAAATAAAAAAAAGGAATGAATTTTGATAAAATTTGGTTAAAAATGTAATATAAGTATCATAGCTAACAAACCATTTCTTTATTTAAAAAATGCAGTTGAATATTTAAACAAATCACAAAGAATGAATTAAATACATGACAACAATTGTATAACTTATTTTATATTGATTGTCCAAAAATAAAATATACACCGTTGAAAATCGAATTTGACGAACTTTTGGATGCCTTTTTTTTTAATTATATAATGGTCACTTAAAATTGCAATTAAATTTTTAGAGGTTATTATTCCGATGATGAGCTAAATACACTTTGTCGTTCGCTACACCACATACGAGTACATAAGCGAGAGTGCGCCAATTGTATTTGCTTGAGCTCTCACACAATTTAGTAAATTTGGTTTAAGTTTAGCTTAAAACAATTGTTTTAAAATACAGATTGATCGTAATCTACATATGAAACATACATAGAGATTCACCGGGAATGAATAACTGGTAACAAAACAATTGTCATGCGATCTTATTGTAACCACATTTTTTTTAAATCAAGTGAAAATATTCCATTACTAGCTTAAATAGAATCAAGTCTTAGTTTATTTGTTAATTTTTTTTTTTTTTTTTAACGATATTTGATTTATTGTATATTCTAAATTAGATTGACAATATTATTTCAGAGATTATTACTAGCATTTTGGTAATAACTCACACCAGTGTGTGGGTTATTTATTACTTAATCAAAGAGCAGGTTTGTAACTATAACTTAGCTTTAATTTTTAATATTAGTAGGATGGAAGATCTGCTCTTCTCAGTCGACTTATGTTGATGATGCGCAGAAGGTTCTTAGCCAGTGGGTTTGGATGCGCTTTTAGTTTTTCCTCGTACATACTTCTTATTCTCGCAATTTCATCTTTGACCATCCGAATTTGTAAGTCTTCGTGTTTGTTAATTAAAACTTAAAAATTTTTCAGCCTTGCCCATCATTTTTGGAATTATATTTGAATGAAAATCTGGTTAATTTGGTAATTTTGTACCAAATTTGTGTTCTGCATACAAATTTGGTTACTCTCCGTTGTGTGTTTGTAAATATTGTCACCATATACCACTAAACTGAGTTTCACAACTGTTGCAGTTAACTTCCCGGTATTCGTATTTGTATGTAACTAAAATTGAAGTAGCAATTTCCGGTCTGATTTAGTTACTATGAACCAAATTTCTTCATAGTAGTGCATCACGTTCCTGAGCTATGGCGGTGGGTGTTAAATAGTCCCGTTTATCTTCGTAGAGCATAGCGTTCCTGAGATATAGCGGTGGGCGTTTAATTGATCCAACCACGCCAACTTTTTGTGATTTGGTAGATTCCCATTCACCTAAATATCAAGTTTTATGGTTGTAGAGCTTCCCGTTCCCGATTTACGGCAGTGGGCGTAAAATTGATTTAACCACGCCCACTATTGGTGGAGTTACCGACAGTGACCATACCATTTCTATTTCCAAATTTAAGATTTTTTTGGAGTAGTATTAGTGAAATAATCGATTTTTTTTACTTAATTTTATTAATTGTGGGCGTGGCAGGTTTGATATAGCATATCATTCCTTCCAGACCCATCCCGATATATGTTCCAAGTTTGAAGTAAATCGGCTCAGCCGTTTAGACGTGAAAACGGTACAAACGAAAATAAATTATAATATTAGTAAGGAAGTAAAATCCTTACAATATTGCTAATACAATATTGTGGCGAATATACCGAATGCTATAGTGCTGTGTACTTTCTTGGCAAATAGGCTAAATGCGAAGCAGTTTTTGGGTGTTAAATTTCGTTTGTCACATTTTCGACACTTAGTTGCATTGTGTACGAAAATGTATGCATTCAACTCAATTAGCGAATTGCACTCAATTTCTTTTTTGTTCTTTGCTTTTGTTCTAGCCTATAGAAATACGCCATGGTGAAACAAATTATTTTTCGATCCATTTCACATATTCTATTTTTAAGAATATACATAAAAGACAAATAGTAATGTTATTAAAGTTGTAAAACTCTGGAATCAGCTCCTAAACTACGGTATAGTCAAACAACTTAAACTTCTCTGGAAATACGTGGCCACGGTCAATTCCAATAAATTTATTTCTTTAAACATACTTAATAAATAAACCAAAACTGTCATTTTTTTAAATCTTTATATTGCACAAGAATAAAAACCATTCACTTCTGGATTATAATATTAATAAAATTTATTTAAAATATTACAATACTAAAAATTTTTACTTTAGTATTGGTTCCAATCGTGTAGAAAATAAGGAACATATAACAAAAATTAAATACATTATTTTTATTATTGATAAAGGCTATAAAAGCACTGCGACCTGAAAAATCTATTGTGCAGCCTCGTTGCCCTACAAACACAATGCTAGACTATTTATAAATCTTGCAATTATTGTGGTCTTAATTTTTTTTTATCATTAGGAACTAGAATCCCATAGCCTAAGTAGTTAGATCTGCGTCTTGCCACCGCTGGAAAAGTGCAAAGAACATCTTCAGCCGTTTCATGCTCCTCTAGGCAGTGTCGGAGTTTCTACACTTTTCTTTGCGAGAGAGTCCACTACTTAACTGCCCTCATGCCCTTCATGTCCCAGTATCCATATCAGAGTAACAGAATTCTTCGCTGTTATGGTGTTAAGAAGTTTTAGACGAACCCAGATTTTTGATTGGAATGATAAGTTCATAAGCGATTTTAGCTCTAAGGTGTTAACCTCCGCCTGAAAAATGGAATCAATTTTCCATCGCAATTGTTTAACGGAAATTTGGCCCTACAATTCCCGCTCCAGCACTGCCATCTTCCAATTTTTTCGTAGTCCCCATTTTTGTTTACCATACAGCTTTTGGCAAGCAAAGTTTGCACTTAAGGCTTTATTTGTTATGTGTTTTTCGAGTTAAGCCTTGTGCTTAAATGGAAATAAAAAAGGGGTTTATTCTCTAAAAATGTGTAAATAAAAAGAAAGAAAAACCAATGACATTAATATTAATTCTTCAAATTTATTTCCGTAGAAATATTGCCGCAATATTTACCGTCTTCGTTCCTATAACGAGTGACAGCCATACATGTTTTAAACTTCGGAGAGGCCGAAGTGTGGAAACACAATATTCTTAATTGACGCCATCTATGGTTCAAAAACCAACTAAATATTATGCTAAAGACACGTGTGGCTTAAGCATAATGTATTGTTAATGGTTTTTCTAGGTCAGAGTTTTGTCTAGAATTACTCCAAAAAATTTAATTTCCTCAAGAATCAAGTTGCGCACACTAGGTGTGAATAAATTTAGCATTGTAAGTCTAGGTTAAGAATCAAAATTATTTTTTTTTATTATATTTAAATTAAGTATGCACATGATCTTTTATGTTAAGAAAATAACTGGATTTAAATTAATTTAATAACTTTGGCCTATAATAATGAAGTCAAAAACGGAAATATTGTCTTATTAAAATTTATCATAAGAATAAAGTTGCAAGCGAGGTTACAACCCTAAAAATGCGTTTGGAAAACGCTACAGCAACTGAAAATTCGATCCTCGTAGAAAGAGTTTGTAAATATTGAAAAACAAAAATTAGAAATGAAGAAAGTAAAAGACAATATTCAAATTGGCAGTTGCTTCTGAGTCTTTGCCAGGAGCAGTGAAAGAGTTTGCCGACAAGTTGGAAATAATTGAAACGAGTCGCGAGATCACGGAAACCAGCTAAGGGTAAGAGTTTCATGAAAAACAATAAAATTGATCAAGGACAGTTAGAGGTGCTGTCGCGAATTTTATTTAAGTAAAGCGTATTGCGCCTTAAATAAAATTATTATAGTTCGGGTTAATTTTGGTTAACTAAGGCATGACATGCCAATTAACCAAAATCAAGCGGCACCGACCAAGGACATACAAAGGTGCTTCCAAGAGTATATTTTATTTAAGAAAAGCTTCTTGGCGTCTTAAATAAAATTCAAGAGACCCCGACTAAGACAATACCGACAAGAAGACATAACGCCATTCCACGAACCCCCACACGACGCGTCATATGCTAAGCCGATCGTAAAAAAAATACACGCGCAGCCGAATAAACGTAAAATCGAACACCGCCAGGAAAAGACGCTGGAATTTAATAGTGGAACGAAATAATAGAAACTGTGAAATTAAAAGAAATAATGTATATAAATAGAATTTAATAAAGAAATACAGTAAATAAATATAAATAAAAATAAAACAAGTTGTGCCAGAATTTCTTACTCTAGTCCCATATACAAACAAATTTCTATGCATGAACCCTGGACACCGGCGAGTTATATCGCGGCGGAAAGGTTCTAACCATGATTACCAAATCATCAGCAAATCCGTGAACTTCGACCCTTGGTCATTTGCCTGATTGGTAAGCAATTTGTTCAATACGGAGTACCCTCGACGGTTCCACTGTCCTGGAAAGTGAGTGTACAGCAGTAGCTGTCCCGTTTCCTCTATGCTTTCTGTAAAATTTCTGTCTGCAGTCTTGTAGCTGCTGGGAGTGATTTAATCTCCTCGCAGTATTTCCTCCAGGTTTCTTTTTTAGATCTTCTCAGCGCATTATTATTATCCGTTAGAGAAATTTTGTAAGATGCCCAATCGCCATTACACTTGGTTATATTAAAGACCTGACGTGCTCTCTTGCGCAGCTCGTTTAGTTATCCACTCCTTCATAGGATGTTTCTTAAACGTTTCTTCACTACAAAATGGCCATAGAAAACTTTGTTGCCCAGTTCTTTCACCTTTTCAGCCGACACAGCGATCGCGAACCCGATAAGATTGCCTTTCTGTTATCGATGAAGCACCCGCCATTCCTTGACACGAATGCCCGAATTTTGCGACTCCACTTGTCCAAAAATTCTCTTATTCTGCTAAGAAGCTGAGCCAGGGAAGCAGCCGACGAAGATTTTGGCCTTCGGCACTTCCGCCTCGATCACCACCTTCAACTCGGCTCCCCCGATGGCTTCAGTGCTGGTATTAGCTTCTTCGACCAAGCCACAGTCTCATCGCCTAAACAGTTTATTATTAACCATCCGAGCTCAAAACTGTAGCCTGCAAAGTGAGGCTTTGCTGTACGTTCTCTGGTCTCGAACATCTTATCGATAATACACCTCTGTACCTTTGCAATTTCATCCGTAAATCATATTGCCTCCGGGTATTGTCCGAATCTTATTGGCGATGATAGTCTCTGCTAGAGTAGACTTTCAACAGGGAACCTCAGAAGGGGCGCCTTGCAAGGCCACTCTTTTAGAGACCACCGTCGCCACCCTGCTGGGACTAGATTTGTCCACAGGCGTGGTTTCAACCTCCTTCATCTTACCACAAGACGGAAAAACGGGCGCAAAAGGTGGCACTGTTGGCAGATTGCCAACAATTTTGTTGCCTTCTGATGCGAATCGTTTTTTAGGCTTGGAACTCGATGTTGGCGTAGAACAACCCGATCGAGAACATTTCGGGGTCAAGAAAATTTATCTCTTGGTCCGACGAAATGAATTTAAAGGTGTGCCGTATTTTGCATTTTTTTAAATCCATGCGGTTTAAAATTACAAATGTGTGAAATGGGAGGGCTAATTAAAACCGTGGGTTCACCGAACCTTGCACGGAGTTCGATATTAGGCTTGACTCTACCCCATTAAGCAAGTTCACTGGCATATCTGTTCCACCGTGAGTTTAAGGGATTTGTTTTAGGTCATTTGGTCTGTTCACACTATAGACTGTCAAAACATGGCCTTGACGGTATGAAGTGTAGACATACCGTGTCCTAGAAAGTTTTCCTTCTCCCCGCCCGACTATCAAGTGACTTAAATCCAGCAGAGACATGACCGTACTAGAAATAAGCCATTGGTCACAAGGATAGCAGCACTTCCCCGAGGGCTGACCAGCTGCTTGCTAATCAAGACTGTTTTACAGTCACTTAGATTGATAGCTAGGCATAACGACTGACCAAGAGTACAACTATTGTGTTACTATCGGTTCAGCTTCTTACAGAGTTAGAAAGCATTAAATGTTTTTTTCACTCGGAGGCTAAAAATCAAAGTAAAATGAAATCAGAACCAATATAATTCTATTTTACTTGGATTCAGTCCTAAACCACGCCAACTGATGCTGTTGTTGTTAACTCCTACATTTCGAAGGACAGTTAGATCGTTTTCGTTTGTTTATTTTTCAGAGATCATCCCACTACTTGTGCTTTTCATGAAGAACAATTTCTGTTGGCCTTCCCTTGACCCCTTGAGGTATGTGTGCTGGGCAGTGGATAAACTGGAGCCTACCAGAAAGTTTCTTATATGAATGTCCAAAAGCCTTTCAAACGTCTTAAGTACAAAAGAAGTTAGACTTATAGGTCTGAAGTCTTTCGCAGATTCGTGCCCCTTTGGTATGAAAACCACTTCAACCTGCTTCCAGCTGGCTGAAATGTGTTTAAGGTTAATGCATGCTTTAAAAATCTCGTTTAGCTTTGGTATCACCATGTCCGACATTTCCTGTAACATGATCGGCATGATACCATCCGGACCTGGTGATTTATAAGGATCACAGTCTATGATCGCCCATGTAATCTTGTCTGTTGTAACTATGCCATTGATTACCTGCGATGACTGTTATATTCTGCTCCACTGAAATGCAGGAATCGTATTTAATTTTCCATTTAAATTCTTACCTTACAATATTTTTAACATATCGCTCCGTACCCATGGCTTCTAGATTTACGCGATATCAAAAATGACGAAGAGGTTGTTCGTTGCAGTCCTGGAAAGCTGCAGGCTAATTTGTACGATCCTTAGGACCATATTTGTTTTTTTTTTCGGTGAAGACATCTTCAAACATGCCATCCAGCAACTTGCTGGTGTTGTCGACTTCCTCCTCCTACTCCTCCGGATTCGAAAAGCGGACAATTTTTAATTTAGTGAACATTTTTCAGAAACGCAGCTTGCTACCCGGTTTTTTTCAGTGGCTTAAGACATTTGTCAGCGATACAAAAGAGGAATGACGTGCTATTATCTGCGGATCCTTCGCTTTGATGACTGTCCAGTCATTCATTAAGATAGCACGGTTGTGGGCTCAGGATTTCACTCGCCGGGATAAACTTGAGCGTTAAGCCTTCCCATGCATCTTGAATCCCACGCACGGCTTTTTTAAGAAAGTGCAAAGAGAAATGATCTTCACACATAATGACACGGAACCGCAGGCAACTTCAGCAGAGTCGAAGTTGTGGACACTACCATCTGGGTCCTCCATGAATGGTACATGACAAGTCGAGACAGTATTGCTTCAATTTTATCTTCTCCAGGACAGGCCTTCCGCGATTGCGTTCGTATACCATCTCCAGTTGTTACGTTTGCCACCCAGGTGGGAGGCAGCCACCTTGCTCCATTTAGGTGCCACGGCAGTTCCATTTAATATCCGATGTCTCGTGTTTTGGCTTCACCGCTTCGTACGTCTCGTAGTCGTTCACTACTTGGAATGAACAGATCCACATATCTCGTTTTTTTTCTCCTCCTGGATAGCTTGGGTTTTCTGGTACTGCTTCCTTTAATATCCTGTCGTTTCTCCATGGCCTCGGCAGAAGTTAATGGCTTAGCAGGGATCACCGGACTACTGTAACCAACAGCACCGACAGTTCGCCTTGGAATAATTGTGTCCTGGTTGGAAGCCAATAGTTCGTTTTCTGAGGGATTACCGAACCCTCCCCCAGTTTTTGTTTGTCTCTCCAGTTTGTCCAACCTTCGTTCCAGTCTGTCTGGTTTTATCTGAATTTTTGTTTTGTTTAGTTGTCATGTGTTTCGTATGGTCACCTGCTCCACTAGTTATTAGTAAGAGAAAAAAGGAAGGTCTGCCGTGGCAGGGGTAATGTTTCACTCCGAAAAAAAACAGCATTATTGAAACCCTGTGCTGCCAAAATTATCCAGTAGACACGGTGTTATTGGCGGCGCACAGTGGACTGAAAGCCTTTTTTAGCGGCTAAAAGTCTGTACCTTTTGAACCAATAGTGTTAAGCTTTCGACAGGAATTTCCTTCTGAATTTAAATTTTATGAAAATCGACTTGGTAGTTTAAAAGCACTTCAAAGTCGAATTCGAAATATAAATTTATTTTAAGTTTTTGTATGAAAGATTTAGCTTATTATCTATGAAAACCGATTTAATCGTTTAAGAGCAATTCACGGTAAAATTTATATTTTTATATCATTCGCCACGTGCAAGTGCACGTACGTATATTGAGTTTATTCTTCCATTTGTAACGCCCAGAAAGGTGCGTGGTAGGTATGACAAAGTGTATATATAAATGATCAGTGTCGGATTCTGAGTCGATTTAACGATGTCCATCCGTCTGTCTGTCCCAGCGATAGCAGCCATAGTTTAAGAGCTATTGGTATGTGAGCTCCTATGCACCATGCCGAGGCTAAGTTCGAAGATGGTTAAGATCGGATCAAAACTTCTACCCCCTCCCCTACAAACCACCTCTTTCCATACGAAAAAAAAAATTAATTAAAATAGTTCCAGTGCAGATATCCAGTACTAATTCAATAGTTTTCACTTTAGTAGTAACACAAAACTGCTCACAAAAAATGGGTGTGATCGGATAAGAATCACGCCCACCTCCAATACAAAACACCCCTTTCCATTCGGAAAATAATTATTAAAAATAGCTGCAGCGTAGATAACCAGTTCAAATTCGGTATTTAACACTTTGGTAGGAACACAAAACTATTAACCATTTTATCCGTAATCAGATAAAAACAACGCCCACTTATAATAGTGACATGTAGCACTTATGTGCGAAAACAAGCACAATTTTGATGTCACTGAAATGGCGAATGGTATATGAGCTTCGGCATAGCCGAATATAATTCTCTTTTTAGTTTTTTTTTAGTTTTTGTTTGAAGAAATTAGCTTGTTAGCTAGGAAAAAATAATTGTTTATAAAAAAATTAGTACTCTTCAATTATAAATTCCTTGATCTTTTCTGAGTTAAAATTGATGAAAATCGACTTAGTAGTTTAAGAGCAGTTTAAGGTCAAAGTCAAAATATTTTTTTTTTAAGTTTTTGAATGATAAAATTAGCTTGTTATCTATGAAAACTATTTCAATATCAATAAAATAAATAATTTTAATATTGAGTTGTCGAAAAAGTCTTTTCGTATTTTGTCAATAGATGTCGTTGGAGTCGTCTATCTCCAGTGCTACCAATCAAATTGTTTCATACCATATGGTGTTGGAATGGTGACATTTTATGCTTCATTAAAGCAAAAAAAAAAAATTAAATTCGGAGAAGTTGAAAAAAAGTTACAGCTGTTAAAAAATGAGTAAAAATAATGAAGAAATTCGTTATATTTTGTAATTTTTGTATAAAAAAGGGAAGAATACCACGCAAGCCAACAATAAAATTTGGGAGACGATGCTGTATCAGTTCGTGTAGCACAACAACAATTCGCTCGCTTCTGTTCTGAAAATTTCCATGTGAAAGATGCACCTCGCTCTGGTCGACCTATCGTTGAAAAAGTCGATGAAATTATGGAAAAGATTGACCAGGACCGTCACTTAAGCAGCCATGACATCGGCAAGGAACTAAACATTCATCATCAAACGTTTTTGAACAATTTAAAAAAGGCTGGCTGCAAAATGAAGCTCGATGTTTGGGTACAACATGAATTGTCTGTGAAAAATTTGATGGATCGAATTAACATCTGCGATTCTTTGCTGAAACGAAATGAAATCAAACCATTTCTGAAGCGAATGGTAACAGGAGACGAAAAGTGGATCAAATAAGACAATAATGTGCGAAAAAGATCATGGTGCAAGCGTGGTGAAGCTCAACAAATGGTTGCAAAGCCATCACGACAACGCTAGACCACACAAATCTTTGATGGGAAGATTTGATGTATCCACCATATACCCCTGACCTTGCACCATCGGACTACTATTTGTTTCGGTCAATGCAGAACACCCTTAATGGAGTAAAGTTGGCTTCAAGAGAAGCCTGTGAAAATTACTTGTCGCAGTTTTTCGCCGAGAAACCACAAAAGTTTTACACTAATGGAATAATGTCTCTAGTGGAAGAATAGCAAAAGGTGGTCGACCAAAATAGTAAATATTTGGTTCAATAAAGTTTATTATAAATATAAAAAAAAATGAGTTGAAGTTTGATTAGAAATTGGAAAAGACTTTTTCGACAACATATATATAAAAATGAATTCTTCTTTCTATCTATCTATCTATCTATCTATCTATCTATCTATCTATCTATCTATCTATCTATCTATCTATCTATCTATCTATCTATCTATCTATCTATCTATCTATCTATCTATCTATCTATCTATCTATCTATCTATATATCTATCTATCTATTTATCTATCTATCTATCTATCTATCTATCTATCTATCTATCTATCTATCTATCTATCTATCTATCTATCTATCTATCTATCTATTTATCTATCTATCTATCTATCTATCTATCTATCTATCTATCTATCTATCTATCTATCTATCTATCTATCTATCTATCTATCTATCTATCTATCTATCTATCTATCTATCTATCTATCTATCTATCTATCTATCTATCTATCTATCTATCTATCTATCTATCTATCTATATATCTATCTATCTATCTATCTATCTATCTATCTATCTATCTATCTATCTATCTATCTATCTATCTATCTATCTATCTATCTATCTATCTATCTATCTATCTATCTATCTATCTATCTATCTATCTATCTATATATCTATCTATCTATTTATCTATCTATCTATCTATCTATCTATCTATCTATCTATCTATCTATCTATCTATCTATCTATCTATCTATCTATCTATCTATCTATCTATCTATCTATCTATCTCTCTCTCTATCTCTCTATCTATCTCTCTATCTATCTATCTATCTATCTATCTATCTATCTATCTATCTATCTATCTATCTATCTATCTATCTATCTATCTATCTATCTATCTATCTATCCATCTATCTATCTATCTTTCTATCTTTGTACCAAATGGGCGTCTAAACCATTCATCCGATTTTAATGAAATTTTTGGGAATTGCTGTGCTCACGGCAACTTAGGTTTAGGGCAAAGAAAATTTTATCACGCCCACCTATTACGCCCACAATTTGTAAAACTAAGTTAAAATATTAGATTATTTCGCTAATATTACTCCTAAAAATCTGAAATTTGGTATCTGAGTTTGTATAGACACTGTCGATAACTTCCCCAAAAATGGGCGAGGTTGGATCAATTTAACACACACTTTCAAAAAAGGGTGGATAATTTTTACGCCTACCACCATTTGCTCAGAAACTTGATGTGCTATATAGAAAACATGTATTGGGATGCACCGGGAAGAATAACAGGATAATTGTCCACGCCCACTTATTACGCCCTCAATTTATTTAATTAAGTAAAAATATACCATGACATTGCTAATATAATTTGCCTATAATTTCACAGCTATAACTCAGAACCGCTACAACGGTGAATACCGAGAAGTTACGTTAACTAACGGGATTACCGGGAAGTTCCGTTACTAACGGAAGTACCGAGAAGTTTTGCTATCATTTTTTTAAGTGGCATTGCAACGCATGCCGGGCATTCGCTAGTTAACTATAAACACTAGAGCTATGAATTATAAATATTTTGAAATTTACAAAAACCGCATTCATCTACCGATGATAGTTTGGCAATTCTTTTCCAGTAAAAAAACCCAAAAAAAAAACAAATTTGTTTATGAAATACAAAATAAGTTATGTTTAACAGTATTCCAAGCCCACAATTTTCAAGATATGAATCTAATACTTTGGATACCTTTGTTTATATATATGTACTATCAATTGGTGTACAATTTTTTTAAATCGCTTTCAACAAATCTTAGGGATTTTGGCCAATGAATTCTGTAAATTTCTGTTAAATGATTATTTGTTTCGGTACATTTACCGTACACAAATCGCAGAAATGAAAATACTTTTTGGTGTCTGATTGACTACTGAATCAATTTATTGTTTGTATCGTTATTTATACAATTTTTATCCTTAGTTTTATTATTAAGAAATTAACCTTGACAATGCACTTTCGGTGCATTTTGGTTCTCACCAAAATTGCTGGTCGCTTTAAATGGAAGTGTCGTATTTCCGTCTGGAGCGACAAGCAAATTCTGCATACGCTGCACTTTTTTCATGGGAATTATTTGACCATGAAAACGGTGCAGCGTCAATGCAATGCCAAGGCTAAATCAAACATACTCCTCCACGTTGACTGAAGGTCAACTTATGGAAAAGTTATTTCAAATGTAGACGCGTCGTCCGACGTCTGGAGTCTGGTTCGCGGCTGAGGTGTTGGTGGTTGATTTTGTCACCTCATTGTCGGTAATTTGTGTCTTAGCGCCAAGGCGATGATCGGGACTATAACCAGAAGCAACGCAGAATATCCAATAGCAACACTGTGGAAGCTGCTTGATTCAAGTTGCTTGAGTAGATTCAGGATTTCTTGGGCGCTTAGAATTTCTTGCAATGCTGACAGTTCCTTTAGTTGTGTAGTGTATGTATCTTTTCTATTATCGGAAAGCAGGGGATGTAGTTGATCGGGTTTGGCTAGTTTAGATATGCTACCAAAACTAGTATACGATCCGCTAGATACAGAAGAGAGTACTTGATTTCCCATTATCGTTAGAAGCTCATGTTTGAGTACGCACTCGGGAGGTAGATGAATGCTGCCTGAAACATTAAGTGACATTTGTGATACTTGTGTTCCACATACTGTTGTGACTTGAATTGGGTTGGCTAATGCAAAGATCCAGTGGTTTTTTCTTGTTTGAATCCACATGTGACCTTCCATTTTCTTAAAATCACATAGTGGCATTGATTCATTGTTGAGCAGTCTTACTTCACATGCGCATGGTTTTGCTCCTTTATTGTATATGGGATGCGTGTTGGGACTCAAGTATTTCTGCTCTTCGATTAATGAGCATGATTGCAGATTCTCCATGTTTGTTGGAAAGTATGTATCTATCACGGTGGAATGTGATGGCAATAATTTGAGTGGATGGTATAATGCCGACCATGGTGCTGTTTATAAAAACTGGTATTGGAGTGAGTCTGTATAAGTCGAATTGATCGGTTCCACTTAATGGTATCGTTATTTTGAAAATTGTGTGTCTTTTACTGATGCATCCCTTGACTGTCATCAGTTTTTAAAAATACAGAAGATTTCCATTGCATCCGGGAATTTGCATTGTTGAAGGAAGATAATTTTGTTGATTTCTGTGTTCAGTTGTTGTGGGGACAGCAAAAGTGTGTACGTCTAGGATTGATGATTGAATTAGCTGGATATTTGATGATGTGGTTGTAAGATGAAGTGCCAATGAGATGAACATTTGAAACATATTGTTGTTCTGGTTTTCTACTTCATTAGTGCGTAGCTGAGTTTTTATTAGAGATAACTTGTTTTCAAACTTGGCAAAAGCTTCCATAGCATTGGTATGGTCATGCTTCATGATGTTGAAGGTTGAAGCAATTATTGACGTCTGATTTTTCAAGAGTGATAGTAAATACTGTTCGTTTGTTTGAATCGCCATTATTGTTTCCGACATATTTTCGGCATATTCAGAGTCCAATACTCCAAACAACGAATTGGCAACATTACCAATCACATTAATTGCTCCTCTCTTTTGTCTAGGTTTAGCCAATAGGTCGTTGTCAAGACGTAGTTCGGCTTCAGAATGTTAGAACTGTGTAACAATATCTTCACAAAGTGATTTTTGTTGAAGTTGTTGACATAAATGCTGCATAACTTTGATGCCATTTGTCAACGCCTGTACGTCGGCCATTAACGGTGATAGATCGTCGTAGCTAACAAGTTTCCATTCGCTTGAAATAATGCTGCTCAAACCAATTTTCTCAAAATGCATTCCTGCATTTGGGTTGAATCTTTCTATTTCAACCGAATTGCAAAACACGCCTGGTAACATCAAACAGATTGCGATTATGGTGATAAGAAATGATGACGTTCGTTTTCTTTTAATGACCGTTAGCTCTTCGTTTAGACCTCGTTTTTCAGCTAGTATCATGTCGATTTTGTGTTGAGGGGGTTCGTCTTCAGTGTTTGACAATGGAAGAGGCGCAAGCCTGTGGATTGGTCGCTTTCGTATGCCAGCAGCTGTATGAATCTCTGCAACTCTGACTGCGTTATCATGGCCCTTGTAAGTTTTTATTATTATACCAAGCGGCCATTGCAGAGGTGGTAGTTTGTCTTCTTGGCATATCACCATCGTGCCTGGCTTAATGTTGTCCCTCTGCTCCTTCCACTTCTGCCTGAACTGCAGCTCGTTCAAATATTCTTGTAACCAACGTTTCCAGAATTCATTTTTGATATGGGATACCATCTTTCATCTAGTTGGCAATGATGGTTTGCTGGGTGCTGCAGTTGTATCAATCTGAGCGGTTAGTGGTTCATCAATGAGGAAGTGCCCGGGAGTTAGAGCGCGTAGGTCAGTCGGATTAGATGATGTTGGGGTCAAAGGTCGAGAGTTTAGTATGGCTTCGATTTCTACCATAACTGTATCCAACTCCTCGTATGTTAAAGATGCATTTGAAATGCTTCTAACTAAGAGACTCTTGGCTGATTTGACTGCCGCCTCCCATAACCCACCAAAATGTGGAGCTCTTGGAGGAATGAAGCTAATGCTCTTGTCGCTGCATATCCTTATGATAGCATCCTGCGCCTGATTTGAGGTCAGCCAGTTTGTTTTTGGCACCTACAAAATTTGTTGCATTGTCACAATACAGATTTTGACAACGTCCCCTTCGAGCTATCAATCGTTTTAGGCACCCGATGAACGCATATGTTGTAAGATCTCTTACTATTTCCTGATGAATTGCCTTTGTGGCAAAAGAACAGTAAACTGCAACATAAGCCTGGTCGTGTGGTCGTGCTGGCTGGACTCAGGTAGACCTCCCATTATTTGGTGGAACAACTTAGGTCTTGTCTTGGTGAATCGTGACATAGATTTTCCTTTGATCGGCAAAATCGTTGCTGAATGTGAGTTAAAAGAGTCTGTGGTCAACAGTGATAATGCTCTTCATGACACCATTTTAAGAGTAGTTTGGATAGCGGGTCGTTACATGGAATTAACATTTGATGCTTAGCGTCGTATGTGCTAGTGGCTAATTCGATACGTCCACCAACTCGAATGAGTCCTTCGTCATCCAGAAAAGGCCGAAGGCCGCTTACTGGACTTGTTCGGCTGACACATTCGTTTCTTTTGATCCATGCAAGAACAATTTGCGAGTCGGTTTAAAAGTAGGCTGGAGCATTTGGAACTTTTAGATCCCGTTTTACTCGTGCCAATAATTGAGTGCCTAGAAGTGCAGCACAAAGTTCTAGTCGAGGTATCGATTGTGCTTTGAGGGGCGCCACACGAGATTTTGTGCATCGTACAATAACTGACCCATTTTTGCAAATTGATCTGATGTAAACTGCTGCGCCATATGCTTTTTCTGAGGCATCAGAAAATGAATGTAGCTGAATCGACCTTTTTATACCTTGTCGAAAACGTGTCTAGGAATTTGTGTATTGTTTAGCTCTTTTAGACTGTTTCGAAGCTGAGCCCATTTCTTTTGATGACTTTTCGGAAGTTCTTGGTCCCATGATAGTTTCATTTGCCACAGCTCTTGTATGAGTATTTTTGCTTTTACTACCACAGGCCCCAGGATTCCCAACGGGTCGAAAATTCTGGCCACGTCAGATATTATCATTCGCTTAGTAAATTGAGTGAGTGCAGTAAGGTTTACTTTTATGCAGAATTGGTCGGTTTTCGGCAACCATGTCAGTCCTAGCGTCTTGACTGCGTTGTTGATGTCGCTGTTAAAGTCAAGATTGACCTTCTGGTCTTCCATTGGAATTGATTGAAGCAATTTTGGATGATTGGAGCACCATTTATGTAAACGAAATCCCATTGAACAAACAAATAAATTGAAAAAAAATAAACAAAGCAAAAATAATTTAAAAAAAAAGCGATACGAATGAAGTTGTTTTCAGCGCGAGACCCTTTAATACCGTCAACAAACTAAACAAACAAACAAAAATAAATAATTTGTTAACAAACCAAAAAATCAAAACATATATATAAAAAAAAAATTGTATCCCAATATGCCGGTGGAACGCTCTCCACCGCGTGAGCTAAACAATTCACCAACTGTCGTGCAAAAACTCGAAGCTAATTCGGGTCTGTGCTCTGGTTTGCTTGTCGCAAATAAAAAATCGCCCGTTCAAACACTAAAAACAATGAACAATGTTCCAAAAACAACTTCTTTAGGCTCCCTAAATAATTTGTTTGACTCTCGCTAAAAAACAAAAAGTTTATCGTCTTCCCCCGCAAGTCCGTTTGTGCAACAACAAAACAAACACTAGAAAACAACAAAAAACATTACAGCTCAGAGTACTGTTGTGCGCTCTGCCGACGCTAAAACTCACAACCCAGTGGGAAAATTGCAAGACATAGTTGGAACATTGGTGACCAACAACGATACTCTGATCATTAACCAAAATGAACAAAGCGAACAACAAATTCGCAGTCTTCAGCAGCAGGTCCATTAACTACAACAAATTAAATCCCCGGAGAAGTGCGAGACCCACTCTCTCCTTTGAGAGTGGCACGCCACTTGACCCCCACAAGTGCTGTTCTGCATTAAACCATCAGTTTGTAAAGCACCCAATTAGACCGAACAAAGAACGCCGAGCCATCCTAGGATCGAGGATCAGATCCTTTCCCCCGTCAGACGATATCATTGATATCACTGCAGAGGATGTCCATGGAGCTATCAAGGCAGCGAAAACAGCAATAGGTCCGGATGGTCTTGCAATGATAATGCTAAAACACCTGGGGAGGCAAGGAGAGACATACATAGCGGAAACCTTCTGCTTGTGTATCAACTCCATGGAGATTCCAGATATGTGGAAGCTAGGGAAAATCATTCCCAAACCCGGGAAGCCCCTGAATAGGGGTAGCTCCTACAGACCTATAACACTACTCTCACCAGTGGTTAAGGTCCTGGAATCTCTTCTCCTACCATTCTTGAAGGAGAACTTTGGCAGACCACCAACATGGTTTTCGATCAGGACACAGCATTACTACAGCGCTGAGCGAAATGACGACAGCCATAGCCGGCCTAAACAGTAAAAGACCTCACGAGAGGACCATAATGGTCGCTCTTGACCTGTCCAAGGCCTTCGACACGGTCTGCCACACGAAGCTATTGCAAGACCTGTACGTATCCGCGCTCCCAAATGTCCTTAAAAGGTGGCTGGCCAACTACTTGGCTGGCAGGCAATCATACGTAGAGTTCAGAGGTTCCAGGTCGGGACTTAGGAAAAATAAGCAGGCTGTACCGCAGGCAGGTGTTTTATCCCCCTTGCTGTTCAACACCTATATTTCCAAAATCCCGACCCCTCCTCCGGGGCTGAAACTAATCTTCTATGCCGATGACTGCACAGTCCTGTGTACAGACAGAGATATTGAAGCCCTGGAAGAGCAAATAAATAATTATCTGCCAGTGTTACGCAACTATCTGGTATATAGGAACCTCCAACTCTCCACACCCAAATCTTCGGCCACCATTTTCACCACATGGACCAAAGAGGTCACGAGGAAACTCAACGTCCATATTTCCAGACAAAGAATTCCCTCGGTGAAGAACCCCAAAATCCTTGGGGTTCACTTTGACAGCCTCTTCATGTTCTCCAAACATGCGGAGGTTGCGGCCAGTCGAGTGAAAGGGAGAAATTGCGTATTAAAGGCAATAACGGGCAGCACTTGGGGTAAAGATAAGGAGACGATCCTAACGACTTATAAAGCCATAGGTCGTCCCCTTATCGACTACGCTGCTCCCGTTTGGTCGCCTTATATAAGCGACTCACATTGGAGAAAACTCCAGACGGTCCAGAACGCGGTTGGTCACAGGTTGCCATTTCATGACACCTGAGGAGCACCTGCACGAAGAGACCAAAATTCTTCCCGTCTGGAGCCACTGCTCCCTTTTCACGAGACAATACTTACTAGGGTGTATGATTTTTGAGGAGAATCTACCACGCAAAACGCGTGCCACACTGTCCCAGCTCAGGTCAGGTTACTCTAAATACTTGAATAGTTACCTGGCCAGAATGAACCCGGATATCTCGGAAAAATGTCCCGTATGTGACTCCGCGCCGCATACCATTGGTCTCTCTGGACCAATCCAGTCGAGGTAGCTCGCTTCGTTGAACTGGATGGGTAATAGCTAGATTTCTTTCTTTCCTTTTCCAAACTTTCTTTATCCACACTAAATACGTTTCCCTCACATGTACAGGGTGGCGCAAAATTAATCACCCTATTGGAAGATGCTCTCATTTTTGCAAATGGCCGCCAATGTCAAATCTGCTTTGACATTTGTGGACTAGACAGATACAGAATACAAGTGAATAAGCCATGGAGCGATACACTCCCCAAGAACGCGGAATAATTGTGTCTATTTTTTTGCGTAACAATTCGTCTGTGGTGTTGGCAAAAATCATAATGAGCGATGAGGCTCATTTTCACCTCAGCGGGTACGTGAACTAGCAAAATTATCGCTTCTGGGGAACCAAAAATCCGCGAATGATGCACGAGAAACCATTACACCCGCTCCAAGTGACTGCGTGGTGCGCTGTTCACGCTGGAGGAGTCATCGGGCCGAACGCCGCGGGTCAAACGACAACAGTGGACGGTGCGCGCTATAGGGCAATGTTGACCGAGTTTTTTCTGCCCGAACTGGACGAATTAGGACTGGTGGACATGTGGTTCCAACAGGACACAACAGCACACACTGCACGAGCCACAACCGACATTCTGAAGGCCGCGTTTCCGGGTCGCTTAATTTCGCGTTTTGGCGATTTGCACTGGCCCGCCAGATCGCCCGATTTAACGGTCCCGGATTTCTTTTTATGGGGTTTTTTGAAGTTTCGTGTGTACATCAACAAGCCTGAGACCTTGGAAGTCCTCAAGGAAAATATCCGACACGAATGCGAGAATTTATCGCCCGAAACTCTCGTTGAAGTGATGGAAAATGCCATAAAACGAGCCCGTATGGCAATCAATTGTGACGGCGCCCATTTATCCGATATCATCTTCTAAAGGTCTAAATAAATATAATCAAAAAACAGAATTGAAGTTTTTTATTTAGAAAAAAAATAAGAGCCAAACAACATCGGATGACTTCTTTTGCGCCACCTTGTACATGCATGTGATTATTCCAGTGGATGCTACAACAACAACAAAACCAACTACAAAATCAAGAAAAACAAAATGTTACGCTTCACATGCTAAGACTCTCTCTCCTGCTCTTCCTTGGAGTTCTCAATGTGTCACTCCAAATATGATCCCATGTAACTCTGTATCTCCCTTTATTAAATTAAATACGCAAAACCCCCCTTGCGATACCCCAAATAAAAATAAAAAAATGTTAACACCCAATACAAGCAAAAGTTTTAGTGAAAGAAACGAAAACAGAAACTTTACGGTAGTGCAGACTGGCATTGACCGCTACTATCCAAAACGAAAACTTACACCTCCCAGCGCTGAAAATATGAATTTGCCCAAAATTCAAAAAACTAATCCTAACAATGAGTCTACCAAGCTGCCGAACATATGAGTTCGGATCCCAAGCCGAAAACTCAAAAACCCCCTCCAATATACCTACGTGAGCAAAACTCTAAATCTCTTTTAGATTTACTCACACAAAATATTCATCCCTAACATGCCATAAAATAAAAGAAGATGCTAATGTAAAAAAATGCAGCAACTGCTTTGGAAACCACACAGCAAACTATCGTGGCTGTCCAGTATATCAGACCTTCAAAAACAAGGATATTACTTCAGTTGAACCAACTAATTCCAACCAAGTCATGCAAAAGTTGACCACCCCCCTAAACAATCCAATGCACCAATTATCGTAAATCACTTTATGAATCAAGGTGTTTCGTACGCCAGTGCTCTAAACGGTGACAACATAGTCCCCATAAACGTTCAGCCTGCTAATCAAAGCAGCAATCTCGAACAAACCCTTCAAATGTTTATGCAAAACATGTCTCAATTTATGTCTAGTATGCAAAACATGGTACAAGACATGATCAAAAATCAAAATCTTCTGCTTCAGCATCTCCTATCTAAACCATGAATGGTTTAAAAATATCATTTTGGAATGCGAACGGCCTCTGTCTACAGAAACTGGAACTTCTCGAGTTCCTAAAAGAGTCAAGCATAGATGTAAGGCTAATTTCTGAAACTCATTTTACTGAAAAACACTATTTCAATATTCCGGGATATAGACTCTACGACACAAAACATCCAAGCGGTAACGCAAGAGGATCAAGCATTATGCTCTTCAGAATTACTGTACAGATTATATACAGGCAACTAGTATTTCTCTCGATGAATATCTAAAAGGTCTAACATTAACGGCTATATACTGTCCACCTAGACATAAAATAAGTGAACAGCAATTTCAGTCATTCCTCAACTCTCTTGGACAAAAGTTTCTCGCTGCTGGTGATTATAACGCCAAACACACGTATTGGGGTTCTCTTCTTATATCACCTATGGGAAGGCTGCTGTGAAATACAGTTACTAAACTTGGTCTAGACGTAGTCTCTTCTGGCAAACCAACATACTGGCCAACAGATAGACGCGAAACTCCCGATGTAATCGATTTTGCAGTCTTTAAAACCTTAAAAAGAAGCCAATTCACTACTGAATCTTCTCTAGATCTATCATCAGACCATACGCCTACCATTATTACAATTAATTTTGTCCCAATCATGGATGTTACTCCAATAAATAAATTGACCAGCAAGCTCATAAGTTAGCTCAAATATAGGCAGTATATAAGCTCACACTTAAACCCTAATGTGTCACTTAAAACGAAAGACCAGATAAATATAGCGGTAAAAAATTTCACTTTTCTGCTTACACAAGCAGCTATTGCAGCAACTCTCGGCTCAATAACAAATAGTTTAACCCACACAAATAAAAAAATCACACCAAAGGACATAGAGGATTTAATAAGAAAGAAAAGGCAAATACGCCGCGAATGGCAGAATCATATCACTCTGAAAAAGATCTTCGCGACATTACCCGAAGTCTTCAAAAGCAGCTAAAGCGGAAATCTCAAAGAGACTTTCAACAATTCGTTGAACAGCTTTAAAAAGGAGCCAACGAACTACTGAATCGTCTCTAGATTTATTGATGATAAATCATTACAATTCATTATGTCCCAAGCATTGATGTTAATCTAATAAATAAATTGACCAGCAAGCTCACAAGTTAGCTGAAATATAGGCAGTATATAAGCTCACACATAAAATCGTCAAACTACTCTCTCTGGCGAGCTGCCAAAAATATGAAAAAACCCATACTGTAAGAACCTCCCATTCGGTTAGCAAAAGGAAATTGAGCCAGAAGTGATGGGGGAAAAGGTGCGGCCTTTGTCAACCACCTCAAAACTGTGTTTTCTCCAAACTCGACATTTGGTGATACCCCATTTCCGGCATTAGTCTCTCCACATATCTCGAATACCCCTCGCTTTAAAAGAAAGAAAATTATGGAGACAATAAATAAATGCTTAAAACCAAATAAAGCTCTAGGTTTGATAACACCTAAAATGGTAAAAGAACTGCCAAACATTGCTACAACTTATTTGCTCCATATATTCAATGATATTCTTAGAACTAGTCACTACCCAGATGACTGGAAACTTTCACAAGTTAAAATGATTCCCAAACCCGGAAAAGACCCTAGTAATGTGTCTTCATACCGACCAATAAGCTTGCTCCCGGTTATTTCAAAACTCTTTGAAAAACTTTTAACAAAATTGATTGTACCTTAAATTACTGAAAAAGTTGTGATCCCCAATCATCAATTTGGGTTCCGAGAGAAACATGGCACAATTGAACAATTGCATCGCATTGTGGATTTAATAAAAGCCACATTTGAAAACAAACACTACTGCTCCGCAGTTTTTCTCGATATCACCCAAGCATTTGATAAAGTATGGCACGAACGACTTATTACAAAACTATATCATATTCTTCCCGCTAATATGGTCTGCCTTCTTAAAAACTATATCACAAATAGAAAATTTGTGGTACAACACAAAAGTTTTGTCTCTCGAAAATACTAGCCGGTGTACCACAAGGCAGTGTCCTCGCTCCACTACTATACATTCTCTACACAACTGATATGCCCAAAAGTGATAGAACCCTCATATCCACATTTGCTGATGACACGGCTATACTGTGCTTCCACTCAAATCCAGCTATGAAATCGTATTATGAGCAGGAACACTTAGACTCTCTAAGTCAATGGCTGGCCCGCTGGAAAATTAAAGTCAACGAATCAAAAAGTTGTCATTTAACCTTCACTATAAGAAAAAGCACGTGCTCTGCTCTGAAAATTAACGGCCAAGTTGTACCCGAAAGTTCCGAAACTAAGTATCTCGGTATTTACTTCGACCGCAGACTTACATGGCAAAAACACATTGCAACTAAAATTACCCAAATTAAACTTAAAAGGCTTGAGCTACACTAGCTTTTAGCAAGAGAATCTAAACTCAACCTCACGTACAAAGTCCAATTATAAAAAAGTATAATAAAACCCATATGGACATATGGAATTGAGCTCTGGGGCACAGCCTCTCCATCGAATATTGAGAAACTCCAAAGAGCTCAATCTAAAATTTTGTGTCAAATTGCCAAAGCTCCTTGGTATATAAGATATACAAACATCCACAGAGACTTACAAATCCCAACTGTAACGGATGAAATCCTAAATCTTACCCAGAAGTACAAGACGAAACTAATGTTTCACCCTAACATTCTAGCAAGAAATTTATTAAGACCTCTGAACCCTTCACGTCTTAAACGCTATCAATAATATTCCCCATATATTGATTGATATGCGTGCCTACCAATCACTTGCCAATCACTGGATTCAGGCAATAAACCAAAATATTTAAATAATATACTTAGTTTAAGTTAAATTATAAATCATAAATTAGTTTAAAATTATTGTTAGATCAAAGTTAACTTAGATGATTCAATAAATACCAGCAGTTAAAAAAAAAAAAAAATAAAATAAAACCAAATCCTGCGCCCAGTAAAATTTGTGTAAGGTTGTTTCTGCATTTCAACTGCTGTTGTTAAACTGTCAGATCCAGTTAAGCAGTCATTCACATAGAAATCGTAACGAAGTATTGAAGTTGATGTTGAGAGATAACGTCTTTGCATAACTGTTGTAAGCATTTTGTAGCCAGGTATGGTGCTGATCTTGTTCCATATGTTACAGTGTTAAGTTGGTAACATTGCAGATCTTCCCTTGTATCGTTCCTCCCGATTAGCTGATACGGTCGATCCTCTTTGTTCACCAAAATTTGCCGGTACATTTTTTCGATATCTGATGTAAATACAAATTTTGGACAACGAAAACGAAGTAAGATAAAAAATAATTCGCTTTGAATTGTAGGTCCTGTGTACATCAGATCATTGAGGGCTAGACCAGTGGAAAGTCGTTCAAGGTTTTGATTTAAGTTGTCGTCTTCTGTCGTACATACTTCGCATATGGCCAAATTTGATTGACTGTCATGGATCCTTCCTGCTAGTACCCATCCGATAACTGTATTTAGTAAAGTTGGAAGTCCTTCGTTTAAGGTGATTTTTCCTGTTGCCAATATATTGTGATAAAATTCAGCACCGATGAGCAAATCAATTTTTCCAGGGACATTAAACATTGGGTCCGCCAAAGTGACATTTTTCGGAATGCTCCACCTTGAAGTGTCCAAGTTCTGCATTGGCTGTTGTGTTATTATTTGAGGAAGTACAAAAGCCTCCAGTCGATTCGAGTACTTGTTGATTTTTGATTGTAAATTGACATTTACACGACTGCGAGCTTTTTTCTTTCCATTACCGATGCCTTCAATTGTCATTGCAGCTGGTTTTAATGATAATCCTAATTGTCTTGCAATTCTTTCAGTCATTAAATTCCCCTGCGACCCTGAGTCCAAAATCGATCTGCATTCCACAACTGGAACCATTGTTTGCTACCAGTTTAACTATAGCTGTGCTGAGAAGAACGTATTCTTGTTGATATGATCCCTTGGATGCTGCCAAAGCTATATACTGTTGTGCAGGTTTACTAGAAGTTTCAGTTCCGGTCGCTTGTGGGCTGCTCTCAAAATGAACCAGTGTATTGTGTTTGTGGTTACACATGGAACAATTTCTTGCTACACAATCTCTTGCAAAGTGTCTATACTTTCAACAATTTATGCATAGCTTATTTGTTTTTAAATGTTGTATTCTTTTGTTGACTGGTAGCTGCAAAAACTTCTGGCATGCATAAAGTGGATGTAGCTTTTCATTGCACAGTTTGCATTTTTTTAGTTGTTTTTCTGTAGTTGTAACCGATGTCAATGTTTTTGCTGATGACGGCTTTTCTTTTTGATTAACTGCCTCTAGTGACTGGAACCTTGTTTCCGGGAACTTCAGGAAATTATCGAGTGAAGGCAGCTCCCTTGGTTTTTCTAATGACTGCTCATACAGCATATGCGTGCTCCTGTCCAACTTTTTGAGGAACAAATGCAGTAGTATTGGATCCCAAAAACGTGTTTATACTAAAATGTTTTCCAATGCTAACAACGTCTCTTTCGTTGTATCGTGAAGACCCTTTAACGCTGCCACCGATGGAGTATCAGAGGGATGCTTTGGTTGTCCTAATAGATTTTTCATGAGTGACGCGGTTATCAATCGTTTATTGTTAAACCAGTCCTGCAACATGGTCTAAGCTGTTGTGTAATTTTCTTCCGTAAGCGAGAGATGTTGGATAAATTTCTCAGCTTCTCCGGAAAGATTTATTTTCAGGTACCGCATCTTTTGTATGGTAGGAATCTGCTTCTTATGAATCATTGCCAGTTGGATCTCTACGAATTGTATTGTAAATTGCCTTCCTTCGTTTTTCCACGTACTCCAAGGTTTTGCGTTCCCTTGGATTTTTTTTTGTAATTTGCAATTGCCTTCTGCAGATTAACTACATTTTGGTCCTGCTGTACCACAAGCTCGTGTAAACTTGCCATGATGTCCTGCACAATGGTTATCCGAATACAACACTAAAACGCGAAGTCCTTTGAAGTCTTTGGTAATTTGGTTGTGCTGGCACATAAACCAACCACAACACCGTCGGGCTGCGCTCACTGACCAAGTCTAGTGAGAGGATGAAATCTCTACAACTCGCCGGGGCCTCCAAATGTAAATTTCTGTTGAATGATTATTTGTGTCGGTACATTAACCGTACACAAATCGCAGAAATGAAAATACTTTTTGGTGTCTGATTGACTACTGAATCAAATAATTGTTTGTATCATTATTTATACAATTTTTATCCTTAGTTTTAATATTAAGAAATTAACCTTGACAATGCACTTTCGGTGCATTTTGGTTCTCACAAAAATTGCTGGTCGCTTCAAATGGAAGTGTCGTATTTCCGTCTGGAGCGACAAGCAAATTCTGCATACGCTGCAATTTTTTATTGGGAATTATTTGACCATGAAAACGGTGCAGCGTCAATGCACTGCCAAGGCTAAATCAAACAAATTCAATTTCCAGTCCACAGTGCGGAATTGGGCAGGATTTTAAAAGGCAAACAATGTTTTAAAATTAATGTTAAATTTATTGAATAGAAAATACAATTAAAACTGAAACAATTTGAATATTTAAAACGCGAAGAGTGCATGAGATTTGGCTGAATTGTATGAATGCTTGTTGTTGTTGGGGCGACGTTCGCAAAACACCTTGGACTTAGGGAGGTTTTTTTAAGCTCACATTACTACCACACAAAACAATTACGGCACGTACACATGTTCGTGTTACTCCCCTTGAAAGGCTGATGGTATGACGACCTTGACTTTTTAATGTTTTATAAAGAATTTTAATATTTTTAAAACGCAAATTTTGTATTAGTAAGAATTTTTTTTAAAAGTTCCTAATAATGACTTCTGCGGAAAATGAAACATTAATAATAAAAATATTTAAAGCAAACTACGATTGTTTTAGAAATATTAAAAAGGAGCTTAAGTCAGATTGAATTTAATTTTAAAAATAACTTATTTGTTTTATTATGAAAAAGATAATCAAAATATATTTTGCTACAACTTTAAAGACATAAATACATAAACAAGGAAAATCAATCGTAAATCAATGTATCTACTTTTTTCATATTTTTTATCTACAGACTCTACTAGCTTAGCAGCATTAACATCGGTGGTGTCATCTTCAACAGTACCCGAAGTACATAGACCGCGGATCAATCATCACCATGAGCATCATTGGGGCCCATTCTTCGAAGAACCACTTAACAAAACTTCAGCAGGGGACAAACTAATATCCAAAGCGCATTTGTTTACAGAAGCTGTTCTTAATTGCAGAGTCGGGATGCTCAAAGACAAAACTGTGAGTCCAGATAACCTTATAAATAATAGTAAAAATTAATTGGCTAGCATTAAAACAAATTCATACAATAAACTGTTTGTTATCTTAGTAATGTAATATGTGGTTAATTTGGTAATTTAACACCAAACTTTAAAGCAAAATTCTCTTGGCTTTTCGATTAGTTTCTCTCAATATAATGTCACACATTTTTGGAGTCATAATTGACTTGAATATAAAGGGTTTTTCAATAAAAGCGCTACAAAAGTAAAAAAACAAAAACGGTTCTGGATATCAATCAAAATCTTTATTCCTGTGAAAGTATATTCAATGCCAATATGTATGGAACTCGATTTCTTTCGAAAAGCCACCACGGGCACGCTTGCAGCATAAATCGGTCGGTATTGCTGCAATTTCACGTTCGATATTCGTACGAAGCTCATCAATCGTCGCTGGCTTGTTGGCATAGACCATAGACTTGACGTAGCCCCACAGGAATAGTCTAACGGCGTCAATTTGATTCCAATTCACAGCAACGTGCCGGTATTGATCATCACGGAAGAAGTACGGCCCAATGACGCCGACGGCCCATAAACCGCACCAAACCGTAATTTTTTCGGGATGCAATGATGACTCATGGAGTACGTGTGGATTGCTGCCTGACCAATAATGCATATTTTGCTTATTGACGAAGCCATTCAGACAGAAATGATCCTCATCGCTGAAGATGATTTTTCGATAAAAATCCGAATCATTTTCAAGTTGTTGCTCAGCCAAATTCACAAACATACGACAATTCTGGTAGTCAAGCGGCGACAGTTCTTGTGTCAATTTGATCTTGAAAGGGTGTAGGCCAAGATCTTTTCGCAAAATTCGCCACAAGGACGTCACATAGATGCCCAACGCTTGAGAACGACGTGTGATAGACACATTTGGGCTTTCTTGAACTGAAGCCTCAGCGGCAGCAATATTCTCGACACTACGGGCACTTCTTTGTCTCACTGGCATGGGAACATTTTGTACTGTGCCTGTAGATTCAAATTTTTCCACTAGACGCTCAATTGTTGATCTGGTATGACGATTATGACGACCATAAATTGGACGTAGCGCTCTTAAAGTTGAGGCCACTGACTCCGGAATTCGGTAGTAAATTTAAATAATTTTGACTCGTTGTTGGCTCGTATATCTTTCCATGATGAAATGGCAAACCTTACTTAAGAGAAATGTCAAGAGAGCGGGAAAAATATGGCGTCGTTTGCTGTTCCTATCGGTATACTTTTGTCCCTTTTGAAAAACCCTTTATATAGAATAGGGTTTACTGCAGGTCCATTTCTTTAGCGCAGCACGTTCCGTGATCTGGCTTGTGTGCTGGGCAGTGGATTACTATTCCATTTTTCTCCATTTTTACCAGTCCAATGAATTTAAAATTGGCGAATTTCAAAATAGTTTACGTGCAAAGGTGTCAATACCTAAAGAATGAAAATAACTTCAAAACGCTTAAAGTCAGGCATACATAGTAGGGAAAAAATACTGTGACTAATAAATAGAAGTAATAAATGTTTCTGAAATTTTTTTGTATGTAAATATTATTACACAATACTTGGAATGCCCGGTATGCGCTGCAATGTCAGATAAAAAAAATATTAGTTTTTAAAATATAATTATTCAAGTACGTTCATTATATATGTAAAGATTGTTAGTTAGCGCAATTTCCCGGTACTGTAATTGATCAAATCTCACCCACTTTTGGTAAAGTTGTCGACAATACCCAAATAATCTCAGATAGCAAATTTTCAGATTTTAAGGAGCAATATTTGTAAGTGGGCGTTAAATTGAACCAACCACTCCCATTTTTGGGAAAGTTGTCGACAGTGCTTATACAAACTCTGGTACTGAATTTTACTTTTGTTGATGCATTATTAGCGAAATAGTTGTATATTTTTACTTAGTTTTAAAAAAATGAGGGCGTAATAGGTGGGAATGACAAATTCTTGTTGTGAGCACAGCGACTCACTAAAACTTCATCGCAATCGAATGAATGGTTTGGACGCGCATATGGTACAATGAAAGATACAAAACTAGAAAGATAGAAACATTCATTTATATATTGATTGTATAAAGAGATTGTATAAAAAAACAAATACTCATTCAAAATATCCGGTTTAGGTCTTTATGCTTCTTATGGCGTTAGCATTGGAAAAGTGGCCACAGCAATAATTAAAGCAGTCTTCAGAAAATCAATGTTAGAGTATCTTTCGTGGCCAGTTTTAGAGTAAATAAAAACTGACAAAATGTTTTGGGCCAGCGCAAAATCCTTGTATAAACTTCTAAACAGCACCAAGAAATGTTTGGTGTTGTTTGTAGTTTAATAAATGTGAACAAAGCGATAGATAAGCAGTATCTAGTCCGCAATAATCTGTCTGGTCATTTAATTAGTAATCAGCCAGTTTATTTAGGTTACAAATCTTATCCTAAAAGATTTGTCTGGTCGTTTTATGATCAGCATATTTAGTTAGGTATGATTGTTTAGGACGCTTGTCTATCGGCTGATAACAAAATAACTAGTATATCTAATATAACAAGAATAGAAATAAGGGTAGTTTTTAGAGTTTATAAATAAAAGGCTTCGGTAAAACGAAGCCAGTGTCTTTTTAAATCTTAAAGTGAAAAGTGTTTCAGTTTAGTGTTTAGTCTTTTTATCAGTTCAAGCAGTGAGTGTTTCTATTTAGAAATTTTACACTTGATAAGGTACTGGAAAACGAGTAAAGCATTGCAAGTAGCAGCAGTTGTACGAGCAGCAGTAGCAGCAACAGCAAAAGTGGCCAACAGGCAACTGCAACAGTAGCATCAGTGGTAAAAGGACCAAGAGCAAAGTGTCTTGTACTCTGTCGATTGAAACGTTTTTAATCCTACTGGAAAGTCTATGGCTGGTTTGGAACAGTGAATTATTAAGTGATTTCACAACAGCTTCCAAAACTGTTTCTTGCTAAACTTTGGCCGATGTTTTGACCCCTTGTCAACACAACAAGAGACCATGACTTAAGCTGGGTGAAGATCAGTTTAGATGCTTCCTTAGATCTCCTTGCATCCACTCTGCCATTGTGCTTCTTAAAATTTTACTTGTTAAAATTTCATCTATATATATAAAACAAAGTTAAATACCTATGAACACGCATCACTCAAGAACGGATCGTCCGATTGAAAAGTAGACCGAAAGGGACAGCAAACGACGCCATATTTTTTCCCGCTCTCTTGACATTTCTCTTCAGTAAGGTTTGCCATTTCATAATGGAAAGATATACGAGCCAACAACGAGTCGAAATTATTTAAATTTACTACCGAATTCCGGAGTCAGTGGCCTCAACTTTAAGAGCGCTACGTCTCATTTATGGTCGTCATAATCGTCCTACCAGATCAACAATTGAGCGTCTAGTAGAAAAATTTGAATCCACAGGCACAGCACAAAATGTTCCCGTGCCAGTGAGATAAAGAAGTGTCGAGAATATTGCTTCCGCTGAGGATTCAGTTCAGGAAACCCAATATGTCTCTCACACGTCGTTCTCAAGCGTTGGGCATCTATGTGCCGTCGTTGTGGCGAATTTTGCGAAAATATCATGGACTACATCCTTTCAAGATCAAATTGACACAAGAACTGACGCCGCTTGACCACCAGAAGCGTCGTATGTTTGTAAATTGGACTGAGCAACAACTAGAAAATGATTCGGATTTTTATCGAAAATCATCGTAAGGGTCATTTCTGTCTGAATGGCTTCGTCAATAAGCAAAATATGCATTATTGGTCAGGCAGCAATCCACACGTACTCCATGAGTCATCATTGCATCCCCAAAAAATTATGGTTTGGTGCGGTTTAAGGGCCATCGGCGTCATTGGGCTTTACTTCTTCCGTGATGATCAATACCGGCACGTCGCTGTGAATTGGAATCGCTACCGTTCAATGATAACCGAATATTTTTGGCCCCAATTGTGTGATATGGACTTGGAGGACATGTGGTTCCAACAGGCCACACAGCGAATGTCAAAATCAATTTATTGGAAACCATGTTTGGAAGACGTGTTATCTCACGAAATGGCCTAGTCGATTGACCGCCTCGATCGTGCGATTTGACGCCGTTAGACTATTTCCTATGGGGCTACGTCAAGTCTATGGTATATGCCAACAAGCCAGCTACGATTGATGAACTTCGTACGAATATCGAACATGAAATTGCAGCAGTATCGGCCGATTTATGCTTGAAAACCGTCGAAAATTGGGTTCAACGTCTAGACTTCTGCAAGCATGCCCGTGGTGGCCATGCAAAAGAAATCGAGTTCCATACATAATGTCATCGAATGTACTTTCACAGGAATAAAGAATTTGATTGATATCCAAAACCGTTTTTGTTTCATATAAAAAAACTTTTGTAGCGCTCTTATTGAAAAACCCTTTATTTAATCAATGCCGTATGACTACAAAAAAATGGTGGGGAGCAAAGAAAGGGGCGGGGTACACCCGCTCTCTATCTCTGAAACTGTTTGCCCGTCAGCACTGGGATTTAAGATGAAGTCATATGATATCAATTCGGCATAACTGTATAAAAATCAGCGGGATCAACAAAGGATGTGGGTTACA
Source organism: Suillia variegata (assembly GCA_949127995.1). Lineage (NCBI taxonomy): Eukaryota > Metazoa > Arthropoda > Insecta > Diptera > Heleomyzidae > Suillia > Suillia variegata. The sequence goes on from OX421846.1 coordinate 15,824,117, forward strand.
TTCCAGACAACCCTTTCGTGTGGAATTGTAAATACTCGAAATGATTTCAATCCAAAACTCAATTTTGGGCGTCACGAAGTTTGCCGGGTCAGCTAGTTTACATATAAGTTAATGTGTAAGTATGGCGAAGGGTGGCCTAGATTTCATAAAAACATGGTCAAAATAATTATATGACTCTTCTGTTACAAAAAGTCTTTATATTTCGTTTGTAAAAACTATTTTAGAATATTCTTTTCTCACAATATTATTTTCACTCTGACAGGCATGGTTCCGTTTAACAATTTTTTTTATTTGGTTTAAGAAGCTTGCATTGTGCACTGAAGTTAAAAAATGGACAAAAAGTAATGCTTAGGAAAGTAACAAGGTACATCTAAATATGATTATCCCTACAACTATTACAAATGTGGGAATAAGGGACATAAGACAAAAGATTGCAAGTCCAAAACGACAGAACAGACAAACTGCGTCGGAAAGTCGACTGAATTTTTCGAAAATTGCTTCATATGCAATGGACGTAGAGTAGATGAGTCTGAAAATAGCGTTTGAGATATCTGGAGTTTGGACAGTGTTCAGATGCATAATTTCTTGATTTTGACAGAAAATATTATGCTACTGTGCGATTAGCTAACGACAAATAGCTGGACGTATAGGGTATTGGTACTATTGAATTTAATATTACTGTATGTAATGAAAACAGGAAGGTGAATTTATTTAAAACTTTATAAGTACCCGAGTTGCGTTGTAGTTTAATGTCAACTGCTAAAGCAACTGATAAAGATTGTGAAGTAGTAATAACGAAAAACAAGAAAAGACGAAATATTAGTTGAAGCTCGTAAGGAGATGGTTTGTTTTTGATCAGGTCAGCCAAATTCATTCTCCAAAAATTCATACAAATATCCCACAAAATCTGCAATAGCTTTGAGCTGTGGCACAAAAGATTTGGTCACTCCAATTCAAATCACTTGGGACAGTTGCAAATGTAAAATATAGTTATAAGATTACCAAAATTTAATGATCAAAACTTTACATGCACAGTTTGTATTAGTGGAAAGCGGAGCCCTATGCACGTAAGAATTGTATATCTTAAATATATGTTTTGTAGCTAATTCGCATAGATATGTGAGGACCAATGAGAGTTGAATCGCTTGGTAGGTAATTATACTCAACAATACGGCATCACTGCTATTTTGACAGCTGGCGAAAAACATTCAATTCAATTTTAACTGCCATCTAAAACTGCTGCGTAATTTGTGCGCTTTAATAATTATAATTGTCTTTAATATATATATAAGTGCAAATAAAACAATTAGCATAAAACTGTTGTGTGTTTGCACTAAAGTGGTGACCCCGACCTCGGCCTAAAGGTCGATCCGATAGATTTAGTGCTCCGTACGAGTTGTATTGAGACTCCGCTGCACAAACGTACATTCACACGAACTTCTCAGCACACCAGTTTGAAGTTCCTCGAATTTTCTCGAAAGCGTCTTCGATCTTTATTTTTTCCACGAATTGAAAAAACAAAGCAAAAGTTATGAAAAACAGTCGTTACGAGTTGCGTTCAGGAGCGGTACGTGATTCTAGCGGCGAGGAATTGTACTTCGACAGCGTCATGGCTCAACTCAATGATGAAGTGAAACAACAACTACAAGCGGTGCAGAGTTGTATCGAATCACTGCAAAATACATACGCTCCAGCAAGCTCGCGTGCAAATTGGCAACGCATGCACGTTCAGCGTTTTAACAAAGAAAATCCCCAACTGTGGTTTGCTCAACTAGAGCGAACATTTCGACCCAGTGACGTCACAACAGACGCCGACAAATTTGACTGGGTCACAATACACCTCGAGCACGACGTTATACTGAGCGTAGAAGATTTGGTGACGCAACCGCCTACAGAAAATCGGTATGACACGTTCAAAGGAAGGCTGCTAGCTAAATTTTCTGAATCGGCAGAAAGCAAGCTTAGACGCTTGCTGCAAGGGGGAGACACGGCTGACATGAAACCGTCTGAAATATTGGCTCACATGAAACGCCTCGCACCGGATCCTGGAAGCGCAGCAGTTATTCGAACATTATTCTTGGGACAGATGCCTGATGCTGTTCGTCCGCTGCTAACGGTATGGAAGGAAGATAGCCTTGACCAGTTAGCGCATATCGCTGACAAGATGTTGGAAGCAGTCAACTCAAATTCAATTTGTATGCTGACGGCACAGGCAGATACACTAATTTCTCCGACGCCCACAGTCAAGAGACATGTCACTAACAGAAATTTCTGCTACTCTCAGGGCATTATCAGAGTCCGTCAAAAAAATTCAAGGTGAGCTTAAGGGTTTAAAACAGAGTTTTAATCAAAAGTCTACTTCCAGGGCTCGCTCTCCTATGCGCAACGCAAATAACACTGGCAATAGGCCAGAATCAAATCTGTGTTATTTTCATTCGAAATTTGGCTATAAGGCACGGAGCTGTCGCCCTAAATGCTCTCTCTACAAGTCGTCAAACTAGAACGGATGCCGTCAATCACGCTGGTTGACGGTAGCGACAGCATAAACGAAAACAGCGACCCCCTACATGAGACACGACTATATATATACGATCGTCGTAATCGCCTTCGATTTCTCGTTGATTCTGGTTCGGTGGTTTCTGTCATACCATGCAACATGGTCAATATGAAGGTCAAACCAAATGTGCTTCAACTATATGCTGTCAACCAAACAACCATTCAAACCTTCGGCAATCACGTGCTCCAACTGGACCTAGGATTGCGGCGGGCATTCAACTGGTCATTTATTGTGGCTGATACGCACACAGCTATAATCGGGGCAGATTTTCTGACTCGATTTAATTTATTGATTGACTTGAATTGACGCACGGTAATTTGGTAGACACTACCGAATTCACCGTATCTACAGTAAACAACGCTAACGATTTTAGAGGTTTGCTGACACGGTTTATAGACATTACTAAATCAACCGGCAAGTCTAACAACAGCGACGATTGTACTCGCCGTCACAGCGTTTCACGCTAAAGAAAGGGCAATCCTATTCCCGATCGCGCTCGACTTCTTGCTGGTGACAAGCCCTCTACCGCCAAAGATGAAATCAACTTTTTACTCGACCAGGGTATTTGTCGGCCATCAAAAAGCCCTTGGGCTAGTCCGCTGCATATGGTGGTAAAAACAAGATGGTGGATGGCGCGCTTGCGGTGATTATCGTTAACTAAATGCGATTACTGTCCCCGATCGTTATCCCATTTCACATATCCACGATTTTTCCGAGAAGCTTCATGGCAAAACAATTTTTTCTACAATCGACTTAGTCCGCGCGTACTACCAGATTCCGATGGCTGAAGACGATGTCCAGAAGACTGCCGTTTGCACACCGTTTGGTTTGTTTGAGTTTTTGTATATGCCGTTTGGCCTAAAAAACGTCATAGAAACTTTCCAGCGATTCATGGACACCATTTTCAAAGAAGTTGATTTTGTCAACATATATATAGATGATATCCTCGTCATGTCAAAGACTGCAGACGAACATCCTACAACGACATGGTTTAACTATTAATGCCAATAAGTCACACTTGGGGAAGGAGGAGGTAGTGTTCCTCAGTTATGTCATAAACGGTAATGGACTACGCGCACCCAATGAACGATTTGAAGCGGTGGCGAATTACCCGAGACCAAACACAGTTTGTGACCTGAGCAGATTTCTCGGTTTCATCAACTACTACCGTCGATGTATTCCCCATGCTTTGGAGTTACAAGCGAAACTAAACGAATACACTTGTAATATGAAAAAAAAAACGACAAACGAAAATTAACTGGACCACTGAGGCACTTCAGTCTTTCGAGAATTGTAAACGCAGTTTAGCCGACGCCACGTTGCTGACGCATCCGACACCTTATGCAAAACTGGCCTTGGTGTGCGACGCATCCGATTCAGCAATCGTCGCAGCGCTGGAGCAATTTGTCAATAGTGAGTGGCAACCACTTGGGTTCTTTTCGAGGAAGCTGAGCAATGCTGAAAAAAATTATAGCACGTATGATCGAGAACTTTTAGCTATCTACGATGCCATACGCTATTTTAAGCACATGCTGGAAGCACGCGTTTTTGTCATTAAGACAGACCACAAGCCGCTCATACATGCCTTTAAGCAAAAGCCCGAGAAAGCGTCCCCTCGCCAATTGCGGCACTTGGATATTATATCGCAGTTTTCCACAAAGATGTCACAGCTTGGGCAAAAACTTGCTTGTCCTGCCAGCGCGCTAAAATACATAGGCACAATTATTTTTTATGGGAAAAGATCGACATGCCGGATAATCGTTTTGATCACGTTCACCTCGACATTGTTGTAATGCCACTAGTCAATAGATTCCGGTATAGCTTAAAAATGATTGATCCATTTTCGAGGTGGCCAGAAGCCATCCCTCTTAGAGACATAACGTCTGAAACTATCGCCACAGCATTCTGGACCCACTGGATTGCTAGATTCGGGTGTCCGAAGTCCGTAACTACTGATCATAAGAACAGACGCCGTTCGACAGCCATTAGAACCGCCGTATACCGGGCTTTACGAGGTTATCAATCGTCCCACGGATAGAGTGTTTACTTTGAAAATTAACGATAAAGAAGAAGAAGAGAAAATATCGGGTGATATTCCTGACTCAATCGTGACCTGTCACTGGAAGGGGACATCTGCTGGAAAAACATTCAATTCAATTTTAACTGCCATCTAAAACTGCTGCGTAATTTGTGCGCTTTAATAATTATAATTGTTTTTAATATATATATATATATATATATATATATATATATATATATATATATATATATATATATATATATATATATATATATATATATATATATATATATATATATATATATATATATATATATATATATATATATATGCAAATAAAACAATTAGCATAAAACTGTTGTGCGTTTACACTAAAGCAGAAATACAGGGTGCGCCATCTGTTGCGATAGCGTTTGTCACTTGAATACTTCCGCCATTTTTTGTTAGACGCGTCATTTCTGTCTATTTTGTGCCATGAATCAACTAACACCGCCTGTGTATCGCAGAAATCGTCAAATTGCATTTGATGAGTTTTGGTTCAAAATTATCATGAGCGATGCAGCTCATTTCACATTAAATGGCGCGGTCAGTAACCAAAACTGCCGCTTTTGGTCCGACGAAAATTCTTGTGAAATTTTCGAGGAGCCTCTCCATGATCAAAAAGTGACCGTTTGGTGCGGCGTATCGGTCAAAAAGATCATCGGGTCCGTATTTTTTCGAGAACGAGACTGGCAACACCGTTACGATCAATGGCGTGCGCTACAGAGCGATGCTGAGGGACTTTGTGTTTCCGGAAATAACTGAAAATGACATGGCTCACTTCTAGTTCCAACAGGACGGAGCCACAGCATACACTAGCCGCGATTCTATGACGCTACTCCGCACGATGTTCGACCGACGCGTCATATTTCGACTGTCCGCCGCGTTCACCCGATTTTAAGTCGCCGCACTTCTTTTTGTGGAGGTTTTTAAGAGAAAAGTTTACATCGACAAGCCGCAGACCATAGCTCAGCTCAAAGCGAATATTCGCCGGAAAATTTGATGCAAAATGCACGAAAAAAGGCAATTTTTGCATCAAAAATAAAGGCGGTTGGATATTATATTCAAAACACGATGGAAATAAAATAGAAAGGAACAAATAAAGTTTGTGTAAAAAAATAAAATAAAAAAAGTTGTGTACATCAAAAGATGTTCAAGATGGCGCACCCTGTAGTTAGTCAGAAGTATTCAGAGTTTCTCACATCTTGCGGTATAAAACGTTAGTTAACGGAAGTATATACGCCACAACAAACGGCTTTGCAAAAAAAATTAATAGAACGCTAGAATAAATGGCAAGATGCTTCATGATCAAAGCAAACTTACCAGAGTCCATGTTGGCTGAATTAATTCATACAACAGCATACGTAAGAAACCGTTGGCCGATAAATTTAATTCACCAAAAAAAACCTGAAGACCTATGGTCAGGAAAAGTTGATGTAAAGCATATGTTTTGAAGAAGAAACCCGGAAAGTCAAAATTTCAAAAGAGTCAAAAGAATATCGTTTATGAGAAAGAGGTTCGAAAAATATTGTTAAAAGCAGAAATGAAAATAAAGAAGCTAAAAATTAAAAAAATGGCTTTTACGAGTTTAACATATAAAATAAAATTTAGACGATGAAAGAAGAATTCTACAAGAAGAGAGGCAAGAGTCAGAAGAGGAGATATATGTAACGATAGTACTGATCGAATAGATGTTGATTAGATATAGCAAATGAATTGATGTTGCAATTGAAGATGAAAATGAAGAAGTTGAAACACCACCCAGAAACCCTTGTTTAAAAAAAAATTTAGAAGTTAATGAATATATAAGTTAATATACATATATCCTAAAAACTACAAAAAGGTATAACTGTCCAGCTATGAAGAAGAATAGTTAAGTGTTATTAAAGACAAATACCGTTTACTAGATAAAAATCAAACTTGGCAGTTGGTCGATTTACCCAAAGATCGCACTGCAATTGGATGAAAATGGGTACTTAAATCGAAGATTCGGACTGATCGTTCAATTGATAAAAGAAAGCCGAGATTAGTTGCAAACTGATATTGACATATTTGCTGCTGTCGTACGAAAAAGTTCACTTCGTCTAGTTCACGCGTTAGCAGTAGAAAAAGACTTAGAGTTGCGACAATTTGATGTATCAACTGCAATTTTAAACTGAGACTTAGACGAAGAAATTTTTATGCAAGAACCTGAAAGTTTTATTAAAGAAGCGATGAAGCATAAAATATGTGGACTAAACAAAGCGATTTGTGGTTCAAAACAGGCTGGGAGTCAATATTACAAGAAAATTGATACTGTTATTAAAAACGTTGGTTTAACAAAATATAAATACGACCAATGTCATAACACATTTAAAACTAATATTGACAGCCTGATAGTTGCACTTTTCGTTGCCGACATTCTAATAGCATCAAATAACAACAATGATGGAGAATTTTCTAAAGGAAATGCAGCAAAATTTTGACATTCGAATTAAAAAGGAAAGGAGAAGTACTAACTTTATCACAACCAGGATATATTAATAATTTAATATAGAAGTATGGACAGGAGAATTCAAAGGTTTCCAAAATTCCAATGCAGGCAAAGATTAAGCTGGAAAGAGATCCAAAAATTTCCGGAGGGGCAGAAGATAAAAGAAGATAAAGGAAATTATTTTTTCTCTTTTACATCTAGCAGTCTACGGTCGTCCTGATATTGCGTGCAATGTTAATATATGCTTGCACGGTTTTGTCAGGCAACATGCTAGCAGCACTGGAATGGAGCAATACAGATCGTCAGATACTTAAAAGCTTCGAAAGATTTTATTTTGACTTTCAGAAAGACTTATTATCTACTTAGACGCTAACTGGGCCACTGACATAAATGACCGCATATCTCAGACAGGCTTTTTTTTACTCGCAGGTTGCGCAATATCAACGCGTGGTGGTTACATTGAGCGCAGAGGCTGATTACGTAGCTTTATTTGAAGCTAGGAAGGAGGCGTTGTAATTTGGCTATGTACTAAAGGAGCTTGGCTATGAATCGCAGGCACCAATAACTATCTACTGTGATTCGCAAAGTGCGCAGCATATGGCAAAATTCGGCGCTCGTCAAATCAAATGTTCTGTTTAAACTTTGTTATAAATAAATTCAAGTGAAAACATTAATTTATATAAAAAGGTATTTTAAATTCACGTATTTTTGAATAGCCGGTAAGATCAGGTATGGAAAATAACATTGGCGCAGCCTGTAGGATAAGCAGCAAACATCCTCTAAATAAGAATGGTGATAGGTTAGGTTATATTGGCTGATCCACAAGAAAATAAGATCACACATAGACCTATAAAGGTCCTTAGTGTTACCAAGATTGTATAGAGGTATTCAGAGTTCAAAAATGATTAGTGATGCACAATTTAGCTAGATTGAGCGAATTAGCTGCCTTTTAATTGGAAATATTCTTCAAAGAATGAAAATAACTAAGCCCGAAATAATTCAGCTAGATCCATTGAGAGCTGGGCAATGACAAAGTAGGTGCTTCAGGGCCCCCCTAGCATTGTCTTCATTGCATCATCATCTAGTACAAAACCTAATTTGGCAGCATGTGTCGGTGTGAGACAATGTTCCGTTAAAACGCCAACCTACAATCTTCTCTTGAAAGCGATAGGAGACAGTTGTAGTATTAATACTGCATGCTCCGCCATGGTTTTAGCCGTCTTGCAGGAAGAAAAAGTTTCCCACAAAGATTTTGCTACCGAATTCGCTTCTGAGTCTATCTTGGCTTTTAAAACTCCAAGAGCTGGATGTACATTTGACCCACTTATTTCCGGTAGATATACACCGGTTTCGGCAAGTGAGTCTGCCATCTCATGATCTTAGATCCCCCTTGTATCCCGGAACCCAGAAAATGGTGACTTGTCTCTTGGTGCAAAGTTCATCCATTTTACTTCTGCATTCCCGCACACAAAGTGACTTAGTCGTTGTAGCAGGTATTGATTTAATAGCAGCCTGGCTGTCCATGTAGAAGTTAATATGAGAGTTAAGAGATGTGTATTCAGTTGCGAAATCAAATGCCTTGGACACAGCGAAGATTTCAGCCTGAAAGATATTACAGAAATTGGGGAGTCTGTGTTGGAACTTGATAGGGTCCAAGGTGAGAAACTTTTCACACGCGAATTAAAAATTTAATTACACCTTTTATATTTAAAAATCTTTACTTTTATTAATATTTGAAAATTAAACTTTACTACTCAAACGAACTTTATAGACTAAAATTCCTATCGAAACCAAAATCTAAAGAAACCTACCTATCTTTGGCAACGCCCAGCGGTTAAGTTTTACTCTTTGTAACCCGCTCCTAACCTAGGCCAATAAAAACCAAAAGCTTGACCGAGAATCGATCCCGGCTTCTGCATTGATTGACCTAATTCTTCATATTTACTTATTCATATTCGGCCTGATTGTAATCATAAGTCGGCTACGATTTATTTGTTTAAAACAATTGCTATTTCTGCATTGCTTTAAATTTTTTTGAGTTCATCGTATTTGACAATAATTACAATACACTTCATGCGAATAAGCCAATATACAACATTCTTCACCCCCTAAAAGAAATCATGAAATGATTTCCAACTAGTCTCTTTCTAGATTTTTTTATACAACTAGTGGTTTGGATAGGTTACACTGAAATACTTTATAAATCAAAAATACATTTACATAATCTTGTTGCAAAACAAAAATATGAATACAATATTAAAATATGAAAATTTAAATTTGTTACAATAAAAATTATGCATAAAATATTAACTTTACTCTTAAATTCTTTCTCTTTCGTACATATATATAGTAATAAAATTTATCTTCTTGTTATATATTTTTAATTTAAAATTGGGAATCATCGGGGTTCTTCTTCTCTTCTCTGGTGGTGGTGATATTATCGGTGATCATCTCGGAACAAGTATTCTTGAGCGATGTCATCTTTTGCAGTCAATCGTTAAAACAGATTTATTAAATATGGCACTAACCCGCCTAGCATTGTTTATTGTTAATGCCAGTGGATTAACTAATTTGCCATGTTGCAACTATAAGTTTTTCCTCCATCAATGCTGGGACCCAATGCTGAATCATGACCTTTTAAATTGGTGTTGAGCAGTGATCAGATGGAACTCTTTTTCTTGTAGACATCAGAGAGTAAATCTTTCTCTTATACTGGTTGTTGATGATTAACGTTTACAACCGTCGAGCGTAGTATCGTTCTCTTGCACAGGTTGATGAAGGCTAGTGTGAACAACCATAGTGCTTTGGTGTCTGCCCGACGACTCTTACTGTGGCGACACAACCGTAGGTATCAGTGTAACTTAGATACTGAAGTCTGACATTCTCGATAAAACGCCCCATAAATACATATATTAACGGTACGTGTGTTACTTCTGGGCGGAAATTCTGCTGCTATCGTGCGTATTGGTAAGAACACTCTGATTCATCTTCATGCTTGAAAGTGCGAATTGCGTGGCAAAATAGTTCATTCGACAAGCGATCATTAGTAGTTAAGTGACATCGGTGGAATGAGTATGTGATGATTTTTATTGCGTATTATCTTCGCAGTGTTGTTTACTTTGTATTCAATGTCGTACAGTTGATCTTCGTAATTGTTTGCTCGTGCTTGGGTAGTCGTCTTGGTTTTCATTTGACGTTTTCCTCCGTAGTCGTCCAACTTCGATTCACAAGCTGGGAACCGGACGAATCATGCCAATATACTAAATGCTTCTACTTTTTACTCAAAAATAGTTCTAAATAAGTCAAAATAAAGTTTTCTGGACATCCATATATAGTGTAAAATACGATATAAATTACAATAAAAATTACCTTAACCATTATCTGATTTAATTTAACGAAACTCAGGAAATCGAATGAAAATATAAATGGTTAATCTTTTACTCCGAAAACTACTTGCATTTAAAAATTAACACACTATTCTCACAAACATTTCTACAAATCTCAGAAAATTTTAAAATTCTGTTTATGCAAAACTCTTATGCGATTTCAATGCTCACACAAATTCTAACATTTAAAACGAAAACTAGTGTTATTAACCTAACGTCCTAACGTTCCTAACCATTCCCCTTTTTTTTATGTGTGTGTGACCATTGTAATTGCATTCTCTTTTAATTTCTCATCAACGAAATTTACAAACATTTTATAATTAATGTTAAGACTTGAAATTATTTCAAAATTATTTATCATAAAAAAACTTATCTGCAAATATTTTTAATTTTATATATATTTTCATTGTTTTTTTTTAATTTACAATGTTTTATTCTCTTTTTTATTTGTTTTTAACTATTGTTCTTTTTTTTTTTTATTAATTTGTTGTTCTTTTTTTTAAATCGTGTTTTTTTAAATTATTATATATTATCTCTCTTTTTTTTAAATTTTTTTCTTTATAAGTGTATTTTTGTTTATTTTTTTCTTTTTTCTTTTCTTTATTTTTACCTAATATATATTTTTTTTAAATTTTTTCGACTTTGTTTAAAATTTATTTCATATTTGTTTATTAACTTTTATTTTAATTTGTTTTCATATTGTTTTTAAACATCTCATAATTTTAAATTTTTAATTAATTTTAATCACCGTCCCTTTATCGACAATACTTCATCTCATAATTTTTCCTTTTTATTAATCGCGTCCGTTTAATTTTTCTAACCATCAGTTGGTTCATGATATAGTTTTAATAGATTGTTGTGAATTTTTCTAAGTTTCGACTTAATTTTTATCACCGTCGTGACAGGTGCATTTATCGACACTACGTCATATGGGCCTGTCCAAATTGGAGAAATTTTTTTTTTCCGGGTGTTGTTTCTCATAAAAACCCTATCTTCCGCTTTAAAAATAACTCCGTTTATAGTTTTGTCATATTGAACTTTTGATGCAATTTTCGCCTTTTCTTGGTTTTGTCGCACCAATTGATGTGCCCTTTGAATTTGATATTTAAGTAATTTCGCGGGGTCTTCTGTATTATATACAGGATCCCTTTTTCGTTTCAAATTACTTGGTATTTCTATATCAAATCCATATAATGTAAGAAAAGGTGATTGTTTTGTTGACGTGTGTGGTGTGTTATTATGCACATGCATAGCCGCTGACAACAACTGATCCCAATTGGATCCGTCTTCATTAACAAAACTTCTTTAATATTCCGCTAAAGGTCGATGACTCCTTTATAGTGAGCCATTAGCCTGCGGATGATACGGGGAAATGTGAAGCTTTTTTATTCCTAACGTTTTACATACGCTAGAGAATAATTCCGAAATAAAATTGGTACCATTGTCGGTAATCAACATTTTAGGAATGCCATGGAGAGTAACTAACTCGTCGTAAAAAGCTTTGGCAACTATGCTTGCTTCCGCGTCAGGTATGGCAATACATGCCATATATTTTGAGAAGTCATCTTGAAAAGTCAAAATATCTTTATTGCCTGAAGTTGTTTCTGGAAGGGGCCCTACCATGTCCATGTACAACTTATCAAAAGGACGTTGGGGTGTATCGGTTATTACCATAGGCATTTTTGTCAATTTTGAAATTTTGTTTAACTGACATTTTGAACAACTCCGAACATATTCGTTAATTTGCTTTTGCATTCCTTTCCAAGGGAATCTTTCTCGTATTTTCAAATAAGTCCTCAATGCACCTTGATGACCTCGCAAAGGTAAATTGTGATAGTCTTTAAATATTGTCTCAATTTGTTTTGGATCGGTTAAAATTTTTATATTTTCAGCTAAAATTTTATTATTTTCATCATCAGTGCTTGTGTCAAGCACCTTTTTATTATCTCCGTCGGTATTGTCAATTTCTACCGGTTCATTCTCTTTTCCTAATCTATTTTTTTTGTACTCTCGTCTCTACGGCGGCTATTTTAGTATTATTATTATCACTTTCTGTGACTATTCTACTTAATGCGTCGGCATTAAGCTTTCGTTTGCCTGGTTTATAAATTATCTCAAAATTATACTCTGACAGTTTATGTCTAAACCGTGCTAATTGGGCCTTTAAATTTGCTATTCCTCTTAAAGGTTGATGATCGGTATATACCTCAAAATGCCGTCCCAAAAGATATAGTCTAAACTTTTTTGTAGCCAAAAATTTTTTTTTAATAGTAGAAAAATCTTTTTTCATTATCATTCAAAACTCTACTTGCAAATGCAATTGGTCTATCTTCTCCCACGACTTCCTTGGACAAAACCGCTCCTAACGCTTTGTTACTTGCGTCTGTTGTCAATAAATTATCGCCTTTTTTAATTCTTCGAACGAATTTTGACAGTCTTCTGTCCATTTAAACGGTACGTCTTTTCTCAACAATTTATTAATTGGTAAGGCTATCTTAACGGTAGTAATTAACCAGTCCCAAAAAAGCTTGAACTTGTTTACGAGACCTTGGTGGTGGAATGTTTTTCACTTTTTCCACCTTGGAAGGATCAGGAAGCGCTTCTTCTGCCGAACATTTATGTCCTAAATGAACTACCTCTCTACGAGGAAAATTGCATTTTTTTGTGTTTAGTTTCAAATTATTTTTCCGTAAGGCTTCGAGGACCTTACACAACCTCATAGAGTGCTCTTCCAAATTACGCCTATAAATGACTATGTCATCGATGTATACGAAACATTCTATCCCCTGTAACCCTGTAAGAATGTGATTCATGATTCTTTGAAAAGTGGCTGGTGCCCCTGTTAAACAAAATGACATTCTATTAAACTCGAAATGCTCAAGACCTGTGCTAAAGGCTGTTTTCTCTTTGTCGCCCTCATCCATCGTCACCTGATGGTAGCCACTCGCTAAATCATACCGGCAGAAAAATACCGGCTATGTCCCAATTGCTCTAAAATTTCCTCTTCTAGGAATGGAAAAAACTTGCTTAATAATTGCTTCATTAAGTTTTCTGTAGTCGATGACTAAAATCCATATTTTCTGACCATCTTTACCACTTTTCTTAGGTACCAGCAAAAGTGGTGAATTCCATGGCGAAATACTCGGTGTGTAACAATTTCTGTACATGTTTGTTAATCTCTCCCCTGTGCATTTGTGGCAATCAGTATTGTTTTTGATTAATTAGTGCCTGATCTTGTTTAGTATCGATGCAATGTTTTAACACATTTGTACTCGTCAAGATGTCACCTTCGAAATCATTATATTATACACCATTCAAATATTTTCCATAGCATTTTTTTCTTCAACATTTAGGCTTGAATCCAAATTTAATTTACGTATCAATTCAGTTATCCGATCACTTGTTTAAAGTTCATGCATGCTCAATATCATGAGTTATCTACCGCTTCTTTGTATATATTGAAATCGGTAAATACTGGCTCAAAATCATTACTCCATTCAACGTTTTTCTCTGATGCATTTCGCACTGGAGCGTAAACTACACCTTTATTTTTATTGTTAACTAAAGTTTCTGCTAAATAAACACTTGGTGATATTTCTTGTTTATAAATCACCAAAGTTGAAATTTTCGCTCTTACTTTCATCGGTACTATCGTAACCGTACGCGATTTTATTTTCATCGGTACTATCGTTACCGTACGCTATTTCGAATTTACTTCATTGTTGCAATATGATATTTTCATTGACTTCCATCTCTTCAATGACAATGTTTTTATTTCACTCCCTGATTTATTAAAAAATATTAATTCTTTTGTTATCGTATTTATAACCGATTTATTCCATAAGTTATCCCTACCCATCTTCATTCTTGTCAATAAAATCATTTATAACATTTGCTTTTACTAAACTAGTGTCAGCGCCAGAATCGACGAGTAATGTGAGTTTTCCCTTTTTCGCTTCTTGACGTTACTCTACATAAACATCTTTTGTTGACTAATGCAAACTTTCACTTGCATTACTATACAATTTTTGTTTCACTGTTGGCGTTAACCCGCCAGTCAAAAATTGTAATAACGTATTGAAAAAATTATTCAAACAATTATTATAATTTTCGATAAATTCTTCATTGTATATCAACAGCTTTTTCCATTTATTGAGGATAATATCTGAACAAAAATAAATGATCGCGAATATCAAAAATATTTAATAAAGTTTTACATGACCACTGTACCAAATTACCTGCAGCTGAACTTAAATACTTAGTAAGGTTTACTTTCTCCTTTTTCTCAGATTAAATTTTTCTTTGCTCGATTCTGCAAGAATTTAATTTTTGTTCCTCGTACTTCATTTTTTCGACTTTTGCCATCACCGGCATTTATTTTAAATGAAACTTTCTTCAATTGAGCCAGGGTCCTGGGCTCCACATTATTATTTTTAACCAGATTTACTTCATCTTTCGTCTGTTTATTAACCTCCGAACTCTGAACATTTTGTAATAAATTTATTCCATTTTTCATCTGTTCATATACCTCTGTACCTGGGTTATTCCGAGTCAGATTTACTTCATCTTTCGTCTGCTCTTTAACCTCTTTACTCTGATACTTTTGAACCAGATTTACTTCATCTTTCATTTGTTTACTTATCTATGTACCCTGTTTCTCCTGAGACAGATTTACTTCACCTTTCGTCTGCTCAGTTAATTTTTTATTCACATTTTTCATTACATCAGTTTTCAAAGTTGCCTTGACCGGACTTTGCTCGTTTTTATATTTATTCTCTCGTTTGTCATTTTCTAAAGTATTTTGGGGATCCCGGTCGTGTGATAACGTCCGGACCCCATTTAGTTTCCCTGTTTCTCCAAGAAGGCTTTTCTGGCTGCGTATTCGCTTTTCATATGTCCTTCTTTATCGCGGAAAAAACACAATCTCGGACCGTTATTGATATAATTGCCTCTATTTTGGTTTCGAATATTATTATAACCATTATTCTTATTTTCATTATTATCATATTTCTTATTTTGCTGATAATTTTGGTTTTCACTATAGTTAGTGTATCCTGAATGCTGTACGTTCTGTGCATTGCCTGTGCCATGAGGATTTGCCTGATGTCTACTCTTTTGACTACAATTCGGACCTGGTTCGTGCCCATATTCTCCACATTCTATACAATAAGGAGTTTTTTTTCGACTAAAACACTTAGCACGTGTATGACCTGCCTTATTGCAAAATTAACAAGTTGGAACTGATGGATGGGGCTCCGAAAGATAAGATTTTGTTGCTGGTCTCGTTTCTTCATTATTCCGCTGCAACTGAATACCTTCGTTTTCCCTAGAGATGGTTGCATATTCATTTGCGCTGCCACTCGGTCGGTTTTGTGACGTCATCGTATACAACTGCTGTGTTATTTCTTGCTGTTATTGTGCCAACTGTGTAAAAGCGTTTATAGTTGGCGACTTCTCTTGAGAGTTTATATGATTAAAACTTTGTTTTTCATTATTGAAAGACGTACCAAAATGACATCTTTTCCACTCTACTTGTGCGCAGTTGGCTTCAATTTCTAGTTCTCCTAAAGTTTTTGCACTTGACCTCATTATATGAAGTCGAAGTGTGGGGTCTCTAAGTCCTAACCAGAATGATGATTTTACTGAAGCATTTATTTCTTCTAATAAAATATCATTTTTTATTCACATTTTTCATTACATCAGTTTTCAAAGTTGCCTTGACCGGACTTTGCTCGTTTTTATATTTATTCTCTCGTTTGTCATTTTCTAAAGTATTTTGGGGATCCCGGTCGTGTGATAACGTCCGGACCCCATTTAGTTTCCCTGTTTCTCCAAGAAGACTTTTCTGGCTGCGTATTCGCTTTTCATATGTCCTTCTTTATCGCGGAAGAAACACAATCTCGGACCGTTATTGATATAATTGCTTCTATTTTGGTTTCGAATATTATTATAACCATTATTCTTATTTTCATTAATATCATATTTCTTATTTTGCTGATAATTTCGACCTGGAGATCGATCCTCTATAATTGTTTTTGCAGAAGTAAACAAACAACGTAATCTTCTCGCAAACCTAGAAATATCCTCTCCTTCCAACTGTACTGCCTGTCGAATCTCCTGTTGTACATCTTCCAATATGGTTATTTTTGAATACGCGTCAGTAAGTAAACTTATTAATTCATCTAACGATTTTATCTCTAATGGACTCACAAGATTATATGCCTCGCCAAACAATCTGGGTTTATACAATCTAACATGACTGGGTGATCTTCTGGTTTTAAATCTCTTTTCACTATACGACAACTAATAGCAAATTTGTGGAGTTCCGATGCCAAATCATGTGCCCTCGAAGCATCAAAAATTGGCACCACCCTATTTACTGCTTCTGCTATCCGCGTCGGTTTTACAATTGTATGTTTTTTATCTTTCAAAGCTAAATCTGCTAATTTCCGTTCAAACTGATTGTATTATTTGCCTCTTCTAATCTGGTTATGTTTAGATCCTTTTTAAATTCAACGTCCTTTGGTAAACCTATCTCCTGTCTAAAGTGTTCGTTTTCTCGTTCTAACTCGTGTGTTTCCTCTAAATTTTTGTCTAACCTCTTTTTCAAAATCAAGTTTTGTTTCCTAAAACTATCTAACTCTTTCAATAGTTCCTCTCTTTCTTGGTGTAATAAACAATTTTATTATCCAAAATTTCAAATAATTCAGTTAAAGCCAAATCCGCTTCTTCTAATTTTGTTAATTTTCTTATGCTCAATTTTTCCTTTAAATGTAAAAAGATCTGTTCAGACTCACTAAAATGTTTCATGAATTTGTCAACAAATCTCACAATTTCTTCTTGTTCTTTTTGTAAATCTGCTAAAAAAATATTAAAAAAAATAAGTAAATACTGTAAACTATACTCAAAACGTTTCACAAAAAAAAAAATTAATACGATATTAATATTTTTCCGCATATGGAATATAAATCGAAAAACAAATATTTCTTTCTATCAAGGATCTCTTACCACTGGTGGGGGAAAATCACTTGATCGAAAAATAACTGTCACTTTAATATAAATAAATTGTTTCTTACCTATGGTGGGGGAAAACAATTTTATATATAAAGATTTACAATTTCAAAGATTTGTTCAAATTTTCATTCTTGTTGCGAAATAAAAATTCAAACAAACCTATAAAATATTGACAGTTATTTAAATTTGGAACCCAAAATCACGCAGAAAAAGAGTTATATTTATTTTAACCCTTAATTTTCCTTTATAAATTTCGTTTAAATTAGAAAAATTTCCTACGTAGGTGAGCAGGCGTTAAACACCAAAAGTCGCTCGGTTTTTTTTATTAGTTATTAACACATAAAAGTACTTACCAGTAATTTTTTTTTCATTTCCTTTTTAGTTTTGTGGTTGCATTTTTCTTACTATTGAGTTTTGTGGTTCCTTTTTTCTTCCTTTTGAGTTTTGTGGTTCGATAACCGGCTGCGCTAATGTTGGATCTTGAAGGGACACCCGAATGTTGATACTTTTTTTATCGTCGGAGAGATCCTGCTACTTCAAGGGTCCAAGGTGAGAAACTTTTCACACGCGAATTAAAAATTTAATTACACCTTTTATATTTTAAAATCTTTGCTTTTATTAATATTTGAAAATTGAACATTAAACTTTACTACTCAAACGAACTTGTTAGACTAAAATTCCTATCGAAACCAAAATCTAAAGAAACCTACCTATCTTTGGCAACGCCCAGCGGTTGCGTTTTACTCTTTGTAACCCGCTCCTAACCTAGGCCAATAAAAACCAAAAGCTTGACCGAGAATCGATCCCGGCTTCTGCATTGATTGGCCTAATTCTTCATACTTACTTATTCATATTCGGCCTGATTGTAATCATAAGTCGGTTACGATTTATTTAAAAAAAAAGAAGCTATTTTTGCATTGCTTTCAATTTTTTTGAGTTCATTGTATTTGACAATAATTACAATCTGCTTCATGAGAATAAGACAATATACAACATCTGTATGCCTGCTTGATATCAAGTTCAGAGCAGAACACAGCAGCTACTACTCCTCTAGTCGTCTTAGATCCATCCGTGAAAAAGTTGAAAGAGTGAGAATTTCGTCCCTTCTTCCACTTATTCCTTCCTATTTCAATATGTGGACCTTTATTGAAATTGTCCTGAGGATTAACATAGTCTGAGCTAACGTTCATTCTTCCATGTAGTTTGCTATGTCCAAATGGTCTGTATGTGAATTGACCTGTCATCATCAACCTTAGTGCAGATTTCTTTGCCGAAATTTGAGCAAGTTCAGTAGTTTCTCTAGAGTTGCTGTTGGAGTAGTGCGCAGAGCGCCAGTTATGCGTAACTCTGAAGCTCTCTGCACTGTTTCCAATTTTTTAGCGTAATTCTTCTTGTACATAGCCGACCACCAAACTATCACTCCAAAGAGCATTATGGGCTTGATAACTGATGTGTAAATCCAAAGTGAAAGACGAGGAGAAAGGCCTAATGTCCTACCGAGCATTTTCCTGCAAGCGTAAAGCGCATGCAAGGCTTTGTTCTCTCTGTCCATAATGACCCCCAGGTATTTCGTTGATATTTTTGGGGTAAGCGTAGAGTTGCCTAGTTTCGGTAGGGTCCAAACTGGTGCTTTGTGTTTCTTCGTGAATAGTACTAAGTCCGTTTTGTCTGGATTTACATCCAGCCCCACACTTTTTGTCCAATCATGAATCACTTTTAGTGTTACCTCGAGTACTTCACTCATTGGGTTTAAGAATTTACCTGATATAATGACTGCCAAATCATCTGCATATGCAGTAATCTTCGGCCCACCATTTCTCAATTTTAAGAGAATACCGTTAACTTCCAATTTCTATAGCAGCGGGGATAGGACTCCTCCTTGAGAGGTTCCCTTGATTGCTTTCCTTGAGATAGTGGTTGTGTTCCACTAAGCTATAACTGTTCGACAATTTAGTAGATTGCCTATCCATCCGACTGATGAGAGACCCTCCAGCAACGCCTCAGTAGAAACATTATTGAACGCCCAGAAATATCTAAAAAGACCCCCATATGGTAATCACCGTAATGTAGAGCCTTTTCTATCTGTTATACTACACGATGAAGCGCTGTCTCAATAGACATGCCCCTGGTGTATGCATGTTGGTTGTTTGAAATCAGATCTGCTGTTATGCCTTCCTTGATACAAGAATCAATTATTCTTTCAATTGTTTTTAGTATGAAATAAGTTAAACTAATGGGCCGATAGTCTTTGGGATACAAGTGACTACTTTTAGCTGATTTTGGTATAAATGACCCTTGCACATCTCCAGCTGATCGGAATATAGTTGAACTTCAAACAACTTATGAAAATTTCAATAAGCCTAGATGTCATTATGGAACCACCCATTTGTAGTAACGCAGGGAAAATTCCATCTAGACCTGGGGATTTGTAGGTATCGAAGGATTTTAATGCCCATTCCAATCTTGTTGTTGCAATAAAGTCTTCAAAACCCTCGTCACCCATACTATCTAGTTGGAAGGTTGGGGCAGGATCAACAGATGTCACAGTACATCCAGGAAAATGGGCCTCCATTAGCACCTCCAATGTTTCCTTACAGTCCTTGGTCCATTCACCCGTATCCTTACGGATCAGAGATGGAGTAGCAATTATCATCCTTAATCTAGATGTTTCGGAGGTCTTGTCTATGTTACCACAGAAATCCTTGCAGGAATTTCTTTTGGCTCTCCTTTAATCTTTCTTTTATTGTGAAAGTAGAGTTTTGTATTCCCTCCAACATTCCTCACTGTCGGCAAGTTTAGCTAGTTTAAAGAACTCCTTGATCTCCGTTCTCTGCCTTCAAATTTCCTTGTTCCACCAGACAGGCTTAGATTTTCCTCTTAGTCTTTTGTTGTAAAATATAAATAAAAAGGGACTCATCTCGTTCGTTGATGTCTTTACTTCCCCATTGATGATGGTGCAAATTTGCGTCCGCTCCTATCACCAGTTTGAGACCTCTCCTTTCCACATCTTTCGAGAGTCGTACCAGCTCATTGGGTGGCGCCTGTGTTTCGTGGGCCATGTAGCAGGAGGCGAAAAGTCTGGGCTTGTCGGCCTCTTTTACCGCTACCACCGCTTGGTCTTCAGAGCTGAAATTAGATAAAAAATAAGCGTTAATATTTTTCTGAACAGGGATCGCAGATCTTGTCTTCTTTACCATTGTTGCGAAGAAAAAGTTGTAGTTTTGTGACCCCAACCCGGATACCTTAATACCAGAGGACAACCAAGGTTCCTGGATTAGGCCACATCGTAGCCGCCCTCCTTTAGAGCTAGGAGGAGCTCGGCTGAAGCTACCTTACTGTGGTGGAGGTTTATTTGGAGGATTCTCAGTGACATCGGGATCCTCCAGCTGGAAAGGTGCAGCTGTGTTCGCCAGCACTCCATCAGTTAGAACCACTTTAATTGCAGCGCCAGTATTGCCTCGGTCACGGATTCAAGTCCGAGATCCCGCTCCACTTCGCCTGCTTCCAACGTATTCTCATTACCATCCTTCGGGTGACGCTTCTTGAGGCGCAGGTATACACTACACGTTTCTTCCCGAAGCGTGGGTAGAGCTTGATTTCTGCCTCCTTGTTGATCTGGAGGATCAGATTCTGCGCTGACGTTGGAATAGCAACAAGGCGACTTCCGGTTTTACTGGGTTAGGTACACGTACCTTGGCCCTAG
Organism: Suillia variegata; assembly: GCA_949127995.1. Taxonomy (NCBI): domain Eukaryota; kingdom Metazoa; phylum Arthropoda; class Insecta; order Diptera; family Heleomyzidae; genus Suillia; species Suillia variegata. Next base: position 15,845,309 of record OX421846.1, read on the forward strand.
GTATACACAGGATACCGTTCCTATACACTATCTGCAGCATCGCACTTTCCCACATTCCCGTCAGCGTTGGAACGATCCTGGTTATCCATTTTAAAGTGTGGTCGTCGTTGCATTTGAGGATCTTATCTCCTTTGATCTACCCAGCTCCTTCGAACGAGGGCGTGGGTTTGTCCGGTTCGTTAGTGATCCCTTCAACAATGGCTTCCACAAGTTTGCCGTCCACCTTCTTACATTGTTCCGACGTCATCTGTCCATTGTGGTGACTACGGTCAATAAGGGCCACGATCAGGTGTCGTCTGGCTACCTCACTGACCTTCATCACCTTCTTGGAGCAGGTTGGTTGGTCAATCAGAGTATAAGGCTTTCCTAAAATTGCCTGTTGGGTGCGAAGACGTTTCTCACTTTTCGTAGACCGCTGTAGATTCGTCTCCACCAAGCTTTTCGCCACGTTCTACTCAATTTTGTTGACAAAGGCAGGGTGCGTTGTAGCAAAACTTTAGATTTTAAAGAAGTGCTACCTGCCTTTCTCGATCGCATCCTTTGCCCATTTAAGGTCCTCCCGCTCCGTGGGCGAAAGAGTATCATTGTTTTCAACCGCAGGTTAATCTTCATTGTCGCTTTATACTGTGCAAGGGCTTTTTGACCCTCCTTACTTGACTTCTTCCTTTGCCCACTTTTGCTTGCGCAAGCGGAGCGTGAGGTCGAAGCTTTTGGGGAACGGCGGTGGTGACGGTTGCCCCGCTGCAAACGCTGTCGAGGTCTGAGTCGACTACAGTACCCCTCCTGTCCTGGCTAACCGTTTCTTGTTTTTATCTGCAGTCGCATTACTTCCACTAGGGCCTGCAGTATCAGTACAGCTACTGTGAACTGCTCCCTTCACAGGAGAGGTGTGGCCGCTGGCGACACATCTTATGGGTTCACTGTGCCCGCCGGTGGCAGAAGTGGCCACTTCTTCCACCGATTTTTGGGCTGATATCCCAGCCCGTTTTTCCTCCTTTTGGACCTCCATGGTAGGTTTTGTTATTCAGGGAGACCGTACCCCTAGCGTTTTATACCTGCCGCCAGGTACCTCATTAGCAATGACCAGTTTATGCGCACCAAACCTCTTCTGGATGAAAGCATGATGAGTACGCTTATAAACCGGTCTTGGCTAGGCATCGTCTGCTTGCATAGCTGCAACCTGCTACGAGTACAAGCCTAGATGACACGCTACAGCAATGTTAGCAGTGATACCCATTGCCCATTCGGCACCCGGTGTGGAGGGTATAGCTAAGAGGATTTTCACCGACCAATGAGTGCAATTAATAATGGTGATAACTTGCACAGAAAAATCTTGTTTACGTATGGATACATTTTTACCGTATATGAAAAATTTAACAAGTAAAATGATAGAGTGTATGCAAGGTTATCTAAGGAAAGATCTGATCTGATCCCACCGGTCGTTAAATGGGGTGTCTCTTAAGTTGGTGTCACTGACATTTCTGTGAACAAGTGGTCAAAATATCGATTAAATGTAATCTCAATTTTGAAAAAAAATACTTGTATAAATTAAGAAGACTTTTTTTTTGAGAATTGCGAAGCGATTTCATAATATTCTTCTTGGCCGTCACCCAAACCAATCACTTCAAATTCGGGAACCGTTATCCTAAGTTTGTAATTAAGAGAACCCAAAGTACCTTAACCGTTAACAGTTGCGGTTACATCAAATATTATGACGTAATGAATGCGCGTATGTCGATCAAATCCCGTTGTCAAAATCTTTATGCGACGATCATCGTTCGCGCTCTGATGATGACGTTGTCGAGTTCGACTTTATGATGCTTATGTAGTAAAAATTGCTTTGCAGAGGCGTAACTCGTTTAAATAAATAGGGTTACCAATTGAGTAGTAGCTGCATTGTTCCTCCATTTTAAGTTCGAGACTTTTGTTTTAGCATACAATTTTGGGCATCCAAAGTTATTATGTTTGATGTTTAATTGCCGCTAAGAAAAATAACCTTCGCACTCGCAATACAAAATTTTACGTAGTCTAGCAGTATCTACCCGGGTAGATAAAAAATATTTCATACATTTTATATAGGAAAATTTGCGAACTAATGCACAGATATGAAAAATAATGCACAAATGTGCAAAATATTGCACGAATATATATATATAGTTATATGAAAAAAAAAAAAAATATATATATATATATATATATATATATATATATATATATATATATATATATATATATATATATATATATATATATATATATATATATATATATATATATATATATCGAATATATAAATTAAATAAAACTAATATTCTATGTACATATATAATTTTATGGAGATTTTTTTTTGCACCCATTAGAGACCAAATTGTAAGGTTTTCTAACAAAAAAACCGAAGAATTTTATCGAAATTGGAACAGTGAAAATTTTATTCTGATACGAGTATATGGATTTCTATTACTGATGAAGAATTAACTATCAAAGCTCTCTTAACTTTGAACTAAAAATTATTTTCCTCTTTATCGTGCAACTATGTCTCTCAAACGATTTGAAAATATTTTGCGCTTTATTCGCTTTGACAACCATCTCACAAGAATCATTAGACAATCTTTAGATAAAGCAGCACCGATAACAGATGTCTTCGAAATGATAAACTCAAATCTAAAAGCACATTTTAGACCTTATCAAAACATTACCGTAGATGAACAGCTATTTGGATATAGAGGGAAAACCAAATTTACGCAATACATACCATCAAAACCTTCTAAATATGGTATACAAATCTGGTGGGCTTGCGATTCCTCTACTTTTTATCCGCTCAATGGCCAAATTCATACTGGAAAGCTAGAAAATGTCCGTGATGTGAACCAAGGCCAGCGAGTAGTAAAGGACCTAGTTGTGCCATACAAAAAATAAGGGCGAAATGTGACCATGGACAACTTTTTTACCTCGCTCCCATTACTTAAGGACCTAATAAATTGGAAATTGACCACTGTCAGCACTTTGAAGAAAAATAAGCGTTATCTGCCTGAAGAATTCAGTGTCAAAGAACCAAAAGGTGTATTCCAGCATATTTGGTTTTGGTCCCAATGTTACAATGTTCTCTTATGTCCCAGCAATAGGAAAATCTGTAGTGCTTTTGTCATCAACGCATAGAGATTCAGCTGTGTCCGAAATAAAACAAAAACCAGATATTGTTTTATAATATGACCAAGGGTGGCGTGGACACTATGGATAAAATGGTGTCCCAATATTCTACAAAAAGTGCAACAACTCGTTGGCCTTTAGCTATGTTTTACAATTTATTGGACATATCAGCACTGGCTGCATACATCATATATGTTACTAACAATTCACATAGTTCAGTAAAAAAATCTAGACCTAAAGCCTTTTTACAGAGTTTGGGTGAAAAGCTCTGCGTTCCGCAAATAAAAATCCGAACATAAAGACCTAAGGTAGTCTGCAAGTTTGCCATCAAGTCAGCAATTGAATGCATTTTAGGTAAGTTATTGCACACATATTTACTGAAAAAATACTTACTTTTTTTTACAGGCGAGACAATATCTTCATCAAATAATATGGATGAAGAGTTTGTGGCTGATGATGGCCTTGAACAAGATGAAATTGGTCGCATAAAACAAAAAGGTGGCTGCTATATGTGTTATAGGGACTCAAAAAAAAGAGAGCTACTCGGCAAGCATGCATAAAATGCAAGAAACCTGTATGCGTACAACACAGCTTCTCACAAACAAAGTGTGATGATTGTTATATGGGCCCATCTATGTCACACCACAACTTGCGCACATGAATACAATTTCAAAATTGTCTTTCATTTCACAATATTTTTATCAATGTACGCAAATAAACACTTATTTATATAGTTTGTTGTATTTTTTAAAATTCCAGATAGTTATATTTTCATATAAATTGCCATATATCTACCCCGGTAGATACTGCGAGACCACGAAAATAAAATGACAAAACTTAAAAAAATGTAAGAAAAAATTTAAAAAAAAAATTTTTTTATAGCATTTTTTGCATTAAATAAAAAATTTGATAACTGATAAACTGATTTGATAAAGGCGAAGTCGATCAAAAAAAAAATTGTGTCACTGATTATTATAAGCAAAAATTAACAAAAATATAAATTTAAACATTTACAAAATTACATTTTCAAATACAATTAAAAAAAGGTGATTTTCCAAGCATTTTTAATAAGATTTTAATTGTTTGTCAATAAGTGTTTTTTGTTAATTTCTGTCAAATACTAGTAAACACAACGAAATCAAATTTGTTTCCTAGCCGCTTCTTTCGTTTTAAGAACACTTTTTCACCTGGACTATAAGTTTTAAAAGTATTGCCTTTATATCTACTAAATATATTTTTATATATTTTTCTTACTTTTTTCAGCTTTTCTTGGGAATAATTATGAAATGTGTCGGTTGTTCTCGCTTTGGTAACTGAGTGAATACTGAGGATATATTTATATGTTGCTAATAATACTATTATAATTCGACGGTGTCAGTTATTTCAGTGAAACTTTTCTACTTGCCCATTGCTCTAGCTATGAAGTGTAGGGACAATTGTTCAGCTGAAAAATTATCTCGTAGGAAACATTTAATTAGATTTGAGTGGAAGGCTTTTTCGTTGTCTGAACGATGGTTTTAACATTGTTAAATTTTGATAAAACTACTAAAAGGACGTCTTTTATATCGACTGACAACCTTGATATAATCGGTTTTTTTTATGCAAGTTTTGAAAATTAATCAATAATGAAAATATCTATATGCAGGATTTCCTCTGGAAGGAGTGGAATGGGGGTGAATTTCATTGGTACTTGTTTTCATGGCATATCTTGCAGTTATAATTATGATTTGTTTATATAAGATTTTAGTAGTTTTACTGAGCGCATTGGATTTGAACAAAACTAGTTAGTTTTAAAATTGAATAAATGGGCATTTAACAGTTTTTACTGAATTAGTTAATGACTCTTTGCTGTGAACAGTTTCGCTTAGGTCAACTTCATGCAAATTGTGAGAAAACTGCATAGAAAGTGAGTCAGATACCTTGTTATCTTTACCCAGGTAAAGAAACTTGGAGAAAATTCTTCCACAAACGCCCGCCACATTTTCATTTTTGCGTTGGGGTTTTGTCGGAAATCGCAAATACCCTATTGGAAGATGCTCTCATTTTTGCAAATGGCCGCCAATGTCAAATCTGTTTTGACATTTGTGGACTAGACAGATACAGAATACAAGTGAATAAGCCATGGAGCGATACACTCCCCAAGAACGCGGAATAATTGTGTCTATTTTTTTGCGTAACAATTCGTCTGTGGTGTTGGCAAAAATCATAATGAGCGATGAGGCTCATTTTCACCTCAGCGAGTACGTGAACAAACAAAATTATCGCTTCTGGGGAACCGAAAATCCGCGAGTGATGCACGAGAAACCATTACACCCGCTCAAAGTGACTGCGTGGTGCGCTGTTCACGCTGGAGGAGTCATCGGGCCGAACGCCGCGGGTCAAACGACAACAGTGGACGGTGCGCGCTATAGGGCAATGTTGACCGAGTTTTTTCTGCCCGAACTGGACGAATTAGGACTGGTGGACTTGTGGTTCCAACAGGACGGAGCAACAGCACACACTGCACGAGCCACAATCGACATTCTGAAGGCCGCGTTTCCGGGTCGCTTAATTTCGCGTTTTGGCGATGTGCACTGGCCCGCCAGATCGCCCGATTTAACGGTCCCGGACTTCTTTTTATGGGGTTTTTTGAAGTCTCGTGTTTACATCAACAAGCCTGAGACCTTGGAAGCCCTCAAGGAAAATATCCGACACGAATGCGAGAATTTATCGCCCGAAACTCTCGCCGAAGTGATGAAAATGCCATAAAACGAGCCCGTATGGCAATCAATTGTGACGGCGCCCATTTATCCGATATCATCTTCTCGACTTAACACAATTAATTCTAAAGGTCTAAATAAACATAATCAAAAAACAGAATCGAAGTTTTTTATTTAGAAAAAAAATAAGAGCCAAACAACATCGGATGACTTCTTTTGCGCCACCTTGTATAAGTGGTTGATGGTCAGTATCTGTAATTCTATAAAGGTAATGTCGAAGTTTCTTCAATGCCCATACAATTCCGTTGTTAAGTCGAAAGATTGGTTGTTCTTGGGATATTGCAATATGACATCTGCGGATGATAATATTCGCCTAATTTTTTCAAAGGCACGTAATGCTTCTGAATCGAGATCTATTTTTATGTTTTTCGAACTTTGTGACTCCACTTGCCCATTTTCGCCTCGAAGATATGCAGACATTGGTTTCGCGATGGAAGCATAATATTTTACAGAGCGCCTATAGTAACCAGAGAGACCGAGAAAAGACCGCAACGCTTGAAAGGTTTTTGGTGGCTCGTGATTAATAATATCCTTAACCTTATCTGGCCAGGTCTTAATACCTTCTTTCGAAACTTAAAATCCTATAAACTCTACCTCAGTTTTGAAGAATCTAGACTTCTGTTTCTGGCTTTTTTCAGTTTCTGAAGATTATTGTCTATATTTTCTAAGTGCGATTGTTCATCACGCGTTTACCGTCAACATAAACGTGACATCACTTTCCAATACCATCGCGAAAGACATCATCGATTGCTCCTTGAAATATACTTGGCGCATTTTTTAAGCCATATGACAATCGACAAAACTCGTATTTTACATTATTTATACTAAAGGCAGTTTTCTGCCGATCTTTTTCACACATATTAATTTGATGAAAACCTGATTTGAGGTCTAAGGTCGTAAAATATTTAAACGTTCCTAAATTAGCCAGGATAACCGACATGTCGGGTATAAAGTATCGATCTAATAAATTTTCCGATAATCTATTACCATACGTGGCATCGGTTTGCCATTTTTATCAAAACCTTTCTTAGATGGACTGGTGAATTTTAGGGCGAACAGGATTTTTGAATAAGGCCTTCTTTAAGAAGAGTCTTGAATTCCTCGTTAACAAAAGTGGATAGGATACGGATAACTTTTGGTAAAAATTGGTTCTTGCGTATTTGTGCGAATTCTGCCTACAACATTCGTATTAAAAGCGAAAGCATTACAATTTTTATTTATAATCTGACGAAACTGGTTTTGAAAATTAAATGGCATTGAGTCTTTTTCCATCGTTAAATTTACTTGGTTAAATAAAAGATGTTGTAGTTTGGTTTTACCTTTTCGGTAAAATAAATACCCTCTTTCAGTATCGATTTTTGCATTAACCCATTACCGCCAGTTGTGCTTTATAAAGTACAGCAAAATAGGTAGTCATTAAGCATTTTTTACTTCAAAACTGTTTCATATTTTGCGTTTGTATACGGTTTTTCTTATAGCTAACGGTTATAGCAACCTTGTTAATTTTTATCCAAGCCCTGGAGACTTTAAATGTTATTTTTATTATCCGCCAAAATAGTGAAATTTCAAATCGCGAATTTGGAAGAGGTCGTGGTCCATAAAAAAATATTAAAAAAAAGAGTTTTTGATTGAATTTAATTTTCAATTTGTGCGTGATAAGAAGTGAGTGACCATGTAGAAATAGATTATAATAATATAATATTGCTAAATTAAAATTGTTATGCTTTTTTATGTTGGTGAATTTATAAAGTAAATACAACCGGCGGAAAGGTATAAAAAATAAAAAAGAGTAAATGCCAAAAAAATCATTTTTGAAGGCAGAAGGAAGTTCAGGGTTCTTCAAAAAGCTGTAATAGCAGTAAAAGGTTGGATAACAGTGTGTGTTTAATGCTAACTAACTACGATACATTTTTGCCATTGAGAAGTGTAAAGCGTTAAGCAAGACAAAGTGGAAGCAAGGTACATAGTTAGGTATTAATAATTTTGATCAAGATATGAAAGTTTATCATATAGCTCTGAAGGAGAAAAGTGGTTTTGGGTGAATTTCACATATCTCATTGATGTGCCGATTACCAACGCTTGGAAATTATATATATATTCTAATCCTGACTCCAATGAATTTAAATCACATTTAATTCAAATATATAAATAAAAACAAATGAAGATTATCATTTAAAATATTTTGTATTGAACAATTTTGTACCCACTTCCGCCGGTTGTACTTTATTAATGAGGATCTAAAAATAGCGACATGTTAAAATTTCAACTTTAGTCCACGGGAAGTGGGTGCCGTCGTTAAAGGATAATGTACACAAGAAAATCGTAGTCTACGATACCGTCAAACGTGCTTAAATTCGATATAAAATAGAACGTTGAGTTTTAACCTAAGACATTAATTAAACATTTTTCATTTATAATATTGGTTGTCCAAAAAGTCTTTTCGTATTTTGTCAATAGATGTCGTTGGAGTCGTCTATCTCCAGTGCTACCAATCACATTGTGTCATACAAAATGGTGTTGGAAAGGTGACATTTTAAGCTTCATTTAAGCAAAAATTAATTCGGAGATGTTGAAAAAAAGTTACAGCTGTTCAAAAATGATTGAGAATAATGAAGAAATTCGCTATATTTTGAAATATTTGTATGAAAAAGGGAAGAATGCCACGCAAGCCACCAATGAAATTTGTGAAGTTTACGGAGAAGATGCTTTATCAGTTCATCTAGCACAACAATGGTTAGCTCGCTTCCGTTCTGGAAATTTCGATGTAAAAGATGCAACTCGCTCTGGTCGACCTATCTATCGTTGAAAAAGTCGATGAAATTATGGAAAAGATTGATCAGGACCGTCACATAAGCAGCAAAGGAACTAAACATTCATCATCAAACGATTTTGAACAATTTAAAAAAGGCTGGCTACAAAATGAAGCTCGATGTTTGGGTACCACATGAATTGTATGTGAAAAATTTGATGGACCGAATTAACATCTGCGATTCTTTGCTGAAACGAAATGAAATCGAACCATTTCTGAAGCGAATAGTAACAGGAGACGAAAAGTGGATCAAATAAGACAATAATGTGCGAAAAAGATCATGGTGCAAGCGTGGTGAAGCTCAACAAATGGTTGGAAAGCCAGGGTTGACGCCTCGAAAGGTTATGCTGAGTGTTTGGTGGGAATGGAAAGGAATCATCCACTATGAGCTGCTCCAGCCTGGTCGAACGATTGATTCTACACTTTACTGTCAACAACTGATCAGATTGAAGCAAGCAATCGAAAAAAAACGGCCAGAACTGATCAAAAGAAAGGGCGTCGTCTTCCATCACAACAACGCTAGACCTCACACATCTTTGATGACTCGGTAAAAACTGGGAGAGCTTGGATGGAAAGTTTTTTTTTGTTATTTAAACTGGTATTTATTGAATCATCTAAGTTAACTTAGACCTAACAATAACTTTAGACTAATTTATGATTTATAATTTAACCTAAACTAAGTATATTATTTAAATATTTTGGTTCATTGCCTAAATCCAGTAATAGGCAAATAAATAGACACGCATATCAATCAATATATGGGGAATATTATTGATAGCGTTTAAGACGTGAAGAGTTCAGAGGTCTTAATAAATTTCTTGCTAGAATGTTAGGGTGAAACATTAGTTTCGTCTTGTACTTCTGGGTAATATTTAAGATTTCATCCGTTACAGTTGGGATTTGTAAGTCTTTGTGGATGTTTGTATTTTTTATATACCAAGGAGCTTTGGCAATTTGTCGCAAGATTTAAGATTGAGCTCTTTGGAGTTTTTCAATATTCGATGGAGAGGCTATGCTCCAGAGCTCAATTCCATGTGTCCATATGGGTTTTATTATACTTTTGTATAGTTGGACTTTGTACGTGAGGTTGAGTTTAGATTCTCTTTCCATGTAAGTCTGCGGTCGTGGTACACACCGAGATACTTAGTTTTGGGACTTTCGGGTACAACTTGGCAGTTCATTTTCAGAGCAGGGCATGTGCCTCTTCTTAAAGGTAAGGTTACATAGCAACTTTTAGATTCGTTTACTTTAATTTTCCAACGAGTCAGCCATTGATTAGAGAGTCTAAGAGTGGGAACACAATATAGCCGTGTCAACAGCAAAAGGTGATATGAGGGTTCTATCACTTTTGTGCATATCAGCTGTGTAGACAATGTATAATAGTGGAGCGAGAACACTGCCTTGTGGAACACCGGCTAGTATTTCGTATTTTCGAGAGACAAAGCTTTTGTGTTGTACCACGAATTTTCTATTTGTGATATAGTGTAGTGCTTGTTTTCAAATGTGAATCCACCTGTTCAATTGTGCCATGTTTCTGTCGAAACCCAAATTGATGATTGGGAATCACAATTTTTTCAGTATTTTTGGGTACAAAGAGTTTTGAAATAACTGGGAGCAAGCTTATATGTCGATATGAAGACACATTACTAGAGGCTTTTCGGGTTTGGGAATCATTTTAATTTGTGAAAGTTTCCAGTCATCTTGGTAGTGACTAGTTCTAAGAATAGCATTGAATATATGGAGCAAATAAGTTGTAGCAATGTTTGGCAGTTCTTTTACCATTTTAGGTGTTATCAAATCCGAACCTGGAGCTTTATTTGGTTTTAAGCATTTATTTATTGTCTCCATAATATCCTTTCTTTTAAAGCGAGGGGTATTCGAGGTATGTTGAGCGACTAATGCCGGTAATGGGGTATCACCAAATGTCGTGTTTGGAGAAAACACAGTTTTGAGGTGGTTGACAAAGGCCGCACCTTTTTCCCCATTTCTTCTGGCCCAATTTCCGTTTGCTAACCGAATGGGAGGTTCTTACAGTATGGGTTTTTTCATATTTTTGGCAGCTCGCCAGAGAGAGTAGTTTGACGATTTTATGTGTGAGCTTATATACTGCCTATATTTGAGCCAACTTGTGAGCTTGCTGGTCAATTTATTTATTGGATTAACATCAATGCTTGGGACATAATGAATTGTAATGATGGTAGGCGTATGGCGTATGAATCGTCTCTAGATTTATCATCAATAAATCTAGAGACGATTCTAGATTTATCATCAATAAATCTAGAGACGATTCAGTAGTTCGTTGGCTCCTTTTTAAAGCTGTTCAACGAATTGTTAAAAGTTTCTTTGAGATTTCCACTTTAACTGCTTTTGAAGACTTCGGGTAATGTCGCGAAGATCTTTCTTCAGAGTAGGAGATCTATGATTCTGCCATTCGCGGCGTATTTGCCTTTTCTTTTATTATTAAATCCTCTATGTCCTTTGGTGTGATTTTTTTATATGTGTGGGTTAAATTATTTCTTAATGAGCCGGGAGTTGCAGCGGCAGCTGCTTGTGTAAGCAGAAAAGTGAAATTTGTTACCTCTATATTTATTTGGTCTTTCGTTTTAAGTGACACATTAGGGTTTATGTGGGAGCTTATATACTGCCTATATTTGAGCCAACTTATGAGCTTACTGGTAAATTTATTTATTGGATTAACATCAATGCTTGGGACATAATGAATTGTAATGATGGTAGGCGTATGGCCTATGAATCGTCTCTAGATTTATCATCAATAAATCTAGAGACGATTCAGTAGTTTGTTGGCTCCTTTTTAAAGTTTTAAAGACTGCAAAATCGATTACATCGGGAGTTTCGCGTCTATCTGTTGGTCAGTATATTGGTTTGCCAGAAGAGACTACGTCTATATAACGGAATATTGAAATAGTGTTTGGAATTAGTGGGTCCAACTGAAGTAATAGCCTTGTTTTTGAAGGTCTGATATACTGGACAGCCACGATAGTTTGCTGTCTATATAACGGAATATTGAAATAGTGTTTGGAATTAGTGGGTCCAACTGAAGTAATAGCCTTGTTTTTGAAGGTCTGATATACTGGACAGCCACGATAGTTTGCTGTGTGGTTTCCAAAGCAGTTGCTGCATCTCCACAAATTACGCATACACTGGGAAGCGTGCAGTAAGTTTTGAGGGCAAAATTATTGACAATTTCGGCACTGGTTTGGTCCACGGCGTTTGTAGGGCTCTTCTACAGAGATATCGCAGAGAGTAAATTGGGTGGGATTCAACTTTTTTAATGGATTTTGTATCGAATTCCAGTTACACTCGGAAGAGAGGCTGAGGAGTTTTGTTTCGATTAAGTATATTAGATACAATTTTAACTGAGAATCCCTCTTCCTTTAGTGCTTCTTGTATTTCTTTGCATTCAACGAAAGAGTCAATGCCTTTCAATATTACTGATAGAACTTAATAGATAGAGCTCTTGAGCTGATATGTGTAATAGCTCTTTTTCGCTTTATTGAGAGATAATTATTCTATAATTTGGCTCACTGTATATTTGCATTTTTGTTTCATGTATTTCTCTTTTGCGGATAGGGACTACATGAAAATTAGTTACGATTTTGTGTGAGTAAATCTAAAAGAGATTTAAAGTTTTGTTCACGTAGATAGATTGGAGGGGGTTTTTGAGTGATCGGCAAGAATCGCATACCGAATCTGTCCCAGCTTGGCAGACTCATTGGTCGGATTAGTTTATTTAATTTTGGGCAAATTCATATTTTCAGCGCTGGGAGGAATAATTTTTTGTTTTGGATAGTAGCGGTCAATTCCAGTCTGCACTACCGCCAATTTTCTATTTTTGTTTACAGGTATAGTGATGGATTTTTTGCCAGTAGTGGAAGTTACAATTTTTTTATTATTATTGGGAGTATCGCGAAGAGGAAATTGCGTATTGAATTCAGTTAAGGGAGATACATAATTACCTGTGTTCAAGTTTGGAGTAGCGCATTGATAACTCCATGGGAGAGCAGGTGAGAGGGACACAACTTGTTGTGTTAGCGAAAGCGTAACATTTTGTTTTTGTTGTTGTTGCTGATTTTGATGTTGTTGTAGTTGTTGAACTTGCTGCTGAAGATACCGATATTTGTTGTTCGCTATAATCATGTTGATTTTAGTCGTTGGTCACCAATGTTCCAGCTGAGTCTAGCATTTTTCCCACTGGGTCGTGTCTTTTAGCGTCGGCAGAATGCACAACAGTACTCTGAGCTGTGTTGGATTTTTTTGCTTGATGATGTTTGTTTTTTTCTTGATCAAATGCATTTGCGGTAAACTTTTTGCTTTTTCGCGAGAGTCAGTCAAATTAATTTGCATTGTTGGTAGCGTTTGTACGGGAGATTTTTTATCCGTTTTTAATTTTTGTCACGATAGTTGGCGAACTTTTTCGCTCACGTGGTGGAGAGCGCTCCACCGGCATATCGAAACACTATTTTCTTTTTAATCTGTTTTGATTTTTAATTTTATTTTATTTTTATTATTGAATATTTGTTTATCATCAAAGTTAATGATAAATGTTTGACCCAACTTGGTTATGCGTCTATATCGCTGGTTTAGAATTTTATATTACTGTTTGTATACACTTTATCGGTTCGAAAGTGGGAGCGAACGTTAATCACATCATCACAAACCAAATGATGTCAAACGTGATGCATCCACCATATAGCCCCTACCTTGCACCATCGGACTACCATTTGTTTCGGTCAATGTAGAACTCCCTTAATAGAAAAACAACTGTGTAGGTAAAAAAATAAACAAAATTTTAAATTCAAAAAACCACTAGTTAATAAAAGTACAAAAATAAATAAATGAAATAACCTGACTTGAGGCAAAAAAAATACGAACAAATAAAAACAAATAAATATTTTTTAATTTTCTAGAATAGATAGTACCGGTAAAAAAAGTAGATATAAATAGGGGTATGGTGTAGAGGAAATCTATAATTAAAATTTTCAAATGTAAGAGAAAAAAAGGTGTTAAAATAAAAGTAAAATAAAGTAGTGCGCTGTAAAATCAAAGTGCCTGCGTAAAGTATACTTTTGTCCTGGGGATCTACGAAATTTTGAAAGCGGTCCTGAAGGCAAGGCAAGCCTAGGCGACTATTGAGATAAGTCCAACGCAAGGGAGAATTAAAGGTATGTTACACGAATTTAGTTACATAGGTATTGAGTCTGACAAGGGTGTCGTTTAAAGGTGCGCCGGAAGTAATCAAAACCGTTTATTTGGTACAAACCATCTAGTGAAGAAATTACCAACATACTTTAAACTGGCATACAGAATCGATAAAGACGAACACCTTAGCGAGGAGTTGATTGGCAATTACCAGGGCTCCGGTAGGCCATTTTTTCCTTTGCGCAAAAATTTTGTTGGAAATTTCCGTCCTTTTTTTGTCGAATGAATTGAAAAACCATGAAGCAGTTATACTTATTGATCATATTTAAACAAAAAAATAAGAAATCAATTAAGTATTTGGAAATGTATGATACAATTTTTTAATAATCAGCCCTAATTATAAGATACAATAGTAAAAATAAAAAAAAAAAATACATTAATACATAACATAATAAATTTTTTTTTAAACTATGATAAAATTTGCAATTAAAATAAAATAAAAGCAGCAAAGTTATCCCGAGTGCTCCAATCTAAAACTTATTTACAAGATTTGAAAGTTGAGTATCTGAAAGAGAAGAACAAAAAAAAATATTTTTAATTTTATATATATAAATTTTTTTTAAATAACCTGAAAAGAGGTACACAAAAAAAATTATAAATTTAAATCATAACTGACAGTTAAATAAAATTAATTGCGTTAAGAGGCAAAAATAAAGTTAGCATTTTTCCTAAGGACAATAATTAGCGCCAAAAAATATATGTATATATATGAGATTTTATTTTTATTTGTTTTAAACATTTTATATTATTTAATTTTTATATAAATTTATATTTAAGTAATTTTCTTTTTCTTATTTTGTAAGAGCTGACAAATTTTGATTTTTCTTAATACAAAAACAAACAAAAAATAAAAAAAAATAAAACAAATTATATGAAATTATATTTCTGTTCCTTTTAATTATTTTTTATTTATTTTTATTTATTAGTTCGTCAGTCTAGTGTAACAAGATTTAATATCTTACGGAACTACACTAGTTACATGTTTATAAATTTATAATATAAAATAAAAATTAACAGTAAAATTTGAATTATAATAAAATTTATCATTTTTAAATAACAATTAAATTTGAACAATATGTGTCAAAACAAAAATTTGATTATATAAATTAAAACAAGAATTAAAAAAAAATAATAATAATAATATATAATAATTTGACACTAATAATTTTTTACACATATTCATACGAAACTAAACTACACATTTTCGTACCAACATTAATTCCGGACCAGCCGAGGTACCAATTACAAAAAACATTTAGTTTCCACACATATTCGTAATATTATTTTAGAAACATTAAATTCGAAAAAAATAAAATAAATACTTAAGACTTAATTATTGCAAAGATGAAAAATAATTAAATAGTCTATTTTTAAATTGCACTGCGCTGTTGGTTACTTTTATATTAGGGGAAAGAGCGTTCCAAAGACGTATGGAAAATATAAAGAACTGTCTCTCAGATGTAAGACAGAAATGCCTAAGTTGAATTATTGTTTTGGCTCGATCTGATCGTGAAAAAGTCAATTTATTATAAAGATATGCAGGTTCTTTAGTGATAACTATCTTATGCAAAAATAAGAGTGTCCGATATTTTAGATAATTTTCAAAGGTCATGTTGTAAATTTTCTTAGCGAATTGCGAAACATGGTCAGCGCGTTAAATTACTATTAAAGTCACCTGCTATAACTATGTCTTTATATGAAAGAGAAATGTGCTCTATAATACTTAAAAGTGGTCCGATATCAACTTTGCTATTCGGCCTGTATACACAACCAACAAGAATTTTATTGGGACCATTCACAAGACAAACAAACAAATATTCAATAGCACTATCGACAGAAGACTTACAATGAATTTTACACACTATAGAACTTCTTACAAAAATAGCAGTGCCTCCTGCGTGACTCTGCCTATCGGCACGAAATAGTTTAAACCCGTTTAATTTGAAAAGACTATCTTGCATATATTTTCGCTAAACCATGTTTCCGTAATACAAATCACGTCTACATTAGACCCTTCGAAATTGTATCTTAATTCGTCGAGTTTTTTATTAAGCTTTGCGCATTAATGTGGCATATTTTTAAGCCCTTTTTTTGTTTACACAATACACGAATCAAGTTGAAAACAGAATCTTTGGAACGAAAATAACCATTATTTAGGCCACTCAACATTGGTACAAATTAATTTATTTCCTATAACAGCGCGTGCAAAAGCTAGATTGAATACTATTATCTGTTGCAATAATTGATAAAAGTAATTAATAAGTTTGCTAACAAAAAAATGCATCATATTTAGATATATAAATATACAAAATAAATACTCAAATGTTTTTTGGTTAATTATTATTTGACTAAAATTTGCGGTTTTTATACCACTGTGCAGCTTAAGACTCACGAAAAAGAGAGTTTGCATCGTCGTCGCGAAGCTGCTCAGCAGTGCGAGAGTGTGTGTTGTTGCTGCTCGGATGAGAAGAACGAGTGTGTTGGCTGACAAGACATTTAAGTTTGTCTATGCTCTCGACGCATGTTGCATTTTCATTGTCTTTGAATTTAACGAAGACCAAACCACGCAGTGTATATGCAGTTGACAATTGTTGTTGTTTTTTATACCGTGTCGCTGCCTGGAGAATTTCGTAGTTTTCTTTGGTCAGACTTTCGTTGAGGTAGACCGGCTGATCGGAATCAAAGCCAGCGTGGTGCAGTCGGACAACATCGAGAGTTTTGCGTTTAAATTTCGCGATTGCGATTAGAGTAGAGTTTCTCTCGAATGCAGATTCCAGTTTGATAATAATCGCTTGATCAATAGAATCAGTGATCAGTGCGCGTGTTATTTGTGCGTTTAAGCCGATAAATGTTTTTAACATTCGGCATCGGAGTGGCAGTTGTAGTGCACAGGTGTTTAAATATATCGAAGGAGGTGTTAAATATATCATTAGCATTGAACGGAATGCCGTTGAGTCGAAGGTCAATCGCGACCGCTGAATTTTCTTGTCGGGATATCTTTGATTTTAGTTCGTTTAATTCAGCTCGAAGCGATCCAACTTCTGAAACTAAATTTTCGAGATGAGCCACTCTTTCAGTGACTGCATTCAGATCACGGCGCATGTCGGCGATTTTGCTGCCAAGCTCCTCGAGAATCTTCTTCTCCGACTCTTGGATTTTAGCACCAATCAGCTCACTCATTTTGTTGAAGCGCTGGTCCATTAATTTCCAAAGTCGCGGAGAATCAGCGTAATCGGTAAGCTTTGGTGTTTTGGAAAGTGGCAGAGCTTGCGCAAATTCATTTCTGCGCTTAGGTGTTGCCGTTGTTCTTGTTGGAGGTGGTGTTGTTGTTAAACGCGGCGATGCCGACGGCAAACCAATTTTGAGTTGTGATGCTTCGGCTGATGCTGTTACTGCTGACATTGTTTTTGTTTGTTTTGTTTTCTTTCGCAGCTGTTCGTTTAATTGCGAGAATCGAATGTACGGGTTTTTATATATATATATATATATATATATATATATATATATATATATATATATATATATATATATATATATATATATAAATATATGTATGTACTTGCAAAAAATTATTTAAATTGAAGTGTTTTAATTTGGAAAACACTTCTTTATAACGCAGAACTTTTAATTAAATTATTTTTGAAACTTATGCAAAATTATATTGTTTTAAAAAGATGTTATTTTAATAAACTCCGCAGCTCTTGAAATACACTACCGTTCCGTTGTTGATTTGTTGTTAATATCCCCCCCCCCCCCTTTCCACCCAACTTTAGAGTGCTCTCTCAAGACAGGTACAGGTACACTGTGTTAACAGCAAAATTATGCGGTCACATAAACGGTCAATTTGTGTGGGGTCCTTTTCTTTTTATGAGTAAAGTAAATTTTTTTTTGTCTTTGTGTATATTATTTAATAAATTTCAATTTTAATTTTGTTCTTTTGCTTTTTTAATATTGTAATTTGTAAGATAAAAAATATAATTAAAATTATAATTAAAATTTTTTTTGTGTTCAATTAGAATTTAAGTGAATAAAAAAAAATTTAATTTTCTTAATAGTAATGGTAAAGTTTGTGTTTCATAAAGTTTCTAGTGACTGGTTTGAAGTTCTTGTGCTACTGCGAGAGCATTCGAAAAACTCACAATGCATTTTACCTAGATCGTTTAAGTGCTGTAATAACGTCGTCATTGTCGCCATGAGTCATAATCTGCTCATTAATTATCAATGTTAATTGTTTATCATCGTAGAAATATGTAACGAATAAGTTGCCATGTCTCAATATGCGTACCTCATTTTCTAATACGTTCAGCGACCTTTTATCGGAATTAGTTTGGACTAACCTGGCTATAATTACTTTGTATGTTTTCACTTACGACATTGAAATATATTTTAAACGGAAATATAAACCTCTATTTTAAAATGTAAAAAATTTTACATTTTCAGAATTGAAGATTCTATCAAAAATCTAAGTACTTTTTAAAGAGTTTAAATATATTTAAATAATTAAGTACTATTATATATTTAGATCTTATTGAAAACTTTATTTTTAAATGTTCGTATTTGCTTTCGTTTAGTTTCTTTTTATGTAAATTAACTTATAATTTATATAATTAAATTTAATAATATCTTTTTATTTTGAAATTTGTCAAAACTTATTATATGTAAAATTTTCCACACCAGTGTCTGGATATAGTGAACACCTCGATATAGTGAATATCCAAATTTTTACATGAAACACTCTAAATAATGAACAAACAAAAACCTCTAAACAGTGAACAAAATTTTGAAAGCAATTTCCAGCAAAAAGCAACAAAAAACAAAAGAAGGAATCAAAAATTAAAGAGTATATTTCCCTAATTTGTATTTTTGCTCTTGAATGTTACAAAATCATCTTGACCTTAGTGGTTAGGTTTTTTGTCGAGTGCAAAAAAAAGTCACTTTTTGAACGCAAGAAGCAAACTTCTATTCGGCAATTTTTTCAATAAGCATGCATGTTTGTTTTACTACTAATTTATTTTAATGATCTCTTGAATTTATATACAAAAAGTATATTATGAGCAACAATTTTAATCTTGATGTAGTGAACAACCTCAATACTGTGAACAGGCCTTGCAATAATTAGTTCACTATAACCAGACACGACTGTATATTGTATACGAGTATAGTGTGTTGGGCACATCAATAGAACCAAAACAGCTTCTGATAATTACTGCTCTACACTGGTTTTAAAAGTCCAAGATATGTTGTGCATAACTAACATAACTACAAACTAGAAAAACAAGTAGGAAATTATAGTCGGTCACACCGACTATTGCAAATGCACCACATTGTTAAATATCTGAATCAAATAAGAGTGGTTTATGATGATATTTAAAAAAAATCTTGGACCACCCTAATTTTATAAATCTTGACCACTCTAATTAGATTACTCTACTTATTTAAGATCGCTTCAGCATCAAAATTAAAGTTTTAAGAGATTTATTTATACAGATAAAATTATTAAGTTGTTCCCAAGCACAAATAACTTTGTAATATTTTAAATTTAATTTCGTAAAATTTCATTTCATTCGTTGTCCTTGTAAAGAGATCATACTTGAATTTAATTTTAATTTCATAAAATTTCATTTAAATTGATCTGTCGATCAAAGCAAGAGAGTATATATTAGAGATGAATTCAAGTATGATCTCTTTACAAGGACAACGAATTTATATATATATATATATATATATATATATATATATATATATATATATATATATATATATATATATATATATATATATATATATATATATATATATATATATATATATATATATATATATATATATATATGACTTATTTTGCGCCACCTTGTATATATATATATATATATATATATATATATATATATATATATATATATATATATATATATATATATATATATATATATATATATATATATATATATATATATATATATATATATATATCTATATATATATATATATGACTTATTTTGCGCCACCTTGTATATATATATATATATATATATATATATATATATATATATATATATATATATATATATATATATATATATATATATATATATATATATATATTGTTTTAAAAAGATGTTATTTTAATAAACTCCGCAGCTCTTGAAATACACTACCGTTCCGTTGTTGATTTGTTGTTAATATCCCCCCCCCCCTTTCCACCCAACTTTAGAGTGCTCTCTCAAGACAGGTACAGGTACACTGTGTTAACAGCAAAATTATGCGGTCACATAAACGGTCAATTTGTGTGGGGTCCTTTTCTTTTTATGAGTAAAGTAAATTTTTTTTTGTCTTTGTGTATATTATTTAATAAATTTCAATTTTAATTTTGTTCTTTTGCTTTTTTAATATTGTAATTTGTAAGATAAAAAATATAATTAAAATTATAATTAAAATTTTTTTTGTGTTCAATTAGAATTTAAGTGAATAAAAAAAAATTTAATTTTCTTAATAGTAATGGTAAAGTTTGTGTTTCATAAAGTTTCTAGTGACTGGTTTGAAGTTCTTGTGCTACTGCGAGAGCATTCGAAAAACTCACAATGCATTTTACCTAGATCGTTTAAGTGCTGTAATAACGTCGTCATTGTCGCCATGAGTCATAATCTGCTCATTAATTATCAATGTTAATTGTTTATCATCGTAGAAATATGTAACGAATAAGTTGCCATGTCTCAATATGCGTACCTCATTTTCTAATACGTTCAGCGACCTTTTATCGGAATTAGTTTGGACTAACCTGGCTATAATTACTTTGTATGTTTTCACTTACGACATTGAAATATATTTTAAACGGAAATATAAACCTCTATTTTAAAATGTAAAAAATTTTACATTTTCAGAATTGAAGATTCTATCAAAAATCTAAGTACTTTTTAAAGAGTTTAAATATATTTAAATAATTAAGTACTATTATATATTTAAATCTTATTGAAAACTTTATTTTTAAATGTTCGTATTTGCTTTCGTTTAGTTTCTTTTTATGTAAATTAACTTATAATTTATATAATTAAATTTAATAATATCTTTTTATTTTGAAATTTGTCAAAACTTATTATATGTAAAATTTTCCACAGCAGTGTCTGGATATAGTGAACACCTCGATATAGTGAATATCCAAATTTTTACATGAAACACTCTAAATAATGAACAAACAAAAACCTCTAAACAGTGAACAAAATTTTGAAAGCAATTTCCAACAAAAAGCAACAAAAAACAAAAGAAGGAATCAAAAATTAAAGAGTATATTTCCCTAATTTGTATTTTTGCTCTTGAATGTTACAAAATCATCTTGACCTTAGTGGTTAGGTTTTTTGTCGAGTGCAAAAAAAAGTCACTTTTTGAACGCAAGAAGCAAACTTCTATTCGGCAATTTTTTCAATAAGCATGCATGTTTGTTTTACTACTAATTTATTTTAATGATCTCTTGAATTTATATACAAAAAGTATATTATGAGCAACAATTTTAATCTTGATGTAGTGAACAACCTCAATACTGTGAACAGGCCTTGCAATAATTAGTTCACTATAACCAGACACGACTGTATATTGTATACGAGTATAGTGTGTTGGGCACATCAATAGAACCAAAACAGCTTCTGATAATTACTGCTCTACACTGGTTTCAAAAGTCCAAGATATGTTGTGCATAACTAACATAACTACAAACTAGAAAAACAAGTAGGAAATTATAGTCGGTTACACCGACTATTGCAAATGCACCACATTGTTAAATATCAGAATCAAATAAGAGTGGTTTATGATGATATTTAAAAAAAATCTTGGACCTCCCTAATTTTATAGATCTTGACCACTCTAATTAGATTACTCTACTTATTTAAGATCGCTTCAGCATCAAAATTAAAGTTTTAAGAGATTTATTTATACAGATAAAATTATTAAGTTGTTCCCAAGCAAAAATAACTTTGTAATATTTTAAATTTAATTTCGTAAAATTTCATTTCATTCGTTGTCCTTGTAAAGAGATCATACTTGAATTTAATTTTAATTTCATAAAATTTCATTTAAATTGATCTGTCGATCAAAGCAAGAAAGTATATATTAGAGATGAATTCAAGTATGATCTCTTTACAAGGACAACGAATTTAAACGCGTTATATATATATATATATATATATATATATATATATATATGTATGTATATTCTGTTTAACTTGTAGAAGTTAAAATCTTAATCTGATCTACCCAGCTATGGTCATATTTAGCAAACTCTCCAGCATACACCGTAGGTAACTTTCCACTATTGATTTACTATGCTACTCGCATTTTATTTCAATTCATTAATAAGTTAATCTTACCATTTGCAGGTCATGTGGGTCAGGCGCACTACAGAAAAGGTTTCTTTGCTTACAGTTGGAAATGTTACTTATAGTGGTGATCCGAGAATACGCGTTAAATTTCAATATCCAAACAACTGGCGCCTGCTTATTAATCCAACGCGAATGGAGGATGCCGGAGTGTATATGTGTCAAGTCTCGACTCATCCACCTCGCGTTTTTATAACTAATTTAACCATTTTAGGTTAGTAACTAATTTAACCATTTTAAGTTAGTAAAATTAAAAATTGTTTTTCTGAAATTTAACTAGCTCATAGAAAGATTTTTTCAAATTGACGTATATATTACTAGCTTATAGTACCCGAACTGCTTTAAGTTAATTAATTGATTAAAGTTTATGAATTATCCAATATGAAAACTTTTTCTAAAATTATATGTCGAAATGGTTTATTAGGTACTTTTACAGCAAATTTATTAATTTAATCCTTATTTTGAATTGACAGTGCATTGCGTTCCTGAGCGTTGGGTGTTAAAAAGAACCCACTACGCCAAATATGGTCGCAATACATCACCACTCAAAATTTTAACATCGTAGTTCCTGAGCGATAAGCGTTAAATAGATCCATTAATACTATTTTAAAAAAATGTTTTATATATTCACCATACACCTTCACCCAAAATTTTACTATGATAGAGCTGCAAGTTCCTTAGCTACAATGGTGGTCGTTACATTTGTTCAATCACGCTCACTTTTTTGAAATACATTATTGACTTCGTCAACAGTCCAAGTTTTATCAAAATTTTGCAACACGTTTCTGAATTACGTAGGTGGTTGCAAAATCGATCCAACTATTTATACTTCTGGTGAAGTTTTCGACCATATTAACCCAGATACCAACTCTGATAACAGATAGGAGCAATATTATCGAATATTGATAATGTTGATAAATGAAGTACTGGTCGTATCTTAAAAGATACATTGTGTACTCACCCACTATGCCCACATATGTTATACGGACATAAATATATTTTGCATATATGAAGTTATTATAAATTATTATTTTTATTTAAAAACTGCAACATTTTTTAACAGCACTCCAAATGTTCTATAATTTAATTATTACAGAACCGCCATTGCGTTTAATGGATGATCAAGAACGAGAAGTGGGCGATCGGTATTACAAAGCTGGAAGCACAATCGAGTTACAGTGTCAAGCCTCTCGAAGTTTTCTACTAAAGGAGAAACTAAACATTTTTAAAACATTGCAGCCACTAAATCAAACAAAGACAAACGCACGTAAAAATAATATGGAAAATGTATTAAAAATAAGTTACAATGATTTAATCCTGAGCACAAATCAAACAGCCAAACAGGGATATGGATTTGAAAAACAATTAAACAACTTAATATTTTGGACAAAAAATGATGCAAAACTTCCGCTTTCTGTTGTAAAACGACTGAGGTAAAAATTAAATTATTATTTTGAATTAAGTTTTTGGTATGTATTTTATTTTAATAACAGGTGAAATCTAAAAAAAAATTAATATTCATTGAAATCTAAAAATAGTTCAATTAAGAATAAAACAAATATTTTCACAAATATTTCACTTCGCCTAACGTGAAAAAATTATACATTGACTTAAAACATGACATTTTTATCAACATAAAATATTTAAGAAACCATAAACAAGGGACCTTATACCAATAATTGGATTTGGTAATTTGTCCCTCTTTTTATGTCACAAGTCCAAAAAAAAATTTTAAATTACAAAAAAAGAAAATTTATTATCATAGAAATATTTTGTTCTTATCGGTTCACGCCTCTTTTTGGTTAGTAGTTTTGTGTTCCTACTAAAATGTTAAATACCTATTTTGAATTGGTTATTTATGCTGTAGTTATTTTTAATAATTTCTTTTTTCGCATGGAAAGTGGTGGTTTGTGTGGGAGGTGGGCGTGGTTCTTATTAATATCGAACTGGATATCTGCACTAGAACTATTTTAATTATTTTTTTTTTCAAATGGAAAGGGGTGGTTTGTATGGGAGGGGGTAGTACTTTTGGTCCGATTATAAGTTAGCCTCCGCTTGGTGAATATTAGCTAACATAACAAATTTCAGGTCGATAGCTCTTAAACTGCGGCTGTTATCACTGGGTCAGACAGAAAGACGGACAGACGGACGGACGGACATAGTTAAATCGACTCATAATTCGACGCAAATCATTTATATATATATACTTTGTCATACATACCACTCCCCCTTCTGGGCGTTATAAACGGAAGAAAAAACTCAATATACCATTCGGTACGTGCTCTTACACATGGCGAAGGGTATAAAAATATATTTATTTTGGGACAACATACTACGATCGATTATTGATTTGTTTTGTTTTGTTATGTTGGCTCAATCGTCACGAACATATGTTTACAGTTTTAGTTATATAGCATGTTTAATTCGTTTATTAGAGGCATAACGGTTGGAAGTGTTTTCGATAAATCGAAGAAATGTTCCCCAGATGGATATATCGTTTGTTATCCAATGCGGATCATGTACATAGAAGATGTGTTGTAGTTTCTTTCTAGTCCTCATCTCTACAGCTTCTGAAGAAATCAGAAAAAATGTTCTCACTAGAAAAACTTTTCTGTCTGAAATTTTCATTCGCCTTAATAAACTAAAACTCTTCAGTTCAACTCATACATTAAAACTTATTTACTATTGTAGCGGCTGGAGTTTTCGCGTAAAAATGTATCTGGAGTCGATGGATCTGTTGGACGTTGTGAAAAGATCAACTCCAACTGGAGAGATCGAAAAATTATTTGAAAAGAATGGTCGCGCGAAGTCCATCATTTTAAGCAGCATTGCAGATGACTATTTGGATTACGTGAGAGACAAAAATTCGCAAAAGAAATGTGAAAGACGTTGGAGGATGTGTTTGCCATGAAGTCAGCGTCGAGTCAGACCATTATTTGGAAGCAGCTAGCAAGACTGAGATTTACAGAAGGTACGAGCTTGTTGGATCATTTCCTGGAATTTGACGGTCTTGCAACTTTAACTGAAAGTGCTCTTGTGTCTTAGCTCTTTATCACACTTCCAGAGAGTTACGATCCACTGGTAACAGCTCTTGAGAATTTAAGTGAGACTGAATTAACTTATGAAGAAAGAAAGAGATTTGATCGTGTATAAGGCAATGGTGACAACGGAAAGAGCCGCGTTTGTGACTGACAAATGGAAAATATCATAACTGCGGAAAGCGTGGCCATATAAAGCAGAATGTAGAGTAAAGAAAGAGGCAAATTTCGCAAAGGAGGAGAATGCTGTGAAGTGCTCAACAACTTATGGTTATTTTAACCATGCTGTTAGTTTTATGGTAAATCGTTGCGAGACTGGATCACCTCGCAAATGAAAAACAGTACTTTTTAAAACTAAAGACGTTGGAAAGACCAGTGTTTATCAATGTGGAGAAAAATGAAAAAGCTTTGGTTGCAAGAGAGGCAGGTGACATATGTGGGTATAGAAATAAAGGTACCTATGTTGTTCTCAAAGATGTGCTGTATGTTTCTGACTTCCGCGACAATCTCATTTCTGTTCGTCGACTCTCTCATGCTGGTCTAAAAATCAACTTTAAAAGAAATTGTGCTGCGATTGCTTTTAAAGGACATAGAATTGCGACAGCTACGATAAATGGTAACCTATATGAATAAATTTGCAGAGGCAAGTCAGCGCAAACTTATGTACTAGTGATAAAAGTAAGTTGTGGGACAGAAGACTTGGGCATATTAATCAGCAAACGCTTGAAGAGATGGTTCGAAAAGGGGTAGTGCTTGGAATTGAGAACGTTTAGGCTTTTGGTTTCTGCGAAGTTTGCGTAAAGGGCAAGCAGTGTCGCATACCATAAAATGGATCGAAAGAAGAAACAAAGCGACCACTACAACGAATTCACAGTTATGTGTGTGGTCCGATTACCCCTGCGGCGCATGATGGTCATTGGTATTTTTTTCATTCATAGACGATTTTACGCATTTCGCTAAAACATATTTAATACAAAGAAAATCGCTGGTGGCAGCGAAGTTCAATTCAAAGATTTCAGTTCTCAGATGTGATCAAGGATGCGAATACCACTCGTCAGAGCAGATGAAGTACTACAAACAAAAGGGTATTCAGGTAGAAGATACTATCGCATATGCCACCACAACAAAATGGGATTGCGGAAAGGTTTAACAGAATCCTAGTTGAAAAGGTTCGCACCATGATGAACGACACTGCTCTTGCTGCTGTATAAATCGGAGTTCAACAAGAGCGTTGAAAGATCATGGAACGCCAGCAGAATTGTGGTATGGAGAAATACCAAGTATGCAAAAAATTCGTGTGTTTGGTTGCAAGGCTTACGCTTGGGTTATAGGTAAAACGTAAACTAGACGAGAAGAGTCGTGATGATTGCCTACTGTCCTAACAGCTATCGACAATGGGATCTACAGAAAAAGCAAGTTTCTATAGCTCGTGATGTGCGATTTAATAAGCTTTGTTATTCGTATGACGTAACTGATAAGAGCGGTAAGTCCCAGATCTATGTTAAATTCAGTATCGGGTAAGAGGGGAAAAGTGAAAATGATGCAGATCCTGTAAACATCGAAAAAAATCTAGTCGGAGAACAAACAAATGAAGAAGCCGATATAGATGTTGAGAGCGAAGAGCCAGAACCTAATAGAGATGTTGAGAAAAACAAGAAGTCGAGAGTCAAGAAGAAGAAGAAAAAGAGGAGGAAATTGCTGAAACTTCACCACCGCCATTAAGACGAAGCGCTTGTGGTCTAATTCAATGTAATTTCTTTGGTTACAATGTTTGTGTAACTGATGAAGATATGGGTACACCGGAATCATTTGATAAAATTTACAATTGAACTGATCGCGAGAAGTGGTTACAAGCTGAAATCAATGGAGAAAAATAACGTTTGGAAGATTGTGAAGCTGCCATTGAAAGCCAAACCATTGAAATCGAAATGGATTTTTCGGATTAAGGAGGATGAAAATGGCAAACCAATCAAATATAAGGCTAGGTTAGTGGCCAAAGGATTTCTACAAAAATATTGAATTGACTATGAGGAAACTTTTGCGCCTGTTGCCAAATTAACAACAATTCGAATAGTATTGGCTGTTGGGGTACAATTTGGTTTTACCAAAGATGTGAAAACGGCATTTTTACATGGTCAACTTGATGAAACTATTTACATGGACAAATTTCGAAAAAGGATGAAGTTTGCAAACTGGAAAAATCCTTATATGGCCTTAAGCAAAGTCCTAGAATTTGAAATTCGAAGATTAATGAATTTTTGGATCAAATAGGATTCAAAAGATCAAGACATGACTACTGTCTTTATGTCAAAATATATGGTGATATTAAAATTTATCTTTTACTCTACGTGGATGATATTTTAATAGCAGGGAACAACTTACCATCTATTTTAAATTTAAAAATTATATTATCGCAAAAATTTGAGATGTCTGACTCCTGGAAATGAAGATTAAATATTATCGAAACAGTGGTCATTTGGCTCTATCACAAGAAACAAATATCGACAAAATTTTAAAGAATGTTTGATATGGAAAACTGAAATACTGTACGAATACCAATGGAAAAAAGTGTTTCAGATTGCTGCTGAGGACAAAGAAATTACAGATTATCTATATCAAGAGTTGTTGGGAAGTATCATGTATCTCATGCTATGCGGTAGACCAGATTTTTGTTATCACACTGGATTTATGTGACGTTTTTAACAGAAGCCGACTGAAGCAATAAAATTTTTAAGTTAAACTATAAATGGTGAGTCTCTTATTTTTTTTTTAGATGCTGACTGCGCTTCAGATATCAATGACCGAAAATCTGTAAGCGGCCATGTGTTCAAACTTTTTGGAAGTTGTGTATCATGGGCAAGTAAGAAACAACCAACGGTTACAACATCATCAAGCGAAGCAGAGTACATCGCATTAAGTTCTGCAACATCTGAAGCAATATGGTTAAATGACTTTTGGAGGATATGCAAATTATTGATTCATCATATTCAGTTCCACTTTATGAAGATAACCACGGCTGCATTTTTATGTCGAAGAAGACGGAATGCAACCGTGCAAAACATATCGATGTAAAGCACCATTTTATAAAAGATCACGTAAACAAAGGATTTTTTAAAATATTGTCAATTTCTACTGAAGACCAACTTCCTGATATTTTTACAAAATCACTTGAAAAAACTAGTTTTGAAAAACTTCGAGAACATCTGCAATTATTAGATTGAGAGAGAGTGTTATAATATTAAATAAATATAGTGTTTATATTATCACTGTATTCACTCTAATAATTATTTTTTTATTGAGTTACTTTTGTAATACTGTTCTCACTAGAAAAACTTTTCTGTCTGAAATTTAATGAATATTAATAGAGGAATGACATATTCCTTGTTAATGGAAAGAATTTCTTTTGTTGTACCCTCTAGAGAGAGTTCATCGGCTTTACAGTTCCCTGGAATATCCCTATGTCCGGGAACCCACCATATCCTGTTCTTCAAAATCCAAGAAGTTGCCTTGCGGATAACGACTATTTTGAAACACACATCAGTGATTAGATATCCTAAATATAAAATTAAAGATTTCAGAGTAGACTTCACTAACCATTCTTTCAAGAAGATTTGAACCATCTGTGTATTTTTGTATTTGTATTTGTACTATTTCAGCATTGCTCAAGGTCTTCGACATACTGATAAAATATTGGCGCTAGAAGGCAATGTGGCATAAATGTTACAAGCGAAAATAACCGCAAAAAAGTTATTAATCACTTACTTTCAACTACACACTCGCTAAGAATTTATAAGTTATATGATTATGCACTGTATTTTTTACATCAGGAAACTTCAATAAATGCTGCGCTGTCCGGACATTTTTGGAAATAAGCTTTTGGCGCGTAAAAATTAAACAATAGGCTATTTTGCTCTATCGCATAAGCTTTATATGATGCACAGTTCGTGTCAGATATATGGTACCAGCCAATTTGCCTTAATTTAACCATAATAGAGAAATATAGTCAATATGTCATTCAAAACTAAAAGTCTAAATATAATTCATAAAATTGTAAGCTTCTTTATTGTTTAAGTAGTTGTATTTTTGGTTGTAGTTTTAGTGCCCTGCTATAAAGGATTTTTAGGTTTAGCAGTGCTTTCTCGGGCGGCCACTTGATAAAAAGTATTTACAGTAATAAGTACACCACCACCACGTTTAAAAAATTGGGGCTTTGCGATAAATTTTAAAATCATTACCAAATTGTATAAATTAGGCTGCAAACAGGTTTCAGTAAATAAGACCATAAGAACCATTAAGAAATACATCATTTAGTTCTGAATTTAACCCTCTTACATTTTTATAGATAATATTATATTAAACGAGCTATGGTTGTATATAATAATAAGAATATATTTTTATATATCTATATGTATATTTATATATTTATAATTGTCTCCAGTATCTCGTAGATCGGCTCTAACGAATTTGCAGTTTGGTGGTACTTGACGAAAAAAAAATATTGCGACATGTTTCATCCTTGAGAAATGCCACTTAATAGTGGGCGAAATCGAGGTTTTAACTGGGCATGGTCAAAAACTATCTTTTTAAATAAAATGAGAATGGGTGGTCGGATTTGATAGCGGTTTTTTGTTTGTGGTCTATAATCATTCCAAAAATTAAAAAAAAATACTTTTTTGGGCGTAAGTGAGCATGGTCAAACAGTTTTTTAAACAAACAAGATTTGGTTGATTGTGTACTTTATCTTGAAAATGGCTCTAACGATTACATGCCGTAATTTGGTACAATAATAAGATTGCGCCCTTGGAAAAAAGTGGATAAAAAAGTGGGCATGGTCAAAAATTAATTCTTATCATATAAAATAAGAACAGTAAGTCAAAATGTGATCCTTTTTTAATTTGGTTGATTGATCATTTACTGGAAATAAAGTTTTAAAAAATCTATAAGTTCTTGGGGGAATCTCTTCCATTCAGATTTCTCCAGAACCTAAGCTTGTCCTCTAAAACTTTTTTAAGTAAATCGATTCTTTTGGCACTAACAAACAACAAAATCCATGTGCTCTTCAAAAATTTCTTCCACTAGGATTTCTCCAGAACTTTTAAATACAAATCGGGTCTATTGGCATTAAATAACAACAAAACCAATGTGCTCTTCAAAAATAAATTTCATTTGGGAATTATGCGTGTTCTTCCGAACTTTATTTTATATAATTCGGTTATTTTGGCTCGAAGGTACCACAAAAACAACGTATTCTTCAGTTGTTTAAATTTCTCCATTACTTCAGTTTTTTAATAATTAAATTTAAAATAAAATTTAACTGTAGCATAATTAATTTATCTGCCGAACTAGCTCGGTCACCCAGGTACTGCTTACATTAGTTAAAGAACTTAACAGTTTTTTGATTGAGGTACGTTTGTTGGAATTCTAGCAACAATTTCAAATCGAGGAGGTCTACTTTTCTGTATAAATTTATGAACTATTCAATCTTTTGACCAACATTTTTTTTTTAATTTAATCAAAAGAGTTGTAAGGAACAGTTACTTTAAAAGAAGAAATGTGTCTTATATTTATATGAAAAAATAAATTTCATTACATTAATTTCAATATTTGGTATTTTCAATTTGTGTATTTTTTTATCTGGTCAGGAGCAAATCTAGATATAAATACAGATTCTTTTGGGAGAACCACAACAAGTTGATTTGGAGGTTCCATCTCAGTAGAAGGAATTTTATTAATCATCGGAATCAATGCATTCAAATTATTCTGATGTGGAGCAGGAGACTGATAAGTGACGTAAGAATAAATCGACAAGGGAGTACCAATGTTAAATGAAACTGATTGCGTTACCATGGGCAAAGTTAGTGTTGTTGGTACCAATTCAAGTGGTACACAAGTTGGCAATAATTTTTTTGCTTAACTGTATGCTTGCTTTTGAAGGATTTGGTGATGATTATAATGTTTCAAACATTTTTAGTTATTGAAAAAATTTCGATAATAATCCAACTTGTTCATAAAATTTAAAAGATCTTTACAAATCTCCGTTAAACCAGATCATGTCTGCCTAAAAAGTTTCAAAACAACATCAGTAGTATGACGTTTCGCACAAGACCAACAAATACCAAATTTACCACGAGTAAAAACTGATTTAATTTATCATCAATATATCAGTGTTATATTAAAAACACTACACAAAAACAAGAAATACTTTACATTTTTGTTAATATGTAAACTGAAATTTTATTGTCAAAGTTTTTTTTTCCGCACTACACATTAAAATAATTAATATCGGGCCATGTGATAGTTATGTTACATACCCAAATTTTTTTTTACTAGGCCCCAAGGGCCCCAGTGGGTCGACGTTGGAGCCAATCATGCAGACTTATCTGAAGAATTTTTGAATGCTGTAACAGCATCATAATTTATTTGTGTACGTATTTATATCAACAATAAGTACATATTTATTACATGTAGGTTATCCCACCAAACTCTGACCTTACTATTAACCTTGAACATGCCTTTATTATAAAAACTATTTATTTAAAAATTAAACCTTTAGACTTTTTTGTTGTTCTTGGTGACTTATTATTTTATTTTATTCTAATTGTAGGTAGACTAATTATAGAATAAATCTGTGCTGTAAGGTTGATATTATTGATGTAATAACGGCAAGCTGGCAAATTCATTTAAATCGTTGTAACCATTTTTAAGGTAAAGTACACAATCAATTAAACCTTGTTCGTTATATATATTGTATAAAGTAGTGTTTTGATAAAAGGAACTAATTTTTTCACTATATCCGGGTTGTTCACTCTTTCAAGGTGGATATTTTTTTCTTGTGTTCATAAATTGACTATTTTTTTTTTAATCAAGCTGTTTTGAGTCCCTAGATGGTTGGCATATTTTATATAACCTATAAAGAAGTTAGTCGAAGACAAAAAGAAGCCACGTTCTTTTACAGTTTTATTATTAGTGTGTGTTATTCTTCTTCTGATAGTGTTGTACATTTTCAGAATGATTAATTTAGTTCTAATATAAGTTACACTAAATTAACCGAATCAATTAAGGGATGCAAAAATAAATTTACATCAATTTTAAAATGGTAGCAGAAGTTCCCGGTACTTTCGTTGTGATTCTCAACATAAATGTATATAAGATAAAATTCCTTTGAATTTTGATATCTTTTAGATTACTGAAAAGATATCAAATTCTATTTATCGAACTAAGTTAGTAAATATATATAACTTTTATATCTTTCAGATTACTAAAAAAAGGTAATTTACCAAACGTCAATTTAATACCTCTTATTATAATTATTTGGCCATTACAGACACTTTTAAGTTTACTCAGATCAAATTAATTTTTGAGTTTTAGGTCATTATAACAAAACTTATTTGTTTTGTTAATATTAAGAAAAAAACAATGCAAAACAACTGTTTCGGAAAGCTCTACCCTTCACATCAGCGACCAAAGATGCAAGTTTCGAATTGTTCTTAAGTGAAAATTAAACGAATTAAACACTTCTAAAAGAAATGTTTTCACAAAAAAAAAAAAAAAACAATTTAAAAATCTCGCCTTTTGCATTTTTTTTTAGCAATAACTTGTTTTTGGTCAAAGCATTGATTCAGACTCCAAAGACAACATGTACCGCTTGTATCAACAAGTCATTGTTGACTCAGATCATTATTAATCTATATACATAAAAATTTAATTTTCTATCTTTCTATTTTTCTTTCTTTGTACCAAATGGGCGTCTAAAAAATTCATCTGTGGGAGTAGTTGGATCAATTTAACGTACACTTTCAAAAAGAGGATGGATCATTTTTACGCCTATCACCATTTGCTCAGAAACTTGATTTTGAAGCAATATTACCGAAATAATCGAATATTTTAACTTAGTTTTACAAATTGTGGGCGTAATAAGTGGGCGTGGCAAAATTTTCTTTGCCCTTAACCTAAGTTGGCGTGAGCACAGCAACTCCCTAAAATTTCATCAAAATCGGATGAATGGTTTAGACGCCCATTTGGTACAAAGAAAGATAGAAAGTTAGAAAATTTCATTTATATATATATATATATATATATATATATATATATATATATATATATATATATATATATATATATATATATATATATATATATATATATATATATATATATATATATATATATATATATATATATATATATATATATATATATATATATATATATATATATATATATATGAATACCAAATTTGAGATTTTTTGGAATAGTTTGAGCGAAATAATCTATTTTGTGGACTTAATTTTACTACTATATATATTTATATATATATATATATATATATATATATATATATATATATATATATATATATATATATATATATATATATATATATATATATATATATATATATATATATATATATATATATATATATATATATATATATAGTAGTAAAATTAAGTCCACAAAATAGATTATTTCGCTAAAACTATTCCAAAAAATCTCAAATTTGGTATTTGAGTTGGCGTTGAGTTCACTGGCAACAACTCCACCAAAAGTGGGAGTGGTTGGATTAATTTTACGCCCACTGCCGTAAATCGGGAACGGGAAGCTCTACAACGACAAAACTTGGTATTTGGGTGAATGGTGAAGAAATCTACCATCTCACAAAAAGTGGGCGTGGTTCCGTTACTCCGGAACGAGATGGTTTTCAATGATAAAACTTGGTATGTGACAAAATTTACTAACTCACAAAAAGTGGGCATGACGCCCACCGCGATATCTGAGGAACGTAATGCTCTACGAAGATAAACATTTGTTTAAAGTTGTATGGTGACTAAATCTCCCATCTTACAAAAAGTGGGTGTGGTCAGGTCAATTGAACGCTCACCGTTTTAGCTCAGAAACGTGATACTGTACGATGATTAACTTTAGTGTGAAGGTGTTTGGGAACTATATCTACCATCTCACCAGGAACGTGATGCATTACTATGAAGAAATTTGTTTCATAGTAACTAAATCTGACCGGAAAGTGCTACTACAATTTTAGTTACATATAAATGCAAATACCGGGGAGGTTAACTGCAACAGTTGCGAAACTCAGTTTAGAGGTTCATGGTGACAATATTTACAAACACACAACGGGGAGTAACGGGAAGTTCTGCACACAAATTTGGTATAAAATTACCAAATTAACCAGATATTCATACAAATATAATGCCAAAAATGGTGGTCGAGCTTCGAAATTTTAATTAACACATAAACTAAGACTTGATTCTATTAAAAAAGAATCCGAGCACCGCCGGGTAATTTAAGCCAGTAATATATATATTAAGCAATAGAATATATATGTATATTGAGTTAATTATATTATAAATAATTATAATTGTAACACCCATAAGAAAGCATTGATAGTATTTATATGTCAACTAGCGAATGCCCGGCATGAAATGCAATGCCACTTAAAAAAATGGTAGCAGACCTTTCCGGTACTTCCCGGTACTTCCCGGTACTTCTCGGTACTTCCCGGTACTCCCGTTAGTTAGCGGAACTTCTCGGTATTCACCGTTGTAACGATTCTGAGTTATGGCTGTGAAATTATAGGCATACAAACTCAGAAACAAAATCCCAAATTTTTAGGAGTAATATTAGCAATTATTACGCCCACTTATTACGCCCTCAATTTATTTAATTAAGTAAAAATATACTATGGTTTTACTTAATTAAATAAATTGAGGGCGTAATAAGTGCAGAATTTGGAAATCCTGTTATTTTTCCCGGTGCAATGTTTTCTATTTAGCACATCAAGTTTCTGAGCAAATGGTGGTAGGCGTAAAAATGATCCACCCTTTTTTTGAAAGAGTGCGTTAAATTGATCCAACCACTCCCATTTTTGGGGAAGTTATCGACAGTGCCAATACAAATTCAGATACCAAATTTCATGAGCAATATTAGCCACGTTATCGCATATTTTCTATTTTTTTCAAAGTGGGCGTTAAATTGATCCAACTTTGCCCATTTTTGGGGAAGTTATCGACAGTGTCTTTACAAACTCAGATACTAATTTTCAGATTTTTAGGAGCAATATTAGCGAAATAATCGAATAATTTTTCTGTGCCCTAAACCTAAGTTGGCGTGAGCATAGCAACTCCCCAAATTTTCATCAGAATCGGATGAATGGTTTAGCCGCCTATTTGGTACAAAGAAAGATAGAAAGATAGAAAGATAAAAAGAAAGAAAGAAAGAAAGAAGAATTCATTTTTATATATATAGATAGCAATGCCCGTCTGTTTGTCATCACTATAGCATGAGAACCGTTAGAGATGTTGAGCTGAAATTTTGTACACTTGTTGCAAGCAATTAAGTTAAAGCTTTGTACAAGACTTTCTGTTATAATTGTTTGAATTATAATATTTGCAACTCAGTATATTTGTACTTGTTCGAATTCATATTCTCTATGAATTGTTTTTTCCTTATTTGCCTTAGATTTAAATGTCACTTGTTATATTCAGTCGTTCGTAATAAATTACACATTTGTTTGTCGTCGTGTTTTTTTATTTTAACAGGTTATGGGCCCAGGCCAGGCCACATAATAATTTTTTAAATTAAAATTTTGAAAATTGAAAAATGAAGAGCGTTCTTGTTCACTCCGAACTATGGGCAATTGTCAGTGGAAAGCTTAAGAAAAGTGAGTCCGCGACAGCAGAGGAGTCGGCTGTTTTTGATTCAAGAGACGAAAAAGCGTTGGCGTGCATCATGCTTTGCATAAAACCATCGCAAATAAACCATGTACGGTATTGTGAGACTTCAACGGGAGCCTGGGAAAAATTAAAGGAAATGTATCAGCCAAGCGGTCCGGCGCGAAAAATCAGTTTATTCAAGAAACTATTGTACCACAGTTTGTCTGAGAGCGCGAATATTTTGAAGCACGTAAATGAGTTTTACGAAAACGTCGAGAAATTAGCTGAAACTGGAATACAAGTACCTGAAGAAATGCTGGTCATCATTTTGCTATCAAGTTTGCCAGAATCGTTTGAAAATTTTGTTGTTGCCATGGAGACACGCGACACATTGCCTGCTTTAAATGTTCTCAAGATTAAACTTACTGAAGAGAGTGCAAGACGTCAAGACATCGGTGAGAAAGCAGTTTGTGGCAACAGTCAGCAAGCGTTTGTTGCGCGAGAAAAATTTAGAAGAACGACAACAGTTAACAGCAATCGAAACAAGAGCACCAGCGTCAGCAATGAAGGTAAGAGCTGCAATTCAACAAATCAAAATTCAACCAAAGGAAAATGTTACAATTGCGGAACGCGGTCATTTTGCGGCAAAATGCAGAGAACCTAAGAAGTCGCAACAGTTTTTTGGTACTTTGGCGTCAGTAACATCAGGGGAATTGGTTCGCGATGCTTGGTGTATTGATAGCGGCGCGACATCACATTTATGTTGTGACAAAAATTTATTTACTTATGAGGAGCGCAGAGAGAAAATTTCACTGGCGGGTGACAATTTTGTTTACGCCGTTGGACGAGGAGAAGTTCCAATTGAAACTGAAGATTTTTCATTTGTATTGAAAGACGTTTTGTACGTACCAAATTTACAAAGCAATTTTATTTCGGTTGGCAAAGCTATCGAACATAATTTAACAGTTGTTTTTGAAAAGAATCACGTCACAATAAAAGATCGTAGCGGTTGTACAGTTGTAAAGGCAAAAAAGATAGGCGGGTTGTTCATATTGATATCGAATTTAAATAAATGTTTTATTGCACAAAAAGAGAACAGCAATGCATTTATGTGGCATAATAGCTATGGACATTTGAATTTCAACGACCTCAAAGAAATGTCCAATAAGAAGGTAGTGCATGGGCTTGATGTAAAGGTGATTCCAGAGTCAAGAGTCGTTCACAAAATTTATTGCATGTGGTGCACACTGATGTTTGCGGCCAATGAATACAAAATCAATTGGTGGGTCTCGATATTTTGTTACATTCATTGATGACAAATCAAGATTTATATCTATTTATTTTATTAAAACAAAAGATGAAGTGTTTGCTTTATTTAAGTTATTTAAGGCAATGGCGGAGAAGCAAACAGGCTGCAAGATTAAAATTTTACGCAGCGATAATGGTGGCGAATATATGTCAAATAAATTTTATAATTTTTTAAATGAAAACGGCATTCAGCGTCAACTGACAGTACCACATACGCCACAACAAAACGGCATGGCTGAACGCGCCAATAGAACTTTGGTAGAGATGGCAAGGTGTATGCTGGTACATAGTGAATTAGACGAATATTTTTGGGCGGAGGCAGTCTCGACAGCAGTGTATCTTCGCAATAGAGCTGTAACAAAAATACTAGTCAACAAAACTCCATTCGAAGTGTGGTCAGGTAAAAAGCCAACAGTATCACATTTAAGAGTGTTTGGCTCATTAGCTATTGCAATTGACAAAACGCAAACAAAGAAATTTCGTACAAAGGGAAGAGAGTTGACTATGGTAGGTTACTCTGAAACCTCAAAAGCTTATCGTTTGTTCGATCGTAAGTCAGGAAAAATATGTGTAAGCCGAGATGTCATATTTATGGAAAATGAAAGCGCTGGTTTAAAAGAAAAAATTGCGATATATTATAATTACATTTGATGCTTGCGAAATTGAAGGTGTTAGTCACGAAAATTGCGAAGTTATAAATAATCCTGCAGTAAATAGCGAAATTGAAAATTGCTCTGCAGTGATTCACGAAAATGAAGACATTTGTTCTGAAGAAAATATAATCAACAGATGTGATGAAATACATTTTGGTCTTGGTCGACCAAAAATAATTCGTACTGGACAACGCGGTCGTCCGCGAAAGCAACGTAACGTGTTAAATATGATGGAAAAAGAAAACATAGCAATACCGCAAAACTTTAAAGAAGCTTTAAATAGCGAACATTCTAAATTTTGGAAAGATTCGCTGCAGAAGGAGTATGATGCATTAGTCAAAATTCGTACTTGGACGTTAGTCGACTTGCCAGCTGGTGAGAAAGTTATCGGAAGCAAGTGGGTATACAATTTAAAAAAAAATGCAAATGGTGACATCGAACAATTTAAATCGCGTTTGGTCGCGAAAGGTTGCAGTCAGCAATGTGGTGTCAACTTTAATGAAACATTTTCACCGGTGGTAAGATATGCAACTATTCGAATGATAATTGCTCTTGCATGCGAACATAAACTTCATTTACATCAAATGAATGTTACAACTGCGTATCTCAACAGTGAACTTCATGATACAGTTTTTATGAAGCAGCCTGATTTGTTAACCAAGAATTTCCTGATGGCGTTTTGAAGCTGAATAAGGCGCTTTATGGGTTAAAGCAGAGTGGACGTGAATGGAACGAGAAACTTGATTCAGTTCTAAAAAAAATAGGGTTTTCACCGTGCATCAGTGAGCCATGTGTATACACAAAGAATAATGCAGGTAATTTTAACATAATCGCAGTATATGTCGATGACCTTATATTGGCTAGTACTAAGCTTGAAGACTTGACAGAAATTAAAGCCAATATTGCAGACGCGTTTAATATAGTAGATGGAGGTGAACTTAAGTATTTCTTAGGCATGGAAATAGCACGCGAAAGTAGCACGGGTGCTGTTACTGTTTGTCAGCGGCAGTACATAGATAATCTTCTTAAGCAGTATGAAATGGAGAACTGTCGGTATCAACACCTTTAGATGCAGGTTACCAAGTCAAATGTATTAACGATGGTTGTCAAAAGGTTAATCAAACCGAATATCAGTCATTGATTGGAGCCTTGATGTATTTAGCGATTTCTACTCGCCCTGATATTCTTCATTCTGTTAGTAAACTTGCTCAACGAAATGCAGATCCACATATTGAGCATCTATCGGGAGCAAAACATATTTTGCGTTATCTAAAAGGAACAATAGATTTGAAGTTACATTATTATAAAACTGGTAAACAAATTGAATGCTTTGTCGACGCTGATTGGAGCGGCGATGCCAGCGACCGGAAGTCGTACACAGGTTGTGCATTTGTTGCAGCCGGAAGCGTATTTTCATGGGAGTCGAAAAAACAAAACATTGTTGCGCTAAGTAGCACAGAAGCAGAGTACGTCGCGCTTTCAACTGCTGCGAAAGAAGCGGTGTATGTTAAGAAATTGGTCTGCGAAATGTGATTTCAGCAGTTAGCGCGCAGTTTTTAGTTAAGAATCCGACGTATCATGCCAGAAGCAAGCATATTGACATAAAGTATCATCATATTCGTAATTTGTATAAAAATAATGAAATTAGTTTAAATTATGTTTGTACTAACGAAATGCTTTCTGATATTTTAACTAAAAATTTGCAAAAAATCAAACATTGTAAATTTACAAAAGAAATGGGATTATTTAAATATTTAGTATTATTAATGTTTAAATATACTGTTTTGAGAAGGAGTGTTGAATTATAATATTTGCAACTCAGTATATTTGTACTTGTTCGAATTCATATTCTCTATGAATTGTTTTTTCCTTATTTGCCTTAGATTTAAATGTCACTTGTTATATTCAGTCGTTCGTAATAAATTACACATACAAAACGTTTGTCGTCGTGTTTTTTTATTTTAACAATAATTGGGAACAACTGATAAAATTTTGGAAATGATTTGGGTGGTCCATGTTTGTTATTATATATTATATCCAATTAGGGCTCTAGATATATTTAATTAGGGTGGTTAAAGATCTTAAAATTCGCCAACCATCTAGGGAATCAAAATAGCTTGATTCATCACCAAACAATATATATATACAGTCGTGTCTGGGTATAGGAACACCCAAATTTTTACTCGGAGTAACAATCAAAATGCTTTTCAAAACTTGTTTCACTATTTTAAGTTACTAAATAAAATTTTGAAAGCAACTTCAGGCAGATAGCAATAATAAACTCAAAAAAAATCTACTGTTGCTGATATTTTAGCACTGCAAAGTCTTTGTGAAAAAGCTGTCCTAAAGTCAATTTATGAACGCAAGAACAACAAATAACCACCTTGAAATAGTGAACAACCCGGATATGGTGAACAGTCATTGCAAAAATTTGGTCCCTATATCCAGACACTACTTTACACAATAGATATAACGAACAAGGTTCAATTGGTTGTGTACTTTACCTTAAAAATGGTTCCAACGATTTTAATGAATTTGCCAGCTTGCCGTTATTAGATACAACTAGATAGCGACAACTTTGACCTCCGTTTATCTAGAAAAGTTAATTTTACATTATACAATATAAATTTTTGAATTTATATTTTCAGCACAACTGAAAAGTGGTTCAACACTCGACTTTCCATACCAAATGCAAAGCTCACCGATACTGGGAATTATTCATGTTCTATAGGAAAATTTTTTACAGCCATTGTTCAGGTTCAGGTGCTAAAAGGTAAGTTGGTAAGAGGCGGAGACTTTAAATTTACTTTATAAATGCTCGTAAATAAACATAAAAATTATGAGAAAATA
Organism: Suillia variegata; assembly: GCA_949127995.1. Classification (NCBI taxonomy): domain Eukaryota; kingdom Metazoa; phylum Arthropoda; class Insecta; order Diptera; family Heleomyzidae; genus Suillia; species Suillia variegata. The sequence goes on from OX421846.1 coordinate 15,886,129, forward strand.
ATGTAACATGAATATGAGAACTTAATAATATTATTTATTCATTTGTCTCATTTTATTTAAAATTATTTGTTTTGTTTTATTTTTTTTATTACAAGCTGTACTCGAATTCGAGTCCATTTGATATATTATGTCGAGGCAACATAGTCACGGTCTTTCTGTCAATCCAGTCAATTTAGTTCATTTAGTTCATTGAATCCCTCCAGTTCATCCAGTCTAATCAGTCCTCCAGCATATTCAGTCCCACAGTCCATTTAGTTCTTCCATTTCATCCAGTCCAATATATAAAATATTTAGTTTATCCAGTCTATACTATCCAACCAATCCATTTAGACCACGCAGTACATCTTTTTAACTTTGTGCAGCAAGTCCATCCAGTTAATTTATTACAAACAATTAATCTATTTAATCCAATCCTTCCTTTCCCCACCCTTATATTTTATACTTTTGATCATCATTTCAACATTGTATGTTTGTCTGCTTATACTAAAACCTATAGACTACGTGTACCAACAAGAACAAATAGATAGAGAGACAATAATACAGACGCTAGATTATACATAATAATAGCTTTACGTCATTTAAGGAAAGTAGAAAAATGTCCCTCTCCACCTCGATTTTCTTTTCTCTTCAAAAACTAAAACATTTAATAAATAAAAACAATAACGTAGTTTGTTGTCAAAAATAAAATTGTTTCTCTTATTGAAAACAAATGGTATTTACTGTTTAAGCCAAACGTCTCTTTTGCATAATTGTAATCAATTTTGAGAATCATTCGGGCTCCCCGAAGCCAAAATATGTATGGCCTTCACTCGTTATAGGAACGAAGACGGTAAATATTGAGCCAAAATCTCCAAGAGAATAAATTTATAGAATTAATATTAATGCCATTGGTTTTCTTTTTATTCGCATATTTTTGGAGAATCAACTCTTTTTTTTTGTTGCCATTTAGCACAATGCTTCGCGCGAAAACTTTACAACAAGTCAAAAAGCGAGGTGAGTTCGCACAATTTTCGTTCTCATTTCTACGTTCCTAACCTTATTATTACACCATTGTTTTTTACGAATTGTTGAATGCTCGAACTTTGAACAGCGAATGACAAATTTTTGAACAAAATTTAACGGAAATAATTTTTCTGTTGTAAATATTAAACTAGCTTAAATTACCATTCGGTGCCTGGGTTCTTATTAATAGAATCAAGTCTTAGTTTATTTGTTAATTAAGATTAAAAAACGTTTCAGCCTCGCCCACCATTTTTGGAATTATATTTGTATGAATATCTGGTTCATTTTGTAATTTTATACCAAACTAGCGAATGCCCGGCATGTGTTGCAATGCCAATTAAAAAAAATGGTAGCAGAACTTCCCGGTACTTCCGTTAGTAATGGAACTTCCCGGTACTAGCGATTCTTGTAGCGATTCTGAGTTATGGCTGTGAAATTATCGGCAGACAAACAAAATCCCAAATGTTTAGGAGCAATATTAACAAAGTCATCGTATATTTTTACTAAATTAAATAAATTGAGGGCGTAATAAGTGGGCAAATTTTGTATTTCCTGTTATTCTTCCCGGTGCATCCCGTTACATGTTTTCTTTTTAGTACATCCAGTTTCTGATCAATGGTGTTAGGCGTAAAAATGATCCACCCTTTTTTGAAAGTGGGCGTTAAATTGATCCAATCATGCCCATTTTTATGGAAATTATCGACAGTGCCAATATAAACTCAGATACCAATTTTTAGATTTTTAGGAGCAATTTTAGCGATATAATCGAATATTTTAACTTAATTTTACAAATTGTGGACGTAATGGTGGGCGTGTCAAATTTTTTTTCCCTAAACTTAAGTTGGCGTGAGCATAGCAACTTCCCAAATTTTCATCACAATCGGATGAATGGTTTAGGCGCCTATTTGGTACAAAGAAGAAAAGATAGAAAGATAGAAAGAAAGAAAGAAAGAAAGAAAGAAAGAAAGAAAGAAAGAAAGAAAGAAAGAAAGAAAAAAGAAGAATTCGTTTATATATATATAAAGATTTGTATGCAGAACTTCCCGTTACTCCCCGTTGTGTGTTTGTAAATATTGTCACCATGAACCTCTAAACTGAGTTTCGCAACTGTTGCAGTTAACCTCCCCGGTATTTGCATTTATATGTAACTAAAATTGTAGTAGAACTTTCCGGTCAGATTTAGTTACTATGAAACAAATTTCTTCATAGTTGTGCATCACGTTCCTGAGCTATGGCGGTGGGTGTTAAATAGTCTCCAGTTTTAGTGAGATGGTTAATCATTATTTAATACGTTGTGAAAATTTACTTTAAAAAATTGAAGTCTTCTTTAAACTTTTCTTAAAAAACGATTTAATTATTTAATTATAAAATAATCATTTTTTATATAAAAAGTTGAACTAAGTAGTTTGAGAAATTTTTTTTTTATGTATTTATGTAAGTATGTATGTATGTATGTATGTATGTATGTATGTATGTATGTATGTATGTATGTATGTATGTATGTATGTATGTATGTATGTATGTATGTATGTATGTATGTATGTATTTTTTTTAACAGCTGGCATTTATTGAATCATCTAAGTTAGTAGTATAAGCGGCGAGAAAACTAGTGGAACTCCACCAGTACAAGTAGCATAATTAATGCCGTTTTGTTACCACGATCTCCTGAAGGGGCGGGGAGGGATCAATGCTGGAGCCATCCTGAATTGTTGAGGAATTTTAAAATGTTCATTAGTGCGTAGTCAGATAAGACTTCTAATGAGGTTGGAAAGACGGAGTGGAGTGTACGAAGCCTGACTCTTGCTAAAGCCGGACAGTCGCAGATGAAGTGACTCAGTGTCTCTGGTTCACTGGTGTTTTTGCAGCTACGACAGTGGACATTATAGGGAATTCCCAATCTGCGGGCATATTCACCAATAGGCCAGTGTCCAGTGAAGATGTATGTGATCCGCGCGATAAGGTTTATTCTATGTCTGTGACCGAGAAGATCTAGTTCATTCCTGCCTTGAAGAACTAATTTTGATGTTATAACATTAGAGGATAATGCTTTAATAGCTGCCTGACTGTCAGAGAATATGGCTATGTTCTTTTTACGAGTTAGTTTGCTACTAATAATGCTACAAGCTTCTAAGATAGCTATCAATTCAGCTTGAAACACACTGGCCACATCAGGAAGTCTAAGAGATCTAGAGATACCAAAGTGTTTACAGAAAACACCTGCGCCAACTCCACAACTCATCTTGGAGCCATCCGTAAAAATGGCAACGCCGAATTTGTCGATTACACTATTAGATGACCATTCTTCTCTGGATGGAAATCTGTGTAAAAAATTCTTGTTAAGAACTATTTTCGGTGAAATTTAGTCAGTCGTTACAGGTACTACCTCTTTAGATAGTGTACCTAAAATTCTGCTGTGGCCGTATGTCCTAGCTTGCCAAGACCCTACTTCATGGAGTCTTGCTGCAGTGCATGCGGCTACAAATTTGATGTGAAGATCAATGGGAAGAAGATGCACAAGTACATTTAGCGCATCTGAGGGACTAGATCTCAGAGCCCCAGTTATGCCAATGCATGCGGATCGTTGCACTATTCCTAATTTTACTATATTATAATTTTTACTAAGCGCTGGCCACCAAACGTGAGCTCCGTAGGTTAGAATCGGTCGAACTACAGCCCTGTACATCCAGAGTACCATCTTTGGCTGGAGACCCCAACGTTTGCCAAACATTTTATTGCATGTATAAAAAGCAAGGCAGGCTTTTTTAACTCGCAGTATAATATTATTTTTCCAATTTAGCTTTGTATCAAGAAGAACACCGAGATACTTGGCTTCAGTGGAGAGAGTAAGTGCTTGTCCGTTTAAAACTGGTAAGTTGAATTGAGGTATCTTGGTTTTAGTGGTGAATAGTAGTAATTCTGTTTTCACTGGGTTCACTGATAAGCCGCACCTAGCGGCCCATGAGCTTAGTGTTCTCAGCGCCATGCCCATGATTTCACTAAGGACGGACGGAAACAGACCTGATACTAGGATCACAACGTCGTCGGCATACGCAACTGCTTTAATACCGGATTTTTCGAGAGTTTATAGCATATCATCCTTAACAACCAAACACAGGAGTGGTGAGAGAACCCCTCCCTGGGGGGTACCTCTGTTGACTGATTTAGTGATATTACAATTGCCCAAATTCGCCTGTATCACCCGAGACTGCAACATGGACATAGTACAGTATACAATTCCCGCATCTACTTAATGCTCTATCAGAGAATTTTTAATGGCTTCAGAGCTAACATTGTTAAAAGCGCCTTCAATGTCCAGAAAGGCTCCTAAAGTATACTGTTTAGAGTTAATAGACCTTTCGATTACCCGGATTACCTCATGTAGTGCCGTATCCGTGGATCTACCTTTGAGGTAAGCATGCTGGGAATTCGAAAACCCTCCATCTGGGAGTGAAAGTCTAATATGATAGTCGATGATTCTTTCTAATGTTTTAAGTACGAAAGAGGACAGGCTGATGGGTCTAAAGTCCATCGCGGACTCATGTCTACGCCTACCAACCTTAGGAATAAAGACCACTCTAACGTTCCTCCAACTTGAGGGAATATAGCTGAGAGTGATACTATGTTTGAAAAGTTGCTCCAGCCATGGGACAACTGTGTCTCTGAGGTTCCATAGCATGACCGGAAGTATACCATCCGGGCCTGGAGATTTAAAAGGAGAGAAACTCTTGACAGCCCGTATAATACGTTCCTTAGTGATGAGAGAGTCAGCTAAAACAGAGAAATTGCCACGCTGTGCATCTTCTGGAGTAGTTAGATTCATCTAGTCAATGATTCATTAGGAGATTCAGCCCAAGACCCGTCCATCTTTTTGATAAAGGATGGGAACGAGTGTTCTTTGGACAGGATTTTACTAAGTCTGGCAGAGTCTTTAACAGTCTCGATAGATTCACAAAAATTTGACAAAGAGCTAGCTTTCGCCGATCTGATCGCCTTTTTGTAGGTTTTAAGACACTCTCTGTAGGAGTGCCAGGAATTTTGTATATTCGCCTCGTTGAACTCCTTTCTGACAAGCTTCCTAAGGCCTGTCTAGTCATTGTTCCACCATGACGGGAATTTACTCTTACTGCGAGTGATAGGGCATGAGTTCATGAAAGCCGAACTAAAAGCTTTCTCGAATTTTCCTGCTCTATCATCTAGTTCAGAAGGGGATGAAGAAATGGGTGAATACCTGCCTAAAGAGGAGTTTACGGAATTGCGGAATTTTTCCCAGTTAATCCTTCTTGGATTCCTATAAATAGGTGGGGCATCAACTTTGAGATCAAAACTGAAAAGTATCCAGGCATGATCAGAAAAGGATCGCTGACTAGATACTCTCCAGCCTTCTACTTTGATCTCGGCATTGAGATTGATAAGAGTGATATCGAGAATTTCCTCCCATCCTATGAAATCATCCGTACTCGGAAAGATAAAGGTGGGAGAATTTCCCCGGTTACATATGTCTAATTTAGTTTGTGTAATAAAATCAAAAAGTGACTCACCTCTGTCATTTATTCCACTGCTACCCCAAAGCGTATGTAAGGTTTCATCCCTGCACAGGCTTTGGCCAAGCCTACTCACTTCGTCTGGTGGAGCAGGCGGGTCATGCGCCATGTACGCGGATGCGACCACTAGTTTTTTTACCGCCGTCTAGTTCGATCCTGACAACTGTCAAATCAGCGGAACTGGAACTGCTGCAAAGAAATGCTTTAATGTGTTTTTTAATAATAATACAAGATCTAGGTTTACCTGCATCTTTCTTGTAGTATAGTAGATAGTTGCTATCCGTGAAACCCTTGATGCTGCTACTGTTCACCCAGGGCTCTTGGATAATGCCGATGTCTATGCCTCCCTCCCTGAGGAAGACAATCAGATTCTCTGTAGCACATTTCGAGTGCTGCAGATTAATCTGCACGGCATTCAGCATCAGGATGTTGTGGCATTCTTGACGATGCTAAGCTCATCGAGAAGCTTGCTCGCATCGCCAATCTCGTCCGGGTCGTCCGCACTGCCTTGGAAAATTTTTAGTTTCGCATGCCTGACGCCAAACTTAAGTTTGTTGTCCAACCTTTCCAGCGGGGCAAGGCTTTCCCCGCTGATCGACAAAAGGAAGGACATGCTGAGTTTGTGAGGTTCCTCAGATCGGATGACAAACCATTCATCCATCAGAACCTCTGGGTTGTGCAGTTTTAGGTACGCGATCAGCTTCGCGTTATCCAACTTCATTTTGGGCAACCAAATACGAGCACGCGGTTGCCTTGGAATGTCCTTGACTGGAATGGCTTTGATGCTCAAATCCTTCCAGACATTGTCGAGCTTGGCAATGCTTTTTTCAAGGAATTCCTTGGAAAACGCGTCCCCACATCTAATTACCCTACAGCCTCTGACTATCTCCGAGGAGTCGAAGTCAGGAAGAGGACCATCCTTGTTGCAGAGGACGTAATTCATAACGTCTTCAGCAAGTTTGGCCTCCAACTCACCCCAAATCTCATTGATGCGTCTGCCGTTGCTGGTCTTACCATCAATCAGTGTCAGAAGAAGCGGATCCCTTGCAACTTCGCTGAATGGTTTGGATGTCCTTTTGGAGAAAGCCGAGTTCAACGCCGCATTGGAGACCTTGGCCCTCTTGGAGTCTTGCGTAGATTCCTTGAGAGAAAGGTTCCTCTTCGACGTCGCTTTCGGCACCTCCAACGCTTTGATGGCTTGGTTCCTCTTGAACTCTTCGACCATCGCGGTACATTTCAATTTGTCCTCCTGATCTCGCTTATCAGAGATACCAGCGGCCTCGTTCTTTGCAATCTTGCTAAGAATATAGAGAGCCTTCTGGTATCTTGATTTCGCAAGGGTACCGGAGGATTTCTTTGTTTTTTTGATGTGGAAGGTTTCACGGTGCTATGGGTGGCACCATTACTCCCTGAAGTTTTTACTGACGGTTTTTCCGAGATACTATGGCTGGTACCAGGATTGCCGTCATCAATTATGGTCTCCTTACTGGAGGCCAAAAGGGCGTCTTCTGACAGCATGTCTGAAGACTGGGGGGTCTTTGCGGATAAATCCGAGGCTGAGTTAAATTTGTTCATTCTGGTTCTTACGATCGCTTCGCCGGGTCAAAGACCAAGCTCGGTGATCAAAATGGAGATTAGGGAAAGAAAAGTCCACCGCAGCAGAGCCCATTTACTACGGTAAGGCCAAAGCTACTATCCGAGGCGGCCTGGTATCGGATAGGTACCGTACAAATACAATCTGTTACCCCTGATTGCAAACACCAATGGGCACGGTAACGCGTCACACCCTGGTTTAGGGGGGGGGAATAGGTTAAGGGAGGTGAAATGAAAAGTGGGTTGAGGAAATATGGAAAGATGGAGGTCGCCGCTTCCGTTGGCCCGACCCGAAACATGACCGGACTCGGTTACCAGGAGGCACCACGTGGAGGTGGAAGCCGACTTGCATGCTCGATAGAGTTACGGAGAGCCGTCCTGTAAGCCCGTTATCCCCCACTATCAAACAAGCCATGCCGCCCCAAGTCTAATCTAAGTTAACTTTGATCTAACAATAATTTTAAACTAATTTATGATTTATAATATAACTTAAACTAAGTATATTATTTAAATATTAGTGTATTAGTGAAAGTTTCCAGTCATCTGGGAAGTGACTAGTTCTAAAAATAGTTTGGTAGTTCTTTTTTAGATGTTATCAAATCCGAACCTGTGGCTTTATTTGGGTTTAAGTATTTATTTATTTTCTCCATAATTTCCTTTCTTTTAAAGCGAAGGGTATTCGAGATATGTTTAGCGAATAATACCGGTAATGGGGTATCACCAAATGTCGTGTTTGGAGAAAACACAGTTTTGAGGTGATTGGCAAATGCCGCACCTTTTTCCGCATCGCTTCTGGCCCAATTTCCGTTTGCTAACCGAATGGGAGGTTCTGACAGTATGGGTTTTTTTCATATTTTTGGCAGCTCGCCAGAGAGAGTAGTTTGACGATTTGGTTGGTGCGAGCTGTTCAACGAATTGTTGAAAGTCTCTTTGAGATTTCCGCTTTAGCTGCTTTTGAAGACTTCGGGTAATGTCGCGAAGATCTTTTTTCAGAGTAGGAGATCTATGATTTTGCCATTCGCGGCGTATTTGCCTTTTCTCTCTTATTAAATCCTCTATGTATTTTGGTGTGATTTTTTTATTTGTGTGGGTTAAACTATTTGTTATTGAGCCGGGAGTTGCTGCAGTTGCTGCTTGTGTAAGCAGAAAAGTGACATTTTTTACCGCTATATTTATCTGGTCTTTCGTTTTAAGTGACACATTAGGGTTTATGTGTGAGCTTATATACTGCCTATATTTGAGCCAACTTGTGAGCTTGCTGGTCAATTTATTTATTGGAGTAACATCGATGATTGGGACAAAATTAATTGTAATAATGGTAGGCGTATGGTCTGATGATAAATCTAGAGAAGATTCAGTAGGTTTTAAAGACTGCAAAATCGATTACATCGGGAGTTTCGCGTCTATCTGTTGGCCAGTATGTTGGTTTGCCAGACGAGACTACGTCTAGACCAAGTTTAGTAACTGTATTTCACAGCAGCCTTCCCATAGGTGATATAAGACGAGAACCCCAATGCGTGTGTTTGGCGTTATAATCACCAGCAGCGAAAAACTTTTGTCCAAGAGAGTTGAAGAATGACTGAAATTGCTGTTCACTTATTTTATATATAGGTGGACAGTATATAGCCGTTAATGTTAGACCTTTTAGATATTCATCGAGAGAAATACTAGTTGCCTGTATATAATCTGTACAGTAATTCTGAAGAGCATAATGTTTGATCCTGCTTTTAATGAGAATTGCAGATCCACCTCTTGCTGCTTTGAGGAGCAGGCTGAACGTTTATGGGGACTATGTTGTCACCGTTTAGAGCACTGGCGTAGGAAACACCTTGATTCATAAAGTGATTTACGATAATTGGTGCATTGGATTGGGGGTGGTCAACTTTTGCATGACTTGGTTGATATTAGTGGGTCCAACTGAAGTAATAGCCTTGTTTTTGAAGGTCTGATATACTGGACAGCCACGATAGTTTGCTGTGTGGTTTCCAAAGCAGTTGCTGCATTTTTTTACATTAGCATCTTCTTTTATTTTATGCATGTTAGGGATGAATGGATGAATCTCCACAAATTACGCATACACTGGGAAGCGTGCAGTAAGTTTTTGAGAGGCCAATTGACAATTTTGGCACTGGATTGGTCCACTGCGTTTGTGGGGCTCTTCTACAGTAATTTTGCGATGTAAGAGATATCGCAGAGAGTAAATTGGGTAAATTTTTTAAGAGATTTTGTATCGAATTCCAGTTCCAGAGTGGCTGTGGAGTTTTGTTGCTATATATTATATTCGATACCGTTTTAACTGAGGAGCCCTCTTCCTTTAGCGCTTCTTGAATTTCTTTGCATTCAACGAAAGAGTCAATACCTTTCAATATTACTGATAGGCCTTTGGAGCTTTTGAGCTGATATGTGTAATAGCTCTTTTTCGCTTTATCGAGAGAATTGATAATTATTCTATAATTTGGCTCAATGTATATTTGAATTTTTGTTTCATGTATTTCTAGTTTACGGATAGGGACTACATGAAAATTGTTTACGCCAATATTTTGTGTGAGTAAATCTAAAAGAGATTTAGAGTTTTGATCACGTAGATAGATTGGAGATGGTTTTAGAGTTTTCGGTTTGGGATCCGAACTCATATGATCGGAAAGAATCGCGTACCGATTCTGTCCCAGCTTGGTAGACACATTTTTAGGATTAGTTTTTTGAATTTTGGGCAAATTCATATTTTCAGCGCGGGGAGCCGTAAGTTTTCGTTTTGGATAGTAGCGGTCAATGCCAGTCTGCACTACCGTAAAGTTTCTGTTTTCGTTTCTATTACTAGAACTTTTGCCTGTATTGGGTGTTAACACTTTTTTATTTTTATTTGGGGTATCGCAAGGGGGGTTTTGCGTATTTAATTAAATAAAGGGAGATACAGAGTTACCTGGGATCATATTTGGAGTGACACATTAAGAACTCCAAGGAAGAGCTGGAGAGAGAGACTCAGCATGTGATACTACCGGAAGCGTAACATTTTGTTTTTCTTGATTTTGTAGTTGTTGTAGTTGTTGGACATGCTGCTGAAGACTGCAAATTTGTTGTTCGCTATGTTCATTTTGGTTAATGATCAGAGTATCGTTGTTGGTCACCAATGTTCCAACTATGTCTTGCAATTTTCTCACTGGGTTGTGAGTTTTAGCGTCGGCAGAGCGCATAACAGTACTCTGAGCTGTAATGTTTTTTGTTGTTTTCTCGTGTTTGTTTTGTTGTTGCACAAACGGACTTGCGGGGGAAGACGATAAACTTTTAGTATTTTCGCGAGAGTCAAACAAATTATTTTGGGAGCCTAAAGAAGTTGTTTTTGGAACATTGTTCATTGTTTTTAGTGTTTGAACGGGCGATTTTTTATTTGCGACAAGCAAACCAGAGCACAGACCCGAATTAGCTTCGAGTTTTTGCACGACAGTTGGCGAATTTTTTCGCTCACGTGGTGGAGAGCGTTAAACCGGCATATTGGGATACAATTTTTTTTTTATATATATGTTTTGATTTTTTGGTTTGGCAATAAAGGGTCTCGCGCCGAAAACAACTTCATACGTATGGTTTTTTTTATTATTATTTTTGATTTGTTTATTTTTTTAAAATTATTTTGTTTGTTCAACGGGACGATTAAATAAAAACACGTCCGCATAGGTTGACGTTATCACCGAATCCTTCTGTATGTACATATGTATGTATGTTTTTATTTTTATTTTTTTTTATTTAACGAGATGAAATCATCAAAAGACCCCGGAAAAGACAGTGTATCGAGACACCTCGATACACTGTCCTATTCATCCTTGTGGAATTACCGTAAAGTTTTCCGTCACAGGGTGGGAAAGGTATAAAACCCGATGTAAACTACTTCAATTCTCTTTCGAATCTCTTCAAGCCTACGAAGTTCTACTAGAACCAATTTCACAAAGTGGCATACACACAACTAATTATCCAATGACGATAACATAGAATAGACTACGTTTATCGGACTAACTCTATAGCCTATCTTTCCTTCAAGATTCGCCCTCCCATTCTGGAATCGTGGACATGTGAAGAAAACACCTACCTTTACCAGTGTCCGACCAACGCGACTGTCCCTTAGCAACACATACATCCCTCGTACTACCAGCACTATTTGCAGAAGTCTTTAAATCAATAGGTAACATACCGGCAATGGCAAACGCAGCTTCGTCCGAAACAGTACGGAATGCGCTACAAACTCAGTACACGGGCTTAATTAAATTCACGTAAGATGGAACCCTCAATGAACTCAACCAAATAGGGGATGCATATAGAATAATGCTCTTCACCACGCTAGTAAGTAACTTTCTCTGAAGATACTTTGGGCCCTTGGTATTCGGCAAAATCCTAGATAGGGCTGTGCAAGTTTTCGACGCTTTCGCACTTATATACTGCAAATGATCCTTAAATGACAAGCGCGTATCAATCATCACACCAAGATATTTGAGATACGGCTTGGTCTTTATGCAACTGGTACCAATGTTTAGATTTATGGTCTCTACAGCCTTACGGCTACTTATCAATACCGCTTCCGTCTTATGGTCGGCAAGAGTTAATCCCATTGACCTAAGCCAAGATCTAACGATTTGTCTGCTAGAATTCATAACGGTTTCAGCTTCTGTGAGCTCTTTAGCTGTGGACACCATAGCTATATCATCAGCAAAACCAACTATTTTAACGTTCTCAGGTAAATCTAATCTCAATACACCATCGTACTTCACATTCCACAATAATGGCCCGATTACTGAACCTTGAGGGACTCCACCTGTAATCTTGTGTCTTTTAACACGTACATCAGTATCGTATATAAGAAGTCTGTCACGAAAATAATCCTTAATTATGGCCAGTAGATATTGTGGAATATCTAATCGAATTAGTGCACTCACGGTTTTCTCCCAGTTTGCTGTATTGAAAGCGTTTTTAACATCTAATGTTACAACCACACAGTTCTCTTTTGTACCACCTCTTGTATGTATGTATGTATGTATGTATGTATGTATGTATGTATGTATGTATGTATGTATGTATGTATGTATGTATGTATGTATATATGTATGTACCCTGCAGGGGAAAATACTAGTTCTGAACTAGCGAAACACTAGTTCCTTTTTCACCACCACTGGTACGCGTTGTATCTCTTTCCCATTGAAACAACTGGCGAATTAAACATTGCGATGTCCTACGCGGTGGCAATTAGCCCGCTCTGCATCCCTTTTTCACTAGTTATGAACTAGATCAAATTTAACTGGATTCGAACTAGAACTTTAGTTTACTATAAGTAACTAGTTCAAAATTGGCATAAAAACAACTAGTTTGTAACTAGACATAAAGTCTCTAGTTAAAAATTGGTACAAAAATCATTAGATTGTAACTTCAGTTTAAAATTCGCAAAAAATCCCTGGTTAATAAATTAAACAATTATTACTGCAGAATGATTTAAAATAGTTTTATTGAAATATATATCATTATTTAAACATAAACATTTTAAATTCGTACATTATTCAAAAACAATTTTAATTCCGTTTGAACTTAATAACTAATTTGACAATTACATGTGTAGTTAAAAAAAATACGAATAAATACATACTTATATGCTAGATACTTCTTCGAAAATAACATAATTAGAATTGTCATATTTTTGTGTAAGTAACATTTTTCTTTTTTGTAAATCTGCAAATCTTTCGGCTGTTAATGCAAATTATATTAATAAAAAAAAGAAACAGATCAATATTATGTAACTGCCCAGAAGTGTTTGTTTTTCCCGTGTTCAAAGCAAGTAACATGTAAGTTAAGATCACTCCCAATGGGAGGATCAAAAAAATTAAAGTTGGTGCCAGCCACTTGGCTCTTTTCCTTATGTCTGTAAATGAAACAAGTTAAGTGCATTCAAGTAACGCCAAAATTGAAGTGGCAGAATAACTTAAGCTAACTTAAAATGTAACCTTAATTTATTACATTATAATATTCCTAACTGCTGCCTTAGCGATCCCACGGTGACGATTTGCTGCAGCATGGAAATGTTGGCTTAGTTAAACTGCGGTGGCGATGACCAGCAACTGTGTCAGACGCGTGTGCATATCATATTGCACCACGCATATAGGCCTCAGCCTAGCGTGTTAACTTGTATTTCCTCAAAAGATTTACGGGATTCTCGAAATGAACTTTTTGAAGCAGATGAATTTGATGCAGCCGCACAAGGCGGTCCATTATTTTCTTCTAACACTTTTTTATTGCAAAAATTGTCAAACCATTTCCTCATTTATTTCGCTGTCAAGTTTACTCGCTCTATTTGTTATATAAATGTCCGTTTATCGTTTAATTAGCCTCCTTGCTATTAATTTTTATATTTTAAAACTATTTTACAACAATCACAAAACTTTCAATGTTTACAAGTTAACATTTTTTGTTTTTCAATAAATTATATTTTATCGACAATCGCACATCACTAGAAAAATATGATGGCGATACAAGAATTATCAAAACATTTACTCTGAAATTTACTTTAAGACTAGCAAACTAGGAGCCGATAGAGTTACAGGTACTTGCTCGTTTTTTTACTATTGGTAACTTTATTGCATTTTAGAAAAAATATTGAATTTCTCAAATTTATTATTAAATTCAATCCAAAGATTTTAACATTTTGTCTTAATTACACTAAATTTGCAAAAAACTGCAACTTACAAAATGCACCAACAATATACTTAACTACAGTTTTTTTTTTTAATTCAATTAGCGAATGTCCGGAATGCGTTGCAATGCCACTTAAAAAATTAAAAAAATTTTTTTGAAAACAAATGGCGGTGGGCGTTGAATTGTTCCAATCACACCCACATGGTGAAATTATCGACAGTAACAAAACAAAATTTAGAAGCAATATTAGCAATGTAATCGTATATTTTCACGCAATTAAAAAAAATGTGGGCTGATTTTGTGTACTCTGTTCTTCTTCCCGGTACTTCCCTATACATGATTTCTTTATAGCGCATCCAGTTCCTGAGCAATGGTGGTAGGCGTAAAATTTATCCAACCTTTTTTTTAAGTGGGCGTTAAATTGTAAAACCTCTGAGTTTATTTGGGAGTTGTCGACAGTACCCAAATAAACTCAGATACCAAATTTTCGTATATTTTCCTAGTTTTTAAAATTTTGCGTTAAATTGATCCATCCCATTTTTGGGCAAGTTGTCGACAGTGCTTATACAAGCTCAGAAACCGAATTTTAGTTTTGTTGATGCATTATTAGCGAAATATTTGTTTATTTTTACTTAGTTTTGCAAATTGTGGGCGTAATAGGTGGGCTTCGCAAATTTTTTATGTCTAAAATCTTCCTTGCCGTCAGTACAGCAACTCCCTTAAGTTTCATTGCAATCGAAAGAATGGTTTAGAAGCGAAAGACAAAGAAAGAAAGAAAGATAGAAAGGTAAATAAATTCATTTATCTATATATATATAAAAATGAATTTTTCTATCTTTCTATCTTTCTTTCTTTGTACCAAATGGGCGTCTAACCCATTCATCCGATTTTGATGAAATTTTAGGGAGTTGCTGTGCTCACGCCAACTTAGGTTTAGGGCACGCCCACCTATTACGCCTACAATTTGTAAAACTAAGTTAAAATATTCGATTATTTCGCTAATATTGCTCCAAATCTGAACTTTGGTATCTGAGTTTGTATAGACACTGTCGATAACTTCCCCAAAAATGTGCGAGGTTGGATCAATTTAGCGCCCACTTTGAAAAAAAGGGTGGATCATTTTTACGCCTACCATCATTTGCTCAAAAACTTGATGTGCTAAATAGAAAACATATAACGGGATGCACCGGGAAGAATAACAGGATATAAAAAATTGTCCACTCCCACTTATTACGCCCTCAATTTATTTAATTAAGTAAAAATATACGATGACATTGCTAATATTGCTCCTAAAAATTTGGGATTTTGTTTCTGAGTTTGTATGCCGATAATTTTAGCGCCGTAACTCAGAATCGCAACAACGGTGAGTACCGAGAAGTTCCGCTTACTAACGGGAGTACCGGGAAGTTCTGTTACTAACGGAAGTACCGGGAAGTACTGCTAAGTGGCATTGCAACGCATGCCGGGCATTCGCTAGTATATATATAAATAGATAAAATTTTAATATAAACATTTATGAATAAATAATAAATGAGAGAAATGTTGTTTATGTCACCGTGTGTTCATCGCAAACAGGTTTCACGCATACCACACATGACTTTCTAGTCTTTCATTGCTTTCGTTTCATATCTTGGCATAATTATGACCTTGTAAATGATAAGCGTCGACGCTTATGCATTCGTATGGCTTGTAGGCTCTTTCCAAATTTCTGTTTATTATTATCGAGACATACCAAATTGGTACAGTTTTATCCGTTGGCATACGTTCTGTACTTGTATTTTTATTGTCTAAGCGAATAAATCTGAGCAACATTTTGAATCGTACAGATTAGTTTTATTGATTGTCGAATTTCACATTTTGGAGATTCCCCGAACAACGCCCACTTCTAATAGCGAAAATTATCGAAAATGTGATTAAAGAAGCATATATTTTGGAGGTACTGAAATGGCGTAGAGTATATGAGCTTCGGCTTCGGAGATAAATCTTACTAGTTTTTTTGTTTTTTTTTAAATTTTAAATTATGTTTATGTATTTAAGCAAAGATAAATAGAGATTTTAAATTTAGATAAATTTGTAATTCAGTTAGTTTTTATCTAATTTAATTTTATTTATTGTATATCGCATAAGGCAGTATCTATCAGTAATTCATTCGATTTTCCCTAATTCAATTCTTAATTTTTCAGTTTTTATTAATGATTTTACTTCTAAAATTTTTCGTTTTATGTTTAATTAACTTGAATTAACGGAAGAAATTTAACGCAAGTTTTTAACTTTTAAGTGATCTTTAAAGTGAACGGGAAAATTAATTAAAAATTGGAGGAAAATTTAACTTCGTTAATTAACTTTTAACCTTTAAACTAAGTAACTTATACAGGAAGGGAAACACACTCACATCGGAAACTTTTAATTTCATAAAGAGCACTTAAAAGATCAAAATAAAGAATCCAATAAAAGTCTGAAAATAGTGCAAGTGCACTTACCGTAGGGTATATTAAATTTGTTCCTCCATTTGTAACGCTCAAAAAGGGGCGTAGTAAGTATGTCAAAGTATAAATACAAATTATAAGCGTCGGATTCTAAGCCGATTTAACGATGTCCGTCAGACCGTCTATCGAGCTGAAATTTGGATATTTTCCAAGCGGAGGCTAAGTTCCAAGATGGGCAAGATCGGATTAAAACTTCTACCCCCTCCAATACAAAAGACCCCTTTCCATACGAAAAAAAAATTTATTCAAATAGTTTTAGTGCAGATATCCAGATCAAATTTGATATTAAGCACTTAAGTAGTAACAAAAAACTGCTCACAAAAAATGGGAGTGATCGGACAAGAACCATCCCCACCTCCCATACAAACCTTTCCACGCGAAAATAAAATTATTTAAAATAGTTACAGTATAAATAACGAGTGCAAATTCGAATTTAGCCTCCGAACTTAGCCTCCGCTTGGAGAATAGAAGCTCACATACCAAATTTCAGCTCGATAGCACATAAACTACGGCTGTAATCGCTGGTACAGACAGACGGACGGACAGACAGACGGACGGACAGACGAACATAGTCAAATTGACTCAGAATCCGACGCTGATCATTTATATATATACTTTGTCATACCTACCACGACCCCTTCTGGGCGTTACAAACGGAAGAACAAACTCAATATACCATTCGGTACGTGCACTTACACCTGGCGAAGGGTATAAAAATATGCGTAATCCGATAAGAAAAACACCCACTTATAATAGAGACATGTAGTACAAGGAGGCGCAAAAGAAGTCATCCGATGTTGTTTGGCTCTTATTTTTTTTCTAAATAAAAAACTTCGATTCTGTTTTTTGATTATGTTTATTTAGACTTTTAGAATTAATTGTGTTAAGTCGAGAAGATGATATCGGATAAATGGGCGCCGTCACAATTGATTGCCATACGGGCTCGTTTTATGGCATTTTCCATCACTTCGGCGAGAGTTTCGGGCGATAAATTCTCGCATTCGTGTCGGATATTTTCCTTGAGGGCTTCCAAGGTCTCATGTAAACACGAGACTTCAAAAAACCCCATAAAAAGAAGTCCGGGACCGTTAAATCGGGCGATCTGGCGGGCCAGTGCAAATCGCCAAAACGCGAAATTAAGCGACCCGGAAACGCGGCCTTCAGAATGTCGGTTGTGGCTCGTGCAGTGTGTGCTGTTGCTCCGTCCTGTTGGAACCACATGTCCACCAGTCCTAATTCGTCCAGTTCGGGCAGAAAAAACTCGGTCAACATTGCCCTATAGCGCGCACCGTCCACTGTTGTCGTTTGACCCGCGGCGTTCGGCCCGATGACTCCTCCAGCGTGAACAGCGCACCACGCAGTCACTTTGAGCGGGTGTAATGGTTTCTCGTGCATCACTCGCGGATTTTCGGTTCCCCAGAAGCGATAATTTTGCTTGTTCACGTACCCGCTGAGGTGAAAATGAGCCTCATCGCTCATTATGATTTTTGCCAACACCACAGACGAATTGTTACGCAAAAAAATAGACACAATTATTCCGCGTTCTTGGGGAGTGTATCGCTCCATGGCTTATTCACTTGTATTCTGTATCTGTCTAGTCCACAAATGTCAAAACAGATTTGACATTGGCGGCCATTCGCAAAAATGAGAGCATCTTCCAATAGGGTGATTAATTTTGCGCCACCCTGTACTTATGTGCTAAAAGTATCACATTTTTTGGGGGAGAATTAATAGCTTCGGTATAGCCGAAGATAATTCTCTTAATAGTTTTTTCGTAATTTCGCTGGCCGGGTACGATAAGCTAGTTTTGCTAATAAATAATTATTTAACGATAGTTCATTTTGTCTTTCCAGGTGAGCTTCCAGCGGCAGTTCAACACAACTTCGCGTCAAGGTCACAACAGATTGTTTTTTTTCTGCGTTATTATTTGTGGATTCTAATAATTTCCGCTGCCTTCACTATTTTTCACAGGACCGCTGTTCGTGCTTAAATATTTTAAAGAAAAATTTAATTTTTATAATATTTGATGACTCAATATTCATATAATTTTATCGCTAAGAAATTAAAATTCCCATGTACTCCCATAAAGTATTTAATTTTGTAATTTTTTGTAAAATAGTAAACAAACATTTGATAAAATTACTATTTTGAGTTTATCTTAATTTGATTTCAATCATTAATATGATAAAAGGTTTTCTATACGAGGATGGTTTTATCTTATATTAGCCCAGAGTATCCTGCATTGCCGGGATTTTGTACTGAATAGAAATATATGTAAGAAATTTGGAATTTTCCGTTACCATCTTTTGTAATATTTCGTGTTTCTGAGTTACTAATGTAAGCGTCAAATAGATGCAACCGCTGCCAATTTTGGTAAATTTATCGATAGTGGCTCTACTAACTCAAATACCAAATTTTAGATTTCTAGAAGCAATATGAACTTATTATTTAGATTCATAAATTGTAGACGTAATAAGTGGACGTGGCAGATTTTATTATTCTTCCAGATGCATCCCTATATGTGTTTCATATATAGCGCATCTATTTCCTGAGCTATAGTTTTGGGCATAAAATTGATCCTACCCATTACTGAAAGAGGTTGTCGACAGTGCTCATACAAACTCAGATTCCGACTGTCGTCATGAGCAGCTCTTTTGGCGGAGCAGGTGACAGTACGAACCAGAATAAATTAAAATTAAACTAAAATTCGGATAGATTTGAGAAGCGAACAACAAAATCAGATGGACTGACAGAAACACAATCGGATGGACAAACTTACTACTAACAGACGGACAATAAAACAGATAAATGGAAGAAACGAACGGACTCGGACCAACTGAGGGTGGGTACATATCCGGAGGAAGAACTCTTGGCATCTAGCCAGGAAACGGTTTTCAACAACACTGAATCAAAAAGGTACATAGAATCAATAAATAAATTCAATGAATAATTTATTGAGTTTGGTTCAAACATTGCGTTCATTGGCTCAATGAATCTTTGTTCATACTTTTATGAACGAGATCATTAAGCTATGAACTGTTCATAAAGCTGTAAGAACGGCTAATTGAGAAAATGAATACATTCATTGATTTCTAAAATCAGTTTCATAAAACCATTCATTGAACTAACTCTGTAGGGGAAAAGACTAGCGAAACACTAGTTCCTTTTTCACCACCACTGGTACGCGTTGTATCTCTTTGCCATGGAAACAACTGGCGAATTTAACATTGCGATGTCCTACGCGGTGGCAATTAGCCCGCTCTGCATCCCTTTTTCGCCAGTTATGAACTAGATAAAATTTAACTGTATTCGAACTAGAACGTTATTGGACTATAAGTAACTAGTTCAAAATTTGCACAAATAGATCTAGTTTGTAACTAGACATAAAGTGTCTAGTGCAAAATTGGTACAAAAATCATTAGTTTGTAACTTCAGTTTAAAATTCGAAAAAAAAAATCCGTGGTTAATAAATTAAACAATAACTACTGCAGAATGATTTAAAATAGTTTTATTAAAATATATATCATTATTTAAACATTTTAAATTCGTACATCAATGAAAAACAATTTTAATTCCGTTTGAACTTAATAACTAATTTGATAATTACATATGTAGTTAAAAAAAAAACGAATAAATACATACTAGATACTTCTTCGAAAATAACATAATTAGAAGAGTCATATTTTTGTGTAAAATTTTACTTTTTTGTAAATCTGCAAATCTTTCGGTTGTTAATGCAAATTATATTCATTAAAAAAAGAAACAGACCAATATTATGTAACTACCCAAAAGTGTTTGTTAACCGTGTTCAAAGCAAGTAACAAAAAATTAAAGTTGGGGCAAGCCCCTTGGCCCTTTTCCTTATGTCTGTAAATGAAACAAGTTAATTAAGTAAGATATGCAATAAATTACCTTTTATTGAACTGCATTCAAGTAACACCAAAATTGAAGTGGCATAACAACTTAAGCTAACTTAAAATGTAACCTTAATTTATTATATTATAATATTCCTAACTGCTGCCTTAGCGATCCCATGGTGACGAATTGCTGCAGCATGGAAATGCTGGTTTAGCGAAACTGCGGTGTCGATAACCAGCAACTGGGCTAGACGCGTGTGCATATCATATTGCACCACGCATATAGGCCACAGGCGAGCGTGTTTACTTGTATTTCCTCAAAAGATTTGCGGGATTCTCTAAATAAACTTTTTGAAGAAGATGAATTTGAAGCAGCCGCGCAAAGCGGTCCATTATTTTCTTCTAGCACTTTTTCTCTGGTCAAATCTGACAAACCACTTCCTCATTTATTTCGCTGACAAGTTCACTCGTTATATTTGCTATACAAAGTTCCGTTTCTTGTTTATTTAGCCTCCTTGCTATTAATTTTTATATTTTAAATATATTTCACAACAATCACAAAACTTTCACTGTTTACAAGTTAACCTTTTTCTGTTTTTCGATAAATTATATTTTATCGATAATCGCACATCACTAAAAAATCATATGGCGATACAAGAATTATTCAAAGAAGAAGAATTCAAAGAAAAACAATTTTTTTCTTAATTACACTAAAGTCATTAAAAACTTAAAAAAAATAAACGAATAAGTCGCTGTGACGCGAGTTTTGACAAGGAGCCGAGTTCGCTTGTCAAAACTTCTTTTGATAAAATCATTCAAAAAGTATTTTATTTAATATTAGCCAAATTTGGTTCCTCTTTTACAAGTATATCTCTAGTACTTTTTCGACTAGTTCAATTTCCACTAGAACAGGACTGGTGCCAGAACTAGAACATTTTGTTACTAGTACGCGTTTCCCTGCAGGGAATGTACAAAATCATAAAACACATGGAACTGCAATTTAAGAAACTTTTCATTGAACTAATGTAAATAGTTCATGCTGCCAAAGAACGGATTCATTAAAACGGTTTTATTAAATACAGGGCCCTTTGATTATTTTTTATTTACCTAAAAATCTATCAGTAAATGAATATAATTGTTTTTTTATTTGTAGAGTTATAAATGTTTTAATAAAATTTTATTAAATATAATTGTATATGTAATTACAGTAAGTAACATTAATATTCAGTCATTACCTTTAAACTTATTTTATAAAATGTTGAAATCTTTATCGATCTGAATAAATAAATCTTCCATAACACAAAACGCTATTGAATTAAAATCATACTAGCCTATAACCAAATGAATTTTTTAATTCCGGCCACTTCTAAAAAATTTATGTCAAAGTCGATAAGTTGTTTTTAATAATGTTTAGTCGATTTTGGGTGCAGGCTGTCGAATTCTTGGTTTTAAACTGCGTACAATATTTTCCACATCATTTTCAGGAGCTGCAAAGTAAAACTATTAAAATCCATTTTTAAATAAATATTTACAATACTTACTGAATACTTTGGCATCAGCTTCGCCAACATTGGGAATCTCATCATGTTCCTTTTTAAAATGGTAGATCAATAAATTTAAGATGCTAAATTGCTTAGTGCAAATAAAACACATAATTTTTGGAAAAATAATAGTGTTAAATTACACTAACTTAGTATAATTATTTTTCCCCCCTTACATATTGTATTTTACTGTTTTAATTTTTATATCAGTTTAACAAAAACGACGCCTCAACTTTTTTTTGACACAACGAAAACAATTTTGTTTTTATTTTTACGCAAAAGTTAAATTGAAATCGGCATGAATGTGTTCATTAGTTGTATGAACACATTCATTAGCTGTATGAACATATTTATTAATAGTATGACCACATTCTTAGTTTTATTTTATAAAACTGTAAATTTGAATCAATGTATTGTTGTACATTGGGTGTATGATTATGTTCATTGGCTGTATGAACAAAATGCTAATATTTCGTTATTAATGAAGCTATACATGGGAATCAATATATTGTATATTGGATGCATGAATGTGTTCATGCAAACTCCGGATATAATATGTATGAATGCATTTTCATACGGAATGAACTGTTCATAAAACTAAAATATTTTTTTAAGAATTTGTACATTCAGGCAATGAAAAAATCATAAAAATCAATGAATGTAGGGATGGTACACCTCACGCGGACGATAGAAAGTGTTGCCATAAGGTGTTCGATGAGTACCTGACGTTCCAGGCTACCCAGGTGACGGAAGTTGCTAAACACAACCGTTCCCATGTCGAGAATGGCAAAGTCGCCAAGAAGCATAAGGTGTCCTACGAGGCGGCTTCGAAACCTATCACGAGCGATTTTAGTGATGTGGCAAGGGATTACCTTCAAATCGCTCTGGTAGACTTAAAAACCAACCGTGGTAAATCTATGCTGGACAAGTGGAACGAGATTGAGGCACGGCTGTAACGATTACACTATTATCTAAAAATAACGTAATTAGGGTTCAGAATTGGAGTGTCTCCAGCGATGAATCCTTATCAGATCAGAGCTGGATACTCTATGACTTAGATCTCGGGATAGATCCAACCACCATATCGTAATCTTCTAAGAACTAATTAGTCATGGTTCAAGAAGATAGTATTTAATAGGATAGGATTACATTAGTAGAAACACTTATGTCAACAACAAATGTTAAAATTTAAATTAACGGTTTCCACGAACAACAGTCGATTTAAAGGTTCGAGCGAGAGCAGACGTGCAGTTGACTTTGCGGACTAACGTATATTCTTTTTTCTATATATTTTCAATTATACATGAAAATTAACTTTACTCGTCACCTAATCACCTAAGGGAAGGCTGCTGTGGAATACAGTTACTAAACTTGGTCTAGACGTAGTCTCTTCTGGCAAACCAACATACTGGGCTACAGATAGACGCGAAACTCCCGATGTAATCGATTTTGCAGTCTTTAAAACTTTAAAAAGGAGCCAATACGCCATACGCCTACCATCATTACAATTCATTATGCCACAAGCATTGATGTTAATCCAATAAATAAATTGACCAGTAAGCTCATAAGTTGGCTCAAATATTGGCAGTATATAAGCTCACACATAAACCCTAATGTGTCACTTAAAACGAAAGACCAAATAAATATAGCGGTAACAAATTTCACTTTTCTGCTTACACAAGCAGCTACTCCCGGCTCATTAAGAAATAATTTAACCCACATATATAAAAAAAGCACACCAAAAGACATAGCGGATTTAATAAAAAAGAAAAGGCAAATACGCCGCGAATGGCAAAATCATAAATCTCCTACTCTGAAAAAAGATCTTCGCGACATTACCCGAAGTCTTCAAAAGCAACTAAAGTGGAAATCTCAAAGAGACTTTCAACTAATCGTTGAACAGCTCACACAACCAAATCGTCTAACTACTCTCTCTGGCGAGCTGCCAAAAATATGAAAAAACCTTTACCCATGTCTGAACCTTTGGGTTAGAAGCGATGCGGAAAAAGGTGCGGCATTTGCAAATCACCTCAAAACTATGTTTTTCGTTTAAATTTTTCAATACTTCAGCAATTCCATGAAATTTGTTGCCAAACAATCTTAGTCTTACATTACAAAACATAGGACAAACACCAATTAGGTGAAACGTATTTTCTATTTCATCCAGATTACAAATTGAACAAGGACTTGGTGGTAAATTTCTAAATGATCTAGCGTTTAAATCAAACAGACCACATCTTGCAGATGCTGATTTACTGACCATGTGTATGGAGCAATGTCTGACTTAATTATTACAAAACTATATCATATTCTTCCCGCTAATATGCTCTGCATTCTTAAAAACTATTTTTAGCACAAATTTAATTCTATTTGTGCTTTTTTAATTTTAACACGCTATTTCCAGTGTAGTTTCATTCTAGGTACTTGGCTGCATGGTACTTGTGCGTTAATTTACTTTAGCTCAGTTTTATCTACAGTTAAGAACGCAGTGTCATCTGCAAAGGTTGCTGTCGATAAAACTGAGCTAAAGTAAATTAACGCACAAGTACCATGCAGAATAGTACCTAGAATGAAATTACACTGAAAAGGGCATGTTAAAATTAAAAATTAGAATTAGAATTAAAGTTTAGAAACATGTACTGGCTAGTCGGTAGAAAATCTGCGTTGTCAACTAATAATAGAATTGCGATATACAACCAAATTCTTAAACTTATTTGGAGCTATGGTATTTCACTCTGTGGTTGTACCAGTAACAATAATATAAATTCAATCCAGCGGTTTCAAAAGAAAGTCCTTCGTTGTATTGTAAATGCACCCTGGTACATTCGAAACTCTGATTTTCACAGACCTGGGTATAGATTCAGTGAAGAAGTCAAGTAAATATTCTCAATCACATGAAAACCGAATAAGACAGCACGGAAATGATGAAGTCTCTATGCTCTACAACAGAGAATGATTAGAAGAAGATTGCATCGAAGAAAGCCCATCGATCATGCATTTCGCAGTTAAAATAAACTTGGGTTGTCGAAAAAGTCGTTTCGTAATTTGTCAATAGTTGTCGTTATAGTCGTCTATCTCCTGTGCTACCAATCACATTGTGTCATACCACATGGTGTTGGAAAGGTGACTTTTTCATTTAAGCAAAAAAAAAATTTAATTCGGAAAAGTTGAAAAAAAGTTACAGCTGTTCAAAAATGAGTGAAAATAATGAAGAAATTCGCTATATTTTGAAATTTTTGTATCAAAACGAAAGATGCACGTCGCTCTGGTCGACCTAACGTTGAAAAAGCCGATGAAATTATGCAAAAGATTGACTAGGACCGTCACATAAGCAGCCATGACATCGCCAAGGAACTAAACATTCTTCATCAAACGGTTTTGAACAATTTGAAAAAGGCTGGCTACAAAAAGAAGCTCGATGTTTGGGTACCACATTGTCTGTGAAAAATTTAATGAACCGAATTAACATTTGCGATTCTTTGCTGAAACGAAATGAAATCGAACCATTTCAGAAGCGAATGGTAACAGGAGACGAAAAGTGGATCAAATACGCCAATAATGGGTTAAAAAGATCATGGTGCAATCGTGGTGAAGCTTAACAAATGATCACCAAGCCAGGATTGAAGCCTCGAAAGGTTATGCTGAGTGTTTGGTGGGATCGGAAAGGGATCATCCACTATGAGCTGCTCCAGCCTGGTCGAACGATTGATTCTACACTTTACTGTCAACAACTGATGAGATTGAAGCAAGCAATCGAAAAAAACAGCCAGAACTGATCACCAGAAAGGGCGTCGTCTTCCATCATGACAACGCTAGACCATATACATCTTTAATTACTCGGAAAAAACTAGGAGAGCTTGGCTGGGAAGTTTTGATGCATCCACCATAAAGCCCTGACCTTGCGGTCAATGCAGAACTCCCTTAATGGAGTAAAGTTGGCTTCAAGAGAAGCCTGTGAAAATTACTTGTCGCAGTTTTTCGCCTAGAAACCACAAAAGTTTTACACTGATTTAATAATGTCTGTTCACGCCAAACGTAGTTAAGTCAAAATTTCATTAGTAGATTTTATATTTTTTTGATATGGTAGCATGCTTGCTAACCATTTTGAATTTTATTATTCTAAAACAGAACTGTGAAGAAGAAAGTGCGATTTTTAAATTGAAGATCATAAACATAGCCGCTTTTTCCATTTTCGACGCAAAAGAAGTTTCCGCATAACCAGCCCCACCCCTAGAACGGAGACAAACAAGCCCTCCGCCCGAACATTTTGTGGTCCTTCGAACTGGATCAACAGGAAGAGACTGATTTGCATCAATTTGGAAGAGCCCCATTGCAGTACTATCGCTATCAACATTATACTCAACGCTTGGAGAAAAAAAAGGTGCGTTGCATAGATTTTCACATGAAATAAATTAAACAAAAAATTAAGTGGTTTGGCTTATAAAAGATAAGCAAGAAAGAAACCAAAAAGAGTTTTCTTTTATTTGCCACTCTCTCACACTGCTCCCAAACTACATTGCAAAAGAGTTTGCTTTTGAATATTATTCTGCTGTGCTGTAAAAAAGAATTACAGTAGCGAGAAAACATTTGTCTGCATTTTATGTTTTTCAACTCAAATTGAAAATCTAAAAACATAAAAACCTTCCATTTTCAAATCTAAATATAAATTGTTTAGTTGATTTTTTCGAATAAAATTCGTTTTCACAGTAAAAACTGTGTCGGAAAGTTTTGAAAATACAAATTATTTAAAATCAAACATCGATTCAACAGTAGACGCGTGTTTATTCGTTCCGTGCGTGAATCGTTTTTTTCATGTGTAATAGCATATTTTTTGAACCACAAAATAGCGAAATAGACGCTCAAAATAAATTGTGATCGTTTTGGCTCGCTAAGAAAGCTGCCAACGGCACAAAACAATTAAAAACATAAAATTTAAATAACAAAATCAAAACAAACATAACAAAAAACACCAACAATGCCAGTGGAGAGATCTCCAGCTCGAGAGAGATGTGACTCGATGGCAACAACAAAAACTACACCAGTTCAAACACTAAAAACAATAAATATTTTGTCCGTGAAAAAACCAACGGTTAAAAAAACGATGTTGGCTGCTGAAACAAAAACAAAAGATATCACGTAATAATTTAGGCCGCGAACAATTATTATCACCGGTGATAAAGTTATTTCCTACCTAGCTTAGTCGGAGTAGGGGGGGGGGGTTTCCACAACTTGATGTCGCCTGACTAAATTGTCCCACTCCCGATGAGCACTTAGGACAATTTCGTTTCATAGTACCAGGTCTACCGCATCTGTAGCACCTGATACCACTTTGGCAGTCTGCTGCGACATGCCCATAACGCTTATAATTAAAGCACTTAAAATCCCTATTTCTCTGATAAGCGGGCTCAAATCTCCTAGTCAACTCTTTATCTCGTAGAGGAGCATTAACGGCTGCTACCTCTACATCTGCCGAGACATACGCCAAATCCGGCTCCATAAAATTTTTGGAGCGACTTGTTGGCGGCGGTACAAAAGTTTTGTACGCACAGCCTCCAACTTGCGCCCAAGCTCAACCAACTCTACGAAGGATTAAGGCTCGGCTAAACCCAGTAGAGTCTGGTAGAAAGGGGACTATTCGGCTCTCTGACAAAGGTTCGGATAAACGCCCGAATAGTCCTTTCATCACAGCCACATAAATTCCAATAGACTCACAGCTTCCTTGAGTTCGTCTTCTGATTTCGTCTAATAACTGCTCGTCATAATTTGACGGTAAAAATTCTAACTTTAACTCTCCAACTAAATCCTGCCAACTGCTTACCGTTTTACGAAAGGCCCTAAACCATACAAGCGAATTTCCTGCAAATAAATCTACAGCGCTTTTAAATAATTCTATCTTACTGACACCGCGAGCTTCACATAGCTCGGCTACACGTTCTAAAAACGTGTGAAGGGACATGCTGGATTTTAAGCATGTAAATTTAAGCTCCCACTTGTATAATTTTAGATTTTTAACATTCTGAGCATTATCTTTAAATCCAAAAAAGGAGTCAGCTGCCTGTTCAAAATTATTAGAAAAATCCCTAACTTCGTTAAACTCGGCTAACTGTAATAATAACCTATTCTTTAAATCACTGCGCTCTATTAATTCCTTGGCATTAGTCGGTTTTGACCGACACAGTCGACCTAAACTCCACTCGATTTTTGCGAGTACATTGAAATACTCCTTCTCTGCTAATGCTCCTATTTCTAATAATTTTTCCTCAACCGCTTCTATATCTTCCGAGAACTCGAATGGATAATCCGAAAACAAATCGACCGATCCGCGAGCTTCAATCTGCCTCGCTGCAGTTAATATTTTCCGCATGATATCAATAGAGGCTACAGGCAGCCCGCGCGATTCCATTTCCTACTCTAACTCTTCTACGTTAAGACGATAAAAATCCATTTTAAGAAAAACAAAAAAAATAATAATATAAATAAAAAAATTAAAGTTAAAAAAATTATAAAATTGCTTTAACAAGAGACCGTCGGTTTTTTTTTAAATTGAATAAAAAAAAAAAATATTTAAAAAAAATTAAATAAATAAATAATACCTTAGCCCACTGTGCGACTTTGGTATATACTCCGCTATAGCAGTTACAACAACAAAAATTTAAAAAAAATTAAAATATAGTAAACAACGTGCATATGCACCAGTATATATACATATGTTAAAACAAACAAAAAAGTTATTGATGTATAAAATATTATAATAAAACCAATTTCAAAAATTTAAAAAAAAAATATTAGTAAACAAAAATGCAATTAAGCCCACTGTGCGAAAGAAATCAGCACAATAAGTGTACAAAAAAAATAACCGTACGGTCTATTAAAAGCAAAACGTGAACACGTAACCAACAACAACAACTGTTAAACACCGCGATCGAATCCTGTCTGTGTTGTTGGTAAAAAAAACAACGTCTCGGTACGACTACGATAAAAATAAACAAATTTGAATTGCAAAAAAACTAAAGCAATAACAAAATAGTCCGCAACTGGACAGACACAACAAAAATTTAAAATGTGAAATGCCGTCGGCAAAACAATAATGAAATTTTTCCTTTTTCGAGCCCCACGTTGGGCGCCAATTTATCACGTAATAATTTAGGCCGCGAACAATTATTATCACCGGTGATAAAGTAATTTTTTACCTAGCTTAGTCGGAGTAGGGGGGGGGGGGGGTTTAATAAAAAGGAAAAAAAACTATCTTTAAGTTGTGCACTCTAGTTGCGGATTCGGTAATAGAGAACCGAATCCTCACACGAATCTTAACGACTAGATTCTTTATTTCACCGTGTTCACGTCTGAACTTGGCTCGAGTGCGGGACGGACAAAATAAACTAAAGGCACTATAACACCAAATAAATGTATTTAAAATGGTTTTAAATGAACCAAAACAAGTTAAACTATAACTACCAACAATACGGCTCGACTGCCGTGCAAAATATAACTAAACAAAACACTACAAAATAATACTCCCTTAATAAAGCTTTAGCTTCGTTGTTCGCTCTTGGGATTCCTTCTGAATCTCCTCGCACTATTTTAATATTCAGGATATTAGCTGCTCTCCTAGCACCAGTAAATCCTCGAAAATCACTTAAATAAAAATCTCATTCGTTCAAACTCGCTGTTCAAAACGAACTGACCAAAACTGCGATCCTTGCAGATTTTGTTCCATTTCCCCAAAAAAGTGAGAAATGGGCTATCAGCCATTTTAATGCAGAGAGTACGGTTTGCAACAAACCAGAGTCAGTATGAGATGACCTGCCAAGAACCATGTACGAAAATTCCCAGAATGGGGATTTCTATGAAATTCTGGCAAAGTACAGACCTCGCTCCCACCAAATCAAAAATGAACTTTGGAGGCATCTATGCATGGTCGGCGTCATTCTTGGCTCCACAAGGGTCATAAAAACGAGGGAACAAACAAAACTTTTATAAGTATAATTTGACATAAACTTGTCCTTGTCTTGTTCGTATTTGGTCTCGGCTGTCTGTCTCGTTCGTAAATCGCTGGATACTAAAATATACGTTTTAGAAAAAGGAGAAATCCCAGGAAAAAATTAATATGATACAATTAAGCAACCTTATTGGGAATATTATTCTGGTAACTTTTATTTACCACTACACTATTTTAGTGTTCTAATCCCATTAACTTATTAAAAATCTAAGAGCTGTTTTAGACCGCGACAAAGAGAAATCGAGTCCTTTGTCGTGGAGCGCGCAATGTGTTTCTCCCGCTATCTCAACAACGCAAGGGTGTGGTGACATTTCCCCGGAAAGCCATAACAAAAAAAAAAAGTTTTTGGGGATCATATCCCCAACGTAAAATTAAACCTGCTACAAGCCTCACAAAACGACGACCAACAACTCAAATCTTAGCAGCAAAAACAACATCTATCGCAAAGCCAACAACAGATTGGAGCACTACCTTCGGATAAGGAACAACCCGCAACGACGCCATCTGTAAGTATGTCAATAAGTGAGCGAACCGCATTGGTAAGTAGGCCAAAAGGACCGGCAGTACAGACTGGTATGGATCGCTACATACTAGTTAAACGGAAACTAAGTCCACAAAACGGGGAAAAAGGTAATGCTCCAAAAATGACAAAAATAAATGATGAACCATCTGATCCCTTAAAAAATAGTAGGTTTGCTCCATTAGGAGGCTGCTCCTAGTGCTAAAAGCACCAAACCGCCGCCAATCTACTTGCGCGAGCGTAGCTCAAATGAGTTGGTTACCAACATTAGACGACTTATCGGGAGTAATAATTTTCATATAGTCCCTTTGACTAAAGGTTACATACATGAAACCAAATTACAAATCTACACTGAGAGTAATTACCGTATTATTTCTAAATTTTAAAATGATAATAATAAAAACTACTACACATATCAGCTCAAAAGTAGCAAAGGCCTAGTAGTGGTCATTAAGGCATAGAATCCAGTTTAGATTCTAATGAAATTAAAGAAGCATTGGAAGAAAAAGGGTTCGGTGTAAAAGTTGTGATTAACATAATAAATAAGAACAAAATTCCACAACCAATGTTCAAAATTGAATTAGACCCTAATTCAACTAATTTAAAAAAAAACGAAACTCATCCTATCTATGAGCTGAAATACTTACTACACCGTAGAATCTCAGTAGAGGAACCTTATAAGCGCAGTGGTCCGGTGCAATGTGCAAATTGTCAGGAATACGGACACACGAAGTCCTATTTCACACTGCGCACAGTATGTGTAGCTTGTGGGGATCTCCTTCATTCCTCCCAGTGTACAAGTAACAAAAATGAACCAAACTCGAAAAAAAAGCAATAATTGTGGAGGAAATCACACAGCGAATTATAGGTTGTCCTGTGTACAAAGACTTGCTAGATAGATTAAATAAACGCAAGCAAGCAGCTCGTAATCAACCTGAAATTGTACCCCAAAATTTTGTTAAGCAACATAATGTTACATCAAATGTATCTAACCAAGTAACTCAAAATATATCCTATGCAAATGCATTAAAATCAGGAACAGAACAAGTACCTCAAATCATACCCCAAGCATCTGATGTTTTATGTTTTATTCTGAATTTGTAATAATTTTATGAAATTTAAAATTATTTATCAACTTACCTTAGATGTGTAATGTATCGTTTAGTTTTAAGATTTAAAAAACTTATTGTTAGTTCTTAAGCCAAGAAGATTCAATAAATAAAAGAATGTATAAAAAAAAAATTATTTTCGATGCCGCTATTAGCATAAAAGCAGAAGCGCGAAAACGACCGCTAGTTCCCTTATACATATTTACTTGTTACACTAACAAACAACAACATAATTAACGCACTCAAAACAGATAATTGCACGACATACATATTTACAGAATAAGTGCAATTATTCTCAGGTGGTCTTTTTTCTTGTTTGATATATTGCGTCGGCTTGGAGAAAATAAAAAATTAACTCCAGCACACACACACACACACAGGTATCACCCACATAATAAGCAGCATAAGTATAGACATATTTCTCAGATTTTGTTCTGTCTGCTTTGATTCTACGTTTGTGGACATTTTTTATTTGATTTGCACAGCGCACTGACGCTGATATTTTTTTTGATTGTTTTTGAAAAATACAAGTTTTAAAGTAAAATATAAATAAATTAAAGTAAAATTAAAATCAAAATAAACAAAAACAAAGGAAACAAATACCAGTGGACAACAAAGAGGAAAAGGAGTACAAGTGGACAACAACGTGGGAAAAGCCGACATAAGGAAAAATCTAAAAACAACAAAAACAACCATACTAAAAACCATACATCAGACGCTGCACAGTGGAACAAAACTGAAGTTTATTTTGGTAAAGTTTTTAAAATTATTTTTTTATAATTTATAATTACAAAAAAATTGTGTTTGGTCGACTTATACTAAATCGAAGTATAAGGAAAGTACGGTTGTTAGTTTTGCCATTTTTTTTGAACAAACAAATTAATTTATTTGTGTAGCGCAGTTTTGTGCTAAATTAAAAGCTTTATAAAAGAAAAGTTTTCGAATTTACAATTGTTTTTATTGCTTTTGTTCTAAATTTATATTTAATAATATGGCGTCATTAGCGAAATTTAGGCGTCTGGCTAACGGTATTTTAGAATTTGAATCCGATTTTAATGAGACTCCTCAGGTCAACCTTTCTGCAGGTGTTTTAAAAGTGCAGAAAGATGAACTCAAAGCTCAATGGTACGCGTTCTAAGTTGCGTATGAACGTTGTAACCAAGAACTGACAAAAACAGGAAATTTTGACGAAATGGAGAATTGTAAACTTTTGTATAGAAATGTTTACACTGCATATTTAACTTGTGCTGGCCAAATGGGAGATATAGCGCATCTTACGGTGATGCCACCTCATAGCTCCACTAGATGTCAACCAAACGCTATACAGGAAACCCTAGAAGCAGTAAAGGCCTTAAGTCATAATATAAAGTTACCGCCTTGTGACACCGAATTGATTTAAGCAAATATTCCACTTGGCCATCTTTTAGAGATTTGTTCAATGCCCTTTATATTAAGAATGCACGGCTTTCTAATGTTGAGAAATTATTTCACCTAAACAGTAAGGTTAGAGGAGAGGCGAAGGACATCGTGCAAAAATTCCCTCTAACAAATGACAGTTTTGAAGCAGCATGGGAAAGTTTGACAGACCGATACGAAAATAAACGTATTTTGGTGAATAGTCAATTGAAAGTTTTATTCAATCTTCCCATGATTACATCCGAATCTGGGAGTTCGATCAAAAAACTACAAAGGGATATTAATAATTGCATTTCTGTTCTAGAAATACATAAAATAGATATTCACAATTGGGATCCTATATTCGTGTACTTGTGTTCGACCCATTTACCCGAATCTACCCTTTCTTTGTGGGAACATAGCATAATAAATAAGTCCGAAATTCCAAAATGGTCCGATTTAAATCGTTTTTTGACAAGTCGTTTTCAAACACTTGAAACTGTGTCCGATCTAAAAGATTCTCATGTAGATAAATCAACTGCTTCCAAATTACCCAAAGAAACTTCATCAAATAGGAAAGTTAACATTCATCATGCGAATTTATCGATTCCAAATTGTAAACTTTGCCCCCCTGAATCGCATGTTAATAAAAATTGTCCTAAATTTTTAAAAATAAATGTTAACAAAAGATAAATTGCAGTTATGAAATATCACTTGTGTCTAAACTGTTTAGCTAACTCACATTTAGTTAAATATTGTAAAAGTAGTTAAAATTGTAGTCATTGTAAAAGACGACATCATTCGCTTTTACATAGGAAGTTTTCCGGGAATATTTCGAAAATTCTAGATCTAATGATTATAGTCCGTCCGGTTCAAATGGTTCCAACGGAAATGCGCAAATACAGTCCGCTCCACAATTTAGTCCCAATAATGTCACAGCTTGTTTTGCATCTGGTAGAAAAAGTGTGCTTTTAGGAACAGCCATGGTGAATGTATGTCACATGTTTTTCCGGCTCTTGCCTTAATCGATTCGGGATCTGAAGGCACATTTATTTCAGAACGGTTACAAAATCGTTTGAAAATTCCCGCTCATAATGCTAATGCCCAGGTATCCGGACTTAACAACATAGTTTCGGCCCAAGTCAGAAAATCGTGCAGCTTAGTGATAGGTTCGTCACGAAATAGTTTGAAAATTGAGACAAAGGTTCTCATTCTTCCCCAAATAACCGGAAATCTACCAATCAGCACTATTGACAACGCTCTTTTAGAAAGTCTGCCTGACATACCATTAGCGGATGTTAATTTCCATAAAAGCGGACAAGTTGACATACTTATTGTATGTGATTTATACCCCACAATAATTTTAGATGGAATTAGAAGAAATATTTTAGGTTCCCTTATAGCTCAAGAAACAGTGTTTGGATGGATCTTAACAGGTCCACTAATATATGATAAAGCCCCTTCACCTACAATGGTAGCGTTCTTTAACAAAATTTCTTTTGATAAACAGATATCGAAATTTTGGGAATTAGAAAAAATTCCAAAACAAACATATATAACCCCAGATGGGATTTGTTGTGAGGAAAATGTTGTTGCTACATCACAACATAACCCAGCAGATCTTGCAAGTCGAGTAGTTTTAGCTCAAGATCTTATTAACAATAAATTGAGGTGCGCAGGCCCCACCTGACTTAAATTAGATAAATCCGATTGGCCAAATTTTGCAAATAAAGAGTCAATTGAGACTGAAGAAGAACAGAAACCAATCAAATCACATTTTTCCTTCTTCACAAATTATTATTCCCAACAGGAAATTAGTTTCGTGAAAACACGTCTGATTATATTATGCCAAAAAATTAATTAGCTGATGAATATAAGTGTATTCTAGCAAAAACCCAAATTTGTACCAAAAGTACAAAACTAACTCTAAAGCTTTTTCTTGATGAAAAGGGAATTTCGAGAAGTGATGGGTGATTATCGTTAGCTTCCGAAATATCTTACAACGCGAAATTTCCAATTATATTACCATATAAAGGTAAATTTTCAAAGTTGTTGGTGCAGTTTATTCATGCGATTTCCTTGCATGTTGGAAATTAATTAGTTTGGAGACTTGTATGAATGGAATTTTTTATATTGAAAGTTAAAACGTTAATTAAAATTGTGATTCATAATTGCAAAATTTGTGTAATAAATAGAAAGAAAACTCTTTCTCAAGTTATGGCCGCTTTACCCACAACACGAACTACATTTGCAAGACCCTTTTCAACTACAGGGATTGACTTTGCGAGTCCATTTAAAATTAAAAATTATACTGGTCGCGCTTGCTTAATAACTAAGGGTTATGTGTGTGTTTTTGTGTGCTTTGCGACGAAAGCAATTCATCTTGAAGCAACAAGCGACTTATCTACTGCAGCTTTTATGACAGCATTTTCAAGGTTTAGTTCAAGAAGAGGTTGTCCTGCTCGCGTTTATTCGGACAATGGAACTAATTTCGTAGGAGCGTCTAAAGAACTTAGTCGCGAATTTCGAACTTTTTTAAATTCTTCTCGAGTATTAGTCTGTAACCACTATACACATCCGAATAAAGATTGCGAATTAAATGATGTGGTTCCGATTAGAGAAGAAAATTTACCCCCGAAAGAATGGAGATTAGGTAGAGTGGCAAAAGTTTATGTAGGTAAAGAGCAAAGAGTCCGAGTTGCATACTTCCGACGAATGAATCTATCACATGTTTCAATTCAATAATAACCATGGGTCGTTACAACTTTACGCCGAAAAGAACCAGCTCGGGTTTCCCATGTCGCGTGTGCGAAGAGTCTCACCCACTTCGGTTCTGCAGACATTTTAAGGAGATGAGCTACGAGAGACGGCTGTGTACAGTTTTAGTCCATCGTTACTGTTCGAATTGTTTGTCCGTCGACCATGTAGTGAGTCGATGCCGGAGTCAAGTACGATGTGAGTTCTGTAGCGAAAATCATTATAGCATGTTGCATGATAAGTATGCATACCGCAAGCTTTCGACGGAACGCAGTGTCAAACGAAATAATGGTGGATGGAGAAATCGGGTCATGAACTTGGATTAACTGACCGATTATACGAGCGAGATGTCAGATAACATTTTTTGTTCGCTGCCCTCAAGATCCCCGAGTCCGTCTTTTTGTACTGCTGATGAAGAAGCTAAGAATGAAGACGCCAAAAGCGATGATGCCAATAACGTCAAACTAAGTCCATCCCAATCGTGGTCGCAACAGCGGGTCGTTGTCGATTCGCGCGCTTTTCGCCCCCCCCCCCCTTGGGAGTAAAGCCAGTGCGCGAAATCGCGCCTCAACAATATCGCCAGGAAATCACCGACGGGCCCCAAGATGTGCAAGGTTGCATTGGCCCTCCTCAACATAAAAGACGCTCGAAGCCCTATGATGCGCAAGGTCGCATTGGCAACAATCAGCGCTCCGACGGGTCCCAAGATGCGCTAGGACGAATTGACTAAAATCGACGAAACACAAAGCGTTCCGACGGGCCCCAAGATGCGCAAAGTCGCATTGGTCCAAATCGACGCAATAATGGCGAACAGAGGCCCCAAGGTGTGCAAGGTCACACTGGCCGTAGAAATAATTCGCGATCGACAAGACCCCAAGATGCGCGAGAACGAATTGGTCAAACCATAGAAAGGGCTCCGTTGCAACGTATCACAACGTTGACGCCTACGGCCGTAGTTACTATATTAGCGAATGGTGGACGGAAGCAAAAAGTAAGAGCTATGCTGGATCAATGTAGCCAGAACTCGTGCATTTCCAGTGTCTTGGTCGACCGTTTTAAGTTGAAAACGACTGGTGAAGGCTTAGACCAATACACAACTGTGACGTTGATTGGTGCTTTTGGTAAACTAAACGTTAATATGCAAGTCCGTCATGATTACAAGCGCGTGACTCCGTGGCGTTCAGTCGATGCTCTCGTGAAGAATCAGTTCGACAATATGGTACTGGCAGATAATACCTTTTATCAATCCAGTCCCACCGTGATGTGTTTGGGTGCCGATATTTATCCTAGAATCCTGAAGGAAGGGATTAAACAAGGAACTGGTTCGCTCATAGCAATAAACACGATCTTTGGCTATGCAGTTATGGGCTCTAGCCCAGTGTAACGTGGTGTTATTGAACTGGTTTTGTAAAACCAACCCTCTATATTATAATATATTTTTGAATTTTTATTTTTTGAATTATTGAAGTTTATGAAGAAGATATAAACCAAACCACTGAATTGGAAAATCTTTGCAACGCTTTTTAGAGATAATTATTATTTAAGATTGAATATTTCTTAGAATTTAAATGTAATATTTTATACCGTTTATTGAAATGTTCACGCCAACCGTCGTTAAGTTAAAATTTAATTAGTAGATTTCATATTTTTTTGATATAATAGCATGCTTGCTAACCATTTTGAATTTTATTATTCTAAAACCGAACTGTGAAGAAGAAAGAGCGATTTTTAAATTGAAGATCATAAACATAGCCGCTTTTAGCCGTTAAGTTTATAAAGTCAAGACTTTTACTTTGTATTCATTTATTAAAAACAAATTGCTTGTTAGTAATATTCACTAGTTGCAATGTAAATAGCGTATTTTGTAAATTTAGATAACGTTTCGTTCTTCTTAAACAAAATTCGTTAAATAATAAAAACAATTAGTTTAGGAAGAAATGTTCGGGTAATTTATATTTGGCAGATGTTCCTTTGTTATACGAAGAAACAATTTTTTATATTTTTTTGGTCGCACCTCCCAACATGGTTAATTCGATATTAGAAAAATGTACATAAAAACTTTAAGCCTCTGAGATAAAAACTAAGTTTTAAATTTAATAAAATGATTATTAATACTTTTGTTAAAAAAATATGATTAATAACTTTAATCAACTAATTATTCAAAACTCATTTACATTGCAATATCGAAGATCGTTTGACTCTATCAACACCTTTAACATTTTAAATCATGTAAAATTGATAGTCATAAATATTTAACTAAATTAGGAAACATCAATAAGCAAAAAAATATACAACTACGACTCTTCTTGTTTAATGCTCGTAATCCAATCTTCTTCAGGGTCTCGTGACTCTTCATGAAAGCTTTCAGTATCGTATTCAATTGGCTTTAATACAGTTTTAGATAAAGGTAAATGATTAGCATTCCAATGGCTTTTGTGATCGTAATTTAATGGCTTTAAAACAGTTATGGGAACAGGCCTGTCCACAGGGAATGGTACTGGAATCTGTAAAATAAAACCAAAAAATGTTATCTTTCATACCACTTACATATTAAATACAAAACTAGTACGAGAATTATCTTACCCTCCGCCATTTCAGTGACGCCAAAAAATGTGCACACAAGTGCTACATATATGTCTCTATTATCATTGGACTTGTTCTTATCGTATCGCGCCCATTTTTGGTAAGTTGTTTTGTTTTATTACTAAAGTTTTAAATTCCGAATTTTTCAATTTATTGAAATATTTTTAGTGCAAATAATAAATTTTTAACATTTGAATAGTAACACAAAACTTTTGTAAAAAATGGGCGTTATTGAATAAGAACCACTCCCATACAAACTCTTCCTTTTTCTGCTTAAAAAAATTATTAAAAATATTTACTGCGTAAATACCAGTTCAAATTCCTTATTTACCCCTTCGGTAGTCATACAAAACAAGTAATCAAAAATGGGCGTGGTCCGATAAGAACAACATCCACTTATAACAGAGATGCTTATGTGCTAAAACCATTTTTTGGTGTCACTAAAAAGGCGGAGAGTATTTGAGCTTCGGCATAGCCGAAGATAGTTCTCTTACTTTTATTTTAGTTTCTTTATAAAATAAGTAGATTGTATTATCCAAATTATCCAAACGCCCCAAATAAATAGTTCCATACTCGTAAGTAAATTTATATTCTTCGACATACCTTAACAGGAACAGGAAACGGAACCGGATTCGCCAATGGATACGGAAATGGTGGATAAAATTTTTTTGCAATTAACGCATGTAAAAGGGATGCCACACTGAATGTAGCTGCTGTTTTTGCAGGTATAATAATTGGTGTTGGAGCTGGTAATGATGGTGGATGATGTTGAGGCGGTGGTGGTGGAGGTGGTGGTGGAGGTGGTAATGTCGGAGGATATGAAAAAAATGGAGGTGATTGGAAAAATTGAGCTGGAAATGGGCCAGGAAATGGAGGAGAAAGAGGGAAACCAATTGGGCCAAAAGAAGAGACATAAGGAGCGCCAAATGGAGCACCTACTGGGTTACCAAATGAAGCACCAAATGGAGCACCAAAAGAAGCTCCAAAAGAAGCTCCAAATGGATCACCAAATGGAACACCAAATGGGGCACCAAAGGACGTTGCGAAAGGACTATCAAAACCATTTGTACCATAACCAAATGGCGCAAACGGTGCTGGTCCAGTGATAGAGCCACCTAACCTCAGACCATGTATGCCACGTTTAATACGAGCAACTGCAGGATTCGCAATGGAAGTCAGAATATGAAAAATAAAAATAAAAGTTCCCTAAAAATATTATTGTTTTTCGTATAATACACAAACTTTAACATAACTTTATTACCAGCACAAATATCTGTTTAAACTCCCAATACATTTTTCACAAGAAGTCTATCTACTTTTACTTTTTAAATTCGTTTCTGCATAGATAAAAGTTATCGCTACTGAAGCACTGAATATTTTGCCAAGGTGGGGCTTGTATAAATACCAAAATATTATTACCATCATATGTTCATTTGCTAGAAATGTCATTAATTTCTTCACCATTGATAACACTATGCAGCAAATTGAAGGTGAATGTTTTGGATGGTAAATCAAGCTAATCTCAATCGATAGTATTTGACATTAAGCCTTAAACCCTTATTGCGTGACAATTTTTTTTTCAATGGTTAGATATTTTTTTGGAAAAAATCTATAAAAAAAATTTATTTTTAGATGATATTAAAATTTTCTGAGGAATATTCTGCAGAACTTTTTAACATTCTATTTCTCACGTGTACGAGTATTTAGATGAGACAATAACCTCCTAAAATTAAGAGTCACACATAAATTTCCACATTTATCAAAAAGAGGTTGAGGCTTTTATTGAAGATGTCAAAAACTATCTTTTGATATTGGTTTGATTTACCCGAAATAATGTGTCGCACTGTGTAATTACCATCTGCATAATCACTTGTAATCATTACATTGAGGTGGTTCAATTTTGTTCATTTTTATATTATAGTTTTTAAAATTTCAAGGTTTTAACACATTTTTTAAAAAACCAACACACTTTGACTTGTCTCATATAACCCACATAAGTAGTTTGGCTCAACATTAATGTTGCGAATTTCCTGATATTCAAGATGTGCATTGAATGTGCGTTCATGATTTCACAATTACAAAAATTAAAGGTCTTATGTAACTTTTACAACTCATAATTTTCGGCAAAAAAAATAGTTAAATTACCGATCATTGTTTTAAAGCTAAAATACACGTTTCAAATCAATGAATAAGTTTGATATTTATGTTTTTCCTTTAACCACCCTAAACCATATCTTATAGCAAAAGAAGATTTTTTGCAAGTCATTTGCAAAAAAGTGAATATCGTCATTATTAATATTCACGACGAATGACTGTTACAATTAAAATGCTAGTTTATGTTAACAACCAATAAATACAAAAAAGCAATAATTTAGTAAGTTCCCATGGGATGTTGTTGATATTATCATTAATATATATAAATCTCCCTTAAAGCATTAATTTTAGTATTAAACTATAAATTTTAATAATATTAAAATGGTTTAAACTAGTGCTTATTTAATCCATTTTTTATACTGGTCCAGCCAAAATTAAGAAATGGTGTCTTTATAACAACAATATTAACCTATTATTATCTTATCATTAATATAAAATTTATTGTTTTAAAATAAAATTTTAAGTTATATAATAAACAACCTAAAATTTCAAAAGAAGTGTCTGTTTTTACAAAGAGACTCTTATGTATTTACTATTATTATTATTATGTTTGGGGAAATGCACTGCGTCCTATAGAACTATTGTACCCCCTTCAAGATAGTAGTGTTCTTACAGACCCTATAGTTCTAAAAGATTTATAGTATTTCTGTAAGTCCTATTACTGAAATAAATTTTAGTATAGAGCCTATCTCTAGTAGTTTCAACATGTCGTCAGGTACCTGGTAGTGTCCCAAGTGCTTTTTCCGACTTTGCATTAGTGCTGGACATTCTCCCAAAATGTGTATTGGAGTTTCGGTTTTCTCCTCACAGAATCTACACAACTCATTGCTACACCTTCCAAGTTTTGTCAGGTGATAATTCAGCCTGCAGTGCCCTGTCAGAAAACCCGTTATGATTCTCATACTCTCTTTTTTTAGATTCATGCAATCATTAAATCTTTTTAGTTTGTGCGATCCTAAAAGAGTTTTTGAGTGCTCCAACCCTGGTTGATTGTCCCAGTATGATGTTCTAAGTTGATTCTCCTCTTTATTTAAGAGCATGGTAAGAGACTTTTTTCCCATTCCACAAAAGGGTTCGGGTCCTATAAAAGGGGTAACTGCCCCTTTTTTTGCGAGTTCGTCTGCCTTCACATTTCCTTCTATTCCTACATGGCCTGGAACCCAAAGTATCCAGACCTTGTTCTGCGAACCAAGCGTATTAAGTTTCTCAAGACAATCTCTTACCAGTTTAGATTTTTCCTGATAGGATTCGAGTGCCTTGATAGCCGCTTGACTGTCAGTTAAAATCGCAATGTTCTGATTCCGGTAGTTCCGTACGAGGTTGAAATAAGCACACCTATCTATGGCGTATATTTCCGCCTGAAAGATACTGGTGCATTTGCCCATGGGTTCGAAGTATTTTATCCTTGGCCCATATACCCCCGCTTCTGCTCCTTCGTTACTAAGAGACCCGTCTGTATACCAGGTTATCATTTGTTGGTTTATATTGTAGGTTTCAAGTAAACCCACCCAATCATTTTTATTACTTAGTTTTGTTGTAAACTTTTTAGTGAAACTAAACTGTGTTATCATATTATCTCTCGGTATTGAAATTTCAGGAAATTGCCTCGCAAGAATATCAAACTTTTTACGATTTATGCAGTGTCCTGAGCCGATACTTCCTCCAGACATTCTATACATGGCCCTCTTCGCTTGCATCTGTATATAGATATGGAGAGGTGTTAATTCTAAAAGGACTTCTAGGGACGCTGTTGGACAGGTTCTCATAGCCCCAGTTATGCATACACATGCTAATCTTTGAAGTTTGTTCAACCCATTGACAGCTGTTTGTCGCTTTGTTCTATCTGACCAAATAACCGCTCCATATGCGATCAGTGGTCGTACAATTACTGTATACATCCATCGTAGTATTTTTGGTGTACATCCCCAACTTTTCCCGGCAATGGATCTACATGTCATAAGTGCTCTTGTAGCCTTCTTTGTTATGTTACTAACATGCGTTTTCCAGAGTAGCATCTGGTCGAAAGTAATTCCCAGAAATTTCACCTCTGTATGTAATTTTAACTCCGTACCATCCAGACGAATGGTCTTTAAATTTTTAAGTTTGTGTTTCCTTGTAAATGGTACGATTGTAGTTTTTGCTGGGTTAATATTCAGCCCTACTTTTAAACACCATCTCTTCGTGACTCTCAGTCCCAATTGAATTAATTCACATAGAGTGTTTTCAAATTTGCCTCTACATATTATTACTACATCATCAGCATAACCCTGGATCATAAGTCCAGTATTTGTTAATTCCTCCAGAAGTTCGTCTATGACGATACTCCACATTAGTGGAGACGTTACCCCACCTTGTGGACAACCTTTTGTCGTATTTACGACCAGAGAGCCTGAACTCATTGGTATCTCGACTGCTCTTGTCTTCAGCATGTTTCCCATCCAACGTGCCAGGGTATTATTAACCCCCCTTCGGATGAGAGCTTCTTTTATTGCTTCATGCGTGGTGTTATCAAAGGCCCCTTCGATATCTAAGAACGCACATAAAGCTATTTCCTTTGCTTCAAGGGTGTCATGTCGTATACCTGTTAATTGATTCAGGGCAGTTTCGGTCGATCTACCTGCCCTGTATGCATGTTGGCAAGGATGAAGCGGTACACTTACTAGGACCGTCATCCGTACATAATTATCTATCATTTTTTCGAGAGTCTTAAGTACAAATGAAGTCAAGCATATTGGTCTGAAGGATTTGGGGTGAAGAGGATCCTTCTTCCCTGCCTTCGGAATAAAGACAACCCTTGCTCTTCTCCACGCCTTTGGTATATAACCCAGTGCTATACTTCCTCTAGCAATTTTCATAAGTGGATCTAGAAGAACTTCTATTCCTTTTTGCAGCAGACCGGGAAATATGCCATCCACACTCGGTGATTTAAATGGTTTAAAAGTGCCTACTGCCCACCTTAGTCGTGGTTCTGAGCATATTTCCTTCGCTACCATCCAGTTTTCTTAATTTGTTCTACACAACGATTCTAGGTTATGTAGTGTCGTTGGCTCAAAAGATCCTGAAAAATGAGTATTGAGAAGTAGTTGGGCCTTTTCTTCCTCACTCTCAATATAACTTCCATCTTCTCTTTTCAAGCTGACGGAAGATATGGTTTTATCTTTTGCCATGACTTTGTATAGCTTTGAGGCATCAGTAGTCTGATCAATATCTTTACAAAATCTTTTAAAGCTTATTCGCTTCGCTTCTCTAATTCCATTGTTATATGTCGTTAGTAAGCTTCTATATCTTGCCCAATCCCTAGTCTGTTTTGATCTGTTAAACAGCCTGCGAACCTCAATTCGCAGTTTAGCTAGGTCTTTGTTCCACCAAGGTACGTCTTTGGATGAGTTTAC
Source organism: Suillia variegata (assembly GCA_949127995.1). Lineage (NCBI taxonomy): Eukaryota > Metazoa > Arthropoda > Insecta > Diptera > Heleomyzidae > Suillia > Suillia variegata. The sequence goes on from OX421846.1 coordinate 15,929,721, forward strand.
TGTACTTATCGGACAGCTCTCCTCAAATGCATCAACTACGACGCTGTTGAAATTTTCCACCATTGATTCTAATTCTAATTCATTTCTGATATGGTTGCCAACCTTTAAGATAGTTGTATTATTACTCAGATTATCTAGATACAGGTCCCAATTTGTTTTCTTGGGGTTTCTAATTCTTCTATTGATAGTGGGAGAACCTATAATGTCAAATCTTATTATTCTATGATCAGACATTGATGGCTCACTCGACACCCTCCAGTTATTGACTAACTCACTCATAAAAGTATTTCCTAGTGTTATGTCTAGTACCTCTTCTCGTGTTCTAGTTACAAAAGTTGATGTATTACCCAGATTGAAAATTTCTAATCTATTGCTGAGAATAAATTCAAGAATGTACTCACCCCTTTTGTTGGTGTCCGTGCTCCCCCACGCCTCGTTGTGAGCATTGGCATCGCATCCGAGTATAAGTGTTAGTTGCTTCTTGCTGCAGTATCCCACCAGTTTATCGACCAAATCCGGTGGAGCATGGACGTCGTCTCCTGGGAAATATGCCGATGATACCACAACATCCCGAATGCTACCATTGAACCGCTACTAAGTCCCCAGACAGGAATTCTGAAAGACAAATATACTTCAAACATTTGTTTATTAATATGCAGGCTCTTGGTTTTTCGCACCGAATATCCCAAATTACCTGCGTATCTTTTCCTGCCAGGCCTCTAATCTGCCCCCTGAAAACCCAGGGTTCCTGGACCAGCACTAATCCAATATTGGTCTTGGTGGCTGCTCTCGCGATTACTGCCGAGGCAGCTTTCGCGTGATGCAGGTTAATCTGCGCAACTTTAGTGCTGGTCAATACGAACTTATTGCTGCGAGTTTTCATCCGTTGTCAGAGTATCGACCTCTGACAAGGCGCCTTCCTGGGATTCATCATCCATGTTCAGAAGGGTAAGGTCGATGTCGTCAAGCCCATCTACTTCGTGTGGAAGCAAATTGACTTCCTCGACCTGCTCTTTTTCAGCTGCTTCGATAACTTCCACTACCTCTTTTGGTAGTTCTACCTTTTCCTTCGGTGGATCGCCCGAGGAAGCTGCAGTATTACCCGGTTTAGTTACCCGCGGTTTGTGCAGATGGACCGGGATGGAGCCGAACCTGTATCGAATGATGCAGTCGTTTTTCTTGATCGCGTCGAGCGATCGGTCATCCACTCCGATCGTCATTAGCTTGCCCTTGCCATCATTCTTACTTCTGAAGATTCTCCACAGGTCTGTGTGCAGACCCTCATTTTGGGCAATAATGAGGTTTAGGAGCATCCTCGTGTCCACTCCTGCAGCCTTGGGGAGATAGATAGTCATCATGTGCACACTGGGTATGTTCTCCCCAGTGCACGTTGACAACTCATCTCCCTTTCAGCTGGCCAGTTTTGGGACAGTTAGTTTCAGCCATTCAGCCGTTTCCTCGCCAACGCAGTCCACCAGTATGACCTAAAATGAATACCATCGAATTGGATTTTTGATCTCCAACCCTTAAACATTTCTCCTACGATGGCGTCTTCAATCTGTCCTAACTCCTCACGCGTGAGTATATGCTCCGGATACTTTTTTGGTAGTATGGCCAGTCTAGTTGCCTTGGCGGCGCTAGCATAATTAACACCAGGCTTCCTGGTTCCTACCTGAAATTCAGGTGCTATACGCTTCGATTCGTCGGCTTTATTTTTCTTAGCCGCATTGCCTTCATGCGGGCTAATTTTTTCCGCGCTCCTCTTCCAAGCACTTGTCGTCGGCGAGTTTTTGGAGCGGTCTAGTATCTTTTTCTTGGCCTCCTCTGGCGTTAAGCCTTCCTTGAGGTATCGCATATACAATTTGGCAACTGCGCCACTCATTCCCGTTGATTTCCGCAAATCTCCCATTTTGGTCTGTCCGGATATCTGTCCAGTACTTGTCGATGGTTGTTCGTCCCTAGGGCCTACTGAACCACAACTTTCCTTCAGTTTCGGTATTCCTGTTCTAGACTTGGAACCAATCTGAAGCTTGGTGTCCTTACCTTCCTTCCGTTTGTCAGTTTTCCTGCTGCTAGATATTTTAGCCTGACGATCAGTATCTCGGATATAGTACTCCGCCTGATCTGCCAGTTGTGTTGCGGTATGAGTTCCCGCTAGTTTTTTAATTTTATTTAGTTCATCCATATAAGATCCCACGAGTGTAGCGGAAGGTAGGTCCGCCGTGCATAGCCCCCAGTAACACGGTAAGGTCACAGTTACTCACTGAGTCGACCAAGTATCAGTGAGGCTCACGTTAGAGACTGAGCTATTTAAAAAGGGCCCCCAGCCAGGCTGATCCTCGGCACGGGTCGCATGACACCTTGATCCGACCCTAATACCTCCAACCATGATAAGAGTGCAGAAACAGGTGCTGTACTATTGATGAGTATCAAACACCTATATTTCCATCCTTATCTTAGCTGGACACCTCCTGCTAAAATACAGGTATCTGTGGTGTCCATTACCAGCCGGCACCCTCGAGGAGGGTTCAGTGAAGGAGTTTTTTTGTAATTACTTTATTGCTTTTTATACCCTTCGCCATGTGCAAGTGCAAGTACCAAATGGTATATTGTTTAAGTTTGTTCTTTCATATTAACGTCGTTTGGTCCCAGCGCTCGATTGTTTGTGGGATGCGAATTTTGCTAGATTTAGTCGCGGGTTTATGGTAATCCGCTTATTTAGTTTAGTTCCGGTTGCTGAGAACATTTTGAGTTCAAGAATATTTAAAGAATGATCAGAATTCGATTAAACTACTGCTTTTATAAGCCTTACCATGCCTTTTTATATACGCAGGTACCTGTGAAGGCATTTGATCGGTAATTTTCCACTGCTTAATCTGATTCAAAAAAAGGATCCAAACGAAAATCGTTACCTGTTTGAATTTGTAAGTTTTGCAAACGATAATTAGAAACATTACCCGTAATTCTTCAATAGTGGTCTGTGTTTGTGAAATTCTATGGTACGGAAACATAATAATACTAGGTCATAAAATAAAAAAATATAAAAAAGTTAGGTTCATTCTCATACTTTCTGCCAGGGGAAAATTTCCTACTCGAAGCGAATAAATGGTAGTTACCCTGTTGAAAGTGTCTTCACGTACACAAAAAATCACATAATCAATATTTTAGCGAGTTTAAGCAAGATTTTAAATTTTTGAGGAAAAATATTATAACTTGATTCAAGACAGTTTTTAATATTGATCTGTTGAGGGGAAAAACAAAATTTTGTCTCTGCATTGTTGTTTTATCGGTATATAACCATAAACTCGTTGAAAATTTGCGATAGTTTTCGCAAATATTAGTTTTTAATTAAATTTTTTAAATTGTTTTTTAGCACTTAAGGTTTTAAATGTTTGTGCACTGTTTTAATTGTATTGTGTCTAATTGTTTGTAGACTTTATTATTTGTGTGGACAATTGTCTCTTGTGTTGTGGTTTAAATTGTTAATTGTGTTTTTAAATGTTCAATGTTACTTTATTTTAACTAAAAAACACTTGCCAAACTCGGACAAGAAAAAATATAATGCGCGCAGTTCAATATTCAAAATTACAGTGGTTTATTGAACTTAAAACTAACTTATATGTAAGCTGCTACTGTAAATTGTTTGTTATTGCTGCCTTCAGTGGCGCACATAACAATTTACAGTGGCAGCTATACATAATTTTGTATATAAAAGACATAGAAAAAATTTTATAATTAAATTAAGGGCCGTTCTGACGAAACACCGGCCGCGTTGAAGGGCTGCAAGGCTTCAAGTATCGTCACTAGGAAGAACTGCCAGCTTCACAATTGGGCGGCGAAGCACTGTCCCTCTAGTTGCGACGTCGGCGACTCGAACCTTCCCGTCCTGCCCGCTGATGACTGCCACGATTCGGCCGAGGTTCCACTGCTGTGGCGGTGCGTTGTCCTCGTGAACGACGACGAGCTGACCCACGGCGAGATTTGGCTGCTCCTGTAGCCACTTGTTGCGGCTCTGCAGGCTCAAAAGGTAGTCTCTCGACCACAGCCGCCAGAACTCTTGCCTGAGATAGGAGACAAGTTGCCATCTCTTTAAGCAGGCCATTTGCTTGTCCGGCACTGGTTCCGGCGGTAACGCTATCAAGGGGCCGCCTATCAGCAGGTGCGCTGGCGTTAGCGCCTCGCCGTTGTTTGGATCGCTGCTGAGTGGAGCTATTGGCCTTGAATTTAGCACCGCCTCGACGCCCACGAGCACGGTGCTTAGCTCCTCTACCGTCAGCAGCGCGTTGCCCACCGTCCGCTGTAGGAGCGACTTTGCTGATTTTACCGCCGCTTCCCAAAGTCCGCCGAAGTGCGGCGCCCTTGGCGGTATAAAAGCGAACTGGAAGCCCGTCTCGGCCGCGTACCGCTGTAACGCTTCCTTCTCCTTCATAAAGTGGCTGCGAAACTCTTGCAGCTTCCTCATTGCGCCGACGAAGTTCGTCGCGTTGTCGCAGTAGAGCTTCTTTGGCGTCCCTCGGCGTCCAATGAACCTTTTTAGGGCGAAAAGAAAACAATCGGAAGAGAGATCAGTAACCAATTCAATGTGTACCGCCTTCGACGTAAAACAAACAAAGACTGCTATATACGATTTTACTGGGGGTCGACCGCGAATTTTTAAAGAGGTATATACGGGACCACAAAAATCTACGCCACATATTAGGAATGGGCGTAAAGCCCTAAGTCTGTCTGCAGGCAAATTGCCCATGATTTGGGACATTAATTTGGGCTTGTACTTGAAGCAATGTACACAGTTCCGTACGGTTTTTCTGCAGGCTTCTGTAGCATTTACCAAATGAAATTGCTGCTTCAGAAGCCCATGCAACGCTTTTGGTCCAGCATGAAAGTTATTTATGTGCAGATTCCGTAGGTACGTTTTAATAAAATGCGAATTTTTCGATAACAATATCGGAAACTTAGCATCATACGCAATAGGTGCATTAGCAAGACGACCACCAACTCGAAGTAAAGTTATCGAGATATTTTCGTCTTTAAACTCATGTAAAAATGGATTGAGTTTTTGGATATGTGGCAAAAGTGTTATATTTTTCTTTAATTTTTTAATTTCTTCACCAAATTCAAACTGTTGAATAATTTCAACAATTTTGAATAACGCAAACTGCAACTCATTAGTCGTTGGAACTGTTGAAAAAATTTCGTTTTTATTTCTAGATTTTCTTACAAAGCGCCACATATACGCCATAATTCGGAGTAATTTATAATGTGACGAAATTTTATCAACAAGTTCTAAAATACAGTTCGGAGTTAATTTAACTGCTACGAGAGCCATACATGATTTTTTCTTTCCTTCATTTTCATCTTCAGGCGACAATTTAAAATGTGGATTTACTGGCCAATCTGCAATATTTTTTAAAAGGAATTGTGGACCATTAAACCAAATTGAGTCGGTTAATTCGTCAACACTACAACCTCTTGAAACAATATCGGCAGGATTTAATTTCGTTGGAACGTGTCGCCATGAAGCATTCTGTGACCACTCTTGGATTTCAGACACTCTGTTTGCTAAAAATGTTTCAAGTACTGATGGATGCAACTTGAGTTGATTTAACACAATTTCAGAGTCTGACCAGAAATAAACTTTCTCGAATTGCTGATTCAACATTGCCGAAATTCTCGACCAAAGTTTGGCGAGAAGATGCGCTGCGCAAAGCTCCAATTTCGGAAGCCTCACAAGCTTCAAAGGTGCCACCTTTGACTTAGCTGTTAATAGCGTCGACTTGATACCATTCGCTGTTACGCTTCGTATGTATATACAGCAGCCATATGCTCTTTGCGAAGCGTCAGCGAAACCATGAATCTGACACGTTGCCTCAGAATGCGTTTGCACAAAACGTGGAATTTTAATTTTGTGAAGCTGTGTCAGATTGGTTTTAAAATTTTGCCAACTGGTATCAAGGCGCAATGGAATCGATTCGTCCCAATCTAATTTATCAATCCAAAGCTCTTGTAATAAGATTTTTGCGTTGATAATTATTGGGCTTAATAATCCAAGCGGGTCAAACAGACGAGCAGAAACTGATAATATGTTTCGTTTAGTTGCTCGAAGATCATGGAAGTTTTCTTCCAATTGAAAGCGAAAAACATCCTCTTGAGGCTGCCAGCGAATGCCCAGAGTTTTTGTGGAGTCTGAACTATCAAACTGTAGTGATTTTTCAGCGCTCTCACTGTTGGCGAACTCTGGGTGGTTTGAAAACCACTTCGCTAATTGAAACCCAGCTGATTGCAATATATGTATTATTTCAACTTTTGTATTAACTAGAGTTTCAATAGTATCGGCGCCAGTAAGAAGATCATCGACATAGAAATCTCTCCGTATTACTTCAGACCCGAGTGGGTGAGAAGTTCTGTACATATCGCTCAACATCTTCAAACACCGAATAGCCATAAATGGCGCTGGTGAGGTACCGTAAGTGACGGTGTTTAATCGATAAGTTTGAATTTGTTGAGAAATATGCTGCCTCCACAGTATGAGCTGGTAATTCCGATCTTGTTGGCTTACAAGAATTTGACGGTACATTTTAGTAATGTCCGCCGTAATGGCATATTTGTGCATTCGAAACCGAAGCAACGTGGAAAATAGCTCCTCCTGAATGGTTGGCCCAACCATTAATGTGTCATTCAACGACATCTGAGTCGAAGTACGACTTGACGCGTCAAACACCACACGTAATTTTGTAGTGGTGCTTTCCGGTCTTAAGACGACTTGATGCGGAATGAAATAGTGGGAGGAATTCGGGATTTCAATATCGTTCATTGTCATATGTCCCAACGAGAGGTACTCGTTCATAAAATCCATATACATTTCCCTAACCTTTGGATTTTTCAACAATCTCCTTTCGAGTGAGAGAAATCGTCTTTTGGCAATTTCATAAGACGAACCAAGAGATTTGGGATCGGATTTAAATGGCAGCTTAACCTCAAAACGACCTGAAGGTAAGAGTTGCGTATTAGCGACAAAATGATCTTCACACAATTGCTGTTCTTGTGTAAAGTACTTTTTGTCGAGTGGAATTTCGTCCAAAGTCCAGAATTTTTGGACGGTTGCGTTGATTGAAGCAATTTCTTCGGATTGGCAAATAATGTTGCAAGTTTGGGTATGAGGATTTTTATTCTGAGTGCATTTCCCAGACACAATCCAACCGAGAAGTGTTTTTTGGAGTGTTGGAAATTTGGGGCTTTGTCTTATTTGACCGATAGACAACAACTGAAAGAATTGTTCAGCACCCAATAGCATATCTATTTTTTGCGGCTTATTAAAGCATGGATCAGCCAATTCAATATTCGATGGAATATTCCAACCACTAGTATTTACTGTGTGATCTGGTTGGTAAGCTGATATAGATCGTATAACCCAGAAATCTGCTGAAAATTCATGATCATTCAGCCGTGATTTAACAAACGCATTTAATTTAGTTTTAACAGTGGTATTAACTTTACCAATGCCAAGCAAGTTTAAACATTTGTCTTCTTTACGAAGTCGCAACCTCTGAGCAAGTTCCTCAGTGATAAAATTTACTTGAGACCCAGAATCAAGTAAGGTGCGTGCTAAAAAGTACTCGCCTGAACTGCTTTTTATTTTAACGACAGCTGTGGCAAGAATGACTTGATCAGTCGAAATAGAGGCGTGCATGGCATGGGAGGTCGAAGCTTGATCATGTTGTGGTGGGACGTTATGAGAGGATACAGTGTACTGATGGAGTAACACGTGATGTGACCGGTTACATACTCGACACCGGAAAGATTTACATTTTGACACTGTATGTCCTCGACGAAGGCAATTAATGCACAACGGAATACCCTTCGCATATGAAAACCTTTCACTAACAGGTATTGCACTGAAAGACGGACAACTTGAAATCGCATGCTCAACAGAATTGCAAAATTCACATCTCACATTCTTTTGAGGCTGCGATTGTGGCTTAGCGGAACACGAAAGGGCAGATTTATTTCTGTGGGGCACATTTGGCTGGGATTTAAAAGGATTTACAAAATTAACCTTTGCCTTTGAAGTTGATGCTTCATCAGCAGAAATGTGCTGAAACCGCTTATTAAGAGCTGATTCGCATTCACTCCAAAGCGGAAGCTTGGCATAATCCAGCTGTTCTTCCCACTTCGACCTCGTTACTGAGTCAACTTTTGACATGACCAAGTGAATTATTATGGCGTTTGTTATATTCTTTTCATCGCCTAATGACAAAAGAGAATCGTACACGGCAGAAACTGTATCGATCATGGAGCGCAAAGCCGACGCAGAAGGCTTATTTATTTCAGGCAATTCGAAAAGTGTAGAAATATTATCGAAAAATATAAGACAGCTATTATCATACACTTTTTTCAAGCTAGTCAGCGCTTTTGGATAATTCGCTTCAGATATTTGAAACGCTTTAACCGTTCCAAGTGCTTCACCAGATAAACACGAAATCAAATGGTTGAATTTTTCGATATCTGGAAGCGTGGGGTCGTTGTGGACAAGATTTTCGAACAAACTCATGAAATTTTTATATTCAGAGTATTTTCCACTGAACCTTGGAAGCGGCATGCGAGGAAGCCTAGAATGATGTTGCTGTACGAATGAGCTGCCTAAGGTGACATCATGACAACTAGACTTCCTTTGTTTATCCAATGCAGTCATTATTAAAGATTTTGCACTAATGCAAATTTCCTCCAATTCCCCTCGAAAATGATCGCTATGATCTAAGCTCTCTATCTCGGATTGAGCATTCATAGCCTTTTCGATATATGAATTTAGCATATCTAAACGACATTGCAATTCTACTGGGTTGACCGCAACTTGTTGTACTTGCATTGCCGATTTTATCCGAACAATGTTAGATTGCATTAAAAACCTAGTATGCTTCAATTGGTAAAGCTCTCTAATTTCTTTGTTAGGCGACGATTGCCTTCTCTTGGTAACGCTAGTCATCTTTAATCTAACTTAACTTTTTATTTATAAACAAAAAAAAATTATTTAAATAAATGTATCGAATGTTAATACACTTCTTTATTTATTAAGTTAAATTCTAAATGAGCAATGTTTATTAGAAGCAAAAAAAAAAAAATATTTTGATTGCTTAATTTATCTTGCATGCCCACTGTGCACGTATTTTGAAATTTTTATTTAATTTAATTTTACCACTGAAATTATATTAATTGTCCACTGTGCACAGACAAAATTTGTGCGCCACTGTATGTACCTATGCCCACTGTGCAATAGGAAACCGGTATATATACATACAGACACCCAATGCACTTGACGAAAAGAAATCAAAGCAAACGACAACAACAACAACAATTCGATTATTTGACACCAAAACGATGATATTAATGCGAATGTGTTTAAAGCTTTGATTTTAATATTAATTAAATTGACTTTAATTAATAATTGAAAGTGCGGGTGGGTTCTATTCAAAATTTCGGCCAAATAAATTATGGCGAAACTTCTTTGGGCAACAAGAGAGCGGCGAAAGAGAGCAATGGCAAAACACTTTTTGGTGGTGGTTTTTTTATTTGGATATTACACTTACACACTTTGCTTGAGTAAAGCCAAACAAATGCACTTTTTAATTTTTTAAATAAATGAATATAATTATGCGTATGATGAAATGCCAAGAGTTGAAAGTTTTTTGTGCTTATATTATCCAAATTAACTTATTGGAGCACCGAAAATAAATAAATTAAGCAATTTGCTTTTAAAATTTATAAAAATAACTTTCAACTATTCGCATTTAAATACCTCTGATCTAGGAGATTCCTTTTCAGCGGGCACTTCCCTTGGCATGTCGTCCTGTCCAACGATGTACGGGTCAATATATTCTCCTCCTGGAGCGCTAGGCCTGCAGCGGTGAAAAACGGTGCAGCAATGGCGCGAAACGAAAACGAAAATAATTTTTTCGCGAACAATGGCGGCAGTGCAGCGAAAAAAAAATGAATAATTTAAATATTAAATTATTCGACTGCAGCGAACGCGCGACGAGTTTGGCAACAAGAAATTATTCACAACACTTTATTATTGTCCCTGCTCGGGCGCCATGAAAATTTGCGATAGTTTTCGCAAATATTAGTTTTTAATTAAATTTTTTAAATTGTTTTTTAGCACTTAAGGTTTTAAATGTTTGTGCACTGTTTTAATTGTATTGTGTCTAATTGTTTGTAGACTTTATTATTTGTGTGGACAATTGTCTCTTGTGTTGTGGTTTAAATTGTTAATTGTGTTTTTAAATGTTCAATGTTACTTTATTTTAACTAAAAAACACTTGCCAAACTCGGACGAGAAAAAATATAATGCGCGCAGTTCAATATTCAAAATTACAGTGGTTTATTGAACTTAAAACTAACTTATATGTAAGCTGCTACTGTAAATTGTTTGTTATTGCTGCCTTCAGTGGCGCACATAACAATTTACAGTGGCAGCTATACATAATTTTGTATATAAAAGACATAAAAAAAATTTTATAATTAAATTAAGGGCCGTTCTGACGAAACAAACATCGAATTAAAGTTTCCTTTGATTTGTTATCAATATGCAAGTTATATACAACATAAAAATATAAATTTTTTTATAATTGTTCATGTAATAATAAAGTTTTTTTTGACTCTTATTTAATTAACAGAAGAGTAAAATTACCAACAGCAGCACAAGGCTCATCTCGCAACGTAAACAAATAATCATACATACATATTTAATTTATTTTTGTATTTTTATTAAAATCTTTAACGATAAACAATATTAATTGAATTTAAGAATATTTAAGATAGATTAATATACATATAAACTAATTAGAAATTGTAAACAGCTTCCGCTCTGGTAAAACTACTCAAATCCATGATGTGAAGAGGTAACCATTTTGTTCTAGTACTTCTTGGTATCAGCCACTGGTTTAAGTAGTAGAGCGTAGTAAGTGCGGTGCATCCAACTCATAGAAAATTATATATGCGTTGGTATTGCAAACATTTTGCTCTGAAATCGGTCGCACATTGCTGTCGTCATAATTGTAGTAGGTGCCCGATTCGGTCAAGCCGATGGCAGTATAGTGGCCACAGTGCTGTGACGCACCCAGATGTGTTACCATTGCCACCAGCTTGTAGCTTAGCTGTTCGCCACTACTGATCCCTTTGGTCCCAGCGCTCGATTGTTTGTGGGATGCGAATTTTGCTAGATTAAGTCGCGGGTTTATGGTAATCCGTTTATTTAGTTTGGTTCCGGTTGCTGAGAACCTTTTGAGCTGGATACAGAGTACATTAGGAACACGTTCGAGTGAAAACTGTTTTGTCGCAGAAACCTTATTTTTGCACGCTTCACACTTGTAGCCCATGCCCTCCAAACTTTCGCGAGCAAAATACCCCTCCATAGCCTCCTCAACCGTATCAGCCTTGCGTATATCAAGCATCAGATCTTGGAAATGCTGAAAAGTTACCGATACATGATTGCACAGCGCACAACGTACAGCGGAACGTAAATAGCCGCCGAGTATTTGATTCAGCGGCGTCGTTTCTTTGCTGTACTGATCGAGTTCCTTAAAATTGCGACAGCGTGTAAGGTATGACTTTTCCATAGCATCGATAAGATATCGCAAAAATTCGTGTGCGTCCTCTTGCCGTCCCATGACCAAATGCTTGCAAATAGCTTTAAGCTTCGAATAGACAAAGGAAGGTCGAATGGCCGATTGACTACTTTGTGATGCTTGCAGTGTCTTGGCCATGGCGCAGATTATACAGCCGGTATTAGCGGAATCGCAATGCTCCATATGCTGTGTGTCGGAAACAAGCCAATTTGCCATGGAGGGTACGTGAAAGAGCGCCTGCAGAGTCGAGTTCAGGAAACAAGTGTTTCCGATGTTCATCATGCCGACGCCGACTTGCCACTTTTGTTGCGAACTCTTCCAGCCGATGCTAACGTTTTCGCGTGCATACAGAACGCATTTCGGTTGTGGCATTTTAATGAGATTCGGGTTGCTTCGCTTAATTTCATTGCCATTGGCATCTGTAATTGAATCAAAGAAATATAATAATAATTATTAGTTTAAATTTTTTCATTTTTAAACGACTCTAATAAGAGTTTAGTCCGTTCTTCAATAAATTAAGAAAAATATTCAAAGATAACTACCTCGCTTAATAAATTTTGTCCACTTCTTCACCATTTTTAAGAGCTCTTTATAAACGAAGTTGATTAGTTATTAGGACTGAGTATGTTAAAGGATATTTAAAGAATGATCAGAATTCGATTGAACTACTGCTTTTATAAGCCTTACCATGCCTTTTTATATACGCAGGTACCTGTGAAGGCATTTGATCGGAAATTTTCCACTGCTTAATCTGATTCAAAAAAAGGATCCAAACGAAAATCGTTACCTGTTTGAATTTGTAAGTTTTGCAAACGATAATTAGAAACATTACCCGTAATTCTTCAATAGTGGTCTGTGTTTGTGAAATTCTATGGTACGGAAACATAATAATACTAGGTCATAAAATAAAAATATATAAAAAAGTTAGGTTCATTCTCATACTTTCTGCCAGGGGAAAATTTCCTACTCGAAGCGAATAAATGGTAGTTACCCTGTTGAAAGTGTCTTCACGTACATAAAAAATCACATAATCAATATTTTAGCGAGTTTAAGCAAGATTTTAAATTTTTGAGGAAAAATATTATAACTTGATTCAAGACAGTTTTTAGTATTGATCTGTTGAGGGGAAAAACAAAATTTTGTCTCTGCATTGTTGTTTTATCGGTATATAACCATAAACTCGTATATCACATCGAATTAAAGTTTCCTTTGATTTGTTATCAATATGCAAGTTATATACAACATAGAAATATAAATTTTTTTATAATTGTTCATGTAATAATAAAGTTTTTTTGACTCTTATTTAATTAACAGAAGAGTAAAATTACCAACAGCAGCACAAGGCTCATCTCGCAACGTAAACAAATAATCATACATACATATTTAATTTATTTTCGTATTTTTATTAAAATCTTTAACGATAAACAATATTAATTGAATTTAAGAATATTTAAGATAGATTAATATACATATAAACTAATTATAAATTGTAAACAGCTTCCGCTCTGGTAAAACTACTCAAATCCATGATGTGAAGAGGTAACCATTTTGTTCTAGTACTTCTTGGTATCAGCCACTGGTTTAAGTAGTAGAGCGTAGTAAGTGCGGTGTATCCAACTCATAGAAAATTATATATGCGTTGGTATTGCAAACATTTTGCTCTGAAATCGGTCGCACATTGCTGTCGTCATAATTGTAGTAGGTGCCCGATTCGGTCAAGCCGATGGCAGTATAGTGGCCACAGTGCTGTGACGCACCCAGATGTGTTACCATTGCCACCAGCTTGTAGCTAAGCTGTTCGCCACTACTGATCCCTTTGGTCCCAGCGCTCGATTGTTTGTGGGATGCGAATTTTGCTAGATTAAGTCGCGGGTTTATGGTAATCCGTTTATTTAGTTTGGTTCCGGTTACTGAGAACCTTTTGAGCTGGATACAGAGTACATTAGGAACACGTTCGAGTGAAAACTGTTTTGTCGCAGAAACCTTATTTTTACACGCTTCACACTTGTAGCCCATGCCCTCCAAACTTTCGCGAGCAAAATACCCCTCCATAGCCTCCTCAACCGTATCAGCCTTGCGTATATCAAGCATCAGATCTTGGAAATGCTGAAAAGTTACCGATACATGATTGCACAGCGCACAACGTACAGCGGAACGTAAATAGCCGCCGAGTATTTGATTCAGCGGCGTTGTTTCTTTGCTGTACTGATCGAGTTCCTTAAAATTGCGACAGCGTGTAAGGTATGACTTTTCCATAGCATCGATAAGATATCGCAAAAATTCGTGTGCGTCCTCTTGCCGTCCCATGACCAAATGCTTGCAAATAGCTTTAAGCTTCGAATAGACAAAGGAAGGTCGAATGGCCGATTGACTACTTTGTGATGCTTGCAGTGTCTTGGCCATGGCGCAGATTATACAGCCGGTATTAGCGGAATCGCAATGCTCCATATGCTGTGTGTCGGAAACAAGCCAATTTGCCATGGAGGGTACGTGAAAGAGCGCCTGCAGAGTCGAGTTCAGGAAACAAGTGTTTCCGATGTTCATCATGCCGACGCCGACTTGCCACTTTTGTTGCGAACTCTTCCAGCCGATGCTAACGTTTTCGCGTGCATACAGAACGCATTTCGGTTGTGGCATTTTAATGAGATTCGGGTTGCTTCGCTTAATTTCATTGCCATTGGCATCTGTAATTGAATCAAAGAAATATAATAATAATTATTAGTTTAAATTTTTTCATTTTTAAACGACTCTAATAAGAGTTTAGTCCGTTCTTCAATAAATTAAGAAAAATATTCAAAGATAACTTACCTCGCTTAATAAATTTTGTCCACTTCTTCACCATTTTTAAGAGCTCTTAATAAACGAAGTTGATTAGTTATTAGGACTGAGTATGTTAAAGGATATTTAAAGAATGATCAGAATTCGATTGAACTACTGCTTTTATAAGCCTTACCATGCCTTTTTATATACGCAGGTACCTGTGAAGACATTTGATCGGAAATTTTCCACTGCTTAATCTGAATCAAAAAAAGAATCCAAACGAAAATCGTTACCTGTTTGAATTTGTAAGTTTTGCAAACGATAATTAGAAACATTACCCGTAATTCTTCAATAGTGGTCTGTGTTTGTGAAATTCTATGGTACGGAAACATAATAATACTAGGTCATAAAATAAAAAAATATAAAAAAGTTAGGTTCATTCTCATACTTTCTGCCAGGGGAAAATTTCCTACTCGAAGCGAATAAATGGTAGTTACCCTGTTGAAAGTGTCTTCACGTACATAAAAAATCACATAATCAATATTTTAGCGAGTTTAAGCAAGATTTTAAATTTTTGAGGAAAAATATTATAACTTGATTCACGACAGTTTTTAGTATTGATCTGTTGAGGGGAAAAACAAAATTTTGTCTCTGCATTGTTGTTTTATCGGTATATAACCATAAACTCGTATATCACATCGAATTAAAGTTTCCATTGATTTGTTATCAATATGCAAGTTATATACAACATAAAAATATAATTATTTTTATAATTGTTCATGTAATAATAAAGTTTTTTTTGACTCTTATTTAATTAACAGAAGAGTAAAATTACCAACAGCAGCACAAGGCTCATCTCGCAACGTAAACAAATAATCATACATACATATTTAATTTATTTTCGTATTTTTATTAAAATCTTTAACGATAAACAATATTAATTGAATTTAAGAATATTTAAGATAGATTAATATACATATAAACTAATTATAAATTGTAAACAGCTTCCGCTCTGGTAAAACTACTCAAATCCATGATGTGGAGAGGTAACCATTTTGTTCTAGTACTTCTTGGTATCAGCCACTGGTTTAAGTAGTGTGCGTCCTCTTGCCGTCCCATGACCAAATGCTTGCAAATAGCTTTAAGCTTCGAATAGATAAAGGAAGGTCGAATCTCCGATTGACTACTTTGTGATGCTTGCAGTGTCTTGGCCATGGCGCAGATTATACAGCCGGTATTAGCGGAATCGCAATGCTCCATATGCTGTGTGTCGGAAACAAGCCAATTTGCCATGGAGGGTACGTGAAAGAGCGCCTGCAGAGTCGAGTTCAGGAAACAAGTGTTTCCGATGTTCATCATGCCGACGCCGACTTGCCACTTTTGTTGCGAACTCTTCCAGCCGATGCTAACGTTTTCGCGTGCATACAGAACGCATTTCGGTTGTGGCATTTTAATGAGATTCGGGTTGCTTCGCTTAATTTCATTGCCATTGGCATCTGTAATTGAATCAAAGAAATATAATAATAATTATTAGTTTAAATTTTTTCATTTTTAAACGACTCTAATAAGAGTTTAGTCCGTTCTTCAATAAATTAAGAAAAATATTCAAAGATAACTTACCTCGCTTAATAAATTTTGTCCACTTCTTCACCATTTTTAAGAGCTCTTAATAAACGAAGTTGATTAGTTATTAGGACTGAGTATGTTAAAGGATATTTAAAGAATGATCAGAATTCGATTGAACTACTGCTTTTATAAGCCTTACCATGCCTTTTTATATACGCAGGTACCTGTGAAGACATTTGATCGGAAATTTTCCACTGCTTAATCTGATTCAAAAAAAGAATCCAAACGAAAATCGTTACCTGTTTGAATTTGTAAGTTTTGCAAACGATAATTAGAAACATTACCCGTAATTCTTCAATAGTGGTCTGTGTTTGTGAAATTCTATGGTACGGAAACATAATAATACTAGGTCATAAAATAAAAAAATATAAAAAAGTTAGGTTCATTCTCATACTTTCTGCCAGGGGAAAATTTCCTACTCGAAGCGAATAAATGGTAGTTACCCTGTTGAAAGTGTCTTCACGTACATAAAAAATCACATAATCAATATTTTAGCGAGTTTAAGCAAGATTTTAAATTTTTGAGGAAAAATATTATAACTTGATTCACGACAGTTTTTAGTATTGATCTGTTGAGGGGAAAAACAAAATTTTGTCTCTGCATTGTTGTTTTATCGGTATATAACCATAAACTCGTATATCACATCGAATTAAAGTTTCCATTGATTTGTTATCAATATGCAAGTTATATACAACATAAAAATATAATTATTTTTATAATTGTTCATGTAATAATAAAGTTTTTTTTGACTCTTATTTAATTAACAGAAGAGTAAAATTACCAACAGCAGCACAAGGCTCATCTCGCAACGTAAACAAATAATCATACATACATATTTAATTTATTTTCGTATTTTTATTAAAATCTTTAACGATAAACAATATTAATTGAATTTAAGAATATTTAAGATAGATTAATATACATATAAACTAATTATAAATTGTAAACAGCTTCCGCTCTGGTAAAACTACTCAAATCCATGATGTGGAGAGGTAACCATTTTGTTCTAGTACTTCTTGGTATCAGCGACTGGTTTAAGTAGTAGAGCGTAGTAAGTGCGGTGTATCCAACTCATAGAAAATTATATATGCGTTGGTATTGCAAACATTTTGCTCTGAAATCGGTCGCACATTGCTGTCGTCATAATTGTAGTAGGTGCCCGATTCGGTCAAGCCGATGGCAGTATAGTGGCCACAGTGCTGTGACGCACCCAGATGTGTTACCATTGCCACCAGCTTGTAGCTTAGCTGTTCGCCACTACTGATCCCTTTGGTCCCAGCGCTCGATTGTTTGTGGGATGCGAATTTTGCTAGATTAAGTCGCGGGTTTATGGTAATCCGTTTATTTAGTTTGGTTCCGGTTGCTGAGAACCTTTTGAGCTGGATACAGAGTACATTAGGAACACGTTCGAGTGAAAACTGTTTTGTCGCAGAAACCTTATTTTTACACGCTTCACACTTGTAGCCCATGCCCTCCAAACTTTCGCGAGCAAAATACCCCTCCATAGCCTCCTCAACCGTATCAGCCTTGCGTATATCAAGCATCAGATCTTGGAAATGCTGAAAAGTTACCGATACATGATTGCACAGCGCACAACGTACAGCGGAACGTAAATAGCCGCCGAGTATTTGATTCAGCGGCGTTGTTTCTTTGCTGTACTGATCGAGTTCCTTAAAATTGCGACAGCGTGTAAGGTATGACTTTTCCATAGCATCGATAAGATATCGCAAAAATTCGTGTGCGTCCTCTTGCCGTCCCATGACCAAATGCTTGCAAATAGCTTTAAGCTTCGAATAGACAAAGGAAGGTCGAATGGCCGATTGACTACTTTGTGATGCTTGCAGTGTCTTGGCCATGGCGCAGATTATACAGCCGGTATTAGCGGAATCGCAATGCTCCATATGCTGTGTGTCGGAAACAAGCCAATTTGCCATGGAGGGTACGTGAAAGAGCGCCTGCAGAGTCGAGTTCAGGAAACAAGTGTTTCCGATGTTCATCATGCCGACGCCGACTTGCCACTTTTGTTGCGAACTCTTCCAGCCGATGCTAACATTTTCGCGTGCATACAGAACGCATTTCGGTTGTGGCATTTTAATGAGATTCGGGTTGCTTCGCTTAATTTCATTGCCATTGGCATCTGTAATTGAATCAAAGAAATATAATAATAATTATTAGTTTAAATTTTTTCATTTTTAAACGACTCTAATAAGAGTTTAGTCCGTTCTTCAATAAATTAAGAAAGATATTCAAAGATAACTTACCTCGCTTAATAAATTTTGTCCACTTCTTCACCATTTTTAAGAGCTCTTAATAAACGAAGTTGATTAGTTATTAGGACTGAGTATGTTAAAGGATATTTAAAGAATGATCAGAATTCGATTGAACTACTGCTTTTATAAGCCTTACCATGCCTTTTTATATACGCAGGTACCTGTGAAGGCATTTGATCGGAAATTTTCCACTGCTTAATCTGATTCAAAAAAAGGATCCAAACGAAAATCGTTACCTGTTTGAATTTGTAAGTTTTGCAAACGCTAATTAGAAACATTACCCGTAATTCTTCAATAGTGGTCTGTGTTTGTGAAATTCTATGGTACGGAAACATAATAATACTAGGTCATAAAATAAAAAAATATAAAAAAGTTAGGTTCATTCTCATACTTTCTGCCAGGGGAAAATTTCCTACTCGAAGCGAATAAATGGTAGTTACCCTGTTGAAAGTGTCTTCACGTACATTAAAAATCACATAATCAATATTTTAGCGAGTTTAAGCAAGATTTTAAATTTTTGAGGAAAAATATTATAACTTGATTCAAGACAGTTTAGTATTGATCTGTTGAGGGGAAAAACAAAATTTTGTCTCTGCATTGTTGTTTTATCGGTATATAACCATAAACTCGTATATCACATCGAATTAAAGTGTCCATTGATTTGTTATCAATATGCAAGTTATATACAACATAAAAATATAAATTTTTTTATAATTGTTCATGTAATAATAAAGTTTTTTTTGACTCTTATTTAATTAACAGAAGAGTAAAATTACCAACAGCAGCACAAGGCTCATCTCGCAACGTAAACAAATAATCATACATACATATTTAATTTATTTTCGTATTTTTATTAAAATCTTTAACGATAAACAATATTAATTGAATTTAAGAATATTTAAGATAGATTAATATATATATAAACTTATTATAAATTGTAAACAGCTTCCGCTCTGGTAAAACTACTCAAATCCATGATGTGAAGAGGTAACCATTTTGTTCTAGTACTTCTTGGTATCAGCCACTGGTTTAAGTAGTAGAGCGTAGTAAGTGCGGTGTATCCAACTCATAGAAAATTATATATGCGTTGGTATTGCAAACATTTTGCTCTGAAATCGGTCGCACATTGCTGTCGTCATAATTGTAGTAGGTGCCCGATTCGGTCAAGCCGATGGCAGTATAGTGGCCACAGTGCTGTGACGCACCTAGATGTGTTACCATTGCCACCAGCTTGTAGCTTAGCTGTTCGCCACTACTGATCCCTTTGGTCCCAGCGCTCGATTGTTTGTGGGATGCGAATTTTGCTAGATTAAGTCGCGGGTTTATGGTAATCCGTTTATTTAGTTTGGTTCCGGTTGCTGAGAACCTTTTGAGCTGGATACAGAGTACATTAGGAACACGTTCGAGTGAAAACTGTTTTGTCGCAGAAACCTTATTTTTACACGATTCACACTTGTAGCCCATGCCCTCCAAACTTTCGCGAGCAAAATACCCCTCCATAGCCTTCTCAACCGTATCAGCCTTGCGTATATCAAGCATCAGATCTTGGAAATGCTGAAAAGTTACCGATACATGATTGCACAGCGCACAACGTACAGCGGAACGTAAATAGCCGCCGAGTATTTGATTCAGCGGCGTTGTTTCTTTGCTGTACTGATCGAGTTCCTTAAAATTGCGACAGCGTGTAAGGTATGACTTTTCCATAGCATCGATAAGATATCGCAAAAATTCGTGTGCGTCCTCTTGCCGTCCCATGACCAAATGCTTGCAAATAGCTTTAAGCTTCGAATAGACAATGGAAGGTCGAATGGCCGATTGACTACTTTGTGATGCTTGCAGTGTCTTGGCCATGGCGCAGATTATACAGCCGGTATTAGCGGAATCGCAATGCTCCATATGCTGTGTGTCGGAAACAAGCCAATTTGCCATGGAGGGTACGTGAAAGAGCGCCTGCAGAGTCGAGTTCAGGAAACAAGTGTTTCCGATGTTCATCATGCCGACGCCGACTTGCCACTTTTGTTGCGAACTCTTCCAGCCGATGCTAACGTTTTCGCGTGCATACAGAACGCATTTCGGTTGTGGCATTTTAATGAGATTCGGGTTGCTTCGCTTAATTTCATTGCCATTGGCATCTGTAATTGAATCAAAGAAATATAATAATAATTATTAGTTTAAATTTTTTCATTTTTAAACGACTCTAATAAGAGTTTAGTCCGTTCTTCAATAAATCAAGAAAAATATTCAAAGATAACTTACCTCGCTTAATCAATTTTGTCCACTTCTTCACCATTTTTAAGAGCTCTTAATAAACGAAGTTGATTAGTTATTAGGACTGAGTAAGTTAAAGGATATTTAAAGAATGATCAGAATTCGATTGAACTACTGCTTTTATAAGCCTTACCATGCCTTTTTATATACGCAGGTACCTGTGAAGGCATTTGATCGGAAATTTTCCACTGCTTAATCTGATTCAAAAAAAGGATCCAAACGAAAATCGTTACCTGTTTGAATTTGTAAGTTTTGCAAACGATAATTAGAAACATTACCCGTAATTCTTCAATAGTGGTCTGTGTTTGTGAAATTCTATGGTACGGAAACATAATAATACTAGGTCATAAAATAAAAAAATATAAAAAAGTTAGGTTCATTCTCATACTTTCTGCCAGGGGAAAATTTCCTACTCGAAGCGAATAAATGGTAGTTACCCTGTTGAAAGTGTCTTCACGTACATTAAAAATCACATAATCAATATTTTAGCGAGTTTAAGCAAGATTTTAAATTTTTGAGGAAAAATATCATAACTTGATTCAAGACAGTTTAGTATTGTTGTTTTATCGGTATATAACCATAAACTCGTATATCACATCGAATTAAAGTTTCCTTTGATTTGTTGTCAATATGCAAGTTATATACAACATAAAAATATAAATTTTTTTATAAATGTTCATGTAATAATAAAGTTTTTTTTGACTCTTATTTAATTAACAGAAGAGTAAAATTACCAACAGCAGCACAAGGCTCATCTCGCAACGTAAACAAATAATCATACATACATATTTAATTTATTTTCGTATTTTTATTAAAATCTTTAACGGTAAACAATATTAATTGAATTAAGAATATATAAGATAGATTAATATACATATAAACTAATTATAAATTGTAAACAGCTTCCGCTCTGGTAAAACTACTCAAATCCATGATGTGGAGAGGTAACCATTTTGTTCTAGTACTTCTTGGTATCAGCGACTGGTTTAAGTAGTAGAGCGTAGTAAGTGCGGTGTATCCAACTCATAGAAAATTATATATGCGTTGATATTGCAAACATTTTGCTCTGAAATCGGTCGCACATTGCTGTCGTCATAATTGTAGTAGGTGCCCGATTCGGTCAAGCCGATGGCAGTATAGTGGCCACAGTGCTGTGACGCACCCAGATGTGTTACCATTGCCACCAGCTTGTAGCTTAGATGTTCGCCACTACTGATCCCTTTGGTCCCAGCGCTCGATTGTTTGTGGGATGCGAATTTTGCTAGATTAAGTCGCGGGTTTATGGTAATCCGTTTATTTAGTTTGGTTCCGGTTGCTGAGAACCTTTTGAGCTGGATACAGAGTACATTAGGAACACGTTCGAGTGAAAACTGTTTTGTCGCAGAAACCTTATTTTTACACGCTTCACACTTGTAGCCCATGCCCTCCAAACTTTCGCGAGCAAAATACCCCTCCATGGCCTCCTCAACCGTATCAGCCTTGCGTATATCAAGCATCAGATCTTGGAAATGCTGAAAAGTTACCGATACATGATTGCACAGCGCACAACGTACAGCGGAACGTAAATAGCCGCCGAGTATTTGATTCAGCGGCGTTGTTTCTTTGCTGTACTGATCGAGTTCCTTAAAATTGCGACAGCGTGTAAGGTATGACTTTTCCATAGCATCGATAAGATATCG
Source organism: Suillia variegata (assembly GCA_949127995.1). Classification (NCBI taxonomy): domain Eukaryota; kingdom Metazoa; phylum Arthropoda; class Insecta; order Diptera; family Heleomyzidae; genus Suillia; species Suillia variegata. The sequence continues at coordinate 15,951,942 of OX421846.1, forward strand.
CAAAAATTCGTGTGCGTCCTCTTGCCGTCCCATGACCAAATGCTTGCAAATAGCTTTAAGCTTCGAATAGACAAAGGAAGGTCGAATGGCCGATTGACTACTTTGTGATGCTTGCAGTGTCTTGGCCATGGCGCAGATTATACAGCCGGTATTAGCGGAATCGCAATGCTCCATATGCTGTGTGTCGGAAACAAGCCAATTTGCCATGGAGGGTACGTGAAAGAGCGCCTGCAGAGTCGAGTTCAGGAAACAAGTGTTTCCGATGTTCATCATGCCGACGCCGACTTGCCACTTTTGTTGCGAACTCTTCCAGCCGATGCTAACGTTTTCGCGTGCATACAGAACGCATTTCGGTTGTGGCATTTTAATGAGATTCGGGTTGCTTTGCTTAATTTCATTGCCATTGGCATCTGTAATTGAATCAAAGATATATAATAATAATTATTAGTTTAAATTTTTTCATTTTTAAACGACTCTAATAAGAGTTTAGTCCGTTCTTCAATAAATCAAGAAAAATATTCAAAGATAACTTACCTCGCTTAATAAATTTTGTCCACTTCTTCACCATTTTTAAGAGCTCTTAATAAACGAAGTTGATTAGTTATTAGGACTGAGTATGTTAAAGGATATTTAAAGAATGATCAGAATTCGATTGATCTACTGCTTTTATAAGCCTTACCATGCCTTTTTATATACGCAGGTACCTGTGAAGGCATTTGATCGGTAATTTTCCACTGCTTAATCTGATTCAAAAAAAGGATCCAAACGAAAATCGTTACCTGTTTGTATTTGTAAGTTTTGCAAACGATAATTAGAAACATTACCCGTAATTCTTCAATAGTGGTCTGTGTTTGTGAAATTCTATGGTACGGAAACATAATAATACTAGGTCATAAAATAAAAAAGTTAGGTTCATTCTCATACTTTCTGCCAGGGGAAAATTTCCTACTCGAAGCGAATAAATGGTAGTTACCCTGTTGAAAGTGTCTTCACGTACATAAAAAATCACATAATCAATATTTTAGCGAGTTTAAGCAAGATTTTAAATTTTTGAGGAAAAATATTATAACTTGATTCAAGACAGTTTAGTATTGATCTGTTGAGGGGAAAAACAAAATGTTGTCTCTGCGTTGTTGTTTTATCGGTATATAACCATAAACTCGTATATCACATCGAATTAAAGTTTCCTTTGATTTGTTGTCAATATGCAAGTTATATACAACATAAAAATATAAATTTTTTTATAAATGTTCATGTAATAATAAAGTTTTTTTTGACTCTTATTTAATTAACAGAAGAGTAAAATTACCAACAGCAGCACAAGGCTCATCTCGCAACGTAAACAAATAATCATACATACATATTTAATTTATTTTCGTATTTTTATTAAAATCTTTAACGGTAAAAAATATTAATTGAATTTAAGAATATATAAGATAGATTAATATACATATAAACTAATTATAAATTGTAAACAGCTTCCGCTCTGGTAAAACTACTCAAATCCATGATGTGGAGAGGTAACCATTTTGTTCTAGTACTTCTTGGTATCAGCCACTGGTTTAAGTAGTAGTGCGTAGTAAGTGCGGTGTATCCAACTCATAGAAAATTATATATGCGTTGGTATTGCAAACATTTTGCTCTGAAATCGGTCGCACATTGCTGTCGTCATAATTGTAGTAGGTGCCCGATTCGGTCAAGCCGATGGCAGTATAGTGGCCACAGTGCTGTGACGCACCCAGATGTGTTACCATTGCCACCAACTTGTAGCTTAGCTGTTCGCCACTACTGATCCCTTTGGTCCCAGCGCTCGATTGTTTGTGGGATGCGAATTTTGCTAGATTAAGTCGCGGGTTTATGGTAATCCGTTTATTTAGTTTGGTTCCGGTTGCTGAGAACCTTTTGAGCTGGATACAGAGTACATTAGGAACACGTTCGAGTGAAAACTGTTTTGTCGCAGAAACCTTATTTTTACACGCTTCACACTTGTAGCCCATGCCCTCCAAACTTTCGCGAGCAAAATACCCCTCCATAGCCTCCTCAACCGTATCAGCCTTGCGTATATCAAGCATCAGATCTTGGAAATGCTGAAAAGTTACCGATACATGATTGCACAGCGCACAACGTACAGCGGAACGTAAATAGCCGCCGAGTATTTGATTCAGCGGCGTTGTTTCTTTGCTGTACTGATCGAGTTCCTTAAAATTGCGACAGCGTGTAAGGTATGACTTTTCCATAGCATCGATAAGATATCGCAAAAATTCGTGTGCGTCCTCTTGCCGTCCCATGACCAAATGCTTGCAAATAGCTTTAAGCTTCGAATAGACAAAGGAAGGTCGAATGGCCGATTGACTACTTTGTGATGCTTGCAGTGTCTTGGCCATGGCGCAGATTATACAGCCGGTATTAGCGGAATCGCAATGCTCCATATGCTGTGTGTCGGAAACAAGCCAATTTGCCATGGAGGGTACGTGAAAGAGCGCCTGCAGAGTCGAGTTCAGGAAACAAGTGTTTCCGATGTTCATCATGCCGACGCCGACTTGCCACTTTTGTTGCGAACTCTTCCAGCCGATGCTAACGTTTTCGCGTGCATACAGAACGCATTTCGGTTGTGGCATTTTAATGAGATTCGGGTTGCTTCGCTTAATTTCATTGCCATTGGCATCTGTAATTGAATCAAAGAAATATAATAATAATTATTAGTTTAAATTTTTTCATTTTTAAACGACTCTAATAAGAGTTTAGTCCGTTCTTCAATAAATCAAGAAAAATATTCAAAGATAACTTACCTCGCTTAATAAATTTTGTCCACTTCTTCACCATTTTTAAGAGCTCTTAATAAACGAAGTTGATTAGTTATTATGACTGAGTATGTTAAAGGATATTTAAAGAATGATCAGAATTCGATTGAACTACTGCTTTTATAAGACTTACCATGCCTTTTTATATACGCAGGTACCTGTGAAGGCATTTGATCGGTAATTTTCCACTGCTTAATCTGATTCAAAAAAAGGATCCAAACGAAAATCGTTACCTGTTTGAATTTGTAAGTTTTGCAAACGATAATTAGAAACATTACCCGTAATTCTTCAATAGTGGTCTGTGTTTGTGAAATTCTATGGTACGGAAACATAATAATACTAGGTCATAAAATAAAAAAGTTAGGTTCATTCTCATACTTTCTGCCAGTGGAAAATTTCCTACTCGAAGCGAATAAATGGTAGTTACCCTGTTGAAAGTGTCTTCACGTACATAAAAAATCACATAATCAATATTTTAGCGAGTTTAAGCAAGATTTTAAATTTTTGAGGAAAAATATCATAACTTGATTCAAGACAGTTTAGTATTGATCTGTTGAGGGGAAAAACAAAATTTTGTCTCTGCATTGTTGTTTTATCGGTATATAACCATAAACTCGTATATCACATCGAATTAAAGTTTCCTTTGTTTTGTTGTCAATATGCAAGTTATATACAACATAAAAATATAAATTTTTTTATAAATGTTCATGTAATAATAAAGTTTTTTTTGACTCTTATTTAATTAACAGAAGAGTAAAATTACCAACAGCAGCACAAGGCTCATCTCGCAACGTAAACAAATAATCATACATACATATTTAATTTATTTTCGTATTTTTATTAAAATCTTTAACGGTAAACAATATTAATTGAATTTAAGAATATATAAGATAGATTAATATACATATAAACTAATTATAAATTGTAAACAGCTTCCGCTCTGGTAAAACTACTCAAATCCATGATGTGGAGAGGTAACCATTTTGTTCTAGTACTTCTTGGTATCAGCCACTGGTTTAAGTAGTAGAGCGTAGTAAGTGCGGTGTATCCAACTCATAGAAAATTATATATGCGTTGGTATTGCAAACATTTTGCTCTGAAATCGGTCGCACATTGCTGTCGTCATAATTGTAGTAGGTGCCCGATTCGGTCAAGCCGATGGCAGTATAGTGGCCACAGTGCTGTGACGCACCCAGATGTGTTACCATTGCCACCAGCTTGTAGCTTAGCTGTTCGCCACTACTGATCCCTTTGGTCCCAGCGCTCGATTCTTTGTGGGATGCGAATTTTGCTAGATTAAGTCGCGGGTTTATGGTAATCCGTTTATTTAGTTTGATTCCGGTTGCTGAGAACCTTTTGAGCTGGATACAGAGTACATTAGGAACACGTTCGAGTGAAAACTGTTTTGTCGCAGAAACCTTATTTTTACACGCTTCACACTTGTAGCCCATGCCCTCCAAACTTTCGCGAGCAAAATACCCCTCCATAGCCTCCTCAACCGTATCAGCCTTGCGTATATCAAGCATCAGATCTTGGAAATGCTGAAAAGTTACCGAAACATGATTGCACAGCGCACAACGTACAGCGGAACGTAAATAGCCGCCGAGTATTTGATTCAGCGGCGTTGTTTCTTTGCTGTACTGATCGAGTTCCTTAAAATTGCGACAGCGTGTAAGGTATGACTTTTCCATAGCATCGATAAGATATCGCAAAAATTCGTGTGCGTCCTCTTGCCGTCCCATGACCAAATGCTTGCAAATAGCTTTAAGCTTCGAATAGACAAAGGAAGGTCGAATGGCCGATTGACTACTTTGTGATGCTTGCAGTGTCTTGGCCATGGCGCAGATTATACAGCTGGTATTAGCGGAATCGCAATGCTCCATATGCTGTGTGTCGGAAACAAGCCAATTTGCCATGGAGGGTACGTGAAAGAGCGCCTGCAGAGTCGAGTTCAGGAAACAAGTGTTTCCGATGTTCATCATGCCGACGCCGACTTGCCACTTTTGTTGCGAACTCTTCCAGCCGATGCTAACGTTTTCGCGTGCATACAGAACGCATTTCGGTTGTGGCATTTTAATGAGATTCGGGTTGCTTCGCTTAATTTCATTGCCATTGGCATCTGTAATTGAATCAAAGAAATATAATAATAATTATTAGTTTAAATTTTTTCATTTTTAAACGACTCTAATAAGAGTTTAGTCCGTTCTTCAATAAATCAAGAAAAATATTCAAAGATAACTTACCTCGCTTAATAAATTTTGTCCACTTCTTCACCATTTTTAAGAGCTCTTAATAAACGAAGTTGATTAGTTATTATGACTGAGTATGTTAAAGGATATTTAAAGAATGATCAGAATTCGATTGAACTACTGCTTTTATAAGACTTACCATGCCTTTTTATATACGCAGGTACCTGTGAAGGCATTTGATCGGTAATTTTCCACTGCTTAATCTGATTCAAAAAAAGGATCCAAACGAAAATCGTTACCTGTTTGTATTTGTAAGTTTTGCAAACGATAATTAGAAACATTACCCGTAATTCTTCAATAGTGGTCTGTGTTTGTGAAATTCTATGGTACGGAAACATAATAATACTAGGTCATAAAATAAAAAAGTTAGGTTCATTCTCATACTTTCTGCCAGTGGAAAATTTCCTACTCGAAGCGAATAAATGGTAGTTACCCTGTTGAAAGTGTCTTCACGTACATAAAAAATCACATAATCAATATTTTAGCGAGTTTAAGCAAGATTTTAAATTTTTGAGGAAAAATATCATAACTTGATTCAAGACAGTTTAGTATTGATCTGTTGAGGGGAAAAACAAAATTTTGTCTCTGCATTGTTGTTTTATCGGTATATAACCATAAACTCGTATATCACATCGAATTAAAGTTTCCTTTGTTTTGTTGTCAATATGCAAGTTATATACAACATAAAAATATAAATTTTTTTATAAATGTTCATGTAATAATAAAGTTTTTTTTGACTCTTATTTAATTAACAGAAGAGTAAAATTACCAACAGCAGCACAAGGCTCATCTCGCAACGTAAACAAATAATCATACATACATATTTAATTTATTTTCGTATTTTTATTAAAATCTTTAACGGTAAACAATATTAATTGAATTTAAGAATATATAAGATAGATTAATATACATATAAACTAATTATAAATTGTAAACAGCTTCCGCTCTGGTAAAACTACTCAAATCCATGATGTGGAGAGGTAACCATTTTGTTCTAGTACTTCTTGGTATCAGCCACTGGTTTAAGTAGTAGAGCGTAGTAAGTGCGGTGTATCCAACTCATAGAAAATTATATATGCGTTGGTATTGCAAACATTTTGCTCTGAAATCGGTCGCACATTGCTGTCGTCATAATTGTAGTAGGTGCCCGATTCGGTCAAGCCGATGGCAGTATAGTGGCCACAGTGCTGTGACGCACCCAGATGTGTTACCATTGCCACCAGCTTGTAGCTTAGCTGTTCTCCACTACTGATCCCTTTGGTCCCAGCGCTCGATTGTTTGTGGGATGCGAATTTTGCTAGATTAAGTCGCGGGTTTATGGTAATCCGTTTATTTAGTTTGATTCCGGTTGCTGAGAACCTTTTGAGCTGGATACAGAGTACATTAGGAACACGTTCGAGTGAAAACTGTTTTGTCGCAGAAACCTTATTTTTACACGCTTCACACTTGTAGCCCATGCCCTCCAAACTTTCGCGAGCAAAATACCCCTCCATAGCCTCCTCAACCGTATCAGCCTTGCGTATATCAAGCATCAGATCTTGGAAATGCTGAAAAGTTACCGAAACATGATTGCACAGCGCACAACGTACAGCGGAACGTAAATAGCCGCCGAGTATTTGATTCAGCGGCGTTGTTTCTTTGCTGTACTGATCGAGTTCCTTAAAATTGCGACAGCGTGTAAGGTATGACTTTTCCATAGCATCGATAAGATATCGCAAAAATTCGTGTGCGTCCTCTTGCCGTCCCATGACCAAATGCTTGCAAATAGCTTTAAGCTTCGAATAGACAAAGGAAGGTCGAATGGCCGATTGACTACTTTGTGATGCTTGCAGTGTCTTGGCCATGGCGCAGATTATACAGCTGGTATTAGCGGAATCGCAATGCTCCATATGCTGTGTGTCGGAAACAAGCCAATTTGCCATGGAGGGTACGTGAAAGAGCGCCTGCAGAGTCGAGTTCAGGAAACAAGTGTTTCCGATGTTCATCATGCCGACGCCGACTTGCCACTTTTGTTGCGAACTCTTCCAGCCGATGCTAACGTTTTCGCGTGCATACAGAACGCATTTCGGTTGTGGCATTTTAATGAGATTCGGGTTGCTTCGCTTAATTTCATTGCCATTGGCATCTGTAATTGAATCAAAGAAATATAATAATAATTATTAGTTTAAATTTTTTCATTTTTAAACGACTCTAATAAGAGTTTAGTCCGTTCTTCAATAAATCAAGAAAAATATTCAAAGATAACTTACCTCGCTTAATAAATTTTGTCCACTTCTTCACCATTTTTAAGAGCTCTTAATAAACGAAGTTGATTAGTTATTAGGACTGAGTATGTTAAAGGATATTTAAAGAATGATCAGAATTCGATTGAACTACTGCTTTTATAAGCCTTACCATGCCTTTTTATATACGCAGGTACCTGTGAAGGCATTTGATCGGTAATTTTCCACTGCTTAATCTGATTCAAAAAAAGGATCCAAACGAAAATCGTTACCTGTTTGTATTTGTAAGTTTTGCAAACGATAATTAGAAACATTACCCGTAATTCTTCAATAGTGGTCTGTGTTTGTGAAATTCTATGGTACGGAAACATAATAATACTAGGTCATAAAATAAAAAAGTTAGGTTCATTCTCATACTTTCTGCCAGGGGAAAATTTCCTACTCGAAGCGAATAAATGGTAGTTACCCTGTTGAAAGTGTCTTCACGTACATAAAAAATCACATAATCAATATTTTAGCGAGTTTAAGCAAGATTTTAAATTTTTGAGGAAAAATATTATAACTTGATTCAAGACAGTTTAGTATTGATCTGTTGAGGGGAAAAACAAAATGTTGTCTCTGCATTGTTGTTTTATCGGTATATAACCATAAACTCGTATATCACATCGAATTAAAGTTTCCATTGATTTGTTGTCAATATGCAAGTTATATACAACATAAAAATATAAATTTTTTTTATAAATGTTCATGTAATAATAAAGTTTTTTTTGACTCTTATTTAATTAACAGAAGAGTAAAATTACCAACAGCAGCACAAGGCTCATCTCGCAACGTAAACAAATAATCATACATACATATTTAATTTATTTTCGTATTTTTATTAAAATCTTTAACGGTAAACAATATTAATTGAATTTAAGAATATATAAGATAGATTAATATACATATAAACTAATTATAAATTGTAAACAGCTTCCGCTCTGGTAAAACTACTCAAATCCATAATGTGGAGAGGTAACCATTTTGTTCTAGTACTTCTTGGTATCAGCCACTGGTTTAAGTAGTAGAGCGTAGTAAGTGCGGTGTATCCAACTCATAGAAAATTATATATGCGTTGGTATTGCAAACATTTTGCTCTGAAATCGGTCGCACATTGCTGTCGTCATAATTGTAGTAGGTGCCCGATTCGGTCAAGCCGATGGCAGTATAGTGGCCACAGTGCTGTGACGCACCCAGATGTGTTACCATTGCCACCAGCTTGTAGCTTAGCTGTTCGCCACTACTGATCCCTTTGGTCCCAGCGCTCGATTGTTTGTGGGATGCGAATTTTGCTAGATTAAGTCGCGGGTTTATGGTAATCCGTTTATTTAGTTTGGTTCCGGTTGCTGAGAACCTTTTGAGCTGGATACAGAGTACATTAGGAACACGTTCGAGTGAAAACTGTTTTGTCGCAGAAACCTTATTTTTACACGCTTCACACTTGTAGCCCATGCCCTCCAAACTTTCGCGAGCAAAATACCCCTCCATAGCCTCCTCAACCGTATCAGCCTTGCGTATATCAAGCATCAGATCTTGGAAATGCTGAAAAGTTACCGAAACATGATTGCACAGCGCACAACGTACAGCGGAACGTAAATAGCCGCCGAGTATTTGATTCAGCGGCGTTGTTTCTTTGCTGTACTGATCGAGTTCCTTAAAATTGCGACAGCGTGTAAGGTATGACTTTTCCATAGCATCGATAAGATATCGCAAAAATTCGTGTGCGTCCTCTTGCCGTCCCATGACCAAATTCTTGCAAATAGCTTTAAGCTTCGAATAGACAAAGGAAGGTCGAATGGCCGATTGACTACTTTGTGATGCTTGCAGTGTCTTGGCCATGGCGCAGATTATACAGCTGGTATTAGCGGAATCGCAATGCTCCATATGCTGTGTGTCGGAAACAAGCCAATTTGCCATGGAGGGTACGTGAAAGAGCGCCTGCAGAGTCGAGTTCAGGAAACAAGTGTTTCCGATGTTCATCATGCCGACGCCAACTTGCCACTTTTGTTGCGAACTCTTCCAGCCGATGCTAACGTTTTCGCGTGCATACAGAACGCATTTCGGTTGTGGCATTTTAATGAGATTCGGGTTGCTTCGCTTAATTTCATTGCCATTGGCATCTGTAATTGAATCAAAGAAATATAATAATAATTATTAGTTTAAATTTTTTCATTTTTAAACGACTCTAATAAGAGTTTAGTCCGTTCTTCAATAAATCAAGAAAAATATTCAAAGATAACTTACCTCGCTTAATAAATTTTGTCCACTTCTTCACCATTTTTAAGAGCTCTTAATAAACGAAGTTGATTAGTTATTAGGACTGAGTATGTTAAAGGATATTTAAAGAATGATCAGAATTCGATTGAACTACTGCTTTTATAAGCCTTACCATGCCTTTTTATATACGCAGGTACCTGTGAAGGCATTTGATCGGAAATTTTCCACTGCTTAATCTGATTCAAAGAAAGGATCCAAACGAAAATCGTTACCTGTTTGTATTTGTAAGTTTTGCAAACGATAATTAGAAACATTACCCGTAATTCTTTAATAGTGGTTTGTGTTTGTGAAATTCTATGGTACGGAAACATAATAATACTAGGTCATAAAATAAAAAAATATAAAAAAGTTAGGTTCATTCTCATACTTTCTGCCAGGGGAAAATTTCCTACTCGAAGCGAATAAATGGTAGTTACCCTGTTGAAAGTGTCTTCACGTACATAAAAAATCACATAATCAATATTTTAGCGAGTTTAAGCAAGATTTTAAATTTTTGAGGAAAAATATTATAACTTGATTCAAGACAGTTTAGTATTGATCTGTTGAGGGGAAAAACAAAATGTTGTCTCTGCATTGTTGTTTTATCGGTATATAACCATAAACTCGTATATCACATCGAATTAAAGTTTCCTTTGATTTGTTGTCAATATGCAAGTTATATACAACATAAAAATATAAATTTTTTTATAAATGTTCATGTAATAATAAAGTTTTTTTTGACTCTTATTTAATTAACAGAAGAGTAAAATTACCAACAGCAGCACAAGGCTCATCTCGCAACGTAAACAAATAATCATACATACATATTTAATTTATTTTCGTATTTTTATTAACATCTTTAACGATAAACAATATTAATTGAATTTAAGAATATTTAAGATAGATTAATATACATATAAACTAATTATAAATTGTAAACAGCTTCCGCTCTGGTAAAACTACTCAAATCCATGATGTGGAGAGGTAACCATTTTGTTCTAGTACTTCTTGGTATCAGCCACTGGTTTAAGTAGTAGAGCGTAGTAAGTGCGGTGTATCCAACTCATAGAAAATTATATATGCGTTGGTATTGCAAACATTTTGCTCTGAAATCGGTCGCACATTGCTGTCGTCATAATTGTAGTAGGTGCCCGATTCGGTCAAACCGATGGCAGTATAGTGGCCACAGTGCTGTGACGCACCCAGATGTGTTACCATTGCCACCAGCTTGTAGCTTAGCTGTTCGCCACTACTGATCCCTTTGGTCCCAGCGCTCGATTGTTTGTGGGATGCGAATTTTGCTAGATTAAGTCGCGGGTTTATGGTAATCCGTTTATTTAGTTTGGTTCCGGTTGCTGAGAACCTTTTGAGCTGGATACAGAGTACATTAGGAACACGTTCGAGTGAAAACTGTTTTGTCGCAGAAACCTTATTTTTACACGCTTCACACTTGTAGCCCATGCCCTCCAAACTTTCGCGAGCAAAATACCCCTCCATGGCCTCCTCAACCGTATCAGCCTTGCGTATATCAAGCATCAGATCTTGGAAATGCTGAAAAGTTACCGATACATGATTGCACAGCGCACAACGTACAGCGGAACGTAAATAGCCGCCGAGTATTTGATTCAGCGGCGTTGTTTCTTTGCTGTACTGATCGAGTTCCTTAAAATTGCGACAGCGTGTAAGGTATGACTTTTCCATAGCATCGATAAGATATCGCAAAAATTCGTGTGCGTCCTCTTGCCGTCCCATGACCAAATGCTTGCAAATAGCTTTAAGCTTCGAATAGACAAAGGAAGGTCGAATGGCCGATTGACTACTTTGTGATGCTTGCAGTGTCTTGGCCATGGCGCAGATTATACAGCCGGTATTAGCGGAATCGCAATGCTCCATATGCTGTGTGTCGGAAACAAGCCAATTTGCCATGGAGGGTACGTGAAAGAGCGCCTGCAGAGTCGAGTTCAGGAAACAAGTGTTTCCGATGTTTATCATGCCGACGCCGACTTGCCACTTTTGTTGCAAACTCTTCCAGCCGATGCTAACGTTTTCGCGTGCATACAGAACGCATTTCGGTTGTGGCATTTTAATGAGATTCGGGTTGCTTCGCTTAATTTCATTGCCATTGGCATCTGTAATTGAATCAAAGAAATATAATAATTATTAGTTTAAATTTTTTCATTTTTAAACGACTCTAATAAGAGTTTCGTCCGTTCTTGAATAAATTAAGAAAAATATTCAAAGATAACTTACCTCGCTTAATAAATTTTGTCCACTTCTTCACCATTTTTAAGAGCTTTTAATAAACGAAGTTGATTAGTTATTAGGACTGAGTATGTTAAAGGATATTTAAAGAATGATCAGAATTCGATTGAACTACTGCTTTTATAAGCCTTACCATGCCTTTTTATATACGCAGGTACCTGTGAAGGCATTTGATCGGAAATTTTCCACTGCTTAATCTGATTCAAAAAAAGGATCCAAACGAAAATCGTTACCTGTTTGAATTTGTAAGTTTTGCAAACGATAATTAGAAACATTACCCGTAATTCTTCAATAGTGGTCTGTGTTTGTGAAATTCTATGGTACGGAAACATAATAATACTAGGTCATAAAATAAAAAAATATAAAAAAGTTAGGTTCATTCTCATACTTTCTGCCAGGGGAAAATTTCCTACTCGAAGCGAATAAATGGTAGTTACCCTGTTGAAAGTGTCTTCACGTACATAAAAAATCACATAATCAATATTTTAGCGAGTTTAAGCAAGATTTTAAATTTTTGAGGAAAAATATTATAACTTGATTCAAGACAGTTTAGTATTGATCTGTTGAGGGGAAAAACAAAATTTTGTCTCTGCATTGTTGTTTTATCGGTATATAACCATAAACTCGTATATCACATCGAATTAAAGTTTCCATTGATTTTTATCAATATGCAAGTTATATACAACATAAAAATATAAATTTTTTTATAATTGTTCATGTAATAATAAAGTTTTTTTGACTCTTATTTAATTAACAGAAGAGTAAAATTACCAACAGCAGCACAAGGCTCATCTCGCAAAGTAAACAAATAATCATACATACATATTTAATTTATTTTCGTATTTTTATTAAAATCTTTAACGATAAACAATATTAATTGAATTTAAGAATATTTAATATAGATTAATATACATATAAACTAATTATAAATTGTAAACAGCTTCCGCTCTGGTAAAACTACTCAAATCCATGATGTGAAGAGGTAACCATTTTGTTCTAGTACTTCTTGGTATTAGCCACTGGTTTAAGTAGTAGAGCGTAGTAAGTGCGGTGTATCCAACTCATAGAAAATTATATATGCGTTGGTATTGCAAACATTTTGCTCTGAAATCGGTCGCACATTGCTGTCGTCATAATTGTAGTAGGTGCCCGATTCGGTCAAGCCGATGGCAGTATAGTGGCCACAGTGCTGTGACGCACCCAGATGTGTTACCATTGCCACCAGCTTGTAGCTAAGCTGTACGCCACTACTGATCCCTTTGGTCCCAGCGCTCGATTGTTTGTGGAATGCGAATTTTGCTAGATTAAGTCGCGGGTTTATGGTAATCCGTTTATTTAGTTTGGTTCCGGTTGCTGAGAACCTTTTGAGCTGGATACAGAGTACATTAGGAACACGTTCGAGTGAAAACTGTTTTGTCGCAGAAACCTTATTTTTACACGCTTCACACTTGTAGCCCATGCCCTCCAAACTTTCGCGAGCAAAATACCCCTCCATAGCCTCCTCAACCGTATCAGCCTTGCGTATATCAAGCATCAGATCTTGGAAATGCTGAAAAGTTACCGATACATGATTGCACAGCGCACAACGTACAGCGGAACGTAAATAACCGCCGAGTATTTGATTCAGCGGCGTTGTTTCTTTGCTGTACTGATCGAGTTCCTTAAAATTGCGACAGCGTGTAAGGTATGACTTTTCCATAGCATCGATAAGATATCGCAAAAATTCGTGTGTGTCCTCTTGCCGTCCCATGACCAAATGCTTGCAAATAGCTTTAAGCTTCGAATAGACAAAGGAAGGTCGAATGGCCGATTGACTACTTTGTGATGCTTGCAGTGTCTTGGCGGCCATGGCGCAGATTATACAGCCGGTATTAGCGGAATCGCAATGCTCCATATGCTGTGTGTCGGAAACAAGCCAATTTGCCATGGAGGGTACGTGAAAGAGCGCCTGCAGAGTCGAGTTCAGGAAACAAGTGTTTCCGATGTTCATCATGCCGACGCCGACTTGCCACTTTTGTTGCGAACTCTTCCAGCCGATGCTAACGTTTTCGCGTGCATACAGAACGCATTTCGGTTGTGGCATTTTAATGAGATTCGGGTTGCTTCGCTTAATTTCATTGCCATTGGCATCTGTAATTGAATCAAAGAAATATAATAATAATTATTAGTTTAAATTTTTTCATTTTTAAACGACTCTAATAAGAGTTTAGTCCGTTCTTCAATAAATCAAGAAAAATATTCAAAGATAACTTACCTCGCTTAATAAATTTTGTCCACTTCTTCACCATTTTTAAGAGCTCTTAATAAACGAAGTTGATTAGTTATTAGGACTGAGTATGTTAAAGGATATTTAAAGAATGATCAGAATTCGATTGAACTACTGCTTTTATAAGCCTTACCATGCCTTTTTATATACGCAGGTACCTGTGAAGGCATTTGATCGGTAATTTTCCACTGCTTAATCTGATTCAAAAAAAGGATCCAAACGAAAATCGTTACCTGTTTGTATTTGTAAGTTTTGCAAACGATGATTAGAAACATTACCCGTAATTCTTCAATAGTGGTCTGTGTTTGTGAAATTCTATGGTACGGAAACAAAATAATACTAGGTCATAAAATAAAAAAATATAAAAAAGTTAGGTTCATTCTCATACTTTCTGCCAGGGGAAAATTTCCTACTCGAAGCGAATAAATGGTAGTTACCCTGTTGTAAATTCCAAGCGCTTCTGGGGGATCGTCTCCAAAACACGAATCCAACTGTGGCGAAAAGGCAGCTTGAAATTATTAGAAAAAAGTCCAATAACCAAAAAAAATAAAAAACCAGAATTATTGGGGGAAAATATCCGTATCAAAATTTTATTGTTTTTACCTGGTGCTGTTACAAAAGATGAATGCCGAAAAAACAGCAAAAATACAATAACAAAATACAAAGCGAGCCGACATTTTCAAATAATCATTTGACAGACAACTATGACCAAAGCGCCACCTGTACTTCAAAATAATAAATAATAAATTTAAGGATAAAGCAGTTGGCTTGAACATTGCCGCCCGCTTTGCAGCAACACTGCAATCAAATCGAATAATAAAAATAAAAAAATAAAAACAATAATAATTTCAATGGGTTACATTTTTTTTTTTTTTGTGACGGCGGTGAGTATATTAAATTCATTTGTCTTCAAAAATATTAATCCTTTTCAAAAACCGCAAAACAATAAAGAAACTTTATAAAAAGAATAAAAAAAAGAGTGGTTAGCCAAATTCTTAGGCTACACAAGACCCAGACAAAATATATCCAAAAATAGTGCTCTGCCCCAACGGTTGTCCAAGAACTCCACCAATGACCCCCCTCAAGACAACCTGCGAGTATACATCCACACCGAGAATTAACTCCACTGACGCCGACCTAAAAAATTCGGGATCCGCGAGTGAGATGCCGGTATAATTTTCTCGAACTCGAACATCAATCGACTGGAGTGGCGTCGTTCGGGACAAACCTGGTGTGACGTAGGCCAAAGTCTCGATGGTCGTACTTAACCCAAGATTTGCACGCAAAGACAGCATGCAGACATCCGAATTTCCCATCCTAGTTGTGCGCAACTTCAAACGACGCACCAAGCCTTGTGAGATGCTGGAGGCATCAGCGCATTGGTCGATGAGCGCTCGGACATGAACCAAATTCCCATTGGCTGCCAACTTGACGACAGCAGTGGGTTGCAGCTTAACGACGCGCTGCATGTGAACGGTGGGAGGAGCACTGGTGGAACATTGTTGTGCTCTAGGTCCTTGCGATTTGGCGCGTTGGGACGAACGAGGTCCCTTGGACTGAGCACGATGAGACGAACTATGTCCCTTGGACTGAGCGCGGTGAGACGAACTAGGTCCCCGTGCGCGTTTGGAAGTTTGAGCAGGACTAAGCGCTTCAGAACGCCTTTTATCGAGGCGCGATTCGATCGCTACAGACTTACGGGACGGACGAGGTCCTGTAATTGGCGAGTGCCGGCGCGCATCCGTTGTACAAGTTGCCGACTGTTCGCGCTGAGATGAACCAGGCTCTTCAGACTTTGCGCTTTGGGACGAACGAGGTCCCTTGGAATGTGAGCTATGGGACGGACGAGGTCCCTTGGGAGAGTCGATTTGAGACGGACGAGGTCCCTTGGAACGAGAGCGACGGTGCTTCAAATCATACGAGCTGTCGTGAAGCATAGAGTGATGGTCGCTGCCGCATTTACGACATCTACCCTGGCTGCGACAATCCTTTCGCACATGGTTATGAGCCAGACAACAAGAACAGTGTCGATGGAACAATATGGCCCGCAAACGAGCTTCATAGGTCATCGCGATAAATTTTTTGCAAAAACGGATCGGATGATCCGCTTGACACAAGCGACAAACCATTTTGACGCCAGGGGTACTGCTGCGGCGATTGGCGTATTGTTTAGCTTTAACCATATTGACTAAAAAACATAAGTACGAAATAAAAAACAAACAAAAAAAAAAAAAAAAAAAATAGAGGACGATCGAGATTAAAAACCTAAGGTGATGCTAGAAAAATTATGTAGTTGGTAGAACCACCAGCTTGGCGATAGCACGGGTAATAGTGCCTCTCTGGGTTTTAATGTCTACAACACGAACTCGCGCATCTTTCCCTAAATGTACTTGGGTAATTCGCCCCAAACGCCAGTCATTTGGTGACAGATTCTCATCTCGAACTACCACCAAATCGTCTACTTTAAGGTCCTCTTTCGGTAACTGCCACTTGTACCTTTTGTGTAGTTCTTTTAAGTACTCAGACTTCCATCGATGACAAACTAACTGCGATATGGCTTTCACCTTTACCCACCGATTAATAATTTTTAACGGATTTTCTGATATCTCCGGTTCCACTGGTGCTAACAAAGGACCACCAATCAAAAAATGACCAGGAGTTAGAGAGGCAAGGTCAGAAGAACTTTCGGACAGTGGGCTCAAGGGTCTTGAGTTAAGACAACTCTCAATTCGATTTAATATGGTAGAAAATTCTTCAAATGTGTATTTTAAATGGCCAGCTATTCGTCTAAAATGAAATTTGAAGCTTTTTACCCCCGCTTCCCATAATCCACCCATGTGAGGAGAACCGGCTGGAATGAAATGCCACGAAATCTCTTGATGAGCATAGTGTGACGTCACTAAATTCTTTGACTCTGAAAGAAAACGGACGAAATCTT
Source organism: Suillia variegata (assembly GCA_949127995.1). Taxonomy (NCBI): domain Eukaryota; kingdom Metazoa; phylum Arthropoda; class Insecta; order Diptera; family Heleomyzidae; genus Suillia; species Suillia variegata. The sequence goes on from OX421846.1 coordinate 15,968,975, forward strand.
GCTTAAGAACTTTCGAAGCACCAACGAAGTTTGTTCCGTTGTCCGAAAACATCTGGGCTGGGCATCCACGTCGGGCTGCAAATCGGGAAAAAGCTGCTAAAAAGGTCGTTGTTGACAAATCACTGGTCGCTTCCAAATGAATTGCCTTAGTCGCAAAACAAACGAATATGCACACATATCCTTCTGTGATAAGGCAAGCGCGACCGGTATAATTTTTAATGTCAAATGGTCCAGTGAAGTCCACACCTGTACATGCAAAAGGTCGAGAAAGAGTCACGCGCTCCGGAGGTAACGCCGCCATGATTTGTGACTGTGTCATTTTCCTTTGCACGACACAAGTCTTACAGCTGAGAATTGTTTTCTTAATCATCCTTTTCACATTTGGGATGTAAAACTGCATTTTCACTAAATTTAACATTAACTGGTTTCCGCCATGAAGAGAAATATCATGCAAAAAACGAATCAAGAGACGAGTAAACGTACAGTTATAGGGTAATATTATAGGATGTCGCTCATCATATGACAATCCAAGGGCAGCGGTGATTCTTCCGTTGCATCGAAGTAATTTTTGATCATCTAAAAAAGGGTTCAAAGATATTAAACTACTAGACGAGTTGATTGGACGATCTTCTGACAAACTCCGATACTCAGACATATAATGCACCTGCTGACAAATTCTCATGAGACAAATTTTTACCGATTTTATTTCAAGAGTTGAAATTTCAGCAGAAAACGAAGTTTGAATTCTAGAGCGATGTAAAAAGCGAAAAACATAGCATAACACTCGCAGTGCTCGCTGCAACGATGAAAAACGATCCAACACGTCTTCGAACTGGTCAAAATAAGTAAAAAAGGTTCGTATTGGTTTTTCAGCTAAAGATGTTTCAAAATTTTGACGGTCGAAAAAATCTTTGGGAAAATTAGAAACTTCTCCTGGCAGCCAAGATGGTCCATGCCACCACTTTTGGTCATCTACAAGTTCTTGCGGCGAGACTCCACGGCTTACTAAGTCGGCTGGATTATCATGAGAATCTACATGATACCAATTTAAATTACCAACTTTCTGCACAATTTTAGACACTCGATTGGCAACAAAGGTTGTCCAGTGACAGGGGGGTTTCTGCAGCCAGGCTAGAACAATTGTAGAATCTGACCAGCAGTGCAACTTACTCCGATCGATTTCGACTGAATGTAAAAGTGAATCAACCATATCCGCCAAAAGAGCAGCTCCACACAATTCCAAGTTTGCAAGAGCAACAGTATTCACTGGTGCAACTTTGGATTTGGCGAACAAGAGATGTGTCGAGAAAGAAGAGATAGACTGCTGCACACGAATGTAAATGCAAGCACCATATGCTACCTCTGACGCATCACAAAAAGCGTGGAATTGAATTTCCGAAGAAGGAGAAAAATCAATCCAGCGTGGAATATGAATATCCTGAATAAAAACATAGTCCTTCAAAAATTGTTGCCACGTGTGCAAAATGCTGCTAGGCAAGTTGTCATCCCAATCGATTTTTGTTATCCAAATTTTCTGCATAAGAATTTTTGCAGTTATAACAATGGGTGACAACCAGCCCGCGGGGTCAAATAGTCGAGCAATTATCGACAAAACTTCTCGTTTAGTATAGGATTTACGAACATCAAAAGGAGTAGTTGTAAAATAAAAAATGTCGGATTTGGCGTTCCAACGGATTCCTAAAGTTTTAACGTTACTGGAATCTTCAATTTTCAAAAAATCTTCATGGAGAAGATGATCAGCAGGAAGGCCCGATAAAATTTTTTCAGAATTAGAGGTCCACTTACGCATTGCAAATCCTGCAGACTCCAGGGCGGTAATGAGCTCATCGCGTGATGCAATAGCGGTCGAAAGATCATGGGCTCCTGCTAATGCATCATCTACATACATCATGTGACGAAGAATACCAGATGCTAGGGGTAGATTTTCTTGCACATCTTCTGCCAATTGCTGAAGAGTTCGAATCGCAAGATACGGTGCACAATTTAAACCGAAAGTAACGGTTTTCAACTCAAAATCGTGAACTTCTTCCTTTGTCGATTTTCTAAACAAGATTCGCTGAAACGGAGAGTGTTTACTATCGACTAAAATCTGTCGATACATTTTCTCGATATCGCCGTTAAAAACATATCGAAAAAATCTCCACTTCACGACCAACAACATTAGATCAGCCTGTAGCACTGGACCAGTGTACATTACGTCATTTAGGCTAACTCCATTCGACGAATGACTAGATGCGTTAAAAACGACTCGCACCTTCGTAGTCGTGCTTTCTGGCTTGATCACCGCGTGATGTGGTAAATAAAAATGAGCAGGTGCGAATTCAACAGTTGGTTCTGACACCATACTCATGTGCTTCAATTCAATATATTCGTTTAAAACTTGATCATACTGAGCTTTAAAAACAGGATTGTGCAAAAGCCTTGCTTCATTTCTCAAAAATTGTTTATGAGCTATACTGCGAGAATGGCCTAAAACCAAACTCTTCGAAAATTGAGGTTTAAAAGGAAGTGAAACTACAAAACGGCCGTTCGAATCGCGCCTCGTCGTCTTCCTATAAAATTCCTCACAGTATTTATCCTCCTCACTCAAAAACTTTTGTTTTGGAAATTCCTCGAGCTCCCAAAAACGGGCAATCTGTTGATCTAGAGCAACTTCATTAAAAAAAGAAACGCAAGTGGTGAAACTTGAAATTTTTTCGTTTGGAAGTGGACCGGTGAGAATCCATCCAAATATCGTTTCCTGAGCTATTAAAGAACCGAGAATGTTCTTTTTAAGGCCTTCTAAAACAATCGTTGGATAAATATCGCCACCAATTAATACATCAACTTGATCACTTTTCGCGAAATTAACATCAGCTAGCTGCATGTCATGCAAATTATTACCGAACGAAAGATCAAGTGAAGTGGTGGGAAGCTTGCCAGTAAGCGTGGGAATAACAAGAGCTGAAGACTCAATTTTGAGCTGTGGGTTGATAGGTGAGCTCAGTACAAAATTGCACATTTTCTGTATGCGCGCAGAAACAGCATTGTTCAAACCTGAAACTTGCGCATTCACTTGTTTTACTGGCAGCTTAAGCAATTTTTGTAAACGCTCAGAAATGAATGTCCCTTCAGAGCCAGAATCAATTAAGGCTCGGGCTGTAAAAGTAGAACCCAAGTGGCAGATATTTACCATAGCCGTGCCCAACAGAACTCTTTTAGCAGAAGTCGCAAAGGCCGATTGTACTTGTTCCACCGAATTGGTAGCTTGAGCGGACTGTATCTGTATCGTGTGAGACTGCGTGTTAAAATGAGAGGATGCTGTAGGAGTAGAATGGTCAGATATGTTGCGAGAGGGTCGAGAATTAGGGGTTGCATCTGAAGAGTCACGATGCAGAAGTGTGTGATGTCTCTGCTTGCAATCAGAGCAATTAAAAGTACTCCTACAATCCTTCATTTGGTGCGAATATGCAAGACAATTTAGGCAAAGTTTTAATCTTTTCACCTGCCAGAAACGATCAACTGGTTTTAGCTTTAAAAACTTGGGGCACGACTTAAGGGTATGTTGATTTGATGAGCATAATCGACAATCTGAACTAGAAACATTTGTTTGAAATGTGTTCACGTTTCTATTCGACGTATTGAATGACTTCGAAATAGGGGGCTTTCTAATTGCTGCTTTAGAAGTGGAAGCGCCTTGAAGATCCGACACTGTCTCTAGAGTGCGGAATCGGCGAGTAAGAAATACGTCCATATCCGACCATTTTGGAATATCTGAACTTATTTCAATGGATTGCTCCCACAAAGATAGAGTAACGCCAGGTAACCGTGTCGAACATAGAAAAACCAAAATTGCATCCCAGTTACCAATGTCAATATGATGCATTTTCAAAGCAGTAATGCAATTATTAACCTCCCTTTGTAGCTTTTTAATTTCACTACCTGATTCCAAAGAAATTGAGGGAAGGTTGAAAAGAATTTTCAACTGGCTATTTACCAAGATTCGCTTATTTTCATATCGATCTGATAAATTTTGCCAAGCTGAAGCGAACCCGTCATTAGTGAGCGGAGATTTGCTCACAATATCCTTCGCCTCACCCCTAGTCTTCTGGTTCAAGTGATATAGCTTTTCAACTAGTGATAATCTAGGATTTAAAACATAGATGGCCGTGAACATGTCACGAAATGTTGGCCATGAAAGATAATCTCCATAGAAAATCTCTGTATCACATGGAGGAACTCGAACGCCAACTTCTTGGCATGATGCTGAGGCCCAGGCTAGAGGTGGCTGGGCTGCTAAAGATGTCTGTGATGGAACCGAAAAAACAGGTGTAGCCTGAACTACAGGTTCAGCTGCAACGCCATTCGTCAAATGTGAATGTTGTGGATTGAGAGGAACCAAAGTTGTTGGAGAGGTACAAACTCGAGTATTTGGATGAATTACTGTACGCTGTTGTTGGTTCATCGGATATTGCTGCTCCTGTAAAGAAAGATTGAAAACTGCAGCTTGATCCTCCGCTCGAACCGTTGAACTTGAAGTAGGGGGTGTCCTTAGTTGCTGCTGATGAGAAGCGATGGTGCTTGCAACAGCAGAATACTCGCCCATCATTGCCGCACACGTAATATAAGCCGTGTAACAATTTTGATACATCGACTTGATTCTTGCGACTTCCTCGGCTCTCTCATCTCCTGTCAAGGCCTTAGCTTCATGCAAACAAACTTTGTAGTAACGCTTTAAATTAACCCACAGTTCGCTTAACTCATCCTTATGCAGCTCCAAAGAGAAAACCGAATGATCAGATTGTCGAACCAGATTAAATTGTTCTTCGAATTCAATAACTGCTTCCGAAGCGGTTTCAAAGTCTTCTAACGCTGCCATTATTCCAAAAGAAAATCAATTGTCTCAAAAAATTATTCAAAAACAACCAAAGAACTCGGAGAAAAACAAATAAATTTTTAGATCAAAATAGTTTGTGTAACTTTCCAATAAAAAATCAAATCCACTAAGAAGAAATATTTTTCTCAGTGTTATCTAAAAAATGTATACAAACAAATAATTTTTAAAGCGACTTAAAAGAACTCAAAATAGTTCAAAATTAAACTTTTGGAGGATTTTCGAATCTCTCTTATAAAGGAATAAAATCACTAGGTGGCAACGCTGAAAACAAACGGTCTTAAAAAATGTAATATAAATTATGAAAATTGTAAATAAAACGCCAAAAAACTTCAAAAAAATTATTAAATTCGTTGTTTACAATTATAATTTTATATTAAATATCAAAGTAAAATATTCAAGATTGACCTGGATACGTTTTTCTGCTAATTTCCTTCCTTGGTGGTGATTGCTGCTGCAGCTGCGATCCGTCCGTCTGCTGGGCCAAAAAATCTGCAGGTGCTTGAGCTCTTGCACTTTTATTTCAATAATTTTTTTGTTCACTGTTTTTTGCACTATTGCCGATATTTTTCGGTCTTTTAATTTTAACTTTTGTTAACTTTATTATTTCTTATGTTTATAAGAAATAACAAAACAAACAACGAAAATCGACGAGGTAAAAAATACGCGACCGACAAAAAATGTAAATAAGCTGTGTGAAAGCGGGGGTGGGGAGTTGCCAAAAACAACAATTTCGAGAAAGAAAAAAGCAAAGAACGAAAAATCAAAGAGAGCACTGTCCGAAAGGAAAATACAAAAAAAATCGAAAGCTTTTGTACCAAATTAAAAAAAAAAATGAGCGCCAAACGAAAATGAAATTATATTTAAGAACAAAATGACCTCGAAACCGCACTTTGTCACAAATTATAAAATGTAACGCACCTTTTGTATTTTAAAAACTGATGATTAAAATTCCAATTCCAAATATATATGTAGATCAGACTTCTCCGCGAAAAACTAGAAAACAAAGCTCCAGCTCGAAGGACCAAATGTAAATTCCAAGCGCTTCTGGGGGATCGTCTCCAAAACACGAATCCAACTGTGGCGAAAAGGCAGCTTGAAATTATTAGAAAAAAGTCCAATAACCAAAAAAAATAAAAAACCAGAATTATTGGGGGAAAATATCCGTATCAAAATTTTATTGTTTTTACCTGGTGCTGTTACAAAAGATGAATGCCGAAAAAACAGCAAAAATACAATAACAAAATACAAAGCGAGCCGACATTTTCAAATAATCATTTGACAGACAACTATGACCAAAGCGCCACCTGTACTTCAAAATAATAAATAATAAATTTAAGGATAAAGCAGTTGGCTTGAACACTGTTGAAAGTGTCTTCACGTACATAAAAAATCACATAATCAATATTTTAGCGAGTTTAAGCAAGATTTTAAATTTTTGAGGAAAAATATTATAACTTGATTCAAGACAGTTTAGTATTGATCTGTTGAGGGGAAAAACAAAATTTTGTCTCTGCATTGTTGTTTTATCGGTATATAACCATAAACTCGTATATCACATCGAATTAAAGTTTCCATTGATTTTTATCAATATGCAAGTTATATACAACATAAAAATATAAATTTTTTTATAATTGTTCATGTAATAATAAAGTTTTTTTGACTCTTATTTAATTAACAGAAGAGTAAAATTACCAACAGCAGCACAAGGCTCATCTCGCAAAGTAAACAAATAATCATACATACATATTTAATTTATTTTCGTATTTTTATTAAAATCTTTAACGATAAACAATATTAATTGAATTTAAGAATATTTAATATAGATTAATATACATATAAACTAATTATAAATTGTAAACAGCTTCCGCTCTGGTAAAACTACTCAAATCCATGATGTGAAGAGGTAACCATTTTGTTCTAGTACTTCTTGGTATTAGCCACTGGTTTAAGTAGTAGAGCGTAGTAAGTGCGGTGTATCCAACTCATAGAAAATTATATATGCGTTGGTATTGCAAACATTTTGCTCTGAAATCGGTCGCACATTGCTGTCGTCATAATTGTAGTAGGTGCCCGATTCGGTCAAGCCGATGGCAGTATAGTGGCCACAGTGCTGTGACGCACCCAGATGTGTTACCATTGCCACCAGCTTGTAGCTTAGCTGTTCGCCACTACTGATCCCTTTGGTCCCAGCGCTCGATTGTTTGTGGGATGCGAATTTTGCTAGATTAAGTCGCGGGTTTATGGTAATCCGTTTATTTAGTTTGGTTCCGGTTGCTGAGAACCTTTTGAGCTGGATACAGAGTACATTAGGAACACGTTCGAGTGAAAACTGTTTTGTCGCAGAAACCTTATTTTTACACGCTTCACACTTGTAGCCCATGCCCTCCAAACTTTCGCGAGCAAAATACCCCTCCATAGCCTCCTCAACCGTATCAGCCTTGCGTATATCAAGCATCAGATCTTGGAAATGCTGAAAAGTTACCGATACATGATTGCACAGCGCACAACGTACAGCGGAACGTAAATAGCCGCCGAGTATTTGATTCAGCGGCGTTGTTTCTTTGCTATACTGATCGAGTTCCTTAAAATTGCGACAGCGTGTAAGGTATGACTTTTCCATAGCATCGATAAGATATCGCAAAAATTCGTGTGCGTCCTCTTGCCGTCCCATGACCAAATGCTTGCAAATAGCTTTAAGCTTCGAATAGACAAAGGAAGGTCGAATGGCCGATTGACTACTTTGTGATGCTTGCAGTGTTTTGGCCATGGCGCAGATTATACAGCCGGTATTAGCGGAATCGCAATGCTCCATATGCTGTGTGTCGGAAACAAGCCAATTTGCCATGGAGGGTACGTGAAAGAGCGCCTGCAGAGTCGAGTTCAGGAAACAAGTGTTTCCGATGTTCATCATGCCGACGCCGACTTGCCACTTTTGTTGCGAACTCTTCCAGCCGATGCTAACGTTTTCGCGTGCATACAGAACGCATTTCGGTTGTGGCATTTTAATGAGATTCGGGTTGCTTCGCTTAATTTCATTGCCATTGGCATCTGTAATTGAATCAAAGAAATATAATAATAATTATTAGTTTAAATTTTTTCATTTTTAAACGACTCTAATAAGAGTTTAGTCCGTTCTTCAATAAATTAAGAAAAATATTCAAAGATAACTTACCTCGCTTAATAAATTTTGTCCACTTCTTCACCATTTTTAAGAGCTTTTAATAAACGAAGTTGATTAGTTATTAGGACTGAGTATGTTAAAGGATATTTAAAGAATGATCAGAATTCGATTGAACTACTGCTTTTATAAGCCTTACCATGCCTTTTTATATACGCAGGTACCTGTGAAGGCATTTGATCGGAAATTTTCCACTGCTTAATCTGATTCAAAAAAAGGATCCAAACGAAAATCGTTACCTGTTTGAATTTGTAAGTTTTGCAAACGATAATTAGAAACATTACCCGTAATTCTTCAATAGTGGTCTGTGTTTGTGAAATTCTATGGTACGGAAACATAATAATACTAGGTCATAAAATAAAAAAATATAAAAAAGTTAGGTTCATTTTCATACTTTCTGCCAGGGGAAAATTTCCTACTCGAAGCGAATAAATGGTAGTTACCCTGTTGAAAGTGTCTTCACGTACATAAAAAATCACATAATCAATATTTTAGCGAGTTTAAGCAAGATTTTAAATTTTTGAGGAAAAATATTATAACTTGATTCAAGACAGTTTAGTATTGATCTGTTGAGGGGAATAACAGAATGTTGTCTCTGCATTGTTGTTTTATCGGTATATAACCATAAACTCGTATATCACATCGAATTAAAGTTTCCTTTGATTTGTTGTCAATATGCAAGTTATATACAACATAAAAATATAAATTTTTTTATAAATGTTCATGTAATAATAAAGTTTTTTTTGACTCTTATTTAATTAACAGAAGAGTAAAATTACCAACAGCAGCACAAGGCTCATCTCGCAACGCAAACAAATAATCATACATACATATTTAATTTATTTTCGTATTTTTATTAAAATCTTTAACGATAAACAATATTAATTGAATTTAAGAATATTTAAGATAGATTAATATACATATAAACTAATTAGAAATTGTAAACAGCTTCCGCTCTGGTAAAACTACTCAAATCCATGATGTGAAGAGGTAACCATTTTGTTCTAGTACTTCTTGGTATCAGCCACTGGTTTAAGTAGTAGAGCGTAGTAAGTGCGGTGTATCCAACTCATAGAAAATTATATATGCGTTGGTATTGCAAACATTTTGCTCTGAAATCGGTCGCACATTGCTGTCGTCATAATTGTAGTAGGTGCCCGATTCGGTCAAGCCGATGGCAGTATAGTGGCCACAGTGCTGTGACGCACCCAGATGTGTTACCATTGCCACCAGCTTGTAGCTTAGCTGTTCGCCACTACTGATCCCTTTGGTCCCAGCGCTCGATTGTTTGTGGGATGCGAATTTTGCTAGATTAAGTCGCGGGTTTATGGTAATCCGTTTATTTAGTTTGGTTCCGGTTGCTGAGAACCTTTTGAGCTGGATACAGAGTACATTAGGAACACGTTCGAGTGAAAACTGTTTTGTCGCAGAAACCTTATTTTTACACGCTTCACACTTGTAGCCCATGCCCTCCAAACTTTCGCGAGCAAAATACCCCTCCATAGCCTCCTCAACCGTATCAGCCTTGCGTATATCAAGCATCAGATCTTGGAAATGCTGAAAAGTTACCGATACATGATTGCACAGCGCACAACGTACAGCGGAACGTAAATAGCCGCCGAGTATTTGATTCAGCGGCGTCGTTTCTTTGCTGTACTGATCGAGTTCCTTAAAATTGCGACAGCGTGTAAGGTATGACTTTTCCATAGCATCGATAAGATATCGCAAAAATTCGTGTGCGTCCTCTTGCCGTCCCATGACCAAATGCTTGCAAATAGCTTTAAGCTTCGAATAGACAAAGGAAGGTCGAATGGCCGATTGACTACTTTGTGATGCTTGCAGTGTTTTGGCCATGGCGCAGATTATACAGCCGGTATTAGCGGAATTGCAATGCTCCATATGCTGTGTGTCGGAAACAAGCCAATTTGCCATGGAGGGTACGTGAAAGAGCGCCTGCAGAGTCGAGTTCAGGAAACAAGTGTTTCCGATGTTCATCATGCCGACGCCGACTTGCCACTTTTGTTGCGAACTCTTCCAGCCGATGCTAACGTTTTCGCGTGCATACAGAACGCATTTCAGTTGTGGCATTTTAATGAGATTCGGGTTGCTTCGCTTAATTTCATTGCCATTGGCATCTGTAATTGAATCAAAGAAATATAATAATAATTATTAGTTTAAATTTTTTCATTTTTAAACGACTCTAATAAGAGTTTAGTCCGTTCTTCAATAAATTAAGAAAAATATTCAAAGATAACTTACCTCGCTTAATAAATTTTGTCCACTTCTTCACCATTTTTAAGAGCTTTTAATAAACGAAGTTGATTAGTTATTAGGACTGAGTATGTTAAAGGATATTTAAAGAATGATCAGAATTCGATTGAACTACTGCTTTTATAAGCCTTACCATGCCTTTTTATATACGCAGGTACCTGTGAAGGCATTTGATCGGAAATTTTCCACTGCTTAATCTGATTCAAAAAAAGGATCCAAACGAAAATCGTTACCTGTTTGAATTTGTAAGTTTTGCAAACGATAATTAGAAACATTACCCGTAATTCTTCAATAGTGGTCTGTGTTTGTGAAATTCTATGGTACGGAAACATAATAATACTAGGTCATAAAATAAAAAAATATAAAAAAGTTAGGTTCATTCTCATACTTTCTGCCAGGGGAAAATTTCCTACTCGAAGCGAATAAATGGTAGTTACCCTGTTGAAAGTGTCTTCACGTACATAAAAAATCACATAATCAATATTTTAGCGAGTTTAAGCAAGATTTTAAATTTTTGAGGAAAAATATTATAACTTGATTCAAGACAGTTTAGTATTGATCTGTTGAGGGGAAAAACAAAATTTTGTCTCTGCATTGTTGTTTTATCGGTATATAACCATAAACTCGTATATCACATCGAATTAAAGTTTCCTTTGATTTGTTGTCAATATGCAAGTTATATACAACATAAAAATATAAATTTTTTTATAAATGTTCATGTAATAATAAAGTTTTTTTTGACTCTTATTTAATTAACAGAAGAGTAAAATTACCAACAGCAGCACAAGGATCATCTCGCAACGTAAACAAATAATCATACATACATATTTAATTTATTTTCGTATTTTTATTAAAATCTTTAACGATAAACAATATTAATTGAATTTAAGAATATTTAAGATAGATTAATATACATATAAACTAATTAGAAATTGTAAACAGCTTCCGCTCTGGTAAAACTACTCAAATCCATGATGTGAAGAGGTAACCATTTTGTTCTAGTACTTCTTGGTATCAGCCACTGGTTTAAGTAGTAGAGCGTAGTAAGTGCGGTGTATCCAACTCATAGAAAATTATATATGCGTTGGTATTGCAAACATTTTGCTCTGAAATCGGTCGCACATTGCTGTCGTCATAATTGTAGTAGGTGCCCGATTCGGTCAAGCCGATGGCAGTATAGTGGCCACAGTGCTGTGACGCACCCAGATGTGTTACCATTGCCACCAGCTTGTAGCTTAGCTGTTCGCCACTACTGATCCCTTTGGTCCCAGCGCTCGATTGTTTGTGGGATGCGAATTTTGCTAGATTAAGTCGCGGGTTTATGGTAATCCGTTTATTTAGTTTGGTTCCGGTTGCTGAGAACCTTTTGAGCTGGATACAGAGTACATTAGGAACACGTTCGAGTGAAAACTGTTTTGTCGCAGAAACCTTATTTTTACACGCTTCACACTTGTAGCCCATGCCCTCCAAACTTTCGCGAGCAAAATACCCCTCCATAGCCTCCTCAACCGTATCAGCCTTGCGTATATCAAGCATCAGATATTGGAAATGCTGAAAAGTTACCGATACATGATTGCACAGCGCACAACGTACAGCGGAACGTAAATAGCCGCCGAGTATTTGATTCAGCGGCGTCGTTTCTTTGCTGTACTGATCGAGTTCCTTAAAATTGCGACAGCGTGTAAGGTATGACTTTTCCATAGCATCGATAAGATATCGCAAAAATTCGTGTGCGTCCTCTTGCCGTCCCATGACCAAATGCTTGCAAATAGCTTTAAGCTTCGAATAGACAAAGGAAGGTCGAATGGCCGATTGACTACTTTGTGATGCTTGCAGTGTTTTGGCCATGGCGCAGATTATACAGCCGGTATTAGCGGAATCGCAATGCTCCATATGCTGTGTGTCGGAAACAAGCCAATTTGCCATGGAGGGTACGTGAAAGAGCGCCTGCAGAGTCGAGTTCAGGAAACAAGTGTTTCCGATGTTCATCATGCCGACGCCGACTTGCCACTTTTGTTGCGAACTCTTCCAGCCGATGCTAACGTTTTCGCGTGCATACAGAACGCATTTCGGTTGTGGCATTTTAATGAGATTCGGGTTGCTTCGCTTAATTTCATTGCCATTGGCATCTGTAATTGAATCAAAGAAATATAATAATAATTATTAGTTTAAATTTTTTCATTTTTAAACGACTCTAATAAGAGTTTAGTCCGTTCTTCAATAAATTAAGAAAAATATTCAAAGATAACTTACCTCGCTTAATAAATTTTGTCCACTTCTTCACCATTTTTAAGAGCTTTTAATAAACGAAGTTGATTAGTTATTAGGACTGAGTATGTTAAAGGATATTTAAAGAATGATCAGAATTCGATTGAACTACTGCTTTTATAAGCCTTACCATGCCTTTTTATATACGCAGGTACCTGTGAAGGCATTTGATCGGAAATTTTCCACTGCTTAATCTGATTCAAAAAAAAGGATCCAAACGAAAATCGTTACCTGTTTGAATTTGTAAGTTTTGCAAACGATAATTAGAAACATTACCCGTAATTCTTCAATAGTGGTCTGTGTTTGTGAAATTCTATGGTACGGAAACATATTAATACTAGGTCATAAAATAAAAAAATATAAAAAAGTTAGGTTCATTTTCATACTTTCTGCCAGGGGAAAATTTCCTACTCGAAGCGAATAAATGGTAGTTACCCTGTTGAAAGTGTCTTCACGTACATAAAAAATCACATAATCAATATTTTAGCGAGTTTAAGCAAGATTTTAAATTTTTGAGGAAAAATATTATAACTTGATTCAAGACAGTTTAGTATTGATCTGTTGAGGGGAAAAACAAAATTTTGTCTCTGCATTGTTGTTTTATCGGTATATAACCATAAACTCGTATATCACATCGAATTAAAGTTTCCTTTGATTTGTTGTCAATATGCAAGTTATATACAACATAAAAATATAAATTTTTTTTTAAATGTTCATGTAATAATAAAGTTTTTTTTGACTCTTATTTAATTAACAGAAGAGTAAAATTACCAACAGCAGCACAAGGCTCATCTCGCAACGTAAACAAATAATCATACATACATATTTAATTTATTTTCGTATTTTTATTAAAATCTTTAACGATAAACAATATTAATTGAATTTAAGAATATTTAAGATAGATTAATATACATATAAACTAATTATAAATTGTAAACAGCTTCCGCTCTGGTAAAACTACTCAAATCCATGATGTGAAGAGATAACCATTTTGTTCTAGTACTTCTTGGTATCAGCCACTGGTTTAAGTAGTAGAGCATAGTAAGTGCGGTGTATCCAACTCATAGAAAATTATATATGCGTTGGTATTGCAAACATTTTGCTCTGAAATCGGTCGCACATTGCTGTCGTCATAATTGTAGTAGGTGCCCGATTCGGTCAAGCCGATGGCAGTATAGTGGCCACAGTGCTGTGACGCACCCAGATGTGTTACCATTGCCACCAGCTTGTAGCTTAGCTGTTCGCCACTACTGATCCCTTTGGTCCCAGCGCTCGATTGTTTGTGGGATGCGAATTTTGCTAGATTAAGTCGCGGGTTTATGGTAATCCGTTTATTTAGTTTGGTTCCGGTTGCTGAGAACCTTTTGAGCTGGATACAGAGTACATTAGGAACACGTTCGAGTGAAAACTGTTTTGTCGCAGAAACCTTATTTTTACACGCTTCACACTTGTAGCCCATGCCCTCCAAACTTTCGCTAGCAAAATACCCCTCCATAGCCTCCTCAACCGTATCAGCCTTGCGTATATCAAGCATCAGATCTTGGAAATGCTGAAAAGTTACCGATACATGATTGCACAGCGCACAACGTACAGCGGAACGTAAATAGCCGCCGAGTATTTGATTCAGCGGCGTCGTTTCTTTGCTGTACTGATCGAGTTCCTTAAAATTGCGACAGCGTGTAAGGTATGACTTTTCCATAGCATCGATAAGATATCGCAAAAATTCGTGTGCGTCCTCTTGCCGTCCCATGACCAAATGCTTGCAATTAGCTTTCAGCTTCGAATAGACAAAGGAAGGTCGAATGGCCGATTGACTACTTTGTGATGCTTGCAGTGTTTTGGCCATGGCGCAGATTATACAGCCGGTATTAGCGGAATCGCAATGCTCCATATGCTGTGTGTCGGAAACAAGCCAATTTGCCATGGAGGGTACGTGAAAGAGCGCCTGCAGAGTCGAGTTCAGGAAACAAGTGTTTCCGATGTTCATCATGCCGACGCCGACTTGCCACTTTTGTTGCGAACTCTTCCAGCCGATGCTAACGTTTTCGCGTGCATACAGAACGCATTTCGGTTGTGGCATTTTAATGAGATTCGGGTTGCTTCGCTTAATTTCATTGCCATTGGCATCTGTAATTGAATCAAAGAAATATAATAATAATTATTAGTTTAAATTTTTTCATTTTTAAACGACTCTAATAAGAGTTTAGTCCGTTCTTCAATAAATTAAGAAAAATATTCAAAGATAACTTACCTCGCTTAATAAATTTTGTCCACTTCTTCACCATTTTTAAGAGCTCTTAATAAACGAAGTTGATTAGTTATTAGGACTGAGTATGTTAAAGGATATTTAAAGAATGATCAGAATTCGATTGAACTACTGCTTTTATAAGCCTTACCATGCCTTTTTATATACGCAGGTACCTGTGAAGGCATTTGATCGGAAATTTTCCACTGCTTAATCTGATTCAAAAAAAAGGATCCAAACGAAAATCGTTACCTGTTTGAATTTGTAAGTTTTGCAAACGATAATTAGAAACATTACCCGTAATTCTTCAATAGTGGTCTGTGTTTGTGAAATTCTATGGTACGGAAACATAATAATACTAGGTCATAAAATAAAAAAATATAAAAAAGTTAGGTTCATTTTCATACTTTCTGCCAGGGGAAAATTTCCTACTCGAAGCGAATAAATGGTAGTTACCCTGTTGAAAGTGTCTTCACGTACATAAAAAATCACATAATCAATATTTTAGCGAGTTTAAGCAAGATTTTAAATTTTTGAGGAAAAATATTATAACTTGATTCAAGACAGTTTAGTATTGATCTGTTGAGGGGAAAAACAAAATTTTGTCTCTGCATTGTTGTTTTATCGGTATATAACCATAAACTCGTATATCACATCGAATTATAGTTTCCTTTGATTTGTTGTCAATATGCAAGTTATATACAACATAAAAATATAAATTTTTTTTTAAATGTTCATGTAATAATAAAGTTTTTTTTGACTCTTATTTAATTAACAGAAGAGTAAAATTACCAACAGCAGCACAAGGCTCATCTCGCAACGTAAACAAATAATCATACATACATATTTAATTTATTTTCGTATTTTTATTAAAATCTTTAACGATAAACAATATTAATTGAATTTAAGAATATTTAAGATAGATTAATATACATATAAACTAATTATAAATTGTAAACAGCTTCCGCTCTGGTAAAACTACTCAAATCCATGATGTGAAGAGATAACCATTTTGTTCTAGTACTTCTTGGTATCAGCCACTGGTTTAAGTAGTAGAGCATAGTAAGTGCGGTGTATCCAACTCATAGAAAATTATATATGCGTTGGTATTGCAAACATTTTGCTCTGAAATCGGTCGCACATTGCTGTCGTCATAATTGTAGTAGGTGCCCGATTCGGTCAAGCCGATGGCAGTATAGTGGCCACAGTGCTGTGACGCACCCAGATGTGTTACCATTGCCACCAGCTTGTAGCTTAGCTGTTCGCCACTACTGATCCCTTTGGTCCCAGCGCTCGATTGTTTGTGGGATGCGAATTTTGCTAGATTAAGTCGCGGGTTTATGGTAATCCGTTTATTTAGTTTGGTTCCGGTTGCTGAGAACCTTTTGAGCTGGATACAGAGTACATTAGGAACACGTTCGAGTGAAAACTGTTTTGTCGCAGAAACCTTATTTTTGCACGCTTCACACTTGTAGCCCATGCCCTCCAAACTTTCGCGAGCAAAATACCCCTCCATAGCCTCCTCAACCGTATCAGCCTTGCGTATATCAAGCATCAGATCTTGGAAATGCTGAAAAGTTACCGATACATGATTGCACAGCGCACAACGTACAGCGGAACGTAAATAGCCGCCGAGTATTTGATTCAGCGGCGTCGTTTCTTTGCTGTACTGATCGAGTTCCTTAAAATTGCGACAGCGTGTAAGGTATGACTTTTCCATAGCATCGATAAGATATCGCAAAAATTCGTGTGCGTCCTCTTGCCGTCCCATGACCAAATGCTTGCAAATAGCTTTAAGCTTCGAATAGACAAAGGAAGGTCGAATGGCCGATTGGCTACTTTGTGATGCTTGCAGTGTTTTGGCCATGGCGCAGATTATACAGCCGGTATTAGCGGAATCGCAATGCTCCATATGCTGTGTGTCGGAAACAAGCCAATTTGCCATGGAGGGTACGTGAAAGAGCGCCTGCAGAGTCGAGTTCAGGAAACAAGTGTTTCCGATGTTCATCATGCCGACGCCGACTTGCCACTTTTGTTGCGAACTCTTCCAGCCGATGCTAACGTTTTCGCGTGCATACAGAACGCATTTCGGTTGTGGCATTTTAATGAGATTCGGGTTGCTTCGCTTAATTTCATTGCCATTGGCATCTGTAATTGAATCAAAGAAATATAATAATAATTATTAGTTTAAATTTTTTCATTTTTAAACGACTCTAATAAGAGTTTAGTCCGTTCTTCAATAAATTAAGAAAAATATTCAAAGATAACTTACCTCGCTTAATAAATTTTGTCCACTTCTTCACCATTTTTAAGAGCTTTTAATAAACGAAGTTGATTAGTTATTAGGACTGAGTATGTTAAAGGATATTTAAAGAATGATCAGAATTCGATTGAACTACTGCTTTTATAAGCCTTACCATGCCTTTTTATATACGCAGGCATTTGATCGGAAATTTTCCACTGCTTAATCTGATTCAAAAAAAGGATCCAAACGAAAATCGTTACCTGTTTGAATTTGTAAGTTTTGCAAACGATAATTAGAAACATTACCCGTAATTCTTCAATAGTGGTCTGTGTTTGTGAAATTCTATGGTACGGAAACATAATAATACTAGGTCATAAAATAAAAAAATATAAAAAAGTTAGGTTCATTCTCATACTTTCTGCCAGGGGAAAATTTCCTACTCGAAGCGAATAAATGGTAGTTACCCTGTTGAAAGTGTCTTCACGTACATAAAAAATCACATAATCAATATTTTAGCGAGTTTAAGCAAGATTTTAAATTTTTGAGGAAAAATATTATAACTTGATTCAAGACAGTTTAGTATTGATCTGTTGAGGGGAAAAACAAAATTTTGTCTCTGCATTGTTGTTTTATCGGTATATAACCATAAACTCGTATATCACATCGAATTAAAGTTTCCTTTGATTTGTTGTCAATATGCAAGTTATATACAACATAAAAATATAATTTTTTTTATGAATGTTCATGTAATAATAAAGTTTTTTTTGACTCTTATTTAATTAACAGAAGAGTAAAATTACCAACAGCAGCACAAGGCTCATCTCGCAACGTAAACAAATAATCATACATACATATTTAATTTATTTTCGTATTTTTATTAAAATCTTTAACGATAAACAATATTAATTGAATTTAAGAATATTTAAGATAGATTAATATACATATAAACTAATTAGAAATTGTAAACAGCTTCCGCTCTGGTAAAACTACTCAAATCCATGATGTGAAGAGGTAACCATTTTGTTCTAGTACTTCTTGGTATCAGCCACTGGTTTAAGTAGTAGAGCGTAGTAAGTGCGGTGCATCCAACTCATAGAAAATTATATATGCGTTGGTATTGCAAACATTTTGCTCTGAAATCGGTCGCACATTGCTGTCGTCATAATTGTAGTAGGTGCCCGATTCGGTCAAGCCGATGGCAGTATAGTGGCCACAGTGCTGTGACGCACCCAGATGTGTTACCATTGCCACCAGCTTGTAGCTTAGCTGTTCGCCACTACTGATCCCTTTGGTCCCAGCGCTCGATTGTTTGTGGGATGCGAATTTTGCTAGATTAAGTCGCGGGTTTATGGTAATCCGTTTATTTAGTTTGGTTCCGGTTGCTGAGAACCTTTTGAGCTGGATACAGAGTACATTAGGAACACGTTCGAGTGAAAACTGTTTTGTCGCAGAAACCTTATTTTTGCACGCTTCACACTTGTAGCCCATGCCCTCCAAACTTTCGCGAGCAAAATACCCCTCCATAGCCTCCTCAACCGTATCAGCCTTGCGTATATCAAGCATCAGATCTTGGAAATGCTGAAAAGTTACCGATACATGATTGCACAGCGCACAACGTACAGCGGAACGTAAATAGCCGCCGAGTATTTGATTCAGCGGCGTCGTTTCTTTGCTGTACTGATCGAGTTCCTTAAAATTGCGACAGCGTGTAAGGTATGACTTTTCCATAGCATCGATAAGATATCGCAAAAATTCGTGTGCGTCCTCTTGCCGTCCCATGACCAAATGCTTGCAAATAGCTTTAAGCTTCGAATAGACAAAGGAAGGTCGAATGGCCGATTGGCTACTTTGTGATGCTTGCAGTGTTTTGGCCATGGCGCAGATTATACAGCCGGTATTAGCGGAATCGCAATGCTCCATATGCTGTGTGTCGGAAACAAGCCAATTTGCCATGGAGGGTACGTGAAAGAGCGCCTGCAGAGTCGAGTTCAGGAAACAAGTGTTTCCGATGTTCATCATGCCGATGCCGACTTGCCACTTTTGTTGCGAACTCTTCCAGCCGATGCTAACGTTTTCGCGTGCATACAGAACGCATTTCGGTTGTGGCATTTTAATGAGATTCGGGTTGCTCCGCTTAATTTCATTGCCATTGGCATCTGTAATTGAATCAAAGAAATATAATAATAATTATTAGTTTAAATTTTTTCATTTTTAAACGACTCTAATAAGAGTTTAGTCCGTTCTTCAATAAATTAAGAAAAATATTCAAAGATTACTTACCTCGCTTAATAAATTTTGTCCACTTCTTCACCATTTTTAAGAGCTTTTAATAAACGAAGTTGATTAGTTATTAGGACTGAGTATGTTAAAGGATATTTAAAGAATGATCAGAATTCGATTGAACTACTGCTTTTATAAGCCTTACCATGCCTTTTTATATACGCAGGTACCTGTGAAGGCATTTGATCGGAAATTTTCCACTGCTTAATCTGATTCAAAAAAAGGATCCAAACGAAAATCGTTACCTGTTTGAATTTGTAAGTTTTGCAAACGATAATTAGAAACATTACCCGTAATTCTTCAATAGTGGTCTGTGTTTGTGAAATTCTATGGTACGGAAACATAATAATACTAGGTCATAAAATAAAAAAATATAAAAAAGTTAGGTTCATTCTCATACTTTCTGCCAGGGGAAAATTTCCTACTCGAAGCGAATAAATGGTAGTTACCCTGTTGAAAGTGTCTTCACGTACATAAAAAATCACATAATCAATATTTTAGCGAGTTTAAGCAAGATTTTAAATTTTTGAGGAAAAATATTATAACTTGATTCAAGACAGTTTAGTATTGATCTGTTGAGGGGAAAAACAAAATTTTGTCTCTGCATTGTTGTTTTATCGGTATATAACCATAAACTCGTATATCACATCGAATTAAAGTTTCCTTTGATTTGTTGTCAATATGCAAGTTATATACAACATAAAAATATAAATTTTTTTATAAATGTTCATGTAATAATAAAGTTTTTTTTGACTCTTATTTAATTAACAGAAGAGTAAAATTACCAACAGCAGCACAAGGCTCATCTCGCAACGTAAACAAATAATCATACATACATATTTAATTTATTTTCGTATTTTTATTAAAATCTTTAACGATAAACAATATTAATTGAATTTAAGAATATTTAAGATAGATTAATATACATATAAACTAATTATAAATTGTAAACAGCTTCCGCTCTGGTAAAACTACTCAAATCCATGATGTGAAGAGGTAACCATTTTGTTCTAGTACTTCTTGGTATCAGCCACTGGTTTAAGTAGTAGAGCGTAGTAAGTGCGGTGTATCCAACTCATAGAAAATTATATATGCGTTGGTATTGCAAACATTTTGCTCTGAAATCGGTCGCACATTGCTGTCGTCATAATTGTAGTAGGTGCCCGATTCGGTCAAGCCGATGGCAGTATAGTGGCCACAGTGCTGTGACGCACCCAGATGTGTTACCATTGCCACCAGCTTGTAGCTTAGCTGTTCGCCACTACTGATCCCTTTGGTCCCAGCGCTCGATTGTTTGTGGGATGCGAATTTTGCTAGATTAAGTCGCGGGTTTATGGTAATCCGTTTATTTAGTTTGGTTCCGGTTGCTGAGAACCTTTTGAGCTGGATACAGAGTACATTAGGAACACGTTCGAGTGAAAACTGTTTTGTCGCAGAAACCTTATTTTTACACGCTTCACACTTGTAGCCCATGCCCTCCAAACTTTCGCGAGCAAAATACCCCTCCATAGCCTCCTCAACCGTATCAGCCTTGCGTATATCAAGCATCAGATCTTGGAAATGCTGAAAAGTTGCCGATACATGATTGCACAGCGCACAACGTACAGCGGAACGTAAATAGCCGCCGAGTATTTGATTCAGCGGCGTCGTTTCTTTGCTGTACTGATCGAGTTCCTTAAAATTGCGACAGCGTGTAAGGTATGACTTTTCCATAGCATCGATAAGATATCGCAAAAATTCGTGTGCGTCCTCTTGCCGTCCCATGACCAAATGCTTGCAAATAGCTTTAAGCTTCGAATAGACAAAGGAAGGTCGAATGGCCGATTGACTACTTTGTGATGCTTGCAGTGTCTTGGCCATGGCGCAGATTATACAGCCGGTATTAGCGGAATTGCAATGCTCCATATGCTGTGTGTCGGAAACAAGCCAATTTGCCATGGAGGGTACGTGAAAGAGCGCCTGCAGAGTCGAGTTCAGGAAACAAGTGTTTCCGATGTTTATCATGCCGACGCCGACTTGCCACTTTTGTTGCGAACTCTTCCAGCCGATGCTAACGTTTTCGCGTGCATACAGAACGCATTTCGGTTGTGGCATTTTAATGAGATTCGGGTTGCTTCGCTTAATTTCATTGCCATTGGCATCTGTAATTGAATCAAAGAAATATAATAATAATTATTAGTTTAAATTTTTTCATTTTTAAACGACTCTAATAAGAGTTTAGTCCGTTCTTCAATAAATCAAGAAAAATATTCAAAGATAACTTACCTCGCTTAATAAATTTTGTCCACTTCTTCACCATTTTTAAGAGCTCTTTATAAACGAAGTTGATTAGTTATTAGGACTGAGTATGTTAAAGGATATTTAAAGAATGATCAGAATTCGATTGAACTACTGCTTTTATAAGCCTTACCATGCCTTTTTATATACGCAGGTACCTGTGAAGGCATTTGATCGATAATTTTCCACTGCTTAATCTGATTCAAAAAAAGGATCCAAACGAAAATCGTTACCTGTTTGTATTTGTAAGTTTTGCAAACGATGATTAGAAACATTACCCGTAATTCTTCAATAGTGGTCTGTGTTTGTGAAATTCTATGGTACGGAAACATAATAATACTAGGTCATAAAATAAAAAAATATAAAAAAGTTAGGTTCATTCTCATACTTTCTGCCAGGGGAAAATTTCCTACTCGAAGCGAATAAATGGTAGTTACCCTGTTGAAAGTGTCTTCACGTACATAAAAAATCACATAATCAATATTTTAGCGAGTTTAAGCAAGATTTTAAATTTTTGAGGAAAAATATTATAACTTGATTCAAGACAGTTTAGTATTGATCTGTTGAGGGGAAAAACAAAATGTTGTCTCTGCATTGTTGTTTTATCGGTATATAACCATAAACTCGTATATCACATCGAATTAAAGTTTCCTTTGATTTGTTGTCAATATGCAAGTTATATACAACATAAAAATATAATTTTTTTTATAAATGTTCATGTAATAATAAAGTTTTTTTTGACTCTTATTTAATTAACAGAAGAGTAAAATTATCAACAGCAGCACAAGGCTCATCTCGCAACGTAAACAAATAATCATACATACATATTTAATTTATTTTCGTATTTTTATTAAAATCTTTAACGGTAAACAATATTAATTGAATTTAAGAATATATAAGATAGATTAATATACATATAAACTAATTATATAAATTGTAAACAGCTTCCGCTCTGGTAAAACTACTCAAATCCATGATGTGGAGAGGTAACCATTTTGTTCTAGTACTTCTTGGTATCAGCCACTGGTTTAAGTAGTAGAGCGTAGTAAGTGCGGTGTATCCAACTCATAGAAAATTATATATGCGTTGGTATTGCAAACATTTTGCTCTGAAATCGGTCGCACATTGCTGTCGTCATAATTGTAGTAGGTGCCCGATTCGGTCAAACCGATGGCAGTATAGTGGCCACAGTGCTGTGACGCACCCAGATGTGTTACCATTGCCACCAGCTTGTAGCTTAGCTGTTCGCCACTACTGATCCCTTTGGTCCCAGCGCTCGATTGTTTGTGGGATGCGAATTTTGCTAGATTAAGTCGCGGGTTTATGGTAATCCGTTTATTTAGTTTGGTTCCGGTTGCTGAGAACCTTTTGAGCTGGATACAGAGTACATTAGGAACACGTTCGAGTGAAAACTGTTTTGTCGCAGAAACCTTATTTTTACACGTTTCACACTTGTAGCCCATGCCCTCCAAACTTTCGCGAGCAAAATACCCCTCCATAGCCTCCTCAACCGTATCAGCCTTGCGTATATCAAGCATCAGATCTTGGAAATGCTGAAAAGTTACCGATACATGATTGCACAGCGCACAACGTACAGCGGAACGTAAATAGCCGCCGAGTATTTGATTCAGCGGCGTTGTTTCTTTGCTGTACTGATCGAGTTCCTTAAAATTGCGACAGCGTGTAAGGTATGACTTTTCCATAGCATCGATAAGATATCGCAAAAATTCGTGTGCGTCCTCTTGCCGTCCCATGAACAAATGCTTGCAAATAGCTTTAAGCTTCGAATAGACAAAGGAAGGTCGAATGGCCGATTGACTACTTTGTGATGCTTGCAGTGTCTTGGCCATGGCGCAGATTATACAGCCGGTATTAGCGGAATCGCAGTGCTCCATATGCTGTGTGTCGGAAACAAGCCAATTTGCCATGGAGGGTACGTGAAAGAGCGCCTGCAGAGTCGAGTTCAGGAAACAAGTGTTTCCGATGTTCATCATGCCGACGCCGACTTGCCACTTTTGTTGCGAACTCTTCCAGCCGATGCTAACGTTTTCGCGTGCATACAGAACGCATTTCGGTTGTGGCATTTTAATGAGATTCGGGTTGCTCCGCTTAATTTCATTGCCATTGGCATCTGTAATTGAATCAAAGAAATATAATAATAATTATTAGTTTAAATTTTTTCATTTTTAAACGACTCTAATAAGAGTTTAGTCCGTCCTTCAATAAATCAAGAAAAATATTCAAAGATTACTTACCTCGCTTAATAAATTTTGTCCACTTCTTCACCATTTTTAAGAGCTCTTAATAAACGAAGTTGATTAGTTATTAGGATTGAGTATGTTAAAGGATATTTAAAGAATGATCAGAATTCGATTGAACTACTGCTTTTATAAGCCTTACCATGCCTTTTTATATACGCAGGTACCTGTGAAGGCATTTGATCGGAAATTTTCCACTGCTTAATCTGATTCAAAAAAAGGATCCAAACGAAAATCGTTACCTGTTTGTATTTGTAAGTTTTGCAAACGATAATTAGAAACATTACCCGTAATTCTTCAATAGTGGTCTGTGTTTGTGAAATTCTATGGTACGGAAACATAATAATACTAGGTCATAAAATAAAAAAATATAAAAAAGTTAGGTTCATTCTCATACTTTCTGCCAGGGGAAAATTTCCTACTCGAAGCGAATAAATGGTAGTTACCCTGTTGAAAGTGTCTTCACGTACATAAAAAATCACATAATCAATATTTTAGCGAGTTTAAGCAAGATTTTAAATTTTTGAGGAAAAATATTATAACTTGATTCAAGACAGTTTAGTATTGATCTGTTGAGGGGAAAAACAAAATTTTGTCTCTGCATTGTTGTTTTATCGGTATATAACCATAAACTCGTATATCACATCGAATTAAAGTTTCCATTGATTTGTTATCAATATGCAAGTTATATACAACATAAAAATATAAATTTTTTTATAATTGTTCATGTAATAATAAAGTTTTTTTTGACTCTTATTTAATTAACAGAAGAGTAAAATTACCAACAGCAGCACAAGGCTCATCTCGCAACGTAAACAAATAATCATACATACATATTTAATTTATTTTCGTATTTTTATTAAAATCTTTAACGATAAACAATATTAATTGAATTTAAGAATATTTAAGATAGATTAATATACATATAAACTAATTATAAATTGTAAACAGCTTCCGCTCTGGTAAAACTACTCAAATCCATGATGTGAAGAGGTAACCATTTTGTTCTAGTACTTCTTGGTATCAGCCACTGGTTTAAGTAGTAGAGCGTAGTAAGTGCGGTGTATCCAACTCATAGAAAATTATATATGCGTTGGTATTGCAAACATTTTGCTCTGAAATCGGTCGCACATTGCTGTCGTCATAATTGTAGTAGGTGCCCGATTCGGTCAAACCGATGGCAGTATAGTGGCCACAGTGCTGTGACGCACCCAGATGTGTTACCATTGCCACCAGCTTGTAGCTTAGCTGTTCGCCACTACTGATCCCTTTGGTCCCAGCGCTCGATTGTTTGTGGGATGCGAATTTTGCTAGATTAAGTCGCGGGTTTATGGTAATCCGTTTATTTAGTTTGGTTCCGGTTGCTGAGAACCTTTTGAGCTGGATACAGAGTACATTAGGAACACGTTCGAGTGAAAACTGTTTTGTCGCAGAAACCTTATTTTTACACGCTTCACACTTGTAGCCCATGCCCTCCAAACTTTCGCGAGCAAAATACCCCTCCATAGCCTCCTCAACCGTATCAGCCTTGCGTATATCAAGCATCAGATCTTGGAAATGCTGAAAAGTTACCGATACATGATTGCACAGCGCACAACGTACAGCGGAACGTAAATAGCCGCCGAGTATTTGATTCAGCGGCGTTGTTTCTTTGCTGTACTGATCGAGTTCCTTAAAATTGCGACAGCGTGTAAGGTATGACTTTTCCATAGCACCGATAAGATATCGCAAAAATTCGTGTGCGTCCTCTTGCCGTCCCATGACCAAATGCTTGCAAATAGCTTTAAGCTTCGAATAGACAAAGGAAGGTCGAATGGCCGATTGACTACTTTGTGATGCTTGCAGTGTTTTGGCCATGGCGCAGATTATACAGCCGGTATTAGCGGAATCGCAATGCTCCATATGCTGTGTGTCGGAAACAAGCCAATTTGCCATGGAGGGTACGTGAAAGAGCGCCTGCAGAGTCGAGTTCAGGAAACAAGTGTTTCCGATGTTCATCATGCCGACGCCGACTTGCCACTTTTGTTGCGAACTCTTCCAGCCGATGCTAACGTTTTCGCGTGCATACAGAACGCATTTCGGTTGTGGCATTTTAATGAGATTCGGGTTGCTTCGCCTAATTTCATTGCCATTGGCATCTGTAATTGAATCAAAGAAATATAATAATAATTATTAGTTTAAATTTTTTCATTTTTAAACGACTCTAATAAGAGTTTAGTCCGTTCTTCAATAAATTAAGAAAAATATTCAAAGATTACTTACCTCGCTTAATAAATTTTGTCCACTTCTTCACCATTTTTAAGAGCTCTTAATAAACGAAGTTGATTAGTTATTAGGACTGAGTATGTTAAAAGATATTTAAAGAATGATCAGAATTCGATTGAACTACTGCTTTTATAAGTCTTACCATGCCTTTTTATATACGCAGGTACCTGTGAAGGCATTTGATCGGAAATTTTCCACTGCCTAATCTGATTCAAAAAAAGGATCCAAACGAAAATCGTTACCTGTTTGAATTTGTAAGTTTTGCAAACGATAATTAGAAACATTACCCGTAATTCTTCAATAGTGGTCTGTGTTTGTGAAATTCTATGGTACGGAAACATAATAATACTAGGCCATAAAATAAAAAAATATAAAAAAGTTAGGTTCATTCTCATACTTTCTGCCAGGGGAAAATTTCCTACTCGAAGCGAATAAATGGTAGTTACCCTGTTTAAAGTGTCTTCACGTACATTAAAAATCACATAATCAATATTTTAGCGAGTTTAAGCAAGATTTTAAATTTTTGAGGAAAAATATTATAACTTGATTCAAGACAGTTTAGTATTGATCTGTTGAGGGGAAAAACAAAATTTTGTCTCTGCATTGTTGTTTTATCGGTATATAACCATAAACTCGTATATCACATCGAATTAAAGTTTCCATTGATTTGTTATCAATATGCAAGTTATATACAACATAAAAATATAAATTTTTTTATAATTGTTCATGTAATAATAAAGTTTTTTTTTACTCTTATTTAATTAACAGAAGAGTAAAATTACCAACAGCAGCACAAGGCTCATCTCGCAACGTAAACAAATAATCATACATACATATTTAATTTATTTTCGTATTTTTATTAAAATCTTTAACGATAAACAATATTAATTGAATTTAAGAATATTTAAGATAGATTAATATACATATAAACTAATTATAAATTGTAAACAGCTTCCGCTCTGGTAAAACTACTCAAATCCATGATGTGAAGAGGTAACCATTTTGTTCTAGTACTTCTTGGTATCAGCCACTGGTTTAAGTAGTAGAGCGTAGTAAGTGCGGTGTATCCAACTCATAGAAAATTATATATGCGTTGGTATTGCAAACATTTTGCTCTGAAATCGGTCGCACATTGCTGTCGTCATAATTGTAGTAGGTGCCCGATTCGGTCAAGCCGATGGCAGTATAGTGGCCACAGTGCTGTGACGCACCCAGATGTGTTACCATTGCCACCAGCTTGTAGCTTAGCTGTTCGCCACTACTGATCCCTTTGGTCCCAGCGCTCGATTGTTTGTGGGATGCGAATTTTGCTAGATTAAGTCGCGGGTTTATGGTAATCCGTTTATTTAGTTTGGTTCCGGTTGCTGAGAACCTTTTGAGCTGGATACAGAGTACATTAGGAACACGTTCGAGTGAAAACTGTTTTGTCGCAGAAACCTTATTTTTACACGCTTCACACTTGTAGCCCATGCCCTCCAAACTTTCGCGAGCAAAATACCCCTCCATAGCCTCCTCAACCGTATCAGCCTTGCGTATATCAAGCATCAGATCTTGGAAATGCTGAAAAGTTACCGATACATGATTGCACAGCGCACAACGTACAGCGGAACGTAAATAGCCGCCGAGTATTTGATTCAGCGGCGTTGTTTCTTTGCTGTACTGATCGAGTTCCTTAAAATTGCGACAGCGTGTAAGGTATGACTTTTCCATAGCATCGATAAGATATCGCAAAAATTCGTGTGCGTCTTCTTGCCGTCCCATGACCAAATGCTTGCAAATAGCTTTAAGCTTCGAATAGACAAAGGAAGGTCGAATGGCCGATTGACTACTTTGTGATGCTTGCAGTGTTTTGGCCATGGCGCAGATTATACAGCCGGTATTAACGGAATCGCAATGCTCCATATGCTGTGTGTCGGAAACAAGCCAATTTGCCATGGAGGGTACGTGAAAGAGCGCCTGCAGAGTCGAGTTCAGGAAACAAGTGTTTCCGATGTTCATCATGCCGACGCCGACTTGCCACTTTTGTTGCGAACTCTTCCAGCCGATGCTAACGTTTTCGCGTGCATACAGAACGCATTTCGGTTGTGGCATTTTAATGAGATTCGGGTTGCTTCGCCTAATTTCATTGCCATTGGCATCTGTAATTGAATCAAAGAAATATAATAATAATTATTAGTTTAAATTTTTTCATTTTTAAACGACTCTAATAAGAGTTTAGTCCGTTCTTCAATAAATTAAGAAAAATATTCAAAGATTACTTACCTCGCTTAATAAATTTTGTCCACTTCTTCACCATTTTTAAGAGCTCTTAATAAACGAAGTTGATTAGTTATTAGGACTGAGTATGTTAAAAGATATTTAAAGAATGATCAGAATTCGATTGAACTACTGCTTTTATAAGTCTTACCATGCCTTTTTATATACGCAGGTACCTGTGAAGGCATTTGATCGGAAATTTTCCACTGCATAATCTGATTCAAAAAAAGGATCCAAACGAAAATCGTTACCTGTTTGAATTTGTAAGTTTTGCAAACGATAATTAGAAACATTACCCGTAATTCTTCAATAGTGGTCTGTGTTTGTAAAATTCTATGGTACGGAAACATAATAATACTAGGTCATAAAATAAAAAAAATATAAAAAAGTTAGGTTCATTCTCATACTTTCTGCCAGGGGAAAATTTCCTACTCGAAGCGAATAAATGGTAGTTACCCTGTTGAAAGTGTCTTCACGTACATTAAAAATCACATAATCAATATTTTAGCGAGTTTAAGCAAGATTTTAAATTTTTGAGGAAAAATATTATAACTTGATTCAAGACAGTTTAGTATTGATCTGTTGAGGGGAAAAACAAAATTTTGTCTCTGCATTGTTGTTTTATCGGTGTATAACCATAAACTCGTATATCACATCGAATTAAAGTTTCCATTGATTTGTTATCAATATGCAAGTTATATACAACATAAAAATATAAATTTTTTTATAATTGTTCATGTAATAATAAAGTTTTTTTTGACTCTTATTTAATTAACAGAAGAGTAAAATTACCAACAGCAGCACAAGGCTCATCTCGCAACGTAAACAAATAATCATACATACATATTTAATTTATTTTCGTATTTTTATTAAAATCTTTAACGATAAACAAAATTAATTGAATTTAAGAATATTTAAGATAGATTAATATACATATAAACTAATTATAAATTGTAAACAGCTTCCGCTCTGGTAAAACTACTCAAATCCATGATGTGAAGAGGTAACCATTTTGTTCTAGTACTTCTTGGTATCAGCCACTGGTTTAAGTAGTAGAGCGTAGTAAGTGCGGTGTATCCAACTCATAGAAAATTATATATGCGTTGGTATTGCAAACATTTTGCTCTGAAATCGGTCGCACATTGCTGTCGTCATAATTGTAGTAGGTGCCCGATTCGGTCAAGCCGATGGCAGTATAGTGGCCACAGTGCTGTGACGCACCCAGATGTGTTACCATTGCCACCAGCTTGTAGCTTAGCTGTTCGCCACTACTGATCCCTTTGGTCCCAGCGCTCGATTGTTTGTGGGATGCGAATTTTGCTAGATTAAGTCGCGGGTTTATGGTAATCCGTTTATTTAGTTTGGTTCCGGTTGCTGAGAACCTTTTGAGCTGGATACAGAGTACATTAGGAACACGTTCGAGTGAAAACTGTTTTGTCGCAGAAACCTTATTTTTACACGCTTCACACTTGTAGCCCATGCCCTCCAAACTTTCGCGAGCAAAATACCCCTCCATAGCCTCCTCAACCGTATCAGCCTTGCGTATATCAAGCATCAGATCTTGGAAATGCTGAAAAGTTACCGATACATGATTGCACAGCGCACAACGTACAGCGGAACGTAAATAGCCGCCGAGTATTTGATTCAGCGGCGTTGTTTCTTTGCTGTACTGATCGAGTTCCTTAAAATTGCGACAGCGTGTAAGGTATGACTTTTCCATAGCATCGATAAGATATCGCAAAAATTCGTGTGCGTCTTCTTGCCGTCCCATGACCAAATGCTTGCAAATAGCTTTAAGCTTCGAATAGACAAAGGAAGGTCGAATGGCCGATTGACTACTTTGTGATGCTTGCAGTGTTTTGGCCATGGCGCAGATTATACAGCCGGTATTAACGGAATCGCAATGCTCCATATGCTGTGTGTCGGAAACAAGCCAATTTGCCATGGAGGGTACGTGAAAGAGCGCCTGCAGAGTCGAGTTCAGGAAACAAGTGTTTCCGATGTTCATCATGCCGACGCCGACTTGCCACTTTTGTTGCGAACTCTTCCAGCCGATGCTAACGTTTTCGCGTGCATACAGAACGCATTTCGGTTGTGGCATTTTAATGAGATTCGGGTTGCTTCGCCTAATTTCATTGCCATTGGCATCTGTAATTGAATCAAAGAAATATAATAATAATTATTAGTTTAAATTTTTTCATTTTTAAACGACTCTAATAAGAGTTTAGTCCGTTCTTCAATAAATTAAGAAAAATATTCAAAGATTACTTACCTCGCTTAATAAATTTTGTCCACTTCTTCACCATTTTTAAGAGCTCTTAATAAACGAAGTTGATTAGTTATTAGGACTGAGTATGTTAAAAGATATTTAAAGAATGATCAGAATTCGATTGAACTACTGCTTTTATAAGTCTTACCATGCCTTTTTATATACGCAGGTACCTGTGAAGGCATTTGATCGGAAATTTTCCACTGCATAATCTGATTCAAAAAAAGGATCCAAACGAAAATCGTTACCTGTTTGAATTTGTAAGTTTTGCAAACGATAATTAGAAACATTACCCGTAATTCTTCAATAGTGGTCTGTGTTTGTAAAATTCTATGGTACGGAAACATAATAATACTAGGTCATAAAATAAAAAAAATATAAAAAAGTTAGGTTCATTCTCATACTTTCTGCCAGGGGAAAATTTCCTACTCGAAGCGAATAAATGGTAGTTACCCTGTTGAAAGTGTCTTCACGTACATTAAAAATCACATAATCAATATTTTAGCGAGTTTAAGCAAGATTTTAAATTTTTGAGGAAAAATATTATAACTTGATTCAAGACAGTTTAGTATTGATCTGTTGAGGGGAAAAACAAAATTTTGTCTCTGCATTGTTGTTTTATCGGTGTATAACCATAAACTCGTATATCACATCGAATTAAAGTTTCCATTGATTTGTTATCAATATGCAAGTTATATACAACATAAAAATATAAATTTTTTTATAATTGTTCATGTAATAATAAAGTTTTTTTTGACTCTTATTTAATTAACAGAAGAGTAAAATTACCAACAGCAGCACAAGGCTCATCTCGCAACGTAAACAAATAATCATACATACATATTTAATTTATTTTCGTATTTTTATTAAAATCTTTAACGATAAACAATATTAATTGAATTTAAGAATATTTAAGATAGATTAATATACATATAAACTAATTATAAATTGTAAACAGCTTCCGCTCTGGTAAAACTACTCAAATCCATGATGTGAAGAGGTAACCATTTTGTTCTAGTACTTCTTGGTATCAGCCACTGGTTTAAGTAGTAGAGCGTAGTAAGTGCGGTGTATCCAACTCATAGAAAATTATATATGCGTTGGTATTGCAAACATTTTGCTCTGAAATCGGTCGCACATTGCTGTCGTCATAATTGTAGTAGGTGCCCGATTCGGTCAAACCGATGGCAGTATAGTGGCCACAGTGCTGTGACGCACCCAGATGTGTTACCATTGCCACCAGCTTGTAGCTTAGCTGTTCGCCACTACTGATCCCTTTGGTCCCAGCGCTCGATTGTTTGTGGGATGCGAATTTTGCTAGATTAAGTCGCGGGTTTATGGTAATCCGTTTATTTAGTTTGGTTCCGGTTGCTGAGAACCTTTTGAGCTGGATACAGAGTACATTAGGAACACGTTCGAGTGAAAACTGTTTTGTCGCAGAAACCTTATTTTTACACGCTTCACACTTGTAGCCCATGCCCTCCAAACTTTCGCGAGCAAAATACCCCTCCATAGCCTCCTCAACCGTATCAGCCTTGCGTATATCAAGCATCAGATCTTGGAAATGCTGAAAAGTTACCGATACATGATTGCACAGCGCACAACGTACAGCGGAACGTAAATAGCCGCCGAGTATTTGATTCAGCGGCGTTGTTTCTTTGCTGTACTGATCGAGTTCCTTAAAATTGCGACAGCGTGTAAGGTATGACTTTTCCATAGCATCGATAAGATATCGCAAAAATTCGTGTGCGTCTTCTTGCCGTCCCATGACCAAATGCTTGCAAATAGCTTTAAGCTTCGAATAGACAAAGGAAGGTCGAATGGCCGATTGACTACTTTGTGATGCTTGCAGTGTTTTGGCCATGGCGCAGATTATACAGCCGGTATTAACGGAATCGCAATGCTCCATATGCTGTGTGTCGGAAACAAGCCAATTTGCCATGGAGGGTACGTGAAAGAGCGCCTGCAGAGTCGAGTTCAGGAAACAAGTGTTTCCGATGTTCATCATGCCGACGCCGACTTGCCACTTTTGTTGCGAACTCTTCCAGCCGATGCTAACGTTTTCGCGTGCATACAGAACGCATTTCGGTTGTGGCATTTTAATGAGATTCGGGTTGCTTCGCCTAATTTCATTGCCATTGGCATCTGTAATTGAATCAAAGAAATATAATAATAATTATTAGTTTAAATTTTTTCATTTTTAAACGACTCTAATAAGAGTTTAGTCCGTTCTTCAATAAATTAAGAAAAATATTCAAAGATTACTTACCTCGCTTAATAAATTTTGTCCACTTCTTCACCATTTTTAAGAGCTCTTAATAAACGAAGTTGATTAGTTATTAGGACTGAGTATGTTAAAAGATATTTAAAGAATGATCAGAATTCGATTGAACTACTGCTTTTATAAGTCTTACCATGCCTTTTTATATACGCAGGTACCTGTGAAGGCATTTGATCGGAAATTTTCCACTGCATAATCTGATTCAAAAAAAGGATCCAAACGAAAATCGTTACCTGTTTGAATTTGTAAGTTTTGCAAACGATAATTAGAAACATTACCCGTAATTCTTCAATAGTGGTCTGTGTTTGTAAAATTCTATGGTACGGAAACATAATAATACTAGGTCATAAAATAAAAAAAATATAAAAAAGTTAGGTTCATTCTCATACTTTCTGCCAGGGGAAAATTTCCTACTCGAAGCGAATAAATGGTAGTTACCCTGTTGAAAGTGTCTTCACGTACATTAAAAATCACATAATCAATATTTTAGCGAGTTTAAGCAAGATTTTAAATTTTTGAGGAAAAATATTATAACTTGATTCAAGACAGTTTAGTATTGATCTGTTGAGGGGAAAAACAAAATTTTGTCTCTGCATTGTTGTTTTATCGGTGTATAACCATAAACTCGTATATCACATCGAATTAAAGTTTCCATTGATTTGTTATCAATATGCAAGTTATATACAACATAAAAATATAAATTTTTTTATAATTGTTCATGTAATAATAAAGTTTTTTTTGACTCTTATTTAATTAACAGAAGAGTAAAATTACCAACAGCAGCACAAGGCTCATCTCGCAACGTAAACAAATAATCATACATACATATTTAATTTATTTTCGTATTTTTATTAAAATCTTTAACGATAAACAATATTAATTGAATTTAAGAATATTTAAGATAGATTAATATACATATAAACTAATTATAAATTGTAAACAGCTTCCGCTCTGGTAAAACTACTCAAATCCATGATGTGAAGAGGTAACCATTTTGTTCTAGTACTTCTTGGTATCAGCCACTGGTTTAAGTAGTAGAGCGTAGTAAGTGCGGTGTATCCAACTCATAGAAAATTATATATGCGTTGGTATTGCAAACATTTTGCTCTGAAATCGGTCGCACATTGCTGTCGTCATAATTGTAGTAGGTGCCCGATTCGGTCAAACCGATGGCAGTATAGTGGCCACAGTGCTGTGACGCACCCAGATGTGTTACCATTGCCACCAGCTTGTAGCTTAGCTGTTCGCCACTACTGATCCCTTTGGTCCCAGCGCTCGATTGTTTGTGGGATGCGAATTTTGCTAGATTAAGTCGCGGGTTTATGGTAATCCGTTTATTTAGTTTGGTTCCGGTTGCTGAGAACCTTTTGAGCTGGATACAGAGTACATTAGGAACACGTTCGAGTGAAAACTGTTTTGTCGCAGAAACCTTATTTTTACACGCTTCACACTTGTAGCCCATGCCCTCCAAACTTTCGCGAGCAAAATACCCCTCCATAGCCTCCTCAACCGTATCAGCCTTGCGTATATCAAGCATCAGATCTTGGAAATGCTGAAAAGTTACCGATACATGATTGCACAGCGCACAACGTACAGCGGAACGTAAATAGCCGCCGAGTATTTGATTCAGCGGCGTTGTTTCTTTGCTGTACTGATCGAGTTCCTTAAAATTGCGACAGCGTGTAAGGTATGACTTTTCCATAGCACCGATAAGATATCGCAAAAATTCGTGTGCGTCCTCTTGCCGTCCCATGACCAAATGCTTGCAAATAGCTTTAAGCTTCGAATAGACAAAGGAAGGTCGAATGGCCGATTGACTACTTTGTGATGCTTGCAGTGTTTTGGCCATGGCGCAGATTATACAGCCGGTATTAGCGGAATCGCAATGCTCCATATGCTGTGTGTCGGAAACAAGCCAATTTGCCATGGAGGGTACGTGAAAGAGCGCCTGCAGAGTCGAGTTCAGGAAACAAGTGTTTCCGATGTTCATCATGCCGACGCCGACTTGCCACTTTTGTTGCGAACTCTTCCAGCCGATGCTAACGTTTTCGCGTGCATACAGAACGCATTTCGGTTGTGGCATTTTAATGAGATTCGGGTTGCTTCGCCTAATTTCATTGCCATTGGCATCTGTAATTGAATCAAAGAAATATAATAATAATTATTAGTTTAAATTTTTTCATTTTTAAACGACTCTAATAAGAGTTTAGTCCGTTCTTCAATAAATTAAGAAAAATATTCAAAGATTACTTACCTCGCTTAATAAATTTTGTCCACTTCTTCACCATTTTTAAGAGCTCTTAATAAACGAAGTTGATTAGTTATTAGGACTGAGTATGTTAAAAGATATTTAAAGAATGATCAGAATTCGATTGAACTACTGCTTTTATAAGTCTTACCATGCCTTTTTATATACGCAGGTACCTGTGAAGGCATTTGATCGGAAATTTTCCACTGCCTAATCTGATTCAAAAAAAGGATCCAAACGAAAATCGTTACCTGTTTGAATTTGTAAGTTTTGCAAACGATAATTAGAAACATTACCCGTAATTCTTCAATAGTGGTCTGTGTTTGTGAAATTCTATGGTACGGAAACATAATAATACTAGGCCATAAAATAAAAAAATATAAAAAAGTTAGGTTCATTCTCATACTTTCTGCCAGGGGAAAATTTCCTACTCGAAGCGAATAAATGGTAGTTACCCTGTTGAAAGTGTCTTCACGTACATTAAAAATCACATAATCAATATTTTAGCGAGTTTAAGCAAGATTTTAAATTTTTGAGGAAAAATATTATAACTTGATTCAAGACATTTTAGTATTGATCTGTTGAGGGGAAAAACAAAATTTTGTCTCTGCATTGTTGTTTTATCGGTATATAACCATAAACTCGTATATCACATCGAATTAAAGTTTCCATTGATTTGTTATCAATATGCAAGTTATATACAACATAAAAATATAAATTTTTTTATAATTGTTCATGTAATAATAAAGTTTTTTTTTACTCTTATTTAATTAACAGAAGAGTAAAATTACCAACAGCAGCACAAGGCTCATCTCGCAACGTAAACAAATAATCATACATACATATTTAATTTATTTTCGTATTTTTATTAAAATCTTTAACGATAAACAATATTAATTGAATTTAAGAATATTTAAGATAGATTAATATACATATAAACTAATTATAAATTGTAAACAGCTTCCGCTCTGGTAAAACTACTCAAATCCATGATGTGAAGAGGTAACCATTTTGTTCTAGTACTTCTTGGTATCAGCCACTGGTTTAAGTAGTAGAGCGTAGTAAGTGCGGTGTATCCAACTCATAGAAAATTATATATGCGTTGGTATTGCAAACATTTTGCTCTGAAATCGGTCGCACATTGCTGTCGTCATAATTGTAGTAGGTGCCCGATTCGGTCAAGCCGATGGCAGTATAGTGGCCACAGTGCTGTGACGCACCCAGATGTGTTACCATTGCCACCAGCTTGTAGCTTAGCTGTTCGCCACTACTGATCCCTTTGGTCCCAGCGCTCGATTGTTTGTGGGATGCGAATTTTGCTAGATTAAGTCGCGGGTTTATGGTAATCCGTTTATTTAGTTTGGTTCCGGTTGCTGAGAACCTTTTGAGCTGGATACAGAGTACATTAGGAACACGTTCGAGTGAAAACTGTTTTGTCGCAGAAACCTTATTTTTACACGCTTCACACTTGTAGCCCATGCCCTCCAAACTTTCGCGAGCAAAATACCCCTCCAAAGCCTCCTCAACCGTATCAGCCTTGCGTATATCAAGCATCAGATCTTGGAAATGCTGAAAAGTTACCGATACATGATTGCACAGCGCACAACGTACAGCGGAACGTAAATAGCCGCCGAGTATTTGATTCAGCGGCGTTGTTTCTTTGCTGTACTGATCGAGTTCCTTAAAATTGCGACAGCGTGTAAGGTATGACTTTTCCATAGCATCGATAAGATATCGCAAAAATTCGTGTGCGTCTTCTTGCCGTCCCATGACCAAATGCTTGCAAATAGCTTTAAGCTTCGAATAGACAAAGGAAGGTCGAATGGCCGATTGACTACTTTGTGATGCTTGCAGTGTTTTGGCCATGGCGCAGATTATACAGCCGGTATTA
Source organism: Suillia variegata (assembly GCA_949127995.1). NCBI lineage: Eukaryota > Metazoa > Arthropoda > Insecta > Diptera > Heleomyzidae > Suillia > Suillia variegata. Next base: position 16,006,104 of record OX421846.1, read on the forward strand.
ACGGAATCGCAATGCTCCATATGCTGTGTGTCGGAAACAAGCCAATTTGCCATGGAGGGTACGTGAAAGAGCGCCTGCAGAGTCGAGTTCAGGAAACAAGTGTTTCCGATGTTCATCATGCCGACGCCGACTTGCCACTTTTGTTGCGAACTCTTCCAGCCGATGCTAACGTTTTCGCGTGCATACAGAACGCATTTCGGTTGTGGCATTTTAATGAGATTCGGGTTGCTTCGCCTAATTTCATTGCCATTGGCATCTGTAATTGAATCAAAGAAATATAATAATAATTATTAGTTTAAATTTTTTCATTTTTAAACGACTCTAATAAGAGTTTAGTCCGTTCTTCAATAAATTAAGAAAAATATTCAAAGATTACTTACCTCGCTTAATAAATTTTGTCCACTTCTTCACCATTTTTAAGAGCTCTTAATAAACGAAGTTGATTAGTTATTAGGACTGAGTATGTTAAAAGATATTTAAAGAATGATCAGAATTCGATTGAACTACTGCTTTTATAAGTCTTACCATGCCTTTTTATATACGCAGGTACCTGTGAAGGCATTTGATCGGAAATTTTCCACTGCATAATCTGATTCAAAAAAAGGATCCAAACGAAAATCGTTACCTGTTTGAATTTGTAAGTTTTGCAAACGATAATTAGAAACATTACCCGTAATTCTTCAATAGTGGTCTGTGTTTGTAAAATTCTATGGTACGGAAACATAATAATACTAGGTCATAAAATAAAAAAAATATAAAAAAGTTAGGTTCATTCTCATACTTTCTGCCAGGGGAAAATTTCCTACTCGAAGCGAATAAATGGTAGTTACCCTGTTGAAAGTGTCTTCACGTACATTAAAAATCACATAATCAATATTTTAGCGAGTTTAAGCAAGATTTTAAATTTTTGAGGAAAAATATTATAACTTGATTCAAGACAGTTTAGTATTGATCTGTTGAGGGGAAAAACAAAATTTTGTCTCTGCATTGTTGTTTTATCGGTGTATAACCATAAACTCGTATATCACATCGAATTAAAGTTTCCATTGATTTGTTATCAATATGCAAGTTATATACAACATAAAAATATAAATTTTTTTATAATTGTTCATGTAATAATAAAGTTTTTTTTGACTCTTATTTAATTAACAGAAGAGTAAAATTACCAACAGCAGCACAAGGCTCATCTCGCAACGTAAACAAATAATCATACATACATATTTAATTTATTTTCGTATTTTTATTAAAATCTTTAACGATAAACAAAATTAATTGAATTTAAGAATATTTAAGATAGATTAATATACATATAAACTAATTATAAATTGTAAACAGCTTCCGCTCTGGTAAAACTACTCAAATCCATGATGTGAAGAGGTAACCATTTTGTTCTAGTACTTCTTGGTATCAGCCACTGGTTTAAGTAGTAGAGCGTAGTAAGTGCGGTGTATCCAACTCATAGAAAATTATATATGCGTTGGTATTGCAAACATTTTGCTCTGAAATCGGTCGCACATTGCTGTCGTCATAATTGTAGTAGGTGCCCGATTCGGTCAAGCCGATGGCAGTATAGTGGCCACAGTGCTGTGACGCACCCAGATGTGTTACCATTGCCACCAGCTTGTAGCTTAGCTGTTCGCCACTACTGATCCCTTTGGTCCCAGCGCTCGATTGTTTGTGGGATGCGAATTTTGCTAGATTAAGTCGCGGGTTTATGGTAATCCGTTTATTTAGTTTGGTTCCGGTTGCTGAGAACCTTTTGAGCTGGATACAGAGTACATTAGGAACACGTTCGAGTGAAAACTGTTTTGTCGCAGAAACCTTATTTTTACACGCTTCACACTTGTAGCCCATGCCCTCCAAACTTTCGCGAGCAAAATACCCCTCCATAGCCTCCTCAACCGTATCAGCCTTGCGTATATCAAGCATCAGATCTTGGAAATGCTGAAAAGTTACCGATACATGATTGCACAGCGCACAACGTACAGCGGAACGTAAATAGCCGCCGAGTATTTGATTCAGCGGCGTTGTTTCTTTGCTATACTGATCGAGTTCCTTAAAATTGCGACAGCGTGTAAGGTATGACTTTTCCATAGCATCGATAAGATATCGCAAAAATTCGTGTGCGTCCTCTTGCCGTCCCATGACCAAATGCTTGCAAATAGCTTTAAGCTTCGAATAGACAAAGGAAGGTCGAATGGCCGATTGACTACTTTGTGATGCTTGCAGTGTTTTGGCCATGGCGCAGATTATACAGCCGGTATTAGCGGAATCGCAATGCTCCATATGCTGTGTGTCGGAAACAAGCCAATTTGCCATGGAGGGTACGTGAAAGAGCGCCTGCAGAGTCGAGTTCAGGAAACAAGTGTTTCCGATGTTCATCATGCCGACGCCGACTTGCCACTTTTGTTGCGAACTCTTCCAGCCGATGCTAACGTTTTCGCGTGCATACAGAACGCATTTCGGTTGTGGCATTTTAATGAGATTCGGGTTGCTTCGCTTAATTTCATTGCCATTGGCATCTGTAATTGAATCAAAGAAATATAATAATAATTATTAGTTTAAATTTTTTCATTTTTAAACGACTCTAATAAGAGTTTAGTCCGTTCTTCAATAAATTAAGAAAAATATTCAAAGATAACTTACCTCGCTTAATAAATTTTGTCCACTTCTTCACCATTTTTAAGAGCTTTTAATAAACGAAGTTGATTAGTTATTAGGACTGAGTATGTTAAAGGATATTTAAAGAATGATCAGAATTCGATTGAACTACTGCTTTAATAAGCCTTACCATGCCTTTTTATATACGCAGGTACCTGTGAAGGCATTTGATCGGAAATTTTCCACTGCTTAATCTGATTCAAAAAAAAGGATCCAAACGAAAATCGTTACCTGTCTGAATTTGTAAGTTTTGCAAACGATAATTAGAAACATTACCCGTAATTCTTCAATAGTGGTCTGTGTTTGTGAAATTCTATGGTACAGAAACATAATAATACTAGGTCATAAAATAAAAAAATATAAAAAAGTTAGGTTCATTTTCATACTTTCTGCCAGGGGAAAATTTCCTACTCGAAGCGAATAAATGGTAGTTACCCTGTTGAAAGTGTCTTCACGTACATAAAAAATCACATAATCAATATTTTAGCGAGTTTAAGCAAGATTTTAAATTTTTGAGGAAAAATATTATAACTTGATTCAAGACAGTTTAGTATTGATCTGTTGAGGGGAAAAACAAAATTTTGTCTCTGCATTGTTGTTTTATCGGTATATAACCATAAACTCGTATATCACATCGAATTAAAGTTTCCTTTGATTTGTTGTCAATATGCAAGTTATATACAACATAAAAATATAAATTTTTTTATAATTGTTCATGTAATAATAAAGTTTTTTTTGACTCTTATTTAATTAACAGAAGAGTAAAATTACCAACAGCAGCACAAGGCTCATCTCGCAACGCAAACAAATAATCATACTTACATATTTAATTTATTTTCGTATTTTTATTAAAATCTTTAACGATAAACAATATTAATTGAATTTAAGAATATTTAAGATAGATTAATATACATATAAACTAATTATAAATTGTAAACAGCTTCCGCTCTGGTAAAACTACTCAAATCCATGATGTGAAGAGGTAACCATTTTGTTCTAGTACTTCTTGGTATCAGCCACTGGTTTAAGTAGTAGAGCGTAGTAAGTGCGGTGTATCCAACTCATAGAAAATTATATATGCGTTGGTATTGCAAACATTTTGCTCTGAAATCGGTCGCACATTGCTGTCGTCATAATTGTAGTAGGTGCCCGATTCGGTCAAGCCGATGGCAGTATAGTGGCCACAGTGCTGTGACGCACCCAGATGTGTTACCATTGCCACCAGCTTGTAGCTTAGCTGTTCGCCATTACTGATCCCTTTGGTCCCAGCGCTCGATTGTTTGTGGGATGCGAATTTTGCTAGATTAAGTCGCGGGTTTATGGTAATCCGTTTATTTAGTTTGGTTCCGGTTGCTGAGAACCTTTTGAGCTGGATACAGAGTACATTAGGAACACGTTCGAGTGAAAACTGTTTTGTCGCAGAAACCTTATTTTTACACGCTTCACACTTGTAGCCCATGCCCTCCAAACTTTCGCGAGCAAAATACCCCTCCATAGCCTCCTCAACCGTATCAGCCTTGCGTATATCAAGCATCAGATCTTGGAAATGCTGAAAAGTTACCGATACATGATTGCACAGCGCACAACGTACAGCGGAACGTAAATAGCCGCCGAGTATTTGATTCAGCGGCGTCGTTTCTTTGCTGTACTGATCGAGTTCCTTAAAATTGCGACAGCGTGTAAGGTATGACTTTTCCATAGCATCGATAAGATATCGCAAAAATTCGTGTGCGTCCTCTTGCCGTCCCATGACCAAATGCTTGCAAATAGCTTTAAGCTTCGAATAGACAAAGGAAGGTCGAATGGCCGATTGACTACTTTGTGATGCTTGCAGTGTTTTGGCCATGGCGCAGATTATACAGCCGGTATTAGCGGAATCGCAATGCTCCATATGCTGTGTGTCGGAAACAAGCCAATTTGCCATGGAGGGTACGTGAAAGAGCGCCTGCAGAGTCGAGTTCAGGAAACAAGTGTTTCCGATGTTCATCATGCCGACGCCGACTTGCCACTTTTGTTGCGAACTCTTCCAGCCGATGCTAACGTTTTCGCGTGCATACAGAACGCATTTCGGTTGTGGCATTTTAATGAGATTCGGGTTGCTTCGCTTAATTTCATTGCCATTGGCATCTGTAATTGAATCAAAGAAATATAATAATAATTATTAGTTTAAATTTTTTCATTTTTAAACGACTCTAATAAGAGTTTAGTCCGATCTTCAATAAATTAAGAAAAATATTCAAAGATTACTTACCTCGCTTAATAAATTTTGTCCACTTCTTCACCATTTTTAAGAGCTCTTAATAAACGAAGTTGATTAGTTATTAGGACTGAGTATGTTAAAGGATATTTAAAGAATGATCAGAATTCGATTGAACTACTGCTTTTATAAGCCTTACCATGCCTTTTTATATACGCAGGTACCTGTGAAGGCATTTGATCGGAAATTTTCCACTGCTTAATCTGATTCAAAAAAAGGATCCAAACGAAAATCGTTACCTGTTTGAATTTGTAAGTTTTGCAAACGATAATTAGAAACATTACCCGTAATTCTTCAATAGTGGTCTGTGTTTGTGAAATTCTATGGTACGGAAACATAATAATACTAGGTCATAAAATAAAAAAATATAAAAAAGTTAGGTTCATTCTCATACTTTCTGTCAGGGGAAAATTTCCTACTCGAAGCGAATAAATGGTAGTTACCCTGTTGAAAGTGTCTTCACGTACATAAAAAATCACATAATCAATATTTTAGCGAGTTTAAGCAAGATTTTAAATTTTTGAGGAAATATTATAACTTGATTCAAGACAGTTTAGTATTGATCTGTTGAGGGGAAAAACAAAATTTTGTCTCTTCATTGTTGTTTTATCGGTATATAACCATAAACTCGTATATCACATCGAATTAAAGTTTCCTTTGATTTTTTGTCAATATGCAAGTTATATACAACATAAAAATATAAATTTTTTTATAAATGTTCATGTAATAATAAAGTTTTATTTGACTCTTATTTAATTAACAGAAGAGTAAAATTACCAACAGCAGCACAAGGCTCATCTCGCAACGTAAACAAATAATCATACATACATATTTAATTTATTTTCGTATTTTTATTAAAATCTTTAACGATAAACAATATTAATTGAATTTAAGAATATTTAAGATAGATTAATATACATATAAACTAATTATAAATTGTAAACAGCTTCCGCTCTGGTAAAACTACTCAAATCCATGATGTGAAGAGGTAACCATTTTGTTCTAGTACTTCTTGGTATCAGCCACTGGTTTAAGTAGTAGAGCGTAGTAAGTGCGGTGTATCCAACTCATAGAAAATTATATATGCGTTGGTATTGCAAACATTTTGCTCTGAAATCGGTCGCACATTGCTGTCGTCATAATTGTAGTAGGTGCCCGATTCGGTCAAGCCGATGGCAGTATAGTGGCCACAGTGCTGTGACGCACCCAGATGTGTTACCATTGCCACCAGCTTGTAGCTTAGCTGTTCGCCACTACTGATCCCTTTGGTCCCAGCGCTCGATTGTTTGTGGGATGCGAATTTTGCTAGATTAAGTCGCGGGTTTATGGTAATCCGTTTATTTAGTTTGGTTCCGGTTGCTGAGAACCTTTTGAGCTGGATACAGAGTACATTAGGAACACGTTCGAGTGAAAACTGTTTTGTCGCAGAAACCTTATTTTTACACGCTTCACACTTGTAGCCCATGCCCTCCAAACTTTCGCGAGCAAAATACCCCTCCATAGCCTCCTCAACCGTATCAGCCTTGCGTATATCAAGCATCAGATCTTGGAAATGCTGAAAAGTTACCGATACATGATTGCACAGCGCACAACGTACAGCGGAACGTAAATAGCCGCCGAGTATTTGATTCAGCGGCGTTGTTTCTTTGCTATACTGATCGAGTTCCTTAAAATTGCGACAGCGTGTAAGGTATGACTTTTCCATAGCATCGATAAGATATCGCAAAAATTCGTGTGCGTCCTCTTGCCGTCCCATGACCAAATGCTTGCAAATAGCTTTAAGCTTCGAATAGACAAAGGAAGGTCGAATGGCCGATTGACTACTTTGTGATGCTTGCAGTGTTTTGGCCATGGCGCAGATTATACAGCCGGTATTAGCGGAATCGCAATGCTCCATATGCTGTGTGTCGGAAACAAGCCAATTTGCCATGGAGGGTACGTGAAAGAGCGCCTGCAGAGTCGAGTTCAGGAAACAAGTGTTTCCGATGTTCATCATGCCGACGCCGACTTGCCACTTTTGTTGCGAACTCTTCCAGCCGATGCTAACGTTTTCGCGTGCATACAGAACGCATTTCGGTTGTGGCATTTTAATGAGATTCGGGTTGCTTCGCTTAATTTCATTGCCATTGGCATCTGTAATTGAATCAAAGAAATATAATAATAATTATTAGGTTAAATTTTTTCATTTTTAAACGACTCTAATAAGAGTTTAGTCCGTTCTTCAATAAATTAAGAAAAATATTCAAAGATAACTTACCTCGCTTAATAAATTTTGTCCACTTCTTCACCATTTTTAAGAGCTTTTAATAAACGAAGTTGATTAGTTATTAGGACTGAGTATGTTAAAGGATATTTAAAGAATGATCAGAATTCGATTGAACTACTGCTTTTATAAGCCTTACCATGCCTTTTTATATACGCAGGTACCTGTGAAGGCATTTGATCGGAAATTTTCCACTGCTTAATCTGATTCAAAAAAAAGGATCCAAACGAAAATCGTTACCTGTTTGAATTTGTAAGTTTTGCAAACGATAATTAGAAACATTACCCGTAATTCTTCAATAGTGGTCTGTGTTTGTGAAATTCTATGGTACGGAAACATAATAATACTAGGTCATAAAATAAAAAAATATAAAAAAGTTAGGTTCATTTTCATACTTTCTGCCAGGGGAAAATTTCCTACTCGAAGCGAATAAATGGTAGTTACCCTGTTGAAAGTGTCTTCACGTACATAAAAAATCACATAATCAATATTTTAGCGAGTTTAAGCAAGATTTTAAATTTTTGAGGAAAAATATTATAACTTGATTCAAGACAGTTTAGTATTGATCTGTTGAGGGGAAAAACGGAAAATCGGTATATAACCATAAACTCGTATATCACATCGAATTAAAGTTTCCTTTGATTTGTTGTCAATATGCAAGTTATATACAACATAAAAATATAAATTTTTTTATAAATGTTCATGTAATAATAAAGTTTTTTTTGACTCTTATTTAATTAACAGAAGAGTAAAATTACCAACAGCAGCACAAGGCTCATCTCGCAACGTAAACAAATAATCATACATACATATTTAATTTATTTTCGTATTTTTATTAAAATCTTTAACGATAAACAATATTAATTGAATTTAAGAATATTTAAGATAGATTAATATACATATAAACTAATTATAAATTGTAAACAGCTTCCGCTCTGGTAAAACTACTCAAATCCATGATGTGAAGAGGTAACCATTTTGTTCTAGTACTTCTTGGTATCAGCCACTGGTTTAAGTAGTAGAGCGTAGTAAGTGCGGTGTATCCAACTCATAGAAAATTATATATGCGTTGGTATTGCAAACATTTTGCTCTGAAATCGGTCGCACATTGCTGTCGTCATAATTGTAGTAGGTGCCCGATTCGGTCAAGCCGATGGCAGTATAGTGGCCACAGTGCTGTGACGCACCCAGATGTGTTACCATTGCCACCAGCTTGTAGCTTAGCTGTTCGCCACTACTGATCCCTTTGGTCCCAGCGCTCGATTGTTTGTGGGATGCGAATTTTGCTAGATTAAGTCGCGGGTTTATGGTAATCCGTTTATTTAGTTTGGTTCCGGTTGCTGAGAACCTTTTGAGCTGGATACAGAGTACATTAGGAACACGTTCGAGTGAAAACTGTTTTGTCGCAGAAACCTTATTTTTACACGCTTCACACTTGTAGCCCATGCCCTCCAAACTTTCGCGAGCAAAATACCCCTCCATAGCCTCCTCAACCGTATCAGCCTTGCGTATATCAAGCATCAGATCTTGGAAATGCTGAAAAGTTACCGATACATGATTGCACAGCGCACAACGTACAGCGGAACGTAAATAGCCGCCGAGTATTTGATTCAGCGGCGTCGTTTCTTTGCTGTACTGATCGAGTTCCTTAAAATTGCGACAGCGTGTAAGGTATGACTTTTCCATAGCATCGATAAGATATCGCAAAAATTCGTGTGCGTCCTCTTGCCGTCCCATGACCAAATGCTTGCAAATAGCTTTAAGCTTCGAATAGACAAAGGAAGGTCGAATGGCCGATTGACTACTTTGTGATGCTTGCAGTGTTTTGGCCATGGCGCAGATTATACAGCCGGTATTAGCGGAATCGCAATGCTCCATATGCTGTGTGTCGGAAACAAGCCAATTTGCCATGGAGGGTACGTGAAAGAGCGCCTGCAGAGTCGAGTTCAGGAAACAAGTGTTTCCGATGTTCATCATGCCGACGCCGACTTGCCACTTTTGTTGCGAACTCTTCCAGCCGATGCTAACGTTTTCGCGTGCATACAGAACGCATTTCGGTTGTGGCATTTTAATGAGATTCGGGTTGCTTCGCTTAATTTCATTGCCATTGGCATCTGTAATTGAATCAAAGAAATATAATAATAATTATTAGTTTAAATTTTTTAATTTTTAAACGACTCTAATAAGAGTTTAGTCCGTTCTTCAATAAATTAAGAAAAATATTCAAAGATAACTTACCTCGCTTAATAAATTTTGTCCACTTCTTCACCATTTTTAAGAGCTTTTAATAAACGAAGTTGATTAGTTATTAGGACTGAGTATGTTAAAGGATATTTAAAGAATGATCAGAATTCGATTGAACTACTGCTTTTATAAGCCTTACCATGCCTTTTTATATACGCAGGTACCTGTGAAGGCATTTGATCGGAAATTTTCCACTGCTTAATCTGATTCAAAAAAAAGGATCCAAACGAAAATCGTTACCTGTTTGAATTTGTAAGTTTTGCAAACGATAATTAGAAACATTACCCGTAATTCTTCAATAGTGGTCTGTGTTTGTGAAATTCTATGGTACGGAAACATAATAATACTAGGTCATAAAATAAAAAAATATAAAAAAGTTAGGTTCATTCTCATACTTTCTGCCAGGGGAAAATTTCCTACTCGAAGCGAATAAATGGTAGTTACCCTGTTGAAAGTGTCTTCACGTACATAAAAAATCACATAATCAATATTTTAGCGAGTTTAAGCAAGATTTTAAATTTTTGAGGAAAAATATTATAACTTGATTCAAGACAGTTTAGTATTGATCTGTTGAGGGGAAAAACAAAATTTTGTCTCTGCATTGTTGTTTTATCGGTATATAACCATAAACTCGTATATCACATCGAATTAAAGTTTCCTTTGATTTGTTGTCAATATGCAAGTTATATACAACATAAAAATATAAATTTTTTTATATATGTTCATGTAATAATAAAGTTTTTTTTGACTCTTATTTAATTAACAGAAGAGTAAAATTACCAACAGCAGCACAAGGCTCATCTCGCAACGTAAACAAATAATCATACATACATATTTAATTTATTTTCGTATTTTTATTAAAATCTTTAACGATAAACAATATTAATTGAATTTAAGAATATTTAAGATAGATTAATATACATATAAACTAATTAGAAATTGTAAACAGCTTCCGCTCTGGTAAAACTACTCAAATCCATGATGTGAAGAGGTAACCATTTTGTTCTAGTACTTCTTGGTATCAGCCACTGGTTTAAGTAGTAGAGCGTAGTAAGTGCGGTGTATCCAACTCATAGAAAATTATATATGCGTTGGTATTGCAAACATTTTGCTCTGAAATCGGTCGCACATTGCTGTCGTCATAATTGTAGTAGGTGCCCGATTCGGTCAAGCCGATGGCAGTATAGTGGCCACAGTGCTGTGACGCACCCAGATGTGTTACCATTGCCACCAGCTTGTAGCTTAGCTGTTCGCCACTACTGATCCCTTTGGTCCCAGCGCTCGATTGTTTGTGGGATGCGAATTTTGCTAGATTAAGTCGCGGGTTTATGGTAATCCGTTTATTTAGTTTGGTTCCGGTTGCTGAGAACCTTTTGAGCTGGATACAGAGTACATTAGGAACACGTTCGAGTGAAAACTGTTTTGTTGCAGAAACCTTATTTTTACACGCTTCACACTTGTAGCCCATGCCCTCCAAACTTTCGCGAGCAAAATACCCCTCCATAGCCTCCTCAACCGTATCAGCCTTGCGTATATCAAGCATCAGATCTTGGAAATGCTGAAAAGTTACCGATACATGATTGCACAGCGCACAACGTACAGCGGAACGTAAATAGCCGCCGAGTATTTGATTCAGCGGCGTCGTTTCTTTGCTGTACTGATCGAGTTCCTTAAAATTGCGACAGCGTGTAAGGTATGACTTTTCCATAGCATCGATAAGATATCGCAAAAATTTGTGTGCGTCCTCTTGCCGTCCCATGACCAAATGCTTGCAAATAGCTTTAAGCTTCGAATAGACAAAGGAAGGTCGAATGGCCGATTGACTACTTTGTGATGCTTGCAGTGTTTTGGCCATGGCGCAGATTATACAGCCGGTATTAGCGGAATCGCAATGCTCCATATGCTGTGTGTCGGAAACAAGCCAATTTGCCATGGAGGGTACGTGAAAGAGCGCCTGCAGAGTCGAGTTCAGGAAACAAGTGTTTCCGATGTTCATCATGCCGACGCCGACTTGCCACTTTTGTTGCGAACTCTTCCAGCCGATGCTAACGTTTTCGCGTGCATACAGAACGCATTTCGGTTGTGGCATTTTAATGAGATTCGGGTTGCTTCGCTTAATTTCATTGCCATTGGCATCTGTAATTGAATCAAAGAAATATAATAATAATTATTAGTTTAAATTTTTTCATTTTTAAACGACTCTAATAAGAGTTTAGTCCGTTCTTCAATAAATCAAGAAAAATATTCAAAGATAACTTACCTCGCTTAATAAATTTTGTCCACTTCTTCACCATTTTTAAGAGCTCTTAATAAACGAAGTTGATTAGTTATTAGGACTGAGTATGTTAAAGGATATTTAAAGAATGATCAGAATTCGATTGAACTGCTGCTTTTATAAGCCTTACCATGCCTTTTTATATACGCAGGTACCTGTGAAGGCATTTGATCGGTAATTTTCCACTGCTTAATCTGATTCAAAAAAAGGATCCAAACGAAAATCGTTACCTGTTTGAATTTGTAAGTTTTGCAAACGATAATTAGAAACATTTCCCGTAATTCTTCAATAGTGGTCTGTGTTTGTGAAATTTTATGGTACGGAAACATAATAATACTAGGTCATAAAATAAAAAAAAATAAAAAAAAGTTAGGTTCATTCTCATACTTTCTGCCAGGAGAAAATTTCATATTCGAAGCGAATAAATGGTAGTTACCCTGTTGAAAGTGTCTTCAAGTACATAAAAAATCACATAATCAATATTTTAGCGAGTTTAAGCAAGATTTTAAATTTTTGAGGAAAAATAACTTGATCCAAGACAGTTTAGTATTGATCTGTTGAGGGGAAAAACAAAATGTTGTCTCTGCATTGTTGTTTTATCGGTATATAACCATAAACTCGTATATCACATCGAATTAAAGTTTCCTTTGATTTGTTGTCAATATGCAAGTTATATACAACATAAAAATATAAATTTTTTTATAAATGTTCATGTAATAAGAAAGTTGTTTTTGACTCTTATTTAATTAACAGAAGAGTAAAATTACCAACAGCAGCACAAGGCTCATCTCGCAACGTAAACAAATAATCATACATACATATTTAATTGATTTTCGTATTTTTATTAAAATCTTTAACGGTAAACAATATTAATTGAATTTAAGAATATATAAGATAGATTAATATACATATAAACTAATTTATATAAATTGTAAACAGCTTCCGCTCTAGTAAAACTACTCAAATCCATGAAGTACTAGAACAAAATGGTTTTGTTCTAGTACTTCTTGGTATCAGCCACTGGTTTAAGTAGTAGAGCGTAGTAAGTGCGGTGTATCCAACTCATAGAAAATTATATATGCGTTGGTATTGCAAACATTTTGCTCTGAAATCGGTCGCACATTGCTGTCGTCATAATTGTAGTAGGTGCCCGATTCGGTCAAGCCGATGGTAGTATAGTGGCCACAGTGCTGTGACGCACCCAGATGTGTTACCATTGCCACCAGCTTGTAGCTTAGCTGTTCGCCACTACTGATCCCTTTGGTCCCAGCGCTCGATTGTTTGTGGGATGCGAATTTTGCTAGATTAAGTCGCGGGTTTATGGTAATCCGTTTATTTAGTTTGGTTCCGGTTGCTGAGAACCTTTTGAGCTGGATACAGAGTACATTAGGAACACGTTCGAGTGAAAACTGTTTTGTCGCAGAAACCTTATTTTTACACGCTTCACACTTGTAGCCCATGCCCTCCAAACTTTCGCGAGCAAAATACCCCTCCATAGCCTCCTAAACCGTATCAGCCTTGCGAATATCAAGCATCAGATCTTGGAAATGCTGAAAAGTTACCGATACATGATTGCACAGCGCACAACGTACAGCGGAACGTAAATAGCCGCCGAGTATTTGATTCATCGGCGTTGTTTCTTTGCTGTACTGATCGAGTTCCTTAAAATTGCGACAGCGTGTAAGGTATGACTTTTCCATAGCATCGATAAGATATCGCAAAAATTCGTGTGCGTCCTCTTGCCGTCCCATGACTAAATGCTTGCAAATAGCTTTAAGCTTCGAATAGACAGATGCTTGCAGTGTCTTGGCCATGGCGCAGATTATACAGCCGGTATTAGCGGAATCGCAATGCTCCATATGCTGTGTGTCGGAAACAAGCCAATTTGCCATGGAGGGTACGTGAAAGAGCGCCTGCAGAGTCGAGTTCAGGAAACAAGTGTTTCCGATGTTCATCATGCCGACGCCGACTTGCCACTTTTGTTGCGAACTCTTCCAGCCGATGCTAACGTTTTCGCGTGCATACAGAACGCATTTCGGTTGTGGCATTTTAATGAGATTCGGGTTGCTCCGCTTAATTTCATTGCCATTGGCATCTGTAATTGAATCAAAGAAATATAATAATAATTATTAGTTTAAATTTTTTCATTTTTAAACGACTCTAATAAGAGTTTAGTCCGTTCTTCAATAAATTAAGAAAAATATTCAAAGATAACTTACCTCGCTTAATAAATTTTGTCCACTTCTTCACCATTTTTAAGAGCTTTTAATAAACGAAGTTGATTAGTTATTATGACTGAGTATGTTAAAGGATATTTAAAGAATGATCAGAATTCGATTGAACTACTGATTTTATAAGCCTTACCATGCCTTTTTATATACGCAGGTACCTGTGAAGGCATTTGATCGGAAATTTTCCACTGCTTAATCTGATTCAAAAAAAGGATCCAAACGAAAATCGTTACCTGTTTGAATTTGTAAGTTTTGCAAACGATAATTAGAAACATTACCCGTAATTCTTCAATAGTGGTCTGTGTTTGTGAAATTCTATGGTCATAAAATAAAAAAATATAAAAAAGTTAATTTCATTCTCATACTTTCTGCCAGGGGAAAATTTCCTACTCGAAGCGAATAAATGGTAGTTACCCTGTTGAAAGTGTCTTCACGTACATAAAAAATCACATAATCAATATTTTAGCGAGTTTAAGCAAGATTTTAAATTTTTGAGGAAAAATATTATAACTTGATTCAAGACAGTTTAGTATTGATCTATTGAGGGGAAAAACAAAATTTTGTCTCTGCATTGTTGTTTTATCGGTATATAACCATAAACTCGTATATCACATCGAATTAAAGTTTCCTTTGATTTGTTGTCAATATGCAAGTTATATACAACATAAAAATATAATTTTTTTTATAATTGTTCATGTAATAATAAAGTTTTTTTTGACTCTTATTTAATTAACAGAAGAGTAAAATTACCAACAGCAGCACAAGGCTCATCTCGCAACGTAAACAAATAATCATACATACATATTTAATTTATTTTCGTATTTTTATTAAAATCTTTAACGGTAAACAATATTAATTGAATTTAAGAATATTTAAGATAGATTAATATACATATAAACTAATTATAAACTGTAAACAGCTTCCGCTCTCGTAAAACTACTCAAATCCATGATGTGGAGAGGTAACCATTTTGTTCTAGTACTTCTTGGTATCAGCCACTGGTTTAAGTAGTAGAGCGTAGTAAGTGCGGTGTATCCAACTCATAGAAAATTATATATGCGTTGGTATTGCAAACATTTTGCTCTGAAATCGGTCGCACATTGCTGTCGTCATAATTGTAGTAGGTGCCCGATTCGGTCAAGCCGATGGCAGTATAGTGGCCACAGTGCTGTGACGCACCCAGATGTGTTACCATTGCCACCAGCTTGTAGCTTAGCTGTTCGCCACTACTGATCCCTTTGGTCCCAGCGCTCGATTGTTTGTGGGATGCGAATTTTGCTAGATTAAGTCGCGGGTTTATGGTAATCCGTTTATTTAGTTTGGTTCCGGTTGCTGAGAACCTTTTGAGCTGGATACAGAGTACATTAGGAACACGTTCGAGTGAAAACTGTTTTGTCGCAGAAACCTTATTTTTACACGCTTCACACTTGTAGCCCATGCCCTCCAAACTTTCGCGAGCAAAATACCCCTCCATAGCCTCCTCAACCGTATCAGCCTTGCGTATATCAAGCATCAGATCTTGGAAATGCTGAAAAGTTACCGATACATGATTGCACAACGCACAACGTACAGCGGAACGTAAATAGCCGCCGAGTATTTGATTCAGCGGCGTTGTTTCTTTGCTGTACTGATCGAGTTCCTTAAAATTGCGACAGCGTGTAAGGTATGACTTTTCCATAGCATCGATAAGATATCGCAAAAATTCGTGTGCGTCCTCTTGCCGTCCCATGACCAAATGCTTGCAAATAGCTTTAAGCTTCGAATAGACAAAGGAAGGTCGAATGGCCGATTGACTACTTTGTGATGCTTGCAGTGTCTTGGCCATGGCGCAGATTATACAGCCGGTATTAGCGGAATCGCAATGCTCCATATGCTGTGTGTCGGAAACAAGCCAATTTGCCATGGAGGGTACGTGAAAGAGCGCCTGCAGAGTCGAGTTCAGGAAACAAGTGTTTCCGATGTTCATCATGCCGACGCCGACTTGCCACTTTTGTTGCGAACTCTTCCAGCCGATGCTAACGTTTTCGCGTGCATACAGAACGCATTTCGGTTGTGGCATTTTAATGAGATTCGGGTTGCTCCGCTTAATTTCATTGCCATTGGCATCTGTAATTGAATCAAAGAAATATAATAATAATTATTAGTTTAAATTTTTTCATTTTTAAACGACTCTAATAAGAGTTTAGTCCGTCCTTCAATAAATCAAGAAAAATATTCAAAGATAACTTACCTCGCTTAATAAATTTTGTCCACTTCTTCACCATTTTTAAGAGCTCTTAATAAACGAAGTTGATTAGTTATTAGGATTGAGTATGTTAAAGGATATTTAAAGAATGATCAGAATTCGATTGAACTACTGCTTTTATAAGCCTTACCATGCCTTTTTATATACGCAGGTACCTGTGAAGGCATTTGATCGGTAATTTTCCACTGCTTAATCTGATTCAAAAAAAGGATCCAAACGAAAATCGTTACCTGTTTGTATTTGTAAGTTTTGCAAACGATAATTAGAAACATTACCCGTAATTCTTCAATAGTGGTCTGTGTTTGTGAAATTCTATGGTACGGAAACATAATAATACTAGGTCATAAAATAAAAAAATATAAAAAAGTTAGGTTCATTCTCATACTTTCTGCCAGGGGAAAATTTCCTACTCGAAGCGAATAAATGGTAGTTACCCTGTTGAAAGTGTCTTCACGTACATAAAAAATCACATAATCAATATTTTAGCGAGTTTAAGCAAGATTTTAAATTTTTGAGGAAAAATATTATAACTTGATTCAAGACAGTTTAGTATTGATCTGTTGAGGGGAAAAACAAAATGTTGTCTCTGCATTGTTGTTTTATCGGTATATAACCATAAACTCGTATATCACATCGAATTAAAGTTTCCTTTGATTTGTTGTCAATATGCAAGTTATATACAACATAAAAATATAAATTTTTTTATAAATGTTCATGTAATAATAAAGTTTTTTTTGACTCTTATTTAATTAACAGAAGAGTAAAATTACCAACAGCAGCACAAGGCTCATCTCGCAACGTAAACAAATAATCATACATACATATTTAATTTATTTTCGTATTTTTATTAAAATCTTTAACGGTAAACAATATTAATTGAATTTAAGAATATTTAAGATAGATTAATATACATATAAACTAATTATAAATTGTAAACAGCTTCCGCTCTGGTAAAACTACTCAAATCCATGATGTGGAGAGGTAACCATTTTGTTCTAGTACTTCTTGGTATCAGCCACTGGTTTAAGTAGTAGAGCGTAGTAAGTGCGGTGTATCCAACTCATAGAAAATTATATATGCGTTGGTATTGCAAACATTTTGATCTGAAATCGGTCGCACATTGCTGTCGTCATAATTGTAGTAGGTGCCCGATTCGGTCAAGCCGATGGCAGTATAGTGGCCACAGTGCTGTGACGCACCCAGATGTGTTACCATTGCCACCAGCTTGTAGCTTAGCTGTTCGCCACTACTGATCCCTTTAGTCCAAGCGCTCGATTGTTTGTGGGATGCGAATTTTGCTAGATTAAGTCGCGGGTTTATGGTAATCCGTTTATTTAGTTTGGTTCCGGTTGCTGAGAACCTTTTGAGCTGGATACAGAGTACATTAGGAACACGTTCGAGTGAAAACTGTTTTGTCGCAGAAACCTTATTTTTACACGCTTCACACTTGTAGCCCATGCCCTCCAAACTTTCACGAGCAAAATACCCCTCCATAGCCTCCTCAACCGTATCAGCCTTGCGTATATCAAGCATCAGATCTTGGAAATGCTGAAAAGTTACCGATACATGATTGCACAGCGCACAACGTACAGCGGAACGTAAATAGCCGCCGAGTATTTGATTCAGCGGCGTTGTTTCTTTGCTGTACTGATCGAGTTCCTTAAAATTGCGACAGCGTGTAAGGTATGACTTTTCCATAGCATCGATAAGATATCGCAAAAATTCGTGTGCGTCTTCTTGCCGTCCCATGACCAAATGCTTGCAAATAGCTTTAAGCTTCGAATAGACAAAGGAAGGTCGAATGGCCGATTGACTACTTTGTGATGCTTGCAGTGTTTTGGCCATGGCGCAGATTATACAGCCGGTATTAGCGGAATCGCAATGCTCCATATGCTGTGTGTCGGAAACAAGCCAATTTGCCATGGAGGGTACGTGAAAGAGCGCCTGCAGAGTCGAGTTCAGGAAACAAGTGTTTCCGATGTTCATCATGCCGACGCCGACTTGCCACTTTTGTTGCGAACTCTTCCAGCCGATGCTAACGTTTTCGCGTGCATACAGAACGCGTTTCGGTTATGGCATTTTAATGAGATTCGGGTTGCTTCGCTTAATTTCATTGCCATTGGCATCTGTAATTGAATCAAAGAAATATAATAATAATTATTAGTTTAAATTTTTTCATTTTTAAACGACTCTAATAAGAGTTTAGTCCGTTCTTCAATAAATTAAGAAAAATATTCAAAGATAACTTACCTCGCTTAATAAATTTTGTCCACTTCTTCACCATTTTTAAGAGCTCTTAATAAACGAAGTTGATTAGTTATTAGGACTGAGTATGTTAAAGGATATTTAAAGAATGATCAGAATTCGATTGAACTACTGCTTTTATAAGCCTTACCATGCCTTTTTATATACGCAGGTACCTGTGAAGGCATTTGATCGGAAATTTTCCACTGCTTAATCTGATTCAAAAAAAGGATCCAAACGAAAATCGTTACCTGTTTGAATTTGTAAGTTTTGCAAACGATAATTAGAAACATTACCCGTAATTCTTCAATAGTGGTCTGTGTTTGTGAAATTCTATGGTACGGAAACATAATAATACTAGGTCATAAAATAAAAAAATATAAAAAAGTTAGGTTCATTCTCATACTTTCTGCCAGGGGAAAATTTCCTACTCGAAGCGAATAAATGGTAGTTACCCTGTTGAAAGTGTCTTCACGTACATAAAAATCACATAATCAATATTTTAGCGAGTTTAAGCAAGATTTTAAATTTTTGAGGAAAAATATTATAACTTGATTCAAGACAGTTTAGTATTGATCTGTTGAGGGGAAAAACAAAATTTTGTCTCTGCATTGTTGTTTTATCGGTATATAACCATAAACTCGTATATCACATCGAATTAAAGTTTCCTTTGTTTTGTTGTCAATATGCAAGTTATATACAACATAAAAATATAAATTTTTTTATAAATGTTCATGTAATAATAAAGTTTTTTTTGACTCTTATTTAATCAACAGAAGAGTAAAATTACCAACAGCAGCACAAGGCTCATCTCGCAACGTAAACAAATAATCATACATACATATTTAATTTATTTTCGTATTTTTATTAAAATCTTTAACGGTAAACAATATTAATTGAATTTAAGAATATATAAGATAGATTAATATACATATAAACTAATTATAAATTGTAAACAGCTTCCGCTCTGGTAAAACTACTCAAATCCATAATGTGGAGAGGTAACCATTTTGTTCTAGTACTTCTTGGTATCAGCCACTGGTTTAAGTAGTAGAGCGTAGTAAGTGCGGTGTATCCAACTCATAGAAAATTATATATGCGTTGGTATTGCAAACATTTTGCTCTGAAATCGGTCGCACATTGCTGTCGTCATAATTGTAGTAGGTGCCCGATTCGGTCAAGCCGATGGCAGTATAGTGGCCACAGTGCTGTGACGCACCCAGATGTGTTACCATTGCCACCAGCTTGTAGCTTAGCTGTTCGCCACTACTGATCCCTTTGGTCCCAGCGCTCGATTGTTTGTGGGATGCGAATTTTGCTAGATTAAGTCGCGGGTTTATGGTAATCCGTTTATTTAGTTTGGTTCCGGTTGCTGAGAACCTTTTGAGCTGGATACAGAGTACATTAGGAACACGTTCGAGTGAAAACTGTTTTGTCGCAGAAACCTTATTTTTACACGCTTCACACTTGTAGCCCATGCCCTCCAAACTTTCGCGAGCAAAATACCCCTCCATAGCCTCCTCAACCGTATCAGCCTTGCGTATATCAAGCATCAGATCTTGGAAATGCTGAAAAGTTACCGATACATGATTGCACAACGCACAACGTACAGCGGAACGTAAATAGCCGCCGAGTATTTGATTCAGCGGCGTTGTTTCTTTGCTGTACTGATCGAGTTCCTTAAAATTGCGACAGCGTGTAAGGTATGACTTTTCCATAGCATCGATAAGATATCGCAAAAATTCGTGTGCGTCCTCTTGCCGTCCCATGACCAAATGCTTGCAAATAGCTTTAAGCTTCGAATAGACAAAGGAAGGTCGAATGGCCGATTGACTACTTTGTGATGCTTGCAGTGTCTTGGCCATGGCGCAGATTATACAGCCGGTATTAGCGGAATCGCAATGCTCCATATGCTGTGTGTCGGAAACAAGCCAATTTGCCATGGAGGGTACGTGAAAGAGCGCCTGCAGAGTCGAGTTCAGGAAACAAGTGTTTCCGATGTTCATCATGCCGACGCCGACTTGCCACTTTTGTTGCGAACTCTTCCAGCCGATGCTAACGTTTTCGCGTGCATACAGAACGCATTTCGGTTGTGGCATTTTAATGAGATTCGGGTTGCTCCGCTTAATTTCATTGCCATTGGCATCTGTAATTGAATCAAAGAAATATAATAATAATTATTAGTTTAAATTTTTTCATTTTTAAACGACTCTAATAAGAGTTTAGTCCGTCCTTCAATAAATCAAGAAAAATATTCAAAGATAACTTACCTCGCTTAATAAATTTTGTCCACTTCTTCACCATTTTTAAGAGCTCTTAATAAACGAAGTTGATTAGTTATTAGGATTGAGTATGTTAAAGGATATTTAAAGAATGATCAGAATTCGATTGAACTACTGCTTTTATAAGCCTTACCATGCCTTTTTATATACGCAGGTACCTGTGAAGGCATTTGATCGGTAATTTTCCACTGCTTAATCTGATTCAAAAAAAGGATCCAAACGAAAATCGTTACCTGTTTGTATTTGTAAGTTTTGCAAACGATAATTAGAAACATTACCCGTAATTCTTCAATAGTGGTCTGTGTTTGTGAAATTCTATGGTACGGAAACATAATAATACTAGGTCATAAAATAAAAAAATATAAAAAAGTTAGGTTCATTCTCATACTTTCTGCCAGGGGAAAATTTCCTACTCGAAGCGAATAAATGGTAGTTACCCTGTTGAAAGTGTCTTCACGTACATAAAAAATCACATAATCAATATTTTAGCGAGTTTAAGCAAGATTTTAAATTTTTGAGGAAAAATATTATAACTTGATTCAAGACAGTTTAGTATTGATCTGTTGAGGGGAAAAACAAAATGTTGTCTCTGCATTGTTGTTTTATCGGTATATAACCATAAACTCGTATATCACATCGAATTAAAGTTTCCTTTGATTTGTTGTCAATATGCAAGTTATATACAACATAAAAATATAAATTTTTTTATAAATGTTCATGTAATAATAAAGTTTTTTTTGACTCTTATTTAATTAACAGAAGAGTAAAATTACCAACAGCAGCACAAGGCTCATCTCGCAACGTAAACAAATAATCATACATACATATTTAATTTATTTTCGTATTTTTATTAAAATCTTTAACGGTAAACAATATTAATTGAATTTAAGAATATTTAAGATAGATTAATATACATATAAACTAATTATAAATTGTAAACAGCTTCCGCTCTGGTAAAACTACTCAAATCCATGATGTGGAGAGGTAACCATTTTGTTCTAGTACTTCTTGGTATCAGCCACTGGTTTAAGTAGTAGAGCGTAGTAAGTGCGGTGTATCCAACTCATAGAAAATTATATATGCGTTGGTATTGCAAACATTTTGATCTGAAATCGGTCGCACATTGCTGTCGTCATAATTGTAGTAGGTGCCCGATTCGGTCAAGCCGATGGCAGTATAGTGGCCACAGTGCTGTGACGCACCCAGATGTGTTACCATTGCCACCAGCTTGTAGCTTAGCTGTTCGCCACTACTGATCCCTTTAGTCCAAGCGCTCGATTGTTTGTGGGATGCGAATTTTGCTAGATTAAGTCGCGGGTTTATGGTAATCCGTTTATTTAGTTTGGTTCCGGTTGCTGAGAACCTTTTGAGCTGGATACAGAGTACATTAGGAACACGTTCGAGTGAAAACTGTTTTGTCGCAGAAACCTTATTTTTACACGCTTCACACTTGTAGCCCATGCCCTCCAAACTTTCACGAGCAAAATACCCCTCCATAGCCTCCTCAACCGTATCAGCCTTGCGTATATCAAGCATCAGATCTTGGAAATGCTGAAAAGTTACCGATACATGATTGCACAGCGCACAACGTACAGCGGAACGTAAATAGCCGCCGAGTATTTGATTCAGCGGCGTTGTTTCTTTGCTGTACTGATCGAGTTCCTTAAAATTGCGACAGCGTGTAAGGTATGACTTTTCCATAGCATCGATAAGATATCGCAAAAATTCGTGTGCGTCTTCTTGCCGTCCCATGACCAAATGCTTGCAAATAGCTTTAAGCTTCGAATAGACAAAGGAAGGTCGAATGGCCGATTGACTACTTTGTGATGCTTGCAGTGTTTTGGCCATGGCGCAGATTATACAGCCGGTATTAGCGGAATCGCAATGCTCCATATGCTGTGTGTCGGAAACAAGCCAATTTGCCATGGAGGGTACGTGAAAGAGCGCCTGCAGAGTCGAGTTCAGGAAACAAGTGTTTCCGATGTTCATCATGCCGACGCCGACTTGCCACTTTTGTTGCGAACTCTTCCAGCCGATGCTAACGTTTTCGCGTGCATACAGAACGCGTTTCGGTTATGGCATTTTAATGAGATTCGGGTTGCTTCGCTTAATTTCATTGCCATTGGCATCTGTAATTGAATCAAAGAAATATAATAATAATTATTAGTTTAAATTTTTTCATTTTTAAACGACTCTAATAAGAGTTTAGTCCGTTCTTCAATAAATTAAGAAAAATATTCAAAGATAACTTACCTCGCTTAATAAATTTTGTCCACTTCTTCACCATTTTTAAGAGCTCTTAATAAACGAAGTTGATTAGTTATTAGGACTGAGTATGTTAAAGGATATTTAAAGAATGATCAGAATTCGATTGAACTACTGCTTTTATAAGCCTTACCATGCCTTTTTATATACGCAGGTACCTGTGAAGGCATTTGATCGGAAATTTTCCACTGCTTAATCTGATTCAAAAAAAGGATCCAAACGAAAATCGTTACCTGTTTGAATTTGTAAGTTTTGCAAACGATAATTAGAAACATTACCCGTAATTCTTCAATAGTGGTCTGTGTTTGTGAAATTCTATGGTACGGAAACATAATAATACTAGGTCATAAAATAAAAAAATATAAAAAAGTTAGGTTCATTCTCATACTTTCTGCCAGGGGAAAATTTCCTACTCGAAGCGAATAAATGGTAGTTACCCTGTTGAAAGTGTCTTCACGTACATAAAAATCACATAATCAATATTTTAGCGAGTTTAAGCAAGATTTTAAATTTTTGAGGAAAAATATTATAACTTGATTCAAGACAGTTTAGTATTGATCTGTTGAGGGGAAAAACAAAATTTTGTCTCTGCATTGTTGTTTTATCGGTATATAACCATAAACTCGTATATCACATCGAATTAAAGTTTCCTTTGTTTTGTTGTCAATATGCAAGTTATATACAACATAAAAATATAAATTTTTTTATAAATGTTCATGTAATAATAAAGTTTTTTTTGACTCTTATTTAATCAACAGAAGAGTAAAATTACCAACAGCAGCACAAGGCTCATCTCGCAACGTAAACAAATAATCATACATACATATTTAATTTATTTTCGTATTTTTATTAAAATCTTTAACGGTAAACAATATTAATTGAATTTAAGAATATATAAGATAGATTAATATACATATAAACTAATTATAAATTGTAAACAGCTTCCGCTCTGGTAAAACTACTCAAATCCATAATGTGGAGAGGTAACCATTTTGTTCTAGTACTTCTTGGTATCAGCCACTGGTTTAAGTAGTAGAGCGTAGTAAGTGCGGTGTATCCAACTCATAGAAAATTATATATGCGTTGGTATTGCAAACATTTTGCTCTGAAATCGGTCGCACATTGCTGTCGTCATAATTGTAGTAGGTGCCCGATTCGGTCAAGCCGATGGCAGTATAGTGGCCACAGTGCTGTGACGCACCCAGATGTGTTACCATTGCCACCAGCTTGTAGCTTAGCTGTTCGCCACTACTGATCCCTTTGGTCCCAGCGCTCGATTGTTTGTGGGATGCGAATTTTGCTAGATTAAGTCGCGGGTTTATGGTAATCCGTTTATTTAGTTTGGTTCCGGTTGCTGAGAACCTTTTGAGCTGGATACAGAGTACATTAGGAACACGTTCGAGTGAAAACTGTTTTGTCGCAGAAACCTTATTTTTACACGCTTCACACTTGTAGCCCATGCCCTCCAAACTTTCGCGAGCAAAATACGCCTCCATAGCCTCCTCAACCGTATCAGCCTTGCGTATATCAAGCATCAGATCTTGGAAATGCTGAAAAGTTACCGATACATGATTGCACAGCGCACAACGTACAGTGGAACGTAAATAGCCGCCGAGTATTTGATTCAGCGGCGTTGTTTCTTTGCTGTACTGATCGAGTTCCTTAAAATTGCGACAGCGTGTAAGGTATGACTTTTCCATAGCATCGATAAGATATCGCAAAAATTCGTGTGCGTCCTCTTGCCGTCCCATGACCAAATGCTTGCAAATAGCTTTAAGCTTCGAATAGACAAAGGAAGGTCGAATGGCCGATTGACTACTTTGTGATGCTTGCAGTGTTTTGGCCATGGCGCAGATTATACAGCCGGTATTAGCGGAATCGCAATGCTCCATATGCTGTGTGTCGGAAACAAGCCAATTTGCCATGGAGGGTACGTGAAAGAGCGCCTGCAGAGTCGAGTTCAGGAAACAAGTGTTTCCGATGTTCATCATGCCGACGCCGACTTGCCACTTTTGTTGCGAACTCTTCCAGCCGATGCTAACGTTTTCGCGTGCATACAGAACGCATTTCGGTTGTGGCATTTTAATGAGATTCGGGTTGCTTCGCCTAATTTCATTGCCATTGGCATCTGTAATTGAATCAAAGAAATATAATAATAATTATTAGTTTAATTTTTTCATTTTTAAACGACTCTAATAAAAGTTTAGTCCGTTCTTTAATAAATTAAGAAAAATATTCAAAGATTACTTACCTCGCTTAATAAATTTTGTCCACTTCTTCACCATTTTTAAGAGCTCTTAATAAACGAAGTTGATTAGTTATTAGGACTGAGTATGTTAAAAGATATTTAAAGAATGATCAGAATTCGATTGAACTACTGCTTTTATAAGCCTTACCATGCCTTTTTATATACGCAGGTACCTGTGAAGGCATTTGATCGGAAATTTTCCACTGCCTAATCTGATTCAAAAAAAGGATCCAAACGAAAATCGTTACCTGTTTGAATTTGTAAGTTTTGCAAACGATAATTAGAAACATTACCCGTAATTCTTCAATAGTGGTCTGTGTTTGTGAAATTCTATGGTACGGAAACATAATAATACTAGGTCATAAAATAAAAAAATATAAAAAAGTTAGGTTCATTCTCATACTTTCTGCCAGGGGAAAATTTCCTACTCGAAGCGAATAAATGGTAGTTACCCTGTTGAAAGTGTCTTCACGTACATTAAAAATCACATAATCAATATTTTAGCGAGTTTAAGCAAGATTTTAAATTTTTGAGGAAAAATATTATAACTTGATTCAAGACAGTTTAGTATTGATCTGTTGAGGGGAAAAACAAAATTTTGTCTCTGCATTGTTGTTTTATCGGTATATAACCATAAACTCGTATATCACATCGAATTAAAGTTTCCATTGATTTGTTATCAATATGCAAGTTATATACAACATAAAAATATAAATTTTTTTATAATTGTTCATGTAATAATAAAGTTTTTTTTTACTCTTATTTAATTAACAGAAGAGTAAAATTACTTTTTATATACGCAGGTACCTGTGAAGGCATTTGATCGGAAATTTTCCACTGCCTAATCTGATTCAAAAAAAGGATCCAAACGAAAATCGTTACCTGTTTGAATTTGTAAGTTTTGCAAACGATAATTAGAAACATTACCCGTAATTCTTCAATAGTGGTCTGTGTTTGTGAAATTCTATGGTACGGAAACATAATAATACTAGGTCATAAAATAAAAAAATATAAAAAAGTTAGGTTCATTCTCATACTTTCTGCCAGGGGAAAATTTCCTACTCGAAGCGAATAAATGGTAGTTACCCTGTTTAAAGTGTCTTCACGTACATTAAAAATCACATAATCAATATTTTAGCGAGTTTAAGCAAGATTTTAAATTTTTGAGGAAAAATATTATAACTTGATTCAAGACAGTTTAGTATTGATCTGTTGAGGGGAAAAACAAAATTTTGTCTCTGCATTGTTGTTTTATCGGTATATAACCATAAACTCGTATATCACATCGAATTAAAGTTTCCATTGATTTGTTATCAATATGCAAGTTATATACAACATAAAAATATAAATTTTTTTATAATTGTTCATGTAATAATAAAGTTTTTTTTGACTCTTATTTAATTAACAGAAGAGTAAAATTACCAACAGCAGCACAAGGCTCATCTCGCAACGTAAACAAATAATCATACATACATATTTAATTTATTTTCGTATTTTTATTAAAATCTTTAACGATAAACAATATTAATTGAATTTAAGAATATTTAAGATAGATTAATATACATATAAACTAATTATAAATTGTAAACAGCTTACGCTCTGGTAAAACTACTCAAATCCATGATGTGAAGAGGTAACCATTTTGTTCTAGTACTTCTTGGTATCAGCCACTGGTTTAAGTAGTAGAGCGTAGTAAGTGCGGTGTATCCAACTCATAGAAAATTATATATGCGTTGGTATTGCAAACATTTTGCTCTGAAATCGGTCGCACATTGCTGTCGTCATAATTGTAGTAGGTGCCCGATTCGGTCAAGCCGATGGCAGTATAGTGGCCACAGTGCTGTGACGCACCCAGATGTGTTACCATTGCCACCAGCTTGTAGCTTAGCTGTTCGCCACTACTGATCCCTTTGGTCCCAGCGCTCGATTGTTTGTGGGATGCGAATTTTGCTAGATTAAGTCGCGGGTTTATGGTAATCCGTTTATTTAGTTTGGTTCCGGTTGCTGAGAACCTTTTGAGCTGGATACAGAGTACATTAGGAACACGTTCGAGTGAAAACTGTTTTGTCGCAGAAACCTTATTTTTACACGCTTCACACTTGTAGCCCATGCCCTCCAAACTTTCGCGAGCAAAATACCCCTCCATAGCCTCCTCAACCGTATCAGCCTTGCGTATATCAAGCATCAGATCTTGGAAATGCTGAAAAGTTACCGATACATGATTGCACAGCGCACAACGTACAGCGGAACGTAAATAGCCGCCGAGTATTTGATTCAGCGGCGTTGTTTCTTTGCTGTACTGATCGAGTTCCTTAAAATTGCGACAGCGTGTAAGGTATGACTTTTCCATAGCATCGATAAGATATCGCAAAAATTCGTGTGCGTCCTCTTGCCGTCCCATGACCAAATGCTTGCAAATAGCTTTAAGCTTCGAATAGACAAAGGAAGGTCGAATGGCCGATTGACTACTTTGTGATGCTTGCAGTGTCTTGGCCATGGCGCAGATTATACAGCCGGTATTAGCGGAATCGCAATGCTCCATATGCTGTGTGTCGGAAACAAGCCAATTTGCCATGGAGGGTACGTGAAAGAGCGCCTGCAGAGTCGAGTTCAGGAAACAAGTGTTTCCGATGTTCATCATGCCGACACCGACTTGCCACTTTTGTTGCGAACTCTTCCAGCCGATGCTAACGTTTTCGCGTGCATACAGAACGCATTTCGGTTGTGGCATTTTAATGAGATTCGGGTTGCTTCGCTTAATTTCATTGCCATTGGCATCTGTAATTGAATCAAAGAAATATAATAATAATTATTAGTTTAAATTTTTTCATTTTTAAACGACTCTAATAAGAGTTTAGTCCGTTCTTCAATAAATTAAGAAAAATATTCAAAGATAACTTACCTCGCTTAATAAATTTTGTCCACTTCTTCACCATTTTTAAGAGCTCTTAATAAACGAAGTTGATTAGTTATTAGGACTGAGTAAGTTAAAGGATATTTAAAGAATGATCAGAATTCGATTGAACTACTGCTTTTATAAGCCTTACCATGCCTTTTTATATACGCAGGTACCTGTGAAGGCATTTGATCGGAAATTTTCCACTGCTTAATC
Source organism: Suillia variegata (assembly GCA_949127995.1). Classification (NCBI taxonomy): domain Eukaryota; kingdom Metazoa; phylum Arthropoda; class Insecta; order Diptera; family Heleomyzidae; genus Suillia; species Suillia variegata. Next base: position 16,034,431 of record OX421846.1, read on the forward strand.
TGATTCAAAAAAAGGATCCAAACGAAAATCGTTACCTGTTTGAATTTGTAAGTTTTGCAAACGATAATTAGAAACATTACCCGTAATTCTTCAATAGTGGTCTGTGTTTGTGAAATTCTATGGTACGGAAACATAATAATACTAGGTCATAAAATAAAAAAATATAAAAAAGTTAGGTTCATTCTCATACTTTCTGCCAGGGGAAAATTTCCTACTCGAAGCCAATAAATGGTAGTTACCCTGTTGAAAGTGTCTTCACGTACATAAAAAATCACATAATCAATATTTTAGCGAGTTTAAGCAAGATTTTAAATTTTTGAGGAAAAATATCATAACTTGATTCAAGACAGTTTAGTATTGATCTGTTGAGGGGAAAAACAAAATTTTGTCTCTGCATTGTTGTTTTATCGGTATATAACCATAAACTCGTATATCACATCGAATTAAAGTTTCCTTTGATTTGTTGTCAATATGCAAGTTATATACAACATAAAAATATAAATTTTTTTATAAATGTTCATGTAATAATAAAGTTTTTTTTGACTCTTATTTAATTAACAGAAGAGTAAAATTACCAACAGCAGCACAAGGCTCATCTCGCAACGTAAACAAATAATCATACATACATATTTAATTTATTTTCGTATTTTTATTAAAATCTTTAACGGTAAACAATATTAATTGAATTTAAGAATATATAAGATAGATTAATATACATATAAACTAATTATAAATTGTAAACAGCTTCCGCTCTGGTAAAACTACTCAAATCCATGATGTGGAGAGGTAACCATTTTGTTCTAGTACTTCTTGGTATCAGCGACTGGTTTAAGTAGTAGAGCGTAGTAAGTGCGGTGTATCCAACTCATAGAAAATTATATATGCGTTGGTATTGCAAACATTTTGCTCTGAAATCGGTCGCACATTGCTGTCGTCATAATTGTAGTAGGTGCCCGATTCGGTCAAGCCGATGGCAGTATAGTGGCCACAGTGCTGTGACGCACCCAGATGTGTTACCATTGCCACCAGCTTGTAGCTTAGCTGTTCGCCACTACTGATCCCTTTGGTCCCAGCGCTCGATTGTTTGTGGGATGCGAATTTTGCTAGATTAAGTCGCGGGTTTATGGTAATCCGTTTATTTAGTTTGGTTCCGGTTGCTGAGAACCTTTTGAGCTGGATACAGAGTACATTAGGAACACGTTCGAGTGAAAACTGTTTTGTCGCAGAAACCTTATTTTTACACGCTTCACACTTGTAGCCCATGCCCTCCAAACTTTCGCGAGCAAAATACCCCTCCATAGCCTCCTCAACCGTATCAGCCTTGCGTATATCAAGCATCAGATCTTGGAAATGCTGAAAAGTTACCGAAACATGATTGCACAGCGCACAACGTACAGCGGAACGTAAATAGCCGCCGAGTATTTGATTCAGCGGCGTTGTTTCTTTGCTGTACTGATCGAGTTCCTTAAAATTGCGACAGCGTGTAAGGTATGACTTTTCCATAGCATCGATAAGATATCGCAAAAATTCGTGTGCGTCCTCTTGCCGTCCATGACCAAATGCTTGCAAATAGCTTTAAGCTTCGAATAGACAAAGGAAGGTCGAATGGCCGATTGACTACTTTGTGATGCTTGCAGTGTCTTGGCCATGGCGCAGATTATACAGCCGGTATTAGCGGAATCGCAATGCTCCATATGCTGTGTGTCGGAAACAAGCCAATTTGCCATGGAGGGTACGTGAAAGAGCGCCTGCAGAGTCGAGTTCAGGAAACAAGTGTTTCCGATGTTCATCATGCCGACGCCGACTTGCCACTTTTGTTGCGAACTCTTCCAGCCGATGCTAACGTTTTCGCGTGCATACAGAACGCATTTCGGTTGTGGCATTTTAATGAGATTCGGGTTGCTTCGCTTAATTTCATTGCCATTGGCATCTGTAATTGAATCAAAGAAATATAATAATAATTATTAGTTTAAATTTTTTCATTTTTAAACGACTCTAATAAGAGTTTAGTCCGTTCTTCAATAAATTAAGAAAAATATTCAAAGATAACTTACCTCGCTTAATAAATTTTGTCCACTTCTTCACCATTTTTAAGAGCTCTTAATAAACGAAGTTGATTAGTTATTAGGACTGAGTAAGTTAAAGGATATTTAAAGAATGATCAGAATTCGATTGAACTACTGCTTTTATAAGCCTTACCATGCCTTTTTATATACGCAGGTACCTGTGAAGGCATTTGATCGGAAATTTTCCACTGCTTAATCTGATTCAAAAAAAGGATCCAAACGAAAATCGTTACCTGTTTGAATTTGTAAGTTTTGCAAACGATAATTAGAAACATTACCCGTAATTCTTCAATAGTGGTCTGTGTTTGTGAAATTCTATGGTACGGAAACATAATAATACTAGGTCATAAAATAAAAAAATATAAAAAAGTTAGGTTCATTCTCATACTTTCTGCCAGGGGAAAATTTCCTACTCGAAGCGAATAAATGGTAGTTACCCTGTTGAAAGTGTCTTCACGTACATAAAAAATCACATAATCAATATTTTAGCGAGTTTAAGCTAGATTTTAAATTTTTGAGGAAAAATATCATAACTTGATTCAAGACAGTTTAGTATTGATCTGTTGAGGGGAAAAACAAAATTTTGTCTCTGCATTGTTGTTTTATCGGTATATAACCATAAACTCGTATATTACATCGAATTAAAGTTTCCTTTGATTTGTTGTCAATATGCAAGTTATATACAACATAAAAATATAAATTTTTTTATAAATGTTCATGTAATAATAAAGTTTTTTTTGACTCTTATTTAATTAACAGAAGAGTAAAATTACCAACAGCAGCACAAGGCTCATCTCGCAACGTAAACAAATAATCATACATACATATTTAATTTATTTTCGTATTTTTATTAAAATCTTTAACGGTAAACAATATTAATTGAATTTAAGAATATATAAGATAGATTAATATACATATAAACTAATTATAAATTGTAAACAGCTTCCGCTCTGGTAAAACTACTCAAATCCATGATGTGGAGAGGTAACCATTTTGTTCTAGTACTTCTTGGTATCAGCGACTGGTTTAAGTAGTAGAGCGTAGTAAGTGCGGTGTATCCAACTCATAGAAAATTATATATGCGTTGGTATTGCAAACATTTTGCTCTGAAATCGGTCGCACATTGCTGTCGTCATAATTGTAGTAGGTGCCCGATTCGGTCAAGCCGATGGCAGTATAGTGGCCACAGTGCTGTGACGCACCCAGATGTGTTACCATTGCCACCAGCTTGTAGCTTAGCTGTTCGCCACTACTGATCCCTTTGGTCCCAGCGCTCGATTGTTTGTGGGATGCGAATTTTGCTAGATTAAGTCGCGGGTTTATGGTAATCCGTTTATTTAGTTTGGTTCCGGTTGCTGAGAACCTTTTGAGCTGGATACAGAGTACATTAGGAACACGTTCGAGTGAAAACTGTTTTGTCGCAGAAACCTTATTTTTACACGCTTCACACTTGTAGCCCATGCCCTCCAAACTTTCGCGAGCAAAATACCCCTCCATAGCCTCCTCAACCGTATCAGCCTTGCGTATATCAAGCATCAGATCTTGGAAATGCTGAAAAGTTACCGATACATGATTGCACAGCGCACAACGTACAGCGGAACGTAAATAGCCGCCGTGTATTTGATTCAGCGGCGTTGTTTCTTTGCTGTACTGATCGAGTTCCTTAAAATTGCGACAGCGTGTAAGGTATGACTTTTCCATAGCACCGATAAGATATAGCAAAAATTCGTGTGCGTCCTCTTGCCGTCCCATGACCAAATGCTTGCAAATAGCTTTAAGCTTCGAATAGACAAAGGAAGGTCGAATGGCCGATTGACTACTTTGTGATGCTTGCAGTGTCTTGGCCATGGCGCAGATTATACAGCCGGTATTAGCGGAATCGCAATGCTCCATATGCTGTGTGTCGGAAACAAGCCAATTTGCCATGGAGGGTACGTGAAAGAGCGCCTGCAGAGTCGAGTTCAGGAAACAAGTGTTTCCGATGTTCATCATGCCGACGCCGACTTGCCACTTTTGTTGCGAACTCTTCCAGCCGATGCTAACGTTTTCGCGTGCATACAGAACGCATTTCGGTTGTGGCATTTTAATGAGATTCGGGTTGCTTCGCTTAATTTCATTGCCATTGGCATCTGTAATTGAATCAAAGAAATATAATAATAATTATTAGTTTAAATTTTTTCATTTTTAAACGACTCTAATAAGAGTTTAGTCCGTTCTTCAATAAATCAAGAAAAATATTCAAAGATAACTTACCTCGCTTAATAAATTTTGTCCACTTCTTCACCATTTTTAAGAGCTCTTAATAAACGAAGTTGATTAGTTATTAGGACTGAGTATGTTAAAGGATATTTAAAGAATGATCAGAATTCGATTGAACTACTGCTTTTATAAGCCTTACCATGCCTTTTTATATACGCAGGTACCTGTGAAGGCATTTGATCGGTAATTTTCCACTGCTTAATCTGATTCAAAAAAAGGATCCAAACGAAAATCGTTACCTGTTTGTATTTGTAAGTTTTGCAAACGATAATTAGAAACATTACCCGTAATTCTTCAATAGTGGTCTGTGTTTGTGAAATTCTATGGTACGGAAACATAATAATACTAGGTCATAAAATAAAAAAATATAAAAAAGTTAGGTTCATTCTCATACTTTCTGCCAGGGGAAAATTTCCTACTCGAAGCGAATAAATGGTAGTTACCCTGTTGAAAGTGTCTTCACGTACATAAAAAATCACATGATCAATATTTTAGCGAGTTTAAGCAAGATTTTAAATTTTTGAGGAAAAATATCATAACTTGATTCAAGACAGTTTAGTATTGATCTGTTGAGGGGAAAAACAAAATTTTGTCTCTGCATTGTTGTTTTATCGGTATATAACCATAAACTCGTATATCACATCGAATTAAAGTTTCCTTTGTTTTGTTGTCAATATGCAAGTTATATACAACATAAAAATATAAATTTTTTTATAAATGTTCATGTAATAATAAAGTTTTTTTTGACTCTTATTTAATTAACAGAAGAGTAAAATTACCAACAGCAGCACAAGGCTCATCTCGCAACGTAAACAAATAATCATACATACATATTTAATTTATTTTCGTATTTTTATTAAAATCTTTAACGGTAAACAATATTAATTGAATTTAAGAATATATAAGATAGATTAATATACATATAAACTAATTATAAATTGTAAACAGCTTCCGCTCTGGTAAAACTACTCAAATCCATGATGTGGAGAGGTAACCATTTTGTTCTAGTACTTCTTGGTATCAGCCACTGGTTTAAGTAGTAGAGCGTAGTAAGTGCGGTGTATCCAACTCATAGAAAATTATATATGCGTTGGTATTGCAAACATTTTGCTCTGAAATCGGTCGCACATTGCTGTCGTCATAATTGTAGTAGGTGCCCGATTCGGTCAAGCCGATGGCAGTATAGTGGCCACAGTGCTGTGACGCACCCAGATGTGTTACCATTGCCACCAGCTTGTAGCTTAGCTGTTCGCCACTACTGATCCCTTTGGTCCCAGCGCTCGATTGTTTGTGGGATGCGAATTTTGCTAGATTAAGTCGCGGGTTTATGGTAATCCGTTTATTTAGTTTGGTTCCGGTTGCTGAGAACCTTTTGAGCTGGATACAGAGTACATTAGGAACACGTTCGAGTGAAAACTGTTTTGTCGCAGAAACCTTATTTTTACACGCTTCACACTTGTAGCCCATGCCCTCCAAACTTTCGCGAGCAAAATACCCCTCCATAGCCTCCTCAACCGTATCAGCCTTGCGTATATCAAGCATCAGATCTTGGAAATGCTGAAAAGTTACCGAAACATGATTGCACAGCGCACAACGTACAGCGGAACGTAAATAGCCGCCGAGTATTTGATTCAGCGGCGTTGTTTCTTTGCTGTACTGATCGAGTTCCTTAAAATTGCGACAGCGTGTAAGGTATGACTTTTCCATAGCATCGATAAGATATCGCAAAAATTCGTGTGCGTCCTCTTGCCGTCCCATGACCAAATGCTTGCAAATAGCTTTAAGCTTCGAATAGACAAAGGAAGGTCGAATGGCCGATTGACTACTTTGTGATGCTTGCAGTGTCTTGGCCATGGCGCAGATTATACAGCCGGTATTAGCGGAATCGCAATGCTCCATATGCTGTGTGTCGGAAACAAGCCAATTTGCCATGGAGGGTACGTGAAAGAGCGCCTGCAGAGTCGAGTTCAGGAAACAAGTGTTTCCGATGTTCATCATGCCGACGCCGACTTGCCACTTTTGTTGCGAACTCTTCCAGCCGATGCTAACGTTTTCGCGTGCATACAGAACGCATTTCGGTTGTGGCATTTTAATGAGATTCGGGTTGCTTCGCTTAATTTCATTGCCATTGGCATCTGTAATTGAATCAAAGAAATATAATAATAATTATTAGTTTAAATTTTTTCATTTTTAAACGACTCTAATAAGAGTTTAGTCCGTTCTTCAATAAATCAAGAAAAATATTCAAAGATAACTTACCTCGCTTAATAAATTTTGTCCACTTCTTCACCATTTTTAAGAGCTCTTAATAAACGAAGTTGATTAGTTATTAGGACTGAGTATGTTAAAGGATATTTAAAGAATGATCAGAATTCGATTGAACTACTGCTTTTATAAGCCTTACCATGCCTTTTTATATACGCAGGTACCTGTGAAGGCATTTGATCGGTAATTTTCCACTGCTTAATCTGATTCAAAAAAAGGATCCAAACGAAAATCGTTACCTGTTTGTATTTGTAAGTTTTGCAAACGATAATTAGAAACATTACCCGTAATTCTTCAATAGTGGTCTGTGTTTGTGAAATTCTATGGTACGGAAACATAATAATACTAGGTCATAAAATAAAAAAGTTAGGTTCATTCTCATACTTTCTGCCAGGGGAAAAACAAAATGTTGTCTCTGCATTGTTGTTTTATCGGTATATAACCATAAACTCGTATATCACATCGAATTAAAGTTTCCTTTGTTTTGTTGTCAATATGCAAGTTATATACAACATAAAAATATAAATTTTTTTATAATTGTTCATGTAATAATAAAGTTTTTTTTGACTCTTATTTAATTAACAGAAGAGTAAAATTACCAACAGCAGCACAAGGCTCATCTCGCAACGTAAACAAATAATCATACATACATATTTAATTGATTTTCGTATTTTTATTAAAATCTTTAACGGTAAACAATATTAATTGAATTTAAGAATATATAAGATAGATTAATATACATATAAACTAATTATAAATTGTAAACAGCTTCCGCTCTGGTAAAACTACTCAAATCCATGATGTGGAGAGGTAACCATTTTGTTCTAGTACTTCTTGGTATCAGCCACTGGTTTAAGTAGTAGAGCGTAGTAAGTGCGGTGTATCCAACTCATAGAAAATTATATATGCGTTGGTATTGCAAACATTTTGCTCTGAAATCGGTCGCACATTGCTGTCGTCATAATTGTAGTAGGTGCCCGATTCGGTCAAGCCGATGGCAGTATAGTGGCCACAGTGCTGTGACGCACCCAGATGTGTTACCATTGCCACCAGCTTGTAGCTTAGCTGTTCGCCACTACTGATCCCTTTGGTCCCAGCGCTCGATTGTTTGTGGGATGCGAATTTTGCTAGATTCAGTCGCGGGTTTATGGTAATCCGTTTATTTAGTTTGGTTCCGGTTGCTGAGAACCTTTTGAGCTGGATACAGAGTACATTAGGAACACGTTCGAGTGAAAACTGTTTTGTCGCAGAAACCTTATTTTTACACGCTTCACACTTGTAGCCCATGCCCTCCAAACTTTCGCGAGCAAAATACCCCTCCATAGCCTCCTCAACCGTATCAGCCTTGCGTATATCAAGCATCAGATCTTGGAAATGCTGAAAAGTTACCGAAACATGATTGCACAGCGCACAACGTACAGCGGAACGTAAATAGCCGCCGAGTATTTGATTCAGCGGCGTTGTTTCTTTGCTGTACTGATCGAGTTCCTTAAAATTGCGACAGCGTGTAAGGTATGACTTTTCCATAGCATCGATAAGATATCGCAAAAATTCGTGTGCGTCCTCTTGCCGTCCCATGACCAAATGCTTGCAAATAGCTTTAAGCTTCGAATAGACAAAGGAAGGTCGAATGGCCGATTGACTACTTTGTGATGCTTGCAGTGTCTTGGCCATGGCGCAGATTATACAGCCGGTATTAGCGGAATCGCAATGCTCCATATGCTGTGTGTCGGAAACAAGCCAATTTGCCATGGAGGGTACGTGAAAGAGCGCCTGCAGAGTCGAGTTTAGGAAACAAGTGTTTCCGATGTTCATCATGCCGACGCCGACTTGCCACTTTTGTTGCGAACTCTTCCAGCCGATGCTAACGTTTTCGCGTGCATACAGAACGCATTTCGGTTGTGGCATTTTAATGAGATTCGGGTTGCTTCGCTTAATTTCATTGCCATTGGCATCTGTAATTGAATCAAAGAAATATAATAATAATTCTTAGTTTAAATTTTTTCATTTTTAAACGACTCTAATAAGAGTTTAGTCCGTTCTTCAATAAATCAAGAAAAATATTCAAAGATAACTTACCTCGCTTAATAAATTTTGTCCACTTCTTCACCATTTTTAAGAGCTCTTAATAAACGAAGTTGATTAGTTATTAGGACTGAGTATGTTAAAGGATATTTAAAGAATGATCAGAATTCGATTGAACTACTGCTTTTATAAGCCTTACCATGCCTTTTTATATACGCAGGTACCTGTGAAGGCATTTGATCGGTAATTTTCCACTGCTTAATCTGATTCAAAAAAAGGATCCAAACGAAAATCGTTACCTGTTTGTATTTGTAAGTTTTGCAAACGATAATTAGAAACATTACCCGTAATTCTTCAATAGTGGTCTGTGTTTGTGAAATTCTATGGTACGGAAACATAATAATACTAGGTCATAAAATAAAAAAGTTAGGTTCATTCTCATACTTTCTGCCAGGGGAAAAACAAAATTTTGTCTCTGCATTGTTGTTTTATCGGTATATAACCATAAACTCGTATATCACATCGAATTAAAGTTTCCTTTGTTTTGTTGTCAATATGCAAGTTATATACAACATAAAAATATAAATTTTTTTATAAATGTTCATGTAATAATAAAGTTTTTTTTGACTCTTATTTAATCAACAGAAGAGTAAAATTACCAACAGCAGCACAAGGCTCATCTCGCAACGTAAACAAATAATCATACAGACATATTTAATTTATTTTCGTATTTTTATTAAAATCTTTAACGGTAAACAATATTAATTGAATTTAAGAATATATAAGATAGATTAATATACATATAAACTAATTATAAATTGTAAATAGCTTCCGCTCTGGTAAAACTACTCAAATCCATAATGTGGAGAGGTAACCATTTTGTTCTAGTACTTCTTGGTATCAGCCACTGGTTTAAGTAGTAGAGCGTAGTAAGTGCGGTGTATCCAACTCATAGAAAATTATATATGCGTTGGTATTGCAAACATTTTGCTCTGAAATCGGTCGCACATTGCTGTCGTCATAATTGTAGTAGGTGCCCGATTCGGTCAAGCCGATGGCAGTATAGTGGCCACAGTGCTGTGACGCACCCAGATGTGTTACCATTGCCACCAGCTTGTAGCTTAGCTGTTCGCCACTACTGATCCCTTTGGTCCCAGCGCTCGATTGTTTGTGGGATGCGAATTTTGCTAGATTAAGTCGCGGGTTTATGGTAATCCGTTTATTTAGTTTGGTTCCGGTTGCTGAGAACCTTTTGAACTGGATACAGAGTACATTAGGAACACGTTCGAGTGAAAACTGTTTTGTCGCAGAAACCTTATTTTTACACGCTTCACACTTGTAGCCCATGCCCTCCAAACTTTCGCGAGCAAAATACCCCTCCATAGCCTCCTCAACCGTATCAGCCTTGCGTATATCAAGCATCAGATCTTGGAAATGCTGAAAAGTTACCGAAACATGATTGCACAGCGCACAACGTACAGCGGAACGTAAATAGCCGCCGAGTATTTGATTCAGCGGCGTTGTTTCTTTGCTGTACTGATCGAGTTCCTTAAAATTGCGACAGCGTGTAAGGTATGACTTTTCCATAGCATCGATAAGATATCGCAAAAATTCGTGTGCGTCCTCTTGCCGTCCCATGACCAAATGCTTGCAAATAGCTTTAAGCTTCGAATAGACAAAGGAAGGTCGAATGGCCGATTGACTACTTTGTGATGCTTGCAGTGTCTTGGCCATGGCGCAGATTATACAGCCGGTATTAGCGGAATCGCAATGCTCCATATGCTGTGTGTCGGAAACAAGCCAATTTGCCATGGAGGGTACGTGAAAGAGCGCCTGCAGAGTCGAGTTCAGGAAACAAGTGTTTCCGATGTTCATCATGCCGACGCCGACTTGCCACTTTTGTTGCGAACTCTTCCAGCCGATGCTAACGTTTTCGCGTGCATACAGAACGCATTTCGGTTGTGGCATTTTAATGAGATTCGGGTTGCTTCGCTTAATTTCATTGCCATTGGCATCTGTAATTGAATCAAAGAAACAATAATAATTATTAGTTTAAATTTTTTCATTTTTAAACGACTCTAATAAGAGTTTAGTCCGTTCTTCAATAAATCAAGAAAAATATTCAAAGATAACTTACCTCGCTTAATAAATTTTGTCCACTTCTTCACCATTTTTAAGAGCTCTTAATAAACGAAGTTGATTAGTTATTAGGACTGAGTATGTTAAAGGATATTTAAAGAATGATCAGAATTCGATTGAACTACTGCTTTTATAAGCCTTACCATGCCTTTTTATATACGCAGGTACCTGTGAAGGCATTTGATCGGTAATTTTCCACTGCTTAATCTGATTCAAAAAAAGGATCCAAACGAAAATCGTTACCTGTTTGTATTTGTAAGTTTTTTGCAAACGATGATTAGAAACATTACCCGTAATTCTTCAATAGTGGTCTGTGTTTGTGAAATTCTATGGTACGGAAACATAATAATACTAGGTCATAAAATAAAAAAATATAAAAAAGTTAGGTTCATTCACATACTTTCTGCCAGGGGAAAATTTCCTACTCGAAGCGAATAAATGGTAGTTACCCTGTTGAAAGTGTCTTCACGTACATAAAAAATCACATAATCAATATTTTAGCGAGCTTAAGCAAGATTTTAAATTTATGAGGAAAAATATTATAACTTGATTCAAGACAGTTTAGTATTGATCTGTTGAGGGAAAAACAAAATGTTGTCTCTGCATTGTTGTTTTATCGGTATATAACCATAAACTCGTATATCACATCGAATTAAAGTTTCCTTTGATTTGTTATCAATATGCAAGTTATATACAACATAAAAATATAAATTTTTTTATATATGTTCATGTAATAATAAAGTTTTTTTTGACTCTTATTTAATTAACAGAAGAGTAAAATTACCAACAGCAGCACAAGGCTCATCTCGCAACGTAAACAAATAATCATACATACATATTTAATTTATTTTCGTATTTTTATTAAAATCTTTAACGATAAACAATATTAATTGAATTTAAGAATATTTAAGATAGATTAATATACATATAAACTAATTATAAATTGTAAACAGCTTCCGCTCTGGTAAAACTACTCAAATCCATGATGTGAAGAGGTAACCATTTTGTTCTAGTACTTCTTGGTATCAGCCACTGGTTTAAGTAGTAGAGCGTAGTAAGTGCGGTGTATCCAACTCATAGAAAATTATATATGCGTTGGTATTGCAAACATTTTGTTCTGAAATCGGTCGCACATTGCTGTCGTCATAATTGTAGTAGGTGCCCGATTCGGTCAAGCCGATGGCAGTATAGTGGCCACAGTGCTGTGACGCACCCAGATGTGTTACCATTGCCACCAGCTTGTAGCTTAGCTGTTCGCCACTACTGATCCCTTTGGTCCCAGCGCTCGATTGTTTGTGGGATGCGAATTTTGCTAGATTAAGTCGCGGGTTTATGGTAATCCCTTTATTTAGTTTGGTTCCGGTTGCTGAGAACCTTTTGAGCTGGATACAGAGTACATTAGGAACACGTTCGAGTGAAAACTGTTTTGTCGCAGAAACCTTATTTTTACACGCTTCACACTTGTAGCCCATGCCCTCCAAACTTTCGCGAGCAAAATACCCCTCCATAGCCTCCTCAACCGTATCAGCCTTGCGTATATCAAGCATCAGATCTTGGAAATGCTGAAAAGTTACCGATACATGATTGCACAGCGCACAACGTACAGCGGAACGTAAATAGCCGCCGAGTATTTGATTCAGCGGCGTTGTTTCTTTGCTGTACTGATCGAGTTCCTTAAAATTGCGACAGCGTGTAAGGTATGACTTTTCCATAGCATCGATAAGATATCGCAAAAATTCGTGTGCGTCCTCTTGCCGTCCCATGACCAAATGCTTGCAAATAGCTTTAAGCTTCGAATAGACAAAGGAAGGTCGAATGGCCGATTGACTACTTTGTGATGCTTGCAGTGTCTTGGCCATGGCGCAGATTATACAGCCGGTATTAGCGGAATCGCAATGCTCCATATGCTGTGTGTCGGAAACAAGCCAATTTGCCATGGAGGGTACGTGAAAGAGCGCCTGCAGAGTCGAGTTCAGGAAACAAGTGTTTCCGATGTTCATCATGCCGACGCCGACTTGCCACTTTTGTTGCGAACTCTTCCAGCCGATGCTAACGTTTTCGCGTGCATACAGAACGCATTTCGGTTGTGGCATTTTAATGAGATTCGGGTTGCTTCGCTTAATTTCATTGCCATTGGCATCTGTAATTGAATCAAAGAAACAATAATAATTATTAGTTTAAATTTTTTCATTTTTAAACGACTCTAATAAGAGTTTAGTCCGTTCTTCAATAAATCAAGAAAAATATTCAAAGATAACTTACCTCGCTTAATAAATTTTGTCCACTTCTTCACCATTTTTAAGAGCTTTTAATAAACGAAGTTGATTAGTTATTAGGACTGAGTATGTTAAAGGATATTTAAAGAATGATCAGAATTCGATTGAACTACTGCTTTTATAAGCCTTACCATGCCTTTTTATATACGCAGGTACCTGTGAAGGCATTTGATCGGAAATTTTCCACTGCTTAATCTGATTCAAAAAAAGGATCCAAACGAAAATCGTTACCTGTTTGAATTTGTAAGTTTTGCAAACGATAATTAGAAACATTACCCGTAATTCTTCAATAGTGGTCTGTGTTTGTGAAATTCTATGGTACGGAAACATAATAATACTAGGTCATAAAATAAAAAAATATAAAAAAGTTAGGTTCATTCTCATACTTTCTGCCAGGGGAAAATTTCCTACTCGAAGCGAATAAATGGTAGTTACCCTGTTGAAAGTGTCTTCACGTACATAAAAAATCACATAATCAATATTTTAGCGAGTTTAAGCAAGATTTTAAATTTTTGAGGAAAAATATTATAACTTGATTCAAGACAGTTTAGTATTGATCTGTTGAGGGGAAAAACAAAATTTTGTCTCTGCATTGTTGTTTTATCGATATATAACCATAAACTCGTATATCACATCGAATTAAAGTTTCCTTTGATTTGTTGTCAATATGCAAGTTATATACAACATAAAAATATAAATTTTTTTATAATTGTTCATGTAATAATATTATAACTTGATTCAAGACAGTTTAGTATTGATCTGTTGAGGGGAAAAACAAAATTTTGTCTCTGCATTGTTGTTTTATCGATATATAACCATAAACTCGTATATCACATCGAATTAAAGTTTCCTTTGATTTGTTGTCAATATGCAAGTTATATACAACATAAAAATATAAATTTTTTTATAATTGTTCATGTAATAATAAAGTTTTTTTTGACTCTTATTTAATTAACAGAAGAGTAAAATTACCAACAGCAGCACAAGGCTCATCTCGCAACGTAAACAAATAATCATACATACATATTTAATTTATTTTCGTATTTTTATTAAAATCTTTAACGATAAACAATATTAATTGAATTTAAGAATATTTAAGATAGATTAATATACATATAAACTAATTATAAATTGTAAACAGCTTCCGCTCTGGTAAAACTACTCAAATCCATGATGTGAAGAGGTAACCATTTTGTTCTAGTACTTCTTGGTATCAGCCACTGGTTTAAGTAGTAGAGCGTAGTAAGTGCGGTGTATCCAACTCATAGAAAATTATATATGCGTTGGTATTGCAAACATTTTGCTCTGAAATCGGTCGCACATTGCTGTCGTCATAATTGTAGTAGGTGCCCGATTCGGTCAAGCCGATGGCAGTATAGTGGCCACAGTGCTGTGACGCACCCAGATGTGTTACCATTGCCACCAGCTTGTAGCTTAGCTGTTCGCCACTACTGATACCTTTGGTCCCAGCGCTCGATTGTTTGTGGGATGCGAATTTTGCTAGATTAAGTCGCGGGTTTATGGCAATCCGTTTATTTAGTTTGGTTCCGGTTGCTGAGAACCTTTTGAGCTGGATACAGAGTACATTAGGAACACGTTCGAGTGAAAACTGTTTTGTCGCAGAAACCTTATTTTTACACGCTTCACACTTGTAGCCCATGCCCTCCAAACTTTCGCGAGCAAAATACCCCTCCATAGCCTCCTCAACCGTATCAGCCTTGCGTATATCAAGCATCAGATCTTGGAAATGCTGAAAAGTTACCGATACATGATTGCACAGCGCACAACGTACAGCGGAACGTAAATAGCCGCCGAGTATTTGATTCAGCGGCGTTGTTTCTTTGCTGTACTGATCGAGTTCCTTAAAATTGCGACAGCGTGTAAGGTATGACTTTTCCATAGCATCGATAAGATATCGCAAAAATTCGTGTGCGTCCTCTTGCCGTCCCATGACCAAATGCTTGCAAATAGCTTTAAGCTTCGAATAGACAAAGGAAGGTCGAATGGCCGATTGACTACTTTGTGATGCTTGCAGTGTCTTGGCCATGGCGCAGATTATACAGCCGGTATTAGCGGAATCGCAATGCTCCATATGCTGTGTGTCGGAAACAAGCCAATTTGCCATGGAGGGTACGTGAAAGAGCGCCTGCAGAGTCGAGTTCAGGAAACAAGTGTTTCCGATGTTCATCATGCCGACGCCGACTTGCCACTTTTGTTGCGAACTCTTCCAGCCGATGCTAACGTTTTCGCGTGCATACAGAACGCATTTCGGTTGTGGCATTTTAATGAGATTCGGGTTGCTTCGCTTAATTTCATTGCCATTGGCATCTGTAATTGAATCAAAGAAATATAATAATAATTATTAGTTTAAATTTTTTCATTTTTAAACGACTCTAATAAGAGTTTAGTCCGTCCTTCAATAAATCAAGAAAAATATTCAAAGATAACTTACCTCGCTTAATAAATTTTGTCCACTTCTTCACCATTTTTAAGAGCTCTTAATAAACGAAATTGATTAGTTATTAGGACTGAGTATGTTAAAGGATATTTGAAGAATGATCAGAATTCGATTGAACTACTGCTTTTATAAGCCTTACCATGCCTTTTTATATACGCAGGTACCTGTGAAGGCATTTGATCGGTAATTTTCCACTGCTTAATCTGATTCAAAAAAAGGATCCAAACGAAAATCGTTACCTGTTTGTATTTGTAAGTTTTGCAAACGATGATTAGAAACATTACCCGTAATTCTTCAATAGTGGTCTGTGTTTGTGAAATTCTATGGTACGGAAACATAATAATACTAGGTCATAAAATAAAAAAATATAAAAAAGTTAGGTTCATTCTCATACTTTCTGCCAGGGGAAAATTTCCTACTCGAAGCGAATAAATGGTAGTTACCCTGTTGAAAGTGTCTTCACGTACATAAAAAATCACATAATCAATATTTTAGCGAGTTTAAGCAAGATTTTAAATTTTTGAGGAAAAATATTATAACTTGATTCAAGACAGTTTAGTATTGATCTGTTGAGGGGAAAAACAAAATGTTGTCTCTGCATTGTTGTTTTATCGGTATATAACCATAAACTCGTATATCACATCGAATTAAAGTTTCCTTTGATTTGTTGTCAATATGCAAGTTATATACAACATAAAAATATAATTTTTTTTATAAATGTTCATGTAATAATAAAGTTTTTTTTTGACTCTTATTAAATTAACAGAAGAGTAAAATTACCAACAGCAGCACAAGGCTCATCTCGCAACGTAAACAAATAATCATACATACATATTTAATTTATTTTCGTATTTTTATTAAAATCTTTAACGGTAAACAATATTAATTGAATTTAAGAATATATAAGATAGATTAATATACATATAAACTAATTATATAAATTGTAAACAGCTTCCGCTCTGGTAAAACTACTCAAATCCATGATGTGGAGAGGTAACCATTTTGTTCTAGTACTTCTTGGTATCAGCCACTGGTTTAAGTAGTAGAGCGTAGTAAGTGCGGTGTATCCAACTCATAGAAAATTATATATGCGTTGGTATTGCAAACATTTTGCTCTGAAATCGGTCGCACATTGCTGTCGTCATAATTGTAGTAGGTGCCCGATTCGGTCAAGCCGATGGCAGTATAGTGGCCACAGTGCTGTGACGCACCCAGATGTGTTACCATTGCCACCAGCTTGTAGCTTAGCTGTTCGCCACTACTGATCCCTTTGGTCCCAGCGCTCGATTGTTTGTGGGATGCGAATTTTGCTAGATTAAGTCGCGGGTTTATGGTAATCCGTTTATTTAGTTTGGTTCCGGTTGCTGAGAACCTTTTGAGCTGGATACAGAGTACATTAGGAACACGTTCGAGTGAAAACTGTTTTGTCGCAGAAACCTTATTTTTACACGCTTCACACTTGTAGCCCATGCCCTCCAAACTTTCGCGAGCAAAATACCCCTTCATAGCCTCCTCAACCGTATCAGCCTTGGTATATCAAGCATCAGATCTTGGAAATGCTGAAAAGTTACCGATACATGATTGCACAGCGCACAACGTACAGCGGAACGTAAATAGCCGCCGAGTATTTGATTCAGCGGCGTTGTTTCTTTGCTGTACTGATCGAGTTCCTTAAAATTGCGACAGCGTGTAAGGTATGACTTTTCCATAGCATCGATAAGATATCGCAAAAATTCGTGTGCGTCCTCTTGCCGTCCCATGACCAAATGCTTGCAAATAGCTTTAAGCTTCGAATAGACAAAGGAAGGTCGAATGGCCGATTGACTACTTTGTGATGCTTGCAGTGTCTTGGCCATGGCGCAGATTATACAGCCGGTATTAGCGGAATCGCAATGCTCCATATGCTGTGTGTCGGAAACAAGCCAATTTGCCATGGAGGGTACGTGAAAGAGCGCCTGCAGAGTCGAGTTCAGGAAACAAGTGTTTCCGATGTTCATCATGCCGACGCCGACTTGCCACTTTTGTTGCGAACTCTTCCAGCCGATGCTAACGTTTTCGCGTGCATACAGAACGCATTTCGGTTGTGGCATTTTAATGAGATTCGGGTTGCTCCGCTTAATTTCATTGCCATTGGCATCTGTAATTGAAATAATGAAATATAATAATAATTATTAGTTTAAATTTTTTCATTTTTAAACGACTCTAATAAGAGTTTAGTCCGTTCTTCAATAAATCAAGAAAAATATTCAAAGATAACTTACCTCGCTTAATAAATTTTGTCCACTTCTTCACCATTTTTAAGAGCTCTTAATAAACGAAGTTGATTAGTTATTAGGACTGAGTATGTTAAAGGATATTTAAAGAATGATCAGAATTCGATTGAACTACTGCTTTTATAAGCCTTACCATGCCTTTTTATATACGCAGGTACCTGTGAAGGCATTTGATCGGTAATTTTCCACTGCTTAATCTGATTCAAAAAAAGGATCCAAACGAAAATCGTTACCTGTTTGTATTTGTAAGTTTTGCAAACGATGATTAGAAACATTACCCGTAATTCTTCAATAGTGGTCTGTGTTTGTGAAATTCTATGGTACGGAAACATAATAATACTAGGTCATAAAATAAAAAAATATAAAAAAGTTAGGTTCATTCTCATACTTTCTGCCAGGGGAAAATTTCCTACTCGAAGCGAATAAATGGTAGTTACCCTGTTGAAAGTGTCTTCACGTACATAAAAAATCACATAATCAATATTTTAGCGAGTTTAAGCAAGATTTTAAATTTTTGAGGAAAAATATTATAATTTGATTCAAGACAGTTTAGTATTGATCTGTTGAGGGGAAAAACAAAATGTTGTCTCTGCATTGTTGTTTTATCGGTATATAACCATAAACTCGTATATCACATCGAATTAAAGTTTCCTTTGATTTGTTGTCAATATGCAAGTTATATACAACATAAAAATATAAATTTTTTTATAAATGTTCATGTAATAATAAAGTTTTTTTTGACTCTTATTTAATTAACAGAAGAGTAAAATTACCAACAGCAGCACAAGGCTCATCTCGCAACGTAAACAAATAATCATACATACATATTTAATTTATTTTCGTATTTTTATTAAAATCTTTAACGGTAAACAATATTAATTGAATTTAAGAATATATAAGATAGATTAATATACATATAAACTAATTATATAAATTGTAAACAGCTTCCGGTCTGGTAAAACTATTCAAATCCATGATGTGGAGAGGTAACCATTTTGTTCTAGTACTTCTTGGTATCAGCCACTGGTTTAAGTAGTAGAGCGTAGTAAGTGCGGTGTATCCAACTCATAGAAAATTATATATGCGTTGGTATTGCAAACATTTTGCTCTGAAATCGGTCGCACATTGCTGTCGTCATAATTGTAGTAGGTGCCCGATTCGGTCAAGCCGATGGCAGTATAGTGGCCACAGTGCTGTGACGCACCCAGATGTGTTACCATTGCCACCAGCTTGTAGCTTAGCTGTTCGCCACTACTGATCCCTTTGGTCCCAGCGCTCGATTGTTTGTGGGATGCGAATTTTGCTAGATTAAGTCGCGGGGTTATGGTAATCCGTTTATTTAGTTTGGTTCCGGTTGCTGAGAACCTTTTGAGCTGGATACAGAGTACATTAGGAACACGTTCGAGTGAAAACTGTTTTGTCGCAGAAACCTTATTTTTACACGCTTCACACTTGTAGCCCATGCCCTCCAAACTTTCGCGAGCAAAATACCCCTCCATAGCCTCCTCAACCGTATCAGCCTTGCGTATATCAAGCATCAGATCTTGGAAATGCTGAAAAGTTACCGATACATGATTGCACAGCGCACAACGTACAGCGGAACGTAAATAGCCGCCGAGTATTTGATTCAGCGGCGTTGTTTCTTTGCTGTACTGATCGAGTTCCTTAAAATTGCGACAGCGTGTAAGGTATGACTTTTCCATAGCATCGATAAGATATCGCAAAAATTCGTGTGCGTCCTCTTGCCGTCCCATGACCA
This sequence comes from Suillia variegata, assembly GCA_949127995.1. Lineage (NCBI taxonomy): Eukaryota > Metazoa > Arthropoda > Insecta > Diptera > Heleomyzidae > Suillia > Suillia variegata. The sequence goes on from OX421846.1 coordinate 16,053,951, forward strand.
AATGCTTGCAAATAGCTTTAAGCTTCGAATAGACAAAGGAAGGTCGAATGGCCGATTGACTACTTTGTGATGCTTGCAGTGTCTTGGCCATGGCGCAGATTATACAGCCGGTATTAGCGGAATCGCAATGCTCCATATGCTGTGTGTCGGAAACAAGCCAATTTGCCATGGAGGGTACGTGAAAGAGCGCCTGCAGAGTCGAGTTCAGGAAACAAGTGTTTCCGATGTTCATCATGCCGACGCCGACTTGCCACTTTTGTTGCGAACTCTTCCAGCCGATGCTAACGTTTTCGCGTGCATACAGAACGCATTTCGGTTGTGGCATTTTAATGAGATTCGGGTTGCTTCGCTTAATTTCATTGCCATTGGCATCTGTAATTGAATCAAAGAAATATAATAATAATTATTAGTTTAAATTTTTTCATTTTTAAACGACTCTAATAAGAGTTTAGTCCGTTCTTCAATAAATCAAGAAAAATATTCAAAGATAACTTACCTCGCTTAATAAATTTTGTCCACTTCTTCACCATTTTTAAGAGCTCTTAATAAACGAAGTTGATTAGTTATTAGGACTGAGTATGTTAAAGGATATTTAAAGAATGATCAGAATTCGATTGAACTACTGCTTTTATAAGCCTTACCATGCCTTTTTATATACGCAGGTACCTGTGAAGGCATTTGATCGGTAATTTTCCACTGCTTAATCTGATTCAAAAAAATGATCCAAACGAAAATCGTTATCTGTTTGCATTTGTAAGTTTTGCAAATGATGATTAGAAACATTACCCGTAATTCTTCAATAGTGGTCTGTGTTTGTGAAATTCTATGGTACGGAAACATAATAATACTAGGTCATAAAATAAAAAAATATAAAAAAGTTAGGTTCATTCTCATACTTTCTGCCAGGGGAAAATTTCCTACTCGAAGCGAATAAATGGTAGTTACCCTGTTGAAAGTGTCTTCACGTACATAAAAAATCACATAATCAATATTTTAGCGAGTTTAAGCAAGATTTTAAATATTTGAGGAAAAATATTATAACTTGATTCAAGACAGTTTAGTATTGATCTGTTGAGGGGAAAAACAAAATGTTGTCTCTGCATTGTTGTTTTATCGGTATTTAACCATAAACTCGTATATCACATCGAATTAAAGTTTCCTTTGATTTGTTGTCAATATGCAAGTTATATACAACATAAAAATATAAATTTTTTTATAAATGTTCATGTAATAATAAAGTTTTTTTTGACTCTTATTTAATTAACAGAAGAGTAAAATTACCAACAACAGCACAAGGCTCATCTCGCAACGTAAACAAATAATCATAGATACATATTTAATTTATTTTCGTATTTTTATTAAAATCTTTAACGATAAACAATATTAATTGAATTTAAGAATATTTAAGATAGATTAATATACATATAAACTAATTATAAATTGTAAACAGCTTCCGCTCTGGTAAAACTACTCAAATCCATGATGTGGAGAGGTAACCATTTTGTTCTAGTACTTCTTGGTATCAGCCACTGGTTTAAGTAGTAGAGCGTAGTAAGTGCGGTGTATCCAACTCATAGAAAATTATATATGCATTGGTATTGCAAACATTTTGCTCTGAAATCGGTCGCACATTGCTGTCGTCATAATTGTAGTAGGTGCCCGATTCGGTCAAACCGATGGCAGTATAGTGGCCACAGTGCTGTGACGCACCCAGATGTGTTACCATTGCCACCAGCTTGTAGCTTAGCTGTTCGCCACTACTGATCCCTTTGGTCCCAGCGCTCGATTGTTTGTGGGATGTGAATTTTGCTAGATTAAGTCGCGGGTTTATAGTAATCCGTTTATTTAGTTTGGTTCCGGTTGCTGAGAACCTTTTGAGCTGGATACAGAGTACATTAGGAACACGTTCGAGTGAAAACTGTTTTGTCGCAGAAACCTTATTTTTACACGCTTCACACTTGTAGCCCATGCCCTCCAAACTTTCGCGAGCAAAATACCCCTCCATAGCCTCCTCAACCGTATCAGCCTTGCGTATATCAAGCATCAGATCTTGGAAATGCTGAAAAATTACCGATACATGATTGCACAGCGCACAACGTACAGCGGAACGTAAATAGCCGCCGAGTATTTGATTCAGCGGCGTTGTTTCTTTGCTGTACTGATCGAGTTCCTTAAAATTGCGACAGCGTGTAAGATATGACTTTTCCATAGCATCGATAAGATATCGCAAAAATTCGTGTGCGTCCTCTTGCCGTCCCATGACCAAATGCTTGCAAATAGCTTTAAGCTTCGAATAGACAAAGGAAGGTCGAATGGCCGATTGACTACTTTGTGATGCTTGCAGTGTCTTGGCCATGGCGCAGATTATACAGCCGGTATTAGCGGAATCGCAATGCTCCATATGCTGTGTGTCGGAAACAAGCCAATTTGCCATGGAGGGTACGTGAAAGAGCGCCTGCAGAGTCGAGTTCAGGAAACAAGTGTTTCCGATGTTCATCATACCGACGCCGACTTGCCACTTTTGTTGCGAACTCTTCCAGCCGATGCTAACGTTTTCGCGTGCATACAGAACGCATTTCGGTTGTGGCATTTTAATGAGATTCGGGTTGCTTCGCTTAATTTCATTGCCATTGGCATCTGTAATTGAATCAAAGAAATATAATAATAATTATTAGTTTAAATTTTTTCATTTTTAAACGACTCTAATAAGAGTTTAGTCCGTTCTTCAATAAATCAAGAAAAATATTCAAAGATAACTTACCTCGCTTAATAAATTTTGTCCACTTCTTCACCATTTTTAAGAGCTCTTAATAAACGAAGTTGATTAGTTATTAGGACTGAGTATGTTAAAGGATATTTAAAGAATGATCAGAATTCGATTGAACTACTGCTTTTATAAGCCTTACCATGCCTTTTTATATACGCAGGTACCTGTGAAGGCATTTGATCGGTAATTTTCCACTGCTTAATCTGATTCAAAAAAAGGATCCAAACGAAAATCGTTATCTGTTTGCATTTGTAAGTTTTGCAAATGATGATTAGAAACATTACCCGTAATTCTTCAATAGTGGTCTGTGTTTGTGAAATTCTATGGTACGGAAACATAATAATACTAGGTCATAAAATAAAAAAATATAAAAAAGTTAAGTTCATTCTCATACTTTCTGCCAGGGGAAAATTTCCTACTCGAAGCGAATAAATGGTAGTTACCCTGTTGAAAGTGTCTTCACGTACATAAAAAATCACATAATCAATATTTTAGCGAGTTTAAGCAAGATTTTAAATATTTGAGGAAAAATATTATAACTTGATTCAAGACAGTTTAGTATTGATCTGTTGAGGGGAAAAACAAAATGTTGTCTCTGCATTGTTGTTTTATCGGTATTTAACCATAAACTCGTATATCACATCGAATTAAAGTTTCCTTTGATTTGTTGTCAATATGCAAGTTATATACAACATAAAAATATAAATTTTTTTATAAATGTTCATGTAATAATAAAGTTTTTTTTGACTCTTATTTAATTAACAGAAGAGTAAAATTACCAACAACAGCACAAGGCTCATCTCGCAACGTAAACAAATAATCATAGATACATATTTAATTTATTTTCGTATTTTTATTAAAATCTTTAACGATAAACAATATTAATTGAATTTAAGAATATTTAAGATAGATTAATATACATATAAACTAATTATAAATTGTAAACAGCTTCCGCTCTGGTAAAACTACTCGAATCCATGATGTGGAGAGGTAACCATTTTGTTCTAGTACTTCTTGGTATCAGCCACTGGTTTAAGTAGTAGAGCGTAGTAAGTGCGGTGTATCCAACTCATAGAAAATTATATATGCGTTGGTATTGCAAACATTTTGCTCTGAAATCGGTCGCACATTGCTGTCGTCATAATTGTAGTAGGTGCCCGATTCGGTCAAGCCGATGGCAGTATAGTGGCCACAGTGCTGTGACGCACCCAGATGTGTTACCATTGCCACCAGCTTGTAGCTTAGCTGTTCGCCACTACTGATCCCTTTGGTCCCAGCGCTCGATTGTTTGTGGGATGCGAATTTTGCTAGATTAAGTCGCGGGTTTATGGTAATCCGTTTATTTAGTTTGGTTCCGGTTGCTGAGAACCTTTTGAGCTGGATACAGAGTACATTAGGAACACGTTCGAGTGAAAACTGTTTTGTCGCAGAAACCTTATTTTTACACGCTTCACACTTGTAGCCCATGCCCTCCAAACTTTCGCGAGCAAAATACCCCTCCATAGCCGCCTCAACCGTATCAGCCTTGCGTATATCAAGCATCAGATCTTGGAAATGCTGAAAAGTTACCGATACATGATTGCACAGCGCACAACGTACAGCGGAACGTAAATAGCCGCCGAGTATTTGATTCAGCGGCGTTGTTTCTTTGCTATACTGATCGAGTTCCTTAAAATTGCGACAGCGTGTAAGGTATGACTTTTCCATAGCATCGATAAGATATCGCAAAAATTCGTGTGCGTCCTCTTGCCGTCCCATGACCAAATGCTTGCAAATAGCTTTAAGCTTCGAATAGACAAAGGAAGGTCGAATGGCCGATTGACTACTTTGTGATGCTTGCAGTGTTTTGGCCATGGCGCAGATTATACAGCCGGTATTAGCGGAATCGCAATGCTCCATATGCTGTGTGTCGGAAACAAGCCAATTTGCCATGGAGGGTACGTGAAAGAGCGCCTGCAGAGTCGAATTCAGGAAACAAGTGTTTCCGATGTTCATCATGCCGACGCCGACTTGCCACTTTTGTTGCGAACTCTTCCAGCCGATGCTAACGTTTTCGCGTGCATACAGAACGCATTTCGGTTGTGGCATTTTAATGAGATTCGGGTTGCTGCGCTTAATTTCATTGCCATTGGCATCTGTAATTGAATCAAAGAAATATAATAATAATTATTAGTTTAAATTTTTTCATTTTTAAACGACTCTAATAAGAGTTTAGTCCGTTCTTCAATAAATTAAGAAAAATATTCAAAGATAACTTACCTCGCTTAATAAATTTTGTCCACTTCTTCACCATTTTTAAGAGCTTTTAATAAACGAAGTTGATTAGTTATTAGGACTGAGTATGTTAAAGGATATTTAAAGAATGATCAGAATTCGATTGAACTACTGCTTTTATAAGCCTTACCATGCCTTTTTATATACGCAGGTACCTGTGAAGGCATTTGATCGATAATTTTCCACTGCTTAATCTGATTCAAAAAAAGGATCCAAACGAAAATCGTTACCTGTTTGAATTTGTAAGTTTTGCAAACGATAATTAGAAACATTACCCGTAATTCTTCAATAGTGGTCTGTGTTTGTCAAATTCTATGGTACGGAAACATAATAATACTAGGTCATAAAATAAAAAAATATAAAAAAGTTAGGTTCATTCTCATACTTTCTGCCAGGGGAAAATTTCCTACTCGAAGCGAATAAATGGTAGTTACCCTGTTGAAAGTGTCTTCACGTACATAAAAAATCACATAATCAATATGTTATCGAGTTTAAGCAAGATTTTAAATTTTTGAGGAAAAATAATATAACTTGATTCAAGACAGTTTAGTATTGATCTGTTGAGGGGAAAAACAAAATTTTGTCTCTGCATTGTTGTTTTATCGGTATATAACCATAAACTCGTATATCACATCGAATTAAAGTTTCCTTTGATTTGTTGTCAATATGCAAGTTAATATACAACATAAAAATATAAATTTTTTTATAAATGTTCATGTAATAATAAAGTTTTTTTTGACTCTTATTTAATTAACAGAAGAGTAAAATTACCAACAGCAGCACAAGGCTCATCTCGCAACGTAAACAAATAATCATACATACATATTTAATTTATTTTCGTATTTTTATTAAAATCTTTAACGATAAACAATATTAATTGAATTTAAGAATATTTAAGATAGATTAATATACATATAAACTAATTATAAATTGTAAACAGCTTCCGCTCTGGTAAAACTACTCAAATCCATGATGTGAAGAGGTAACCATTTTGTTCTAGTACTTCTTGGTATCAGCCACTGGTTTAAGTAGTAGAGCGTAGTAAGTGCGGTGTATCCAACTCATAGAAAATTATATATGCGTTGGTATTGCAAACATTTTGCTCTGAAATCGGTCGCACATTGCTGTCGTCATAATTGTAGTAGGTGCCCGATTCGGTCAAGCCGATGGCAGTATAGTGGCCACAGTGCTATGACGCACCCAGATGTGTTACCATTGCCACCAGCTTGTAGCTTAGCTGTTCGCCACTACTGATCCCTTTGGTCCCAGCGCTCGATTGTTTGTGGGATGCGAATTTTGCTAGATTAAGTCGCGGGTTTATGGTAATCCGTTTATTTAGTTTGGTTCCGGTTGCTGAGAACCTTTTGAGCTGGATACAGAGTACATTAGGAACACGTTCGAGTGAAAACTGTTTTGTCGCAGAAACCTTATTTTTACACGCTTCACACTTGTAGCCCATGCCCTCCAAACTTTCGCGAGCAAAATACCCCTCCATAGTCTCCTCAACCGTATCAGCCTTGCGTATATCAAGCATCAGATCTTGGAAATGCTGAAAAGTTACCGATACATGATTGCACAGCGCACAACGTACAGCGGAACGTAAATAGCCGCCGAGTATTTGATTCAGCGGCGTTGTTTCTTTGCTATACTGATCGAGTTCCTTAAAATTGCGACAGCGTGTAAGGTATGACTTTTCCATAGCATCGATAAGATATCGCAAAAATTCGTGTGCGTCCTCTTGCCGTCCCATGACCAAATGCTTGCAAATAGCTTTAAGCTTCGAATAGACAAAGGAAGGTCGAATGGCCGATTGACTACTTTGTGATGCTTGCAGTGTTTTGGCCATGGCGCAGATTATACAGCCGGTATTAGCGGAATCGCAATGCTCCATATGCTGTGTGTCGGAAACAAGCCAATTTGCCATGGAGGGTACGTGAAAGAGCGCCTGCAGAGTCGAATTCAGGAAACAAGTGTTTCCGATGTTCATCATGCCGACGCCGACTTGCCACTTTTGTTGCGAACTCTTCCAGCCGATGCTAACGTTTTCGCGTGCATACAGAACGCATTTCGGTTGTGGCATTTTAATGAGATTCGGGTTGCTTCGCTTAATTTCATTGCCATTGGCATCTGTAATTGAATCAAAGAAATATAATATTAATTATTAGTTTAAATTTTTTCATTTTTAAACGACTCTAATAAGAGTTTAGTCCGTTCTTCAATAAATTAAGAAAAATATTCAAAGATAACTTACCTCGCTTAATAAATTTTGTCCACTTCTTCACCATTTTTAAGAGCTTTTAATAAACGAAGTTGATTAGTTATTAGGACTGAGTATGTTAAAGGATATTTAAAGAATGATCAGAATTCGATTGAACTACTGCTTTTATAAGCCTTACCATGCCTTTTTATATACGCAGGTACCTGTGAAGGCATTTGATCGATAATTTTCCACTGCTTAATCTGATTCAAAAAAAGGATCCAAACGAAAATCGTTACCTGTTTGAATTTGTAAGTTTTGCAAACGATAATTAGAAACATTACCCGTAATTCTTCAATAGTGGTCTGTGTTTGTGAAATTCTATGGTACGGAAACATAATAATACTAGGTCATAAAATAAAAAAATATAAAAAAGTTAGGTTCATTCTCATACTTTCTGCCAGGGGAAAATTTCCTACTCGAAGCGAATAAAAGGTAGTTACCCTGTTGAAAGTGTCTTCACGTACATAAAAAATCACATAATCAATATGTTATCGAGTTTAAGCAAGATTTTAAATTTTTGAGGAAAAATATTATAACTTGATTCAAGACAGTTTAGTATTGATCTGTTGAGGGGAAAAACAAAATGTTGTCTCTGCATTGTTGTTTTATCGATATATAACCATAAACTCGTATATCACATCGAATTAAAGTTTCCTTTGATTTGTTGTCAATATGCAAGTTATATACAACATAAAAATATAAATTTTTTTATAATTGTTCATGTAATAATAAAGTTTTTTTTGACTCTTATTTAATTAACAGAAGAGTAAAATTACCAACAGCAGCACAAGGCTCATCTCGCAACGTAAACAAATAATCATACATACATATTTAATTTATTTTCGTATTTTTATTAAAATCTTTAACGATAAACAATATTAATTGAATTTAAGAATATTTAAGATAGATTAATATACATATAAACTAATTATAAATTGTAAACAGCTTCCGCTCTGGTAAAACTACTCAAATCCATGATGTGAAGAGGTAACCATTTTGTTCTAGTACTTCTTGGTATCAGCCACTGGTTTAAGTAGTAGAGCGTAGTAAGTGCGGTGTATCCAACTCATAGAAAATTATATATGCGTTGGTATTGCAAACATTTTGCTCTGAAATCGGTCGCACATTGCTGTCGTCATAATTGTAGTAGGTGCCCGATTCGGTCAAGCCGATGGCAGTATAGTGGCCACAGTGCTGTGACGCACCCAGATGTGTTACCATTGCCACCAGCTTGTAGCTTAGCTGTTCGCCACTACTGATCCCTTTGGTCCCAGCGCTCGATTGTTTGTGGGATGCGAATTTTGCTAGATTAAGTCGCGGGTTTATGGTAATCCGTTTATTTAGTTTGGTTCCGGTTGCTGAGAACCTTTTGAGCTGGATACAGAGTACATTAGGAACACGTTCGAGTGAAAACTGTTTTGTCGCAGAAACCTTATTTTTACACGCTTCACACTTGTAGCCCATGCCCTCCAAACTTTCGCGAGCAAAATACCCCTCCATAGCCTCCTCAACCGTATCAGCCTTGCGTATATCAAGCATCAGATCTTGGAAATGCTGAAAAGTTACCGATACATGATTGCACAGCGCACAACGTACAGCGGAACGTAAATAGCCGCCGAGTATTTGATTCAGCGGCGTTGTTTCTTTGCTATACTGACCGAGTTCCTTAAAATTGCGACAGCGTGTAAGGTATGACTTTTCCATAGCATCGATAAGATATCGCAAAAATTCGTGTGCGTCCTCTTGACGTCCCATGACCAAATGCTTGCAAATAGCTTTAAGCTTCGAATAGACAAAAGAAGGTCGAATGGCCGATTGACTACTTTGTGATGCTTGCAGTGTTTTGGCCATGGCGCAGATTATACAGCCGGTATTAGCGGAATCGCAATGCTCCATATGCTGTGTGTCGGAAACAAGCCAATTTGCCATGGAGGGTACGTGAAAGAGCGCCTGCAGAGTCGAGTTCAGGAAACAAGTGTTTCCGATGTTCATCATGCCGACGCCGACTTGCCACTTTTGTTGCGAACTCTTCCAGCCGATGCTAACGTTTTCGCGTGCATACAGAACGCATTTCGGTTGTGGCATTTTAATGAGATTCGGGTTGCTGCGCTTAATTTCATTGCCATTGGCATCTGTAATTGAATCAAAGAAATATAATATTAATTATTAGTTTAAATTTTTTCATTTTTAAACGACTCTAATAAGAGTTTAGTCCGTTCTTCAATAAATTAAGAAAAATATTCAAAGATAACTTACCTCGCTTAATAAATTTTGTCCACTTCTTCACCATTTTTAAGAGCTTTTAATAAACGAAGTTGATTAGTTATTAGGACTGAGTATGTTAAAGGATATTTAAAGAATGATCAGAATTCGATTGAACTACTGCTTTTATAAGCCTTACCATGCCTTTTTATATACGCAGGTACCTGTGAAGGCATTTGATCGATAATTTTCCACTGCTTAATCTGATTCAAAAAAAGGATCCAAACGAAAATCGTTACCTGTTTGAATTTGTAAGTTTTGCAAACGATAATTAGAAACATTACCCGTAATTCTTCAATAGTGGTCTGTGTTTGTGAAATTCTATGGTACGGAAACATAATAATACTAGGTCATAAAATAAAAAAATATAAAAAAGTTAGGTTCATTCTCATACTTTCTGCCAGGGGAAAATTTCCTACTCGAAGCGAATAAATGGTAGTTACCCTGTTGAAAGTGTCTTCACGTACATAAAAAATCACATAATCAATATGTTATCGAGTTTAAGCAAGATTTTAAATTTTTGAGGAAAAATATTATAACTTGATTCAAGACAGTTTAGTATTGATCTGTTGAGGGGAAAAACAAAATTTTGTCTCTGCATTGTTGTTTTATCGGTATATCACATCGAATTAAAGTTTCCTTTGATTTGTTGTCAATATGCAAGTTAATATACAACATAAAAATATAAATTTTTTTATAAATGTTCATGTAATAATAAAGTTTTTTTTGACTCTTATTTAATTAACAGAAGAGTAAAATTACCAACAGCAGCACAAGGCTCATCTCGCAACGTAAACAAATAATCATACATACATATTTAATTTATTTTCGTATTTTTATTAAAATCTTTAACGATAAACAATATTAATTGAATTTAAGAATATTTAAGATAGATTAATATACATATAAACTAATTATAAATTGTAAACAGCTTCCGCTCTGGTAAAACTACTCAAATCCATGATGTGAAGAGGTAACCATTTTGTTCTAGTACTTCTTGGTATCAGCCACTGGTTTAAGTAGTAGAGCGTAGTAAGTGCGGTGTATCCAACTCATAGAAAATTATATATGCGTTGGTATTGCAAACATTTTGCTCTGAAATCGGTCGCACATTGCTGTCGTCATAATTGTAGTAGGTGCCCGATTCGGTCAAGCCGATGGCAGTATAGTGGCCACAGTGCTGTGACGCACCCAGATGTGTTACCATTGCCACCAGCTTGTAGCTTAGCTGTTCGCCACTACTGATCCCTTTGGTCCCAGCGCTCGATTGTTTGTGGGATGCGAATTTTGCTAGATTAAGTCGCGGGTTTATGGTAATCCGTTTATTTAGTTTGGTTCCGGTTGCTGAGAACCTTTTGAGCTGGATACAGAGTACATTAGGAACACGTTCGAGTGAAAACTGTTTTGTCGCAGAAACCTTATTTTTACACGCTTCACACTTGTAGCCCTTGCCCTCCAAACTTTCGCGAGCAAAATACCCCTCCATAGCCTCCTCAACCGTCCAGCCTTGCGTATATCAAGCATCAGATCTTGGAAATGCTGAAAAGTTACCGATACATGATTGCACAGCGCACAACGTACAGCGGAACGTAAATAGCCGCCGAGTATTTGATTCAGCGGCGTTGTTTCTTTGCTGTACTGATCGAGTTCCTTAAAATTGCGACAGCGTGTAAGGTATGACTTTTCCATAGCATCGATAAGATATCGCAAAAATTCGTGTGCGTCCTCTTGCCGTCCCATGACCAAATGCTTGCAAATAGCTTTAAGCTTCGAATAGACAAAGGAAGGTCGAATGGCCGATTGACTACTTTGTGATGCTTGCAGTGTCTTGGCCATGGCGCAGATTATACAGCCGGTATTAGCGGAATCGCAATGCTCCATATGCTGTGTGTCGGAAACAAGCCAATTTGCCATGGAGGGTACGTGAAAGAGCGCCTGCAGAGTCGAGTTCAGGAAACAAGTGTTTCCGATGTTCATCATGCCGACGCCGACGCCGACTTGCCACTTTTGTTGCGAACTCTTCCAGCCGATGCTAACGTTTTCGCGTGCATACAGAACGCATTTCGGTTGTGGCATTTTAATGAGATTCGGGTTGCTTCGCTTAATTTCATTGCCATTGGCATCTGTAATTGAATCAAAGAAATATAATATTAATTATTAGTTTAAATTTTTTCATTTTTAAACGACTCTAATAAGAGTTTAGTCCGTTCTTCAATAAATTAAGAAAAATATTCAAAGATAACTTACCTCGCTTAATAAATTTTGTCCACTTCTTCACCATTTTTAAGAGCTTTTAATAAACGAAGTTGATTAGTTATTAGGACTGAGTATGTTAAAGGATATTTAAAGAATGATCAGAATTCGATTGAACGACTGCTTTTATAAGCCTTACCATGCCTTTTTATATACGCAGGTACCTGTGAAGGCATTTGATCGGAAATTTTCCACTGCTTAATCTGATTCAAAAAAGGATCCAAACGAAAATCGTTACCTGTTTGAATTTGTAAGTTTTGCAAACGATAATTAGAAACATTACCCGTAATTCTTCAATAGTGGTCTGTGTTTGTGAAATTCTATGGTACGGAAACATAATAATACTAGGTCATAAAATAAAAAAATATAAAAAAATTAGGTTCATTCTCATACTTTCTGCCAGGGGAAAATTTCCTACTCGAAGCGAATAAATGGTAGTTACCCTGTTGAAAGTGTCTTCACGTACATAAAAAATCACATAATCAATATGTTATCGAGTTTAAGCAAGATTTTAAATTTTTGAGGAAAAATATTATAACTTGATTCAAGACAGTTTAGTATTGATCTGTTGAGGGGAAAAACAAAATTTTGTCTCTGCATTGTTGTTTTATCGGTATATAACCATAAACTCGTATATCACATCGAATTAAAGTTTCCATTGATTTGTTATCAATATGCAAGTTATATACAACATAAAAATATAAATTTTTTTATAATTGTTCATGTAATAATAAAGTTTTTTTTGACTCTTATTTAATTAACAGAAGAGTAAAATTACCAACAGCAGCACAAGGCTCATCTCGCAACGTAAACAAATAATCATACATACATATTTAATTTATTTTCGTATTTTTATTAAAATCTTTAACGATAAACAATATTAATTGAATTTAAGAATATTTAAGATAGATTAATATACATATAAACTAATTATAAATTATAAACAGCTTCCGCTCTGGTAAAACTACTCAAATCCATGATGTGAAGAGGTAACCATTTTGTTCTAGTACTTCTTGGTATCAGCCACTGGTTTAAGTAGTAGAGCGTAGTAAGTGCGGTGTATCCAACTCATAGAAAATTATATATGCGTTGGTATTGCAAACATTTTGCTCTGAAATCGGTCGCACATTGCTGTCGTCATAATTGTAGTAGGTGCCCGATTCGGTCAAGCCGATGGCAGTATAGTGGCCACAGTGCTGTGACGCACCCAGATGTGTTACCATTGCCACCAGCTTGTAGCTTAGCTGTTCGCCACTACTGATCCCTTTGGTCCCAGCGCTCGATTGTTTGTGGGATGCGAATTTTGCTAGATTAAGTCGCGGGTTTATGGTAATCCGTTTATTTAGTTTGGTTCCGGTTGCTGAGAACCTTTTGAGCTGGATACAGAGTACATTAGGAACACGTTCGAGTGAAAACTGTTTTGTCGCAGAAACCTTATTTTTACACGCTTCACACTTGTAGCCCATGCCCTCCAAACTTTCGCGAGCAAAATACCCCTCCATAGCCTCCTCAACCGTATCAGCCTTGCGTATATCAAGCATCAGATCTTGGAAATGCTGAAAAGTTACCGATACATGATTGCACAGCGCACAACGTACAGCGGAACGTAAATAGCCGCCGAGTATTTGATTCAGCGGAGTCGTTTCTTTGCTGTACTGATCGAGTTCCTTAAAATTGCGACAGCGTGTAAGGTATGACTTTTCCATAGCATCGATAAGATATCGCAAAAATTCGTGTGCGTCCTCTTGCCGTCCCATGACCAAATGCTTGCAAATAGCTTTAAGCTTCGAATAGACAAAGGAAGGTCGAATGGCCGATTGACTACTTTGTGATGCTTGCAGTGTTTTGGCCATGGCGCAGATTATACAGCCGGTATTAGCGGAATCGCAATGCTCCATATGCTGTGTGTCGAAAACAAGCCAATTTGCCATGGAGGGTACGTGAAAGAGCGCCTGCAGAGTCGAGTTCAGGAAACAAGTGTTTCCGATGTTCATCATGCCGACGCCGACTTGCCACTTTTGTTGCGAACTCTTCCAGCCGATGCTAACGTTTTCGCGTGCATACAGAACGCATTTCGGTTGTGGCATTTTAATGAGATTCGGGTTGCTTCGCTTAATTTCATTGCCATTGGCATCTGTAATTGAATCAAAGAAATATAATAATAATTATTAGTTTAAATTTTTTCATTTTTAAACGACTCTAATAAGAGTTTAGTCCGTTCTTCAATAAATTAAGAAAAATATTCAAAGATAACTTATCTCGCTTAATAAATTTTGTCCACTTCTTCACCATTTTTAAGAGCTTTTAATAAACGAAGTTGATTAGTTATTAGGACTGAGTATGTTAAAGGATATTTAAAGAATGATCAGAATTCGATTGAACGACTGCTTTTATAAGCCTTACCATGCCTTTTTATATACGCAGGTACCTGTGAAGGCATTTGATCGGAAATTTTCCACTGCTTAATCTGATTCAAAAAAAGGATCCAAACGAAAATCGTTACCTGTTTGAATTTGTAAGTTTTGCAAACGATAATTAGAAACATTACCCGTAATTCTTCAATAGTGGTCTGTGTTTGTGAAATTCTATGGTACGGAAACATAATAATACTAGGTCATAAAATAAAAAAATATAAAAAAATTAGGTTCATTCTCATACTTTCTGCCAGGGGAAAATTTCCTACTCGAAGCGAATAAATGGTAGTTACCCTGTTGAAAGTGTCTTCACGTACATAAAAAATCACATAATCAATATGTTATCGAGTTTAAGCAAGATTTTAAATTTTTGAGGAAAAATATTATAACTTGATTCAAGACAGTTTAGTATTGATCTGTTGAGGGGAAAAACAAAATTTTGTCTCTGCATTGTTGTTTTATCGGTATATAACCATAAACTCGTATATCACATCGAATTAAAGTTTCCATTGATTTGTTATCAATATGCAAGTTATATACAACATAAAAATATAAATTTTTTTATAATTATTCATGTAATAATAAAGTTTTTTTTGACTCTTATTTAATTAACAGAAGAGTAAAATTACCAACAGCAGCACAAGGCTCATCTCGCAACGTAAACAAATAATCATACATACATATTTAATTTATTTTCGTATTTTTATTAAAATCTTTAACGATAAACAATATTAATTGAATTTAAGAATATTTAAGATAGATTAATATACATATAAACTAATTATAAATTGTAAACAGCTTCCGCTCTGGTAAAACTACTCAAATCCATGATGTGAAGAGGTAACCATTTTGTTCTAGTACTTCTTGGTATCAGCCACTGGTTTAAGTAGTAGAGCGTAGTAAGTGCGGTGTATCCAACTCATAGAAAATTATATATGCGTTGGTATTGCAAACATTTTGCTCTGAAATCGGTCGCACATTGCTGTCGTCATAATTGTAGTAGGTGCCCGATTCGGTCAAGCCGATGGCAGTATAGTGGCCACAGTGCTGTGACGCACCCAGATGTGTTACCATTGCCACCAGCTTGTAGCTTAGCTGTTCGCCACTACTGATCCCTTTGGTCCCAGCGCTCGATTGTTTGTGGGATGCGAATTTTGCTAGATTAAGTCGCGGGTTTATGGTAATCCGTTTATTTAGTTTGGTTCCGGTTGCTGAGAACCTTTTGAGCTGGATACAGAGTACATTAGGAACACGTTCGAGTGAAAACTGTTTTGTCGCAGAAACCTTATTTTTACACGCTTCACACTTGTAGCCCATGCCCTCCAAACTTTCGCGAGCAAAATACCCCTCCATAGCCTCCTCAACCGTATCAGCCTTGCGTATATCAAGCATCAGATCTTGGAAATGCTGAAAAGTTACCGATACATGATTGCACAGCGCACAACGTACAGCGGAACGTAAATAGCCGCCGAGTATTTGATTAAGCGGCGTTGTTTCTTTGCTGTACTGATCGAGTTCCTTAAAATTGCGACAGCGTGTAAGGTATGACTTTTCCATAGCATCGATAAGATATCGCAAAAATTCGTGTGCGTCCTCTTGCCGTCCCATGACCAAATGCTTGCAAATAGCTTTAAGCTTCGAATAGACAAAGGAAGGTCGAATGGCCGATTGACTACTTTGTGATGCTTGCAGTGTCTTGGCCATGGCGCAGATTATACAGCCGGTATTAGCGGAATCGCAATGCTCCATATGCTGTGTGTCGGAAACAAGCCAATTTGCCATGGAGGGTACGTGAAAGAGCGCCTGCAGAGTCGAGTTCAGGAAACAAGTGTTTCCGATGTTCATCATGCCGACGCCGACTTGCCACTTTTGTTGCGAACTCTTCCAGCCGATGCTAACGTTTTCGCGTGCATACAGAACGCATTTCGGTTGTGGCATTTTAATGAGATTCGGGTTGCTTCGCTTAATTTCATTGCCATTGGCATCTGTAATTGAATCAAAGAAATATAATAATAATTATTAGTTTAAATTTTTCATTTCTAAACGACTCTAATAAGAGTTTAGTCCGTTCTTCAATAAATTAAAAAAAATATTCAAAGATAACTTACCTCGCTTAATAAATTTTGTCCACTTCTTCACCATTTTTAAGAGCTTTTAATAAACGAAGTTGATTAGTTATTAGGACTGAGTATGTTAAAGGATATTTAAAGAATGATCAGAATTCGATTGAACTACTGCTTTTATAAGCCTTACCATGCCTTTTTATATACGCAGGTACCTGTGAAGGCATTTGATCGGTAATTTTCCACTGCTTAATCTGATTCAAAAAAAGGATCCAAACGAAAATCGTTACCTGTTTGAATTTGTAAGTTCTGCAAACGATAATTAGAAACATTACCCGTAATTCTTCAATAGTGGTCTGTGTTTGTGAAATTCTATGGTACGGAAACATAATAATACTAGGTCATAAAATAAAAAAATATAAAAAAGTTAGGTTCATTCTCATACTTTCTGCCAGGGGAAAATTTCCTACTCGAAGCGAATAAATGGTAGTTACCCTGTTGAAAGTGTCTTCACGTACATAAAAAATCACATAATCAATATGTTATCGAGTTTAAGCAAGATTTTAAATTTTTGAGGAAAAATATTATAACTTGATTCAAGACAGTTTAGTATTGATCTGTTGAGGGGAAAAACAAAATTTTGTCTCTGCATTGTTGTTTTATCGGTATATAACCATAAACTCGTATATCACATCGAATTAAAGTTTCCTTTGATTTGTTGTCAATATGCAAGTTATATACAACATAAAAATATAAATTTTTTTATAATTGTTCATGTAATAATAAAGTTTTTTTTGACTCTTATTTAATTAACAGAAGAGTAAAATTACCAACAGCAGCACAAGGCTCATCTCGCAACGTAAACAAATAATCATACATACATATTTAATTTATTTTCGTATTTTTATTAAAATCTTTAACGATAAACAATATTAATTGAATTTAAGAATATTTAAGATAGATTAATATACATATAAACTAATTATAAATTATAAACAGCTTCCGCTCTGGTAAAACTACTCAAATCCATGATGTGAAGAGGTAACCATTTTGTTCTAGTACTTCTTGGTATCAGCCACTGGTTTAAGTAGTAGAGCGTAGTAAGTGCGGTGTATCCAACTCATAGAAAATTATATATGCGTTGGTATTGCAAACATTTTGCTCTGAAATCGGTCGCACATTGCTGTCGTCATAATTGTAGTAGGTGCCCGATTCGGTCAAGCCGATGGCAGTATAGTGGCCACAGTGCTGTGACGCACCCAGATGTGTTACCATTGCCACCAGCTTGTAGCTTAGCTGTTCGCCACTACTGATCCCTTTGGTCCCAGCGCTCGATTGTTTGTGGGATGCGAATTTTGCTAGATTAAGTCGCGGGTTTATGGTAATCCGTTTATTTAGTTTGGTTCCGGTTGCTGAGAACCTTTTGAGCTGGATACAGAGTACATTAGGAACACGTTCGAGTGAAAACTGTTTTGTCGCAGAAACCTTATTTTTACACGCTTCACACTTGTAGCCCATGCCCTCCAAACTTTCGCGAGCAAAATACCCCTCCATAGCCTCCTCAACCGTATCAGCCTTGCGTATATCAAGCATCAGATCTTGGAAATGCTGAAAACTTACCGATACATGATTGCACAGCGCACAACGTACAGCGGAACGTAAATATCCGCCGAGTATTTGATTCAGCGGCGTTGTTTCTTTGCTGTACTGATCGAGTTCCTTAAAATTGCGACAGCGTGTAAGGTATGACTTTTCCATAGCATCGATAAGATATCGCAAAAATTCGTGTGCGTCCTCTTGCCGTCCCATGACCAAATGCTTGCAAATAGCTTTAAGCTTCGAATAGACAAAGGAAGGTCGAATGGCCGATTGACTACTTTGTGATGCTTGCAGTGTCTTGGCCATGGCGCAGATTATACAGCTGGTATTAGCGGAATCGCAATGCTCCATATGCTGTGTGTCGGAAACAAGCCAATTTGCCATGGAGGGTACGTGAAAGAGCGCCTGCAGAGTCGAGTTCAGGAAACAAGTGTTTCCGATGTTCATCATGCCGACGCCGACTTGCCACTTTTGTTGCGAACTCTTCCAGCCGATGCTAACGTTTTCGCGTGCATACAGAACGCATTTCGGTTGTGGCATTTTAATGAGATTCGGGTTGCTTCGCTTAATTTCATTGCCATTGGCATCTGTAATTGAATCAAAGAAACAATAATAATTATTAGTTTAAATTTTTTCATTTTTAAACGACTCTAATAAGAGTTTAGTCCGTTCTTCAATAAATTAAGAAAAATATTCAAAGAAAACTTACCTCGCTTAATAAATTTTGTCCACTTCTTCACCATTTTTAAGAGCTTTTAATAAACGAAGTTGATTAGTTATTAGGACTGAGTATGTTAAAGGATATTTAAAGAATGATCAGAATTCGATTGAACTACTGCTTTTATAAGCCTTACCATGCCTTTTTATATACGCAGGTACCTGTGAAGGCATTTGATCGGAAATTTTCCACTGCTTAATCTGATTCAAAAAAAGGATCCAAACGAAAATCGTTACCTGTTTGAATTTGTAAGTTTTGCAAACGATAATTAGAAACATTACCCGTAATTCTTCAATAGTGGTCTGTGTTTGTGAAATTCTATGGTACGGAAACATAATAATACTAGGTCATAAAATAAAAAAATATAAAAAAATTAGGTTCATTCTCATACTTTCTGCCAGGGGAAAATTTCCTACTCGAAGCGAATAAATGGTAGTTACCCTGTTGAAAGTGTCTTCACGTACATAAAAAATCACATAATCAATATGTTATCGAGTTTAAGCAAGATTTTAAATTTTTGAGGAAAAATATTATAACTTGATTCAAGACAGTTTAGTATTGATCTGTTGAGGGGAAAAACAAAATTTTGTCTCTGCATTGTTGTTTTATCGGTATATAACCATAAACTCGTATATCACATCGAATTAAAGTTTCCTTTGATTTGTTGTCAATATGCAAGTTAATATACAACATAAAAATATAAATTTTTTTTATAAATGTTCATGTAATAATAAAGTTTTTTTTGACTCTTATTTAATTAACAGAAGAGTAAAATTACCAACAGCAGCACAAGGCTCATCTCGCAACGTAAACAAATAATCATACATACATATTTAATTTATTTTCGTATTTTTATTAAAATCTTTAACGATAAACAATATTAATTGAATTTAAGAATATTTAAGATAGATTAATATACATATAAACTAATTATAAATTGTAAACAGCTTCCGCTCTGGTAAAACTACTCAAATCCATGATGTGAAGAGGTAACCATTTTGTTCTAGTACTTCTTGGTATCAGCCACTGGTTTAAGTAGTAGAGCGTAGTAAGTGCGGTGTATCCAACTCATAGAAAATTATATATGCGTTGGTATTGCAAACATTTTGCTCTGAAATCGGTCGCACATTGCTGTCGTCATAATTGTAGTAGGTGCCCGATTCGGTCAAGCCGATGGCAGTATAGTGGCCACAGTGCTGTGACGCACCCAGATGTGTGACCATTGCCACCAGCTTGTAGCTTAGCTGTTCGCCACTACTGATCCCTTTGGTCCCAGCGCTCGATTGTTTGTGGGATGCGAATTTTGCTAGATTAAGTCGCAGGTTTATGTTAATCCGTTTATTTAGTTTGGTTCCGGTTGCTGAGAACCTTTTGAGCTGGATACAGAGTACATTAGGAACACGTTCGAGTGAAAACTGTTTTGTCGCAGAAACCTTATTTTTACACGCTTCACACTTGTAGCCCATGCCCTCCAAACTTTCGCGAGCAAAATACCCCTCCATAGCCTCCTCAACCGTATCAGCCTTGCGTAAATCAAGCATCAGATCTTGGAAATGCTGAAAAGTTACCGATACATGATTGCACAGCGCACAACGTACAGCGGAACGTAAATAGCCGCCGAGTATTTGATTCAGCGGCGTTGTTTCTTTGCTGTACTGATCGAGTTCCTTAAAATTGCGACAGCGTGTAAGGTATGACTTTTCCATAGCATCGATAAGATATCGCAAAAATTCGTGTGCGTCCTCTTGCCGTCCCATGACCAAATGCTTGCAAATAGCTTTAAGCTTCGAATAGACAAAGGAAGGTCGAATGGCCGATTGACTACTTTGTGATGCTTGCAGTGTTTTGGCCATGGCGCAGATTATACAGCCGGTATTAGCGGAATCGCAATGCTCCATATGCTGTGTGTCGGAAACAAGCCAATTTGCCATGGAGGGTACGTGAAAGAGCGCCTGCAGAGTCGAGTTCAGGAAACAAGTGTTTCCGATGTTCATCATGCCGACGCCGACTTGCCACTTTTGTTGCGAACTCTTCCAGCCGATGCTAACGTTTTCGCGTGCATACAGAACGCATTTCGGTTGTGGCATTTTAATGAGATTCGGGTTGCTTCGCTTAATTTCATTACCATTGGCATCTGTAATTGAATCAAAGAAATATAATAATAATTATTAGTTTAAATTTTTTCATTTTTAAACGACTCTAATAAGAGTTTAGTCCGTTCTTCAATAAATTAAGAAAAATATTCAAAGATAACTTACCTCGCTTAATAAATTTTGTCCACTTCTTCACCATTTTTAAGAGCTCTTAATAAACGAAGTTGATTAGTTATTAGGACTGAGTATGTTAAAGGATATTTAAAGAATGATCAGAATTCGATTGAACTACTGCTTTTATAAGCCTTACCATGCCTTTTTATATACGCAGGTACCTGTGAAGGCATTTGATCGGAAATTTTCCACTGCTTAATCTGATTCAAAAAAAGGATCCAAACGAAAATCGTTACCTGTTTGAATTTGTAAGTTTTGCAAACGATAATTAGAAACATTACCCGTAATTCTTCAATAGTGGTCTGTGTTTGTGAAATTCTATGGTACGGAAACATAATAATACTAGGTCATAAAATAAAAAAATATAAAAAAGTTAGGTTCATTCTCATACTTTCTGCCAGGGGAAAATTTCCTACTCGAAGCGAATAAATGGTAGTTACCCTGTTGAAAGTGTCTTCACGTACATAAAAAATCACATAATCTATATTTTAGCGAGTTTAAGCAAGATTTTAAATTTTTGAGGAAAAATATTATAACTTGATTCAAGACAGTTTAGTATTGATCTGTTGAGGGGAAAACAAAATTTTGTCTCTGCATTGTTGTTTTATCGGTATATAACCATAAACTCGTATATCACATCGAATTAAAGTTTCCATTGATTTGTTATCAATATGCAAGTTATATACAACATAAAAATATAAATTTTTTTATAATTGTTCATGTAATAATAAAGTTTTTTTTGACTCTTATTTAATTAACAGAAGAGTAAAATTACCAACAGCAGCACAAGGCTCATCGCGCAATGTAAACAAATAATCATACATACAAATTTAATTTATTTTCGTATTTTTATTAAAATCTTTAACGATAAACAATATTAATTGAATTTAAGAATATTTAAGATAGATTAATATACATATAAACTAATTATAAATTGTAAACAGCTTCCGCTCTGGTAAAACTACTCAAATCCATGATGTGAAGAGGTAACCATTTTGTTCTAGTACTTCTTGGTATCAGCCACTGGTTTAAGTAGTAGAGCGTAGTAAGTGCGGTGTGTCCAACTCATAGAAAATTATATATGCGTTGGTATTGCAAACATTTTGCTCTGAAATCGGTCGCACATTGCTGTCGTCATAATTGTAGTAGGTGCCCGATTCGGTCAAGCCGATGGCAGTATAGTGGCCACAGTGCTGTGACGCACCCAGATGTGTTACCATTGCCACCAGCTTGTAGCTTAGCTGTTCGCCACTACTGATCCCTATGGTCCCAGCGCTCGATTGTTTGTGGGATGCGAATTTTGCTAGATTAAGTCGCGGGTTTATGGTAATCCGTTTATTTAGTTTGGTTCCGGTTGCTGAGAACCTTTTGAGCTGGATACAGAGTACATTAGGAACACGTTCGAGTGAAAACTGTTTTGTCGCAGAAACCTTATTTTTACACGCTTCACACTTGTAGCCCATGCCCTCCAAACTTTCGCGAGCAAAATACCCCTCCATAGCCTCCTCAACCGTATCAGCCTTGCGTATATCAAGCATCAGATCTTGGAAATGCTGAAAAGTTACCGATACATGATTGCACAGCGCACAACGTACAGCGGAACGTAAATAGCCGCCGAGTATTTGATTCAGCGGCGTTGTTTCTTTGCTGTACTGATCGAGTTCCTTAAAATTGCGACAGCGTGTAAGGTATGACTTTTCCATAGCATCGATAAGATATCGCAAAAATTCGTGTGCGTCCTCTTGCCGTCCCATGACCAAATGCTTGCAAATAGCTTTAAGCTTCGAATAGACAAAGGAAGGTCGAATGGCCGATTGACTACTTTGTGATGCTTGCAGTGTTTTGGCCATGGCGCAGATTATACAGCCGGTATTAGCGGAATCGCAATGCTCCATATGCTGTGTGTCGGAAACAAGCCAATTTGCCATGGAGGGTACGTGAAAGAGCGCCTGCAGAGTCGAGTTCAGGAAACAAGTGTTTCCGATGTTCATCATGCCGACGCCGACTTGCCACTTTTGTTGCGAACTCTTCCAGCCGATGCTAACGTTTTCGCGTGCATACAGAACGCATTTCGGTTGTGGCATTTTAATGAGATTCGGGTTGCTTCGCTTAATTTCATTGCCATTGGCATCTGTAATTGAATCAAAGAAATATAATAATAATTATTAGTTTAAATTTTTTCATTTTTAAACGACTCTAATAAGAGTTTCGTCCGTTCTTCAATAAATTAAGAAAAATATTCAAAGATAACTTACCTCGCTTAATAAATTTTGTCCACTTCTTCACCATTTTTAAGAGCTTTTAATAAACGAAGTTGATTAGTTATTAGGACTGAGTATGTTAAAGGATATTTAAAGAATGATCAGAATTCGATTGAACTACTGCTTTTATAAGCCTTACCATGCCTTTTTATATTCAGGTACCTGTGAAGGCATTTGATCGGAAATTTTCCACTGCTTAATCTGATTCAAAAAAAGGATCCAAACGAAAATCGTTACCTGTTTGAATTTGTAAGTTTTGCAAACGATGATTAGAAACATTACCCGTAATTCTTCAATAGTGGTCTGTGTTTGTGAAATTCTATGGTACGGAAACATAATAATACTAGGTCATAAAATAAAAAAATATAAAAAAGTTAGGTTCATTCTCATACTTTCTGCCAGGGGAAAATTTCCTACTCGAAGCGAATAAATGGTAGTTACCCTGTTGAAAGTGTCTTCACGTACATAAAAAATCACATAATCAATATGTTAGCGAGTTTAAGCAAGATTTTAAATTTTTGAGGAAAAATATTATAACTTGATTCAAGACAGTTTAGTATTGATCTGTTGAGGGGAAAAACAATATTTTGTCTCTGCATTGTTGTTTTATCGGTATATAACCATAAACTCGTATATCACATCGAATTAAAGTTTCCTTTGATTTGTTGTCAATATGCAAGTTATATACAACATAAAAATATAAATTTTTTTTAAATGTTCATGTAATAATAAAGTTTTTTTTGACTCTTATTTAATTAACAGAAGAGTAAAATTACCAACAGCAGCACAAGGCTCATCTCGCAACGTAAACAAATAATCATACATACATATTTAATTTTTTTTCGTATTTTTATTAAAATCTTTAACGATAAACAATATTAATTGAATTTAAGAATATTTAAGATAGATTAATATACATATAAACTAATTATAAATTGTAAACAGCTTCCGCTCTGGTAAAACTACTCAAATCCATGATGTGAAGAGGTAACCATTTTGTTCTAGTACTTCTTGGTATCAGCCACTGGTTTAAGTAGTAGAGCGTAGTAAGTGCGGTGTATCCAACTCATAGAAAATTATATATGCGTTGGTATTGCAAACATTTTGCTCTGAAATCGGTCGCACATTGCTGTCGTCATAATTGTAGTAGGTGCCCGATTCGGTCAAGCCGATGGCAGTATAGTGGCCACAGTGCTGTGACGCACCCAGATGTGTTACCATTGCCACCAGCTTGTAGCTTAGCTGTTCGCCACTACTGATCCCTTTGGTCCCAGCGCTCGATTGTTTGTGGGATGCGAATTTTGCTAGATTAAGTCGTGGGTTTATGGTAATCCGTTTATTTAGTTTGGTTCCGGTTGCTGAGAACCTTTTGAGCTGGATACAGAGTACATTAGGAACACGTTCGAGTGAAAACTGTTTTGTCGCAGAAACCTTATTTTTACACGCTTCACACTTGTAGCCCATGCCCTCCAAACTTTCGCGAGCAAAATACCCCTCCATAGCCTCCTCAACCGTATCAGCCTTGCGTATATCAAGCATCAGATCTTGGAAATGCTGAAAAGTTACCGATACATGATTGCACAGCGCACAACGTACAGCGGAACGTAAATAGCCGCCGAGTATTTGATTCAGCGGCGTTGTTTCTTTGCTGTACTGATCGAGTTCCTTAAAATTGCGACAGCGTGTAAGGTATGACTTTTCCATAGCATCGATAAGATATCGCAAAAATTCGTGTGCGTCCTCTTGCCGTCCCATGACAAAATGCTTGCAAATAGCTTTAAGCTTCGAATAGACAAAGGAAGGTCGAATGGCCGATTGACTACTTTGTGATGCTTGCAGTGTCTTGGCCATGGCGCAGATTATACAGCCGGTATTAGCGGAATCGCAATGCTCCATATGCTGTGTGTCGGAAACAAGCCAATTTGCCATGGAGGGTACGTGAAAGAGCGCCTGCAGAGTCGAGTTCAGGAAACAAGTGTTTCCGATGTTCATCATGCCGACGCCGACTTGCCACTTTTGTTGCGAACTCTTCCAGCCGATGCTAACGTTTTCGCGTGCATACAGAACGCATTTCGGTTGTGGCATTTTAATGAGATTCTGGTTGCTTCGCTTAATTTCATTGCCATTGGCATCTGTAATTGAATCAAAGAAATATAATAATAATTATTAGTTTAAATTTTTTCATTTTTAAACGACTCTAATAAGAGTTTAGTCCGTTCTTCAATAAATCAAGAAAAATATTCAAAGATAACTTACCTCGCTTAATAAATTTTGTCCACTTCTTCACCATTTTTAAGAGCTCTTAATAAACGAAGTTGATTAGTTATTAGGACTGAGTATGTTAAAGGATATTTAAAGAATGATCAGAATTCGATTGAACTACTGCTTTTATAAGCCTTACCATGCCTTTTTATATACGCAGGTACCTGTGAAGGCATTTGATCGGTAATTTTCCACTGCTTAATCTGATTCAAAAAAAGGATCCAAACGAAAATCGTTACCTGTTTGTATTTGTAAGTTTTGCAAACGATGATTAGAAACATTACCCGTAATTCTTCAATAGTGGTCTGTGTTTGTGAAATTCTATGGTACGGAAACATAATAATACTAGGTCATAAAATAAAAAAATATAAAAAAGTTAGGTTCATTCTCATACTTTCTGCCAGGGGAAAATTTCCTACTCGAAGCGAATAAATGGTAGTTACCCTGTTGAAAGTGTCTTCACGTACATAAAAAATCACATAATCAATATTTTAGCGAGTTTAAGCAAGATTTTAAATTTTTGAGGAAAAATATTATAACTTGATTCAAGACAGTTTAGTATTGATCTGTTGAGGGGAAAAACAGAATGTTGTCTCTGCATTGTTGTTTTATCGGTATATAACCATAAACTCGTATATCACATCGAATTAAAGTTTCCTTTGATTTGTTGTCAATATTCAAGTTATATACAACATAAAAATATAAATTTTTTTTATAAATGTTCATGTAATAATAAAGTTTTTTTTGACTCTTATTTAATTAACAGAAGAGTAAAATTACCAACAGCAGCACAAGGGTCATCTCGCAACGTAAACAAATAATCATACATACATATTTAATTTATTTTCGTATTTTTATTAAAATCTTTAACGATAAACAATATTAATTGAATTTAAGAATATTTAAGATAGATTAATATACATATAAACTAATTATAAATTGTAAACAGCTTCCGCTCTGGTAAAACTACTCAAATCCATGATTTGGAGAGGTAACCATTTTGTTCTAGTACTTCTTGGTATCAGCCACTGGTTTAAGTAGTAGAGCGTAGTAAGTGCGGTGTATCCAACTCATAGAAAATTATATATGCATTGGTATTGCAAACATTTTGCTCTGAAATCGGTCGCACATTGCTGTCGTCATAATTGTAGTAGGTGCCCGATTCGGTCAAACCGATGGCAGTATAGTGGCCACAGTGCTGTGACGCACCCAGATGTGTTACCATTGCCACCAGCTTGTAGCTTAGATGTTCGCCACTACTGATCCCTTTGGTCCCAGCGCTCGATTGTTTGTGGGATGCGAATTTTGCTAGATTAAGTCGCGGGTTTATGGTAATCCGTTTATTTAGTTTGGTTCCGGTTGCTGAGAACCTTTTGAGCTGGATACAGAGTACATTAGGAACACGTTCGAGTGAAAACTGTTTTGTCGCAGAAACCTTATTTTTACACGCTTCACACTTGTAGCCCATGCCCTCCAAACTTTCGCGAGCAAAATACCCCTCCATAGCCTCCTCAACCGTATCAGCCTTGCGTATATCAAGCATCAGATCTTGGAAATGCTGAAAAGTTACCGATACATGATTGCACAGCGCACAACGTACAGCGGAACGTAAATAGCCGCCGAGTATTTGATTCAGCGGCGTTGTTTCTTTGCTGTACTGATCGAGTTCCTTAAAATTGCGACAGCGTGTAAGGTATGACTTTTCCATAGCATCGATAAGATATCGCAAAAATTCGTGTGCGTCCTCTTGACGTCCCATGACCAAATGCTTGCAAATAGCTTTAAGCTTCGAATAGACAAAGGAAGGTCGAATGGCCGATTGACTACTTTGTGATGCTTGCAGTGTCTTGGCCATGGCGCAGATTATACAGCCGGTATTAGCGGAATCGCAATGCTCCATATGCTGTGTGTCGGAAACAAGCCAATTTGCCATGGAGGGTACGTGAAAGAGCGCCTGCAGAGTCGAGTTCAGGAAACAAGTGTTTCCGATGTTCATCATGCCGACGCCGACTTGCCACTTTTGTTGCGAACTCTTCCAGCCGATGCTAACGTTTTCGCGTGCATACAGAACGCATTTCGGTTGTGGCATTTTAATGAGATTCGGGTTGCTTCGCTTAATTTCATTGCCATTGGCATCTGTAATTGAATCAAAGAAATATAATAATAATTATTAGTTTAAATTTTTTCATTTTTAAACGACTCTAATAAGAGTTTAGTCCGTTCTTCAATAAATCAAGAAAAATATTCAAAGATAACTTACCTCGCTTAATAAATTTTGTCCACTTCTTCACCATTTTTAAGAGCTCTTAATAAACGAAGTTGATTAGTTATTAGGACTGAGTATGTTAAAGGATATTTAAAGAATGATCAGAATTCGATTGAACTACTGCTTTTATAAGCCTTACCATGCCTTTTTATATACGCAGGTACCTGTGAAGGCATTTGATCGGTAATTTTCCACTGCTTAATCTGATTCAAAAAAAGGATCCAAACGAAAATCGTTACCTGTTTGTATTTGTAAGTTTTGCAAACGATGATTAGAAACATTACCCGTAATTCTTCAATAGTGGTCTGTGTTTGTGAAATTCTATGGTACGGAAACATAATAATACTAGGTCATAAAATACAAAAATATAAAAAAGTTAGGTTCATTCTCATACTTTCTGCCAGGGGAAAATTTCCTACTCGAAGCGAATAAATGGTAGTTACCCTGTTGAAAGTGTCTTCACGTACATAAAAAATCACATAATCAATATTTTAGCGAGTTTAAGCAAGATTTTAAATTTTTGAGGAAAAATATTATAACTTGATTCAAGACAGTTTAGTATTGATCTGTTGAGGGGAAAAACAAAATGTTGTCTCTGCATTGTTGTTTTATCGGTATATAACCATAAACTCGTATATCACATCGAATTAAAGTTTCCTTTGATTTGTTGTCAATATTCAAGTTATATACAACATAAAAATATAAATTTTTTTTATAAATGTTCATGTAATAATAAAGTTTTTTTTGACTCTTATTTAATTAACAGAAGAGTAAAATTACCAACAGCAGCACAAGGCTCATCTCGCAACGTAAACAAATAATCATACATACATATTTAATTTATTTTCGTATTTTTATTAAAATCTTTAACGATAAACAATATTAATTGAATTTAAGAATATTTAAGATAGATTAATATACATATAAACTAATTATAAATTGTAAACAGCTTCCGCTCTGGTAAAACTACTCAAATCCATGATGTGGAGAGGTAACCATTTTGTTCTAGTACTTCTTGGTATCAGCCACTGGTTTAAGTAGTAGAGCGTAGTAAGTGCGGTGTATCCAACTCATAGAAAATTATATATGCGTTGGTATTGCAAACATTTTGCTCTGAAATCGGTCGCACATTGCTGTCGTCATAATTGTAGTAGGTGCCCGATTCGGTCAAACCGATGGCAGTATAGTGGCCACAGTGCTGTGACGCACCCAGATGTGTTACCATTGCCACCAGCTTGTAGCTTAGATGTTCGCCACTACTGATCCCTTTGGTCCCAGCGCTCGATTGTTTGTGGGATGCGAATTTTGCTAGATTAAGTCGCGGGTTTATGGTAATCCGTTTATTTAGTTTGGTTCCGGTTGCTGAGAACCTTTTGAGCTGGATACAGAGTACATTAGGAACACGTTCGAGTGAAAACTGTTTTGTCGCAGAAACCTTATTTTTACACGCTTCACACTTGTAGCCCATGCCCTCCAAACTTTCGCGAGCAAAATACCCCTCCATAGCCTCCTCAACCGTATCAGCCTTGCGTAAATCAAGCATCAGATCTTGGAAATGCTGAAAAGTTACCGATACATGATTGCACAGCGCACAACGTACAGCGGAACGTAAATAGCCGCCGAGTATTTGATTCAGCGGCGTTGTTTCTTTGCTGTACTGATCGAGTTCCTTAAAATTGCGACAGCGTGTAAGGTATGACTTTTCCATAGCATCGATAAGATATCGCAAAAATTCGTGTGCGTCCTCTTGCCGTCCCATGACCAAATGCTTGCAAATAGCTTTAAGCTTCGAATAGACAAAGGAAGGTCGAATGGCCGATTGACTACTTTGTGATGCTTGCAGTGTCTTGGCCATGGCGCAGATTATACAGCCGGTATTAGCGGAATCGCAATGCTCCATATGCTGTGTGTCGGAAACAAGCCAATTTGCCATGGAGGGTACGTGAAAGAGCGCCTGCAGAGTCGAGTTCAGGAAACAAGTGTTTCCGATGTTCATCATGCCGACGCCGACTTGCCACTTTTGTTGCGAACTCTTCCAGCCGATGCTAACGTTTTCGCGTGCATACAGAACGCATTTCGGTTGTGGCATTTTAATGAGATTCTGGTTGCTTCGCTTAATTTCATTGCCATTGGCATCTGTAATTGAATCAAAGAAATATAATAATAATTATTAGTTTAAATTTTTTCATTTTTAAACGACTCTAATAAGAGTTTAGTCCGTTCTTCAATAAATCAAGAAAAATATTCAAAGATAACTTACCTCGCTTAATAAATTTTGTCCACTTCTTCACCATTTTTAAGAGCTCTTAATAAACGAAGTTGATTAGTTATTAGGACTGAGTATGTTAAAGGATATTTAAAGAATGATCAGAATTCGATTGAACTACTGCTTTTATAAGCCTTACCATGCCTTTTTATATACGCAGGTACCTGTGAAGGCATTTGATCGGTAATTTTCCACTGCTTAATCTGATTCAAAAAAAGGATCCAAACGAAAATCGTTACCTGTTTGTATTTGTAAGTTTTGCAAACGATGATTAGAAACATTACCCGTAATTCTTCAATAGTGGTCTGTGTTTGTGAAATTCTATGGTACGGAAACATAATAATACTAGGTCATAAAATAAAAAAATATAAAAAAGTTAGGTTCATTCTCATACTTTCTGCCAGGGGAAAATTTCCTACTCGAAGCGAATAAATGGTAGTTACCCTGTTGAAAGTGTCTTCACGTACATAAAAAATCACATAATCAATATTTTAGCGAGTTTAAGCAAGATTTTAAATTTTTGAGGAAAAATATTATAACTTGATTCAAGACAGTTTAGTATTGATCTGTTGAGGGGAAAAACAGAATGTTGTCTCTGCATTGTTGTTTTATCGGTATATAACCATAAACTCGTATATCACATCGAATTAAAGTTTCCTTTGATTTGTTGTCAATATTCAAGTTATATACAACATAAAAATATAAATTTTTTTTATAAATGTTCATGTAATAATAAAGTTTTTTTTGACTCTTATTTAATTAACAGAAGAGTAAAATTACCAACAGCAGCACAAGGGTCATCTCGCAACGTAAACAAATAATCATACATACATATTTAATTTATTTTCGTATTTTTATTAAAATCTTTAACGATAAACAATATTAATTGAATTTAAGAATATTTAAGATAGATTAATATACATATAAACTAATTATAAATTGTAAACAGCTTCCGCTCTGGTAAAACTACTCAAATCCATGATGTGGAGAGGTAACCATTTTGTTCTAGTACTTCTTGGTATCAGCCACTGGTTTAAGTAGTAGAGCGTAGTAAGTGCGGTGTATCCAACTCATAGAAAATTATATATGCATTGGTATTGCAAACATTTTGCTCTGAAATCGGTCGCACATTGCTGTCGTCATAATTGTAGTAGGTGCCCGATTCGGTCAAACCGATGGCAGTATAGTGGCCACAGTGCTGTGACGCACCCAGATGTGTTACCATTGCCACCAGCTTGTAGCTTAGATGTTCGCCACTACTGATCCCTTTGGTCCCAGCGCTAGATTGTTTGTGGGATGCGAATTTTGCTAGATTAAGTCGCGGGTTTATGGTAATCCGTTTATTTAGTTTGGTTCCGGTTGCTGAGAACCTTTTGAGCTGGATACAGAGTACATTAGGAACACGTTCGAGTGAAAACTGTTTTGTCGCAGAAACCTTATTTTTACACGCTTCACACTTGTAGCCCATGCCCTCCAAACTTTCGCGAGCAAAATACCCCTCCATAGCCTCCTCAACCGTATCAGCCTTGCGTATATCAAGCATCAGATCTTGGAAATGCTGAAAAGTTACCGATACATGATTGCACAGCGCACAACGTACAGCGGAACGTAAATAGCCGCCGAGTATTTGATTCAGCGGCGTTGTTTCTTTGCTGTACTGATCGAGTTCCTTAAAATTGCGACAGCGTGTAAGGTATGACTTTTCCATAGCATCGATAAGATATCGCAAAAATTCGTGTGCGTCCTCTTGACGTCCCATGACCAAATGCTTGCAAATAGCTTTAAGCTTCGAATAGACAAAGGAAGGTCGAATGGCCGATTGACTACTTTGTGATGCTTGCAGTGTCTTGGCCATGGCGCAGATTATACAGCCGGTATTAGCGGAATCGCAATGCTCCATATGCTGTGTGTCGGAAACAAGCCAATTTGCCATGGAGGGTACGTGAAAGAGCGCCTGCAGAGTCGAGTTCAGGAAACAAGTGTTTCCGATGTTCATCATGCCGACGCCGACTTGCCACTTTTGTTGCGAACTCTTCCAGCCGATGCTAACGTTTTCGCGTGCATACAGAACGCATTTCGGTTGTGGCATTTTAATGAGATTCGGGTTGCTTCGCTTAATTTCATTGCCATTGGCATCTGTAATTGAATCAAAGAAATATAATAATAATTATTAGTTTAAATTTTTTCATTTTTAAACGACTCTAATAAGAGTTTAGTCCGTTCTTCAATAAATCAAGAAAAATATTCAAAGATAACTTACCTCGCTTAATAAATTTTGTCCACTTCTTCACCATTTTTAAGAGCTCTTAATAAACGAAGTTGATTAGTTATTAGGACTGAGTATGTTAAAGGATATTTAAAGAATGATCAGAATTCGATTGAACTACTGCTTTTATAAGCCTTACCATGCCTTTTTATATACGCAGGTACCTGTGAAGGCATTTGATCGGTAATTTTCCACTGCTTAATCTGATTCAAAAAAAGGATCCAAACGAAAATCGTTACCTGTTTGTATTTGTAAGTTTTGCAAACGATGATTAGAAACATTACCCGTAATTCTTCAATAGTGGTCTGTGTTTGTGAAATTCTATGGTACGGAAACATAATAATACTAGGTCATAAAATACAAAAATATAAAAAAGTTAGGTTCATTCTCATACTTTCTGCCAGGGGAAAATTTCCTACTCGAAGCGAATAAATGGTAGTTACCCTGTTGAAAGTGTCTTCACGTACATAAAAAATCACATAATCTATATTTTAGCGAGTTTAAGCAAGATTTTAAATTTTTGAGGAAAAATATTATAACTTGATTCAAGACAGTTTAGTATTGATCTGTTGAGGGGAAAAACAAAATGTTGTCTCTGCATTGTTGTTTTATCGGTATATAACCATAAACTCGTATATCACATCGAATTAAAGTTTCCTTTGATTTGTTGTCAATATTCAAGTTATATACAACATAAAAATATAAATTTTTTTTATAAATGTTCATGTAATAATAAAGTTTTTTTTGACTCTTATTTAATTAACAGAAGAGTAAAATTACCAACAGCAGCACAAGGCTCATCTCGCAACGTAAACAAATAATCATACATACATATTTAATTTATTTTCGTATTTTTATTAAAATCTTTAACGATAAACAATATTAATTGAATTTAAGAATATTTAAGATAGATTAATATACATATAAACTAATTATAAATTGTAAACAGCTTCCGCTCTGGTAAAACTACTCAAATCCATGATGTGGAGAGGTAACCATTTTGTTCTAGTACTTCTTGGTATCAGCCACTGGTTTAAGTAGTAGAGCGTAGTAAGTGCGGTGTATCCAACTCATAGAAAATTATATATGCGTTGGTATTGCAAACATTTTGCTCTGAAATCGGTCGCACATTGCTGTCGTCATAATTGTAGTAGGTGCCCGATTCGGTCAAACCGATGGCAGTATAGTGGCCACAGTGCTGTTACGCACCCAGATGTGTTACCATTGCCACCAGCTTGTAGCTTAGATGTTCGCCACTACTGATCCCTTTGGTCCCAGCGCTCGATTGTTTGTGGGATGCGAATTTTGCTAGATTAAGTCGCGGGTTTATGGTAATCCGTTTATTTAGTTTGGATCCGGTTGCTGAGAACCTTTTGAGCTGGATACAGAGTACATAAGGAACACGTTCGAGTGAAAACTGTTTTGTCGCAGAAACCTTATTTTTACACGCTTCACACTTGTAGCCCATGCCCTCCAAACTTTCGCGAGCAAAATACCCCTCCATAGCCTCCTCAACCGTATCAGCCTTGCGTAAATCAAGCATCAGATCTTGGAAATGCTGAAAAGTTACCGATACATGATTGAACAGCGCACAACGTACAGCGGAACGTAAATAGCCGCCGAGTATTTGATTCAGCGGCGTTGTTTCTTTGCTGTACTAATCGAGTTCCTTAAAATTGCGACAGCGTGTAAGGTATGACTTTTCCATAGCATCGATAAGATATCGCAAAAATTCGTGTGCGTCCTCTTGCCGTCCCATGACCAAATGCTTGCAAATAGCTTTAAGCTTCGAATAGACAAAGGAAGGTCGAATGGCCGATTGACTACTTTGTGATGCTTGCAGTGTCTTGGCCATGGCGCAGATTATACAGCCGGTATTAGCGGAATCGCAATGCTCCATATGCTGTGTGTCGGAAACAAGCCAATTTGCCATGGAGGGTACGTGATAGAGCGCCTGCAGAGTCGAGTTCAGGAAACAAGTGTTTCCGATGTTCATCATGCCGACGCCGACTTGCCACTTTTGTTGCGAACTCTTCCAGCCGATGCTAACGTTTTCGCGTGCATACAGAACGCATTTCGGTTGTGGCATTTTAATGAGATTCGGGTTGCTTCGCTTAATTTCATTGCCATTGGCATCTGTAATTGAATCAAAGAAATATAATAATAATTATTAGTTTAAATTTTTTCATTTTTAAACGACTCTAATAAGAGTTTAGTCCGTTCTTCAATAAATCAAGAAAAATATTCAAAGATAACTTACCTCGCTTAATAAATTTTGTCCACTTCTTCACCATTTTTAAGAGCTCTTAATAAACGAAGTTGATTAGTTATTAGGACTGAGTATGTTAAAGGATATTTAAAGAATGATCAGAATTCGATTGAACTACTGCTTTTATAAGCCTTACCATGCCTTTTTATATACGCAGGTACCTGTGAAGGCATTTGATCGGTAATTTTCCACTGCGAAAATCGTTACCTGTTTGAATTTGTAAGTTTTGCAAACGATAATTAGAAACATTACCCGTAATTCTTCAATAGTGGTCTGTGTTTGTGAAATTCTATGGTACGGAAACATAATAATACTAGGTCATAAAATAAAAAAATATAAAAAAGTTAGGTTCATTCTCATACTTTCTGCCAGGGGAAAATTTCCTACTCGAAGCGAATAAATGGTAGTTACCCTGTTGAAAGTGTCTTCACGTACATAAAAAATCACATAATCAATATTTTAGCGAGTTAAAGCAAGATTTTAAATTTTTGAGGAAAAATATTATAACTTGATTCAAGACAGTTTATTATTGATCTGTTGAGGGAATAAACAAAATGTTGTCTCTGCATTGTTGTTTTATCGGTATATAACCATAAACTCGTATATAACATCGAATTAAAGTTTCCTTTGATTTGTTGTCAATATGCAAGTTATATACAACATAAAAATATAAATTTTTTTATAAATGTTCATGTAATAATAAAGTTTGTTTTGACTCTTATTTAATTAACAGAAGAGTAAAATTACCAACAGCAGCACAAGGCTCATCTCGCAACGTAAACAAATAATCATACATACATATTTAATTTATTTTCGTATTTGTATTAACATCTTTAACGATAAACAATATTAATTGAATTTAAGAATATTAAAGATAGATTAATATACATATAAACTAATTATAAATTGTAAACAGCTTCCGCTCTGGTAAAACTACTCAAATCCATGATGTGGAGAGGTAACCATTTTGTTCTAGTACTTCTTGGTATCAGCCACTGGTTTAAGTAGTAGAGCGTAGTAAGTGCGGTGTATCCAACTCATAGAAAATTATATATGCGTTGGTATTGCAAACATTTTGCTCTGAAATCGGTCGCACATTGCTGTCGTCATAATTGTAGTAGGTGCCCGATTCGGTCAAGCCGATGGCAGTATAGTGGCCACAGTGCTGTGACGCACCCAGATGTGTTACCATTGCCACCAGCTTGTAGCTTAGCTGTTCGCCACTACTGATCCCTTTGGTCCCAGCGCTCGATTGTTTGTGGGATGCGAATTTTGCTAGATTAAGTCGCGGGTTTATGGTAATCCGTTTATTTAGTTTGGTTCCGGTTGCTGAGAACCTTTTGAGCTGGATACAGAGTACATTAGGAACACGTTCGAGTGAAAACTGTTTTGTCGCAGAAACCTTATTTTTACACGCTTCACACTTGTAGCCCATGCCCTCCAAACTTTCGCGAGCAAAATACCCCTCCATAGCCTCCTCAACCGTATCAGCCTTGCGTATATCAAGCATCAGATCTTGGAAATGCTGAAAAGTTACCGATACATGATTGCACAGCGCACAACGTACAGCGGAACGTAAATAGCCGCCGAGTATTTGATTCAGCGGCGTTGTTTCTTTGCTGTACTGATCGAGTTCCTTAAAATTGCGACAGCGTGTAAGGTATGACTTTTCCATAGCATCGATAAGATATCGCAAAAATTCGTGTGCGTCCTTTTGCCGTCCCATGACCAAATGCTTGCAAATAGCTTTAAGCTTCGAATAGACAAAGGAAGGTCGAATGGCCGATTGACTACTTTGTGATGCTTGCAGTGTCTTGGCCATGGCGCAGATTATACAGCCGGTATTAGCGGAATCGCAATGCTCCATATGCTGTGTGTCGGAAACAAGCCAATTTGCCATGGAGGGTACGTGAAAGAGCGCCTGCAGAGTCGAGTTCAGGAAACAAGTGTTTCCAATGTTCATCATGCCGACGCCGACGCCGACTTGCCACTTTTGTTGCGAACTCTTCCAGCCGATGCTAACGTTTTCGCGTGCATACAGAACGCATTTCGGTTGTGGCATTTTAATGAGATTCTGGTTGCTTCGCTTAATTTCATTGCCATTGGCATCTGTAATTGAATCAAAGAAATATAATAATAATTATTAGTTTAAATTTTTTCATTTTTAAACGACTCTAATAAGAGTTTAGTCCGTTCTTCAATAAATCAAGAAAAATATTCAAAGATAACTTACCTCGCTTAATAAATTTTGTCCACTTCTTCACCATTTTTAAGAGCTCTTAATAAACGAAGTTGATTAGTTATTAGGACTGAGTATGTTAAAGGATATTTAAAGAATGATCAGAATTCGATTGAACTACTGCTTTTATAAGCCTTACCATGCCTTTTTATATACGCAGGTACCTGTGAAGGCATTTGATCGGTAATTTTCCACTGCTTAATCTGATTCAAAAAAAGGATCCAAACGAAAATCGTTACCTGTTTGAATTTGTAAGTTTTGCAAACGATGATTAGAAACATTACCCGTAATTCTTCAATAGTGGTCTGTGTTTGTGAAATTCTATGGTACGGAAACATAATAATACTAGGTCATAAAATACAAAAATATAAAAAAGTTAGGTTCATTCTCATACTTTCTGCCAGGGGAAAATTTCCTACTCGAAGCGAATAAATGGTAGTTACCCTGTTGAAAGTGTCTTCACGTACATAAAAAATCACATAATCAATATTTTAGCGAGTTTAAGCAAGATTTTAAATTTTTGAGGAAAAATATTATAACTTGATTCAAGACAGTTTAGTATTGATCTGTTGAGGGAAAAAACAAAATGTTGTCTCTGCATTGTTGTTTTATCGGTATATAACCATAAACTCGTATATCACATCGAATTAAAGTTTCCTTTGATTTGTTGTCAATATTCAAGTTATATACAACATAAAAATATAATTTTTTTTTATAAATGTTCATGTAATAATAAAGTTTTTTTTGACTCTTATTTAATTAACAGAAGAGTAAAATTACCAACAGCAGCACAAGGCTCATCTCGCAACGTAAACAAATAATCATACATACATATTTAATTTATTTTCGTATTTTTATTAAAATCTTTAACGATAAACAATATTAATTGAATTTAAGAATATTTAAGATAGATTAATATACATATAAACTAATTATAAATTGTAAACAGCTTCCGCTCTGGTAAAACTACTCAAATCCATGATGTGGAGAGGTAACCATTTTGTTCTAGTACTTCTTGGTATCAGCCACTGGTTTAAGTAGTAGAGCGTAGTAAGTGCGGTGTATCCAACTCATAGAAAATTATATATGCGTTGGTATTGCAAACATTTTGCTCTGAAATCGGTCGCACATTGCTGTCGTCATAATTGTAGTAGGTGCCCGATTCGGTCAAACCGATGGCAGTATAGTGGCCACAGTGCTGTGACGCACCCAGATGTGTAACCATTGCCACCAGCTTGTAGCTTAGATGTTCGCCACTACTGATCCCTTTGGTCCCAGCGCTCGATTGTTTGTGGGATGCGAATTTTGCTAGATTAAGTCGCGGGTTTATGGTAATCCGTTTATTTAGTTTGGTTCCGGTTGCTGAGAACCTTTTGAGCTGGATACAGAGTACATTAGGAACACGTTCGAGTGAAAACTGTTTTGTCGCAGAAACCTTATTTTTACACGCTTCACACTTGTAGCCCATGCCCTCCAAACTTTCGCGAGCAAAATACCCCTCCATAGCCTCCTCAACCGTATCAGCCTTGCGTATATCAAGCATCAGATCTTGGAAATGCTGAAAAGTTACCGATACATGATTGCACAGCGCACAACGTACAGCGGAACGTAAATAGCCGCCGAGTATTTGATTCAGCGGCGTTGTTTCTTTGCTGTACTGATCGAGTTCCTTAAAATTGCGACAGCGTGTAAGGTATGACTTTTCCATAGCATCGATAAGATATCGCAAAAATTCGTGTGCGTCCTCTTGCCGTCCCATGACCAAATGCTTGCAAATAGCTTTAAGCTTCGAATAGACAAAGGAAGGTCGAATGGCCGATTGACTACTTTGTGATGCTTGCAGTGTCTTGGCCATGGCGCAGATTATACAGCCGGTATTAGCGGAATCGCAATGCTCCATATGCTGTGTGTCGGAAACAAGCCAATTTGCCATGGAGGGTACGTGAAAGAGCGCCTGCAGAGTCGAGTTCAGGAAACAAGTGTTTCCGATGTTCATCATGCCGACGCCGACTTGCCACTTTTGTTGCGAACTCTTCCAGCCGATGCTAACGTTTTCGCGTGCATACAGAACGCATTTCGGTTGTGGCATTTTAATGAGATTCGGGTTGCTTCGCTTAATTTCATTGCCATTGGCATCTGTAATTGAATCAAAGAAATATAATAATAATTATTAGTTTAAATTTTTTCATTTTTAAACGACTCTAATAAGAGTTTAGTCCGTTCTTCAATAAATCAAGAAAAATATTCAAAGATAACTTACCTCGCTTAATAAATTTTGTCCACTTCTTCACCATTTTTAAGAGCTCTTAATAAACGAAGTTGATTAGTTATTAGGACTGAGTATGTTAAAGGATATTTAAAGAATGATCAGAATTCGATTGAACTACTGCTTTTATAAGCCTTACCATGCCTTTTTATATACGCAGGTACCTGTGAAGGCATTTGATCGGTAATTTTCCACTGCTTAATCTGATTCAAAAAAAGGATCCAAACGAAAATCGTTACCTGTTTGTATTTGTAAGTTTTGCAAACGATGATTAGAAACATTACCCGTAATTCTTCAATAGTGGTCTGTGTTTGTGAAATTCTATGGTACGGAAACATAATAATACTAGGTCATAAAATAAAAAAATATAAAAAAGTTAGGTTCATTCTCATACTTTCTGCCAGGGGAAAATTTCCTACTCGAAGCGAATAAATGGTAGTTACCCTGTTGAAAGTGTCTTCACGTACATAAAAAATCACATAATCAATATTTTAGCGAGTTTAAGCAAGATTTTAAATTTTTGAGGAAAAATATTATAACTTGATTCAAGACAGTTTAGTATTGATCTGTTGAGGGGAAAAACAGAATGTTGTCTCTGCATTGTTGTTTTATCGGTATATAACCATAAACTCGTATATCACATCGAATTAAAGTTTCCTTTGATTTGTTGTCAATATTCAAGTTATATACAACATAAAAATATAAATTTTTTTTATAAATGTTCATTGAATAATAAAGTTTTTTTTGACTATTATTTAATTACCCGTAATTCTTCAATAGTGGTCTGTGTTTGTGAAATTCTATGGTACGGAAACATAATAATACTAGGTCATAAAATAAAAAAATATAAAAAAGTTAGGTTCATTCTCATACTTTCTGCCAGGGGAAAATTTCCTACTCGAAGCGAATAAATGGTAGTTACCCTGTTTAAAGTGTCTTCACGTACATAAAAAATCACATAATCAATATTTTAGCGAGTTTAAGCAAGATTTTAAATTTTTGAGGAAAAATATTATAACTTGATTCAAGACAGTTTAGTATTGATCTGTTGAGGGAAAAAACAAAATGTTGTCTCTGCATTGTTGTTTTATCGGTATATAACCATAAACTCGTATATCACATCGAATTAAAGTTTCCTTTGATTTGTTGTCAATATTCAAGTTATATACAACATAAAAATATAAATTTTTTTTATAAATGTTCATGTAATAATAAAGTTTTTTTTGACTCTTATTTAATTAACAGAAGAGTAAAATTACCAACAGCAGCACAAGGCTCATCTCGCAACGTAAACAAATAATCATACATACATATTTAATTTATTTTCGTATTTTTATTAAAATCTTTAACGATAAACAATATTAATTGAATTTAAGAATATTTAAGATAGATTAATATACATATAAACTAATTATAAATTGTAAACAGCTTCCGCTCTGGTAAAACTACTCAAATCCATGATGTGGAGAGGTAACCATTTTGTTCTAGTACTTCTTGGTATCAGCCACTGGTTTAAGTAGTAGAGCGTAGTAAGTGCGGTGTATCCAACTCATAGAAAATTATATATGCGTTGGTATTGCAAACATTTTGCTCTGAAATCGGTCGCACATTGCTGTCGTCATAATTGTAGTAGGTGCCCGATTCGGTCAAACCGATGGCAGTATAGTGGCCACAGTGCTGTGACGCACCCAGATGTGTTACCATTGCCACCAGCTTGTAGCTTAGATGTTCGCCACTACTGATCCCTTTGGTCCCAGCGCTCGATTGTTTGTGGGATGCGAATTTTGCTAGATTAAGTCGCGGGTTTATGATAATCCGTTTATTTAGTTTGGTTCCGGTTGCTGAGAACCTTTTGAGCTGGATACAGAGTACATTAGGAACACGTTCGAGTGAAAACTGTTTTGTCGCAGAAACCTTATTTTTACACGCTTCACACTTGTAGCCCATGCCCTCCAAACTTTCGCGAGCAAAATACCCCTCCATAGCCTCCTCAACCGTATCAGCCTTGCGTATATCAAGCATCAGATCTTGGAAATGCTGAAAAGTTACCGATACATGATTGCACAGCGCACAACGTA
Source organism: Suillia variegata (assembly GCA_949127995.1). Classification (NCBI taxonomy): domain Eukaryota; kingdom Metazoa; phylum Arthropoda; class Insecta; order Diptera; family Heleomyzidae; genus Suillia; species Suillia variegata. Next base: position 16,095,001 of record OX421846.1, read on the forward strand.
CAGCGGAACGTAAATAGCCGCCGAGTATTTGATTCAGCGGCGTTGTTTCTTTGCTGTACTGATCGAGTTCCTTAAAATTGCGACAGCGTGTAAGGTATGACTTTTCCATAGCATCGATAAGATATCGCAAAAATTCGTGTGCGTCCTCTTGCCGTCCCATGACCAAATGCTTGCAAATAGCTTTAAGCTTCGAATAGACAAAGGAAGGTCGAATGGCCGATTGACTACTTTGTGATGCTTGCAGTGTCTTGGCCATGGCGCAGATTATACAGCCGGTATTAGCGGAATCGCAATGCTCCATATGCTGTGTGTCGGAAACAAGCCAATTTGCCATGGAGGGTACGTGAAAGAGCGCCTGCAGAGTCGAGTTCAGGAAACAAGTGTTTCCGATGTTCATCATGCCGACGCCGACTTGCCACTTTTGTTGCGAACTCTTCCAGCCGATGCTAACGTTTTCGCGTGCATACAGAACGCATTTCGGTTGTGGCATTTTAATGAGATTCGGGTTGCTTCGCTTAATTTCATTGCCATTGGCATCTGTAATTGAATCAAAGAAATATAATAATAATTATTAGTTTAAATTTTTTCATTTTTAAACGACTCTAATAAGAGTTTAGTCCGTTCTTCAATAAATCAAGAAAAATATTCAAAGATAACTTACCTCGCTTAATAAATTTTGTCCACTTCTTCACCATTTTTAAGAGCTCTTAATAAACGAAGTTGATTAGTTATTAGGACTGAGTATGTTAAAGGATATTTAAAGAATGATCAGAATTCGATTGAACTACTGCTTTTATAAGCCTTACCATGCCTTTTTATATACGCAGGTACCTGTGAAGGCATTTGATCGGTAATTTTCCACTGCTTAATCTGATTCAAAAAAAGGATCCAAACGAAAATCGTTACCTGTTTGAATTTGTAAGTTTTGCAAACGATGATTAGAAACATTACCCGTAATTCTTCAATAGTGGTCTGTGTTTGTGAAATTCTATGGTACGGAAACATAATAATACTAGGTCATAAAATACAAAAATATAAAAAAGTTAGGTTCATTCTCATACTTTCTGCCAGGGGAAAATTTCCTACTCGAAGCGAATAAATGGTAGTTACCCTGTTGAAAGTGTCTTCACGTACATAAAAAATCACATAATCAATATTTTAGCGAGTTTAAGCAAGATTTTAAATTTTTGAGGAAAAATATTATAACTTGATTCAAGACAGTTTAGTATTGATCTGTTGAGGGAAAAAACAAAATGTTGTCTCTGCATTGTTGTTTTATCGGTATATAACCATAAACTCGTATATCACATCGAATTAAAGTTTCCTTTGATTTGTTGTCAATATTCAAGTTATATACAACATAAAAATATAAATTTTTTTTATAAATGTTCATGTAATAATAAAGTTTTTTTTGACTATTATTTAATTAACAGAAGAGTAAAATTACCAACAGCAGCACAAGGCTCATCTCGCAACGTAAACAAATAATCATACATACATATTTAATTTATTTTCGTATTTTTATTAAAATCTTTAACGATAAACAATATTAATTGAATTTAAGAATATTTAAGATAGATTAATATACATATAAACTAATTATAAATTGTAAACAGCTTCCGCTCTGGTAAAACTACTCAAATCCATGATGTGGAGAGGTAACCATTTTGTTCTAGTACTTCTTGGTATCAGCCACTGGTTTAAGTAGTAGAGCGTAGTAAGTGCGGTGTATCCAACTCATAGAAAATTATATATGCGTTGGTATTGCAAACATTTTGCTCTGAAATCGGTCGCACATTGCTGTCGTCATAATTGTAGTAGGTGCCCGATTCGGTCAAGCCGATGGCAGTATAGTGGCCACAGTGCTGTGACGCACCCAGATGTGTTACCATTGCCACCAGCTTGTAGCTTAGATGTTCGCCACTACTGATCCCTTTGGTCCCAGCGCTCGATTGTTTGTGGGATGCGAATTTTGCTAGATTAAGTCGCGGGTTTATGGTAATCCGTTTATTTAGTTTGGTTCCGGTTGCTGAGAACCTTTTGAGCTGGATACAGAGTACATTAGGAACACGTTCGAGTGAAAACTGTTTTGTCGCAGAAACCTTATTTTTACACGCTTCACACTTGTAGCCCATGCCCTCCAAACTTTCGCGAGCAAAATACCCCTCCATAGCCTCCTCAACCGTATCAGCCTTGCGTATATCAAGCATCAGATCTTGGAAATGCTGAAAAGTTACCGATACATGATTGCACAGCGCACAACGTACAGCGGAACGTAAATAGCCGCCGAGTATTTGATTCAGCGGCGTTGTTTCTTTGCTGTACTGATCGAGTTCCTTAAAATTGCGACAGAGTGTAAGGTATGACTTTTCCATAGCATCGATAAGATATCGCAAAAATTCGTGTGCGTCCTCTTGCCGTCCCATGACCAAATGCTTGCAAATAGCTTTAAGCTTCGAATAGACAAAGGAAGGTCGAATGGCCGATTGACTACTTTGTGATGCTTGCAGTGTCTTGGCCATGGCGCAGATTATACAGCCGGTATTAGCGGAATCGCAATGCTCCATATGCTGTGTGTCGGAAACAAGCCAATTTGCCATGGAGGGTACGTGAAAGAGCGCCTGCAGAGTCGAGTTCAGGAAACAAGTGTTTCCGATGTTCATCATGCCGACGCCGACTTGCCACTTTTGTTGCGAACTCTTCCAGCCGATGCTAACGTTTTCGCGTGCATACAGAACGCATTTCGGTTGTGGCATTTTAATGAGATTCGGGTTGCTTCGCTTAATTTCATTGCCATTGGCATCTGTAATTGAATCAAAGAAATATAATAATAATTATTAGTTTAAATTTTTTCATTTTTAAACGACTCTAATAAAAGTTTAGTCCGTTCTTCAATAAATCAAGAAAAATATTCAAAGATAACTTACCTCGCTTAATAAATTTTGTCCACTTCTTCACCATTTTTAAGAGCTCTTAATAAACGAAGTTGATTAGTTATTAGGACTGAGTATGTTAAAGGATATTTAAAGAATGATCAGAATTCGATTGAACTACTGCTTTTATAAGCCTTACCATGCCTTTTTATATACGCAGGTACCTGTGAAGGCATTTGATCGGTAATTTTCCACTGCTTAATCTGATTCAAAAAAAGGATCCAAACGAAAATCGTTACCTGTTTGTATTTGTAAGTTTTGCAAACGATGATTAGAAACATTACCCGTAATTCTTCAATAGTGGTCTGTGTTTGTGAAATTCTATGGTACGGAAACATAATAATACTAGGTCATAAAATAAAAAAATATAAAAAAGTTAGGTTCATTCTCATACTTTCTGCCAGGGGAAAATTTCCTACTCGAAGCGAATAAATGGTAGTTACCCTGTTGAAAGTGTCTTCACGTACATAAAAAATCACATAATCAATATTTTAGCGAGTTTAAGCAAGATTTTAAATTTTTGAGGAAAAATATTATAACTTGATTCAAGACAGTTTAGTATTGATCTGTTGAGGGGAAAAACAGAATGTTGTCTCTGCATTGTTGTTTTATCGGTATATAACCATAAACTCGTATATCACATCGAATTAAAGTTTCCTTTGATTTGTTGTCAATATTCAAGTTATATACAACATAAAAATATAAATTTTTTTTATAAATGTTCATGTAATAATAAAGTTTTTTTTGACTATTATTTAATTAACAGAAGAGTAAAATTACCAACAGCAGCACAAGGCTCATCTCGCAACGTAAACAAATAATCATACATACATATTTAATTTATTTTCGTATTTTTATTAAAATCTTTAACGATAAACAATATTAATTGAATTTAAGAATATTTAAGATAGATTAATATACATATAAACTAATTATAAATTGTAAACAGCTTCCGCTCTGGTAAAACTACTCAAATCCATGATGTGGAGAGGTAACCATTTTGTTCTAGTACTTCTTGGTATCAGCCACTGGTTTAAGTAGTAGAGCGTAGTAAGTGCGGTGTATCCAACTCATAGAAAATTATATATGCGTTGGTATTGCAAACATTTTGCTCTGAAATCGGTCGCACATTGCTGTCGTCATAATTGTAGTAGGTGCCCGATTCGGTCAAACCGATGGCAGTATAGTGGCCACAGTGCTGTGACGCACCCAGATGTGTTACCATTGCCACCAGCTTGTAGCTTAGATGTTCGCCACTACTGATCCCTTTGGTCCCAGCGCTCGATTGTTTGTGGGATGCGAATTTTGCTAGATTAAGTCGCGGGTTTATGGTAATCCGTTTATTTAGTTTGGTTCCGGTTGCTGAGAACCTTTTGAGCTGGATACAGAGTACATTAGGAACACGTTCGAGTGAAAACTGTTTTGTCGCAGAAACCTTATTTTTACACGCTTCACACTTGTAGCCCATGCCCTCCAAACTTTCGCGAGCAAAATACCCCTCCATAGCCTCCTCAACCGTATCAGCCTTGCGTATATCAAGCATCAGATCTTGGAAATGCTGAAAAGTTACCGATACATGATTGCAGAGCGCACAACGTACAGCGGAACGTAAATAGCCGCCGAGTATTTGATTCAGCGGCGTTGTTTCTTTGCTGTACTGATCGAGTTCCTTAAAATTGCGATAGCGTGTAAGGTATGACTTTTCCATAGCATCGATAAGATATCGCAAAAATTCGTGTGCGTCCTCTTGCCGTCCCATGACCAAATGCTTGCAAATAGCTTTAAGCTTCGAATAGACAAAGGAAGGTCGAATGGCCGATTGACTACTTTGTGATGCTTGCAGTGTCTTGGCCATGGCGCAGATTATACAGCCGGTATTAGCGGAATCGCAATGCTCCATATGCTGTGTGTCGGAAACAAGCCAATTTGCCATGGAGGGTACGTGAAAGAGCGCCTGCAGAGTCGAGTTCAGGAAACAAGTGTTTCCGATGTTCATCATGCCGACGCCGACTTGCCACTTTTGTTGCGAACTCTTCCAGCCGATGCTAACGTTTTCGCGTGCATACAGAACGCATTTCGGTTGTGGCATTTTAATGAGATTCGGGTTGCTTCGCTTAATTTCATTGCCATTGGCATCTGTAATTGAATCAAAGAAATATAATAATAATTATTAGTTTAAATTTTTTCATTTTTAAACGACTCTAATAAGAGTTTAGTCCGTTCTTCAATAAATCAAGAAAAATATTCAAAGATAACTTACCTCGCTTAATAAATTTTGTCCACTTCTTCACCATTTTTAAGAGCTCTTAATAAACGAAGTTGATTAGTTATTAGGACTGAGTATGTTAAAGGATATTTAAAGAATGATCAGAATTCGATTGAACTACTGCTTTTATAAGCCTTACCATGCCTTTTTATATACGCAGGTACCTGTGAAGGCATTTGATCGGTAATTTTCCACTGCTTAATCTGATTCAAAAAAAGGATCCAAACGAAAATCGTTACCTGTTTGTATTTGTAAGTTTTGCAAACGATGATTAGAAACATTACCCGTAATTCTTCAATAGTGGTCTGTGTTTGTGAAATTCTATGGTACGGAAACATAATAATACTAGGTCATAAAATAAAAAAATATAAAAAAGTTAGGTTCATTCTCATACTTTCTGCCAGGGGAAAATTTCCTACTCGAAGCGAATAAATGGTAGTTACCCTGTTGAAAGTGTCTTCACGTACATAAAAAATCACATAATCAATATTTTAGCGAGTTTAAGCAAGATTTTAAATTTTTGAGGAAAAATATTATAACTTGATTCAAGACAGTTTAGTATTGATCTGTTGAGGGGAAAAACAGAATGTTGTCTCTGCATTGTTGTTTTATCGGTATATAACCATAAACTCGTATATCACATCGAATTAAAGTTTCCTTTGATTTGTTGTCAATATTCAAGTTATATACAACATAAAAATATAAATTTTTTTTATAAATGTTCATTGAATAATAAAGTTTTTTTTGACTATTATTTAATTAACAGAAGAGTAAAATTACCAACAGCAGCACAAGGCTCATCTCGCAACGTAAACAAATAATCATACAAACATATTTAATTTATTTTCGTATTTTTATTAAAATCTTTAACGATAAACAATATTAATTGAATTTAAGAATATTTAAGATAGATTAATATACATATAAACTAATTATAAATTGTAAACAGCTTCCGCTCTGGTAAAACTACTCAAATCCATGATGTGGAGAGGTAACCATTTTGTTCTAGTACTTCTTGGTATCAGCCACTGGTTTAAGTAGTAGAGCGTAGTAAGTGCGGTGTATCCAACTCATAGAAAATTATATATGCGTTGGTATTGCAAACATTTTGCTCTGAAATCGGTCGCACATTGCTGTCGTCATAATTGTAGTAGGTGCCCGATTCGGTCAAACCGATGGCAGTATAGTGGCCACAGTGCTGTGACGCACCCAGATGTGTTACCATTGCCACCAGCTTGTAGCTTAGATGTTCGCCACTACTGATCCCTTTGGTCCCAGCGCTCGATTGTTTGATTAAGTCGCGGGTTTATGGTAATCCGTTTATTTAGTTTGGTTCCGGTTGCTGAGAACCTTTTGAGCTGGATACAGAGTACATTAGGAACACGTTCGAGTGAAAACTGTTTTGTCGCAGAAACCTTATTTTTACACGCTTCACACTTGTAGCCCATGCCCTCCAAACTTTCGCGAGCAAAATACCCCTCCATAGCCTCCTCAACCGTATCAGCCTTGCGTATATCAAGCATCAGATCTTGGAAATGCTGAAAAGTTACCGATACATGATTGCAGAGCGCACAACGTACAGCGGAACGTAAATAGCCGCCGAGTATTTGATTCAGCGGCGTTGTTTCTTTGCTGTACTGATCGAGTTCCTTAAAATTGCGATAGCGTGTAAGGTATGACTTTTCCATAGCATCGATAAGATATCGCAAAAATTCGTGTGCGTCCTCTTGCCGTCCCATGACCAAATGCTTGCAAATAGCTTTAAGCTTCGAATAGACAAAGGAAGGTCGAATGGCCGATTGACTACTTTGTGATGCTTGCAGTGTCTTGGCCATGGCGCAGATTATACAGCCGGTATTAGCGGAATCGCAATGCTCCATATGCTGTGTGTCGGAAACAAGCCAATTTGCCATGGAGGGTACGTGAAAGAGCGCCTGCAGAGTCGAGTTCAGGAAACAAGTGTTTCCGATGTTCATCATGCCGACGCCGACTTGCCACTTTTGTTGCGAACTCTTCCAGCCGATGCTAACGTTTTCGCGTGCATACAGAACGCATTTCGGTTGTGGCATTTTAATGAGATTCGGGTTGCTTCGCTTAATTTCATTGCCATTGGCATCTGTAATTGAATCAAAGAAATATAATAATAATTATTAGTTTAAATTTTTTCATTTTTAAACGACTCTAATAAGAGTTTAGTCCGTTCTTCAATAAATCAAGAAAAATATTCAAAGATAACTTACCTCGCTTAATAAATTTTGTCCACTTCTTCACCATTTTTAAGAGCTCTTAATAAACGAAGTTGATTAGTTATTAGGACTGAGTATGTTAAAGGATATTTAAAGAATGATCAGAATTCGATTGAACTACTGCTTTTATAAGCCTTACCATGCCTTTTTATATACGCAGGTACCTGTGAAGGCATTTGATCGGTAATTTTCCACTGCTTAATCTGATTCAAAAAAAGGATCCAAACGAAAATCGTTACCTGTTTGTATTTGTAAGTTTTGCAAACGATGATTAGAAACATTACCCGTAATTCTTCAATAGTGGTCTGTGTTTGTGAAATTCTATGGTACGGAAACATAATAATACTAGGTCATAAAATAAAAAAATATAAAAAAGTTAGGTTCATTCTCATACTTTCTGCCAGGGGAAAATTTCCTACTCGAAGCGAATAAATGGTAGTTACCCTGTTTAAAGTGTCTTCACGTACATAAAAAATCACATAATCAATATTTTAGCGAGTTTAAGCAAGATTTTAAATTTTTGAGGAAAAATATTATAACTTGATTCAAGACAGTTTAGTATTGATCTGTTGAGGGAAAAAACAAAATGTTGTCTCTGCATTGTTGTTTTATCGGTATATAACCATAAACTCGTATATCACATCGAATTAAAGTTTCCTTTGATTTGTTGTCAATATTCAAGTTATATACAACATAAAAATATAAATTTTTTTTATAAATGTTCATGTAATAATAAAGTTTTTTTTGACTCTTATTTAATTAACAGAAGAGTAAAATTACCAACAGCAGCACAAGGCTCATCTCGCAACGTAAACAAATAATCATACATACATATTTAATTTATTTTCGTATTTTTATTAAAATCTTTAACGATAAACAATATTAATTGAATTTAAGAATATTTAAGATAGATTAATATACATATAAACTAATTATAAATTGTAAACAGCTTCCGCTCTGGTAAAACTACTCAAATCCATGATGTGGAGAGGTAACCATTTTGTTCTAGTACTTCTTGGTATCAGCCACTGGTTTAAGTAGTAGAGCGTAGTAAGTGCGGTGTATCCAACTCATAGAAAATTATATATGCGTTGGTATTGCAAACATTTTGCTCTGAAATCGGTCGCACATTGCTGTCGTCATAATTGTAGTAGGTGCCCGATTCGGTCAAACCGATGGCAGTATAGTGGCCACAGTGCTGTGACGCACCCAGATGTGTTACCATTGCCACCAGCTTGTAGCTTAGATGTTCGCCACTACTGATCCCTTTGGTCCCAGCGCTCGATTGTTTGTGGGATGCGAATTTTGCTAGATTAAGTCGCGGGTTTATGATAATCCGTTTATTTAGTTTGGTTCCGGTTGCTGAGAACCTTTTGAGCTGGATACAGAGTACATTAGGAACACGTTCGAGTGAAAACTGTTTTGTCGCAGAAACCTTATTTTTACACGCTTCACACTTGTAGCCCATGCCCTCCAAACTTTCGCGAGCAAAATACCCCTCCATAGCCTCCTCAACCGTATCAGCCTTGCGTATATCAAGCATCAGATCTTGGAAATGCTGAAAAGTTACCGATACATGATTGCACAGCGCACAACGTACAGCGGAACGTAAATAGCCGCCGAGTATTTGATTCAGCGGCGTTGTTTCTTTGCTGTACTGATCGAGTTCCTTAAAATTGCGACAGCGTGTAAGGTATGACTTTTCCATAGCATCGATAAGATATCGCAAAAATTCGTGTGCGTCCTCTTGCCGTCCCATGACCAAATGCTTGCAAATAGCTTTAAGCTTCGAATAGACAAAGGAAGGTCGAATGGCCGATTGACTACTTTGTGATGCTTGCAGTGTCTTGGCCATGGCGCAGATTATACAGCCGGTATTAGCGGAATCGCAATGCTCCATATGCTGTGTGTCGGAAACAAGCCAATTTGCCATGGAGGGTACGTGAAAGAGCGCCTGCAGAGTCGAGTTCAGGAAACAAGTGTTTCCGATGTTCATCATGCCGACGCCGACTTGCCACTTTTGTTGCGAACTCTTCCAGCCGATGCTAACGTTTTCGCGTGCATACAGAACGCATTTCGGTTGTGGCATTTTAATGAGATTCGGGTTGCTTCGCTTAATTTCATTGCCATTGGCATCTGTAATTGAATCAAAGAAATATAGTAATAATTATTAGTTTAAATTTTTTCATTTTTAAACGACTCTAATAAGAGTTTAGTCCGTTCTTCAATAAATCAAGAAAAATATTCAAAGATAACTTACCTCGCTTAATAAATTTTGTCCACTTCTTCACCATTTTTAAGAGCTCTTAATAAACGAAGTTGATTAGTTATTAGGACTGAGTATGTTAAAGGATATTTAAAGAATGATCAGAATTCGATTGAACTACTGCTTTTATAAGCCTTACCATGCCTTTTTATATACGCAGGTACCTGTGAAGGCATTTGATCGGTAATTTTCCACTGCTTAATCTGATTCAAAAAAAGGATCCAAACGAAAATCGTTACCTGTTTGAATTTGTAAGTTTTGCAAACGATGATTAGAAACATTACCCGTAATTCTTCAATAGTGGTCTGTGTTTGTGAAATTCTATGGTACGGAAACATAATAATACTAGGTCATAAAATACAAAAATATAAAAAAGTTAGGTTCATTCTCATACTTTCTGCCAGGGGAAAATTTCCTACTCGAAGCGAATAAATGATAGTTACCCTGTTGAAAGTGTCTTCACGTACATAAAAAATCACATAATCAATATTTTAGCGAGTTTAAGCAAGATTTTAAATTTTTGAGGAAAAATATTATAACTTGATTCAAGACAGTTTAGTATTGATCTGCTGAGGGAAAAAACAAAATGTTGTCTCTGCATTGTTGTTTTATCGGTATATAACCATAAACTCGTATATCACATCGAATTAAAGTTTCCTTTGATTTGTTGTCAATATTCAAGTTATATACAACATAAAAATATAAATTTTTTTTATAAATGTTCATGTAATAATAAAGTTTTTTTTGACTATTATTTAATTAACAGAAGAGTAAAATTACCAACAGCAGCACAAGGCTCATCTCGCAACGTAAACAAATAATCATACATACATATTTAATTTATTTTCGTATTTTTATTAAAATCTTTAACGATAAACAATATTAATTGAATTTAAGAATATTTAAGATAGATTAATATACATATAAACTAATTATAAATTGTAAACAGCTTCCGCTCTGGTAAAACTACTCAAATCCATGATGTGGAGAGGTAACCATTTTGTTCTAGTACTTCTTGGTATCAGCCACTGGTTTAAGTAGTAGAGCGTAGTAAGTGCGGTGTATCCAACTCATAGAAAATTATATATGCGTTGGTATTGCAAACATTTTGCTCTGAAATCGGTCGCACATTGCTGTCGTCATAATTGTAGTAGGTGCCCGATTCGGTCAAACCGATGGCAGTATAGTGGCCACAGTGCTGTGACGCACCCAGATGTGTTACCATTGCCACCAGCTTGTAGCTTAGATGTTCGCCACTACTGATCCCTTTGGTCCCAGCGCTCGATTGTTTGTGGGATGCGAATTTTGCTAGATTAAGTCGCGGGTTTATGGTAATCCGTTTATTTAGTTTGGTTCCGGTTGCTGAGAACCTTTTGAGCTGGATACAGAGTACATTAGGAACACGTTCGAGTGAAAACTGTTTTGTCGCAGAAACCTTATTTTTACACGCTTCACACTTGTAGCCCATGCCCTCCAAACTTTCGCGAGCAAAATACCCCTCCATAGCCTCCTCAACCGTATCAGCCTTGCGTATATCAAGCATCAGATCTTGGAAATGCTGAAAAGTTACCGATACATGATTGCAGAGCGCACAACGTACAGCGGAACGTAAATAGCCGCCGAGTATTTGATTCAGCGGCGTTGTTTCTTTGCTGTACTGATCGAGTTCCTTAAAATTGCGATAGCGTGTAAGGTATGACTTTTCCATAGCATCGATAAGATATCGCAAAAATTCGTGTGCGTCCTCTTGCCGTCCCATGACCAAATGCTTGCAAATAGCTTTAAGCTTCGAATAGACAAAGGAAGGTCGAATGGCCGATTGACTACTTTGTGATGCTTGCAGTGTCTTGGCCATGGCGCAGATTATACAGCCGGTATTAGCGGAATCGCAATGCTCCATATGCTGTGTGTCGGAAACAAGCCAATTTGCCATGGAGGGTACGTGAAAGAGCGCCTGCAGAGTCGAGTTCAGGAAACAAGTGTTTCCGATGTTCATCATGCCGACGCCGACTTGCCACTTTTGTTGCGAACTCTTCCAGCCGATGCTAACGTTTTCGCGTGCATACAGAACGCATTTCGGTTGTGGCATTTTAATGAGATTCGGGTTGCTTCGCTTAATTTCATTGCCATTGGCATCTGTAATTGAATCAAAGAAATATAATAATAATTATTAGTTTAAATTTTTTCATTTTTAAACGACTCTAATAAGAGTTTAGTCCGTTCTTCAATAAATCAAGAAAAATATTCAAAGATAACTTACCTCGCTTAATAAATTTTGTCCACTTCTTCACCATTTTTAAGAGCTCTTAATAAACGAAGTTGATTAGTTATTAGGACTGAGTATGTTAAAGGATATTTAAAGAATGATCAGAATTCGATTGAACTACTGCTTTTATAAGCCTTACCATGCCTTTTTATATACGCAGGTACCTGTGAAGGCATTTGATCGGTAATTTTCCACTGCTTAATCTGATTCAAAAAAAGGATCCAAACGAAAATCGTTACCTGTTTGTATTTGTAAGTTTTGCAAACGATGATTAGAAACATTACCCGTAATTCTTCAATAGTGGTCTGTGTTTGTGAAATTCTATGGTACGGAAACATAATAATACTAGGTCATAAAATAAAAAAATATAAAAAAGTTAGGTTCATTCTCATACTTTCTGCCAGGGGAAAATTTCCTACTCGAAGCGAATAAATGGTAGTTACCCTGTTGAAAGTGTCTTCACGTACATAAAAAATCACATAATCAATATTTTAGCGAGTTTAAGCAAGATTTTAAATTTTTGAGGAAAAATATTATAACTTGATTCAAGACAGTTTAGTATTGATCTGTTGAGGGGAAAAACAGAATGTTGTCTCTGCATTGTTGTTTTATCGGTATATAACCATAAACTCGTATATCACATCGAATTAAAGTTTCCTTTGATTTGTTGTCAATATTCAAGTTATATACAACATAAAAATATAAATTTTTTTTATAAATGTTCATTGAATAATAAAGTTTTTTTTGACTATTATTTAATTAACAGAAGAGTAAAATTACCAACAGCAGCACAAGGCTCATCTCGCAACGTAAACAAATAATCATACATACATATTTAATTTATTTTCGTATTTTTATTAAAATCTTTAACGATAAACAATATTAATTGAATTTAAGAATATTTAAGATAGATTAATATACATATAAACTAATTATAAATTGTAAACAGCTTCCGCTCTGGTAAAACTACTCAAATCCATGATGTGGAGAGGTAACCATTTTGTTCTAGTACTTCTTGGTATCAGCCACTGGTTTAAGTAGTAGAGCGTAGTAAGTGCGGTGTATCCAACTCATAGAAAATTATATATGCGTTGGTATTGCAAACATTTTGCTCTGAAATCGGTCGCACATTGCTGTCGTCATAATTGTAGTAGGTGCCCGATTCGGTCAAACCGATGGCAGTATAGTGGCCACAGTGCTGTGACGCACCCAGATGTGTTACCATTGCCACCAGCTTGTAGCTTAGATGTTCGCCACTACTGATCCCTTTGGTCCCAGCGCTCGATTGTTTGTGGGATGCGAATTTTGCTAGATTAAGTCGCGGGTTTATGGTAATCCGTTTATTTAGTTTGGTTCCGGTTGCTGAGAACCTTTTGAGCTGGATACAGAGTACATTAGGAACACGTTCGAGTGAAAACTGTTTTGTCGCAGAAACCTTATTTTTACACGCTTCACACTTGTAGCCCATGCCCTCCAAACTTTCGCGAGCAAAATACCCCTCCATAGCCTCCTCAACCGTATCAGCCTTGCGTATATCAAGCATCAGATCTTGGAAATGCTGAAAAGTTACCGATACATGATTGCAGAGCGCACAACGTACAGCGGAACGTAAATAGCCGCCGAGTATTTGATTCAGCGGCGTTGTTTCTTTGCTGTACTGATCGAGTTCCTTAAAATTGCGATAGCGTGTAAGGTATGACTTTTCCATAGCATCGATAAGATATCGCAAAAATTCGTGTGCGTCCTCTTGCCGTCCCATGACCAAATGCTTGCAAATAGCTTTAAGCTTCGAATAGACAAAGGAAGGTCGAATGGCCGATTGACTACTTTGTGATGCTTGCAGTGTCTTGGCCATGGCGCAGATTATACAGCCGGTATTAGCGGAATCGCAATGCTCCATATGCTGTGTGTCGGAAACAAGCCAATTTGCCATGGAGGGTACGTGAAAGAGCGCCTGCAGAGTCGAGTTCAGGAAACAAGTGTTTCCGATGTTCATCATGCCGACGCCGACTTGCCACTTTTGTTGCGAACTCTTCCAGCCGATGCTAACGTTTTCGCGTGCATACAGAACGCATTTCGGTTGTGGCATTTTAATGAGATTCGGGTTGCTTCGCTTAATTTCATTGCCATTGGCATCTGTAATTGAATCAAAGAAATATAATAATAATTATTAGTTTAAATTTTTTCATTTTTAAACGACTCTAATAAGAGTTTAGTCCGTTCTTCAATAAATCAAGAAAAATATTCAAAGATAACTTACCTCGCTTAATAAATTTTGTCCACTTCTTCACCATTTTTAAGAGCTCTTAATAAACGAAGTTGATTAGTTATTAGGACTGAGTATGTTAAAGGATATTTAAAGAATGATCAGAATTCGATTGAACTACTGCTTTTATAAGCCTTACCATGCCTTTTTATATACGCAGGTACCTGTGAAGGCATTTGATCGGTAATTTTCCACTGCTTAATCTGATTCAAAAAAAGGATCCAAACGAAAATCGTTACCTGTTTGTATTTGTAAGTTTTGCAAACGATGATTAGAAACATTACCCGTAATTCTTCAATAGTGGTCTGTGTTTGTGAAATTCTATGGTACGGAAACATAATAATACTAGGTCATAAAATAAAAAAATATAAAAAAGTTAGGTTCATTCTCATACTTTCTGCCAGGGGAAAATTTCCTACTCGAAGCGAATAAATGGTAGTTACCCTGTTTAAAGTGTCTTCACGTACATAAAAAATCACATAATCAATATTTTAGCGAGTTTAAGCAAGATTTTAAATTTTTGAGGAAAAATATTATAACTTGATTCAAGACAGTTTAGTATTGATCTGTTGAGGGAAAAAACAAAATGTTGTCTCTGCATTGTTGTTTTATCGGTATATAACCATAAACTCGTATATCACATCGAATTAAAGTTTCCTTTGATTTGTTGTCAATATTCAAGTTATATACAACATAAAAATATAAATTTTTTTTATATATGTTCATGTAATAATAAAGTTTTTTTTGACTCTTATTTAATTAACAGAAGAGTAAAATTACCAACAGCAGCACAAGGCTCATCTCGCAACGTAAACAAATAATCATACATACATATTTAATTTATTTTCGTATTTTTATTAAAATCTTTAACGATAAACAATATTAATTGAATTTAAGAATATTTAAGATAGATTAATATACATATAAACTAATTATAAATTGTAAACAGCTTCCGCTCTGGTAAAACTACTCAAATCCATGATGTGGAGAGGTAACCATTTTGTTCTAGTACTTCTTGGTATCAGCCACTGGTTTAAGTAGTAGAGCGTAGTAAGTGCGGTGTATCCAACTCATAGAAAATTATATATGCGTTGGTATTGCAAACATTTTGCTCTGAAATCGGTCGCACATTGCTGTCGTCATAATTGTAGTAGGTGCCCGATTCGGTCAAACCGATGGCAGTATAGTGGCCACAGTGCTGTGACGCACCCAGATGTGTTACCATTGCCACCAGCTTGTAGCTTAGATGTTCGCCACTACTGATCCCTTTGGTCCCAGCGCTCGATTGTTTGTGGGATGCGAATTTTGCTAGATTAAGTCGCGGGTTTATGATAATCCGTTTATTTAGTTTGGTTCCGGTTGCTGAGAACCTTTTGAGCTGGATACAGAGTACATTAGGAACACGTTCGAGTGAAAACTGTTTTGTCGCAGAAACCTTATTTTTACACGCTTCACACTTGTAGCCCATGCCCTCCAAACTTTCGCGAGCAAAATACCCCTCCATAGCCTCCTCAACCGTATCAGCCTTGCGTATATCAAGCATCAGATCTTGGAAATGCTGAAAAGTTACCGATACATGATTGCACAGCGCACAACGTACAGCGGAACGTAAATAGCCGCCGAGTATTTGATTCAGCGGCGTTGTTTCTTTGCTGTACTGATCGAGTTCCTTAAAATTGCGACAGCGTGTAAGGTATGACTTTTCCATAGCATCGATAAGATATCGCAAAAATTCGTGTGCGTCCTCTTGCCGTCCCATGACCAAATGCTTGCAAATAGCTTTAAGCTTCGAATAGACAAAGGAAGGTCGAATGGCCGATTGACTACTTTGTGATGCTTGCAGTGTCTTGGCCATGGCGCAGATTATACAGCCGGTATTAGCGGAATCGCAATGCTCCATATGCTGTGTGTCGGAAACAAGCCAATTTGCCATGGAGGGTACGTGAAAGAGCGCCTGCAGAGTCGAGTTCAGGAAACAAGTGTTTCCGATGTTCATCATGCCGACGCCGACTTGCCACTTTTGTTGCGAACTCTTCCAGCCGATGCTAACGTTTTCGCGTGCATACAGAACGCATTTCGGTTGTGGCATTTTAATGAGATTCGGGTTGCTTCGCTTAATTTCATTGCCATTGGCATCTGTAATTGAATCAAAGAAATATAATAATAATTATTAGTTTAAATTTTTTCATTTTTAAACGACTCTAATAAGAGTTTAGTCCGTTCTTCAATAAATCAAGAAAAATATTCAAAGATAACTTACCTCGCTTAATAAATTTTGTCCACTTCTTCACCATTTTTAAGAGCTCTTAATAAACGAAGTTGATTAGTTATTAGGACTGAGTATGTTAAAGGATATTTAAAGAATGATCAGAATTCGATTGAACTACTGCTTTTATAAGCCTTACCATGCCTTTTTATATACGCAGGTACCTGTGAAGGCATTTGATCGGTAATTTTCCACTGCTTAATCTGATTCAAAAAAAGGATCCAAACGAAAATCGTTACCTGTTTGAATTTGTAAGTTTTGCAAACGATGATTAGAAACATTACCCGTAATTCTTCAATAGTGGTCTGTGTTTGTGAAATTCTATGGTACGGAAACATAATAATACTAGGTCATAAAATACAAAAATATAAAAAAGTTAGGTTCATTCTCATACTTTCTGCCAGGGGAAAATTTCCTACTCGAAGCGAATAAATGGTAGTTACCCTGTTGAAAGTGTCTTCACGTACATAAAAAATCACATAATCAATATTTTAGCGAGTTTAAGCAAGATTTTAAATTTTTGAGGAAAAATATTATAACTTGATTCAAGACAGTTTAGTATTGATCTGTTGAGGGAAAAAACAAAATGTTGTCTCTGCATTGTTGTTTTATCGGTATATAACCATAAACTCGTATATCACATCGAATTAAAGTTTCCTTTGATTTGTTGTCAATATTCAAGTTATATACAACATAAAAATATAAATTTTTTTTATAAATGTTCATGTAATAATAAAGTTTTTTTTGACTATTATTTAATTAACAGAAGAGTAAAATTACCAACAGCAGCACAAGGCTCATCTCGCAACGTAAACAAATAATCATACATACATATTTAATTTATTTTCGTATTTTTATTAAAATCTTTAACGATAAACAATATTAATTGAATTTAAGAATATTTAAGATAGATTAATATACATATAAACTAATTATAAATTGTAAACAGCTTCCGCTCTGGTAAAACTACTCAAATCCATGATGTGGAGAGGTAACCATTTTGTTCTAGTACTTCTTGGTATCAGCCACTGGTTTAAGTAGTAGAGCGTAGTAAGTGCGGTGTATCCAACTCATAGAAAATTATATATGCGTTGGTATTGCAAACATTTTGCTCTGAAATCGGTCGCACATTGCTGTCGTCATAATTGTAGTAGGTGCCCGATTCGGTCAAACCGATGGCAGTATAGTGGCCACAGTGCTGTGACGCACCCAGATGTGTTACCATTGCCACCAGCTTGTAGCTTAGATGTTCGCCACTACTGATCCCTTTGGTCCCAGCGCTCGATTGTTTGTGGGATGCGAATTTTGCTAGATTAAGTCGCGGGTTTATGGTAATCCGTTTATTTAGTTTGGTTCCGGTTGCTGAGAACCTTTTGAGCTGGATACAGAGTACATTAGGAACACGTTCGAGTGAAAACTGTTTTGTCGCAGAAACCTTATTTTTACACGCTTCACACTTGTAGCCCATGCCCTCCAAACTTTCGCGAGCAAAATACCCCTCCATAGCCTCCTCAACCGTATCAGCCTTGCGTATATCAAGCATCAGATCTTGGAAATGCTGAAAAGTTACCGATACATGATTGCACAGCGCACAACGTACAGCGGAACGTAAATAGCCGCCGAGTATTTGATTCAGCGGCGTTGTTTCTTTGCTGTACTGATCGAGTTCCTTAAAATTGCGACAGCGTGTAAGGTATGACTTTTCCATAGCATCGATAAGATATCGCAAAAATTCGTGTGCGTCCTCTTGCCGTCCCATGACCAAATGCTTGCAAATAGCTTTAAGCTTCGAATAGACAAAGGAAGGTCGAATGGCCGATTGACTACTTTGTGATGCTTGCAGTGTTTTGGCCATGGCGCAGATTATACAGCCGGTATTAGCGGAATCGCAATGCTCCATATGCTGTGTGTCGGAAACAAGCCAATTTGCCATGGAGGGTACGTGAAAGAGCGCCTGCAGAGTCGAGTTCAGGAAACAAGTGTTTCCGATGTTCATCATGCCGACGCCGACTTGCCACTTTTGTTGCGAACTCTTCCAGCCGATGCTAACGTTTTCGCGTGCATACAGAACGCATTTCGGTTGTGGCATTTTAATGAGATTCGGGTTGCTTCGCTTAATTTCATTGCCATTGGCATCTGTAATTGAATCAAAGAAATATAATAATAATTATTAGTTTAAATTTTTTCATTTTTAAACGACTCTAATAAGAGTTTAGTCCGTTCTTCAATAAATTAAGAAAAATATTCAAAGATAACTTACCTCGCTTAATAAATTTTGTCCACTTCTTCACCATTTTTAAGAGCTTTTAATAAACGAAGTTGATTAGTTATTAGGACTGAGTATGTTAAAGGATATTTAAAGAATGATCAGAATTCGATTGAACTACTGCTTTTATAAGCCTTACCATGCCTTTTTATATACGCAGGTACCTGTGAAGGCATTTGATCGGAAATTTTCCACTGCTTAATCTGATTCAAAAAAAGGATCCAAACGAAAATCGTTACCTGTTTGAATTTGTAAGTTTTGCAAACGATAATTAGAAACATTACCCGTAATTCTTCAATAGTGGTCTGTGTTTGTGAAATTCTATGGTACGGAAACATAATAATACTAGGTCATAAAATAAAAAAATATAAAAAAGTTAGGTTCATTCTCATACTTTCTGCCAGGGGAAAATTTCCTACTCGAAGCGAATAAATGGTAGTTACCCTGTTGAAAGTGTCTTCACGTACATAAAAAATCACATAATCAATATGTTATCGAGTTTAAGCAAGATTTTAAATTTTTGAGGAAAAATATTATAACTTGATTCAAGACAGTTTAGTATTGATCTGTTGAGGGGAAAAACAAAATTTTGTCTCTGCATTGTTGTTTTATCGGTATATAACCATAAACTCGTATATCACATCGAATTAAAGTTTCCTTTGATTTGTTGTCAATATGCAAGTTAATATACAACATAAAAATATAAATTTTTTTATAAATGTTCATGTAATAATAAAGTTTTTTTTGACTCTTATTTAATTAACAGAAGAGTAAAATTACCAACAGCAGCACAAGGCTCATCTCGCAACGTAAACAAATAATCATACATACATATTTAATTTATTTTCGTATTTTTATTAAAATCTTTAACGATAAACAATATTAATTGAATTTAAGAATATTTAAGATAGATTAATATACATATAAACTAATTATAAATTATAAACAGCTTCCGCTCTGGTAAAACTACTCAAATCCATGATGTGAAGAGGTAACCATTTTGTTCTAGTACTTCTTGGTATCAGCCACTGGTTTAAGTAGTAGAGCGTAGTAAGTGCGGTGTATCCAACTCATAGAAAATTATATATGCGTTGGTATTGCAAACATTTTGCTCTGAAATCGGTCGCACATTGCTGTCGTCATAATTGTAGTAGGTGCCCGATTCGGTCAAGCCGATGGCAGTATAGTGGCCACAGTGCTGTGACGCACCCAGATGTGTTACCATTGCCACCAGCTTGTAGCTTAGCTGTTCGCCACTACTGATCCCTTTGGTCCCAGCGCTCGATTGTTTGTGGGATGCGAATTTTGCTAGATTAAGTCGCGGGTTTATGTTAATCCGTTTATTTAGTTTGGTTCCGGTTGCTGAGAACCTTTTGAGCTGGATACAGAGTACATTAGGAACACGTTCGAGTGAAAACTGTTTTGTCGCAGAAACCTTATTTTTACACGCTTCACACTTGTAGCCCATGCCCTCCAAACTTTCGCGAGCAAAATACCCCTCCATAGCCTCCTCAACCGTATCAGCCTTGCGTATATCAAGCATCAGATCTTGGAAATGCTGAAAAGTTACCGATACATGATTGCACAGCGCACAACGTACAGCGGAACGTAAATAGCCGCCGAGTATTTGATTCAGCGGCGTTGTTTCTTTGCTGTACTGATCGAGTTCCTTAAAATTGCGACAGCGTGTAAGGTATGACTTTTCCATAGCATCGATAAGATATCGCAAAAATTCGTGTGCGTCCTCTTGCCGTCCCATGACCAAATGCTTGCAAATAGCTTTAAGCTTCGAATAGACAAAGGAAGGTCGAATGGCCGATTGACTACTTTGTGATGCTTGCAGTGTCTTGGCCATGGCGCAGATTATACAGCCGGTATTAGCGGAATCGCAATGCTCCATATGCTGTGTGTCGGAAACAAGCCAATTTGCCATGGAGGGTACGTGAAAGAGCGCCTGCAGAGTCGAGTTCAGGAAACAAGTGTTTCCGATGTTCATCATGCCGACGCCGACTTGCCACTTTTGTTGCGAACTCTTCCAGCCGATGCTAACGTTTTCGCGTGCATACAGAACGCATTTCGGTTGTGGCATTTTAATGAGATTCGGGTTGCTTCGCTTAATTTCATTGCCATTGGCATCTGTAATTGAATCAAAGAAATATAATAATAATTATTAGTTTAAATTTTTTCATTTTTAAACGACTCTAAAAAGAGTTTCGTCCGTTCTTCAATAAATTAAGAAAAATATTCAAAGATAACTTACCTCGCTTAATAAATTTTGTCCACTTCTTCACCATTTTTAAGAGCTTTTAATAAACGAAGTTGATTATTTATTAGGACTGAGTATGTTAAAGGATATTTAAAGAATGATCAGAATTCGATTGAACTACTGCTTTTATAAGCCTTACCATGCCTTTTTATATACGCAGGTACCTGTGAAGGCATTTGATCGGAAATTTTCCACTGCTTAATCTGATTCAAAAAAAGGATCCAAACGAAAATCGTTACCTGTTTGAATTTGTAAGTTTTGCAAACGATGATTAGAAACATTACCCGTAATTCTTCAATAGTGGTCTGTGTTTGTGAAATTCTATGGTACGGAAACATAATAATACTAGGTCATAAAATAAAAAAATATAAAAAAGTTAGGTTCATTCTCATACTTTCTGCCAGGGGAAAATTTCCTACTCGAAGCGAATAAATGGTAGTTACCCTGTTGAAAGTGTCTTCACGTACATAAAAAATCACATAATCAATATGTTAGCGAGTTTAAGCAAGATTTTAAATTTTTGAGGAAAAATATTATAACTTGATTCAAGACAGTTTAGTATTGATCTGTTGAGGGGAAAAACAAAATTTTGTCTCTGCATTGTTGTTTTATCGGTATATAACCATAAACTCGTATATCACATCGAATTAAAGTTTCCTTTGATTTGTTGTCAATATGCAAGTTATATACAACATAAAAATATAAATTTTTTTATAAATGTTCATGTAATAATAAAGTTTTTTTTTACTCTTATTTAATTAACAGAAGAGTAAAATTACCAACAGCAGCACAAGGCTCATCTCGCAACGTAAACAAATAATCATACATACATATTTAATTTATTTTCGTATTTTTATTAAAATCTTTAACGATAAACAATATTAATTGAATTTAAGAATATTTAAGATAGATTAATATACATATAAACTAATTATAAATTGTAAACAGCTTCCGCTCTGGTAAAACTACTCAAATCCATGATGTGGAGAGGTAACCATTTTGTTCTAGTACTTCTTGGTATCAGCCACTGGTTTAAGTAGTAGAGCGTAGTAAGTGCGGTGTATCCAACTCATAGAAAATTATATATGCGTTGGTATTGCAAACATTTTGCTCTGAAATCGGTCGCACATTGCTGTCGTCATAATTGTAGTAGGTGCCCGATTCGGTCAAACCGATGGCAGTATAGTGGCCACAGTGCTGTGACGCACCCAGATGTGTTACCATTGCCACCAGCTTGTAGCTTAGATGTTCGCCACTACTGATCCCTTTGGTCCCAGCGCTCGATTGTTTGTGGGATGCGAATTTTGCTAGATTAAGTCGCGGGTTTATGGTAATCCGTTTATTTAGTTTGGTTCCGGTTGCTGAGAACCTTTTGAGCTGGATACAGAGTACATTAGGAACACGTTCGAGTGAAAACTGTTTTGTCGCAGAAACCTTATTTTTACACGCTTCACACTTGTAGCCCATGCCCTCCAAACTTTCGCGAGCAAAATACCCCTCCATAGCCTCCTCAACCGTATCAGCCTTGCGTATATCAAGCATCAGATCTTGGAAATGCTGAAAAGTTACCGATACATGATTGCACAGCGCACAACGTACAGCGGAACGTAAATAGCCGCCGAGTATTTGATTCAGCGGCGTTGTTTCTTTGCTGTACTGATCGAGTTCCTTAAAATTGCGACAGCGTGTAAGGTATGACTTTTCCATAGCATCGATAAGATATCGCAAAAATTCGTGTGCGTCCTCTTGCCGTCCCATGACCAAATGCTTGCAAATAGCTTTAAGCTTCGAATAGACAAAGGAAGGTCGAATGGCCGATTGACTACTTTGTGATGCTTGCAGTGTCTTGGCCATGGCGCAGATTATACAGCCGGTATTAGCGGAATCGCAATGCTCCATATGCTGTGTGTCGGAAACAAGCCAATTTGCCATGGAGGGTACGTGAAAGAGCGCCTGCAGAGTCGAGTTCAGGAAACAAGTGTTTCCGATGTTCATCATGCCGACGCCGACGCCTACTTGCCACTTTTGTTGCGAACTCTTCCAGCCGATGCTAACGTTTTCGCGTGCATACAGAACGCATTTCGGTTGTGGCATTTTAATGAGATTCGGGTTGCTTCGCTTAATTTCATTGCCATTGGCATCTGTAATTGAATCAAAGAAATATAATAATAATTATTAGTTTAAATTTTTTCATTTTTAAACGACTCTAATAAGAGTTTAGTCCGTTCTTCAATAAATCAAGAAAAATATTCAAAGATAACTTACCTCGCTTAATAAATTTTGTCCACTTCTTCACCATTTTTAAGAGCTTTTAATAAACGAAGTTGATTAGTTATTAGGACTGAGTATGTTAAAGGATATTTAAAGAATGATCAGAATTCGATTGAACTACTGCTTTTATAAGCCTTACCATGCCTTTTTATATACGCAGGTACCTGTGAAGGCATTTGATCGGTAATTTTCCACTGCTTAATCTGATTCAAAAAAAGGATCCAAACGATAATCGTTACCTGTTTGTATTTGTAAGTTTTGCAAACGATGATTAGAAACATTACCCGTAATTCTTCAATAGTGGTCTGTGTTTGTGAAATTCTATGGTACGGAAACATAATAATACTAGGTCATAAAATAAAAAAATATAAAAAAGTTAGGTTCATTCTCATACTTTCTGCCAGGGGAAAATTTCCTACTCGAAGCGAATAAATGGTAGTTACCCTGTTGAAAGTGTCTTCACGTACATAAAAAATCACATAATCAATATTTTAGCGAGTTTAAGCAAGATTTTAAATTTTTGAGGAAAAATATTATAACTTGATTCAAGACAGTTTAGTATTGATCTGTTGAGGGGAAAAACAGAATGTTGTCTCTGCATTGTTGTTTTATCGGTATATAACCATAAACTCGTATATCACATCGAATTAAAGTTTCCTTTGATTTGTTGTCAATATGCAAGTTATATACAACATAAAAATATAAATTTTTTTTATAAATGTTCATGTAATAATAAAGTTTTTTTTGACTCTTATTTAATTAACAGAAGAGTAAAATTACCAACAGCAGCACAAGGCTCATCTCGCAACGTAAACAAATAATCATACATACATATTTAATTTATTTTCGTATTTTTATTAAAATCTTTAACGATAAACAATATTAATTGAATTTAAGAATATTTAAGATAGATTAATATACATATAAACTAATTATAAATTGTAAACAGCTTCCGCTCTGGTAAAACTACTCAAATCCATGATGTGGAGAGGTAACCATTTTGTTCTAGTACTTCTTGGTATCAGCCACTGGTTTAAGTAGTAGAGCGTAGTAAGTGCGGTGTATCCAACTCATAGAAAATTATATATGCATTGGTATTGCAAACATTTTGCTCTGAAATCGGTCGCACATTGCTGTCGTCATAATTGTAGTAGGTGCCCGATTCGGTCAAACCGATGGCAGTATAGTGGTCACAGTGCTGTGACGCACCCAGATGTGTTACCATTGCCACCAGCTTGTAGCTTAGATGTTCCCCACTACTGATCCCTTTGGTCCCAGCGCTCGATTGTTTGTGGGATGCGAATTTTGCTAGATTAAGTCGCGGGTTTATGGTAATCCGTTTATTTAGTTTGGTTCCGGTTGCTGAGAACCTTTTGAGCTGGATACAGAGTACATTAGGAACACGTTCGAGTGAAAACTGTTTTGTCGCAGAAACCTTATTTTTACACGCTTCACACTTGTAGCCCATGCCCTCCAAACTTTCGCGAGCAAAATACCCCTCCATAGCCTCCTCAACCGTATCAGCCTTGCGTATATCAAGCATCAGATCTTGGAAATGCTGAAAAGTTACCGATACATGATTGCACAGCGCACAACGTACAGCGGAACGTAAATAGCCGCCGAGTATTTGATTCAGCGGCGTTGTTTCTTTGCTGTACTGATCGAGTTCCTTAAAATTGCGACAGCGTGTAAGGTATGACTTTTCCATAGCATCGATAAGATATCGCAAAAATTCGTGTGCGTCCTCTTGCCGTCCCATGACCAAATGCTTGCAAATAGCTTTAAGCTTCGAATAGACAAAGGAAGGTCGAATGGCCGATTGACTACTTTGTGATGCTTGCAGTGTCTTGGCCATGGCGCAGATTATACAGCCGGTATTAGCGGAATCGCAATGCTCCATATGCTGTGTGTCGGAAACAAGCCAATTTGCCATGGAGGGTACGTGAAAGAGCGCCTGCAGAGTCGAGTTCAGGAAACAAGTGTTTCCGATGTTCATCATGCCGACGCCGACTTGCCACTTTTGTTGCGAACTCTTCCAGCCGATGCTAACGTTTTCGCGTGCATACAGAACGCATTTCGGTTGTGGCATTTTAATGAGATTCGGGTTGCTTCGCTTAATTTCATTGCCATTGGCATCTGTAATTGAATCAAAGAAATATAATAATAATTATTAGTTTAAATTTTTTCATTTTTAAACGACTCTAATAAGAGTTTAGTCCGTTCTTCAATAAATTAAGAAAAATATTCAAAGATAACTTACCTCGCTTAATAAATTTTGTCCACTTCTTCACCATTTTTAAGAGTTCTTAATAAACGAAGTTGATTAGTTATTAGGACTGAGTATGTTAAAGGATATTTAAAGAATGATCAGAATTCGATTGAACTACTGCTTTTATAAGCCTTACCATGCCTTTTTATATACGCAGGTACCTGTGAAGGCATTTGATCGGTAATTTTCCACTGCTTAATCTGATTCAAAAAAAGGATCCAAACGAAAATCGTTACCTGTTTGTATTTGTAAGTTTTGCAAACGATGATTAGAAACATTACCCGTAATTCTTCAATAGTGGTCTGTGTTTGTGAAATTCTATGGTACGGAAACATAATAATACTAGGTCATAAAATACAAAAATATAAAAAAGTTAGGTTCATTCTCATACTTTCTGCCAGGGGAAAATTTCCTACTCGAAGCGAATAAATGGTAGTTACCCTGTTGAAAGTGTCTTCACGTACATAAAAAATCACTTAATCAATATTTTAGCGAGTTTAAGCAAGATTTTAAATTTTTGAGGAAAAATATTATAACTTGATTCAAGACAGTTTAGTATTGATCTGTTGAGGGGAAAAACAAAATTTTGTCTCTGCATTGTTGTTTTATCGGTATATAACCATAAACTCGTATATCACATCGAATTAAAGTTTCTATTGATTTGTTATCAATATGCAAGTTATATACAACATAAAAATATAAATTTTTTTATAATTGTTCATGTAATAATAAAGTTTTTTTTGACTCTTATTTAATTAACAGAAGAGTAAAATTACCAACAGCAGCACAAGGCTCATCTCGCAACGTAAACAAATAATCATACATACATATTTAATTTATTTTCGTATTTTTATTAAAATCTTTAACGATAAACAATATTAATTGAATTTAAGAATATTTAAGATAGATTAATATACATATAAACTAATTATAAATTGTAAACAGCTTCCGCTCTGGTAAAACTACTCAAATCCATGATGTGGAGAGGTAACCATTTTGTTCTAGTACTTCTTGGTATCAGCCACTGGTTTAAGTAGTAGAGCGTAGTAAGTGCGGTGTATCCAACTCATAGAAAATTATATATGCGTTGGTATTGCAAACATTTTGCTCTGAAATCGGTCGCACATTGCTGTCGTCATAATTGTAGTAGGTGCCCGATTCGGTCAAACCGATGGCAGTATAGTGGCCACAGTGCTGTGACGCACCCAGATGTGTTACCATTGCCACCAGCTTGTAGCTTAGATGTTCGCCACTACTGATCCCTTTGGTCCCAGCGCTCGATTGTTTGTGGGATGCGAATTTTGCTAGATTAAGTCGCGGGTTTATGGTAATCCGTTTATTTAGTTTGGTTCCGGTTGCTGAGAACCTTTTGAGCTGGATACAGAGTACATTAGGAACACGTTCGAGTGAAAACTGTTTTGTCGCAGAAACCTTATTTTTACACGCTTCACACTTGTAGCCCATGCCCTCCAAACTTTCGCGAGCAAAATACCCCTCCATAGCCTCCTCAACCGTATCAGCCTTGCGTATATCAAGCATCAGATCTTGGAAATGCTGAAAAGTTACCGATACATGATTGCACAGCGCACAACGTACAGCGGAACGTAAATATCCGCCGAGTATTTGATTCAGCGGCGTTGTTTCTTTGCTGTACTGATCGAGTTCCTTAAAATTGCGACAGCGTGTAAGGTATGACTTTTCCATAGCATCGATAAGATATCGCAAAAATTCGTGTGCGTCCTCTTGCCGTCCCATGACCAAATGCTTGCAAATAGCTTTAAGCTTCGAATAGACAAAGGAAGGTCGAATGGCCGATTGACTACTTTGTGATGCTTGCAGTGTCTTGGCCATGGCGCAGATTATACAGCCGGTATTAGCGGAATCGCAATGCTCCATATGCTGTGTGTCGGAAACAAGCCAATTTGCCATGGAGGGTACGTGAAAGAGCGCCTGCAGAGTCGAGTTCAGGAAACAAGTGTTTCCGATGTTCATCATGCCGACGCCGACTTGCCACTTTTGTTGCGAACTCTTCCAGCCGATGCTAACGTTTTCGCGTGCATACAGAACGCATTTCGGTTGTGGCATTTTAATGAGATTCGGGTTGCTTCGCTTAATTTCATTGCCATTGGCATCTGTAATTGAATCAAAGAAATATAATAATAATTATTAGTTTAAATTTTTTCATTTTTAAACGACTCTAATAAGAGTTTAGTCCGTTCTTCAATAAATTAAGAAAAATATTCAAAGATAACTTACCTCGCTTAATAAATTTTGTCCACTTCTTCACCATTTTTAAGAGCTCTTAATAAACGAAGTTGATTAGTTATTAGGACTGAGTATGTTAAAGGATATTTAAAGAATGATCAGAATTCGATTGAACTACTGCTTTTATAAGCCTTACCATGCCTTTTTATATACGCAGGTACCTGTGAAGGCATTTGATCGGTAATTTTCCACTGCTTAATCTGATTCAAAAAAAGGATCCAAACGAAAATCGTTACCTGTTTGTATTTGTAAGTTTTGCAAACGATGATTAGAAACATTACCCGTAATTCTTCAATAGTGGTCTGTGTTTGTGAAATTCTATGGTACGGAAACATAATAATACTAGGTCATAAAATACAAAAATATAAAAAAGTTAGGTTCATTCTCATACTTTCTGCCAGGGGAAAATTTCCTACTCGAAGCGAATAAATGGTAGTTACCCTGTTGAAAGTGTCTTCACGTACATAAAAAATCACATAATCAATATTTTAGCGAGTTTAAGCAAGATTTTAAATTTTTGAGGAAAAATATTATAACTTGATTCAAGACAGTTTAGTATTGATCTGTTGAGGGGAAAAACAAAATTTTGTCTCTGCATTGTTGTTTTATCGGTATATAACCATAAACTCGTATATCACATCGAATTAAAGTTTCCTTTGATTTGTTGTCAATATGCAAGTTAATATACAACATAAAAATATAAATTTTTTTATAAATGTTCATGTAATAATAAAGTTTTTTTTGACTCTTATTTAATTAACAGAAGAGTAAAATTACCAACAGCAGCACAAGGCTCATCTCGCAACGTAAACAAATAATCATACATACATATTTAATTTATTTTCGTATTTTTATTAAAATCTTTAACGATAAACAATATTAATTGAATTTAAGAATATTTAAGATAGATTAATATACATATAAACTAATTATAAATTGTAAACAGCTTCCGCTCTGGTAAAACTACTCAAATCCATGATGTGGAGAGGTAACCATTTTGTTCTAGTACTTCTTGGTATCAGCCACTGGTTTAAGTAGTAGAGCGTAGTAAGTGCGGTGTATCCAACTCATAGAAAATTATATATGCGTTGGTATTGCAAACATTTTGCTCTGAAATCGGTCGCACATTGCTGTCGTCATAATTGTAGTAGGTGCCCGATTCGGTCAAGCCGATGGCAGTATAGTGGCCACAGTGCTGTGACGCACCCAGATGTGTTACCATTGCCACCAGCTTGTAGCTTAGATGTTCGCCACTACTGATCCCTTTGGTCCCAGCGCTCGATTGTTTGTGGGATGCGAATTTTGCTAGATTAAGTCGCGGGTTTATGGTAATCCGTTTATTTAGTTTGGTTCCGGTTGCTGAGAACCTTTTGAGCTGGATACAGAGTACATTAGGAACACGTTCGAGTGAAAACTGTTTTGTCGCAGAAACCTTATTTTTACACGCTTCACACTTGTAGCCCATGCCCTCCAAACTTTCGCGAGCAAAATACCCCTCCATAGCCTCCTCAACCGTATCAGCCTTGCGTATATCAAGCATCAGATCTTGGAAATGCTGAAAAGTTACCGATACATGATTGCACAGCGCACAACGTACAGCGGAACGTAAATATCCGCCGAGTATTTGATTCAGCGGCGTTGTTTCTTTGCTGTACTGATCGAGTTCCTTAAAATTGCGACAGCGTGTAAGGTATGACTTTTCCATAGCATCGATAAGATATCGCAAAAATTCGTGTGCGTCCTCTTGCCGTCCCATGACCAAATGCTTGCAAATAGCTTTAAGCTTCGAATAGACAAAGGAAGGTCGAATGGCCGATTGACTACTTTGTGATGCTTGCAGTGTCTTGGCCATGGCGCAGATTATACAGCCGGTATTAGCGGAATCGCAATGCTCCATATGCTGTGTGTCGGAAACAAGCCAATTTGCCATGGAGGGTACGTGAAAGAGCGCCTGCAGAGTCGAGTTCAGGAAACAAGTGTTTCCGATGTTCATCATGCCGACGCCGACTTGCCACTTTTGTTGCGAACTCTTCCAGCCGATGCTAACGTTTTCGCGTGCATACAGAACGCATTTCGGTTGTGGCATTTTAATGAGATTCGGGTTGCTTCGCTTAATTTCATTGCCATTGGCATCTGTAATTGAATCAAAGAAATATAATAATAATTATTAGTTTAAATTTTTTCATTTTTAAACGACTCTAATAAGAGTTTAGTCCGTTCTTCAATAAATTAAGAAAACTATTCAAAGATAACTTACCTCGCTTAATAAATTTTGTCCACTTCTTCACCATTTTTAAGAGCTCTTAATAAACGAAGTTGATTAGTTATTAGGACTGAGTATGTTAAAGGATATTTAAAGAATGATCAGAATTCGATTGAACTACTGCTTTTATAAGCCTTACCATGCCTTTTTATATACGCAGGTACCTGTGAAGGCATTTGATCGGAAATTTTCCACTGCTTAATCTGATTCAAAAAAAGGATCCAAACGAAAATCGTTACCTGTTTGAATTTGTAAGTTTTGCAAACGATAATTAGAAACATTACCCGTAATTCTTCAATAGTGGTCTGTGTTTGTGAAATTCTATGGTACGGAAACATAATAATACTAGGTCATAAAATAAAAAAATATAAAAAAGTTAGGTTCATTCTCATACTTTCTGCCAGGGGAAAATTTCCTACTCGAAGCGAATAAATGGTAGTTACCCTGTTGAAAGTGTCTTCACGTACATA
Source organism: Suillia variegata (assembly GCA_949127995.1). NCBI lineage: Eukaryota > Metazoa > Arthropoda > Insecta > Diptera > Heleomyzidae > Suillia > Suillia variegata. The sequence continues at coordinate 16,125,580 of OX421846.1, forward strand.
AAAAATCACATAATCAATATTTTAGCGAGTTTAAGCAAGATTTTAAATTTTTGAGGAAAAATATTATAACTTGATTCAAGACAGTTTAGTATTGATCTGTTGAGGGGAAAAACAAAATTTTGTCTCTGCATTGTTGTTTTATCGGTATATAACCATAAACTCGTATATCACATCGAATTAAAGTTTCCATTGATTTGTTATCAATATGCAAGTTATATACAACATAAAAATATAAATTTTTTTATAATTGTTCATGTAATAATAAAGTTTTTTTTGACTCTTATTTAATTAACAGAAGAGTAAAATTACCAACAGCAGCACAAGGGTCATCGCGCAACATAAACAAATAATCTATATACAAATTTAATTTATTTTCGTATTTTTATTAAAATCTTTAACGATAAACCATATTAATTGAATTTAAGAATATTTAAGATAGATTAATATACATATAAACTAATTATAAATTGTAAACAGCTTCCGCTCTGGTAAAACTACTCAAATCCATGATGTGAAGAGGTAACCATTTTGTTCTAGTACTTCTTGGTATCAGCCACTGGTTTAAGTAGTAGAGCGTAGTAAGTGCGGTGTGTCCAACTCATAGAAAATTATATATGCGTTGGTATTGCAAACATTTTGCTCTGAAATCGGTCGCACATTGCTGTCGTCATAATTGTAGTAGGTGCCCGATTCGGTCAAGCCGATGGCAGTATAGTGGCCACAGTGCTGTGACGCACCCAGATGTGTTACCATTGCCACCAGCTTGTAGCTTAGCTGTTCGCCACTACTGATCCCTTTGGTCCCAGCGCTCGATTGTTTGTGGGATGCGAATTTTGCTAGATTAAGTCGCGGGTTTATGGTAATCCGTTTATTTAGTTTGGTTCCGGTTGCTGAGAACCTTTTGAGCTGGATACAGAGTACATTAGGAACACGTTCGAGTGAAAAATGTTTTGTCGCAGAAACCTTATTTTTACACGCTTCACACTTGTAGCCCATGCCCTCCAAACTTTCGCGAGCAAAATACCCCTCCATAGCCTCCTCAACCGTATCAGCCTTGCGTATATCAAGCATCAGATCTTGGAAATGCTGAAAAGTTACCGATACATGATTGCACAGCGCATAACGTACAGCGGAACGTAAATAGCCGCCGAGTATTTGATTCAGCGGCGTTGTTTCTTTGCTGTACTGATCGAGTTCCTTAAAATTGCGACAGCGTGTAAGGTATGACTTTTCCATAGCATCGATAAGATATCGCAAAAATTCGTGTGCGTCCTCTTGCCGTCCCATGACCAAATGCTTGCAAATAGCTTTAAGCTTCGAATAGACAAAGGAAGGTCGAATGGCCGATTGACTACTTTGTGATGCTTGCAGTGTCTTGGCCATGGCGCAGATTATACAGCCGGTATTAGCGGAATCGCAATGCTCCATATGCTGTGTGTCGGAAACAAGCCAATTTGCCATGGAGGGTACGTGAAAGAGCGCCTGCAGAGTCGAGTTCAGGAAACAAGTGTTTCCGATGTTCATCATGCCGACGCCGACTTGCCACTTTTGTTGCGAACTCTTCCAGCCGATGCTAACGTTTTCGCGTGCATACAGAACGCATTTCGGTTGTGGCATTTTAATGAGATTCGGGTTGCTTCGCTTAATTTCATTGCCATTGGCATCTGTAATTGAATCAAAGAAATATAATAATAATTATTAGTTTAAATTTTTTCATTTTTAAACGACTCTAATAAGAGTTTAGTCCGTTCTTCAATAAATTAAGAAAACTATTCAAAGATAACTTACCTCGCTTAATAAATTTTGTCCACTTCTTCACCATTTTTAAGAGCTCTTAATAAACGAAGTTGATTAGTTATTAGGACTGAGTATGTTAAAGGATATTTAAAGAATGATCAGAATTCGATTGAACTACTGCTTTTATAAGCCTTACCATGCCTTTTTATATACGCAGGTACCTGTGAAGGCATTTGATCGGAAATTTTCCACTGCTTAATCTGATTCAAAAAAAGGATCCAAACGAAAATCGTTACCTGTTTGAATTTGTAAGTTTTGCAAACGATAATTAGAAACATTACCCGTAATTCTTCAATAGTGGTCTGTGTTTGTGAAATTCTATGGTACGGAAACATAATAATACTAGGTCATAAAATAAAAAAATATAAAAAAGTTAGGTTCATTCTCATACTTTCTGCCAGGGGAAAATTTCCTACTCGAAGCGAATAAATGGTAGTTACCCTGTTGAAAGTGTCTTCACGTACATAAAAAATCACATAATCAATATTTTAGCGAGTTTAAGCAAGATTTTAAATTTTTGAGGAAAAATATTATAACTTGATTCAAGACAGTTTAGTATTGATCTGTTGAGGGGAAAAACAAAATTTTGTCTCTGCATTGTTGTTTTATCGGTATATAACCATAAACTCGTATATCACATCGAATTAAAGTTTCCATTGATTTGTTATCAATATGCAAGTTATATACAACATAAAAATATAAATTTTTTTATAATTGTTCATGTAATAATAAAGTTTTTTTTGACTCTTATTTAATTAACAGAAGAGTAAAATTACCAACAGCAGCACAAGGGTCATCGCGCAACATAAACAAATAATCTATATACAAATTTAATTTATTTTCGTATTTTTATTAAAATCTTTAACGATAAACCATATTAATTGAATTTAAGAATATTTAAGATAGATTAATATACATATAAACTAATTATAAATTGTAAACAGCTTCCGCTCTGGTAAAACTACTCAAATCCATGATGTGAAGAGGTAACCATTTTGTTCTAGTACTTCTTGGTATCAGCCACTGGTTTAAGTAGTAGAGCGTAGTAAGTGCGGTGTGTCCAACTCATGGAAAATTATATATGCGTTGGTATTGCAAACATTTTGCTCTGAAATCGGTCGCACATTGCTGTCGTCATAATTGTAGTAGGTGCCCGATTCGGTCAAGCCGATGGCAGTATAGTGGCCACAGTGCTGTGACGCACCCAGATGTGTTACCATTGCCACCAGCTTGTAGCTTAGCTGTTCGCCACTACTGATCCCTTTGGTCCCAGCGCTCGATTGTTTGTGGGATGCGAATTTTGATAGATTAAGTCGCGGGTTTATGGTAATCCGTTTATTTAGTTTGGTTCCGATTGCTGAGAACCTTTTGAGCTGGATACAGAGTACATTAGGAACACGTTCGAGTGAAAACTGTTTTGTCGCAGAAACCTTATTTTTACACGCTTCACACTTGTAGCCCATGCCCTCCAAACTTTCGCGAGCAAAATACCCCTCCATAGCCTCCTCAACCGTATCAGCCTTGCGTATATCAAGCATCAGATCTTGGAAATGCTGAAAAGTTACCGATACATGATTGCACAGCGCACAACGTACAGCGGAACGTAAATAGCCGCCGAGTATTTGATTCAGCGGCGTTGTTTCTTTGCTATACTGATCGAGTTCCTTAAAATTGCGACAGCGTGTAAGGTATGACTTTTCCATAGCATCGATAAGATATCGCAAAAATTCGTGTGCGTCCTCTTGCCGTCCCATGACCAAATGCTTGCAAATAGCTTTAAGCTTCGAATAGACAAAGGAAGGTCGAATGGCCGATTGACTACTTTGTGATGCTTGCAGTGTCTTGGCCATGGCGCAGATTATACAGCCGGTATTAGCGGAATCGCAATGCTCCATATGCTGTGTGTCGGAAACAAGCCAATTTGCCATGGAGGGTACGTGAAAGAGCGCCTGCAGAGTCGAGTTCAGGAAACAAGTGTTACCGATGTTCATCATGCCGACGCCGACTTGCCACTTTTGTTGCGAACTCTTCCAGCCGATGCTAACGTTTTCGCGTGCATACAGAACGCATTTCGGTTGTGGCATTTTAATGAGATTCGGGTTGCTTCGCTTAATTTCATTGCCATTGGCATCTGTAATTGAATCAAAGAAATATAATAATAATTATTAGTTTAAATTTTTTCATTTTTAAACGACTCTAATAAGAGTTTAGTCCGTTCTTCAATAAATTAAGAAAAATATTCAAAGATAACTTACCTCGCTTAATAAATTTTGTCCACTTCTTCACCATTTTTAAGAGCTCTTAATAAACGAAGTTGATTAGTTATTAGGACTGAGTATGTTAAAGGATATTTAAAGAATGATCAGAATTCGATTGAACTACTGCTTTTATAAGCCTTACCATGCCTTTTTATATACGCAGGTACCTGTGAAGGCATTTGATCGGAAATTTTCCACTGCTTAATCTGATTCAAAAAAAGGATCCAAACGAAAATCGTTACCTGTTTGAATTTGTAAGTTTTGCAAACGATAATTAGAAACATTACCCGTAATTCTTCAATAGTGGTCTGTGTTTGTGAAATTCTATGGTACGGAAACATAATAATACTAGGTCATAAAATAAAAAAATATAAAAAAGTTAGGTTCATTCTCATACTTTCTGCCAGGGGAAAATTTCCTACTCGAAGCGAATAAATGGTAGTTACCCTGTTGAAAGTGTCTTCACGTACATAAAAAATCACATAATCAATATTTTAGCGAGTTTAAGCAAGATTTTAAATTTTTGAGGAAAAATATTATAACTTGATTCAAGACAGTTTAGTATTGATCTGTTGAGGGGAAAAACAAAATTTTGTCTCTGCATTGTTGTTTTATCGGTATATAACCATAAACTCGTATATCACATCGAATTAAAGTTTCCTTTGATTTGTTGTCAATATGCAAGTTAATATACAACATAAAAATATAAATTTTTTTATAAATGTTCATGTAATAATAAAGTTTTTTTTGACTCTTATTTAATTAACAGAAGAGTAAAATTACCAACAGCAGCACAAGGCTCATCTCGCAACGTAAACAAATAATCATACATACATATTTAATTTATTTTCGTATTTTTATTAAAATCTTTAACGATAAACCATATTAATTGAATTTAAGAATATTTAAGATAGATTAATATACATATAAACTAATTATAAATTGTAAACAGCTTCCGCTCTGGTAAAACTACTCAAATCCATGATGTGAAGAGGTAACCATTTTGTTCTAGTACTTCTTGGTATCAGCCACTGGTTTAAGTAGTAGAGCGTAGTAAGTGCGGTGTATCCAACTCATAGAAAATTATATATGCGTTGGTATTGCAAACATTTTGCTCTGAAATCGGTCGCACATTGCTGTCGTCATAATTGTAGTAGGTGTCCGATTCGGTCAAGCCGATGGCAGTATAGTGGCCACAGTGCTGTGACGCACCCAGATGTGTTACCATTGCCACCAGTTTGTAGCTTAGCTGTTCGCCACTACTGATCCCTTTGGTCCCAGCGCTCGATTGTTTGTGGGATGCGAATTTTGATAGATTAAGTCGCGGGTTTATGGTAATCCGTTTATTTAGTTTGGTTCCGGTTGCTGAGAACCTTTTGAGCTGGATACAGAGTACATTAGGAACACGTTCGAGTGAAAACTGTTTTGTCGCAGAAACCTTATTTTTACACGCTTCACACTTGTAGCCCATGCCCTCCAAACTTTCGCGAGCAAAATACCCCTCCATAGCCTCCTCAACCGTATCAGCCTTGCGTATATCAAGCATCAGATCTTGGAAATGCTGAAAAGTTACCGATACATGATTGCACAGCGCACAACGTACAGCGGAACGTAAATAGCCGCCGAGTATTTGATTCAGCGGCGTTGTTTCTTTGCTATACTGATCGAGTTCCTTAAAATTGCGACAGCGTGTAAGGTATGACTTTTCCATAGCATCGATAAGATATCGCAAAAATTCGTGTGCGTCCTCTTGCCGTCCCATGACCAAATGCTTGCAAATAGCTTTAAGCTTCGAATAGACAAAGGAAGGTCGAATGGCCGATTGACTACTTTGTGATGCTTGCAGTGTTTTGGCCATGGCGCAGATTATACAGCCGGTATTAGCGGAATCGCAATGCTCCATATGCTGTGTGTCGGAAACAAGCCAATTTGCCATGGAGGGTACGTGAAAGAGCGCCTGCAGAGTCGAATTCAGGAAACAAGTGTTTCCGATGTTCATCATGCCGACGCCGACTTGCCACTTTTGTTGCGAAGTCTTCCAGCCGATGCTAACGTTTTCGCGTGCATACAGAACGCATTTCGGTTGTGGCATTTTAATGAGATTCGGGTTGCTTCGCTTAATTTCATTGCCATTGTCATCTGTAATTGAATCAAAGAAATATAATAATAATTATTAGTTTAAATTTTTTCATTTTTAAACGACTCTAATAAGAGTTTAGTCCGTTCTTCAATAAATTAAGAAAACTATTCAAAGATAACTTACCTCGCTTAATAAATTTTGTCCACTTCTTCACCATTTTTAAGAGCTCTTAATAAACGAAGTTGATTAGTTATTAGGACTGAGTATGTTAAAGGATATTTAAAGAATGATCAGAATTCGATTGAACTACTGCTTTTATAAGCCTTACCATGCCTTTTTATATACGCAGGTACCTGTGAAGGCATTTGATCGGAAATTTTCCACTGCTTAATCTGATTCAAAAAAAGGATCCAAACGAAAATCGTTACCTGTTTGAATTTGTAAGTTTTGCAAACGATAATTAGAAACATTACCCGTAATTCTTCAATAGTGGTCTGTGTTTGTGAAATTCTATGGTACGGAAACATAATAATACTAGGTCATAAAATAAAAAAATATAAAAAAGTTAGGTTCATTCTCATACTTTCTGCCAGGGGAAAATTTCCTACTCGAAGCGAATAAATGGTAGTTACCCTGTTGAAAGTGTCTTCACGTACATAAAAAATCACATAATCAATATTTTAGCGAGTTTAAGCAAGATTTTAAATTTTTGAGGAAAAATATTATAACTTGATTCAAGACAGTTTAGTATTGATCTGTTGAGGGGAAAAACAGAATGTTGTCTCTGCATTGTTGTTTTATCGGTATATAACCATAAACTCGTATATCACATCGAATTAAAGTTTCCTTTGATTTGTTGTCAATATGCAAGTTATATACAACATAAAAATATAAATTTTTTTTATAAATGTTCATGTAATAATAAAGTTTTTTTTGACTCTTATTTAATTAACAGAAGAGTAAAATTACCAACAGCAGCACAAGGCTCATCTTGCAACGTAAACAAATAATCATACATACATATTTAATTTATTTTCGTATTTTTATTAAAATCTTTAACGATAAACAATATTAATTGAATTTAAGAATATTTAAGATAGATTAATATACATATAAACTAATTATAAATTGTAAACAGCTTCCGCTCTGGTAAAACTACTCAAATCCATGATGTGGAGAGGTAACCATTTTGTTCTAGTACTTCTTGGTATCAGCCACTGGTTTAAGTAGTAGAGCGTAGTAAGTGCGGTGTATCCAACTCATAGAAAATTATATATGCGTTGGTATTGCAAACATTTTGCTCTGAAATCGGTCGCACATTGCTGTCGTCATAATTGTAGTAGGTGCCCGATTCGGTCAAACCGATGGCAGTATAGTGGCCACAGTGCTGTGACGCACCCAGATGTGTTACCATTGCCACCAGCTTGTAGCTTAGATGTTCGCCACTACTGATCCCTTTGGTCCCAGCGCTCGATTGTTTGTGGGATGCGAATTTTGCTAGATTAAGTCGCGGGTTTATGGTAATCCGTTTATTTAGTTTGGTTCCGGTTGCTGAGAACCTTTTGAGCTGGATACAGAGTACATTAGGAACACGTTCGAGTGAAAACTGTTTTGTCGCAGAAACCTTATTTTTACACGCTTCACACTTGTAGCCCATGCCCTCCAAACTTTCGCGAGCAAAATACCCCTCCATAGCCTCCTCAACCGTATCAGCCTTGCGTATATCAAGCATCAGATCTTGGAAATGCTGAAAAGTTACCGATACATGATTGCACAGCGCACAACGTACAGCGGAACGTAAATAGCCGCCGAGTATTTGATTCAGCGGCGTTGTTTCTTTGCTGTACTGATCGAGTTCCTTAAAATTGCGACAGCGTGTAAGGTATGACTTTTCCATAGCATCGATAAGATATCGCAAAAATTCGTGTGCGTCCTCTTGCCGTCCCATGACCAAATGCTTGCAAATAGCTTTAAGCTTCGAATAGACAAAGGAAGGTCGAATGGCCGATTGACTACTTTGTGATGCTTGCAGTGTCTTGGCCATGGCGCAGATTATACAGCCGGTATTAGCGGAATCGCAATGCTCCATATGCTGTGTGTCGGAAACAAGCCAATTTGCCATGGAGGGTACGTGAAAGAGCGCCTGCAGAGTCGAGTTCAGGAAACAAGTGTTTCCGATGTTCATCATGCCGACGCCGACTTGCCACTTTTGTTGCGAACTCTTCCAGCCGATGCTAACGTTTTCGCGTGCATACAGAACGCATTTCGGTTGTGGCATTTTAATGAGATTCGGGTTGCTTCGCTTAATTTCATTGCCATTGGCATCTGTAATTGAATCAAAGAAATATAATAATAATTATTAGTTTAAATTTTTTCATTTTTAAACGACTCTAATAAGAGTTTAGTCCGTTCTTCAATAAATTAAGAAAAATATTCAAAGATAACTTACCTCGCTTAATAAATTTTGTCCACTTCTTCACCATTTTTAAGAGTTCTTAATAAACGAAGTTGATTAGTTATTAGGACTGAGTATGTTAAAGGATATTTAAAGAATGATCAGAATTCGATTGAACTACTGCTTTTATAAGCCTTACCATGCCTTTTTATATACGCAGGTACCTGTGAAGGCATTTGATCGGTAATTTTCCACTGCTTAATCTGATTCAAAAAAAGGATCCAAACGAAAATCGTTACCTGTTTGTATTTGTAAGTTTTGCAAACGATGATTAGAAACATTACCCGTAATTCTTCAATAGTGGTCTGTGTTTGTGAAATTCTATGGTACGGAAACATAATAATACTAGGTCATAAAATACAAAAATATAAAAAAGTTAGGTTCATTCTCATACTTTCTGCCAGGGGAAAATTTCCTACTCGAAGCGAATAAATGGTAGTTACCCTGTTGAAAGTGTCTTCACGTACATAAAAAATCACATAATCAATATTTTAGCGAGTTTAAGCAAGATTTTAAATTTTTGAGGAAAAATATTATAACTTGATTCAAGACAGTTTAGTATTGATCTGTTGAGGGGAAAAACAGAATGTTGTCTCTGCATTGTTGTTTTATCGGTATATAACCATAAACTCGTATATCACATCGAATTAAAATTTCCTTTGATTTGTTGTCAATATGCAAGTTATATACAACATAAAAATATAAATTTTTTTTATAAATGTTCATGTAATAATAAAGTTTTTTTTGACTCTTATTTAATTAACAGAAGAGTAAAATTACCAACAGCAGCACAAGGATCATCTCGCAACGTAAACAAATAATCATACATACATATTTAATTTATTTTCGTATTTTTATTAAAATCTTTAACGATAAACAATATTAATTGAATTTAAGAATATTTAAGATAGATTAATATACATATAAACTAATTATAAATTGTAAACAGCTTCCGCTCTGGTAAAACTACTCAAATCCATGATGTGGAGAGGTAACCATTTTGTTCTAGTACTTCTTGGTATCAGCCACTGGTTTAAGTAGTAGAGCGTAGTAAGTGCGGTGTATCCAACTCATAGAAAATTATATATGCATTGGTATTGCAAACATTTTGCTCTGAAATCGGTCGCACATTGCTGTCGTCATAATTGTAGTAGGTGCCCGATTCGGTCAAACCGATGGCAGTATAGTGGCCACAGTGCTGTGACGCACCCAGATGTGTTACCATTGCCACCAGCTTGTAGCTTAGATGTTCGCCACTACTGATCCCTTTGGTCCCAGCGCTCGATTGTTTGTGGGATGCGAATTTTGCTAGATTAAGTCGCGGGTTTATGGTAATCCGTTTATTTAGTTTGGTTCCGGTTGCTGAGAACCTTTTGAGCTGGATACAGAGTACATTAGGAACACGTTCGAGTGAAAACTGTTTTGTCGCAGAAACCTTATTTTTACACGCTTCACACTTGTAGCCCATGCCCTCCAAACTTTCGCGAGCAAAATACCCCTCCATAGCCTCCTCAACCGTATCAGCCTTGCGTATATCAAGCATCAGATCTTGGAAATGCTGAAAAGTTACCGATACATGATTGCACAGCGCACAACGTACAGCGGAACGTAAATAGCCGCCGAGTATTTGATTCAGCGGCGTTGTTTCTTTGCTGTACTGATCGAGTTCCTTAAAATTGCGACAGCGTGTAAGGTATGACTTTTCCATAGCATCGATAAGATATCGCAAAAATTCGTGTGCGTCCTCTTGCCGTCCCATGACCAAATGCTTGCAAATAGCTTTAAGCTTCGAATAGACAAAGGAAGGTCGAATGGCCGATTGACTACTTTGTGATGCTTGCAGTGTCTTGGCCATGGCGCAGATTATACAGCCGGTATTAGCGGAATCGCAATGCTCCATATGCTGTGTGTCGGAAACAAGCCAATTTGCCATGGAGGGTACGTGAAAGAGCGCCTGCAGAGTCGAGTTCAGGAAACAAGTGTTTCCGATGTTCATCATGCCGACGCCGACTTGCCACTTTTGTTGCGAACTCTTCCAGCCGATGCTAACGTTTTCGCGTGCATACAGAACGCATTTCGGTTGTGGCATTTTAATGAGATTCGGGTTGCTTCGCTTAATTTCATTGCCATTGGCATCTGTAATTGAATCAAAGAAATATAATAATAATTATTAGTTTAAATTTTTTCATTTTTAAACGACTCTAATAAGAGTTTAGTCCGTTCTTCAATAAATCAAGAAAAATATTCAAAGATAACTTACCTCGCTTAATAAATTTTGTCCACTTCTTCACCATTTTTAAGAGCTTTTAATAAACGAAGTTGATTAGTTATTAGGACTGAGTATGTTAAAGGATATTTAAAGAATGATCAGAATTCGATTGAACTACTGCTTTTATAAGCCTTACCATGCCTTTTTATATACGCAGGTACCTGTGAAGGCATTTGATCGGTAATTTTCCACTGCTTAATCTGATTCAAAAAAAGGATCCAAACGAAAATCGTTACCTGTTTGTATTTGTAAGTTTTGCAAACGATGATTAGAAACATTACCCGTAATTCTTCAATAGTGGTCTGTGTTTGTGAAATTCTATGGTACGGAAACATAATAATACTAGGTCATAAAATACAAAAATATAAAAAAGTTAGGTTCATTCTCATACTTTCTGCCAGGGGAAAATTTCCTACTCGAAGCGAATAAATGGTAGTTACCCTGTTGAAAGTGTCTTCACGTACATAAAAAATCACATAATCAATATTTTAGCGAGTTTAAGCAAGATTTTAAATTTTTGAGGAAAAATATTATAACTTGATTCAAGACAGTTTAGTATTGATCTGTTGAGGGGAAAAACAGAATGTTGTCTCTGCATTGTTGTTTTATCGGTATATAACCATAAACTCGTATATCACATCGAATTAAAATTTCCTTTGATTTGTTGTCAATATGCAAGTTATATACAACATAAAAATATAAATTTTTTTTATAAATGTTCATGTAATAATAAAGTTTTTTTTGACTCTTATTTAATTAACAGAAGAGTAAAATTACCAACAGCAGCACAAGGATCATCTCGCAACGTAAACAAATAATCATACATACATATTTAATTTATTTTCGTATTTTTATTAAAATCTTTAACGATAAACAATATTAATTGAATTTAAGAATATTTAAGATAGATTAATATACATATAAACTAATTATAAATTGTAAACAGCTTCCGCTCTGGTAAAACTACTCAAATCCATGATGTGGAGAGGTAACCATTTTGTTCTAGTACTTCTTGGTATCAGCCACTGGTTTAAGTAGTAGAGCGTAGTAAGTGCGGTGTATCCAACTCATAGAAAATTATATATGCGTTGGTATTGCAAACATTTTGCTCTGAAATCGGTCGCACATTGCTGTCGTCATAATTGTAGTAGGTGCCCGATTCGGTCAAACCGATGGCAGTATAGTGGCCACAGTGCTGTGACGCACCCAGATGTGTTACCATTGCCACCAGCTTGTAGCTTAGATGTTCGCCACTACTGATCCCTTTGGTCCCAGCGCTCGATTGTTTGTGGGATGCGAATTTTGCTAGATTAAGTCGCGGGTTTATGGTAATCCGTTTATTTAGTTTGGTTCCGGTTGCTGAGAACCTTTTGAGCTGGATACAGAGTACATTAGGAACACGTTCGAGTGAAAACTGTTTTGTCGCAGAAACCTTATTTTTACACGCTTCACACTTGTAGCCCATGCCCTCCAAACTTTCGCGAGCAAAATACCCCTCCATAGCCTCCTCAACCGTATCAGCCTTGCGTATATCAAGCATCAGATCTTGGAAATGCTGAAAAGTTACCGATACATGATTGCACAGCGCACAACGTACAGCGGAACGTAAATAGCCGCCGAGTATTTGATTCAGCGGCGTTGTTTCTTTGCTGTACTGATCGAGTTCCTTAAAATTGCGACAGCGTGTAAGGTATGACTTTTCCATAGCATCGATAAGATATCGCAAAAATTCGTGTGCGTCCTCTTGCCGTCCCATGACCAAATGCTTGCAAATAGCTTTAAGCTTCGAATAGACAAAGGAAGGTCGAATGGCCGATTGACTACTTTGTGATGCTTGCAGTGTCTTGGCCATGGCGCAGATTATACAGCCGGTATTAGCGGAATCGCAATGCTCCATATGCTGTGTGTCGGAAACAAGCCAATTTGCCATGGAGGGTACGTGAAAGAGCGCCTGCAGAGTCGAGTTCAGGAAACAAGTGTTTCCGATGTTCATCATGCCGACGCCGACTTGCCACTTTTGTTGCGAACTCTTCCAGCCGATGCTAACGTTTTCGCGTGCATACAGAACGCATTTCGGTTGTGGCATTTTAATGAGATTCGGGTTGCTTCGCTTAATTTCATTGCCATTGGCATCTGTAATTGAATCAAAGAAATATAATAATAATTATTAGTTTAAATTTTTTCATTTTTAAACGACTCTAATAAGAGTTTAGTCCGTTCTTCAATAAATCAAGAAAAATATTCAAAGATAACTTACCTCGCTTAATAAATTTTGTCCACTTCTTCACCATTTTTAAGAGTTCTTAATAAACGAAGTTGATTAGTTATTAGGACTGAGTATGTTAAAGGATATTTAAAGAATGATCAGAATTCGATTGAACTACTGCTTTTATAAGCCTTACCATGCCTTTTTATATACGCAGGTACCTGTGAAGGCATTTGATCGGTAATTTTCCACTGCTTAATCTGATTCAAAAAAAGGATCCAAACGAAAATCGTTACCTGTTTGTATTTGTAAGTTTTGCAAACGATGATTAGAAACATTACCCGTAATTCTTCAATAGTGGTCTGTGTTTGTGAAATTCTATGGTACGGAAACATAATAATACTAGGTCATAAAATACAAAAATATAAAAAAGTTAGGTTCATTCTCATACTTTCTGCCAGGGGAAAATTTCCTACTCGAAGCGAATAAATGGTAGTTACCCTGTTGAAAGTGTCTTCACGTACATAAAAAATCACATAATCAATATTTTAGCGAGTTTAAGCAAGATTTTAAATTTTTGAGGAAAAATATTATAACTTGATTCAAGACAGTTTAGTATTGATCTGTTGAGGGGAAAAACAAAATGTTGTCTCTGCATTGTTGTTTTATCGGTATATAACCATAAACTCGTATATCACATCGAATTAAAGTTTCCTTTGATTTGTTGTCAATATTCAAGTTATATACAACATAAAAATATAAATTTTTTTTATAAATGTTCATGTAATAATAAATTTTTTTTTGACTCTTATTTAATTAACAGAAGAGTAAAATTACCAACAGCAGCACAAGGCTCATCTCGCAACGTAAACAAATAATCATACATACATATTTAATTTATTTTCGTATTTTTATTAAAATCTTTAACGATAAACAATATTAATTGAATTTAAGAATATTTAAGATAGATTAATATACATATAAACTAATTATAAATTGTAAACAGCTTCCGCTCTGGTAAAACTACTCAAATCCATGATGTGGAGAGGTAACCATTTTGTTCTAGTACTTCTTGGTATCAGCCACTGGTTTAAGTAGTAGAGCGTAGTAAGTGCGGTGTATCCAACTCATAGAAAATTATATATGCGTTGGTATTGCAAACATTTTGCTCTGAAATCGGTCGCACATTGCTGTCGTCATAATTGTAGTAGGTGCCCGATTCGGTCAAACCGATGGCAGTATAGTGGCCACAGTGCTGTGACGCACCCAGATGTGTTACCATTGCCACCAGCTTGTAGCTTAGATGTTCGCCACTACTGATCCCTTTGGTCCCAGCGCTCGATTGTTTGTGGGATGCGAATTTTGCTAGATTAAGTCGCGGGTTTATGGTAATCCGTTTATTTAGTTTGGTTCCGGTTGCTGAGAACCTTTTGAGCTGGATACAGAGTACATTAGGAACACGTTCGAGTGAAAACTGTTTTGTCGCAGAAACCTTATTTTTACACGCTTCACACTTGTAGCCCATGCCCTCCAAACTTTCGCGAGCAAAATACCCCTCCATAGCCTCCTCAACCGTATCAGCCTTGCGTATATCAAGCATCAGATCTTGGAAATGCTGAAAAGTTACCGATACATGATTGCACAGCGCACAACGTACAGCGGAACGTAAATAGCCGCCGAGTATTTGATTCAGCGGCGTTGTTTCTTTGCTGTACTGATCGAGTTCCTTAAAATTGCGACAGCGTGTAAGGTATGACTTTTCCATAGCATCGATAAGATATCGCAAAAATTCGTGTGCGTCCTCTTGCCGTCCCATGACCAAATGCTTGCAAATAGCTTTAAGCTTCGAATAGACAAAGGAAGGTCGAATGGCCGATTGACTACTTTGTGATGCTTGCAGTGTCTTGGCCATGGCGCAGATTATACAGCCGGTATTAGCGGAATCGCAATGCTCCATATGCTGTGTGTCGGAAACAAGCCAATTTGCCATGGAGGGTACGTGAAAGAGCGCCTGCAGAGTCGAGTTCAGGAAACAAGTGTTTCCGATGTTCATCATGCCGACGCCGACTTGCCACTTTTGTTGCGAACTCTTCCAGCCGATGCTAACGTTTTCGCGTGCATACAGAACGCATTTCGGTTGTGGCATTTTAATGAGATTCGGGTTGCTTCGCTTAATTTCATTGCCATTGGCATCTGTAATTGAATCAAAGAAATATAATAATAATTATTAGTTTAAATTTTTTCATTTTTAAACGACTCTAATAAGAGTTTAGTCCGTTCTTCAATAAATCAAGAAAAATATTCAAAGATAACTTACCTCGCTTAATAAATTTTGTCCACTTCTTCACCATTTTTAAGAGCTTTTAATAAACGAAGTTGATTAGTTATTAGGACTGAGTATGTTAAAGGATATTTAAAGAATGATCAGAATTCGATTGAACTACTGCTTTTATAAGCCTTACCATGCCTTTTTATATACGCAGGTACCTGTGAAGGCATTTGATCGGTAATTTTCCACTGCTTAATCTGATTCAAAAAAAGGATCCAAACGAAAATCGTTACCTGTTTGAATTTGTAAGTTTTGCAAACGATAATTAGAAACATTACCCGTAATTCTTCAATAGTGGTCTGTGTTTGTGAAATTCTATGGTACGGAAACATAATAATACTAGGTCATAAAATAAAAAAATATAAAAAAGTTAGGTTCATTCTCATACTTTCTGCCAGGGGAAAATTTCCTACTCGAAGCGAATAAATGGTAGTTACCCTGTTGAAAGTGTCTTCACGTACATAAAAAATCACATAATCAATATTTTAGCGAGTTTAAGCAAGATTTTAAATTTTTGAGGAAAAATATTATAACTTGATTCAAGACAGTTTAGTATTGATCTGTTGAGGGGAAAAACAAAATGTTGTCTCTGCATTGTTGTTTTATCGGTATATAACCATAAACTCGTATATCACATCGAATTAAAGTTTCCTTTGATTTGTTGTCAATATGCAAGTTATATACAACATAAAAATATAAATTTTTTTTATAAATGTTCATGTAATAATAAAGTTTTTTTTGACTCTTATTTAATTAACAGAAGAGTAAAATTACCAACAGCAGCACAAGGCTCATCTCGCAACGTAAACAAATAATCATACATACATATTTAATTTATTTTCGTATTTTTATTAAAATCTTTAACGATAAACAATATTAATTGAATTTAAGAATATTTAAGATAGATTAATATACATATAAACTAATTATAAATTGTAAACAGCTTCCGCTCTGGTAAAACTACTCAAATCCATGATGTGGAGAGGTAACCATTTTGTTCTAGTACTTCTTGGTATCAGCCACTGGTTTAAGTAGTAGAGCGTAGTAAGTGCGGTGTATCCAACTCATAGAAAATTATATATGCGTTGGTGTTGCAAACATTTTGCTCTGAAATCGGTCGCACATTGCTGTCGTCATAATTGTAGTAGGTGCCCGATTCGGTCAAACCGATGGCAGTATAGTGGCCACAGTGCTGTGACGCACCCAGATGTGTTACCATTGCCACCAGCTTGTAGCTTAGATGTTCGCCACTACTGATCCCTTTGGTCCCAGCGCTCGATTGTTTGTGGGATGCGAATTTTGCTAGATTAAGTCGCGGGTTTATGGTAATCCGTTTATTTAGTTTGGTTCCGGTTGCTGAGAACCTTTTGAGCTGGATACAGAGTACATTAGGAACACGTTCGAGTGAAAACTGTTTTGTCGCAGAAACCTTATTTTTACACGCTTCACACTTGTAGCCCATGCCCTCCAAACTTTCGCGAGCAAAATACCCCTCCATAGCCTCCTCAACCGTATCAGCCTTGCGTATATCAAGCATCAGATCTTGGAAATGCTGAAAAGTTACCGATACATGATTGCACAGCGCACAACGTACAGCGGAACGTAAATAGCCGCCGAGTATTTGATTCAGCGGCGTTGTTTCTTTGCTGTACTGATCGAGTTCCTTAAAATTGCGACAGCGTGTAAGGTATGACTTTTCCATAGCATCGATAAGATATCGCAAAAATTCGTGTGCGTCCTCTTGCCGTCCCATGACCAAATGCTTGCAAATAGCTTTAAGCTTCGAATAGACAAAGGAAGGTCGAATGGCCGATTGACTACTTTGTGATGCTTGCAGTGTCTTGGCCATGGCGCAGATTATACAGCCGGTATTAGCGGAATCGCAATGCTCCATATGCTGTGTGTCGGAAACAAGCCAATTTGCCATGGAGGGTACGTGAAAGAGCGCCTGCAGAGTCGAGTTCAGGAAACAAGTGTTTCCGATGTTCATCATGCCGACGCCGACTTGCCACTTTTGTTGCGAACTCTTCCAGCCGATGCTAACGTTTTCGCGTGCATACAGAACGCATTTCGGTTGTGGCATTTTAATGAGATTCGGGTTGCTTCGCTTAATTTCATTGCCATTGGCATCTGTAATTGAATCAAAGATATATAATAATAATTATTAGTTTAAATTTTTTCATTTTTAAACGACTCTAATAAGAGTTTAGTCCGTTCTTCAATAAATCAAGAAAAATATTCAAAGATAACTTACCTCGCTTAATAAATTTTGTCCACTTCTTCACCATTTTTAAGAGCTCTTAATAAACGAAGTTGATTAGTTATTAGGACTGAGTATGTTAAAGGATATTTAAAGAATGATCAGAATTCGATTGAACTACTGCTTTTATAAGCCTTACCATGCCTTTTTATATACGCAGGTACCTGTGAAGGCATTTGATCGGTAATTTTCCACTGCTTAATCTGATTCAAAAAAAGGATCCAAACGAAAATCGTTACCTGTTTGTATTTGTAAGTTTTGCAAACGATGATTAGAAACATTACCCGTAATTCTTCAATAGTGGTCTGTGTTTGTGAAATTCTATGGTACGGAAACATAATAATACTATGTCATAAAATAAAAAAATATAAAAAAGTTAGGTTCATTCTCATACTTTCTGCCAGGGGAAAATTTCCTACTCGAAGCGAATAAATGGTAGTTACCCTGTTGAAAGTGTCTTCACGTACATAAAAAATCACATAATCAATATTTTAGCGAGTTTAAGCAAGATTTTAAATTTTTGAGGAAAAATATTATAACTTGATTCAAGACAGTTTAGTATTGATCTGTTGAGGGGAAAAACAAAATGTTGTCTCTGCATTGTTGTTTTATCGGTATATAACCATAAACTCGTATATCACATCGAATTAAAGTTTCCTTTGATTTGTTGTCAATATGCAAGTTATATACAACATAAAAATATAAATTTTTTTTATAAATGTTCATGTAATAATAAAGTTTTTTTTGACTCTTATTTAATTAACAGAAGAGTAAAATTACCAACAGCAGCACAAGGCTCATCTCGCAACGTAAACAAATAATCATACATACATATTTAATTTATTTTCGTATTTTTATTAAAATCTTTAACGATAAACAATATTAATTGAATTTAAGAATATTTAAGATAGATTAATATACATATAAACTAATTATAAATTGTAAACAGCTTCCGCTCTGGTAAAACTACTCAAATCCATGATGTGGAGAGGTAATCATTTTGTTCTAGTACTTCTTGGTATCAGCCACTGGTTTAAGTAGTAGAGCGTAGTAAGTGCGGTGTATCCAACTCATAGAAAATTATATATGCGTTGGTATTGCAAACATTTTGCTCTGAAATCGGTCGCACATTGCTGTCGTCATAATTGTAGTAGGTGCCCGATTCGGTCAAACCGATGGCAGTATAGTGGCCACAGTGCTGTGACGCACCCAGATGTGTTACCATTGCCACCAGCTTGTAGCTTAGATGTTCGCCACTACTGATCCCTTTGGTCCCAGCGCTCGATTGTTTGTGGGATGCGAATTTTGCTAGATTAAGTCGCGGGTTTATGGTAATCCGTTTATTTAGTTTGGTTCCGGTTGCTGAGAACCTTTTGAGCTGGATACAGAGTACATTAGGAACACGTTCGAGTGAAAACTGTTTTGTCGCAGAAACCTTATTTTTACACGCTTCACACTTGTAGCCCATGCCCTCCAAACTTTCGCGAGCAAAATACCCCTCCATAGCCTCCTCAACCGTATCAGCCTTGCGTATATCAAGCATCAGATCTTGGAAATGCTGAAAAGTTACCGATACATGATTGCACAGCGCACAACGTACAGAGGAACGTAAATAGCCGCCGAGTATTTGATTCAGCGGCGTTGTTTCTTTGCTGTACTGATCGAGTTCCTTAAAATCGCGACAGCGTGTAAGGTATGACTTTTCCATAGCATCGATAAGATATCGCAAAAATTCGTGTGCGTCCTCTTGCCGTCCCATGACCAAATGCTTGCAAATAGCTTTAAGCTTCGAATAGACAAAGGAAGGTCGAATGGCCGATTGACTACTTTGTGATGCTTGCAGTGTCTTGGCCATGGCGCAGATTATACAGCCGGTATTAGCGGAATCGCAATGCTCCATATGCTGTGTGTCGGAAACAAGCCAATTTGCCATGGAGGGTACGTGAAAGAGCGCCTGCAGAGTCGAGTTCAGGAAACAAGTGTTTCCGATGTTCATCATGCCGACGCCGACTTGCCACTTTTGTTGCGAACTCTTCCAGCCGATGCTAACGTTTTCGCGTGCATACAGAACGCATTTCGGTTGTGGCATTTTAATGAGATTCGGGTTGCTTCGCTTAATTTCATTGCCATTGGCATCTGTAATTGAATCAAAGAAATATAATAATAATTATTAGTTTAAATTTTTTCATTTTTAAACGACTCTAATAAGAGTTTAGTCCGTTCTTCAATAAATCAAGAAAAATATTCAAAGATAACTTACCTCGCTTAATAAATTTTGTCCACTTCTTCACCATTTTTAAGAGTTCTTAATAAACGAAGTTGATTAGTTATTAGGACTGAGTATGTTAAAGGATATTTAAAGAATGATCAGAATTCGATTGAACTACTGCTTTTATAAGCCTTACCATGCCTTTTTATATACGCAGGTACCTGTGAAGGCATTTGATCGGTAATTTTCCACTGCTTAATCTGATTCAAAAAAAGGATCCAAACGAAAATCGTTACCTGTTTGTATTTGTAAGTTTTGCAAACGATGATTAGAAACATTACCCGTAATTCTTCAATAGTGGTCTGTGTTTGTGAAATTCTATGGTACGGAAACATAATAATACTATGTCATAAAATAAAAAAATATAAAAAAGTTAGGTTCATTCTCATACTTTCTGCCAGGGGAAAATTTCCTACTCGAAGCGAATAAATGGTAGTTACCCTGTTGAAAGTGTCTTCACGTACATAAAAAATCACATAATCAATATTTTAGCGAGTTTAAGCAAGATTTTAAATTTTTGAGGAAAAATATTATAACTTGATTCAAGACAGTTTAGTATTGATCTGTTGAGGGAAAAAACAAAATGTTGTCTCTGCATTGTTGTTTTATCGGTATATAATCATAAACTCGTATATCACATCGAATTAAAGTTTCCTTTGATTTGTTGTCAATATGCAAGTTATATACAACATTAAAATATAAATTTTTTTATAAATGTTCATGTAATAATAAAGTTTTTTTTGACTCTTATTTAATTAACAGAAGAGTAAAATTACCAACAGCAGCACAAGGCTCATCTCGCAACGTAAACAAATAATCATACATACATATTTAATTTATTTTCGTATTTTTATTAAAATCTTTAACGATAAACAATATTAATTGAATTTAAGAATATTTAAGATAGATTAATATACATATAAACTAATTATAAATTGTAAACAGCTTCCACTCTGGTAAAACTACTCAAATCCATGATGTGGAGAGGTAACCATTTTGTTCTAGTACTTCTTGGTATCAGCCACTGGTTTAAGTAGTAGAGCGTAGTAAGTGCGGTGTATCCAACTCATAGAAAATTATATATGCATTGGTATTGCAAACATTTTGCTCTGAAATCGGTCGCACATTGCTGTCGTCATAATTGTAGTAGGTGTCCGATTCGGTCAAGCCGATGGCAGTATAGTGGCCACAGTGCTGTGACGCACCCAGATGTGTTACCATTGCCACCAGCTTGAAGCTTAGCTGTTCGCCACTACTGATCCCTTTGGTCCCAGCGCTCGATTGTTTGTGGGATGCGAATTTTGCTAGATTAAGTCGCGGGTTTATGGTAATCCGTTTATTTAGTTTGGATCCGGTTGCTGAGAACCTTTTGAGCTGGATACAGAGTACATTAGGAACACGTTCGAGTGAAAACTGTTTTGTCGCAGAAACCTTATTTTTACACGCTTCACACTTGTAGCCCATGCCCTCCAAACTTTCGCGAGCAAAATACCCCTCCATAGCCTCCTCAACCGTATCAGCCTTGCGTATATCAAGCATCAGATCTTGGAAATGCTGAAAAGTTACCGATACATGATTGCACAGCGCACAACGTACAGCGGAACGTAAATAGCCGCCGAGTATTTGATTCAGCGGCGTTGTTTCTTTGCTGTACTGATCGAGTTCCTTAAAATTGCGACAGCGTGTAAGGTATGACTTTTCCATAGCATCGATAAGATATCGCAAAAATTCGTGTGCGTCCTCTTGCCGTCCCATGACCAAATGCTTGCAAATAGCTTTAAGCTTCGAATAGACAAAGGAAGGTCGAATGGCCGATTGACTACTTTGTGATGCTTGCAGTGTCTTGGCCATGGCGCAGATTATACAGCCGGTATTAGCGGAATCGCAATGCTCCATATGCTGTGTGTCGGAAACAAGCCAATTTGCCATGGAGGGTACGTGAAAGAGCGCCTGCAGAGTCGAGTTCAGGAAACAAGTGTTTCCGATGTTCATCATGCCGACGCCGACTTGCCACTTTTGTTGCGAACTCTTCCAGCCGATGCTAACGTTTTCGCGTGCATACAGAACGCATTTCGGTTGTGGCATTTTAATGAGATTCGGGTTGCTTCGCTTAATTTCATTGCCATTGGCATCTGTAATTGAATCAAAGAAATATAATAATAATTATTAGTTTAAATTTTTTCATTTTTAAACGACTCTAATAAGAGTTTAGTCCGTTCTTCAATAAATCAAGAAAAATATTCAAAGATAACTTACCTCGCTTAATAAATTTTGTCCACTTCTTCACCATTTTTAAGAGCTCTTAATAAACGAAGTTGATTAGTTATTAGGACTGAGTATGTTAAAGGATATTTAAAGAATGATCAGAATTCGATTGAACTACTGCTTTTATAAGCCTTACCATGCCTTTTTATATACGCAGGTACCTGTGAAGGCATTTGATCGGTAATTTTCCACTGCTTAATCTGATTCAAAAAAAGGATCCAAACGAAAATCGTTACCTGTTTGTATTTGTAAGTTTTGCAAACGATGATTAGAAACATTACCCGTAATTCTTCAATAGTGGTCTGTGTTTGTGAAATTCTATGGTACGGAAACATAATAATACTAGGTCATAAAATAAAAAAATATAAAAAAGTTAGGTTCATTCTCATACTTTCTGCCAGGGGAAAATTTCCTACTCGAAGCGAATAAATGGTAGTTACCCTGTTGAAAGTGTCTTCACGTACATAAAAAATCACATAATCAATATGTTATCGAGTTTAAGCAAGATTTTAAATTTTTGAGGAAAAATATTATAACTTGATTCAAGACAGTTTAGTATTGATCTGTTGAGGGGAAAAACAAAATTTTGTCTCTGCATTGTTGTTTTATCGGTATATAACCATAAATTCGTATATCACATCGAATTAAAGTTTCCTTTGATTTGTTGTCAATATGCAAGTTAATATACAACATAAAAATATAAATTTTTTTTTAATTGTTCATGTAATAATAAAGTTTTTTTTGACTCTTATTTAATTAACAGAAGAGTAAAATTACCAACAGCAGCACAAGGCTCATCTCGCAACGTAAACAAATAATCATACATACATATTTAATTTATTTTCGTATTTTTATTAAAATCTTTAACGATAAACAATATTAATTGAATTTAAGAATATTTAAGATAGATTAATATACATATAAACTAATTATAAATTGTAAACAGCTTCCGCTCTGGTAAAACTATTCAAATCCATGATGTGAAGAGGTAACCATTTTGTTCTAGTACTTCTTGGTATCAGCCACTGGTTTAAGTAGTAGAGCGTAGTAAGTGCGGTGTATCCAACTCATAGAAAATTATATATGCGTTGGTATTGCAAACATTTTGCTCTGAAATCGGTCGCACATTGCTGTCGTCATAATTGTAGTAGGTGCCCGATTCGGTCAAGCCGATGGCAGTATAGTGGCCACAGTGCTGTGACGCACCCAGATGTGTTACCATTGCCACCAGCTTGTAGCTTAGATGTTCGCCACTACTGATCCCTTTGGTCCCAGCGCTCGATTGTTTGTGGGATGCGAATTTTGCTAGATTAAGTCGCGGGTTTATGTTAATCCGTTTATTTAGTTTGGTTCCGGTTGCTGAGAACCTTTTGAGCTGGATACAGAGTACATTAGGAACACGTTCGAGTGAAAACTGTTTTGTCGCAGAAACCTTATTTTTACACGCTTCACACTTGTAGCCCATGCCCTCCAAACTTTCGCGAGCAAAATACCCCTCCATAGCCTCCTCAACCGTATCAGCCTTGCGTATATCAAGCATCAGATCTTGGAAATGCTGAAAAGTTACCGATACATGATTGCACAGCGCACAACGTACAGCGGAACGTAAATAGCCGCCGAGTATTTGATTCAGCGGCGTTGTTTCTTTGCTGTACTGATCGAGTTCCTTAAAATTGCGACAGCGTGTAAGGTATGACTTTTCCATAGCATCGATAAGATATCGCAAAAATTCGTGTGCGTCCTCTTGCCGTCCCATGACCAAATGCTTGCAAATAGCTTTAAGCTTCGAATAGACAAAGGAAGGTCGAATGGCCGATTGACTACTTTGTGATGCTTGCAGTGTCTTGGCCATGGCGCAGATTATACAGCCGGTATTAGCGGAATCGCAATGCTCCATATGCTGTGTGTCGGAAACAAGCCAATTTGCCATGGAGGGTACGTGAAAGAGCGCCTGCAGAGTCGAGTTCAGGAAACAAGTGTTTCCGATGTTCATCATGCCGACGCCGACTTGCCACTTTTGTTGCGAACTCTTCCAGCCGATGCTAACGTTTTCGCGTGCATACAGAACGCATTTCGGTTGTGGTATTTTAATGAGATTCGGGTTGCTTCGCTTAATTTCATTGCCATTGGCATCTGTAATTGAATCAAAGAAATATAATAATAATTATTAGTTTAAATTTTTTCATTTTTAAACGACTCTAATAAGAGTTTAGTCCGTTCTTCAATAAATTAAGAAAAATATTCAAAGATAACTTACCTCGCTTAATAAATTTTGTCCACTTCTTCACCATTTTTAAGAGTTCTTAATAAACGAAGTTGATTAGTTATTAGGACTGAGTATGTTAAAGGATATTTAAAGAATGATCAGAATTCGATTGAACTACTGCTTTTATAAGCCTTACCATGCCTTTTTATATACGCAGGTACCTGTGAAGGCATTTGATCGGTAATTTTCCACTGCTTAATCTGATTCAAAAAAAGGATCCAAACGAAAATCGTTACCTGTTTGTATTTGTAAGTTTTGCAAACGATGATTAGAAACATTACCCGTAATTCTTCAATAGTGGTCTGTGTTTGTGAAATTCTATGGTACGGAAACATAATAATACTAGGTCATAAAATACAAAAATATAAAAAAGTTAGGTTCATTCTCATACTTTCTGCCAGGGGAAAATTTCCTACTCGAAGCGAATAAATGGTAGTTACCCTGTTGAAAGTGTCTTCACGTACATAAAAAATCACATAATCAATATTTTAGCGAGTTTAAGCAAGATTTTAAATTTTTGAGGAAAAATATTATAACTTGATTCAAGACAGTTTAGTATTGATCTGTTGAGGGGAAAAACAAAATGTTGTCTCTGCATTGTTGTTTTATCGGTATATAACCATAAACTCGTATATCACATCGAATTAAAGTTTCCTTTGATTTGTTGTCAATATTCAAGTTATATACAACATAAAAATATAAATTTTTTTTATAAATGTTCATGTAATAATAAAGTTTTTTTTGACTCTTATTTAATTAACAGAAGAGTAAAATTACCAACAGCAGCACAAGGCTCATCTCGCAACGTAAACAAATAATCATACATACATATTTAATTTATTTTCGTATTTTTATTAAAATCTTTAACGATAAACAATATTAATTGAATTTAAGAATATTTAAGATAGATTAATATACATATAAACTAATTATAAATTGTAAACAGCTTCCGCTCTGGTAAAACTACTCAAATCCATGATGTGGAGAGGTAACCATTTTGTTCTAGTACTTCTTGGTATCAGCCACTGGTTTAAGTAGTAGAGCGTAGTAAGTGCGGTGTATCCAACTCATAGAAAATTATATATGCGTTGGTATTGCAAACATTTTGCTCTGAAATCGGTCGCACATTGCTGTCGTCATAATTGTAGTAGGTGCCCGATTCGGTCAAACCGATGGCAGTATAGTGGCCACAGTGCTGTGACGCACCCAGATGTGTTACCATTGCCACCAGCTTGTAGCTTAGATGTTCGCCACTACTGATCCCTTTGGTCCCAGCGCTCGATTGTTTGTGGGATGCGAATTTTGCTAGATTAAGTCGCGGGTTTATGTTAATCCGTTTATTTAGTTTGGTTCCGGTTGCTGAGAACCTTTTGAGCTGGATACAGAGTACATTAGGAACACGTTCGAGTGAAAACTGTTTTGTCGCAGAAACCTTATTTTTACACGCTTCACACTTGTAGCCCATGCCCTCCAAACTTTCGCGAGCAAAATACCCCTCCATAGCCTCCTCAACCGTATCAGCCTTGCGTATATCAAGCATCAGATCTTGGAAATGCTGAAAAGTTACCGATACATGATTGCACAGCGCACAACGTACAGCGGAACGTAAATAGCCGCCGAGTATTTGATTCAGCGGCGTTGTTTCTTTGCTGTACTGATCGAGTTCCTTAAAATTGCGACAGCGTGTAAGGTATGACTTTTCCATAGCATCGATAAGATATCGCAAAAATTCGTGTGCGTCCTCTTGCCGTCCCATGACCAAATGCTTGCAAATAGCTTTAAGCTTCGAATAGACAAAGGAAGGTCGAATGGCCGATTGACTACTTTGTGATGCTTGCAGTGTCTTGGCCATGGCGCAGATTATACAGCCGGTATTAGCGGAATCGCAATGCTCCATATGCTGTGTGTCGGAAACAAGCCAATTTGCCATGGAGGGTACGTGAAAGAGCGCCTGCAGAGTCGAGTTCAGGAAACAAGTGTTTCCGATGTTCATCATGCCGACGCCGACTTGCCACTTTTGTTGCGAACTCTTCCAGCCGATGCTAACGTTTTCGCGTGCATACAGAACGCATTTCGGTTGTGGTATTTTAATGAGATTCGGGTTGCTTCGCTTAATTTCATTGCCATTGGCATCTGTAATTGAATCAAAGAAATATAATAATAATTATTAGTTTAAATTTTTTCATTTTTAAACGACTCTAATAAGAGTTTAGTCCGTTCTTCAATAAATTAAGAAAAATATTCAAAGATAACTTACCTCGCTTAATAAATTTTGTCCACTTCTTCACCATTTTTAAGAGTTCTTAATAAACGAAGTTGATTAGTTATTAGGACTGAGTATGTTAAAGGATATTTAAAGAATGATCAGAATTCGATTGAACTACTGCTTTTATAAGCCTTACCATGCCTTTTTATATACGCAGGTACCTGTGAAGGCATTTGATCGGTAATTTTCCACTGCTTAATCTGATTCAAAAAAAGGATCCAAACGAAAATCGTTACCTGTTTGTATTTGTAAGTTTTGCAAACGATGATTAGAAACATTACCCGTAATTCTTCAATAGTGGTCTGTGTTTGTGAAATTCTATGGTACGGAAACATAATAATACTAGGTCATAAAATACAAAAATATAAAAAAGTTAGGTTCATTCTCATACTTTCTGCCAGGGGAAAATTTCCTACTCGAAGCGAATAAATGGTAGTTACCCTGTTGAAAGTGTCTTCACGTACATAAAAAATCACATAATCAATATTTTAGCGAGTTTAAGCAAGATTTTAAATTTTTGAGGAAAAATATTATAACTTGATTCAAGACAGTTTAGTATTGATCTGTTGAGGGGAAAAACAAAATGTTGTCTCTGCATTGTTGTTTTATCGGTATATAACCATAAACTCGTATATCACATCGAATTAAAGTTTCCTTTGATTTGTTGTCAATATTCAAGTTATATACAACATAAAAATATAAATTTTTTTTATAAATGTTCATGTAATAATAAAGTTTTTTTTGACTCTTATTTAATTAACAGAAGAGTAAAATTACCAACAGCAGCACAAGGCTCATCTCGCAACGTAAACAAATAATCATACATACATATTTAATTTATTTTCGTATTTTTATTAAAATCTTTAACGATAAACAATATTAATTGAATTTAAGAATATTTAAGATAGATTAATATACATATAAACTAATTATAAATTGTAAACAGCTTCCGCTCTGGTAAAACTACTCAAATCCATGATGTGGAGAGGTAACCATTTTGTTCTAGTACTTCTTGGTATCAGCCACTGGTTTAAGTAGTAGAGCGTAGTAAGTGCGGTGTATCCAACTCATAGAAAATTATATATGCGTTGGTATTGCAAACATTTTGCTCTGAAATCGGTCGCACATTGCTGTCGTCATAATTGTAGTAGGTGCCCGATTCGGTCAAACCGATGGCAGTATAGTGGCCACAGTGCTGTGACGCACCCAGATGTGTTACCATTGCCACCAGCTTGTAGCTTAGATGTTCGCCACTACTGATCCCTTTGGTCCCAGCGCTCGATTGTTTGTGGGATGCGAATTTTGCTAGATTAAGTCGCGGGTTTATGTTAATCCGTTTATTTAGTTTGGTTCCGGTTGCTGAGAACCTTTTGAGCTGGATACAGAGTACATTAGGAACACGTTCGAGTGAAAACTGTTTTGTCGCAGAAACCTTATTTTTACACGCTTCACACTTGTAGCCCATGCCCTCCAAACTTTCGCGAGCAAAATACCCCTCCATAGCCTCCTCAACCGTATCAGCCTTGCGTATATCAAGCATCAGATCTTGGAAATGCTGAAAAGTTACCGATACATGATTGCACAGCGCACAACGTACAGCGGAACGTAAATAGCCGCCGAGTATTTGATTCAGCGGCGTTGTTTCTTTGCTGTACTGATCGAGTTCCTTAAAATTGCGACAGCGTGTAAGGTATGACTTTTCCATAGCATCGATAAGATATCGCAAAAATTCGTGTGCGTCCTCTTGCCGTCCCATGACCAAATGCTTGCAAATAGCTTTAAGCTTCGAATAGACAAAGGAAGGTCGAATGGCCGATTGACTACTTTGTGATGCTTGCAGTGTCTTGGCCATGGCGCAGATTATACAGCCGGTATTAGCGGAATCGCAATGCTCCATATGCTGTGTGTCGGAAACAAGCCAATTTGCCATGGAGGGTACGTGAAAGAGCGCCTGCAGAGTCGAGTTCAGGAAACAAGTGTTTCCGATGTTCATCATGCCGACGCCGACTTGCCACTTTTGTTGCGAACTCTTCCAGCCGATGCTAACGTTTTCGCGTGCATACAGAACGCATTTCGGTTGTGGCATTTTAATGAGATTCGGGTTGCTTCGCTTAATTTCATTGCCATTGGCATCTGTAATTGAATCAAAGAAATATAATAATAATTATTAGTTTAAATTTTTTCATTTTTAAACGACTCTAATAAGAGTTTAGTCCGTTCCTCAATAAATCAAGAAAAATATTCAAAGATAACTTACCTCGCTTAATAAATTTTGTCCACTTCTTCACCATTTTTAAGAGCTCTTAATAAACGAAGTTGATTAGTTATTAGGACTGAGTATGTTAAAGGATATTTAAAGAATGATCAGAATTCGATTGAACTACTGCTTTTATAAGCCTTACCATGCCTTTTTATATACGCAGGTACCTGTGAAGGCATTTGATCGGTAATTTTCCACTGCTTAATCTGATTCAAAAAAAGGATCCAAACGAAAATCGTTACCTGTTTGAATTTGTAAGTTTTGCAAACGATAATTAGAAACATTACCCGTAATTCTTCAATAGTGGTCTGTGTTTGTGAAATTCTATGGTACGGAAACATAATAATACTAGGTCATAAAATAAAAAAATATAAAAAAGTTAGGTTCATTCTCATACTTTCTGCCAGGGGAAAATTTCCTACTCGAAGCGAATAAATGGTAGTTACCCTGTTGAAAGTGTCTTCACGTACATAAAAAATCACATAATCAATATTTTAGCGAGTTTAAGCAAGATTTTAAATTTTTGAGGAAAAATATTATAACTTGATTCAAGACAGTTTAGTATTGATCTGTTGAGGGGAAAAACAAAATGTTGTCTCTGCATTGTTGTTTTATCGGTATATAACCATAAACTCGTATATCACATCGAATTAAAGTTTCCTTTGATTTGTTGTCAATATTCAAGTTATATACAACATAAAAATATAAATTTTTTTTATAAATGTTCATGTAATAATAAAGTTTTTTTTGACTCTTATTTAATTAACAGAAGAGTAAAATTACCAACAGCAGCACAAGGCTCATCTCGCAACGTAAACAAATAATCATACATACATATTTAATTTATTTTCGTATTTTTATTAAAATCTTTAACGATAAACAATATTAATTGAATTTAAGAATATTTAAGATAGATTAATATACATATAAACTAATTATAAATTGTAAACAGCTTCCGCTCTGGTAAAACTACTCAAATCCATGATGTGGAGAGGTAACCATTTTGTTCTAGTACTTCTTGGTATCAGCCACTGGTTTAAGTAGTAGAGCGTAGTAAGTGCGGTGTATCCAACTCATAGAAAATTATATATGCGTTGGTATTGCAAACATTTTGCTCTGAAATCGGTCGCACATTGCTGTCGTCATAATTGTAGTAGGTGCCCGATTCGGTCAAGCCGATGGCAGTATAGTGGCCACAGTGCTGTGACGCACCCAGATGTGTTACCATTGCCACCAGCTTGTAGCTTAGCTGTTCGCCACTACTGATCCCTTTGGTCCCAGCGCTCGATTGTTTGTGGGATGCGAATTTTGCTAGATTAAGTCGCGGGTTTATGGTAATCCGTTTATTTAGTTTGGTTCCGGTTGCTGAGAACCTTTTGAGCTGGATACAGAGTACATTAGGAACACGTTCGAGTGAAAACTGTTTTGTCGCAGAAACCTTATTTTTACACGCTTCACACTTGTAGCCCATGCCCTCCAAACTTTCGCGAGCAAAATACCCCTCCATAGCCTCCTCAACCGTATCAGCCTTGCGTATATCAAGCATCAGATCTTGGAAATGCTGAAAAGTTACCGATACATGATTGCACAGCGCACAACGTACAGCGGAACGTAAATAGCCGCCGAGTATTTGATTCAGCGGCGTTGTTTCTTTGCTGTACTGATCGAGTTCCTTAAAATTGCGACAGCGTGTAAGGTATGACTTTTCCATAGCATCGATAAGATATCGCAAAAATTCGTGTGCGTCCTCTTGCCGTCCCATGACCAAATGCTTGCAAATAGCTTTAAGCTTCGAATAGACAAAGGAAGGTCGAATGGCCGATTGACTACTTTGTGATGCTTGCAGTGTCTTGGCCATGGCGCAGATTATACAGCCGGTATTAGCGGAATCGCAATGCTCCATATGCTGTGTGTCGGAAACAAGCCAATTTGCCATGGAGGGTACGTGAAAGAGCGCCTGCAGAGTCGAGTTCAGGAAACAAGTGTTTCCGATGTTCATCATGCCGACGCCGACTTGCCACTTTTGTTGCGAACTCTTCCAGCCGATGCTAACGTTTTCGCGTGCATACAGAACGCATTTCGGTTGTGGCATTTTAATGAGATTCGGGTTGCTTCGCTTAATTTCATTGCCATTGGCATCTGTAATTGAATCAAAGAAATATAATAATAATTATTAGTTTAAATTTTTTCATTTTTAAACGACTCTAATAAGAGTTTAGTCCGTTCCTCAATAAATCAAGAAAAATATTCAAAGATAACTTACCTCGCTTAATAAATTTTGTCCACTTCTTCACCATTTTTAAGAGCTCTTAATAAACGAAGTTGATTAGTTATTAGGACTGAGTATGTTAAAGGATATTTAAAGAATGATCAGAATTCGATTGAACTACTGCTTTTATAAGCCTTACCATGCCTTTTTATATACGCAGGTACCTGTGAAGGCATTTGATCGGTAATTTTCCACTGCTTAATCTGATTCAAAAAAAGGATCCAAACGAAAATCGTTACCTGTTTGTATTTGTAAGTTTTGCAAACGATGATTAGAAACATTACCCGTAATTCTTCAATAGTGGTCTGTGTTTGTGAAATTCTATGGTACGGAAACATAATAATACTAGGTCATAAAATAAAAAAATATAAAAAAGTTAGGTTCATTCTCATACTTTCTGCCAGGGGAAAATTTCCTACTCGAAGCGAATAAATGGTAGTTACCCTGTTGAAAGTGTCTTCACGTACATAAAAAATCACATAATCAATATTTTAGCGAGTTTAAGCAAGATTTTAAATTTTTGAGGAAAAATATTATAACTTGATTCAAGACAGTTTAGTATTGATCTGTTGAGGGGAAAAACAAAATGTTATCTCTGCATTGTTGTTTTATCGGTATATAACCATAAACTCGTATATCACATCGAATTAAAGTTTCCTTTGATTTGTTGTCAATATGCAAGTTATATACAACATTAAAATATAAATTTTTTTATAAATGTTCATGTAATAATAAAGTTTTTTTTGACTCTTATTTAATTAACAGAAGAGTAAAATTACCAACAGCAGCACAAGGCTCATCTCGCAACGTAAACAAATAATCATACATACATATTTAATTTATTTTCGTATTTTTATTAAAATCTTTAACGATAAACAATATTAATTGAATTTAAGAATATTTAAGATAGATTAATATACATATAAACTAATTATAAATTGTAAACAGCTTCCACTCTGGTAAAACTACTCAAATCCATGATGTGGAGAGGTAACCATTTTGTTCTAGTACTTCTTGGTATCAGCCACTGGTTTAAGTAGTAGAGCGTAGTAAGTGCGGTGTATCTAACTCATAGAAAATTATATATGCATTGGTATTGCAAACATTTTGCTCTGAAATCGGTCGCACATTGCTGTCGTCATAATTGTAGTAGGTGCCCGATTCGGTCAAGCCGATGGCAGTATAGTGGCCACAGTGCTGTGACACACCCAGATGTGTTACCATTGCCACCAGCTTGAAGCTTAGCTGTTCGCCACTACTGATCCCTTTGGTCCCAGCGCTCGATTGTTTGTGGGATGCGAATTTTGCTAGATTAAGTCGCGGGTTTATGGTAATCCGTTTATTTAGTTTGGATCCGGTTGCTGAGAACCTTTTGAGCTGGATACAGAGTACATTAGGAACACGTTCGAGTGAAAACTGTTTTGTCGCAGAAACCTTATTTTTACACGCTTCACACTTGTAGCCCATGCCCTCCAAACTTTCGCGAGCAAAATACCCCTCCATAGCCTCCTCAACCGTATCAGCCTTGCGTAAATCAAGCATCAGATCTTGGAAATGCTGAAAAGTTACCGATACATGATTGCACAGCGCACAACGTACAGCGGAACGTAAATAGCCGCCGAGTATTTGATTCAGCGGCGTTGTTTCTTTGCTGTACTGATCGAGTTCCTTAAAATTGCGACAGCGTGTAAGGTATGACTTTTCCATAGCATCGATAAGATATCGCAAAAATTCGTGTGCGTCCTCTTGCCGTCCCATGACCAAATGCTTGCAAATAGCTTTAAGCTTCGAATAGACAAAGGAAGGTCGAATGGCCGATTGACTACTTTGTGATGCTTGCAGTGTCTTGGCCATGGCGCAGATTATACAGCCGGTATTAGCGGAATCGCAATGCTCCATATGCTGTGTGTCGGAAACAAGCCAATTTGCCATGGAGGGTACGTGAAAGAGCGCCTGCAGAGTCGAGTTCAGGAAACAAGTGTTTCCGATGTTCATCATGCCGACGCCGACTTGCCACTTTTGTTGCGAACTCTTCCAGCCGATGCTAACGTTTTCGCGTGCATACAGAACGCATTTCGGTTGTGGCATTTTAATGAGATTCGGGTTGCTTCGCTTAATTTCATTGCCATTGGCATCTGTAATTGAATCAAAGAAATATAATAATAATTATTAGTTTAAATTTTTTCATTTTTAAACGACTCTAATAAGAGTTTAGTCCGTTCTTCAATAAATCAAGAAAAATATTCAAAGATAACTTACCTCGCTTAATAAATTTTGTCCACTTCTTCACCATTTTTAAGAGTTCTTAATAAACGAAGTTGATTAGTTATTAGGACTGAGTATGTTAAAGGATATTTAAAGAATGATCAGAATTCGATTGAACTACTGCTTTTATAAGCCTTACCATGCCTTTTTATATACGCAGGTACCTGTGAAGGCATTTGATCGGTAATTTTCCACTGCTTAATCTGATTCAAAAAAAGGATCCAAACGAAAATCGTTACCTGTTTGTATTTGTAAGTTTTGCAAACGATGATTAGAAACATTACCCGTAATTCTTCAATAGTGGTCTGTGTTTGTGAAATTCTATGGTACGGAAACATAATAATACTAGGTCATAAAATAAAAAAATATAAAAAAGTTAGGTTCATTCTCATACTTTCTGCCAGGGGAAAATTTCCTACTCGAAGCGAATAAATGGTAGTTACCCTGTTGAAAGTGTCTTCACGTACATAAAAAATCACATAATCAATATTTTAGCGAGTTTAAGCAAGATTTTAAATTTTTGAGGAAAAATATTATAACTTGATTCAAGACAGTTTAGTATTGATCTGTTGAGGGGAAAAACAGAATGTTGTCTCTGCATTGTTGTTTTATCGGTATATAACCATAAACTCGTATATCACATCGAATTAAAGTTTCCTTTGATTTGTTGTCAATATTCAAGTTATATACAACATAAAAATATAAATTTTTTTTATAAATGTTCATGTAATAATAAAGTTTTTTTTGACTCTTATTTAATTAACAGAAGAGTAAAATTACCAACAGCAGCACAAGGCTCATCTCGCAACGTAAACAAATAATCATACATACATATTTAATTTATTTTCGTATTTTTATTAAAATCTTTAACGATAAACAATATTAATTGAATTTAAGAATATTTAAGATAGATTAATATACATATAAACTAATTATAAATTGTAAACAGCTTCCGCTCTGGTAAAACTACTCAAATCCATGATGTGGAGAGGTAACCATTTTGTTCTAGTACTTCTTGGTATCAGCCACTGGTTTAAGTAGTAGAGCGTAGTAAGTGCGGTGTATCCAACTCATAGAAAATTATATATGCGTTGGTATTGCAAACATTTTGCTCTGAAATCGGTCGCACATTGCTGTCGTCATAATTGTAGTAGGTGCCCGATTCGGTCAAACCGATGGCAGTATAGTGGCCACAGTGCTGTGACGCACCCAGATGTGTTACCATTGCCACCAGCTTGTAGCTTAGATGTTCGCCACTACTGATCCCTTTGGTCCCAGCGCTCGATTGTTTGTGGGATGCGAATTTTGCTAGATTAAGTCGCGGGTTTATGGTAATCCGTTTATTTAGTTTGGTTCCGGTTGCTGAGAACCTTTTGAGCTGGATACAGAGTACATTAGGAACACGTTCGAGTGAAAACTGTTTTGTCGCAGAAACCTTATTTTTACACGCTTCACACTTGTAGCCCATGCCCTCCAAACTTTCGCGAGCAAAATACCCCTCCATAGCCTCCTCAACCGTATCAGCCTTGCGTATATCAAGCATCAGATCTTGGAAATGCTGAAAAGTTACCGATACATGATTGCACAGCGCACAACGTACAGCGGAACGTAAATAGCCGCCGAGTATTTGATTCAGCGGCGTTGTTTCTTTGCTGTACTGATCGAGTTCCTTAAAATTGCGACAGCGTGTAAGGTATGACTTTTCCATAGCATCGATAAGATATCGCAAAAATTCGTGTGCGTCCTCTTGCCGTCCCATGACCAAATGCTTGCAAATAGCTTTAAGCTTCGAATAGACAAAGGAAGGTCGAATGGCCGATTGACTACTTTGTGATGCTTGCAGTGTCTTGGCCATGGCGCAGATTATACAGCCGGTATTAGCGGAATCGCAATGCTCCATATGCTGTGTGTCGGAAACAAGCCAATTTGCCATGGAGGGTACGTGAAAGAGCGCCTGCAGAGTCGAGTTCAGGAAACAAGTGTTTCCGATGTTCATCATGCCGACGCCGACTTGCCACTTTTGTTGCGAACTCTTCCAGCCGATGCTAACGTTTTCGCGTGCATACAGAACGCATTTCGGTTGTGGCATTTTAATGAGATTCGGGTTGCTTCGCTTAATTTCATTGCCATTGGCATCTGTAATTGAATCAAAGAAATATAATAATAATTATTAGTTTAAATTTTTTCATTTTTAAACGACTCTAATAAGAGTTTAGTCCGTTCTTCAATAAATCAAGAAAAATATTCAAAGATAACTTACCTCGCTTAATAAATTTTGTCCACTTCTTCACCATTTTTAAGAGCTCTTAATAAACGAAGTTGATTAGTTATTAGGACTGAGTAAGTTAAAGGATATTTAAAGAATGATCAGAATTCGATTGAACTACTGCTTTTATAAGCCTTACCATGCCTTTTTATATACGCAGGTACCTGTGAAGGCATTTGATCGGAAATTTTCCACTGCTTAATCTGATTCAAAAAAAGGATCCAAACGAAAATCGTTACCTGTTTGAATTTGTAAGTTTTGCAAACGATAATTAGAAACATTACCCGTAATTCTTCAATAGTGGTCTGTGTTTGTGAAATTCTATGGTACGGAAACATAATAATACTAGGTCATAAAATAAAAAAATATAAAAAAGTTAGGTTCATTCTCATACTTTCTGCCAGGGGAAAATTTCCTACTCGAAGCCAATAAATGGTAGTTACCCTGTTGAAAGTGTCTTCACGTACATAAAAAATCACATAATCAATATTTTAGCGAGTTTAAGCAAGATTTTAAATTTTTGAGGAAAAATATCATAACTTGATTCAAGACAGTTTAGTATTGATCTGTTGAGGGGAAAAACAAAATTTTGTCTCTGCATTGTTGTTTTATCGGTATATAACCATAAACTCGTATATTACATCGAATTAAAGTTTCCTTTGATTTGTTGTCAATATGCAAGTTATATACAACATAAAAATATAAATTTTTTTATAAATGTTCATGTAATAATAAAGTTTTTTTTGACTCTTATTTAATTAACAGAAGAGTAAAATTACCAACAGCAGCACAAGGCTCATCTCGCAACGTAAACAAATAATCATACATACATATTTAATTTATTTTCGTATTTTTATTAAAATCTTTAACGGTAAACAATATTAATTGAATTTAAGAATATATAAGATAGATTAATATACATATAAACTAATTATAAATTGTAAACAGCTTCCGCTCTGGTAAAACTACTCAAATCCATGATGTGGAGAGGTAACCATTTTGTTCTAGTACTTCTTGGTATCAGCGACTGGTTTAAGTAGTAGAGCGTAGTAAGTGCGGTGTATCTAACTCATAGAAAATTATATATGCATTGGTATTGCAAACATTTTGCTCTGAAATCGGTCGCACATTGCTGTCGTCATAATTGTAGTAGGTGCCCGATTCGGTCAAGCCGATGGCAGTATAGTGGCCACAGTGCTGTGACACACCCAGATGTGTTACCATTGCCACCAGCTTGAAGCTTAGCTGTTCGCCACTACTGATCCCTTTGGTCCCAGCGCTCGATTGTTTGTGGGATGCGAATTTTGCTAGATTAAGTCGCGGGTTTATGGTAATCCGTTTATTTAGTTTGGATCCGGTTGCTGAGAACCTTTTGAGCTGGATACAGAGTACATTAGGAACACGTTCGAGTGAAAACTGTTTTGTCGCAGAAACCTTATTTTTACACGCTTCACACTTGTAGCCCATGCCCTCCAAACTTTCGCGAGCAAAATACCCCTCCATAGCCTCCTCAACCGTATCAGCCTTGCGTAAATCAAGCATCAGATCTTGGAAATGCTGAAAAGTTACCGATACATGATTGCACAGCGCACAACGTACAGCGGAACGTAAATAGCCGCCGAGTATTTGATTCAGCGGCGTTGTTTCTTTGCTGTACTGATCGAGTTCCTTAAAATTGCGACAGCGTGTAAGGTATGACTTTTCCATAGCATCGATAAGATATCGCAAAAATTCGTGTGCGTCCTCTTGCCGTCCCATGACCAAATGCTTGCAAATAGCTTTAAGCTTCGAATAGACAAAGGAAGGTCGAATGGCCGATTGACTACTTTGTGATGCTTGCAGTGTCTTGGCCATGGCGCAGATTATACAGCCGGTATTAGCGGAATCGCAATGCTCCATATGCTGTGTGTCGGAAACAAGCCAATTTGCCATGGAGGGTACGTGAAAGAGCGCCTGCAGAGTCGAGTTCAGGAAACAAGTGTTTCCGATGTTCATCATGCCGACGCCGACGCCGACTTGCCACTTTTGTTG
Organism: Suillia variegata; assembly: GCA_949127995.1. Taxonomy (NCBI): domain Eukaryota; kingdom Metazoa; phylum Arthropoda; class Insecta; order Diptera; family Heleomyzidae; genus Suillia; species Suillia variegata. The sequence continues at coordinate 16,163,391 of OX421846.1, forward strand.
CGAACTCTTCCAGCCGATGCTAACGTTTTCGCGTGCATACAGAACGCATTTCGGTTGTGGCATTTTAATGAGATTCGGGTTGCTTCGCTTAATTTCATTGCCATTGGCATCTGTAATTGAATCAAAGAAATATAATAATAATTATTAGTTTAAATTTTTTCATTTTTAAACGACTCTAATAAGAGTTTAGTCCGTTCTTCAATAAATCAAGAAAAATATTCAAAGATAACTTACCTCGCTTAATAAATTTTGTCCACTTCTTCACCATTTTTAAGAGCTCTTAATAAACGAAGTTGATTAGTTATTAGGACTGAGTAAGTTAAAGGATATTTAAAGAATGATCAGAATTCGATTGAACTACTGCTTTTATAAGCCTTACCATGCCTTTTTATATACGCAGGTACCTGTGAAGGCATTTGATCGGAAATTTTCCACTGCTTAATCTGATTCAAAAAAAGGATCCAAACGAAAATCGTTACCTGTTTGAATTTGTAAGTTTTGCAAACGATAATTAGAAACATTACCCGTAATTCTTCAATAGTGGTCTGTGTTTGTGAAATTCTATGGTACGGAAACATAATAATACTAGGTCATAAAATAAAAAAATATAAAAAAGTTAGGTTCATTCTCATACTTTCTGCCAGGGGAAAATTTCCTACTCGAAGCCAATAAATGGTAGTTACCCTGTTGAAAGTGTCTTCACGTACATAAAAAATCACATAATCAATATTTTAGCGAGTTTAAGCAAGATTTTAAATTTTTGAGGAAAAATATCATAACTTGATTCAAGACAGTTTAGTATTGATCTGTTGAGGGGAAAAACAAAATTTTGTCTCTGCATTGTTGTTTTATCGGTATATAACCATAAACTCGTATATTACATCGAATTAAAGTTTCCTTTGATTTGTTGTCAATATGCAAGTTATATACAACATAAAAATATAAATTTTTTTATAAATGTTCATGTAATAATAAAGTTTTTTTTGACTCTTATTTAATTAACAGAAGAGTAAAATTACCAACAGCAGCACAAGGCTCATCTCGCAACGTAAACAAATAATCATACATACATATTTAATTTATTTTCGTATTTTTATTAAAATCTTTAACGGTAAACAATATTAATTGAATTTAAGAATATATAAGATAGATTAATATACATATAAACTAATTATAAATTGTAAACAGCTTCCGCTCTGGTAAAACTACTCAAATCCATGATGTGGAGAGGTAACCATTTTGTTCTAGTACTTCTTGGTATCAGCGACTGGTTTAAGTAGTAGAGCGTAGTAAGTGCGGTGTATCCAACTCATAGAAAATTATATATGCGTTGGTATTGCAAACATTTTGCTCTGAAATCGGTCGCACATTGCTGTCGTCATAATTGTAGTAGGTGCCCGATTCGGTCAAGCCGATGGCAGTATAGTGGCCACAGTGCTGTGACGCACCCAGATGTGTTACCATTGCCACCAGCTTGTAGCTTAGCTGTTCGCCACTACTGATCCCTTTGGTCCCAGCGCTCGATTGTTTGTGGGATGCGAATTTTGCTAGATTAAGTCGCGGGTTTATGGTAATCCGTTTATTTAGTTTGGTTCCGGTTGCTGAGAACCTTTTGAGCTGGATACAGAGTACATTAGGAACACGTTCGAGTGAAAACTGTTTTGTCGCAGAAACCTTATTTTTACACGCTTCACACTTGTAGCCCATGCCCTCCAAACTTTCGCGAGCAAAATACCCCTCCATAGCCTCCTCAACCGTATCAGCCTTGCGTATATCAAGCATCAGATCTTGGAAATGCTGAAAAGTTACCGAAACATGATTGCACAGCGCACAACGTACAGCGGAACGTAAATAGCCGCCGAGTATTTGATTCAGCGGCGTTGTTTCTTTGCTGTACTGATCGAGTTCCTTAAAATTGCGACAGCGTGTAAGGTATGACTTTTCCATAGCATCGATAAGATATCGCAAAAATTCGTGTGCGTCCTCTTGCCGTCCCATGACCAAATGCTTGCAAATAGCTTTAAGCTTCGAATAGACAAAGGAAGGTCGAATGGCCGATTGACTACTTTGTGATGCTTGCAGTGTCTTGGCCATGGCGCAGATTATACAGCCGGTATTAGCGGAATCGCAATGCTCCATATGCTGTGTGTCGGAAACAAGCCAATTTGCCATGGAGGGTACGTGAAAGAGCGCCTGCAGAGTCGAGTTCAGGAAACAAGTGTTTCCGATGTTCATCATGCCGACGCCGACTTGCCACTTTTGTTGCGAACTCTTCCAGCCGATGCTAACGTTTTCGCGTGCATACAGAACGCATTTCGGTTGTGGCATTTTAATGAGATTCGGGTTGCTTCGCTTAATTTCATTGCCATTGGCATCTGTAATTGAATCAAAGAAATATAATAATAATTATTAGTTTAAATTTTTTCATTTTTAAACGACTCTAATAAGAGTTTAGTCCGTTCTTCAATAAATTAAGAAAAATATTCAAAGATAACTTACCTCGCTTAATAAATTTTGTCCACTTCTTCACCATTTTTAAGAGCTCTTAATAAACGAAGTTGATTAGTTATTAGGACTGAGTAAGTTAAAGGATATTTAAAGAATGATCAGAATTCGATTGAACTACTGCTTTTATAAGCCTTACCATGCCTTTTTATATACGCAGGTACCTGTGAAGGCATTTGATCGGAAATTTTCCACTGCTTAATCTGATTCAAAAAAAGGATCCAAACCTAAAATCGTTACCTGTTTGAATTTGTAAGTTTTGCAAACGATAATTAGAAACATTACCCGTAATTCTTCAATAGTGGTCTGTGTTTGTGAAATTCTATGGTACGGAAACATAATAATACTAGGTCATAAAATAAAAAAATATAAAAAAGTTAGGTTCATTCTCATACTTTCTGCCAGGGGAAAATTTCCTACTCGAAGCGAATAAATGGTAGTTACCCTGTTGAAAGTGTCTTCACGTACATAAAAAATCACATAATCAATATTTTAGCGAGTTTAAGCAAGATTTTAAATTTTTGAGGAAAAATATCATAACTTGATTCAAGACAGTTTAGTATTGATCTGTTGATGGGAAAAACAAAATTTTGTCTCTGCATTGTTGTTTTATCGGTATATAACCATAAACTCGTATATTACATCGAATTAAAGTTTCCTTTGATTTGTTGTCAATATGCAAGTTATATACAACATAAAAATATAAATTTTTTTATAAATGTTCATGTAATAATAAAGTTTTTTTTGACTCTTATTTAATTAACAGAAGAGTAAAATTACCAACAGCAGCACAAGGCTCATCTCGCAACGTAAACAAATAATCATACATACATATTTAATTTATTTTCGTATTTTTATTAAAATCTTTAACGGTAAACAATATTAATTGAATTTAAGAATATATAAGATAGATTAATATACATATAAACTAATTATAAATTGTAAACAGCTTCCGCTCTGGTAAAACTACTCAAATCCATGATGTGGAGAGGTAACCATTTTGTTCTAGTACTTCTTGGTATCAGCGACTGGTTTAAGTAGTAGAGCGTAGTAAGTGCGGTGTATCCAACTCATAGAAAATTATATATGCGTTGGTATTGCAAACATTTTGCTCTGAAATCGGTCGCACATTGCTGTCGTCATAATTGTAGTAGGTGCCCGATTCGGTCAAGCCGATGGCAGTATAGTGGCCACAGTGCTGTGACGCACCCAGATGTGTTACCATTGCCACCAGCTTGTAGCTTAGATGTTCGCCACTACTGATCCCTTTGGTCCCAGCGCTCGATTGTTTGTGGGATGTGAATTTTGCTAGATTAAGTCGCGGGTTTATAGTAATCCGTTTATTTAGTTTGGTTCCGGTTGCTGAGAACCTTTTGAGCTGGATACAGAGTACATTAGGAACACGTTCGAGTGAAAACTGTTTTGTCGCAGAAACCTTATTTTTACACGCTTCACACTTGTAGCCCATGCCCTCCAAACTTTCGCGAGCAAAATACCCCTCCATAGCCTCCTCAACCGTATCAGCCTTGCGTATATCAAGCATCAGATCTTGGAAATGCTGAAAAGTTACCGATACATGATTGCACAGCGCACAACGTACAGCGGAACGTAAATAGCCGCCGAGTATTTGATTCAGCGGCGTTGTTTCTTTGCTGTACTGATCGAGTTCCTTAAAATTGCGACAGCGTGTAAGGTATGACTTTTCCATAGCATCGATAAGATATCGCAAAAATTCGTGTGCGTCCTCTTGCCGTCCCATGACCAAATGCTTGCAAATAGCTTTAAGCTTCGAATAGACAAAGGAAGGTCGAATGGCCGATTGACTACTTTGTGATGCTTGCAGTGTCTTGGCCATGGCGCAGATTATACAGCCGGTATTAGCGGAATCGCAATGCTCCATATGCTGTGTGTCGGAAACAAGCCAATTTGCCATGGAGGGTACGTGAAAGAGCGCCTGCAGAGTCGAGTTCAGGAAACAAGTGTTTCCGATGTTCATCATGCCGACGCCGACGCCGACTTGCCACTTTTGTTGCGAACTCTTCCAGCCGATGCTAACGTTTTCGCGTGCATACAGAACGCATTTCGGTTGTGGCATTTTAATGAGATTCGGGTTGCTTCGCTTAATTTCATTGCCATTGGCATCTGTAATTGAATCAAAGAAATATAATAATAATTATTAGTTTAAATTTTTTCATTTTTAAACGACTCTAATAAGAGTTTAGTCCGTTCTTCAATAAATTAAGAAAAATATTCAAAGATAACTTACCTCGCTTAATAAATTTTGTCCACTTCTTCACCATTTTTAAGAGCTCTTAATAAACGAAGTTGATTAGTTATTAGGACTGAGTAAGTTAAAGGATATTTAAAGAATGATCAGAATTCGATTGAACTACTGCTTTTATAAGCCTTACCATGCCTTTTTATATACGCAGGTACCTGTGAAGGCATTTGATCGGAAATTTTCCACTGCTTAATCTGATTCAAAAAAAGGATCCAAACGAAAATCGTTACCTGTTTGAATTTGTAAGTTTTGCAAACGATAATTAGAAACATTACCCGTAATTCTTCAATAGTGGTCTGTGTTTGTGAAATTCTATGGTACGGAAACATAATAATACTAGGTCATAAAATAAAAAAATATAAAAAAGTTAGGTTCATTCTCATACTTTCTGCCAGGGGAAAATTTCCTACTCGAAGCGAATAAATGGTAGTTACCCTGTTGAAAGTGTCTTCACGTACATAAAAAATCACATAATCAATATTTTAGCGAGTTTAAGCAAGATTTTAAATTTTTGAGGAAAAATATCATAACTTGATTCAAGACAGTTTAGTATTGATCTGTTGAGGGGAAAAACAAAATTTTGTCTCTGCATTGTTGTTTTATCGGTATATAACCATAAACTCGTATATTACATCGAATTAAAGTTTCCTTTGATTTGTTGTCAATATGCAAGTTATATACAACATAAAAATATAAATTTTTTTATAAATGTTCATGTAATAATAAAGTTTTTTTTGACTCTTATTTAATTAACAGAAGAGTAAAATTACCAACAGCAGCACAAGGCTCATCTCGCAACGTAAACAAATAATCATACATACATATTTAATTTATTTTCGTATTTTTATTAAAATCTTTAACGGTAAACAATATTAATTGAATTTAAGAATATATAAGATAGATTAATATACATATAAACTAATTATAAATTGTAAACAGCTTCCACTCTGGTAAAACTACTCAAATCCATGATGTGGAGAGGTAACCATTTTGTTCTAGTACTTCTTGGTATCAGCGACTGGTTTAAGTAGTAGAGCGTAGTAAGTGCGGTGTATCCAACTCATAGAAAATTATATATGCGTTGGTATTGCAAACATTTTGCTCTGAAATCGGTCGCACATTGCTGTCGTCATAATTGTAGTAGGTGACCGATTCGGTCAAGCCGATGGCAGTATAGTGGCCACAGTGCTGTGACGCACCCAGATGTGTTACCATTGCCACCAGCTTGTAGCTTAGCTGTTCGCCACTACTGATCCCTTTGGTCCCAGCGCTCGATTGTTTGTGGGATGCGAATTTTGCTAGATTAAGTCGCGGGTTTATGGTAATCCGTTTATTTAGTTTGGTTCCGGTTGCTGAGAACCTTTTGAGCTGGATACAGAGTACATTAGGAACACGTTCGAGTGAAAACTGTTTTGTCGCAGAAACCTTATTTTTACACGCTTCACACTTGTAGCCCATGCCCTCCAAACTTTCGCGAGCAAAATACCCCTCCATAGCCTCCTCAACCGTATCAGCCTTGCGTATATCAAGCATCAGATCTTGGAAATGCTGAAAAGTTACCGATACATGATTGCACAGCGCACAACGTACAGCGGAACGTAAATAGCCGCCGAGTATTTGATTCAGCGGCGTTGTTTCTTTGCTGTACTGATCGAGTTCCTTAAAATTGCGACAGCGTGTAAGGTATGACTTTTCCATAGCACCGATAAGATATCGCAAAAATTCGTGTGCGTCCTCTTGCCGTCCCATGACCAAATGCTTGCAAATAGCTTTAAGCTTCGAATAGACAAAGGAAGGTCGAATGGCCGATTGACTACTTTGTGATGCTTGCAGTGTCTTGGCCATGGCGCAGATTATACAGCCGGTATTAGCGGAATCGCAATGCTCCATATGCTGTGTGTCGGAAACAAGCCAATTTGCCATGGAGGGTACGTGAAAGAGCGCCTGCAGAGTCGAGTTCAGGAAACAAGTGTTTCCGATGTTCATCATGCCGACGCCGACTTGCCACTTTTGTTGCGAACTCTTCCAGCCGATGCTAACGTTTTCGCGTGCATACAGAACGCATTTCGGTTGTGGCATTTTAATGAGATTCGGGTTGCTTCGCTTAATTTCATTGCCATTGGCATCTGTAATTGAATCAAAGAAATATAATAATAATTATTAGTTTAAATTTTTTCATTTTTAAACGACTCTAATAAGAGTTTAGTCCGTTCTTCAATAAATCAAGAAAATTATTCAAAGATAACTTACCTCGCTTAATAAATTTTGTCCACTTCTTCACCATTTTTAAGAGCTCTTAATAAACGAAGTTGATTAGTTATTAGGACTGAGTATGTTAAAGGATATTTAAAGAATGATCAGAATTCGATTGAACTACTGCTTTTATAAGCCTTACCATGCCTTTTTATATACGCAGGTACCTGTGAAGGCATTTGATCGGTAATTTTCCACTGCTTAATCTGATTCAAAAAAAGGATCCAAACGAAAATCGTTACCTGTTTGTATTTGTAAGTTTTGCAAACGATAATTAGAAACATTACCCGTAATTCTTCAATAGTGGTGGTCTGTGTTTGTGAAATTCTATGGTACGGAAACATAATAATACTAGGTCATAAAATAAAAAAGTTAGGTTCATTCTCATACTTTCTGCCAGGGGAAAAACAAAATTTTGTCTCTGCATTGTTGTTTTATCGGTATATAACCATAAACTCGTATATCACATCGAATTAAAGTTTCCTTTGTTTTGTTGTCAATATGCAAGTTATATACAACATAAAAATATAAATTTTTTTATAAATGTTCATGTAATAATAAAGTTTTTTTTGACTCTTATTTAATCAACAGAAGAGTAAAATTACCAACAGCAGCACAAGGCTCATCTCGCAACGTAAACAAATAATCATACATACATATTTAATTTATTTTCGTATTTTTATTAAAATCTTTAACGGTAAACAATATTAATTGAATTTAAGAATATATAAGATAGATTAATATACATATAAACTAATTATAAATTGTAAACAGCTTCCGCTCTGGTAAAACTACTCAAATCCATAATGTGGAGAGGTAACCATTTTGTTCTAGTACTTCTTGGTATCAGCCACTGGTTTAAGTAGTAGAGCGTAGTAAGTGCGGTGTATCCAACTCATAGAAAATTATATATGCGTTGGTATTGCAAACATTTTGCTCTGAAATCGGTCGCACATTGCTGTCGTCATAATTGTAGTAGGTGCCCGATTCGGTCAAGCCGATGGCAGTATAGTGGCCACAGTGCTGTGACGCACCCAGATGTGTTACCATTGCCACCAGCTTGTAGCTTAGCTGTTCGCCACTACTGATCCCTTTGGTCCCAGCGCTCGATTGTTTGTGGGATGCGAATTTTGCTAGATTAAGTCGCGGGTTTATGGTAATCCGTTTATTTAGTTTGGTTCCGGTTGCTGAGAACCTTTTGAGCTGGATACAGAGTACATTAGGAACACGTTCGAGTGAAAACTGTTTTGTCGCAGAAACCTTATTTTTACACGCTTCACACTTGTAGCCCATGCCCTCCAAACTTTCGCGAGCAAAATACCCCTCCATAGCCTCCTCAACCGTATCAGCCTTGCGTATATCAAGCATCAGATCTTGGAAATGCTGAAAAGTTACCGAAACATGATTGCACAGCGCACAACGTACAGCGGAACGTAAATAGCCGCCGAGTATTTGATTCAGCGGCGTTGTTTCTTTGCTGTACTGATCGAGTTCCTTAAAATTGCGACAGCGTGTAAGGTATGACTTTTCCATAGCATCGATAAGATATCGCAAAAATTCGTGTGCGTCCTCTTGCCGTCCCATGACCAAATGCTTGCAAATAGCTTTAAGCTTCGAATAGACAAAGGAAGGTCGAATGGCCGATTGACTACTTTGTGATGCTTGCAGTGTCTTGGCCATGGCGCAGATTATACAGCCGGTATTAGCGGAATCGCAATGCTCCATATGCTGTGTGTCGGAAACAAGCCAATTTGCCATGGAGGGTACGTGAAAGAGCGCCTGCAGAGTCGAGTTCAGGAAACAAGTGTTTCCGATGTTCATCATGCCGACGCCGACTTGCCACTTTTGTTGCGAACTCTTCCAGCCGATGCTAACGTTTTCGCGTGCATACAGAACGCATTTCGGTTGTGGCATTTTAATGAGATTCGGGTTGCTTCGCTTAATTTCATTGCCATTGGCATCTGTAATTGAATCAAAGAAATATAATAATAATTATTAGTTTAAATTTTTTCATTTTTAAACGACTCTAATAAGAGTTTAGTCCGTTCTTCAATAAATCAAGAAAAATATTCAAAGATAACTTACCTCGCTTAATAAATTTTGTCCACTTCTTCACCATTTTTAAGAGCTCTTAATAAACGAAGTTGATTAGTTATTAGGACTGAGTATGTTAAAGGATATTTAAAGAATGATCAGAATTCGATTGAACTACTGCTTTTATAAGCCTTACCATGCCTTTTTATATACGCAGGTACCTGTGAAGGCATTTGATCGGTAATTTTCCACTGCTTAATCTGATTCAAAAAAAGGATCCAAACGAAAATCGTTACCTGTTTGTATTTGTAAGTTTTGCAAACGATAATTAGAAACATTACCCGTAATTCTTCAATAGTGGTCTGTGTTTGTGAAATTCTATGGTACGGAAACATAATAATACTGGGTCATAAAATAAAAAAGTTAGGTTCATTCTCATACTTTCTGCCAGGGGAAAAACAAAATGTTGTCTCTGCATTGTTGTTTTATCGGTATATAACCATAAACTCGTATATCACATCGAATTAAAGTTTCCTTTGTTTTGTTGTCAATATGCAAGTTATATACAACATAAAAATATAAATTTTTTTATAATTGTTCATGTAATAATAAAGTTTTTTTTGACTCTTATTTAATCAACAGAAGAGTAAAATTACCAACAGCAGCACAAGGCTCATCTCGCAACGTAAACAAATAATCATACATACATATTTAATTGATTTTCGTATTTTTATTAAAATCTTTAACGGTAAACAATATTAATTGAATTTAAGAATATATAAGATAGATTAATATACATATAAACTAATTATAAATTGTAAACAGCTTCCGCTCTGGTAAAACTACTTAAATCCATGATGTGGAGAGGTAACCATTTTGTTCTAGTACTTCTTGGTATCAGCCACTGGTTTAAGTAGTAGAGCGTAGTAAGTGCGGTGTATCCAACTCATAGAAAATTATATATGCGTTGGTATTGCAAACATTTTGCTCTGAAATCGGTCGCACATTGCTGTCGTCATAATTGTAGTAGGTGCCCGATTCGGTCAAGCCGATGGCAGTATAGTGGCCACAGTGCTGTGACGCACCCAGATGTGTTACCATTGCCACCAGCTTGTAGCTTAGCTGTTCGCCACTACTGATCCCTTTGGTCCCAGCGCTCGATTGTTTGTGGGATGCGAATTTTGCTAGATTAAGTCGCGGGTTTATGGTAATCCGTTTATTTAGTTTGGTTCCGGTTGCTGAGAACCTTTTGAGCTGGATACAGAGTACATTAGGAACACGTTCGAGTGAAAACTGTTTTGTCGCAGAAACCTTATTTTTACACGCTTCACACTTGTAGCCCATGCCCTCCAAACTTTCGCGAGCAAAATACCCCTCCATAGCCTCCTCAACCGTATCAGCCTTGCGTATATCAAGCATCAGATCTTGGAAATGCTGAAAAGTTACCGAAACATGATTGCACAGCGCACAACGTACAGCGGAACGTAAATAGCCGCCGAGTATTTGATTCAGCGGCGTTGTTTCTTTGCTGTACTGATCGAGTTCCTTAAAATTGCGACAGCGTGTAAGGTATGACTTTTCCATAGCATCGATAAGATATCGCAAAAATTCGTGTGCGTCCTCTTGCCGTCCCATGACCAAATGCTTGCAAATAGCTTTAAGCTTCGAATAGACAAAGGAAGGTCGAATGGCCGATTGACTACTTTGTGATGCTTGCAGTGTCTTGGCCATGGCGCAGATTATACAGCCGGTATTAGCGGAATCGCAATGCTCCATATGCTGTGTGTCGGAAACAAGCCAATTTGCCATGGAGGGTACGTGAAAGAGCGCCTGCAGAGTCGAGTTTAGGAAACAAGTGTTTCCGATGTTCATCATGCCGACGCCGACTTGCCACTTTTGTTGCGAACTCTTCCAGCCGATGCTAACGTTTTCGCGTGCATACAGAACGCATTTCGGTTGTGGCATTTTAATGAGATTCGGGTTGCTTCGCTTAATCTCATTGCCATTGGCATCTGTAATTGAATCAAAGAAATATAATAATAATTCTTAGTTTAAATTTTTTCATTTTTAAACGACTCTAATAAGAGTTTAGTCCGTTCTTCAATAAATCAAGAAAAATATTCAAAGATAACTTACCTCGCTTAATAAATTTTGTCCACTTCTTCACCATTTTTAAGAGCTCTTAATAAACGAAGTTGATTAGTTATTAGGACTGAGTATGTTAAAGGATATTTAAAGAATGATCAGAATTCGATTGAACTACTGCTTTTATAAGCCTTACCATGCCTTTTTATATACGCAGGTACCTGTGAAGGCATTTGATCGGTAATTTTCCACTGCTTAATCTGATTCAAAAAAAGGATCCAAACGAAAATCGTTACCTGTTTGTATTTGTAAGTTTTGCAAACGATAATTAGAAACATTACCCGTAATTCTTCAATAGTGGTCTGTGTTTGTGAAATTCTATGGTACGGAAACATAATAATACTAGGTCATAAAATAAAAAAGTTAGGTTCATTCTCATACTTTCTGCCAGGGGAAAAACAAAATTTTGTCTCTGCATTGTTGTTTTATCGGTATATAACCATAAACTCGTATATCACATCGAATTAAAGTTTCCTTTGTTTTGTTGTCAATATGCAAGTTATATACAACATAAAAATATAAATTTTTTTATAAATGTTCATGTAATAATAAAGTTTTTTATGACTCTTATTTAATCAACAGAAGAGTAAAATTACCAACAGCAGCACAAGGCTCATCTCGCAACGTAAACAAATAATCATACAGACATATTTAATTTATTTTCGTATTTTTATTAAAATCTTTAACGGTAAACAATATTAATTGAATTTAAGAATATATAAGATAGATTAATATACATATAAACTAATTATAAATTGTAAATAGCTTCCGCTCTGGTAAAACTACTCAAATCCATAATGTGGAGAGGTAACCATTTTGTTCTAGTACTTCTTGGTATCAGCCACTGGTTTAAGTAGTAGAGCGTAGTAAGTGCGGTGTATCCAACTCATAGAAAATTATATATGCGTTGGTATTGCAAACATTTTGCTCTGAAATCGGTCGCACATTGCTGTCGTCATAATTGTAGTAGGTGCCCGATTCGGTCAAGCCGATGGCAGTATAGTGGCCACAGTGCTGTGACGCACCCAGATGTGTTACCATTGCCACCAGCTTGTAGCTTAGCTGTTCGCCACTACTGATCCCTTTGGTCCCAGCGCTCGATTGTTTGTGGGATGCGAATTTTGCTAGATTAAGTCGCGGGTTTATGGTAATCCGTTTATTTAGTTTGGTTCCGGTTGCTGAGAACCTTTTGAACTGGATACAGAGTACATTAGGAACACGTTCGAGTGAAAACTGTTTTGTCGCAGAAACCTTATTTTTACACGCTTCACACTTGTAGCCCATGCCCTCCAAACTTTCGCGAGCAAAATACCCCTCCATAGCCTCCTCAACCGTATCAGCCTTGCGTATATCAAGCATCAGATCTTGGAAATGCTGAAAAGTTACCGAAACATGATTGCACAGCGCACAACGTACAGCGGAACGTAAATAGCCGCCGAGTATTTGATTCATCGGCGTTGTTTCTTTGCTGTACTGATCGAGTTCCTTAAAATTGCGACAGCGTGTAAGGTATGACTTTTCCATAGCATCGATAAGATATCGCAAAAATTCGTGTGCGTCCTCTTGCCGTCCCATGACCAAATGCTTGCAAATAGCTTTAAGCTTCGAATAGACAAAGGAAGGTCGAATGGCCGATTGACTACTTTGTGATGCTTGCAGTGTCTTGGCCATGGCGCAGATTATACAGCCGGTATTAGCGGAATCGCAATGCTCCATATGCTGTGTGTCGGAAACAAGCCAATTTGCCATGGAGGGTACGTGAAAGAGCGCCTGCAGAGTCGAGTTCAGGAAACAAGTGTTTCCGATGTTCATCATGCCGACGCCGACTTGCCACTTTTGTTGCGAACTCTTCCAGCCGATGCTAACGTTTTCGCGTGCATACAGAACGCATTTCGGTTGTGGCATTTTAATGAGATTCGGGTTGCTTCGCTTAATTTCATTGCCATTGGCATCTGTAATTGAATCAAAGAAACAATAATAATTATTAGTTTAAATTTTTTCATTTTTAAACGACTCTAATAAGAGTTTAGTCCGTTCTTCAATAAATCAAGAAAAATATTCAAAGATAACTTACCTCGCTTAATAAATTTTGTCCACTTCTTCACCATTTTTAAGAGCTCTTAATAAACGAAGTTGATTAGTTATTAGGACTGAGTATGTTAAAGGATATTTAAAGAATGATCAGAATTCGATTGAACTACTGCTTTTATAAGCCTTACCATGCCTTTTTATATACGCAGGTACCTGTGAAGGCATTTGATCGGTAATTTTCCACTGCTTAATCTGATTCAAAAAAAGGATCCAAACGAAAATCGTTACCTGTTTGTATTTGTAAGTTTTGCAAACGATAATTAGAAACATTACCCGTAATTCTTCAATAGTGGTCTGTGTTTGTGAAATTCTATGGTACGGAAACATAATAATACTAGGTCATAAAATAAAAAAATATAAAAAAGTTAGGTTCATTCACATACTTTCTGCCAGGGGAAAATTTCCTACTCGAAGCGAATAAATGGTAGTTACCCTGTTGAAAGTGTCTTCACGTACATAAAAAATCACATAATCAATATTTTAGCGAGCTTAAGCAAGATTTTAAATTTATGAGGAAAAATATTATAACTTGATTCAAGACAGTTTAGTATTGATCTGTTGAGGGAAAAACAAAATGTTGTCTCTGCATTGTTGTTTTATCGGTATATAACCATAAACTCGTATATCACATCGAATTAAAGTTTCCTTTGATTTGTTATCAATATGCAAGTTATATACAACATAAAAATATAAATTTTTTTTATAAATGTTCATGTAATAATAAAGTTTTTTTTGACTCTTATTTAATTAACAGAAGAGTAAAATTACCAACAGCAGCACAAGGCTCATCTCGCAACGTAAACAAATAATCATACATACATATTTAATTTATTTTCGTATTTTTATTAAAATCTTTAACGATAAACAATATTAATTGAATTTAAGAATATTTAAGATAGATTAATATACATATAAACTAATTATAAATTGTAAACAGCTTCCGCTCTGGTAAAACTACTCAAATCCATGATGTGAAGAGGTAACCATTTTGTTCTAGTACTTCTTGGTATCAGCCACTGGTTTAAGTAGTAGAGCGTAGTAAGTGCGGTGTATCCAACTCATAGAAAATTATATATGCGTTGGTATTGCAAACATTTTGCTCTGAAATCGGTCGCACATTGCTGTCGTCATAATTGTAGTAGGTGCCCGATTCGGTCAAGCCGATGGCAGTATAGTGGCCACAGTGCTGTGACGCACCCAGATGTGTTACCATTGCCACCAGCTTGTAGCTTAGCTGTTCGCCACTACTGATCCCTTTGGTCCCAGCGCTCGATTGTTTGTGGGATGCGAATTTTGCTAGATTAAGTCGCGGGTTTATGGTAATCCGTTTATTTAGTTTGGTTCCGGTTGCTGAGAACCTTTTGAGCTGGATACAGAGTACATTAGGAACACGTTCGAGTGAAAACTGTTTTGTCGCAGAAACCTTATTTTTACACGCTTCACACTTGTAGCCCATGCCCTCCAAACTTTCGCGAGCAAAATACCCCTCCATAGCCTCCTCAACCGTATCAGCCTTGCGTATATCAAGCATCAGATCTTGGAAATGCTGAAAAGTTACCGATACATGATTGCACAGCGCACAACGTACAGCGGAACGTAAATAGCCGCCGAGTATTTGATTCAGCGGCGTTGTTTCTTTGCTGTACTGATCGAGTTCCTTAAAATTGCGACAGCGTGTAAGGTATGACTTTTCCATAGCATCGATAAGATATCGCAAAAATTCGTGTGCGTCCTCTTGCCGTCCCATGACCAAATGCTTGCAAATAGCTTTAAGCTTCGAATAGACAAAGGAAGGTCGAATGGCCGATTGACTACTTTGTGATGCTTGCAGTGTCTTGGCCATGGCGCAGATTATACAGCCGGTATTAGCGGAATCGCAATGCTCCATATGCTGTGTGTCGGAAACAAGCCAATTTGCCATGGAGGGTACGTGAAAGAGCGCCTGCAGAGTCGAGTTCAGGAAACAAGTGTTTCCGATGTTCATCATGCCGACGCCGACGCCGACTTGCCACTTTTGTTGCGAACTCTTCCAGCCGATGCTAACGTTTTCGCGTGCATACAGAACGCATTTCGGTTGTGGCATTTTAATGAGATTCGGGTTGCTTCGCTTAATTTCATTGCCATTGGCATCTGTAATTGAATCAAAGAAACAATAATAATTATTAGTTTAAATTTTTTCATTTTTAAACGACTCTAATAAGAGTTTAGTCCGTTCTTCAATAAATCAAGAAAAATATTCAAAGATAACTTACCTCGCTTAATAAATTTTGTCCACTTCTTCACCATTTTTAAGAGCTCTTAATAAACGAAGTTGATTAGTTATTAGGACTGAGTATGTTAAAGGATATTTAAAGAATGATCAGAATTCGATTGAACTACTGCTTATATAAGCCTTACCATGCCTTTTTATATACGCAGGTACCTGTGAAGGCATTTGATCGGAAATTTTCCACTGCTTAATCTGATTCAAAGAAAGGATCCAAACGAAAATCGTTACCTGTTTGAATTTGTAAGTTTTGCAAACGATAATTAGAAACATTACCCGTAATTCTTCAATAGTGGTCTGTGTTTGTGAAATTCTATGGTACGGAAACATAATAATACTAGGTCATAAAATAAAAAAATATAAAAAAGTTAGGTTCATTCTCATACTTTCTGCCAGGGGAAAATTTCCTACTCGAAGCGAATAAATGGTAGTTACCCTGTTGAAAGTGTCTTCACGTACATAAAAAATCACATAATCAATATTTTAGCGAGTTTAAGCAAGATTTTAAATTTTTGAGGAAAAATATTATAACTTGATTCAAGACAGTTTAGTATTGATCTGTTGAGGGGAAAAACAAAATGTTGTCTCTGCATTGTTGTTTTATCGGTATATAACCATAAACTCGTATATCACATCGAATTAAAGTTTCCATTGATTTGTTATCAATATGCAAGTTATATACAACATAAAAATATAAATTTTTTTATAATTGTTCATGTAATAATAAAGTTTTTTTTGACTCTTATTTAATTAACAGAAGAGTAAAATTACCAACAGCAGCACAAGGCTCATCTCGCAACGTAAACAAATAATCATACATACATATTTAATTTATTTTCGTATTTTTATTAAAATCTTTAACGATAAACAATATTAATTGAATTTAAGAATATTTAAGATAGATTAATATACATATAAACTAATTATAAATTGTAAACAGCTTCCGCTCTGGTAAAACTACTCAAATCCATGATGTGAAGAGGTAACCATTTTGTTCTAGTACTTCTTGGTATCAGCCACTGGTTTAAGTAGTAGAGCGTAGTAAGTGCGGTGTATCCAACTCATAGAAAATTATATATGCGTTGGTATTGCAAACATTTTGCTCTGAAATCGGTCGCACATTGCTGTCGTCATAATTGTAGTAGGTGCCCGATTCGGTCAAGCCGATGGCAGTATAGTGGCCACAGTGCTGTGACGCACCCAGATGTGTTACCATTGCCACCAGCTTGTAGCTTAGCTGTTCGCCACTACTGATCCCTTTGGTCCCAGCGCTCGATTGTTTGTGGGATGCGAATTTTGCTAGATTAAGTCGCGGGTTTATGGTAATCCGTTTATTTAGTTTGGTTCCGGTTGCTGAGAACCTTTTGAGCTGGATACAGAGTACATTAGGAACACGTTCGAGTGAAAACTGTTTTGTCGCAGAAACCTTATTTTTACACGCTTCACACTTGTAGCCCATGCCCTCCAAACTTTCGCGAGCAAAATACCCCTCCATAGCCTCCTCAACCGTATCAGCCTTGCGTATATCAAGCATCAGATCTTGGAAATGCTGAAAAGTTACCGATACATGATTGCACAGCGCACAACGTACAGCGGAACGTAAATAGCCGCCGAGTATTTGATTCAGCGGCGTTGTTTCTTTGCTGTACTGATCGAGTTCCTTAAAATTGCGACAGCGTGTAAGGTATGACTTTTCCATAGCATCGATAAGATATCGCAAAAATTCGTGTGCGTCCTCTTGCCGTCCCATGACCAAATGCTTGCAAATAGCTTTAAGCTTCGAATAGACAAAGGAAGGTCGAATGGCCGATTGACTACTTTGTGATGCTTGCAGTGTCTTGGCCATGGCGCAGATTATACAGCCGGTATTAGCGGAATCGCAATGCTCCATATGCTGTGTGTCGGAAACAAGCCAATTTGCCATGGAGGGTACGTGAAAGAGCGCCTGCAGAGTCGAGTTCAGGAAACAAGTGTTTCCGATGTTCATCATGCCGACGCCGACGCCGACTTGCCACTTTTGTTGCGAACTCTTCCAGCCGATGCTAACGTTTTCGCGTGCATACAGAACGCATTTCGGTTGTGGCATTTTAATGAGATTCGGGTTGCTTCGCTTAATTTCATTGCCATTGGCATCTGTAATTGAATCAAAGAAACAATAATAATTATTAGTTTAAATTTTTTCATTTTTAAACGACTCTAATAAGAGTTTAGTCCGTTCTTCAATAAATCAAGAAAAATATTCAAAGATAACTTACCTCGCTTAATAAATTTTGTCCACTTCTTCACCATTTTTAAGAGCTCTTAATAAACGAAGTTGATTAGTTATTAGGACTGAGTATGTTAAAGGATATTTAAAGAATGATCAGAATTCGATTGAACTACTGCTTATATAAGCCTTACCATGCCTTTTTATATACGCAGGTACCTGTGAAGGCATTTGATCGGAAATTTTCCACTGCTTAATCTGATTCAAAGAAAGGATCCAAACGAAAATCGTTACCTGTTTGAATTTGTAAGTTTTGCAAACGATAATTAGAAACATTACCCGTAATTCTTCAATAGTGGTCTGTGTTTGTGAAATTCTATGGTACGGAAACATAATAATACTAGGTCATAAAATAAAAAAATATAAAAAAGTTAGGTTCATTCTCATACTTTCTGCCAGGGGAAAATTTCCTACTCGAAGCGAATAAATGGTAGTTACCCTGTTGAAAGTGTCTTCACGTACATAAAAAATCACATAATCAATATTTTAGCGAGTTTAAGCAAGATTTTAAATTTTTGAGGAAAAATATTATAACTTGATTCAAGACAGTTTAGTATTGATCTGTTGAGGGGAAAAACAAAATGTTGTCTCTGCATTGTTGTTTTATCGGTATATAACCATAAACTCGTATATCACATCGAATTAAAGTTTCCATTGATTTGTTATCAATATGCAAGTTATATACAACATAAAAATATAAATTTTTTTATAATTGTTCATGTAATAATAAAGTTTTTTTTGACTCTTATTTAATTAACAGAAGAGTAAAATTACCAACAGCAGCACAAGGCTCATCTCGCAACGTAAACAAATAATCATACATACATATTTAATTTATTTTCGTATTTTTATTAAAATCTTTAACGATAAACAATATTAATTGAATTTAAGAATATTTAAGATAGATTAATATACATATAAACTAATTATAAATTGTAAACAGCTTCCGCTCTGGTAAAACTACTCAAATCCATGATGTGAAGAGGTAACCATTTTGTTCTAGTACTTCTTGGTATCAGCCACTGGTTTAAGTAGTAGAGCGTAGTAAGTGCGGTGTATCCAACTCATAGAAAATTATATAAGCGTTGGTATTGCAAACATTTTGCTCTGAAATCGGTCGCACATTGCTGTCGTCATAATTGTAGTAGGTGCCCGATTCGGTCAAGCCGATGGCAGTATAGTGGCCACAGTGCTGTGACGCACCCAGATGTGTTACCATTGCCACCAGCTTGTAGCTTAGCTGTTCGCCACTACTGATCCCTTTGGTCCCAGCGCTCGATTGTTTGTGGGATGCGAATTTTGCTAGATTAAGTCGCGGGTTTATGGTAATCCGTTTATTTAGTTTGGTTCCGGTTGCTGAGAACCTTTTGAGCTGGATACAGAGTACATTAGGAACACGTTCGAGTGAAAACTGTTTTGTCGCAGAAATCTTATTTTTACACGCTTCACACTTGTAGCCCATGCCCTCCAAACTTTCGCGAGCAAAATACCCCTCCATAGCCACCTCAACCGTATCAGCCTTGCGTATATCAAGCATCAGATCTTGGAAATGCTGAAAAGTTACCGAAACATGATTGCACAGCGCACAACGTACAGCGGAACGTAAATAGCCGCCGAGTATTTGATTCAGCGGCGTTGTTTCTTTGCTGTACTGATCGAGTTCCTTAAAATTGCGACAGCGTGTAAGGTATGACTTTTCCATAGCATCGATAAGATATCGCAAAAATTCGTGTGCGTCCTCTTGCCGTCCCATGACCAAATGCTTGCAAATAGCTTTAAGCTTCGAATAGACAAAGGAAGGTCGAATGGCCGATTGACTACTTTGTGATGCTTGCAGTGTCTTGGCCATGGCGCAGATTATACAGCCGGTATTAGCGGAATCGCAATGCTCCATATGCTGTGTGTCGGAAACAAGCCAGTTTGCCATGGAGGGTACGTGAAAGAGCGCCTGCAGAGTCGAGTTCAGGAAACAAGTGTTTCCGATGTTCATCATGCCGACGCCGACTTGCCACTTTTGTTGCGAACTCTTCCAGGCGATGCTAACGTTTTCGCGTGTATACAGAACGCATTTCGGTTGTGGCAAATTAATGAGATTCGGGTTGCTTCGCTTAATTTCATTGCCATTGGCATCTGTAATTGAATCAAAGAAATATAATAATAATTATTAGTTTAAATTTTTTCATTTTTAAACGACTCTAATAAGAGTTTAGTCCGTTCTTCAATAAATTAAGAAAAATATTCAAAGATAACTTACCTCGCTTAATAAATTTTGTCCACTTCTTCACCATTTTTAAGAGCTTTTAATAAACGAAGTTGATTAGTTATTAGGACTGAGTATGTTAAAGGATATTTAAAGAATGATCAGAATTCGATTGAACTACTGCTTTTATAAGCCTTACCATGCCTTTTTATATACGCAGGTACCTGTGAAGGCATTTGATCGGTAATTTTCCACTGCTTAATCTGATTCAAAAAAAGGATCCAAACGAAAATCGTTACCTGTTTGTATTTGTAAGTTTTGCAAACGATAATTAGAAACATTACCCGTAATTCTTCAATAGTGGTCTGTGTTTGTGAAATTCTATGGTACGGAAACATAATAATACTAGGTCATAAAATAAAAAAATATAAAAAAGTTAGGTTCATTCACATACTTTCTGCCAGGGGAAAATTTCCTACTCGAAGCGAATAAATGGTAGTTACCCTGTTGAAAGTGTCTTCACGTACATAAAAAATCACATAATCAATATTTTAGCGAGCTTAAGCAAGATTTTAAATTTATGAGGAAAAATATTATAACTTGATTCAAGACAGTTTAGTATTGATCTGTTGAGGGAAAAACAAAATGTTGTCTCTGCATTGTTGTTTTATCGGTATATAACCATAAACTCGTATATCACATCGAATTAAAGTTTCCTTTGATTTGTTATCAATATGCAAGTTATATACAACATAAAAATATAAATTTTTTTTATAAATGTTCATGTAATAATAAAGTTTTTTTTGACTCTTATTTAATTAACAGAAGAGTAAAATTACCAACAGCAGCACAAGGCTCATCTCGCAACGTAAACAAATAATCATACATACATATTTAATTTATTTTCGTATTTTTATTAAAATCTTTAACGATAAACAATATTAATTGAATTTAAGAATATTTAAGATAGATTAATATACATATAAACTAATTAGAAATTGTAAACAGCTTCCGCTCTGGTAAAACTACTCAAATCCATGATGTGAAGAGGTAACCATTTTGTTCTAGTACTTCTTGGTATCAGCCACTGGTTTAAGTAGTAGAGCGTAGTAAGTGCGGTGTATCCAACTCATAGAAAATTATATATGCGTTGGTATTGCAAACATTTTGCTCTGAAATCGGTCGCACATTGCTGTCGTCATAATTGTAGTAGGTGCCCGATTCGGTCAAGCCGATGGCAGTATAGTGGCCACAGTGCTGTGACGCACCCAGATGTGTTACCATTGCCACCAGCTTGTAGCTTAGCTGTTCGCCACTACTGATACCTTTGGTCCCAGCGCTCGATTGTTTGTGGGATGCGAATTTTGCTAGATTAAGTCGCAGGTTTATGGTAATCCGTTTATTTAGTTTGGTTCCGGTTGCTGAGAACCTTTTGAGCTGGATACAGAGTACATTAGGAACACGTTCGAGTGAAAACTGTTTTGTCGCAGAAACCTTATTTTTACACGCTTCACACTTGTAGCCCATGCCCTCCAAACTTTCACGAGCAAAATACCCCTCCATAGCCTCCTCAACCGTATCAGCCTTGCGTATATCAAGCATCAGATCTTGGAAATGCTGAAAAGTTACCGATACATGATTGCACAGCGCACAACGTACAGCGGAACGTAAATAGCCGCCGAGTATTTGATTCAGCGGCGTTGTTTCTTTGCTGTACTGATCGAGTTCCTTAAAATTGCGACAGCGTGTAAGGTATGACTTTTCCATAGCATCGATAAGATATCGCAAAAATTCGTGTGCGTCTTCTTGCCGTCCCATGACCAAATGCTTGCAAATAGCTTTAAGCTTCGAATAGACAAAGGAAGGTCGAATGGCCGATTGACTACTTTGTGATGCTTGCAGTGTCTTGGCCATGGCGCAGATTATACAGCCGGTATTAGCGGAATCGCAATGCTCCATATGCTGTGTGTCGGAAACAAGCCAATTTGCCATGGAGGGTACGTGAAAGAGCGCCTGCAGAGTCGAGTTCAGGAAACAAGTGTTTCCGATGTTCATCATGCCGACGCCGACTTGCCACTTTTGTTGCGAACTCTTCCAGCCGATGCTAACGTTTTCGCGTGCATACAGAACGCATTTCGGTTGTGGCATTTTAATGAGATTCGGGTTGCTTCGCTTAATTTCATTGCCATTGGCATCTGTAATTGAATCAAAGAAATATAATAATAATTATTAGTTTAAATTTTTTAATTTTTAAACGACTCTAATAAGAGTTTAGTCCGTTCTTCAATAAATTAAGAAAAATATTCAAAGATAACTTACCTCGCTTAATAAATTTTGTCCACTTCTTCACCATTTTTAAGAGCTTTTAATAAACGAAGTTGATTAGTTATTAGGACTGAGTATGTCAAAGGATATTTAAAGAATGATCAGAATTCGATTGAACTACTGCTTTTATAAGCCTTACCATGCCTTTTTATATACGCAGGTACCTGTGAAGGCATTTGATCGGAAATTTTCCACTGCTTAATCTGATTCAAAAAAAGGATCCAAACGAAAATCGTTACCTGTTTGAATTTGTAAGTTTTGCAAACGATAATTAGAAACATTACCCGTAATTCTTCAATAGTGGTCTGTGTTTGTGAAATTCTATGGTACGGAAACATAATAATACTAGGTCATAAAATAAAAAAATATAAAAAAGTTAGGTTCATTCTCATACTTTCTGCCAGGGGAAAATTTCCTACTCGAAGCGAATAAATGGTAGTTACCCTGTTGAAAGTGTCTTCACGTACATAAAAAATCACATAATCAATATTTTAGCGAGTTTAAGCAAGATTTTAAATTTTTGAGGAAAAATATTATAACTTGATTCAAGACAGTTTAGTATTGATCTGTTGAGGGGAAAAACAAAATTTTGTCTCTGCATTGTTGTTTTATCGGTATATAATCATAAACTCGTATATCACATCGAATTAAAGTTTCCTTTGATTTGTTGTCAATATGCAAGTTATATACAACATTAAAATATAAATTTTTTTATAAATGTTCATGTAATAATAAAGTTTTTTTTGACTCTTATTTAATTAACAGAAGAGTAAAATTACCAACAGCAGCACAAGGCTCATCTCGCAACGTAAACAAATAATCATACATACATATTTAATTTATTTTCGTATTTTTATTAAAATCTTTAACGATAAACAATATTAATTGAATTTAAGAATATTTAAGATAGATTAATATACATATAAACTAATTATAAATTGTAAACAGCTTCCGCTCTGGTAAAACTACTCAAATCCATGATGTGGAGAGGTAACCATTTTGTTCTAGTACTTCTTGGTATCAGCCACTGGTTTAAGTAGTAGAGCGTAGTAAGTGCGGTGTATCCAACTCATAGAAAATTATATATGCGTTGGTATTGCAAACATTTTGCTCTGAAATCGGTCGCACATTGCTGTCGTCATAATTGTAGTAGGTGCCCGATTCGGTCAAGCCGATGACAGTATAGTGGCCACAGTGCTGTGACGCACCCAGATGTGTTACCATTGCCACCAGCTTGTAGCTTAGCTGTTCGCCACTACTGATCCCTTTGGTCCCAGCGCTCGATTGTTTGTGGGATGCGAATTTTGCTAGATTAAGTCGCGGGTTTATGGTAATCCGTTTATTTAGTTTGGTTCCGGTTGCTGAGAACCTTTTGAGCTGGATACAGAGTACATTAGGAACACGTTCGAGTGAAAACTGTTTTGTCGCAGAAACCTTATTTTTACACGCTTCACACTTGTAGCCCATGCCCTCCAAACTTTCGCGAGCAAAATACCCCTCCATAGCCTCCTCAACCGTATCAGCCTTGCGTATATCAAGCATCAGATCTTGGAAATGCTGAAAAGTTACCGATACATGATTGCACAGCGCACAACGTACAGCGGAACGTAAATAGCTGCCGAGTATTTGATTCAGCGGCGTTGTTTCTTTGCTATACTGATCGAGTTCCTTAAAATTGCGACAGCGTGTAAGGTATGACTTTTCCATAGCATCGATAAGATATCGCAAAAATTCGTGTGCGTCCTCTTGCCGTCCCATGACCAAATGCTTGCAAATAGCTTTAAGCTTCGAATAGACAAAGGAAGGTCGAATGGCCGATTGACTACTTTGTGATGCTTGCAGTGTTTTGGCCATGGCGCAGATTATACATCCGGTATTAGCGGAATCGCAATGCTCCATATGCTGTGTGTCGGAAAAAAGCCAATTTGCCATGGAGGGTACGTGAAAGAGCGCCTGCAGAGTCGAGTTCAGGAAACAAGTGTTTCCGATGTTCATCATGCCGACGCCGACGCCGACTTGCCACTTTTGTTGCGAACTCTTCCAGCCGATGCTAACGTTTTCGCGTGCATACAGAACGCATTTCGGTTGTGGCATTTTAATGAGATTCGGGTTGCTTCGCTTAATTTCATTGCCATTGGCATCTGTAATTGAATCAAAGAAATATAATAATAATTATTAGTTTAAATTTTTTAATTTTTAAACGACTCTAATAAGAGTTTAGTCCGTTCTTCAATAAATTAAGAAAAATATTCAAAGATAACTTACCTCGCTTAATAAATTTTGTCCACTTCTTCACCATTTTTAAGAGCTTTTAATAAACGAAGTTGATTAGTTATTAGGACTGAGTATGTTAAAGGATATTTAAAGAATGATCAGAATTCGATTGAACTACTGCTTTTATAAGCCTTACCATGCCTTTTTATATACGCAGGTACCTGTGAAGGCATTTGATCGGAAATTTTCCACTGCTTAATCTGATTCAAAAAAAAGGATCCAAACGAAAATCGTTACCTGTTTGAATTTGTAAGTTTTGCAAACGATAATTAGAAACATTACCCGTAATTCTTCAATAGTGGTCTGTGTTTGTGAAATTCTATGGTACGGAAACATAATAATATTAGGTCATAAAATAAAAAAATATAAAAAAGTTAGGTTCATTCTCATACTTTCTGCCAGGGGAAAATTTCCTACTCGAAGCGAATAAATGGTAGTTACCCTGTTTAAAGTGTCTTCACGTACATAAAAAATCACATAATCAATATTTTAGCGAGTTTTAGCAAGATTTTAAATTTTTGAGGAAAAATATTATAACTTGATTCAAGACAGTTTAGTATTGATCTGTTGAGGGGAAAAACAAAATGTTGTCTCTGCATTGTTGTTTTATCGGTATATAACCATAAACTCGTATATCACATCGAATTAAAGTTTCCTTTGATTTGTTGTCAATATGCAAGTTATATACAACATAAAAATATAAATTTTTTTATAAATGTTCATGTAATAATAAAGTTTTTTTTGACTCTTATTTAATTAACAGAAGAGTAAAATTACCAACAGCAGCACAAGGCTCATCTCGCAACGTAAACAAATAATCATACATACATATTTAATTTATTTTCGTATTTTTATTAAAATCTTTAACGGTAAACAATATTAATTGAATTTAAGAATATATAAGATAGATTAATATACATATAAACTAATTATATAAATTGTAAACAGCTTCCGCTCTGGTAAAACTACTCAAATCCATGATGTGGAGAGGTAACCATTTTGTTCTAGTACTTCTTGGTATCAGCCACTGGTTTAAGTAGTAGAGCGTAGTAAGTGCGGTGTATCCAACTCATAGAAAATTATATATGCGTTGGTATTGCAAACATTTTGCTCTGAAATCGGTCGCACATTGCTGTCGTCATAATTGTAGTAGGTGCCCGATTCGGTCAAACCGATGGCAGTATAGTGGCCACAATGCTGTGACGCACCCAGATGTGTTACCATTGCCACCAGCTTGTAGCTTAGCTGTTCGCCACTACTGATCCCTTTGGTCCCAGCGCTCGATTGTTTGTGGGATGCGAATTTTGCTAGATTAAGTCGCGGGTTTATGGTAATCCGTTTATTTAGTTTGGTTCCGGTTGCTGAGAACCTTTTGAGCTGGATACAGAGTACATTAGGAACACGTTCGAGTGAAAACTGTTTTGTCGCAGAAACCTTATTTTTACACGCTTCACACTTGTAGCCCATGCCCTCCAAACTTTCGCGAGCAAAATACCCCTCCATAGCCTCCTCAACCGTATCAGCCTTGCGTATATCAAGCATCAGATCTTGGAAATGCTGAAAAGTTACCGATACATGATTGCACAGCGCACAACGTACAGCGGAACGTAAATAGCCGCCGAGTATTTGATTCAGCGGCGTTGTTTCTTTGCTGTACTGATCGAGTTCCTTAAAATTGCGACAGCGTGTAAGGTATGACTTTTCCATAGCATCGATAAGATATCGCAAAAATTCGTGTGCGTCCTCTTGCCGTCCCATGACCAAATGCTTGCAAATAGCTTTAAGCTTCGAATAGACAAAGGAAGGTCGAATGGCCGATTGACTACTTTGTGATGCTTGCAGTGTCTTGGCCATGGCGCAGATTATACAGCCGGTATTAGCGGAATCGCAATGCTCCATATGCTGTGTGTCGGAAACAAGCCAATTTGCCATGGAGGGTACGTGAAAGAGCGCCTGCAGAGTCGAGTTCAGGAAACAAGTGTTTCCGATGTTCATCATGCCGACGCCGACTTGCCACTTTTGTTGCGAACTCTTCCAGCCGATGCTAACGTTTTCGCGTGCATACAGAACGCATTTCGGTTGTGGCATTTTAATGAGATTCGGGTTGCTTCGCTTAATTTCATTGCCATTGGCATCTGTAATTGAATCAAAGAAATATAATAATAATTATTAGTTTAAATTTTTTCATTTTTAAACGACTCTAATAAGAGTTTAGTCCGTCCTTCAATAAATCAAGAAAAATATTCAAAGATAACTTACCTCGCTTAATAAATTTTGTCCACTTCTTCACCATTTTTAAGAGCTCTTAATAAACGAAATTGATTAGTTATTAGGACTGAGTATGTTAAAGGATATTTGAAGAATGATCAGAATTCGATTGAACTACTGCTTTTATAAGCCTTACCATGCCTTTTTATATACGCAGGTACCTGTGAAGGCATTTGATCGGTAATTTTCCACTGCTTAATCTGATTCAAAAAAAGGATCCAAACGAAAATCGTTACCTGTTTGTATTTGTAAGTTTTGCAAACGATGATTAGAAACATTACCCGTAATTCTTCAATAGTGGTCTGTGTTTGTGAAATTCTATGGTACGGAAACATAATAATACTAGGTCATAAAATAAAAAAATATAAAAAAGTTAGGTTCATTCTCATACTTTCTGCCAGGGGAAAATTTCCTACTCGAAGCGAATAAATGGTAGTTACCCTGTTGAAAGTGTCTTCACGTACATAAAAAATCACATAATCAATATTTTAGCGAGTTTAAGCAAGATTTTAAATTTTTGAGGAAAAATATTATAACTTGATTCAAGACAGTTTAGTATTGATCTGTTGAGGGGAAAAACAAAATGTTGTCTCTGCATTGTTGTTTTATCGGTATATAACCATAAACTCGTATATCACATCGAATTAAAGTTTCCTTTGATTTGTTGTCAATATGCAAGTTATATACAACATAAAAATATAATTTTTTTTATAAATGTTCATGTAATAATAAAGTTTTTTTTTGACTCTTATTAAATTAACAGAAGAGTAAAATTACCAACAGCAGCACAAGGCTCATCTCGCAACGTAAACAAATAATCATACATACATATTTAATTTATTTTCGTATTTTTATTAAAATCTTTAACGGTAAACAATATTAATTGAATTTAAGAATATATAAGATAGATTAATATACATATAAACTAATTATATAAATTGTAAACAGCTTCCGCTCTGGTAAAACTACTCAAATCCATGATGTGGAGAGGTAACCATTTTGTTCTAGTACTTCTTGGTATCAGCCACTGGTTTAAGTAGTAGAGCGTAGTAAGTGCGGTGTATCCAACTCATAGAAAATTATATATGCGTTGGTATTGCAAACATTTTGCTCTGAAATCGGTCGCACATTGCTGTCGTCATAATTGTAGTAGGTGCCCGATTCGGTCAAGCCGATGGCAGTATAGTGGCCACAGTGCTGTGACGCACCCAGATGTGTTACCATTGCCACCAGCTTGTAGCTTAGCTGTTCGCCACTACTGATCCCTTTGGTCCCAGCGCTCGATTGTTTGTGGGATGCGAATTTTGCTAGATTAAGTCGCGGGTTTATGGTAATCCGTTTATTTAGTTTGGTTCCGGTTGCTGAGAACCTTTTGAGCTGGATACAGAGTACATTAGGAACACGTTCGAGTGAAAACTGTTTTGTCGCAGAAACCTTATTTTTACACGCTTCACACTTGTAGCCCATGCCCTCCAAACTTTCGCGAGCAAAATACCCCTCCATAGCCTCCTCAACCGTATCAGCCTTGCGTATATCAAGCATCAGATCTTGGAAATGCTGAAAAGTTACCGATACATGATTGCACAGCGCACAACGTACAGCGGAACGTAAATAGCCGCCGAGTATTTGATTCAGCGGCGTTGTTTCTTTGCTGTACTGATCGAGTTCCTTAAAATTGCGACAGCGTGTAAGGTATGACTTTTCCATAGCATCGATAAGATATCGCAAAAATTCGTGTGCGTCCTCTTGCCGTCCCATGACCAAATGCTTGCAAATAGCTTTAAGCTTCGAATAGACAAAGGAAGGTCGAATGGCCGATTGACTACTTTGTGATGCTTGCAGTGTCTTGGCCATGGCGCAGATTATACAGCCGGTATTAGCGGAATCGCAATGCTCCATATGCTGTGTGTCGGAAACAAGCCAATTTGCCATGGAGGGTACGTGAAAGAGCGCCTGCAGAGTCGAGTTCAGGAAACAAGTGTTTCCGATGTTCATCATGCCGACGCCGACTTGCCACTTTTGTTGCGAACTCTTCCAGCCGATGCTAACGTTTTCGCGTGCATACAGAACGCATTTCGGTTGTGGCATTTTAATGAGATTCGGGTTGCTCCGCTTAATTTCATTGCCATTGGCATCTGTAATTGATATAATGAAATATAATAATAATTATTAGTTTAAATTTTTTCATTTTTAAACGACTCTAATAAGAGTTTAGTCCGTTCTTCAATAAATCAAGAAAAATATTCAAAGATAACTTACCTCGCTTAATAAATTTTGTCCACTTCTTCACCATTTTTAAGAGCTCTTAATAAACGAAGTTGATTAGTTATTAGGACTGAGTATGTTAAAGGATATTTAAAGAATGATCAGAATTCGATTGAACTACTGCTTTTATAAGCCTTACCATGCCTTTTTATATACGCAGGTACCTGTGAAGGCATTTGATCGGTAATTTTCCACTGCTTAATCTGATTCAAAAAAAGGATCCAAACGAATTCGTTACCTGTTTGTATTTGTAAGTTTTGCAAACGATGATTAGAAACATTACCCGTAATTCTTCAATAGTGGTCTGTGTTTGTGAAATTCTATGGTACGGAAACATAATAATACTAGGTCATAAAATAAAAAAATATAAAAAAGTTAGGTTCATTCTCATACTTTCTGCCAGGGGAAAATTTCCTACTCGAAGCGAATAAATGGTAGTTACCCTGTTGAAAGTGTCTTCACGTACATAAAAAATCACATAATCAATATTTTAGCGAGTTTAAGCAAGATTTTAAATTTTTGAGGAAAAATATTATAATTTGATTCAAGACAGTTTAGTATTGATCTGTTGAGGGGAAAAACAAAATGTTGTCTCTGCATTGTTGTTTTATCGGTATATAACCATAAACTCGTATATCACATCGAATTAAAGTTTCCTTTGATTTGTTGTCAATATGCAAGTTATATACAACATAAAAATATAAATTTTTTTATAAATGTTCATGTAATAATAAAGTTTTTTTTGACTCTTATTTAATTAACAGAAGAGTAAAATTACCAACAGCAGCACAAGGCTCATCTCGCAACGTAAACAAATAATCATACATACATATTTAATTTATTTTCGTATTTTTATTAAAATCTTTAACGGTAAACAATATTAATTGAATTTAAGAATATATAAGATAGATTAATATACATATAAACTAATTATATAAATTGTAAACAGCTTCCGGTCTGGTAAAACTATTCAAATCCATGATGTGGAGAGGTAACCATTTTGTTCTAGTACTTCTTGGTATCAGCCACTGGTTTAAGTAGTAGAGCGTAGTAAGTGCGGTGTATCCAACTCATAGAAAATTATATATGCGTTGGTATTGCAAACATTTTGCTCTGAAATCGGTCGCACATTGCTGTCGTCATAATTGTAGTAGGTGCCCGATTCGGTCAAGCCGATGGCAGTATAGTGGCCACAGTGCTGTGACGCACCCAGATGTGTTACCATTGCCACCAGCTTGTAGCTTAGCTGTTCGCCACTACTGATCCCTTTGGTCCCAGCGCTTGATTGTTTGTGAGATGCGAATTTTGCTAGATTAAGTCGCGGGTTTATGGTAATCCGTTTATTTAGTTTGGTTCCGGTTGCTGAGAACCTTTTGAGCTGGATACAGAGTACATTAGGAGCACGTTCGAGTGAAAACTGTTTTGTCGCAGAAACCTTATTTTTACACGCTTCACACTTGTAGCCCATGCCCTCCAAACTTTCGCGAGCAAAATACCCCTCCATAGCCTCCTCAACCGTATCAGCCTTGCGTATATCAAGCATCAGATCTTGGAAATGCTGAAAAGTTACCGATACATGATTGCACAGCGCACAACGTACAGCGGAACGTAAATAGCCGCCGAGTATTTGATTCAGCGGCGTTGTTTCTTTGCTGTACTGATCGAGTTCCTTAAAATTGCGACAGCGTGTAAGGTATGACTTTTTCATAGCATCGATAAGATATCGCAAAAATTCGTGTGCGTCCTCTTGCCGTCCCATGACCAAATGCTTGCAAATAGCTTTAAGCTTCGAATAGACAAAGGAAGGTCGAATGGCCGATTGACTACTTTGTGATGCTTGCAGTGTCTTGGCCATGGCGCAGATTATACAGCCGGTATTAGCGGAATCGCAATGCTCCATATGCTGTGTGTCGGAAACAAGCCAATTTGCCATTGAGGGTACGTGAAAGAGCGCCTGCAGAGTCGAGTTCAGGAAACAAGTGTTTCCGATGTTCATCATGCCGACGCCGACTTGCCACTTTTGTTGCGAACTCTTCCAGCCGATGCTAACGTTTTCGCGTGCATACAGAACGCATTTCGGTTGTGGCATTTTAATGAGATTCGGGTTGCTTCGCTTAATTTCATTGCCATTGGCATCTGTAATTGAATCAAAGAAATATAATAATAATTATTAGTTTAAATTTTTTCATTTTTAAATGACTCTAATAAGAGTTTAGTCCGTTCTTCAATAAATCAAGAAAAATATTCAAAGATAACTTACCTCGCTTAATAAATTTTGTCCACTTCTTCACCATTTTTAAGAGCTCTTAATAAACGAAGTTGATTAGTTATTAGGACTGAGTATGTTAAAGGATATTTAAAGAACGATCAGAATTCAATTGAACTACTGCTTTTATAAGCCTTACCATGCCTTTTTATATACGCAGGTACCTGTGAAGGCATTTGATCGGTAATTTTCCACTGCTTAATCTGATTCAAAAAAAGGATCCAAACGAAAATCGTTACCTGTTTTTATTTGTAAGTTTTGCAAACGATGATTAGAAACATTACCCGTAATTCTTCAATAGTGGTCTGTGTTTGTGAAATTCTATGGTACGGAAACATAATAATACTAGGTCATAAAATAAAAAAATATAAAAAAGTTAGGTTCATTCTCATACTTTCTGCCAGGGGAAAATTTCCTACTCGAAGCGAATAAATGGTAGTTACCCTGTTGAAAGTGTCTTCACGTACATAAAAAATCACATAATCAATATTTTAGCGAGTTTAAGCAAGATTTTAAATTTTTGAGGAAAAATATTATAACTTGATTCAAGACAGTTTAGTATTGATCTGTTGAGGGGAAAAACAAAATGTTGTCTCTGCATTGTTGTTTTATCGGTATATAACCATAAACTCGTATATCACATCGAATTAAAGTTTCCTTTGATTTGTTGTCAATATGCAAGTTATATACAATATAAAAATAAAATTTTTTTTATAAATGTTCATGTAATAATAAAGTTTCTTTTGACTCTTATTTAATTAACAGAAGAGTAAAATTGCCAACAGCAGCACAAGGCTCATCTCGCAACGTAAACAAATAATCATACATACATATTTAATTTATTTTCGTATTTTTATTAAAATCTTTAACGATAAACAATATTAATTGAATTTAAGAATATTTAAGATAGATTAATATACATATAAACTAATTATAAATTGTAAACAGCTTCCGCTCTGGTAAAACTACTCAAATCCATGATGTGGAGAGGTAACCATTTTGTTCTAGTACTTCTTGGCATCAGCCACTGGTTTAAGTAGTAGAGCGTAGTAAGTGCGGTGTATCCAACTCATAGAAAATTATATATGCGTTGGTATTGCAAACATTTTGCTCTGAAATCGGTCGCACATTGCTGTCGTCATAATTGTAGTAGGTGCCCGATTCGGTCAAGCCGATGGCAGTATAGTGGCCACAGTGCTGTGACGCACCCAGATGTGTTACCATTGCCACCAGCTTGTAGCTTAGCTGTTCGCCACTACTGATCCCTTTGGTCCCAGCGCTCGATTGTTTGTGGGATGCGAATTTTGCTAGATTAAGTCGCGGGTTTATGGTAATCCGTTTATTTAGTTTGGTTCCGGTTGCTGAGAACCTTTTGAGCTGGATACAGAGTACATTAGGAACACGTTCGAGTGAAAACTGTTTTGTCGCAGAAACCTTATTTTTACACGCTTCACACTTGTAGCCCATGCCCTCCAAACTTTCGCGAGCAAAATACCCCTCCATAGCCTCCTCAACCGTATCAGCCTTGCGTATATCAAGCATCAGATCTTTGAAATGCTGAAAAGTTACCGATACATGATTGCACAGCGCACAACGTACAGCGGAACGTAAATAGCCGCCGAGTATTTGATTCAGCGGCGTTGTTTCTTTGCTGTACTGATCGAGTTCCTTAAAATTGCGACGGCGTGTAAGGTATGACTTTTCCATAGCATCGATAAGATATCGCAAAAATTCGTGTGCGTCCTCTTGCCGTCCCATGACCAAATGCTTGCAAATAGCTTTAAGCTTCGAATAGACAAAGGAAGGTCGAATGGCCGATTGACTACTTTGTGATGCTTGCAGTGTCTTGGCCATGGCGCAGATTATACAGCCGGTATTAGCGGAATCGCAATGCTCCATATGCTGTGTGTCGGAAACAAGCCAATTTGCCATGGAGGGTACGTGAAAGAGCGCCTGCAGAGTCGAGTTCAGGAAACAAGTGTTTCCGATGTTCATCATGCCGACACCGACTTGCCACTTTTGTTGCGAACTCTTCCAGCCGATGCTAACGTTTTCGCGTGCATACAGAACGCATTTCGGTTGTGGCATTTTAATGAGATTCGGGTTGCTTCGCTTAATTTCATTGCCATTGGCATCTGTAATTGAATCAAAGAAATATAATAATAATTATTAGTTTAAATTTTTTCATTTTTAAACGACTCTAATAAGAGTTTAGTCCGTTCTTCAATAAATCAAGAAAAATATTCAAAGATAACTTACCTCGCTTAATAAATTTTGTCCACTTCTTCACCATTTTTAAGAGCTCTTAATAAACGAAGTTGATTAGTTATTAGGACTGAGTATGTTAAAGGATATTTAAAGAACGATCAGAATTCGATTGAACTACTGCTTTTATAAGCCTTACCATGCCTTTTTATATACGCAGGTACCTGTGAAGGCATTTGATCGGTAATTTTCCACTGCTTAATCTGTTTCAAAAAAAGGATCCAAACGAAAATCGTTACCTGTTTGTATTTGTAAGTTTTGCAAACGATAATTAGAAACATTACCCGTAATTCTTCAATAGTGGTCTGTGTTTGTGAAATTCTATGGAACGGAAACATAATAATACTAGGTCATAATATAAAAAAATATAAAAAAGTTAGGTTCATTCTCATACTTTCTGCCAGGGGAAAATTTCCTACTCGAAGCGAATAAATGGTAGTTACCCTGTTGAAAGTGTCTTCACGTACATAAAAAATCACATAATCAATATTTTAGCGAGTTTAAGCAAGATTTTAAATTTTTGAGGAAAAATATTATAACTTGATTCAAGACAGTTTAGTATTGATCTGTTGAGGGGAAAAACAAAATGTTGTCTCTGCATTGTTGTTTTATCGGTATATAACCATTAACTCGTATATCACATCGAATTAAAGTTTCCTTTGATTTGTTGTCAATATGCAAGTTATATACAACATAAAAATATAAATTTTTTTATAAATGTTCATGTAATAATAAAGTTTTTTTTGACTCTTATTTAATTAACAGAAGAGTAAAATTACCAACAGCAGCACAAGGCTCATCTCGCAACGTAAACAAATAATCATACATACATATTTAATTTATTTTCGTATTTTTATTAAAATCTTTAACGATAAACAATATTAATTGAATTTAAGAATATTTATGATAGATTAATATACATATAAACTAATTATAAATTGTAAACAGCTTCCGCTCTGGTAAAACTACTCAAATCCATGATGTGGAGAGGTAACCATTTTGTTCTAGTACTTCTTGGTATCAGCCACTGGTTTAAGTAGTAGAGCGTAGTAAGTGCGGTGTATCCAACTCATAGAAAATTATATATGCGTTGGTATTGCAAACATTTTGCTCTGAAATCGGTCGCACATTGATGTCGTCATAATTGTAGTAGGTGCCCGATTCGGTCAAGCCGATGGCAGTATAGTGGCCACAGTGCTGTGACGCACCCAGATGTGTTACCATTGCCACCAGCTTGTAGCTTAGCTGTTCGCCACTACTGATCCCTTTGGTCCCAGCGCTCGATTGTTTGTGGGATGCGAATTTTGCTAGATTAAGTCGCGGGTTTATGGTAATCCGTTTATTTAGTTTGGTTCCGGTTGCTGAGAACCTTTTGAGCTGGATACAGAGTACATTAGGAACACGTTCGAGTGAAAACTGTTTTGTCGCAGAAACCTTATTTTTACACGCTTCACACTTGTAGCCCATGCCCTCCAAACTTTCGCGAGCAAAATACCCCTCCATAGCCTCCTCAACCGTATCAGCCTTGCGTATATCAAGCATCAGATCTTGGAAATGCTGAAAAGTTACCGATACATGATTGCACAGCGCACAACGTACAGCGGAACGTAAATAGCCGCCGAGTATTTGATTCAGCGGCGTTGTTTCTTTGCTGTACTGATCGAGTTCCTTAAAATTGCGACAGCGTGTAAGGTATGACTTTTCCATAGCATCGATAAGATATCGCAAAAATTCGTGTGCGTCCTCTTGCCGTCCCATGACCAAATGCTTGCAAATAGCTTTAAGCTTCGAATAGACAAAGGAAGGTCGAATGGCCGATTGACTACTTTGTGATGCTTGCAGTGTCTTGGCCATGGCGCAGATTATACAGCCGGTATTAGCGGAATCGCAATGCTCCATATGCTGTGTGTCGGAAACAAGCCAATTTGCCATGGAGGGTACGTGAAAGAGCGCCTGCAGAGTCGAGTTCAGGAAACAAGTGTTTCCGATGTTCATCATGCCGACGCCGACTTGCCACTTTTGTTGCGAACTCTTCCAGCCGATGCTAACGTTTTCGCGTGCATACAGAACGCATTTCGGTTGTGGCATTTTAATGAGATTCGGGTTGCTTCGCTTAATTTCATTGCCATTGGCATCTGTAATTGAATCAAAGAAATATAATAATAATTATTAGTTTAAATTTTTTCATTTTTAAACGACTCTAATAAGAGTTTAGTCCGTTCTTCAATAAATCAAGAAAAATATTCAAAGATAACTTACCTCGCTTAATAAATTTTGTCCACTTCTTCACCATTTTTAAGAGCTCTTAATAAACGAAGTTGATTAGTTATTAGGACTGAGTATGTTAAAGGATATTTAAAGAATGATCAGAATTCGATTGAACTACTGCTTTTATAAGCCTTACCATGCCTTTTTATATACGCAGGTACCTGTGAAGGCATTTGATCGGTAATTTTCCACTGCTTAATCTGATTCAAAAAAAGGATCCAAACGAAAATCGTTATCTGTTTGCATTTGTAAGTTTTGCAAATGATGATTAGAAACATTACCCGTAATTCTTCAATAGTGGTCTGTGTTTGTGAAATTCTATGGTACGGAAACATAATAATACTAGGTCATAAAATAAAAAAATATAAAAAAGTTAGGTTCATTCTCATACTTTCTGCCAGGGGAAAATTTCCTACTCGAAGCGAATAAATGGTAGTTACCCTGTTGAAAGTGTCTTCACGTACATAAAAAATCACATAATCAATATTTTAGCGAGTTTAAGCAAGATTTTAAATATTTGAGGAAAAATATTATAACTTGATTCAAGACAGTTTAGTATTGATCTGTTGAGGGGAAAAACAAAATGTTGTCTCTGCATTGTTGTTTTATCGGTATTTAACCATAAACTCGTATATCACATCGAATTAAAGTTTCCTTTGATTTGTTGTCAATATGCAAGTTATATACAACATAAAAATATAAATTTTTTTATAAATGTTCATGTAATAATAAAGTTTTTTTTGACTCTTATTTAATTAACAGAAGAGTAAAATTACCAACAACAGCACAAGGCTCATCTCGCAACGTAAACAAATAATCATAGATACATATTTAATTTATTTTCGTATTTTTATTAAAATCTTTAACGATAAACAATATTAATTGAATTTAAGAATATTTAAGATAGATTAATATACATATAAACTAATTATAAATTGTAAACAGCTTCCGCTCTGGTAAAACTACTCGAATCCATGATGTGGAGAGGTAACCATTTTGTTCTAGTACTTCTTGGTATCAGCCACTGGTTTAAGTAGTAGAGCGTAGTAAGTGCGGTGTATCCAACTCATAGAAAATTATATATGCGTTGGTATTGCAAACATTTTGCTCTGAAATCGGTCGCACATTGCTGTCGTCATAATTGTAGTAGGTGCCCGATTCGGTCAAGCCGATGGCAGTATAGTGGCCACAGTGCTGTGACGCACCCAGATGTGTTACCATTGCCACCAGCTTGTAGCTTAGCTGTTCGCCACTACTGATCCCTTTGGTCCCAGCGCTCGATTGTTTGTGGGATGCGAATTTTGCTAGATTAAGTCGCGGGTTTATGGTAATCCGTTTATTTAGTTTGGTTCCGGTTGCTGAGAACCTTTTGAGCTGGATACAGAGTACATTAGGAACACGTTCGAGTGAAAACTGTTTTGTCGCAGAAACCTTATTTTTACACGCTTCACACTTGTAGCCCATGCCCTCCAAACTTTCGCGAGCAAAATACCCCTCCATAGCCTCCTCAACCGTATCAGCCTTGCGTATATCAAGCATCAGATCTTGGAAATGCTGAAAAGTTACCGATACATGATTGCACAGCGCACAACGTACAGCGGAACGTAAATAGCCGCCGAGTATTTGATTCAGCGGCGTTGTTTCTTTGCTATACTGATCGAGTTCCTTAAAATTGCGACAGCGTGTAAGGTATGACTTTTCCATAGCATCGATAAGATATCGCAAAAATTCGTGTGCGTCCTCTTGCCGTCCCATGACCAAATGCTTGCAAATAGCTTTAAGCTTCGAATAGACAAAGGAAGGTCGAATGGCCGATTGACTACTTTGTGATGCTTGCAGTGTTTTGGCCATGGCGCAGATTATACAGCCGGTATTAGCGGAATCGCAATGCTCCATATGCTGTGTGTCGGAAACAAGCCAATTTGCCATGGAGGGTACGTGAAAGAGCGCCTGCAGAGTCGAATTCAGGAAACAAGTGTTTCCGATGTTCATCATGCCGACGCCGACTTGCCACTTTTGTTGCGAACTCTTCCAGCCGATGCTAACGTTTTCGCGTGCATACAGAACGCATTTCGGTTGTGGCATTTTAATGAGATTCGGGTTGCTGCGCTTAATTTCATTGCCATTGGCATCTGTAATTGAATCAAAGAAATATAATAATAATTATTAGTTTAAATTTTTTCATTTTTAAACGACTCTAATAAGAGTTTAGTCCGTTCTTCAATAAATTAAGAAAAATATTCAAAGATAACTTACCTCGCTTAATAAATTTTGTCCACTTCTTCACCATTTTTAAGAGCTTTTAATAAACGAAGTTGATTAGTTATTAGGACTGAGTATGTTAAAGGATATTTAAAGAATGATCAGAATTCGATTGAACTACTGCTTTTATAAGCCTTACCATGCCTTTTTATATACGCAGGTACCTGTGAAGGCATTTGATCGATAATTTTCCACTGCTTAATCTGATTCAAAAAAAGGATCCAAACGAAAATCGTTACCTGTTTGAATTTGTAAGTTTTGCAAACGATAATTAGAAACATTACCCGTAATTCTTCAATAGTGGTCTGTGTTTGTGAAATTCTATGGTACGGAAACATAATAATACTAGGTCATAAAATAAAAAAATATAAAAAAGTTAGGTTCATTCTCATACTTTCTGCCAGGGGAAAATTTCCTACTCGAAGCGAATAAATGGTAGTTACCCTGTTGAAAGTGTCTTCACGTACATAAAAAATCACATAATCAATATGTTATCGAGTTTAAGCAAGATTTTAAATTTTTGAGGAAAAATATTATAACTTGATTCAAGACAGTTTAGTATTGATCTGTTGAGGGGAAAAACAAAATTTTGTCTCTGCATTGTTGTTTTATCGGTATATAACCATAAACTCGTATATCACATCGAATTAAAGTTTCCTTTGATTTGTTGTCAATATGCAAGTTAATATACAACATAAAAATATAAATTTTTTTATAAATGTTCATGTAATAATAAAGTTTTTTTTGACTCTTATTTAATTAACAGAAGAGTAAAATTACCAACAGCAGCACAAGGCTCATCTCGCAACGTAAACAAATAATCATACATACATATTTAATTTATTTTCGTATTTTTATTAAAATCTTTAACGATAAACAATATTAATTGAATTTAAGAATATTTAAGATAGATTAATATACATATAAACTAATTATAAATTGTAAACAGCTTCCGCTCTGGTAAAACTACTCAAATCCATGATGTGAAGAGGTAACCATTTTGTTCTAGTACTTCTTGGTATCAGCCACTGGTTTAAGTAGTAGAGCGTAGTAAGTGCGGTGTATCCAACTCATAGAAAATTATATATGCGTTGGTATTGCAAACATTTTGCTCTGAAATCGGTCGCACATTGCTGTCGTCATAATTGTAGTAGGTGCCCGATTCGGTCAAGCCGATGGCAGTATAGTGGCCACAGTGCTGTGACGCACCCAGATGTGTTACCATTGCCACCAGCTTGTAGCTTAGCTGTTCGCCACTACTGATCCCTTTGGTCCCAGCGCTCGATTGTTTGTGGGATGCGAATTTTGCTAGATTAAGTCGCGGGTTTATGGTAATCCGTTTATTTAGTTTGGTTCCGGTTGCTGAGAACCTTTTGAGCTGGATACAGAGTACATTAGGAACACGTTCGAGTGAAAACTGTTTTGTCGCAGAAACCTTATTTTTACACGCTTCACACTTGTAGCCCTTGCCCTCCAAACTTTCGCGAGCAAAATACCCCTCCATAGCCTCCTCAACCGTCCAGCCTTGCGTATATCAAGCATCAGATCTTGGAAATGCTGAAAAGTTACCGATACATGATTGCACAGCGCACAACGTACAGCGGAACGTAAATAGCCGCCGAGTATTTGATTCAGCGGCGTTGTTTCTTTGCTGTACTGATCGAGTTCCTTAAAATTGCGACAGCGTGTAAGGTATGACTTTTCCATAGCATCGATAAGATATCGCAAAAATTCGTGTGCGTCCTCTTGCCGTCCCATGACCAAATGCTTGCAAATAGCTTTAAGCTTCGAATAGACAAAGGAAGGTCGAATGGCCGATTGACTACTTTGTGATGCTTGCAGTGTCTTGGCCATGGCGCAGATTATACAGCCGGTATTAGCGGAATCGCAATGCTCCATATGCTGTGTGTCGGAAACAAGCCAATTTGCCATGGAGGGTACGTGAAAGAGCGCCTGCAGAGTCGAGTTCAGGAAACAAGTGTTTCCGATGTTCATCATGCCGACGCCGACTTGCCACTTTTGTTGCGAACTCTTCCAGCCGATGCTAACGTTTTCGCGTGCATACAGAACGCATTTCGGTTGTGGCATTTTAATGAGATTCGGGTTGCTTCGCTTAATTTCATTGCCATTGGCATCTGTAATTGAATCAAAGAAATATAATATTAATTATTAGTTTAAATTTTTTCATTTTTAAACGACTCTAATAAGAGTTTAGTCCGTTCTTCAATAAATTAAGAAAAATATTCAAAGATAACTTACCTCGCTTAATAAATTTTGTCCACTTCTTCACCATTTTTAAGAGCTTTTAATAAACGAAGTTGATTAGTTATTAGGACTGAGTATGTTAAAGGATATTTAAAGAATGATCAGAATTCGATTGAACGACTGCTTTTATAAGCCTTACCATGCCTTTTTATATACGCAGGTACCTGTGAAGGCATTTGATCGGAAATTTTCCACTGCTTAATCTGATTCAAAAAAGGATCCAAACGAAAATCGTTACCTGTTTGAATTTGTAAGTTTTGCAAACGATAATTAGAAACATTACCCGTAATTCTTCAATAGTGGTCTGTGTTTGTGAAATTCTATGGTACGGAAACATAATAATACTAGGTCATAAAATAAAAAAATATAAAAAAATTAGGTTCATTCTCATACTTTCTGCCAGGGGAAAATTTCCTACTCGAAGCGAATAAATGGTAGTTACCCTGTTGAAAGTGTCTTCACGTACATAAAAAATCACATAATCAATATGTTATCGAGTTTAAGCAAGATTTTAAATTTTTGAGGAAAAATATTATAACTTGATTCAAGACAGTTTAGTATTGATCTGTTGAGGGGAAAAACAAAATTTTGTCTCTGCATTGTTGTTTTATCGGTATATAACCATAAACTCGTATATCACATCGAATTAAAGTTTCCATTGATTTGTTATCAATATGCAAGTTATATACAACATAAAAATATAAATTTTTTTATAATTGTTCATGTAATAATAAAGTTTTTTTTGACTCTTATTTAATTAACAGAAGAGTAAAATTACCAACAGCAGCACAAGGCTCATCTCGCAACGTAAACAAATAATCATACATACATATTTAATTTATTTTCGTATTTTTATTAAAATCTTTAACGATAAACAATATTAATTGAATTTAAGAATATTTAAGATAGATTAATATACATATAAACTAATTATAAATTATAAACAGCTTCCGCTCTGGTAAAACTACTCAAATCCATGATGTGAAGAGGTAACCATTTTGTTCTAGTACTTCTTGGTATCAGCCACTGGTTTAAGTAGTAGAGCGTAGTAAGTGCGGTGTATCCAACTCATAGAAAATTATATATGCGTTGGTATTGCAAACATTTTGCTCTGAAATCGGTCGCACATTGCTGTCGTCATAATTGTAGTAGGTGCCCGATTCGGTCAAGCCGATGGCAGTATAGTGGCCACAGTGCTGTGACGCACCCAGATGTGTTACCATTGCCACCAGCTTGTAGCTTAGCTGTTCGCCACTACTGATCCCTTTGGTCCCAGCGCTCGATTGTTTGTGGGATGCGAATTTTGCTAGATTAAGTCGCGGGTTTATGGTAATCCGTTTATTTAGTTTGGTTCCGGTTGCTGAGAACCTTTTGAGCTGGATACAGAGTACATTAGGAACACGTTCGAGTGAAAACTGTTTTGTCGCAGAAACCTTATTTTTACACGCTTCACACTTGTAGCCCATGCCCTCCAAACTTTCGCGAGCAAAATACCCCTCCATAGCCTCCTCAACCGTATCAGCCTTGCGTATATCAAGCATCAGATCTTGGAAATGCTGAAAAGTTACCGATACATGATTGCACAGCGCACAACGTACAGCGGAACGTAAATAGCCGCCGAGTATTTGATTCAGCGGCGTTGTTTCTTTGCTGTACTGATCGAGTTCCTTAAAATTGCGACAGCGTGTAAGGTATGACTTTTCCATAGCATCGATAAGATATCGCAAAAATTCGTGTGCGTCCTCTTGCCGTCCCATGACCAAATGCTTGCAAATAGCTTTAAGCTTCGAATAGACAAAGGAAGGTCGAATGGCCGATTGACTACTTTGTGATGCTTGCAGTGTTTTGGCCATGGCGCAGATTATACAGCCGGTATTAGCGGAATCGCAATGCTCCATATGCTGTGTGTCGGAAACAAGCCAATTTGCCATGGAGGGTACGTGAAAGAGCGCCTGCAGAGTCGAGTTCAGGAAACAAGTGTTTCCGATGTTCATCATGCCGACGCCGACTTGCCACTTTTGTTGCGAACTCTTCCAGCCGATGCTAACGTTTTCGCGTGCATACAGAACGCATTTCGGTTGTGGCATTTTAATGAGATTCGGGTTGCTTCGCTTAATTTCATTGCCATTGGCATCTGTAATTGAATCAAAGAAATATAATAATAATTATTAGTTTAAATTTTTTCATTTTTAAACGACTCTAATAAGAGTTTAGTCCGTTCTT
Organism: Suillia variegata; assembly: GCA_949127995.1. NCBI lineage: Eukaryota > Metazoa > Arthropoda > Insecta > Diptera > Heleomyzidae > Suillia > Suillia variegata. The sequence continues at coordinate 16,206,113 of OX421846.1, forward strand.
CAATAAATTAAGAAAAATATTCAAAGATAACTTACCTCGCTTAATAAATTTTGTCCACTTCTTCACCATTTTTAAGAGCTTTTAATAAACGAAGTTGATTAGTTATTAGGACTGAGTATGTTAAAGGATATTTAAAGAATGATCAGAATTCGATTGAACGACTGCTTTTATAAGCCTTACCATGCCTTTTTATATACGCAGGTACCTGTGAAGGCATTTGATCGGAAATTTTCCACTGCTTAATCTGATTCAAAAAAAGGATCCAAACGAAAATCGTTACCTGTTTGAATTTGTAAGTTTTGCAAACGATAATTAGAAACATTACCCGTAATTCTTCAATAGTGGTCTGTGTTTGTGAAATTCTATGGTACGGAAACATAATAATACTAGGTCATAAAATAAAAAAAATATAAAAAAATTAGGTTCATTCTCATACTTTCTGCCAGGGGAAAATTTCCTACTCGAAGCGAATAAATGGTAGTTACCCTGTTGAAAGTGTCTTCACGTACATAAAAAATCACATAATCAATATGTTATCGAGTTTAAGCAAGATTTTAAATTTTTGAGGAAAAATATTATAACTTGATTCAAGACAGTTTAGTATTGATCTGTTGAGGGGAAAAACAAAATTTTGTCTCTGCATTGTTGTTTTATCGGTATATAACCATAAACTCGTATATCACATCGAATTAAAGTTTCCATTGATTTGTTATCAATATGCAAGTTATATACAACATAAAAATATAAATTTTTTTATAATTATTCATGTAATAATAAAGTTTTTTTTGACTCTTATTTAATTAACAGAAGAGTAAAATTACCAACAGCAGCACAAGGCTCATCTCGCAACGTAAACAAATAATCATACATACATATTTAATTTATTTTCGTATTTTTATTAAAATCTTTAACGATAAACAATATTAATTGAATTTAAGAATATTTAAGATAGATTAATATACATATAAACTAATTATAAATTGTAAACAGCTTCCGCTCTGGTAAAACTACTCAAATCCATGATGTGAAGAGGTAACCATTTTGTTCTAGTACTTCTTGGTATCAGCCACTGGTTTAAGTAGTAGAGCGTAGTAAGTGCGGTGTATCCAACTCATAGAAAATTATATATGCGTTGGTATTGCAAACATTTTGCTCTGAAATCGGTCGCACATTGCTGTCGTCATAATTGTAGTAGGTGCCCGATTCGGTCAAGCCGATGGCAGTATAGTGGCCACAGTGCTGTGACGCACCCAGATGTGTTACCATTGCCACCAGCTTGTAGCTTAGCTGTTCGCCACTACTGATCCCTTTGGTCCCAGCGCTCGATTGTTTGTGGGATGCGAATTTTGCTAGATTAAGTCGCGGGTTTATGGTAATCCGTTTATTTAGTTTGGTTCCGGTTGCTGAGAACCTTTTGAGCTGGATACAGAGTACATTAGGAACACGTTCGAGTGAAAACTGTTTTGTCGCAGAAACCTTATTTTTACACGCTTCACACTTGTAGCCCATGCCCTCCAAACTTTCGCGAGCAAAATACCCCTCCATAGCCTCCTCAACCGTATCAGCCTTGCGTATATCAAGCATCAGATCTTGGAAATGCTGAAAAGTTACCGATACATGATTGCACAGCGCACAACGTACAGCGGAACGTAAATAGCCGCCGAGTATTTGATTAAGCGGCGTTGTTTCTTTGCTGTACTGATCGAGTTCCTTAAAATTGCGACAGCGTGTAAGGTATGACTTTTCCATAGCATCGATAAGATATCGCAAAAATTCGTGTGCGTCCTCTTGCCGTCCCATGACCAAATGCTTGCAAATAGCTTTAAGCTTCGAATAGACAAAGGAAGGTCGAATGGCCGATTGACTACTTTGTGATGCTTGCAGTGTCTTGGCCATGGCGCAGATTATACAGCCGGTATTAGCGGAATCGCAATGCTCCATATGCTGTGTGTCGGAAACAAGCCAATTTGCCATGGAGGGTACGTGAAAGAGCGCCTGCAGAGTCGAGTTCAGGAAACAAGTGTTTCCGATGTTCATCATGCCGACGCCGACTTGCCACTTTTGTTGCGAACTCTTCCAGCCGATGCTAACGTTTTCGCGTGCATACAGAACGCATTTCGGTTGTGGCATTTTAATGAGATTCGGGTTGCTTCGCTTAATTTCATTGCCATTGGCATCTGTAATTGAATCAAAGAAATATAATAATAATTATTAGTTTAAATTTTTTCATTTTTAAACGACTCTAATAAGAGTTTAGTCCGTTCTTCAATAAATTAAGAAAAATATTCAAAGATAACTTACCTCGCTTAATAAATTTTGTCCACTTCTTCACCATTTTTAAGAGCTTTTAATAAACGAAGTTGATTAGTTATTAGGACTGAGTATGTTAAAGGATATTTAAAGAATGATCAGAATTCGATTGAACTACTGCTTTTATAAGCCTTACCATGCCTTTTTATATACGCAGGTACCTGTGAAGGCATTTGGTCGAAAATTTTCCACTGCTTAATCTGATTCAAAAAAAGGATCCAAACGAAAATCGTTACCTGTTTGAATTTGTAAGTTTTGCAAACGATAATTAGAAACATTACCCGTAATTCTTCAATAGTGGTCTGTGTTTGTGAAATTCTATGGTACGGAAACATAATAACACTAGGTCATAAAATAAAAAAATATAAAAAAGTTAGGTTCATTCTCATACTTTCTGCCAGGGGAAAATTTCCTACTCGAAGCGAATAAATGGTAGTTACCCTGTTGAAAGTGTCTTCACGTACATAAAAAATCACATAATCAATATGTTATCGAGTTTAAGCAAGATTTTAAATTTTTGAGGAAAAATATTATAACTTGATTCAAGACAGTTTAGTATTGATCTGTTGAGGGGAAAAACAAAATTTTGTCTCTGCATTGTTGTTTTATCGGTATATAACCATAAACTCGTATATCACATCGAATTAAAGTTTCCTTTGATTTGTTGTCAATATGCAAGTTATATACAACATAAAAATATAAATTTTTTTTTAATTGTTCATGTAATAATAAAGTTTTTTTTGACTCTTATTTAATTAACAGAAGAGTAAAATTACCAACAGCAGCACAAGGCTCATCTCGCAACGTAAACAAATAATCATACATACATATTTAATTTATTTTCGTATTTTTATTAAAATCTTTAACGATAAACAATATTAATTGAATTTAAGAATATTTAAGATAGATTAATATACATATAAACTAATTATAAATTGTAAACAGCTTCCGCTCTGGTAAAACTACTCAAATCCATGATGTGAAGAGGTAACCATTTTGTTCTAGTACTTCTTGGTATCAGCCACTGGTTTAAGTAGTAGAGCGTAGTAAGTGCGGTGTATCCAACTCATAAAAAATTATATATGCGTTGGTATTGCAAACATTTTGCTCTGAAATCGGTCGCACATTGCTGTCGTCATAATTGTAGTAGGTGCCCGATTCGGTCAAGCCGATGGCAGTATAGTGGCCACAGTGCTGTGACGCACCCAGATGTGTGACCATTGCCACCAGCTTGTAGCTTAGCTGTTCGCCACTACTGATCCCTTTGGTCCCAGCGCTCGATTGTTTGTGGGATGCGAATTTTGCTAGATTAAGTCGCAGGTTTATGTTAATCCGTTTATTTAGTTTGGTTCCGGTTGCTGAGAACCTTTTGAGCTGGATACAGAGTACATTAGGAACACGTTCGAGTGAAAACTGTTTTGTCGCAGAAACCTTATTTTTACACGCTTCACACTTGTAGCCCATGCCCTCCAAACTTTCGCGAGCAAAATACCCCTCCATAGCCTCCTCAACCGTATCAGCCTTGCGTAAATCAAGCATCAGATCTTGGAAATGCTGAAAAGTTACCGATACATGATTGCACAGCGCACAACGTACAGCGGAACGTAAATAGCCGCCGAGTATTTGATTCAGCGGCGTTGTTTCTTTGCTGTACTGATCGAGTTCCTTAAAATTGCGACAGCGTGTAAGGTATGACTTTTCCATAGCATCGATAAGATATCGCAAAAATTCGTGTGCGTCCTCTTGCCGTCCCATGACCAAATGCTTGCAAATAGCTTTAAGCTTCGAATAGACAAAGGAAGGTCGAATGGCCGATTGACTACTTTGTGATGCTTGCAGTGTCTTGGCCATGGCGCAGATTATACAGCCGGTATTAGCGGAATCGCAATGCTCCATATGCTGTGTGTCGGAAACAAGCCAATTTGCCATGGAGGGTACGTGAAAGAGCGCCTGCAGAGTCGAGTTCAGGAAACAAGTGTTTCCGATGTTCATCATGCCGACGCCGACTTGCCACTTTTGTTGCGAACTCTTCCAGCCGATGCTAACGTTTTCGCGTGCATGTAGAACGCATTTCGGTTGTGGCATTTTAATGAGATTCGGGTTGCTTCGCTTAATTTCATTACCATTGGCATCTGTAATTGAATCAAAGAAATATAATAATAATTATTAGTTTAAATTTTTTCATTTTTAAACGACTCTAATAAGAGTTTAGTCCGTTCTTCAATAAATTAAGAAAAATATTCAAAGATAACTTACCTCGCTTAATAAATTTTGTCCACTTCTTCGCCATTTTTAAGAGCTCTTAATAAACGAAGTTGATTAGTTATTAGGACTGAGTATGTTAAAGGATATTTAAAGAATGATCAGAATTCGATTGAACTACTGCTTTTATAAGCCTTACCATGCCTTTTTATATACGCAGGTACCTGTGAAGGCATTTGATCGGAAATTTTCCACTGCTTAATCTGATTCAAAAAAAGGATCCAAACGAAAATCGTTACCTGTTTGAATTTGTAAGTTTTGCAAACGATAATTAGAAACATTACCCGTAATTCTTCAATAGTGGTCTGTGTTTGTGAAATTCTATGGTACGGAAACATAATAACACTAGGTCATAAAATAAAAAAATATAAAAAAGTTAGGTTCATTCTCATACTTTCTGCCAGGGGAAAATTTCCTACTCGAAGCGAATAAATGGTAGTTACCCTGTTGAAAGTGTCTTCACGTACATAAAAAATCACATAATCAATATGCTATCGAGTTTAAGCAAGATTTTAAATTTTTGAGGAAAAATATTATAACTTGATTCAAGACAGTTTAGTATTGATCTGTTGAGGGGAAAAACAAAATTTTGTCTCTGCATTGTTGTTTTATCGGTATATAACCATAAACTCGTATATCACATCGAATTAAAGTTTCCTTTGATTTGTTGTCAATATGCAAGTTATATACAACATAAAAATATAAATTTTTTTATAATTGTTCATGTAATAATAAAGTTTTTTTTGACTCTTATTTAATTAACAGAAGAGTAAAATTACCAACAGCAGCACAAGGGTCATCTCGCAACGTAAACAAATAATCATACATACATATTTAATTTATTTTCGTATTTTTATTAAAATCTTTAACGATAAACAATATTAATTGAATTTAAGAATATTTAAGATAGATTAATATACATATAAACTAATTATAAATTATAAACAGCTTCCGCTCTGGTAAAACTACTCAAATCCATGATGTGAAGAGGTAACCATTTTGTTCTAGTACTTCTTGGTATCAGCCACTGGTTTAAGTAGTAGAGCGTAGTAAGTGCGGTGTATCCAACTCATAGAAAATTATATATGCGTTGGTATTGCAAACATTTTGCTCTGAAATCGGTCGCACATTGCTGTCGTCATAATTGTAGTAGGTGCCCGATTCGGTCAAGCCGATGGCAGTATAGTGGCCACAGTGCTGTGACGCACCCAGATGTGTTACCATTGCCACCAGCTTGTAGCTTAGCTGTTCGCCACTACTGATCCCTTTGGTCCCAGCGCTCGATTGTTTGTGGGATGCGAATTTTGCTAGATTAAGTCGCGGGTTTATGGTAATCCGTTTATTTAGTTTGGTTCCGGTTGCTGAGAACCTTTTGAGCTGGATACAGAGTACATTAGGAACACGTTCGAGTGAAAACTGTTTTGTCGCAGAAACCTTATTTTTACACGCTTCACACTTGTAGCCCATGCCCTCCAAACTTTCGCGAGCAAAATACCCCTCCATAGCCTCCTCAACCGTATCAGCCTTGCGTATATCAAGCATCAGATCTTGGAAATGCTGAAAAGTTACCGATACATGATTGCACAGCGCACAACGTACAGCGGAACGTAAATATCCGCCGAGTATTTGATTCAGCGGCGTTGTTTCTTTGCTGTACTGATCGAGTTCCTTAAAATTGCGACAGCGTGTAAGGTATGACTTTTCCATAGCATCGATAAGATATCGCAAAAATTCGTGTGCGTCCTCTTGCCGTCCCATGACCAAATGCTTGCAAATAGCTTTAAGCTTCGAATAGACAAAGGAAGGTCGAATGGCCGATTGACTACTTTGTGATGCTTGCAGTGTCTTGGCCATGGCGCAGATTATACAGCTGGTATTAGCGGAATCGCAATGCTCCATATGCTGTGTGTCGGAAACAAGCCAATTTGCCATGGAGGGTACGTGAAAGAGCGCCTGCAGAGTCGAGTTCAGGAAACAAGTGTTTCCGATGTTCATCATGCCGACGCCGACTTGCCACTTTTGTTGCGAACTCTTCCAGCCGATGCTAACGTTTTCGCGTGCATACAGAACGCATTTCGGTTGTGGCATTTTAATGAGATTCGGGTTGCTTCGCTTAATTTCATTGCCATTGGCATCTGTAATTGAATCAAAGAAATATAATAATAATTATTAGTTTAAATTTTTTCATTTTTAAACGACTCTAATAAGAGTTTAGTCCGTTCTTCAATAAATTAAGAAAAATATTCAAAGAAAACTTACCTCGCTTAATAAATTTTGTCCACTTCTTCACCATTTTTAAGAGCTTTTAATAAACGAAGTTGATTAGTTATTAGGACTGAGTATGTTAAAGGATATTTAAAGAATGATCAGAATTCGATTGAACTACTGCTTTTATAAGCCTTACCATGCCTTTTTATATACGCAGGTACCTGTGAAGGCATTTGATCGGAAATTTTCCACTGCTTAATCTGATTCAAAAAAAGGATCCAAACGAAAATCGTTACCTGTTTGAATTTGTAAGTTTTGCAAACGATAATTAGAAACATTACCCGTAATTCTTCAATAGTGGTCTGTGTTTGTGAAATTCTATGGTACGGAAACATAATAATACTAGGTCATAAAATAAAAAAATATAAAAAATTAGGTTCATTCTCATACTTTCTGCCAGGGGAAAATTTCCTACTCGAAGCGAATAAATGGTAGTTACCCTGTTGAAAGTGTCTTCACGTACATAAAAAATCACATAATCAATATGTTATCGAGTTTAAGCAAGATTTTAAATTTTTGAGGAAAAATATTATAACTTGATTCAAGACAGTTTAGTATTGATCTGTTGAGGGGAAAAACAAAATTTTGTCTCTGCATTGTTGTTTTATCGGTATATAACCATAAACTCGTATATCACATCGAATTAAAGTTTCCTTTGATTTGTTGTCAATATGCAAGTTAATATACAACATAAAAATATAAATTTTTTTTTAATTGTTCATGTAATAATAAAGTTTTTTTTGACTCTTATTTAATTAACAGAAGAGTAAAATTACCAACAGCAGCACAAGGCTCATCTCGCAACGTAAACAAATAATCATACATACATATTTAATTTATTTTCGTATTTTTATTAAAATCTTTAACGATAAACAATATTAATTGAATTTAAGAATATTTAAGATAGATTAATATACATATAAACTAATTATAAATTGTAAACAGCTTCCGCTCTGGTAAAACTACTCAAATCCATGATGTGAAGAGGTAACCATTTTGTTCTAGTACTTCTTGGTATCAGCCACTGGTTTAAGTAGTAGAGCGTAGTAAGTGCGGTGTATCCAACTCATAAAAAATTATATATGCGTTGGTATTGCAAACATTTTGCTCTGAAATCGGTCGCACATTGCTGTCGTCATAATTGTAGTAGGTGCCCGATTCGGTCAAGCCGATGGCAGTATAGTGGCCACAGTGCTGTGACGCACCCAGATGTGTGACCATTGCCACCAGCTTGTAGCTTAGCTGTTCGCCACTACTGATCCCTTTGGTCCCAGCGCTCGATTGTTTGTGGGATGCGAATTTTGCTAGATTAAGTCGCAGGTTTATGTTAATCCGTTTATTTAGTTTGGTTCCGGTTGCTGAGAACCTTTTGAGCTGGATACAGAGTACATTAGGAACACGTTCGAGTGAAAACTGTTTTGTCGCAGAAACCTTATTTTTACACGCTTCACACTTGTAGCCCATGCCCTCCAAACTTTCGCGAGCAAAATACCCCTCCATAGCCTCCTCAACCGTATCAGCCTTGCGTAAATCAAGCATCAGATCTTGGAAATGCTGAAAAGTTACCGATACATGATTGCACAGCGCACAACGTACAGCGGAACGTAAATAGCCGCCGAGTATTTGATTCAGCGGCGTTGTTTCTTTGCTGTACTGATCGAGTTCCTTAAAATTGCGACAGCGTGTAAGGTATGACTTTTCAATAGCATCGATAAGATATCGCAAAAATTCGTGTGCGTCCTCTTGCCGTCCCATGACCAAATGCTTGCAAATAGCTTTAAGCTTCGAATAGACAAAGGAAGGTCGAATGGCCGATTGACTACTTTGTGATGCTTGCAGTGTCTTGGCCATGGCGCAGATTATACAGCCGGTATTAGCGGAATCGCAATGCTCCATATGCTGTGTGTCGGAAACAAGCCAATTTGCCATGGAGGGTACGTGAAAGAGCGCCTGCAGAGTCGAGTTCAGGAAACAAGTGTTTCCGATGTTCATCATGCCGACGCCGACTTGCCACTTTTGTTGCGAACTCTTCCAGCCGATGCTAACGTTTTCGCGTGCATACAGAACGCATTTCGGTTGTGGCATTTTAATGAGATTCGGGTTGCTTCGCTTAATTTCATTACCATTGGCATCTGTAATTGAATCAAAGAAATATAATAATAATTATTAGTTTAAATTTTTTCATTTTTAAACGACTCTAATAAGAGTTTAGTCCGTTCTTCAATAAATTAAGAAAAATATTCAAAGATAACTTACCTCGCTTAATAAATTTTGTCCACTTCTTCGCCATTTTTAAGAGCTCTTAATAAACGAAGTTGATTAGTTATTAGGACTGAGTATGTTAAAGGATATTTAAAGAATGATCAGAATTCGATTGAACTACTGCTTTTATAAGCCTTACCATGCCTTTTTATATACGCAGGTACCTGTGAAGGCATTTGATCGGAAATTTTCCACTGCTTAATCTGATTCAAAAAAAGGATCCAAACGAAAATCGTTACCTGTTTGAATTTGTAAGTTTTGCAAACGATAATTAGAAACATTACCCGTAATTCTTCAATAGTGGTCTGTGTTTGTGAAATTCTATGGTACGGAAACATAATAATACTAGGTCATAAAATAAAAAAATATAAAAAAGTTAGGTTCATTCTCATACTTTCTGCCAGGGGAAAATTTCCTACTCGAAGCGAATAAATGGTAGTTACCCTGTTGAAAGTGTCTTCACGTACATAAAAAATCACATAATCTATATTTTAGCGAGTTTAAGCAAGATTTTAAATTTTTGAGGAAAAATATTATAACTTGATTCAAGACAGTTTAGTATTGATCTGTTGAGGGGAAAAACAAAATTTTGTCTCTGCATTGTTGTTTTATCGGTATATAACCATAAACTCGTATATCACATCGAATTAAAGTTTCCATTGATTTGTTATCAATATGCAAGTTATATACAACATAAAAATATAAATTTTTTTATAATTGTTCATGTAATAATAAAGTTTTTTTTGACTCTTATTTAATTAACAGAAGAGTAAAATTACCAACAGCAGCACAAGGCTCATCGCGCAATGTAAACAAATAATCATACATACAAATTTAATTTATTTTCGTATTTTTATTAAAATCTTTAACGATAAACAATATTAATTGAATTTAAGAATATTTAAGATAGATTAATATACATATAAACTAATTATAAATTGTAAACAGCTTCCGCTCTGGTAAAACTACTCAAATCCATGATGTGAAGAGGTAACCATTTTGTTCTAGTACTTCTTGGTATCAGCCACTGGTTTAAGTAGTAGAGCGTAGTAAGTGCGGTGTGTCCAACTCATAGAAAATTATATATGCGTTGGTATTGCAAACATTTTGCTCTGAAATCGGTCGCACATTGCTGTCGTCATAATTGTAGTAGGTGCCCGATTCGGTCAAGCCGATGGCAGTATAGTAGCCACAGTGCTGTGACGCACCCAGATGTGTTACCATTGCCACCAGCTTGTAGCTTAGCTGTTCGCCACTACTGATCCCTATGGTCCCAGCGCTCGATTGTTTGTGGGATGCGAATTTTGCTAGATTAAGTCGCGGGTTTATGGTAATCCGTTTATTTAGTTTGGTTCCGGTTGCTGAGAACCTTTTGAGCTGGATACAGAGTACATTAGGAACACGTTCGAGTGAAAACTGTTTTGTCGCAGAAACCTTATTTTTACACGCTTCACACTTGTAGCCCATGCCCTCCAAACTTTCGCGAGCAAAATACCCCTCCATAGCCTCCTCAACCGTATCAGCCTTGCGTATATCAAGCATCAGATCTTGGAAATGCTGAAAAGTTACCGATACATGATTGCACAGCGCACAACGTACAGCGGAACGTAAATAGCCGCCGAGTATTTGATTCAGCGGCGTTGTTTCTTTGCTGTACTGATCGAGTTCCTTAAAATTGCGACAGCGTGTAAGGTATGACTTTTCCATAGCATCGATAAGATATCGCAAAAATTCGTGTGCGTCCTCTTGCCGTCCCATGACCAAATGCTTGCAAATAGCTTTAAGCTTCGAATAGACAAAGGAAGGTCGAATGGCCGATTGACTACTTTGTGATGCTTGCAGTGTTTTGGCCATGGCGCAGATTATACAGCCGGTATTAGCGGAATCGCAATGCTCCATATGCTGTGTGTCGGAAACAAGCCAATTTGCCATGGAGGGTACGTGAAAGAGCGCCTGCAGAGTCGAGTTCAGGAAACAAGTGTTTCCGATGTTCATCATGCCGACGCCGACTTGCCACTTTTGTTGCGAACTCTTCCAGCCGATGCTAACGTTTTCGCGTGCATACAGAACGCATTTCGGTTGTGGCATTTTAATGAGATTCGGGTTGCTTCGCTTAATTTCATTGCCATTGGCATCTGTAATTGAATCAAAGAAATATAATAATAATTATTAGTTTAAATTTTTTCATTTTTAAACGACTCTAAAAAGAGTTTCGTCCGTTCTTCAATAAATAAAGAAAAATATTCAACGATAACTTACCTCGCTTAATAAATTTTGTCCACTTCTTCACCATTTTTAAGAGCTTTTAATAAACGAAGTTGATTAGTTATTAGGACTGAGTATGTTAAAGGATATTTAAAGAATGATCAGAATTCGATTGAACTACTGCTTTTATAAGCCTTACCATGCCTTTTTATATACGCAGGTACCTGTGAAGGCATTTGATCGGAAATTTTCCACTGCTTAATCTGATTCAAAAAAAGGATCCAAACGAAAATCGTTACCTGTTTGAATTTGTAAGTTTTGCAAACGATGATTAGAAACATTACCCGTAATTCTTCAATAGTGGTCTGTGTTTGTGAAATTCTATGGTACGGAAACATAATAATACTAGGTCATAAAATAAAAAAATATAAAAAAGTTAGGTTCATTCTCATACTTTCTGCCAGGGGAAAATTTCCTACTCGAAGCGAATAAATGGTAGTTACCCTGTTGAAAGTGTCTTCACGTACATAAAAAATCACATAATCAATATGTTAGCGAGTTTAAGCAAGATTTTAAATTTTTGAGGAAAAATATTATAACTTGATTCAAGACAGTTTAGTATTGATCTGTTGAGGGGAAAAACAATATTTTGTCTCTGCATTGTTGTTTTATCGGTATATAACCATAAACTCGTATATCACATCGAATTAAAGTTTCCTTTGATTTGTTGTCAATATGCAAGTTATATACAACATAAAAATATAAATTTTTTTTAAATGTTCATGTAATAATAAAGTTTTTTTTGACTCTTATTTAATTAACAGAAGAGTAAAATTACCAACAGCAGCACAAGGCTCATCTCGCAACGTAAACAAATAATCATACATACATATTTAATTTTTTTTCGTATTTTTATTAAAATCTTTAACGATAAACAATATTAATTGAATTTAAGAATATTTAAGATAGATTAATATACATATAAACTAATTATAAATTGTAAACAGCTTCCGCTCTGGTAAAACTACTCAAATCCATGATGTGAAGAGGTAACCATTTTGTTCTAGTACTTCTTGGTATCAGCCACTGGTTTAAGTAGTAGAGCGTAGTAAGTGCGGTGTATCCAACTCATAGAAAATTATATATGCGTTGGTATTGCAAACATTTTGCTCTGAAATCGGTCGCACATTGCTGTCGTCATAATTGTAGTAGGTGCCCGATTCGGTCAAGCCGATGGCAGTATAGTGGCCACAGTGCTGAGACGCACCCAGATGTGTTACCATTGCCACCAGCTTGTAGCTTAGCTGTTCGCCACTACTGATCCCTTTGGTCCCAGCGCTCGATTGTTTGTGGGATGCGAATTTTGCTAGATTAAGTCGCGGGTTTATGGTAATCCGTTTATTTAGTTTGGTTCCGGTTGCTGAGAACCTTTTGAGCTGGATACAGAGTACATTAGGAACACGTTCGAGTGAAAACTGTTTTGTCGCAGAAACCTTATTTTTACACGCTTCACACTTGTAGCCCATGCCCTCCAAACTTTCGCGAGCAAAATACCCCTCCATAGCCTCCTCAACCGTATCAGCCTTGCGTATATCAAGCATCAGATCTTGGAAATGCTGAAAAGTTACCGATACATGATTGCACAGCGCACAACGTACAGCGGAACGTAAATAGCCGCCGAGTATTTGATTCAGCGGCGTTGTTTCTTTGCTGTACTGATCGAGTTCCTTAAAATTGCGACAGCGTGTAAGGTATGACTTTTCAATAGCATCGATAAGATATCGCAAAAATTCGTGTGCGTCCTCTTGCCGTCCCATGACCAAATGCTTGCAAATAGCTTTAAGCTTCGAATAGACAAAGGAAGGTCGAATGGCCGATTGACTACTTTGTGATGCTTGCAGTGTCTTGGCCATGGCGCAGATTATACAGCCGGTATTAGCGGAATCGCAATGCTCCATATGCTGTGTGTCGGAAACAAGCCAATTTGCCATGGAGGGTACGTGAAAGAGCGCCTGCAGAGTCGAGTTCAGGAAACAAGTGTTTCCGATGTTCATCATGCCGACGCCGACTTGCCACTTTTGTTGCGAACTCTTCCAGCCGATGCTAACGTTTTCGCGTGCATACAGAACGCATTTCGGTTGTGGCATTTTAATGAGATTCGGGTTGCTTCGCTTAATTTCATTGCCATTGGCATCTGTAATTGAATCAAAGAAATATAATAATAATTATAAGTTTAAATTTTTTCATTTTTAAACGACTCTAATAAGAGTTTAGTCCGTTCTTCAATAAATCAAGAAAATTATTCAAAGATAACTTACCTCGCTTAATAAATTTTGTCCACTTCTTCACCATTTTTAAGACCTCTTAATAAACGAAGTTGATTAGTTATTAGGACTGAGTATGTTAAAGGATATTTAAAGAATGATCAGAATTCGATTGAACTACTGCTTTTATAAGCCTTACCATGCCTTTTTATATACGCAGGTACCTGTGAAGGCATTTGATCGGTAATTTTCCACTGCTTAATCTGATTCAAAAAAAGGATCCAAACGAAAATCGTTACCTGTTTGTATTTGTAAGTTTTGAAAACGATGATTGGAAACATTACCCGTAATTCTTCAATAGTGGTCTGTGTTTGTGAAATTCTATGGTACGGAAACATAATAATACTAGGTCATAAAATAAAAAAATATAAAAAAGTTAGGTTCATTCTCATACTTTCTGCCAGGGGAAAATTTCCTACTCGAAGCGAATAAATGGTAGTTACCCTGTTGAAAGTGTCTTCACGTACATAAAAAATCACATAATCAATATTTTAGCGAGTTTAAGCAAGATTTTATATTTTTGAGGAAAAATAACTTGATCCAAGACAGTTTAGTATTGATCTGTTGAGGGGAAAAACAAAATGTTGTCTCTGCATTGTTGTTTTATCGGTATATAACCATAAACTCGTATATCACATTGAATTAAAGTTTCCTTTGATTTGTTGTCAATATGCAAGTTATATACAACATAAAAATATAAATTTTTTTATAAATGTTCATGTAATAATAAAGTTTTTTTTGACTCTTATTTAATTAACAGAAGAGTAAAATTACCAACAGCAGCACAAGGCTCATCTCGCAACGTAAACAAATAATCATACATACATATTTAATTTATTTTCGTATTTTTATTAAAATCTTTAACGATAAACAATATTAATTGAATTTAAGAATATTTAAGATAGATTAATATACATATAAACTAATTATAAATTGTAAACAGCTTCCGCTCTGGTAAAACTACTCAAATCCATGATGTGGAGAGGTAACCATTTTGTTCTAGTACTTCTTGGTATCAGCCACTGGTTTAAGTAGTAGAGCGTAGTAAGTGCGGTGTATCCAACTCATAGAAAATTATATATGCGTTGGTATTGCAAACATTTTGCTCTGAAATCGGTCGCACATTGCTGTCGTCATAATTGTAGTAGGTGCCCGATTCGGTCAAACCGATGGCAGTATAGTGGCCACAGTGCTGTGACGCACCCAGATGTGTTACCATTGCCACCAGCTTGTAGCTTAGATGTTCGCCACTACTGATCCCTTTGGTCCCAGCGCTCGATTGTTTGTGGGATGCGAATTTTGCTAGATTAAGTCGCGGGTTTATGGTAATCCGTTTATTTAGTTTGGTTCCGGTTGCTGAGAACCTTTTGAGCTGGATACAGAGTACATTAGGAACACGTTCGAGTGAAAACTGTTTTGTCGCAGAAACCTTATTTTTACACGCTTCACACTTGTAGCCCATGCCCTCCAAACTTTCGCGAGCAAAATACCCCTCCATAGCCTCCTCAACCGTATCAGCCTTGCGTATATCAAGCATCAGATCTTGGAAATGCTGAAAAGTTACCGATACATGATTGCACAGCGCACAACGTACAGCGGAACGTAAATAGCCGCCGAGTATTTGATTCAGCGGCGTTGTTTCTTTGCTGTACTGATCGAGTTCCTTAAAATTGCGACAGCGTGTAAGGTATGACTTTTCCATAGCATCGATAAGATATCGCAAAAATTCGTGTGCGTCCTCTTGCCGTCCCATGACCAAATGCTTGCAAATAGCTTTAAGCTTCGAATAGACAAAGGAAGGTCGAATGGCCGATTGACTACTTTGTGATGCTTGCAGTGTCTTGGCCATGGCGCAGATTATACAGCCGGTATTAGCGGAATCGCAATGCTCCATATGCTGTGTGTCGGAAACAAGCCAATTTGCCATGGAGGGTACGTGAAAGAGCGCCTGCAGAGTCGAGTTCAGGAAACAAGTGTTTCCGATGTTCATCATGCCGACGCCGACTTGCCACTTTTGTTGCGAACTCTTCCAGCCGATGCTAACGTTTTCGCGTGCATACAGAACGCATTTCGGTTGTGGCATTTTAATGAGATTCTGGTTGCTTCGCTTAATTTCATTGCCATTGGCATCTGTAATTGAATCAAAGAAATATAATAATAATTATTAGTTTAAATTTTTTCATTTTTAAACGACTCTAATAAGAGTTTAGTCCGTTCTTCAATAAATCAAGAAAAATATTCAAAGATAACTTACCTCGCTTAATAAATTTTGTCCACTTCTTCACCATTTTTAAGATCTCTTAATAAACGAAGTTGATTAGTTATTAGGACTGAGTATGTTAAAGGATATTTAAAGAATGATCAGAATTCGATTGAACTACTGCTTTTATAAGCCTTACCATGCCTTTTTATATACGCAGGTACCTGTGAAGGCATTTGATCGGTAATTTTCCACTGCTTAATCTGATTCAAAAAAAGGATCCAAACGAAAATCGTTACCTGTTTGTATTTGTAAGTTTTGCAAACGATGATTAGAAACATTACCCGTAATTCTTCAATAGTGGTCTGTGTTTGTGAAATTCTATGGTACGGAAACATAATAATACTAGGTCATAAAATAAAAAAATATAAAAAAGTTAGGTTCATTCTCATACTTTCTGCCAGGGGAAAATTTCCTACTCGAAGCGAATAAATGGTAGTTACCCTGTTGAAAGTGTCTTCACGTACATAAAAAATCACATAATCAATATTTTAGCGAGTTTAAGCAAGATTTTAAATTTTTGAGGAAAAATATTATAACTTGATTCAAGACAGTTTAGTATTGATCTGTTGAGGGGAAAAACAGAATGTTGTCTCTGCATTGTTGTTTTATCGGTATATAACCATAAACTCGTATATCACATCGAATTAAAGTTTCCTTTGATTTGTTGTCAATATTCAAGTTATATACAACATAAAAATATAAATTTTTTTTATAAATGTTCATGTAATAATAAAGTTTTTTTTGACTCTTATTTAATTAACAGAAGAGTAAAATTACCAACAGCAGCACAAGGGTCATCTCGCAACGTAAACAAATAATCATACATACATATTTAATTTATTTTCGTATTTTTATTAAAATCTTTAACGATAAACAATATTAATTGAATTTAAGAATATTTAAGATAGATTAATATACATATAAACTAATTATAAATTGTAAACAGCTTCCGCTCTGGTAAAACTACTCAAATCCATGATGTGGAGAGGTAACCATTTTGTTCTAGTACTTCTTGGTATCAGCCACTGGTTTAAGTAGTAGAGCGTAGTAAGTGCGGTGTATCCAACTCATAGAAAATTATATATGCATTGGTATTGCAAACATTTTGCTCTGAAATCGGTCGCACATTGCTGTCGTCATAATTGTAGTAGGTGCCCGATTCGGTCAAACCGATGGCAGTATAGTGGCCACAGTGCTGTGACGCACCCAGATGTGTTACCATTGCCACCAGCTTGTAGCTTAGATGTTCGCCACTACTGATCCCTTTGGTCCCAGCGCTCGATTGTTTGTGGGATGCGAATTTTGCTAGATTAAGTCGCGGGTTTATGGTAATCCGTTTATTTAGTTTGGTTCCGGTTGCTGAGAACCTTTTGAGCTGGATACAGAGTACATTAGGAACACGTTCGAGTGAAAACTGTTTTGTCGCAGAAACCTTATTTTTACACGCTTCACACTTGTAGCCCATGCCCTCCAAACTTTCGCGAGCAAAATACCCCTCCATAGCCTCCTCAACCGTATCAGCCTTGCGTATATCAAGCATCAGATCTTGGAAATGCTGAAAAGTTACCGATACATGATTGCACAGCGCACAACGTACAGCGGAACGTAAATAGCCGCCGAGTATTTGATTCAGCGGCGTTGTTTCTTTGCTGTACTGATCGAGTTCCTTAAAATTGCGACAACGTGTAAGGTATGACTTTTCCATAGCATCGATAAGATATCGCAAAAATTCGTGTGCGTCCTCTTGCCGTCCCATGACCAAATGCTTGCAAATAGCTTTAAGCTTCGAATAGACAAAGGAAGGTCGAATGGCCGATTGACTACTTTGTGATGCTTGCAGTGTCTTGGCCATGGCGCAGATTATACAGCCGGTATTAGCGGAATCGCAATGCTCCATATGCTGTGTGTCGGAAACAAGCCAATTTGCCATGGAGGGTACGTGATAGAGCGCCTGCAGAGTCGAGTTCAGGAAACAAGTGTTTCCGATGTTCATCATGCCGACGCCGACTTGCCACTTTTGTTGCGAACTCTTCCAGCCGATGCTAACGTTTTCGCGTGCATACAGAACGCATTTCGGTTGTGGCATTTTAATGAGATTCGGGTTGCTTCGCTTAATTTCATTGCCATTGGCATCTGTAATTGAATCAAAGAAATATAATAATAATTATTAGTTTAAATTTTTTCATTTTTAAACGACTCTAATAAGAGTTTAGTCCGTTCTTCAATAAATCAAGAAAAATATTCAAAGATAACTTACCTCGCTTAATAAATTTTGTCCACTTCTTCACCATTTTTAAGAGCTCTTAATAAACGAAGTTGATTAGTTATTAGGACTGAGTATGTTAAAGGATATTTAAAGAATGATCAGAATTCGATTGAACTACTGCTTTTATAAGCCTTACCATGCCTTTTTATATACGCAGGTACCTGTGAAGGCATTTGATCGGTAATTTTCCACTGCTTAATCTGATTCAAAAAAAGGATCCAAACGAAAATCGTTACCTGTTTGTATTTGTAAGTTTTGCAAACGATGATTAGAAACATTACCCGTAATTCTTCAATAGCGGTCTGTGTTTGTGAAATTCTATGGTACGGAAACATAATAATACTAGGTCATAAAATACAAAAATATAAAAAAGTTAGGTTCATTCTCATACTTTCTGCCAGCGGAAAATTTCCTACTCGAAGCGAATAAATGGTAGTTACCCTGTTGAAAGTGTCTTCACGTACATAAAAAATCACATAATCAATATTTTAGCGAGTTTAAGCAAGATTTTAAATTTTTGAGGAAAAATATTATAACTTGATTCAAGACAGTTTAGTATTGATCTGTTGAGGGAAAAAACAAAATGTTGTCTCTGCATTGTTGTTTTATCGGTATATAACCATAAACTCGTATATCACATCGAATTAAAGTTTCCTTTGATTTGTTGTCAATATTCAAGTTATATACAACATAAAAATATAAATTTTTTTTTAATTGTTCATGTAATAATAAAGTTTTTTTTGACTCTTATTTAATTAACAGAAGAGTAAAATTACCAACAGCAGCACAAGGCTCATCTCGCAACGTAAACAAATAATCATACATACATATTTAATTTATTTTCGTATTTTTATTAAAATCTTTAACGATAAACAATATTAATTGAATTTAAGAATATTTAAGATAGATTAATATACATATAAACTAATTATAAATTGTAAACAGCTTCCGCTCTGGTAAAACTACTCAAATCCATGATGTGGAGAGGTAACCATTTTGTTCTAGTACTTCTTGGTATCAGCCACTGGTTTAAGTAGTAGAGCGTAGTAAGTGCGGTGTATCCAACTCATAGAAAATTATATATGCGTTGGTATTGCAAACATTTTTCTCTGAAATCGGTCGCACATTGCTGTCGTCATAATTGTAGTAGGTGCCCGATTCGGTCAAACCGATGGCAGTATAGTGGCCACAGTGCTGTGACGCACCCAGATGTGTTACCATTGCCACCAGCTTGTAGCTTAGATGTTCGCCACTACTGATCCCTTTGGTCCCAGCGCTCGATTGTTTGTGGGATGCGAATTTTGCTAGATTAAGTCGCGGGTTTATGATAATCCGTTTATTTAGTTTGGTTCCGGTTGCTGAGAACCTTTTGAGCTGGATACAGAGTACATTAGGAACACGTTCGAGTGAAAACTGTTTTGTCGCAGAAACCTTATTTTTACACGCTTCACACTTGTAGCCCATGCCCTCCAAACTTTCGCGAGCAAAATACCCCTCCATAGCCTCCTCAACCGTATCAGCCTTGCGTATATCAAGCATCAGATCTTGGAAATGCTGAAAAGTTACCGATACATGATTGCACAGCGCACAACGTACAGCGGAACGTAAATAGCCGCCGAGTATTTGATTCAGCGGCGTTGTTTCTTTGCTGTACTGATCGAGTTCCTTAAAATTGCGACAGCGTGTAAGGTATGACTTTTCCATAGCATCGATAAGATATCGCAAAAATTCGTGTGCGTCCTCTTGCCGTCCCATGACCAAATGCTTGCAAATAGCTTTAAGCTTCGAATAGACAAAGGAAGGTCGAATGGCCGATTGACTACTTTGTGATGCTTGCAGTGTCTTGGCCATGGCGCAGATTATACAGCCGGTATTAGCGGAATCGCAATGCTCCATATGCTGTGTGTCGGAAACAAGCCAATTTGCCATGGAGGGTACGTGAAAGAGCGCCTGCAGAGTCGAGTTCAGGAAACTAGTGTTTCCGATGTTCATCATGCCGACGCCGACTTGCCACTTTTGTTGCGAACTCTTCCAGCCGATGCTAACGTTTTCGCGTGCATACAGAACGCATTTCGGTTGTGGCATTTTAAGGAGATTCGGGTTGCTTCGCTTAATTTCATTGCCATTGGCATCTGTAATTGAATCAAAGAAATATAATAATAATTATTAGTTTAAATTTTTTCATTTTTAAACGACTCTAATAAGAGTTTAGTCCGTTCTTCAATAAATCAAGAAAAATATTCAAAGATAACTTACCTCGCTTAATAAATTTTGTCCACTTCTTCACCATTTTTAAGACCTCTTAATAAACGAAGTTGATTTGTTATTAGGACTGAGTATGTTAAAGGATATTTAAAGAATGATCAGAATTCGATTGAACTACTGCTTTTATAAGCCTTACCATGCCTTTTTATATACGCAGGTACCTGTGAAGGCATTTGATCGGTAATTTTCCACTGCGAAAATCGTTACCTGTTTGAATTTGTAAGTTTTGCAAACGATAATTAGAAACATTACCCGTAATTCTTCAATAGTGGTCTGTGTTTGTGAAATTCTATGGTACGGAAACATAATAATACTAGGTCATAAAATAAAAAAATATAAAAAAGTTAGGTTCATTCTCATACTTTCTGCCAGGGGAAAATTTCCTACTCGAAGCGAATAAATGGTAGTTACCCTGTTGAAAGTGTCTTCACGTACATAAAAAATCACATAATCAATATTTTAGCGAGTTTAAGCAAGATTTTAAATTTTTGAGGAAAAATATTATAACTTGATTCAAGACAGTTTAGTATTGATCTGTTGAGGGGAAAAACAAAATGTTGTCTCTGCATTGTTGTTTTATCGGTATATAACCATAAACTCGTATATCACATCGAATTAAAGTTTCCTTTGATTTGTTGTCAATATGCAAGTTATATACAACATAAAAATATAAATTTTTTTTATAAATGTTCATGTAATAATAAAGTTTTTTTTGACTCTTATTTAATTAACAGAAGAGTAAAATTACCAACAGCAGCACAAGGCTCATCTCGCAACGTAAACAAATAATCATACATACATATTTAATTTATTTTCGTATTTTTATTAACATCTTTAACGATAAACATTATTGATTGAATTTAAGAATATTTAAGATAGATTAATATACATATAAACTAATTATAAATTGTAAACAGCTTCCGCTCTGGTAAAACTACTCAAATCCATGATGTGAAGAGGTAACCATTTTGTTCTAGTACTTCTTGGTATCAGCCACTGGTTTAAGTAGTAGAGCGTAGTAAGTGCGGTGTATCCAACTCATAGAAAATTATATATGCGTTGGTATTGCAAACATTTTGCTCTAAAATCGGTCGCACATTGCTGTCGTCATAATTGTAGTAGGTGCCCGATTCGGTCAAACCGATGGCAGTATAGTGGCCACAGTGCTGTGACGCACCCAGATGTGTTACCATTGCCACCAGCTTGTAGCTTAGATGTTCGCCACTACTGATCCCTTTGGTCCCAGCGCTCGATTGTTTGTGGGATGCGAATTTTGCTAGATTAAGTCGCGGGTTTATGGTAATCCGTTTATTTAGTTTGGTTCCGGTTGCTGAGAACCTTTTGAGCTGGATACAGAGTACATTAGGAACACGTTCGAGTGAAAACTGTTTTGTCGCAGAAACCTTATTTTTACACGCTTCACACTTGTAGCCCATGCCCTCCAAACTTTCGCGAGCAAAATACCCCTCCATAGCCTCCTCAACCGTATCAGCCTTGCGTATATCAAGCATCAGATCTTGGAAATGCTGAAAAGTTACCGATACATGATTGCACAGCGCACAACGTACAGCGGAACGTAAATAGCCGCCGAGTATTTGATTCAGCGGCGTTGTTTCTTTGCTGTACTGATCGAGTTCCTTAAAATTGCGACAGCGTGTAAGGTATGACTTTTCCATAGCATCGATAAGATATCGCAAAAATTCGTGTGCGTCCTCTTGCCGTCCCATGACCAAATGCTTGCAAATAGCTTTAAGCTTCGAATAGACAAAGGAAGGTCGAATGGCCGATTGACTACTTTGTGATGCTTGCAGTGTCTTGGCCATGGCGCAGATTATACAGCCGGTATTAGCGGAATCGCAATGCTCCATATGCTGTGTGTCGGAAACAAGCCAATTTGCCATGGAGGGTACGTGAAAGAGCGCCTGCAGAGTCGAGTTCAGGAAACAAGTGTTTCCGATGTTCATCATGCCGACGCCGACTTGCCACTTTTGTTGCGAACTCTTCCAGCCGATGCTAACGTTTTCGCGTGCATACAGAACGCATTTCGGTTGTGGCATTTTAATGAGATTCGGGTTGCTTCGCTTAATTTCATTGCCATTGGCATCTGTAATTGAATCAAAGAAATATAATAATAATTATTATTTTAAATTTTTTCATTTTTAAACGACTCTAATAAGAGTTTAGTCCGTTCTTCAATAAATTAAGAAAAATATTTAAAGATAACTTACCTCGCTTAATAAATTTTGTCCACTTCTTCACCATTTTTAAGAGCTCTTAATAAACGAAGTTGATTAGTTATTAGGACTGAGTATGTTAAAGGATATTTAAAGAATGATCAGAATTCGATTGAACGACTGCTTTTATAAGCCTTACCATGCCTTTTTATATACGCAGGTACCTGTGAAGGCATTTGATCGGTAATTTTCCACTGCTTAATCTGATTCAAAAAAAGGATCCAAACGAAAATCGTTACCTGTTTGAATTTGTAAGTTTTGCAAACGATAATTAGAAACATTACCCGTAATTCTTCAATAGTGGTCTGTGTTTGTGAAATTCTATGGTACGGAAACATAATAATACTAGGTCATAAAATAAAAAAATATAAAAAAGTTAGGTTCATTCTCATACTTTCTGCCAGGGGAAAATTTCCTACTCGAAGCGAATAAATGGTAGTTACCCTGTTGAAAGTGTCTTCACGTACATAAAAAATCACATAATCAATATTTTAGCGAGTTTAAGCAAGATTTTAAATTTTTGAGGAAAAATATTATAACTTGATTCAAGACAGTTTATTATTGATCTGTTGAGGGAAAAAACAAAATGTTGTCTCTGCATTGTTGTTTTATCGGTATATAACCATAAACTCGTATATAACATCGAATTAAAGTTTCCTTTGATTTGTTGTCAATATGCAAGTTATATACAACATAAAAATATAAATTTTTTTATAAATGTTCATGTAATAATAAAGTTTGTTTTGACTCTTATTTAATTAACAGAAGAGTAAAATTACCAACAGCAGCACAAGGCTCATCTCGCAACGTAAACAAATAATCATACATACATATTTAATTTATTTTCGTATTTTTATTAACATCTTTAACGATAAACAATATTAATTGAATTTAAGAATATTTAAGATAGATTAATATACATATAAACTAATTATAAATTGTAAACAGCTTCCGCTCTGGTAAAACTACTCAAATCCATGATGTGGAGAGGTAACCATTTTGTTCTAGTACTTCTTGGTATCAGCCACTGGTTTAAGTAGTAGAGCGTAGTAAGTGCGGTGTATCCAACTCATAGAAAATTATATATGCGTTGGTATTGCAAACATTTTGCTCTGAAATCGGTCGCACATTGCTGTCGTCATAATTGTAGTAGGTGCCCGATTCGGTCAAGCCGATGGCAGTATAGTGGCCACAGTGCTGTGACGCACCCAGATGTGTTACCATTGCCACCAGCTTGTAGCTTAGCTGTTCGCCACTACTGATCCCTTTGGTCCCAGCGCTCGATTGTTTGTGGGATGCGAATTTTGCTAGATTAAGTCGCGGGTTTATGGTAATCCGTTTATTTAGTTTGGTTCCGGTTGCTGAGAACCTTTTGAGCTGGATACAGAGTACATTAGGAACACGTTCGAGTGAAAACTGTTTTGTCGCAGAAACCTTATTTTTACACGCTTCACACTTGTAGCCCATGCCCTCCAAACTTTCGCGAGCAAAATACCCCTCCATAGCCTCCTCAACCGTATCAGCCTTGCGTATATCAAGCATCAGATCTTGGAAATGCTGAAAAGTTACCGATACATGATTGCACAGCGCACAACGTACAGCGGAACGTAAATAGCCGCCGAGTATTTGATTCAGCGGCGTTGTTTCTTTGCTGTACTGATCGAGTTCCTTAAAATTGCGACAGCGTGTAAGGTATGACTTTTCCATAGCATCGATAAGATATCGCAAAAATTCGTGTGCGTCCTCTTGCCGTCCCATGACCAAATGCTTGCAAATAGCTTTAAGCTTCGAATAGACAAAGGAAGGTCGAATGGCCGATTGACTACTTTGTGATGCTTGCAGTGTCTTGGCCATGGCGCAGATTATACAGCCGGTATTAGCGGAATCGCAATGCTCCATATGCTGTGTGTCGGAAACAAGCCAATTTGCCATGGAGGGTACGTGAAAGAGCGCCTGCAGAGTCGAGTTCAGGAAACAAGTGTTTCCGATGTTCATCATGCCGACGCCGACGCCGACTTGCCACTTTTGTTGCGAACTCTTCCAGCCGATGCTAACGTTTTCGCGTGCATACAGAACGCATTTCGGTTGTGGCATTTTAATGAGATTCGGGTTGCTTCGCTTAATTTCATTGCCATTGGCATCTGTAATTGAATCAAAGAAATATAATAATAATTATTAGTTTAAATTTTTTAATTTTTAAACGACTCTAATAAGAGTTTAGTCCGTTCTTCAATAAATCAAGAAAAATATTCAAAGATAACTTACCTCGCTTAATAAATTTTGTCCACTTCTTCACCATTTTTAAGAGCTCTTAATAAACGAAGTTGATTAGTTATTAGGACTGAGTATGTTAAAGGATATTTAAAGAATGATCAGAATTCGATTGAACTACTGCTTTTATAAGCCTTACCATGCCTTTTTATATACGCAGGTACCTGTGAAGGCATTTGATCGGTAATTTTCCACTGCTTAATCTGATTCAAAAAAAGGATCCAAACGAAAATCGTTACCTGTTTGAATTTGTAAGTTTTGCAAACGATGATTAGAAACATTACCCGTAATTCTTCAATAGTGGTCTGTGTTTGTGAAATTCTATGGTACGGAAACATAATAATACTAGGTCATAAAATACAAAAATATAAAAAAGTTAGGTTCATTCTCATACTTTCTGCCAGGGGAAAATTTCCTACTCGAAGCGAATAAATGGTAGTTACCCTGTTGAAAGTGTCTTCACGTACATAAAAAATCACATAATCAATATTTTAGCGAGTTTAAGCAAGATTTTAAATTTTTGAGGAAAAATATTATAACTTGATTCAAGACAGTTTAGTATTGATCTGTTGAGGGAAAAAACAAAATGTTGTCTCTGCATTGTTGTTTTATCGGTATATAACCATAAACTCGTATATCACATCGAATTAAAGTTTCCTTTGATTTGTTGTCAATATTCAAGTTATATACAACATAAAAATATAATTTTTTTTATAAATGTTCATGTAATAATAAAGTTTTTTTTGACTCTTATTTAATTAACAGAAGAGTAAAATTACCAACAGCAGCACAAGGCTCATCTCGCAACGTAAACAAATAATCATACATACATATTTAATTTATTTTCGTATTTTTATTAAAATCTTTAACGATAAACAATATTAATTGAATTTAAGAATATTTAAGATAGATTAATATACATATAAACTAATTATAAATTGTAAACAGCTTCCGCTCTGGTAAAACTACTCAAATCCATGATGTGGAGAGGTAACCATTTTGTTCTAGTACTTCTTGGTATCAGCCACTGGTTTAAGTAGTAGAGCGTAGTAAGTGCGGTGTATCCAACTCATAGAAAATTATATATGCGTTGGTATTGCAAACATTTTGCTCTGAAATCGGTCGCACATTGCTGTCGTCATAATTGTAGTAGGTGCCCGATTCGGTCAAACCGATGGCAGTATAGTGGCCACAGTGCTGTGACGCACCCAGATGTGTTACCATTGCCACCAGCTTGTAGCTTAGATGTTCGCCACTACTGATCCCTTTGGTCCCAGCGCTCGATTGTTTGTGGGATGCGAATTTTGCTAGATTAAGTCGCGGGTTTATGGTAATCCGTTTATTTAGTTTGGTTCCGGTTGCTGAGAACCTTTTGAGCTGGATACAGAGTACATTAGGAACACGTTCGAGTGAAAACTGTTTTGTCGCAGAAACCTTATTTTTACACGCTTCACACTTGTAGCCCATGCCCTCCAAACTTTCGCGAGCAAAATACCCCTCCATAGCCTCCTCAACCGTATCAGCCTTGCGTATATCAAGCATCAGATCTTGGAAATGCTGAAAAGTTACCGATACATGATTGCACAGCGCACAACGTACAGCGGAACGTAAATAGCCGCCGAGTATTTGATTCAGCGGCGTTGTTTCTTTGCTGTACTGATCGAGTTCCTTAAAATTGCGACAGCGTGTAAGGTATGACTTTTCCATAGCATCGATAAGATATCGCAAAAATTCGTGTGCGTCCTCTTGCCGTCCCATGACCAAATGCTTGCAAATAGCTTTAAGCTTCGAATAGACAAAGGAAGGTCGAATGGCCGATTGACTACTTTGTGATGCTTGCAGTGTCTTGGCCATGGCGCAGATTATACAGCCGGTATTAGCGGAATCGCAATGCTCCATATGCTGTGTGTCGGAAACAAGCCAATTTGCCATGGAGGGTACGTGAAAGAGCGCCTGCAGAGTCGAGTTCAGGAAACAAGTGTTTCCGATGTTCATCATGCCGACGCCGACTTGCCACTTTTGTTGCGAACTCTTCCAGCCGATGCTAACGTTTTCGCGTGCATACAGAACGCATTTCGGTTGTGGCATTTTAATGAGATTCGGGTTGCTTCGCTTAATTTCATTGCCATTGGCATCTGTAATTGAATCAAAGAAATATAATAATAATTATTAGTTTAAATTTTTTCATTTTTAAACGACTCTAATAAGAGTTTAGTCCGTTCTTCAATAAATCAAGAAAAATATTCAAAGATAACTTACCTCGCTTAATAAATTTTGTCCACTTCTTCACCATTTTTAAGAGCTCTTAATAAACGAAGTTGATTAGTTATTAGGACTGAGTATGTTAAAGGATATTTAAAGAATGATCAGAATTCGATTGAACTACTGCTTTTATAAGCCTTACCATGCCTTTTTATATACGCAGGTACCTGTGAAGGCATTTGATCGGTAATTTTCCACTGCTTAATCTGATTCAAAAAAAGGATCCAAACGAAAATCGTTACCTGTTTGAATTTGTAAGTTTTGCAAACGATGATTAGAAACATTACCCGTAATTCTTCAATAGTGGTCTGTGTTTGTGAAATTCTATGGTACGGAAACATAATAATACTAGGTCATAAAATACAAAAATATAAAAAAGTTAGGTTCATTCTCATACTTTCTGCCAGGGGAAAATTTCCTACTCGAAGCGAATAAATGGTAGTTACCCTGTTGAAAGTGTCTTCACGTACATAAAAAATCACATAATCAATATTTTAGCGAGTTTAAGCAAGATTTTAAATTTTTGAGGAAAAATATTATAACTTGATTCAAGACAGTTTAGTATTGATCTGTTGAGGGAAAAAACAAAATGTTGTCTCTGCATTGTTGTTTTATCGGTATATAACCATAAACTCGTATATCACATCGAATTAAAGTTTCCTTTGATTTGTTGTCAATATTCAAGTTATATACAACATAAAAATATAAATTTTTTTTATAAATGTTCATGTAATAATAAAGTTTTTTTTGACTCTTATTTAATTAACAGAAGAGTAAAATTACCAACAGCAGCACAAGGCTCATCTCGCAACGTAAACAAATAATCATACATACATATTTAATTTATTTTCGTATTTTTATTAAAATCTTTAACGATAAACAATATTAATTGAATTTAAGAATATTTAAGATAGATTAATATACATATAAACTAATTATAAATTGTAAACAGCTTCCGCTCTGGTAAAACTACTCAAATCCATGATGTGGAGAGGTAACCATTTTGTTCTAGTACTTCTTGGTATCAGCCACTGGTTTAAGTAGTAGAGCGTAGTAAGTGCGGTGTATCCAACTCATAGAAAATTATATATGCGTTGGTATTGCAAACATTTTGCTCTGAAATCGGTCGCACATTGCTGTCGTCATAATTGTAGTAGGTGCCCGATTCGGTCAAACCGATGGCAGTATAGTGGCCACAGTGCTGTGACGCACCCAGATGTGTTACCATTGCCACCAGCTTGTAGCTTAGATGTTCGCCACTACTGATCCCTTTGGTCCCAGCGCTCGATTGTTTGTGGGATGCGAATTTTGCTAGATTAAGTCGCGGGTTTATGGTAATCCGTTTATTTAGTTTGGTTCCGGTTGCTGAGAACCTTTTGAGCTGGATACAGAGTACATTAGGAACACGTTCGAGTGAAAACTGTTTTGTCGCAGAAACCTTATTTTTACACGCTTCACACTTGTAGCCCATGCCCTCCAAACTTTCGCGAGCAAAATACCCCTCCATAGCCTCCTCAACCGTATCAGCCTTGCGTATATCAAGCATCAGATCTTGGAAATGCTGAAAAGTTACCGATACATGATTGCACAGCGCACAACGTACAGCGGAACGTAAATAGCCGCCGAGTATTTGATTCAGCGGCGTTGTTTCTTTGCTGTACTGATCGAGTTCCTTAAAATTGCGACAGCGTGTAAGGTATGACTTTTCCATAGCATCGATAAGATATCGCAAAAATTCGTGTGCGTCCTCTTGCCGTCCCATGACCAAATGCTTGCAAATAGCTTTAAGCTTCGAATAGACAAAGGAAGGTCGAATGGCCGATTGACTACTTTGTGATGCTTGCAGTGTCTTGGCCATGGCGCAGATTATACAGCCGGTATTAGCGGAATCGCAATGCTCCATATGCTGTGTGTCGGAAACAAGCCAATTTGCCATGGAGGGTACGTGAAAGAGCGCCTGCAGAGTCGAGTTCAGGAAACAAGTGTTTCCGATGTTCATCATGCCGACGCCGACTTGCCACTTTTGTTGCGAACTCTTCCAGCCGATGCTAACGTTTGCGCGTGCATACAGAACGCATTTCGGTTGTGGCATTTTAATGAGATTCGGGTTGCTTCGCTTAATTTCATTGCCATTGGCATCTGTAATTGAATCAAAGAAATATAATAATAATTATTAGTTTAAATTTTTTCATTTTTAAACGACTCTAATAAGAGTTTAGTCCGTTCTTCAATAAATCAAGAAAAATATTCAAAGATAACTTACCTCGCTTAATAAATTTTGTCCACTTCTTCACCATTTTTAAGAGCTCTTAATAAACGAAGTTGATTAGTTATTAGGACTGAGTATGTTAAAGGATATTTAAAGAATGATCAGAATTCGATTGAACTACTGCTTTTATAAGCCTTACCATGCCTTTTTATATACGCAGGTACCTGTGAAGGCATTTGATCGGTAATTTTCCACTGCTTAATCTGATTCAAAAAAAGGATCCAAACGAAAATCGTTACCTGTTTGTATTTGTAAGTTTTGCAAACGATGATTAGAAACATTACCCGTAATTCTTCAATAGTGGTCTGTGTTTGTGAAATTCTATGGTACGGAAACATAATAATACTAGGTCATAAAATAAAAAAATATAAAAAAGTTAGGTTCATTCTCATACTTTCTGCCAGGGGAAAATTTCCTACTCGAAGCGAATAAATGGTAGTTACCCTGTTGAAAGTGTCTTCACGTACATAAAAAATCACATAATCAATATTTTAGCGAGTTTAAGCAAGATTTTAAATTTTTGAGGAAAAATATTATAACTTGATTCAAGACAGTTTAGTATTGATCTGTTGAGGGGAAAAACAGAATGTTGTCTCTGCATTGTTGTTTTATCGGTATATAACCATAAACTCGTATATCACATCGAATTAAAGTTTCCTTTGATTTGTTGTCAATATTCAAGTTATATACAACATAAAAATATAAATTTTTTTTAATAAATGTTCATGTAATAATAAAGTTTTTTTTGACTATTATTTAATTAACAGAAGAGTAAAATTACCAACAGCAGCACAAGGCTCATCTCGCAACGTAAACAAATAATCATACATACATATTTAATTTATTTTCGTATTTTTATTAAAATCTTTAACGATAAACAATATTAATTGAATTTAAGAATATTTAAGATAGATTAATATACATATAAACTAATTATAAATTGTAAACAGCTTCCGCTCTGGTAAAACTACTCAAATCCATGATGTGGAGAGGTAACCATTTTGTTCTAGTACTTCTTGGTATCAGCCACTGGTTTAAGTAGTAGAGCGTAGTAAGTGCGGTGTATCCAACTCATAGAAAATTATATATGCGTTGGTATTGCAAACATTTTGCTCTGAAATCGGTCGCACATTGCTGTCGTCATAATTGTAGTAGGTGCCCGATTCGGTCAAACCGATGGCAGTATAGTGGCCACAGTGCTGTGACGCACCCAGATGTGTTACCATTGCCACCAGCTTGTAGCTTAGATGTTCGCCACTACTGATCCCTTTGGTCCCAGCGCTCGATTGTTTGTGGGATGCGAATTTTGCTAGATTAAGTCGCGGGTTTATGGTAATCCGTTTATTTAGTTTGGTTCCGGTTGCTGAGAACCTTTTGAGCTGGATACAGAGTACATTAGGAACACGTTCGAGTGAAAACTGTTTTGTCGCAGAAACCTTATTTTTACACGCTTCACACTTGTAGCCCATGCCCTCCAAACTTTCGCGAGCAAAATACCCCTCCATAGCCTCCTCAACCGTATCAGCCTTGCGTATATCAAGCATCAGATCTTGGAAATGCTGAAAAGTTACCGATACATGATTGCAGAGCGCACAACGTACAGCGGAACGTAAATAGCCGCCGAGTATTTGATTCAGCGGCGTTGTTTCTTTGCTGTACTGATCGAGTTCCTTAAAATTGCGATAGCGTGTAAGGTATGACTTTTCCATAGCATCGATAAGATATCGCAAAAATTCGTGTGCGTCCTCTTGCCGTCCCATGACCAAATGCTTGCAAATAGCTTTAAGCTTCGAATAGACAAAGGAAGGTCGAATGGCCGATTGACTACTTTGTGATGCTTGCAGTGTCTTGGCCATGGCGCAGATTATACAGCCGGTATTAGCGGAATCGCAATGCTCCATATGCTGTGTGTCGGAAACAAGCCAATTTGCCATGGAGGGTACGTGAAAGAGCGCCTGCAGAGTCGAGTTCAGGAAACAAGTGTTTCCGATGTTCATCATGCCGACGCCGACTTGCCACTTTTGTTGCGAACTCTTCCAGCCGATGCTAACGTTTTCGCGTGCATACAGAACGCATTTCGGTTGTGGCATTTTAATGAGATTCGGGTTGCTTCGCTTAATTTCATTGCCATTGGCATCTGTAATTGAATCAAAGAAATATAATAATAATTATTAGTTTAAATTTTTTCATTTTTAAACGACTCTAATAAGAGTTTAGTCCGTTCTTCAATAAATCAAGAAAAATATTCAAAGATAACTTACCTCGCTTAATAAATTTTGTCCACTTCTTCACCATTTTTAAGAGCTCTTAATAAACGAAGTTGATTAGTTATTAGGACTGAGTATGTTAAAGGATATTTAAAGAATGATCAGAATTCGATTGAACTACTGCTTTTATAAGCCTTACCATGCCTTTTTATATACGCAGGTACCTGTGAAGGCATTTGATCGGTAATTTTCCACTGCTTAATCTGATTCAAAAAAAGGATCCAAACGAAAATCGTTACCTGTTTGTATTTGTAAGTTTTGCAAACGATGATTAGAAACATTACCCGTAATTCTTCAATAGTGGTCTGTGTTTGTGAAATTCTATGGTACGGAAACATAATAATACTAGGTCATAAAATAAAAAAATATAAAAAAGTTAGGTTCATTCTCATACTTTCTGCCAGGGGAAAATTTCCTACTCGAAGCGAATAAATGGTAGTTACCCTGTTTAAAGTGTCTTCACGTACATAAAAAATCACATAATCAATATTTTAGCGAGTTTAAGCAAGATTTTAAATTTTTGAGGAAAAATATTATAACTTGATTCAAGACAGTTTAGTATTGATCTGTTGAGGGAAAAAACAAAATGTTGTCTCTGCATTGTTGTTTTATCGGTATATAACCATAAACTCGTATATCACATCGAATTAAAGTTTCCTTTGATTTGTTGTCAATATTCAAGTTATATACAACATAAAAATATAAATTTTTTTTATAAATGTTCATGTAATAATAAAGTTTTTTTTGACTCTTATTTAATTAACAGAAGAGTAAAATTACCAACAGCAGCACAAGGCTCATCTCGCAACGTAAACAAATAATCATACATACATATTTAATTTATTTTCGTATTTTTATTAAAATCTTTAACGATAAACAATATTAATTGAATTTAAGAATATTTAAGATAGATTAATATACATATAAACTAATTATAAATTGTAAACAGCTTCCGCTCTGGTAAAACTACTCAAATCCATGATGTGGAGAGGTAACCATTTTGTTCTAGTACTTCTTGGTATCAGCCACTGGTTTAAGTAGTAGAGCGTAGTAAGTGCGGTGTATCCAACTCATAGAAAATTATATATGCGTTGGTATTGCAAACATTTTGCTCTGAAATCGGTCGCACATTGCTGTCGTCATAATTGTAGTAGGTGCCCGATTCGGTCAAACCGATGGCAGTATAGTGGCCACAGTGCTGTGACGCACCCAGATGTGTTACCATTGCCACCAGCTTGTAGCTTAGATGTTCGCCACTACTGATCCCTTTGGTCCCAGCGCTCGATTGTTTGTGGGATGCGAATTTTGCTAGATTAAGTCGCGGGTTTATGGTAATCCGTTTATTTAGTTTGGTTCCGGTTGCTGAGAACCTTTTGAGCTGGATACAGAGTACATTAGGAACACGTTCGAGTGAAAACTGTTTTGTCGCAGAAACCTTATTTTTACACGCTTCACACTTGTAGCCCATGCCCTCCAAACTTTCGCGAGCAAAATACCCCTCCATAGCCTCCTCAACCGTATCAGCCTTGCGTATATCAAGCATCAGATCTTGGAAATGCTGAAAAGTTACCGATACATGATTGCACAGCGCACAACGTACAGCGGAACGTAAATAGCCGCCGAGTATTTGATTCAGCGGCGTTGTTTCTTTGCTGTACTGATCGAGTTCCTTAAAATTGCGACAGCGTGTAAGGTATGACTTTTCCATAGCATCGATAAGATATCGCAAAAATTCGTGTGCGTCCTCTTGCCGTCCCATGACCAAATGCTTGCAAATAGCTTTAAGCTTCGAATAGACAAAGGAAGGTCGAATGGCCGATTGACTACTTTGTGATGCTTGCAGTGTCTTGGCCATGGCGCAGATTATACAGCCGGTATTAGCGGAATCGCAATGCTCCATATGCTGTGTGTCGGAAACAAGCCAATTTGCCATGGAGGGTACGTGAAAGAGCGCCTGCAGAGTCGAGTTCAGGAAACAAGTGTTTCCGATGTTCATCATGCCGACGCCGACTTGCCACTTTTGTTGCGAACTCTTCCAGCCGATGCTAACGTTTTCGCGTGCATACAGAACGCATTTCGGTTGTGGCATTTTAATGAGATTCGGGTTGCTTCGCTTAATTTCATTGCCATTGGCATCTGTAATTGAATCAAAGAAATATAATAATAATTATTAGTTTAAATTTTTTCATTTTTAAACGACTCTAATAAGAGTTTAGTCCGTTCTTCAATAAATCAAGAAAAATATTCAAAGATAACTTACCTCGCTTAATAAATTTTGTCCACTTCTTCACCATTTTTAAGAGCTCTTAATAAACGAAGTTGATTAGTTATTAGGACTGAGTATGTTAAAGGATATTTAAAGAATGATCAGAATTCGATTGAACTACTGCTTTTATAAGCCTTACCATGCCTTTTTATATACGCAGGTACCTGTGAAGGCATTTGATCGGTAATTTTCCACTGCTTAATCTGATTCAAAAAAAGGATCCAAACGAAAATCGTTACCTGTTTGTATTTGTAAGTTTTGCAAACGATGATTAGAAACATTACCCGTAATTCTTCAATAGTGGTCTGTGTTTGTGAAATTCTATGGTACGGAAACATAATAATACTAGGTCATAAAATAAAAAAATATAAAAAAGTTAGGTTCATTCTCATACTTTCTGCCAGGGGAAAATTTCCTACTCGAAGCGAATAAATGGTAGTTACCCTGTTGAAAGTGTCTTCACGTACATAAAAAATCACATAATCAATATTTTAGCGAGCTTAAGCAAGATTTTAAATTTTTGAGGAAAAATATTATAACTTGATTCAAGACAGTTTAGTATTGATCTGTTGAGGGGAAAAACAGAATGTTGTCTCTGCATTGTTGTTTTATCGGTATATAACCATAAACTCGTATATCACATCGAATTAAAGTTTCCTTTGATTTGTTGTCAATATTCAAGTTATATACAACATAAAAATATAAATTTTTTTTATAAATGTTCATGTAATAATAAAGTTTTTTTTGACTATTATTTAATTAACAGAAGAGTAAAATTACCAACAGCAGCACAAGGCTCATCTCGCAACGTAAACAAATAATCATACATACATATTTAATTTATTTTCGTATTTTTATTAAAATCTTTAACGATAAACAATATTAATTGAATTTAAGAATATTTAAGATAGATTAATATACATATAAACTAATTATAAATTGTAAACAGCTTCCGCTCTGGTAAAACTACTCAAATCCATGATGTGGAGAGGTAACCATTTTGTTCTAGTACTTCTTGGTATCAGCCACTGGTTTAAGTAGTAGAGCGTAGTAAGTGCGGTGTATCCAACTCATAGAAAATTATATATGCGTTGGTATTGCAAACATTTTGCTCTGAAATCGGTCGCACATTGCTGTCGTCATAATTGTAGTAGGTGCCCGATTCGGTCAAACCGATGGCAGTATAGTGGCCACAGTGCTGTGACGCACCCAGATGTGTTACCATTGCCACCAGCTTGTAGCTTAGATGTTCGCCACTACTGATCCCTTTGGTCCCAGCGCTCGATTGTTTGTGGGATGCGAATTTTGCTAGATTAAGTCGCGGGTTTATGGTAATCCGTTTATTTAGTTTGGTTCCGGTTGCTGAGAACCTTTTGAGCTGGATACAGAGTACATTAGGAACACGTTCGAGTGAAAACTGTTTTGTCGCAGAAACCTTATTTTTACACGCTTCACACTTGTAGCCCATGCCCTCCAAACTTTCGCGAGCAAAATACCCCTCCATAGCCTCCTCAACCGTATCAGCCTTGCGTATATCAAGCATCAGATCTTGGAAATGCTGAAAAGTTACCGATACATGATTGCAGAGCGCACAACGTACAGCGGAACGTAAATAGCCGCCGAGTATTTGATTCAGCGGCGTTGTTTCTTTGCTGTACTGATCGAGTTCCTTAAAATTGCGATAGCGTGTAAGGTATGACTTTTCCATAGCATCGATAAGATATCGCAAAAATTCGTGTGCGTCCTCTTGCCGTCCCATGACCAAATGCTTGCAAATAGCTTTAAGCTTCGAATAGACAAAGGAAGGTCGAATGGCCGATTGACTACTTTGTGATGCTTGCAGTGTCTTGGCCATGGCGCAGATTATACAGCCGGTATTAGCGGAATCGCAATGCTCCATATGCTGTGTGTCGGAAACAAGCCAATTTGCCATGGAGGGTACGTGAAAGAGCGCCTGCAGAGTCGAGTTCAGGAAACAAGTGTTTCCGATGTTCATCATGCCGACGCCGACTTGCCACTTTTGTTGCGAACTCTTCCAGCCGATGCTAACGTTTTCGCGTGCATACAGAACGCATTTCGGTTGTGGCATTTTAATGAGATTCGGGTTGCTTCGCTTAATTTCATTGCCATTGGCATCTGTAATTGAATCAAAGAAATATAATAATAATTATTAGTTTAAATTTTTTCATTTTTAAACGACTCTAATAAGAGTTTAGTCCGTTCTTCAATAAATCAAGAAAAATATTCAAAGATAACTTACCTCGCTTAATAAATTTTGTCCACTTCTTCACCATTTTTAAGAGCTCTTAATAAACGAAGTTGATTAGTTATTAGGACTGAGTATGTTAAAGGATATTTAAAGAATGATCAGAATTCGATTGAACTACTGCTTTTATAAGCCTTACCATGCCTTTTTATATACGCAGGTACCTGTGAAGGCATTTGATCGGTAATTTTCCACTGCTTAATCTGATTCAAAAAAAGGATCCAAACGAAAATCGTTACCTGTTTGTATTTGTAAGTTTTGCAAACGATGATTAGAAACATTACCCGTAATTCTTCAATAGTGGTCTGTGTTTGTGAAATTCTATGGTACGGAAACATAATAATACTAGGTCATAAAATAAAAAAATATAAAAAAGTTAGGTTCATTCTCATACTTTCTGCCAGGGGAAAATTTCCTACTCGAAGCGAATAAATGGTAGTTACCCTGTTTAAAGTGTCTTCACGTACATAAAAAATCACATAATCAATATTTTAGCGAGTTTAAGCAAGATTTTAAATTTTTGAGGAAAAATATTATAACTTGATTCAAGACAGTTTAGTATTGATCTGTTGAGGGGAAAAACAGAATGTTGTCTCTGCATTGTTGTTTTATCGGTATATAACCATAAACTCGTATATCACATCGAATTAAAGTTTCCTTTGATTTGTTGTCAATATGCAAGTTATATACAACATAAAAATATAAATTTTTTTATAAATGTTCATGTAATAATAAAGTTTTTTTTGACTCTTATTTAATTAACAGAAGAGTAAAATTACCAACAGCAGCACAAGGCTCATCTCGCAACGTAAACAAATAATCATACATACATATTTAATTTATTTTCGTATTTTTATTAACATCTTTAACGATAAACAATATTAATTGAATTTAAGAATATTTAAGATAGATTAATATACATATAAACTAATTATAAATTGTAAACAGCTTCCGCTCTGGTAAAACTACTCAAATCCATGATGTGGAGAGGTAACCATTTTGTTCTAGTACTTCTTGGTATCAGCCACTGGTTTAAGTAGTAGAGCGTAGTAAGTGCGGTGTATCCAACTCATAGAAAATTATATATGCGTTGGTATTGCAAACATTTTGCTCTGAAATCGGTCGCACATTGCTGTCGTCATAATTGTAGTAGGTGCCCGATTCGGTCAAGCCGATGGCAGTATAGTGGCCACAGTGCTGTGACGCACCCAGATGTGTTACCATTGCCACCAGCTTGTAGCTTAGCTGTTCGCCACTACTGATCCCTTTGGTCCCAGCGCTCGATTGTTTGTGGGATGCGAATTTTGCTAGATTAAGTCGCGGGTTTATGGTAATCCGTTTATTTAGTTTGGTTCCGGTTGCTGAGAACCTTTTGAGCTGGATACAGAGTACATTAGGAACACGTTCGAGTGAAAACTGTTTTGTCGCAGAAACCTTATTTTTACACGCTTCACACTTGTAGCCCATGCCCTCCAAACTTTCGCGAGCAAAATACCCCTCCATAGCCTCCTCAACCGTATCAGCCTTGCGTATATCAAGCATCAGATCTTGGAAATGCTGAAAAGTTACCGATACATGATTGCAGAGCGCACAACGTACAGCGGAACGTAAATAGCCGCCGAGTATTTGATTCAGCGGCGTTGTTTCTTTGCTGTACTGATCGAGTTCCTTAAAATTGCGACAGCGTGTAAGGTATGACTTTTCCATAGCATCGATAAGATATCGCAAAAATTCGTGTGCGTCCTCTTGCCGTCCCATGACCAAATGCTTGCAAATAGCTTTAAGCTTCGAATAGACAAAGGAAGGTCGAATGGCCGATTGACTACTTTGTGATGCTTGCAGTGTCTTGGCCATGGCGCAGATTATACAGCCGGTATTAGCGGAATCGCAATGCTCCATATGCTGTGTGTCGGAAACAAGCCAATTTGCCATGGAGGGTACGTGAAAGAGCGCCTGCAGAGTCGAGTTCAGGAAACAAGTGTTTCCGATGTTCATCATGCCGACGCCGACTTGCCACTTTTGTTGCGAACTCTTCCAGCCGATGCTAACGTTTTCGCGTGCATACAGAACGCATTTCGGTTGTGGCATTTTAATGAGATTCGGGTTGCTTCGCTTAATTTCATTGCCATTGGCATCTGTAATTGAATCAAAGAAATATAATAATAATTATTAGTTTAAATTTTTTCATTTTTAAACGACTCTAATAAGAGTTTAGTCCGTTCTTCAATAAATCAAGAAAAATATTCAAAGATAACTTACCTCGCTTAATAAATTTTGTCCACTTCTTCACCATTTTTAAGAGCTCTTAATAAACGAAGTTGATTAGTTATTAGGACTGAGTATGTTAAAGGATATTTAAAGAATGATCAGAATTCGATTGAACTACTGCTTTTATAAGCCTTACCATGCCTTTTTATATACGCAGGTACCTGTGAAGGCATTTGATCGGTAATTTTCCACTGCTTAATCTGATTCAAAAAAAGGATCCAAACGAAAATCGTTACCTGTTTGTATTTGTAAGTTTTGCAAACGATGATTAGAAACATTACCCGTAATTCTTCAATAGTGGTCTGTGTTTGTGAAATTCTATGGTACGGAAACATAATAATACTAGGTCATAAAATAAAAAAATATAAAAAAGTTAGGTTCATTCTCATACTTTCTGCCAGGGGAAAATTTCCTACTCGAAGCGAATAAATGGTAGTTACCCTGTTTAAAGTGTCTTCACGTACATAAAAAATCACATAATCAATATTTTAGCGAGTTTAAGCAAGATTTTAAATTTTTGAGGAAAAATATTATAACTTGATTCAAGACAGTTTAGTATTGATCTGTTGAGGGGAAAAACAGAATGTTGTCTCTGCATTGTTGTTTTATCGGTATATAACCATAAACTCGTATATCACATCGAATTAAAGTTTCCTTTGATTTGTTGTCAATATTCAAGTTATATACAACATAAAAATATAATTTTTTTTTATAAATGTTCATGTAATAATAAAGTTTTTTTTGACTCTTATTTAATTAACAGAAGAGTAAAATTACCAACAGCAGCACAAGGCTCATCTCGCAACGTAAACAAATAATCATACATACATATTTAATTTATTTTCGTATTTTTATTAAAATCTTTAACGATAAACAATATTAATTGAATTTAAGAATATTTAAGATAGATTAATATACATATAAACTAATTATAAATTGTAAACAGCTTCCGCTCTGGTAAAACTACTCAAATCCATGATGTGGAGAGGTAACCATTTTGTTCTAGTACTTCTTGGTATCAGCCACTGGTTTAAGTAGTAGAGCGTAGTAAGTGCGGTGTATCCAACTCATAGAAAATTATATATGCGTTGGTATTGCAAACATTTTGCTCTGAAATCGGTCGCACATTGCTGTCGTCATAATTGTAGTAGGTGCCCGATTCGGTCAAGCCGATGGCAGTATAGTGGCCACAGTGCTGTGACGCACCCAGATGTGTTACCATTGCCACCAGCTTGTAGCTTAGCTGTTCGCCACTACTGACCCCTTTGGTCCCAGCGCTCGATTGTTTGTGGGATGCGAATTTTGCTAGATTAAGTCGCGGGTTTATGGTAATCCGTTTATTTAGTTTGGTTCCGGTTGCTGAGAACCTTTTGAGCTGGATACAGAGTACATTAGGAACACGTTCGAGTGAAAACTGTTCTGTCGCAGAAACCTTATTTTTACACGCTTCACACTTGTAGCCCATGCCCTCCAAACTTTCGCGAGCAAAATACCCCTCCATAGCCTCCTCAACCGTATCAGCCTTGCGTATATCAAGCATCAGATCTTGGAAATGCTGAAAAGTTACCGATACATGATTGCAGAGCGCACAACGTACAGCGGAACGTAAATAGCCGCCGAGTATTTGATTCAGCGGCGTTGTTTCTTTGCTGTACTGATCGAGTTCCTTAAAATTGCGACAGCGTGTAAGGTATGACTTTTCCATAGCATCGATAAGATATCGCAAAAATTCGTGTGCGTCCTCTTGCCGTCCCATGACCAAATGCTTGCAAATAGCTTTAAGCTTCGAATAGACAAAGGAAGGTCGAATGGCCGATTGACTACTTTGTGATGCTTGCAGTGTCTTGGCCATGGCGCAGATTATACAGCCGGTATTAGCGGAATCGCAATGCTCCATATGCTGTGTGTCGGAAACAAGCCAATTTGCCATGGAGGGTACGTGAAAGAGCGCCTGCAGAGTCGAGTTCAGGAAACAAGTGTTTCCGATGTTCATCATGCCGACGCCGACTTGCCACTTTTGTTGCGAACTCTTCCAGCCGATGCTAACGTTTTCGCGTGCATACAGAACGCATTTCGGTTGTGGCATTTTAATGAGATTCGGGTTGCTTCGCTTAATTTCATTGCCATTGGCATCTGTAATTGAATCAAAGAAATATAATAATAATTATTAGTTTAAATTTTTTCATTTTTAAACGACTCTAATAAGAGTTTAGTCCGTTCTTCAATAAATCAAGAAAAATATTCAAAGATAACTTACCTCGCTTAATAAATTTTGTCCACTTCTTCACCATTTTTAAGAGCTCTTAATAAACGAAGTTGATTAGTTATTAGGACTGAGTATGTTAAAGGATATTTAAAGAATGATCAGAATTCGATTGAACTACTGCTTTTATAAGCCTTACCATGCCTTTTTATATACGCAGGTACCTGTGAAGGCATTTGATCGGTAATTTTCCACTGCTTAATCTGATTCAAAAAAAGGATCCAAACGAAAATCGTTACCTGTTTGTATTTGTAAGTTTTGCAAACGATGATTAGAAACATTACCCGTAATTCTTCAATAGTGGTCTGTGTTTGTGAAATTCTATGGTACGGAAACATAATAATACTAGGTCATAAAATAAAAAAATATAAAAAAGTTAGGTTCATTCTCATACTTTCTGCCAGGGGAAAATTTCCTACTCGAAGCGAATAAATGGTAGTTACCCTGTTTAAAGTGTCTTCACGTACATAAAAAATCACATAATCAATATTTTAGCGAGTTTAAGCAAGATTTTAAATTTTTGAGGAAAAATATTATAACTTGATTCAAGACAGTTTAGTATTGATCTGTTGAGGGGAAAAACAGAATGTTGTCTCTGCATTGTTGTTTTATCGGTATATAACCATAAACTCGTATATCACATCGAATTAAAGTTTCCTTTGATTT
Organism: Suillia variegata; assembly: GCA_949127995.1. Taxonomy (NCBI): domain Eukaryota; kingdom Metazoa; phylum Arthropoda; class Insecta; order Diptera; family Heleomyzidae; genus Suillia; species Suillia variegata. The sequence continues at coordinate 16,247,570 of OX421846.1, forward strand.
GTTGTCAATATTCAAGTTATATACAACATAAAAATATAATTTTTTTTTATAAATGTTCATGTAATAATAAAGTTTTTTTTGACTCTTATTTAATTAACAGAAGAGTAAAATTACCAACAGCAGCACAAGGCTCATCTCGCAACGTAAACAAATAATCATACATACATATTTAATTTATTTTCGTATTTTTATTAAAATCTTTAACGATAAACAATATTAATTGAATTTAAGAATATTTAAGATAGATTAATATACATATAAACTAATTATAAATTGTAAACAGCTTCCGCTCTGGTAAAACTACTCAAATCCATGATGTGGAGAGGTAACCATTTTGTTCTAGTACTTCTTGGTATCAGCCACTGGTTTAAGTAGTAGAGCGTAGTAAGTGCGGTGTATCCAACTCATAGAAAATTATATATGCGTTGGTATTGCAAACATTTTGCTCTGAAATCGGTCGCACATTGCTGTCGTCATAATTGTAGTAGGTGCCCGATTCGGTCAAGCCGATGGCAGTATAGTGGCCACAGTGCTGTGACGCACCCAGATGTGTTACCATTGCCACCAGCTTGTAGCTTAGCTGTTCGCCACTACTGACCCCTTTGGTCCCAGCGCTCGATTGTTTGTGGGATGCGAATTTTGCTAGATTAAGTCGCGGGTTTATGGTAATCCGTTTATTTAGTTTGGTTCCGGTTGCTGAGAACCTTTTGAGCTGGATACAGAGTACATTAGGAACACGTTCGAGTGAAAACTGTTCTGTCGCAGAAACCTTATTTTTACACGCTTCACACTTGTAGCCCATGCCCTCCAAACTTTCGCGAGCAAAATACCCCTCCATAGCCTCCTCAACCGTATCAGCCTTGCGTATATCAAGCATCAGATCTTGGAAATGCTGAAAAGTTACCGATACATGATTGCAGAGCGCACAACGTACAGCGGAACGTAAATAGCCGCCGAGTATTTGATTCAGCGGCGTTGTTTCTTTGCTGTACTGATCGAGTTCCTTAAAATTGCGACAGCGTGTAAGGTATGACTTTTCCATAGCATCGATAAGATATCGCAAAAATTCGTGTGCGTCCTCTTGCCGTCCCATGACCAAATGCTTGCAAATAGCTTTAAGCTTCGAATAGACAAAGGAAGGTCGAATGGCCGATTGACTACTTTGTGATGCTTGCAGTGTCTTGGCCATGGCGCAGATTATACAGCCGGTATTAGCGGAATCGCAATGCTCCATATGCTGTGTGTCGGAAACAAGCCAATTTGCCATGGAGGGTACGTGAAAGAGCGCCTGCAGAGTCGAGTTCAGGAAACAAGTGTTTCCGATGTTCATCATGCCGACGCCGACTTGCCACTTTTGTTGCGAACTCTTCCAGCCGATGCTAACGTTTTCGCGTGCATACAGAACGCATTTCGGTTGTGGCATTTTAATGAGATTCGGGTTGCTTCGCTTAATTTCATTGCCATTGGCATCTGTAATTGAATCAAAGAAATATAATAATAATTATTAGTTTAAATTTTTTCATTTTTAAACGACTCTAATAAGAGTTTAGTCCGTTCTTCAATAAATTAAGAAAAATATTCAAAGATAACTTACCTCGCTTAATAAATTTTGTCCACTTCTTCACCATTTTTAAGAGCTTTTAATAAACGAAGTTGATTAGTTATTAGGACTGAGTATGTTAAAGGATATTTAAAGAATGATCAGAATTCGATTGAACTACTGCTTTTATAAGCCTTACCATGCCTTTTTATATACGCAGGTACCTGTGAAGGCATTTGATCGGAAATTTTCCACTGCTTAATCTGATTCAAAAAAAGGATCCAAACGAAAATCGTTACCTGTTTGAATTTGTAAGTTTTGCAAACGATGATTAGAAACATTACCCGTAATTCTTCAATAGTGGTCTGTGTTTGTGAAATTCTATGGTACGGAAACATAATAATACTAGGTCATAAAATAAAAAAATATAAAAAAGTTAGGTTCATTCTCATACTTTCTGCCAGGGGAAAATTTCCTACTCGAAGCGAATAAATGGTAGTTACCCTGTTGAAAGTGTCTTCACGTACATAAAAAATCACATAATCAATATGTTATCGAGTTTAAGCAAGATTTTAAATTTTTGAGGAAAAATATTATAACTTGATTCAAGACAGTTTAGTATTGATCTGTTGAGGGGAAAAACAAAATTTTGTCTCTGCATTGTTGTTTTATCGGTATATAACCATAAACTCGTATATCACATCGAATTAAAGTTTCCTTTGATTTGTTGTCAATATGCAAGTTAATATACAACATAAAAATATAAATTTTTTTATAAATGTTCATGTAATAATAAAGTTTTTTTTGACTCTTATTTAATTAACAGAAGAGTAAAATTACCAACAGCAGCACAAGGCTCATCTCGCAACGTAAACAAATAATCATACATACATATTTAATTTATTTTCGTATTTTTATTAAAATCTTTAACGATAAACAATATTAATTGAATTTAAGAATATTTAAGATAGATTAATATACATATAAACTAATTATAAATTATAAACAGCTTCCGCTCTGGTAAAACTACTCAAATCCATGATGTGAAGAGGTAACCATTTTGTTCTAGTACTTCTTGGTATCAGCCACTGGTTTAAGTAGTAGAGCGTAGTAAGTGCGGTGTATCCAACTCATAGAAAATTATATATGCGTTGGTATTGCAAACATTTTGCTCTGAAATCGGTCGCACATTGCTGTCGTCATAATTGTAGTAGGTGCCCGATTCGGTCAAGCCGATGGCAGTATAGTGGCCACAGTGCTGTGACGCACCCAGATGTGTTACCATTGCCACCAGCTTGTAGCTTAGCTGTTCGCCACTACTGATCCCTTTGGTCCCAGCGCTCGATTGTTTGTGGGATGCGAATTTTGCTAGATTAAGTCGCGGGTTTATGTTAATCCGTTTATTTAGTTTGGTTCCGGTTGCTGAGAACCTTTTGAGCTGGATACAGAGTACATTAGGAACACGTTCGAGTGAAAACTGTTTTGTCGCAGAAACCTTATTTTTACACGCTTCACACTTGTAGCCCATGCCCTCCAAACTTTCGCGAGCAAAATACCCCTCCATAGCCTCCTCAACCGTATCAGCCTTGCGTATATCAAGCATCAGATCTTGGAAATGCTGAAAAGTTACCGATACATGATTGCACAGCGCACAACGTACAGCGGAACGTAAATAGCCGCCGAGTATTTGATTCAGCGGCGTTGTTTCTTTGCTGTACTGATCGAGTTCCTTAAAATTGCGACAGCGTGTAAGGTATGACTTTTCCATAGCATCGATAAGATATCGCAAAAATTCGTGTGCGTCCTCTTGCCGTCCCATGACCAAATGCTTGCAAATAGCTTTAAGCTTCGAATAGACAAAGGAAGGTCGAATGGCCGATTGACTACTTTGTGATGCTTGCAGTGTCTTGGCCATGGCGCAGATTATACAGCCGGTATTAGCGGAATCGCAATGCTCCATATGCTGTGTGTCGGAAACAAGCCAATTTGCCATGGAGGGTACGTGAAAGAGCGCCTGCAGAGTCGAGTTCAGGAAACAAGTGTTTCCGATGTTCATCATGCCGACGCCGACTTGCCACTTTTGTTGCGAACTCTTCCAGCCGATGCTAACGTTTTCGCGTGCATACAGAACGCATTTCGGTTGTGGCATTTTAATGAGATTCGGGTTGCTTCGCTTAATTTCATTGCCATTGGCATCTGTAATTGAATCAAAGAAATATAATAATAATTATTAGTTTAAATTTTTTCATTTTTAAACGACTCTAAAAAGAGTTTCGTCCGTTCTTCAATAAATTAAGAAAAATATTCAAAGATAACTTACCTCGCTTAATAAATTTTGTCCACTTCTTCACCATTTTTAAGAGCTTTTAATAAACGAAGTTGATTAGTTATTAGGACTGAGTATGTTAAAGGATATTTAAAGAATGATCAGAATTCGATTGAACTACTGCTTTTATAAGCCTTACCATGCCTTTTTATATACGCAGGTACCTGTGAAGGCATTTGATCGGAAATTTTCCACTGCTTAATCTGATTCAAAAAAAGGATCCAAACGAAAATCGTTACCTGTTTGAATTTGTAAGTTTTGCAAACGATGATTAGAAACATTACCCGTAATTCTTCAATAGTGGTCTGTGTTTGTGAAATTCTATGGTACGGAAACATAATAATACTAGGTCATAAAATAAAAAAATATAAAAAAGTTAGGTTCATTCTCATACTTTCTGCCAGGGGAAAATTTCCTACTCGAAGCGAATAAATGGTAGTTACCCTGTTGAAAGTGTCTTCACGTACATAAAAAATCACATAATCAATATGTTAGCGAGTTTAAGCAAGATTTTAAATTTTTGAGGAAAAATATTATAACTTGATTCAAGACAGGTATATAACCATAAACTCGTATATCACATCGAATTAAAGTTTCCTTTGATTTGTTGTCAATATGCAAGTTATATACAACATAAAAATATAAATTTTTTTATAAATGTTCATGTAATAATAAAGTTTTTTTTGACTCTTATTTAATTAACAGAAGAGTAAAATTACCAACAGCAGCACAAGGCTCATCTCGCAACGTAAACAAATAATCATACATACATATTTAATTTTTTTTCGTATTTTTATTAAAATCTTTAACGATAAACAATATTAATTGAATTTAAGAATATTTAAGATAGATTAATATACATATAAACTAATTATAAATTGTAAACAGCTTCCGCTCTGGTAAAACTACTCAAATCCATGATGTGAAGAGGTAACCATTTTGTTCTAGTACTTCTTGGTATCAGCCACTGGTTTAAGTAGTAGAGCGTAGTAAGTGCGGTGTATCCAACTCATAGAAAATTATATATGCATTGGTATTGCAAACATTTTGCTCTGAAATCGGTCGCACATTGCTGTCGTCATAATTGTAGTAGGTGCCCGATTCGGTCAAACCGATGGCAGTATAGTGGCCACAGTGCTGTGACGCACCCAGATGTGTTACCATTGCCACCAGCTTGTAGCTTAGATGTTCGCCACTACTGATCCCTTTGGTCCCAGCGCTCGATTGTTTGTGGGATGCGAATTTTGCTAGATTAAGTCGCGGGTTTATGTTAATCCGTTTATTTAGTTTGGTTCCGGTTGCTGAGAACCTTTTGAGCTGGATACAGAGTACATTAGGAACACGTTCGAGTGAAAACTGTTTTGTCGCAGAAACCTTATTTTTACACGCTTCACACTTGTAGCCCATGCCCTCCAAACTTTCGCGAGCAAAATACCCCTCCATAGCCTCCTCAACCGTATCAGCCTTGCGTATATCAAGCATCAGATCTTGGAAATGCTGAAAAGTTACCGATACATGATTGCACAGCGCACAACGTACAGCGGAACGTAAATAGCCGCCGAGTATTTGATTCAGCGGCGTTGTTTCTTTGCTGTACTGATCGAGTTCCTTAAAATTGCGACAGCGTGTAAGGTATGACTTTTCCATAGCATCGATAAGATATCGCAAAAATTCGTGTGCGTCCTCTTGCCGTCCCATGACCAAATGCTTGCAAATAGCTTTAAGCTTCGAATAGACAAAGGAAGGTCGAATGGCCGATTGACTACTTTGTGATGCTTGCAGTGTCTTGGCCATGGCGCAGATTATACAGCCGGTATTAGCGGAATCGCAATGCTCCATATGCTGTGTGTCGGAAACAAGCCAATTTGCCATGGAGGGTACGTGAAAGAGCGCCTGCAGAGTCGAGTTCAGGAAACAAGTGTTTCCGATGTTCATCATGCCGACGCCGACTTGCCACTTTTGTTGCGAACTCTTCCAGCCGATGCTAACGTTTTCGCGTGCATACAGAACGCATTTCGGTTGTGGCATTTTAATGAGATTCGGGTTGCTTCGCTTAATTTCATTGCCATTGGCATCTGTAATTGAATCAAAGAAATATAATAATAATTATTAGTTTAAATTTTTTCATTTTTAAACGACTCTAAAAAGAGTTTCGTCCGTTCTTCAATAAATTAAGAAAAATATTCAAAGATAACTTACCTCGCTTAATAAATTTTGTCCACTTCTTCACCATTTTTAAGAGCTCTTAATAAACGAAGTTGATAAAGGATATTTAAAGAATGATCAGAATTCGATTGAACTACTGCTTTTATAAGCCTTACCATGCCTTTTTATATACGCAGGTACCTGTGAAGGCATTTGATCGGAAATTTTCCACTGCTTAATCTGATTCAAAAAAAGGATCCAAACGAAAATCGTTACCTGTTTGAATTTGTAAGTTTTGCAAACGATGATTAGAAACATTACCCGTAATTCTTCAATAGTGGTCTGTGTTTGTGAAATTCTATGGTACGGAAACATAATAATACTAGGTCATAAAATAAAAAAATATAAAAAAGTTAGGTTCATTCTCATACTTTCTGCCAGGGGAAAATTTCCTACTCGAAGCGAATAAATGGTAGTTACCCTGTTGAAAGTGTCTTCACGTACATAAAAAATCACATAATCAATATGTTAGCGAGTTTAAGCAAGATTTTAAATTTTTGAGGAAAAATATTATAACTTGATTCAAGACAGTTTTTAGTATTGATCTGTTGAGGGGAAAAACAAAATTTTGTCTCTGCATTGTTGTTTTATCGGTATATAACCATAAACTCGTATATCACATCGAATTAAAGTTTCCTTTGATTTGTTGTCAATATGCAAGTTATATACAACATAAAAATATAAATTTTTTTATAAATGTTCATGTAATAATAAAGTTTTTTTTGACTCTTATTTAATTAACAGAAGAGTAAAATTACCAACAGCAGCACAAGGCTCATCTCGCAACGTAAACAAATAATCATACATACATATTTAATTTTTTTTCGTATTTTTATTAAAATCTTTAACGATAAACAATATTAATTGAATTTAAGAATATTTAAGATAGATTAATATACATATAAACTAATTATAAATTGTAAACAGCTTCCGCTCTGGTAAAACTACTCAAATCCATGATGTGAAGAGGTAACCATTTTGTTCTAGTACTTCTTGGTATCAGCCACTGGTTTAAGTAGTAGAGCGTAGTAAGTGCGGTGTATCCAACTCATAGAAAATTATATATGCATTGGTATTGCAAACATTTTGCTCTGAAATCGGTCGCACATTGCTGTCGTCATAATTGTAGTAGGTGCCCGATTCGGTCAAACCGATGGCAGTATAGTGGCCACAGTGCTGTGACGCACCCAGATGTGTTACCATTGCCACCAGCTTGTAGCTTAGATGTTCGCCACTACTGATCCCTTTGGTCCCAGCGCTCGATTGTTTGTGGGATGCGAATTTTGCTAGATTAAGTCGCGGGTTTATGGTAATCCGTTTATTTAGTTTGGTTCCGGTTGCTGAGAACCTTTTGAGCTGGATACAGAGTACATTAGGAACACGTTCGAGTGAAAACTGTTTTGTCGCAGAAACCTTATTTTTACACGCTTCACACTTGTAGCCCATGCCCTCCAAACTTTCGCGAGCAAAATACCCCTCCATAGCCTCCTCAACCGTATCAGCCTTGCGTATATCAAGCATCAGATCTTGGAAATGCTGAAAAGTTACCGATACATGATTGCACAGCGCACAACGTACAGCGGAACGTAAATAGCCGCCGAGTATTTGATTCAGCGGCGTTGTTTCTTTGCTGTACTGATCGAGTTCCTTAAAATTGCGACAGCGTGTAAGGTATGACTTTTCCATAGCATCGATAAGATATCGCAAAAATTCGTGTGCGTCCTCTTGCCGTCCCATGACCAAATGCTTGCAAATAGCTTTAAGCTTCGAATAGACAAAGGAAGGTCGAATGGCCGATTGACTACTTTGTGATGCTTGCAGTGTCTTGGCCATGGCGCAGATTATACAGCCGGTATTAGCGGAATCGCAATGCTCCATATGCTGTGTGTCGGAAACAAGCCAATTTGCCATGGAGGGTACGTGAAAGAGCGGCTGCAGAGTCGAGTTCAGGAAACAAGTGTTTCCGATGTTCATCATGCCGACGCCGACTTGCCACTTTTGTTGCGAACTCTTCCAGCCGATGCTAACGTTTTCGCGTGCATACAGAACGCATTTCGGTTGTGGCATTTTAATGAGATTCGGGTTGCTTCGCTTAATTTCATTGCCATTGGCATCTGTAATTGAATCAAAGAAATATAATAATAATTATTAGTTTAAATTTTTTCATTTTTAAACGACTCTAAAAAGAGTTTCGTCCGTTCTTCAATAAATTAAGAAAAATATTCAAAGATAACTTACCTCGCTTAATAAATTTTGTCCACTTCTTCACCATTTTTAAGAGCTTTTAATAAACGAAGTTGATTATTTATTAGGACTGAGTATGTTAAAGGATATTTAAAGAATGATCAGAATTCGATTGAACTACTGCTTTTATAAGCCTTACCATGCCTTTTTATATACGCAGGTACCTGTGAAGGCATTTGATCGGAAATTTTCCACTGCTTAATCTGATTCAAAAAAAGGATCCAAACGAAAATCGTTACCTGTTTGAATTTGTAAGTTTTGCAAACGATGATTAGAAACATTACCCGTAATTCTTCAATAGTGGTCTGTGTTTGTGAAATTCTATGGTACGGAAACATAATAATACTAGGTCATAAAATAAAAAAATATAAAAAAGTTAGGTTCATTCTAATACTTTCTGCCAGGGGAAAATTTCCTACTCGAAGCGAATAAATGGTAGTTACCCTGTTGAAAGTGTCTTCACGTACATAAAAAATCACATAATCAATATGTTAGCGAGTTTAAGCAAGATTTTAAATTTTTGAGGAAAAATATTATAACTTGATTCAAGACAGTTTAGTATTGATCTGTTGAGGGGAAAAACAAAATTTTGTCTCTGCATTGTTGTTTTATCGGTATATAACCATAAACTCGTATATCACATCGAATTAAAGTTTCCTTTGATTTGTTGTCAATATGCAAGTTATATACAACATAAAAATATAAATTTTTTTATAAATGTTCATGTAATAATAAAGTTTTTTTTGACTCTTATTTAATTAACAGAAGAGTAAAATTACCAACAGCAGCACAAGGCTCATCTCGCAACGTAAACAAATAATTATACATACATATTTAATTTTTTTTCGTATTTTTATTAAAATCTTTAACGATAAACAATATTAATTGAATTTAAGAATATTTAAGATAGATTAATATACATATAAACTAATTATAAATTGTAAACAGCTTCCGCTCTGGTAAAACTACTCAAATCCATGATGTGAAGAGGTAACCATTTTGTTCTAGTACTTCTTGGTATCAGCCACTGGTTTAAGTAGTACAGCGTAGTAAGTGCGGTGTATCCAACTCATAGAAAATTATATATGCATTGGTATTGCAAACATTTTGCTCTGAAATCGGTCGCACATTGCTGTCGTCATAATTGTAGTAGGTGCCCGATTCGGTCAAACCGATGGCAGTATAGTGGCCACAGTGCTGTGACGCACCCAGATGTGTTACCATTGCCACCAGCTTGTAGCTTAGATGTTCGCCACTACTGATCCCTTTGGTCCCAGCGCTCGATTGTTTGTGGGATGCGAATTTTTCTAGATTAAGTCGCGGGTTTATGGTAATCCGTTTATTTAGTTTGGTTCCGGTTGCTGAGAACCTTTTGAGCTGGATACAGAGTACATTAGGAACACGTTCGAGTGAAAACTGTTTTGTCGCAGAAACCTTATTTTTACACGCTTCACACTTGTAGCCCATGCCCTCCAAACTTTCGCGAGCAAAATACCCCTCCATAGCCTCCTCAACCGTATCAGCCTTGCGTATATCAAGCATCAGATCTTGGAAATGCTGAAAAGTTACCGATACATGATTGCACAGCGCACAACGTACAGCGGAACGTAAATAGCCGCCGAGTATTTGATTCAGCGGCGTTGTTTCTTTGCTGTACTGATCGAGTTCCTTAAAATTGCGACAGCGTGTAAGGTATGACTTTTCCATAGCATCGATAAGATATCGCAAAAATTCGTGTGCGTCCTCTTGCCGTCCCATGACCAAATGCTTGCAAATAGCTTTAAGCTTCGAATAGACAAAGGAAGGTCGAATGGCCGATTGACTACTTTGTGATGCTTGCAGTGTCTTGGCCATGGCGCAGATTATACAGCCGGTATTAGCGGAATCGCAATGCTCCATATGCTGTGTGTCGGAAACAAGCCAATTTGACATGGAGGGTACGTGAAAGAGCGCCTGCAGAGTCGAGTTCAGGAAACAAGTGTTTCCGATGTTCATCATGCCGACGCCGACTTGCCACTTTTGTTGCGAACTCTTCCAGCCGATGCTAACGTTTTCGCGTGCATACAGAACGCATTTCGGTTGTGGCATTTTAATGAGATTCGGGTTGCTTCGCTTAATTTCATTGCCATTGGCATCTGTAATTGAATCAAAGAAATATAATAATAATTATTAGTTTAAATTTTTTCATTTTTAAACGACTCTAAAAAGAGTTTCGTCCGTTCTTCAATAAATTAAGAAAAATATTCAAAGATAACTTACCTCGCTTAATAAATTTTGTCCACTTCTTCACCATTTTTAAGAGCTTTTAATAAACGAAGTTGATTATTTATTAGGACTGAGTATGTTAAAGGATATTTAAAGAATGATCAGAATTCGATTGAACTACTGCTTTTATAAGCCTTACCATGCCTTTTTATATACGCAGGTACCTGTGAAGGCATTTGATCGGAAATTTTCCACTGCTTAATCTGATTCAAAAAAAGGATCCAAACGAAAATCGTTACCTGTTTGAATTTGTAAGTTTTGCAAACGATGATTAGAAACATTATCCGTAATTCTTCAATAGTGGTCTGTGTTTGTGAAATTCTATGGTACGGAAACATAATAATACTAGGTCATAAAATAAAAAAATATAAAAAAGTTAGGTTCATTCTCATACTTTCTGCCAGGGGAAAATTTCCTACTCGAAGCGAATAAATGGTAGTTACCCTGTTGAAAGTGTCTTCACGTACATAAAAAATCACATAATCAATATGTTAGCGAGTTTAAGCAAGATTTTAAATTTTTGAGGAAAAATATTATAACTTGATTCAAGACAGTTTAGTATTGATCTGTTGAGGGGAAAAACAAAATTTTGTCTCTGCATTGTTGTTTTATCGGTATATAACCATAAACTCGTATATCACATCGAATTAAAGTTTCCTTTGATTTGTTGTCAATATGCAAGTTATATACAACATAAAAATATAAATTTTTTTATAAATGTTCATGTAATAATAAAGTTTTTTTTGACTCTTATTTAATTAACAGAAGAGTAAAATTACCAACAGCAGCACAAGGCTCATCTCGCAACGTAAACAAATAATCATACATACATATTTAATTTATTTTCGTATTTTTATTAAAATCTTTAACGATAAACAATATTAATTGAATTTAAGAATATTTAAGATAGATTAATATACATATAAACTAATTATAAATTGTAAACAGCTTCCGCTCTGGTAAAACTACTCAAATCCATGATGTGGAGAGGTAACCATTTTGTTCTAGTACTTCTTGGTATCAGCCACTGGTTTAAGTAGTAGAGCGTAGTAAGTGCGGTGTATCCAACTCATAGAAAATTATATATGCGTTGGTATTGCAAACATTTTGCTCTGAAATCGGTCGCACATTGCTGTCGTCATAATTGTAGTAGGTGCCCGATTCGGTCAAACCGATGGCAGTATAGTGGCCACAGTGCTGTGACGCACCCAGATGTGTTACCATTGCCACCAGCTTGTAGCTTAGATGTTCGCCACTACTGATCCCTTTGGTCCCAGCGCTCGATTGTTTGTGGGATGCGAATTTTGCTAGATTAAGTCGCGGGTTTATGGTAATCCGTTTATTTAGTTTGGTTCCGGTTGCTGAGAACCTTTTGAGCTGGATACAGAGTACATTAGGAACACGTTCGAGTGAAAACTGTTTTGTCGCAGAAACCTTATTTTTACACGCTTCACACTTGTAGCCCATGCCCTCCAAACTTTCGCGAGCAAAATACCCCTCCATAGCCTCCTCAACCGTATCAGCCTTGCGTATATCAAGCATCAGATCTTGGAAATGCTGAAAAGTTACCGATACATGATTGCACAGCGCACAACGTACAGCGGAACGTAAATAGCCGCCGAGTATTTGATTCAGCGGCGTTGTTTCTTTGCTGTACTGATCGAGTTCCTTAAAATTGCGACAGCGTGTAAGGTATGACTTTTCCATAGCATCGATAAGATATCGCAAAAATTCGTGTGCGTCCTCTTGCCGTCCCATGACCAAATGCTTGCAAATAGCTTTAAGCTTCGAATAGACAAAGGAAGGTCGAATGGCCGATTGACTACTTTGTGATGCTTGCAGTGTCTTGGCCATGGCGCAGATTATACAGCCGGTATTAGCGGAATCGCAATGCTCCATATGCTGTGTGTCGGAAACAAGCCAATTTGCCATGGAGGGTACGTGAAAGAGCGCCTGCAGAGTCGAGTTCAGGAAACAAGTGTTTCCGATGTTCATCATGCCGACGCCGACGCCGACTTGCCACTTTTGTTGCGAACTCTTCCAGCCGATGCTAACGTTTTCGCGTGCATACAGAACGCATTTCGGTTGTGGCATTTTAATGAGATTCGGGTTGCTTCGCTTAATTTCATTGCCATTGGCATCTGTAATTGAATCAAAGAAATATAATAATAATTATTAGTTAAAATTTTTTCATTTTTAAACGACTCTAATAAGAGTTTAGTCCGTTCTTCAATAAATCAAGAAAAATATTCAAAGATAACTTACCTCGCTTAATAAATTTTGTCCACTTCTTCACCATTTTTAAGAGCTTTTAATAAACGAAGTTGATTAGTTATTAGGACTGAGTATGTTAAAGGATATTTAAAGAATGATCAGAATTCGATTGAACTACTGCTTTTATAAGCCTTACCATGCCTTTTTATATACGCAGGTACCTGTGAAGGCATTTGATCGGTAATTTTCCACTGCTTAATCTGATTCAAAAAAAGGATCCAAACGATAATCGTTACCTGTTTGTATTTGTAAGTTTTGCAAACGATGATTAGAAACATTACCCGTAATTCTTCAATAGTGGTCTGTGTTTGTGAAATTCTATGGTACGGAAACATAATAATACTAGGTCATAAAATAAAAAAATATAAAAAAGTTAGGTTCATTCTCATACTTTCTGCCAGGGGAAAATTTCCTACTCGAAGCGAATAAATGGTAGTTACCCTGTTGAAAGTGTCTTCACGTACATAAAAAATCACATAATCAATATTTTAGCGAGTTTAAGCAAGATTTTAAATTTTTGAGGAAAAATATTATAACTTGATTCAAGACAGTTTAGTATTGATCTGTTGAGGGGAAAAACAGAATGTTGTCTCTGCATTGTTGTTTTATCGGTATATAACCATAAACTCGTATATCACATCGAATTAAAGTTTCCTTTGATTTGTTGTCAATATGCAAGTTATATACAACATAAAAATATAAATTTTTTTTATAAATGTTCATGTAATAATAAAGTTTTTTTTGACTCTTATTTAATTAACAGAAGAGTAAAATTACCAACAGCAGCACAAGGCTCATCTCGCAACGTAAACAAATAATCATACATACATATTTAATTTATTTTCGTATTTTTATTAAAATCTTTAACGATAAACAATATTAATTGAATTTAAGAATATTTAAGATAGATTAATATACATATAAACTAATTATAAATTGTAAACAGCTTCCGCTCTGGTAAAACTACTCAAATCCATGATGTGGAGAGGTAACCATTTTGTTCTAGTACTTCTTGGTATCAGCCACTGGTTTAAGTAGTAGAGCGTAGTAAGTGCGGTGTATCCAACTCATAGAAAATTATATATGCATTGGTATTGCAAACATTTTGCTCTGAAATCGGTCGCACATTGCTGTCGTCATAATTGTAGTAGGTGCCCGATTCGGTCAAACCGATGGCAGTATAGTGGCCACAGTGCTGTGACGCACCCAGATGTGTTACCATTGCCACCAGCTTGTAGCTTAGATGTTCGCCACTACTGATCCCTTTGGTCCCAGCGCTCGATTGTTTGTGGGATGCGAATTTTGCTAGATTAAGTCGCGGGTTTATGGTAATCCGTTTATTTAGTTTGGTTCCGGTTGCTGAGAACCTTTTGAGCTGGATACAGAGTACATTAGGAACACGTTCGAGTGAAAACTGTTTTGTCGCAGAAACCTTATTTTTACACGCTTCACACTTGTAGCCCATGCCCTCCAAACTTTCGCGAGCAAAATACCCCTCCATAGCCTCCTCAACCGTATCAGCCTTGCGTATATCAAGCATCAGATCTTGGAAATGCTGAAAAGTTACCGATACATGATTGCACAGCGCACAACGTACAGCGGAACGTAAATAGCCGCCGAGTATTTGATTCAGCGGCGTTGTTTCTTTGCTGTACTGATCGAGTTCCTTAAAATTGCGACAGCGTGTAAGGTATGACTTTTCCATAGCATCGATAAGATATCGCAAAAATTCGTGTGCGTCCTCTTGCCGTCCCATGACCAAATGCTTGCAAATAGCTTTAAGCTTCGAATAGACAAAGGAAGGTCGAATGGTCGATTGACTACTTTGTGATGCTTGCAGTGTCTTGGCCATGGCGCAGATTATACAGCCGGTATTAGCGGAATCGCAATGCTCCATATGCTGTGTGTCGGAAACAAGCCAATTTGCCATGGAGGGTACGTGAAAGAGCGCCTGCAGAGTCGAGTTCAGGAAACAAGTGTTTCCGATGTTCATCATGCCGACGCCGACTTGCCACTTTTGTTGCGAACTCTTCCAGCCGATGCTAACGTTTTCGCGTGCATACAGAACGCATTTCGGTTGTGGCATTTTAATGAGATTCGGGTTGCTTCGCTTAATTTCATTGCCATTGGCATCTGTAATTGAATCAAAGAAATATAATAATAATTATTAGTTTAAATTTTTTCATTTTTAAACGACTCTAATAAGAGTTTAGTCCGTTCTTCAATAAATTAAGAAAAATATTCAAAGATAACTTACCTCGCTTAATAAATTTTGTCCACTTCTTCACCATTTTTAAGAGTTCTTAATAAACGAAGTTGATTAGTTATTAGGACTGAGTATGTTAAAGGATATTTAAAAAATGATCAGAATTCGATTGAACTACTGCTTTTATAAGCCTTACCATGCCTTTTTATATACGCAGGTACCTGTGAAGGCATTTGATCGGTAATTTTCCACTGCTTAATCTGATTCAAAAAAAGGATCCAAACGAAAATCGTTACCTGTTTGTATTTGTAAGTTTTGCAAACGATGATTAGAAACATTACCCGTAATTCTTCAATAGTGGTCTGTGTTTGTGAAATTCTATGGTACGGAAACATAATAATACTAGGTCATAAAATACAAAAATATAAAAAAGTTAGGTTCATTCTCATACTTTCTGCCAGGGGAAAATTTCCTACTCGAAGCGAATAAATGGTAGTTACCCTGTTGAAAGTGTCTTCACGTACATAAAAAATCACATAATCAATATTTTAGCGAGTTTAAGCAAGATTTTAAATTTTTGAGGAAAAATATTATAACTTGATTCAAGACAGTTTAGTATTGATCTGTTGAGGGGAAAAACAAAATTTTGTCTCTGCATTGTTGTTTTATCGGTATATAACCATAAACTCGTATATCACATCGAATTAAAGTTTCCATTGATTTGTTATCAATATGCAAGTTATATACAACATAAAAATATAAATTTTTTTATAATTGTTCATGTAATAATAAAGTTTTTTTTGACTCTTATTTAATTAACAGAAGAGTAAAATTACCAACAGCAGCACAAGGCTCATCTCGCAACGTAAACAAATAATCATACATACATATTTAATTTATTTTCGTATTTTTATTAACATCTTTAACGATAAACAATATTAATTGAATTTAAGAATATTTAAGATAGATTAATATACATATAAACTAATTAAAAATTGTAAACAGCTTCCGCTCTGGTAAAACTACTCAAATCCATGATGTGGAGAGGTAACCATTTTGTTCTAGTACTTCTTGGTATCAGCCACTGGTTTAAGTAGTAGAGCGTAGTAAGTGCGGTGTATCCAACTCATAGAAAATTATATATGCGTTGGTATTGCAAACATTTTGCTCTGAAATCGGTCGCACATTGCTGTCGTCATAATTGTAGTAGGTGCCCGATTCGGTCAAGCCGATGGCAGTATAGTGGCCACAGTGCTGTGACGCACCCAGATGTGTTACCATTGCCACCAGCTTGTAGCTTAGCTGTTCGCCACTACTGATCCCTTTGGTCCCAGCGCTCGATTGTTTGTGGGATGCGAATTTTGCTAGATTAAGTCGCGGGTTTATGGTAATCCGTTTATTTAGTTTGGTTCCGGTTGCTGAGAACCTTTTGAGCTGGATACAGAGTACATTAGGAACACGTTCGAGTGAAAACTGTTTTGTCGCAGAAACCTTATTTTTACACGCTTCACACTTGTAGCCCATGCCCTCCAAACTTTCGCGAGCAAAATACCCCTCCATAGCCTCCTCAACCGTATCAGCCTTGCGTATATCAAGCATCAGATCTTGGAAATGCTGAAAAGTTACCGATACATGATTGCACAGCGCACAACGTACAGCGGAACGTAAATAGCCGCCGAGTATTTGATTCAGCGGCGTTGTTTCTTTGCTGTACTGATCGAGTTCCTTAAAATTGCGACAGCGTGTAAGGTATGACTTTTCCATAGCATCGATAAGATATCGCAAAAATTCGTGTGCGTCCTCTTGCCGTCCCATGACCAAATGCTTGCAAATAGCTTTAAGCTTCGAATAGACAAAGGAAGGTCGAATGGCCGATTGACTACTTTGTGATGCTTGCAGTGTCTTGGCCATGGCGCAGATTATACAGCCGGTATTAGCGGAATCGCAATGCTCCATATGCTGTGTGTCGGAAACAAGCCAATTTGCCATGGAGGGTACGTGAAAGAGCGCCTGCAGAGTCGAGTTCAGGAAACAAGTGTTTCCAATGTTCATCATGCCGACGCCGACTTGCCACTTTTGTTGCGAACTCTTCCAGCCGATGCTAACGTTTTCGCGTGCATACAGAACGCATTTCGGTTGTGGCATTTTAATGAGATTCGGGTTGCTTCGCTTAATTTCATTGCCATTGGCATCTGTAATTGAATCAATGAAATATAATAATAATTATTAGTTTAAATTTTTTCATTTTTAAACGACTCTAATAAGAGTTTAGTCCGTTCTTCAATAAATCAAGAAAAATATTCAAAGATAACTTACCTCGCTTAATAAATTTTGTCCACTTCTTCACCATTTTTAAGAGCTCTTAATAAACGAAGTTGATTAGTTATTAGGACTGAGTATGTTAAAGGATATTTAAAGAATGATCAGAATTCGATTGAACTACTGCTTTTATAAGCCTTACCATGCCTTTTTATATACGCAGGTACCTGTGAAGGCATTTGATCGGTAATTTTCCACTGCTTAATCTGATTCAAAAAAAGGATCCAAACAAAAATCGTTACCTGTTTGTATTTGTAAGTTTTGCAAACGATGATTAGAAACACTACCCGTAATTCTTCAATAGTGGTCTGTGTTTGTGAAATTCTATGGTACGGAAACATAATAATACTAGGTCATAAAATAAAAAAATATAAAAAAGTTAGGTTCATTCTCATACTTTCTGCCAGGGGAAAATTCCTACTCGAAGCGAATAAATGGTAGTTACCCTGTTGAAAGTGTCTTCACGTACATAAAAAATCACATAATCAATATTTTAGCGAGTTTAAGCAAGATTTTAAATTTTTGAGGAAAAATATTATAACTTGATTCAAGACAGTTTAGTATTGATCTGTTGAGGGGAATAACAAAATGTTATCTCTGCATTGTTGTTTTATCGGTATATAACCATAAACTCGTATATCACATCGAATTAAAGTTTCCTTTGATTTGTTGTCAATATGCAAGTTATATACAACATTAAAATATAAATTTTTTTATAAATGTTCATGTAATAATAAAGTTTTTTTTGACTCTTATTTAATTAACAGAAGAGTAAAATTACCAACAGCAGCACAAGGCTCATCTCGCAACGTAAACAAATAATCATACATACATATTTAATTTATTTTCGTATTTTTATTAAAATCTTTAACGATAAACAATATTAATTGAATTTAAGAATATTTAAGATAGATTAATATACATATAAACTAATTATAAATTGTAAACAGCTTCCGCTCTGGTAAAACTACTCAAATCCATGATGTGGAGAGGTAACCATTTTGTTCTAGTACTTCTTGGTATCAGCCACTGGTTTAAGTAGTAGAGCGTAGTAAGTGCGGTGTATCCAACTCATAGAAAATTATATATGCGTTGGTATTGCAAACATTTTGCTCTGAAATCGGTCGCACATTGCTGTCGTCATAATTGTAGTAGGTGCCCGATTCGGTCAAGCCGATGGCAGTATAGTGGCCACAGTGCTGTGACGCACCCAGATGTGTTACCATTGCCACCAGCTTGTAGCTTAGATGTTCGCCACTACTGATCCCTTTGGTCCCAGCGCTCGATTGTTTGTGGGATGCGAATTTTGCTAGATTAAGTCGCGGGTTTATGGTAATCCGTTTATTTAGTTTGGTTCCGGTTGCTGAGAACCTTTTGAGCTGGATACAGAGTACATTAGGAACACGTTCGAGTGAAAACTGTTTTGTCGCAGAAACCTTATTTTTACACGCTTCACACTTGTAGCCCATGCCCTCCAAACTTTCGCGAGCAAAATACCCCTCCATAGCCTCCTCAACCGTATCAGCCTTGCGTATATCAAGCATCAGATCTTGGAAATGCTGAAAAGTTACCGATACATGATTGCACAGCGCACAACGTACAGCGGAACGTAAATAGCCGCCGAGTATTTGATTCAGCGGCGTTGTTTCTTTGCTGTACTGATCGAGTTCCTTAAAATTGCGACAGCGTGTAAGGTATGACTTTTCCATAGCATCGATAAGATATCGCAAAAATTCGTGTGCGTCCTCTTGCCGTCCCATGACCAAATGCTTGCAAATAGCTTTAAGCTTCGAATAGACAAAGGAAGGTCGAATGGCCGATTGACTACTTTGTGATGCTTGCAGTGTCTTGGCCATGGCGCAGATTATACAGCCGGTATTAGCGGAATCGCAATGCTCCATATGCTGTGTGTCGGAAACAAGCCAATTTGCCATGGAGGGTACGTGAAAGAGCGCCTGCAGAGTCGAGTTCAGGAAACAAGTGTTTCCGATGTTCATCATGCCGACGCCGACTTGCCACTTTTGTTGCGAACTCTTCCAGCCGATGCTAACGTTTTCGCGTGCATACAGAACGCATTTCGGTTGTGGCATTTTAATGAGATTCGGGTTGCTTCGCTTAATTTCATTGCCATTGGCATCTGTAATTGAATCAAAGAAATATAATAATAATTATTAGTTTAAATTTTTTCATTTTTAAACGACTCTAATAAGAGTTTAGTCCGTTCTTCAATAAATCAAGAAAAATATTCAAAGATAACTTACCTCGCTTAATAAATTTTGTCCACTTCTTCACCATTTTTAAGAGCTCTTAATAAACGAAGTTGATTAGTTATTAGGACTGAGTATGTTAAAGGATATTTAAAGAATGATCAGAATTCGATTGAACTACTGCTTTTATAAGCCTTACCATGCCTTTTTATATACGCAGGTACCTGTGAAGGCATTTGATCGGTAATTTTCCACTGCTTAATCTGATTCAAAAAAAGGATCCAAACGAAAATCGTTACCTGTTTGTATTTGTAAGTTTTGCAAACGATGATTAGAAACATTACCCGTAATTCTTCAATAGTGGTCTGTGTTTGTGAAATTCTATGGTACGGAAACATAATAATACTAGGTCATAAAATAAAAAAATATAAAAAAGTTAGGTTCATTCTCATACTTTCTGCCAGGGGAAAATTTCCTACTCGAAGCGAATAAATGGTAGTTACCCTGTTGAAAGTGTCTTCACGTACATAAAAAATCACATAATCAATATTTTAGCGAGTTTAAGCAAGATTTTAAATTTTTGAGGAAAAATATTATAACTTGATTCAAGACAGTTTAGTATTGATCTGTTGAGGGGAAAAACAAAATGTTATCTCTGCATTGTTGTTTTATCGGTATATAACCATAAACTCGTATATCACATCGAATTAAAGTTTCCTTTGATTTGTTGTCAATATGCAAGTTATATACAACATTAAAATATAAATTTTTTTATAAATGTTCATGTATTAATAAAGTTTTTTTTGACTCTTATTTAATTAACAGAAGAGTAAAATTACCAACAGCAGCACAAGGCTCATCTCGCAACGTAAACAAATAATCATACATACATATTTAATTTATTTTCGTATTTTTATTAAAATCTTTAACGATAAACAATATTAATTGAATTTAAGAATATTTAAGATAGATTAATATACATATAAACTAATTATAAATTGTAAACAGCTTCCACTCTGGTAAAACTACTCAAATCCATGATGTGGAGAGGTAACCATTTTGTTCTAGTACTTCTTGGTATCAGCCACTGGTTTAAGTAGTAGAGCGTAGTAAGTGCGGTGTATCCAACTCATAGAAAATTATATATGCGTTGGTATTGCAAACATTTTGCTCTGAAATCGGTCGCACATTGCTGTCGTCATAATTGTAGTAGGTGCCCGATTCGGTCAAGCCGATGGCAGTATAGTGGCCACAGTGCTGTGACGCACCCAGATGTGTTACCATTGCCACCAGCTTGTAGCTTAGCTGTTCGCCACTACTGATCCCTTTGGTCCCAGCGCTCGATTGTTTGTGGGATGCGAATTTTGCTAGATTAAGTCGCGGGTTTATGGTAATCCGTTTATTTAGTTTGGTTCCGGTTGCTGAGAACCTTTTGAGCTGGATACAGAGTACATTAGGAACACGTTCGAGTGAAAAATGTTTTGTCGCAGAAACCTTATTTTTACACGCTTCACACTTGTAGCCCATGCCCTCCAAACTTTCGCGAGCAAAATACCCCTCCATAGCCTCCTCAACCGTATCAGCCTTGCGTATATCAAGCATCAGATCTTGGAAATGCTGAAAAGTTACCGATACATGATTGCACAGCGCATAACGTACAGCGGAACGTAAATAGCCGCCGAGTATTTGATTCAGCGGCGTTGTTTCTTTGCTGTACTGATCGAGTTCCTTAAAATTGCGACAGCGTGTAAGGTATGACTTTTCCATAGCATCGATAAGATATCGCAAAAATTCGTGTGCGTCCTCTTGCCGTCCCATGACCAAATGCTTGCAAATAGCTTTAAGCTTCGAATAGACAAAGGAAGGTCGAATGGCCGATTGACTACTTTGTGATGCTTGCAGTTTCTTGGCCATGGCGCAGATTATACAGCCGGTATTAGCGGAATCGCAATGCTCCATATGCTGTGTGTCGGAAACAAGCCAATTTGCCATGGAGGCATGAAAGAGGGCGTGAAAGAGCGCCTGCAGAGTCGAGTTCAGGAAACAAGTGTTTCCGATGTTCATCATTCCGACGCCGACTTGCCACTTTTGTTGCGAACTCTTCCAGCCGATGCTAACGTTTTCGCGTGCATACAGAACGCATTTCGGTTGTGGCATTTTAATGAGATTCGGGTTGCTTCGCTTAATTTCATTGCCATTGGCATCTGTAATTGAATCAAAGAAATATAATAATAATTATTAGTTTAAATTTTTTCATTTTTAAACGACTCTAATAAGAGTTTAGTCCGTTCTTCAATAAATCAAGAAAAATATTCAAAGATAACTTACCTCGCTTAATAAATTTTGTCCACTTCTTCACCATTTTTAAGAGCTCTTAATAAACGAAGTTGATTAGTTATTAGGACTGAGTATGTTAAAGGATATTTAAAGAATGATCAGAATTCGATTGAACTACTGCTTTTATAAGCCTTACCATGCCTTTTTATATACGCAGGTACCTGTGAAGGCATTTGATCGGTAATTTTCCACTGCTTAATCTGATTCAAAAAAAGGATCCAAACGAAAATCGTTACCTGTTTGAATTTGTAAGTTTTGCAAACGATAATTAGAAACATTACCCGTAATTCTTCAATAGTGGTCTGTGTTTGTGAAATTCTATGGTACGGAAACATAATAATACTAGGTCATAAAATAAAAAAATATAAAAAAGTTAGGTTCATTCTCATACTTTCTGCCAGGGGAAAATTTCCTACTCGAAGCGAATAAATGGTAGTTACCCTGTTGAAAGTGTCTTCACGTACATAAAAAATCACATAATCAATATTTTAGCGAGTTTAAGCAAGATTTTAAATTTTTGAGGAAAAATATTATAACTTGATTCAAGACAGTTTAGTATTGATCTGTTGAGGGGAAAAACAAAATTTTGTCTCTGCATTGTTGTTTTATCGGTATATAACCATAAACTCGTATATCACATCGAATTAAAGTTTCCATTGATTTGTTATCAATATGCAAGTTATATACAACATAAAAATATAAATTTTTTTATAATTGTTCATGTAATAATAAAGTTTTTTTTGACTCTTATTTAATTAACAGAAGAGTAAAATTACCAACAGCAGCACAAGGGTCATCGCGCAACATAAACAAATAATCTATATACAAATTTAATTTATTTTCGTATTTTTATTAAAATCTTTAACGATAAACCATATTAATTGAATTTAAGAATATTTAAGATAGATTAATATACATATAAACTAATTATAAATTGTAAACAGCTTCCGCTCTGGTAAAACTACTCAAATCCATGATGTGAAGAGGTAACCATTTTGTTCTAGTACTTCTTGGTATCAGCCACTGGTTTAAGTAGTAGAGCGTAGTAAGTGCGGTGTGTCCAACTCATAGAAAATTATATATGCGTTGGTATTGCAAACATTTTGCTCTGAAATCGGTCGCACATTGCTGTCGTCATAATTGTAGTAGGTGCCCGATTCGGTCAAGCCGATGGCAGTATAGTGGCCACAGTGCTGTGACGCACCCAGATGTGTTACCATTGCCACCAGCTTGTAGCTTAGCTGTTCGCCACTACTGATCCCTTTGGTCCCAGCGCTCGATTGTTTGTGGGATGCGAATTTTGCTAGATTAAGTCGCGGGTTTATGGTAATCCGTTTATTTAGTTTGGTTCCGGTTGCTGAGAACCTTTTGAGCTGGATACAGAGTACATTAGGAACACGTTCGAGTGAAAAATGTTTTGTCGCAGAAACCTTATTTTTACACGCTTCACACTTGTAGCCCATGCCCTCCAAACTTTCGCGAGCAAAATACCCCTCCATAGCCTCCTCAACCGTATCAGCCTTGCGTATATCAAGCATCAGATCTTGGAAATGCTGAAAAGTTACCGATACATGATTGCACAGCGCATAACGTACAGCGGAACGTAAATAGCCGCCGAGTATTTGATTCAGCGGCGTTGTTTCTTTGCTGTACTGATCGAGTTCCTTAAAATTGCGACAGCGTGTAAGGTATGACTTTTCCATAGCATCGATAAGATATCGCAAAAATTCGTGTGCGTCCTCTTGCCGTCCCATGACCAAATGCTTGCAAATAGCTTTAAGCTTCGAATAGACAAAGGAAGGTCGAATGGCCGATTGACTACTTTGTGATGCTTGCAGTGTCTTGGCCATGGCGCAGATTATACAGCCGGTATTAGCGGAATCGCAATGCTCCATATGCTGTGTGTCGGAAACAAGCCAATTTGCCATGGAGGGTACGTGAAAGAGCGCCTGCAGAGTCGAGTTCAGGAAACAAGTGTTTCCGATGTTCATCATGCCGACGCCGACTTGCCACTTTTGTTGCGAACTCTTCCAGCCGATGCTAACGTTTTCGCGTGCATACAGAACGCATTTCGGTTGTGGCATTTTAATGAGATTCGGGTTGCTTCGCTTAATTTCATTGCCATTGGCATCTGTAATTGAATCAAAGAAATATAATAATAATTATTAGTTTAAATTTTTTCATTTTTAAACGACTCTAATAAGAGTTTAGTCCGTTCTTCAATAAATTAAGAAAACTATTCAAAGATAACTTACCTCGCTTAATAAATTTTGTCCACTTCTTCACCATTTTTAAGAGCTCTTAATAAACGAAGTTGATTAGTTATTAGGACTGAGTATGTTAAAGGATATTTAAAGAATGATCAGAATTCGATTGAACTACTGCTTTTATAAGCCTTACCATGCCTTTTTATATACGCAGGTACCTGTGAAGGCATTTGATCGGAAATTTTCCACTGCTTAATCTGATTCAAAAAAAGGATCCAAACGAAAATCGTTACCTGTTTGAATTTGTAAGTTTTGCAAACGATAATTAGAAACATTACCCGTAATTCTTCAATAGTGGTCTGTGTTTGTGAAATTCTATGGTACGGAAACATAATAATACTAGGTCATAAAATAAAAAAATATAAAAAAGTTAGGTTCATTCTCATACTTTCTGCCAGGGGAAAATTTCCTACTCGAAGCGAATAAATGGTAGTTACCCTGTTGAAAGTGTCTTCACGTACATAAAAAATCACATAATCAATATTTTAGCGAGTTTAAGCAAGATTTTAAATTTTTGAGGAAAAATATTATAACTTGATTCAAGACAGTTTAGTATTGATCTGTTGAGGGGAAAAACAAAATTTTGTCTCTGCATTGTTGTTTTATCGGTATATAACCATAAACTCGTATATCACATCGAATTAAAGTTTCCATTGATTTGTTATCAATATGCAAGTTATATACAACATAAAAATATAAATTTTTTTATAATTGTTCATGTAATAATAAAGTTTTTTTTGACTCTTATTTAATTAACAGAAGAGTAAAATTACCAACAGCAGCACAAGGGTCATCGCGCAACATAAACAAATAATCTATATACAAATTTAATTTATTTTCGTATTTTTATTAAAATCTTTAACGATAAACCATATTAATTGAATTTAAGAATATTTAAGATAGATTAATATACATATAAACTAATTATAAATTGTAAACAGCTTCCGCTCTGGTAAAACTACTCAAATCCATGATGTGAAGAGGTAACCATTTTGTTCTAGTACTTCTTGGTATCAGCCACTGGTTTAAGTAGTAGAGCGTAGTAAGTGCGGTGTGTCCAACTCATAGAAAATTATATATGCGTTGGTATTGCAAACATTTTGCTCTGAAATCGGTCGCACATTGCTGTCGTCATAATTGTAGTAGGTGCCCGATTCGGTCAAGCCGATGGCAGTATAGTGGCCACAGTGCTGTGACGCACCCAGATGTGTTACCATTGCCACCAGCTTGTAGCTTAGCTGTTCGCCACTACTGATCCCTTTGGTCCCAGCGCTCGATTGTTTGTGGGATGCGAATTTTGATAGATTAAGTCGCGGGTTTATGGTAATCCGTTTATTTAGTTTGGTTCCGATTGCTGAGAACCTTTTGAGCTGGATACAGAGTACATTAGGAACACGTTCGAGTGAAAACTGTTTTGTCGCAGAAACCTTATTTTTACACGCTTCACACTTGTAGCCCATGCCCTCCAAACTTTCGCGAGCAAAATACCCCTCCATAGCCTCCTCAACCGTATCAGCCTTGCGTATATCAAGCATCAGATCTTGGAAATGCTGAAAAGTTACCGATACATGATTGCACAGCGCACAACCTACAGCGGAACGTAAATAGCCGCCGAGTATTTGATTCAGCGGCGTTGTTTCTTTGCTATACTGATCGAGTTCCTTAAAATTGCGACAGCGTGTAAGGTATGACTTTTCCATAGCATCGATAAGATATCGCAAAAATTCGTGTGCGTCCTCTTGCCGTCCCATGACCAAATGCTTGCAAATAGCTTTAAGCTTCGAATAGACAAAGGAAGGTCGAATGGCCGATTGACTACTTTGTGATGCTTGCAGTGTCTTGGCCATGGCGCAGATTATACAGCCGGTATTAGCGGAATCGCAATGCTCCATATGCTGTGTGTCGGAAACAAGCCAATTTGCCATGGAGGGTACGTGAAAGAGCGCCTGCAGAGTCGAGTTCAGGAAACAAGTGTTACCGATGTTCATCATGCCGACGCCGACTTGCCACTTTTGTTGCGAACTCTTCCAGCCGATGCTAACGTTTTCGCGTGCATACAGAACGCATTTCGGTTGTGGCATTTTAATGAGATTCGGGTTGCTTCGCTTAATTTCATTGCCATTGGCATCTGTAATTGAATCAAAGAAATATAATAATAATTATTAGTTTAAATTTTTTCATTTTTAAACGACTCTAATAAGAGTTTAGTCCGTTCTTCAATAAATTAAGAAAAATATTCAAAGATAACTTACCTCGCTTAATAAATTTTGTCCACTTCTTCACCATTTTTAAGAGCTTTTAATAAACGAAGTTGATTAGTTATTAGGACTGAGTATGTTAAAGGATATTTAAAGAATGATCAGAATTCGATTGAACTACTGCTTTTATAAGCCTTACCATGCCTTTTTATATACGCAGGTACCTGTGAAGGCATTTGATCGGAAATTTTCCACTGCTTAATCTGATTCAAAAAAAGGATCCAAACGAAAATCGTTACCTGTTTGAATTTGTAAGTTTTGCAAACGATAATTAGAAACATTACCCGTAATTCTTCAATAGTGGTCTGTGTTTGTGAAATTCTATGGTACGGAAACATAATAATACTAGGTCATAAAATAAAAAAATATAAAAAAGTTAGGTTCATTCTCATACTTTCTGCCAGGGGAAAATTTCCTACTCGAAGCGAATAAATGGTAGTTACCCTGTTGAAAGTGTCTTCACGTACATAAAAAATCACATAATCAATATGTTATCGAGTTTAAGCAAGATTTTAAATTTTTGAGGAAAAATAATATAACTTGATTCAAGACAGTTTAGTATTGATCTGTTGAGGGGAAAAACAAAATTTTGTCTCTGCATTGTTGTTTTATCGGTATATAACCATAAACTCGTATATCACATCGAATTAAAGTTTCCTTTGATTTGTTGTCAATATGCAAGTTAATATACAACATAAAAATATAAATTTTTTTATAAATGTTCATGTAATAATAAAGTTTTTTTTGACTCTTATTTAATTAACAGAAGAGTAAAATTACCAACAGCAGCACAAGGCTCATCTCGCAACGTAAACAAATAATCATACATACATATTTAATTTATTTTCGTATTTTTATTAAAATCTTTAACGATAAACAATATTAATTGAATTTAAGAATATTTAAGATAGATTAATATACATATAAACTAATTATAAATTGTAAACAGCTTCCGCTCTGGTAAAACTACTCAAATCCATGATGTGAAGAGGTAACCATTTTGTTCTAGTACTTCTTGGTATCAGCCACTGGTTTAAGTAGTAGAGCGTAGTAAGTGCGGTGTATCCAACTCATAGAAAATTATATATGCGTTGGTATTGCAAACATTTTGCTCTGAAATCGGTCGCACATTGCTGTCGTCATAATTGTAGTAGGTGCCCGATTCGGTCAAGCCGATGGCAGTATAGTGGCCACAGTGCTGTGACGCACCCAGATGTGTTACCATTGCCACCAGTTTGTAGCTTAGCTGTTCGCCACTACTGATCCCTTTGGTCCCAGCGCTCGATTGTTTGTGGGATGCGAATTTTGCTAGATTAAGTCGCGGGTTTATGGTAATCCGTTTATTTAGTTTGGTTCCGGTTGCTGAGAACCTTTTGAGCTGGATACAGAGTACATTAGGAACACGTTCGAGTGAAAACTGTTTTGTCGCAGAAACCTTATTTTTACACGCTTCACACTTGTAGCCCATGCCCTCCAAACTTTCGCGAGCAAAATACCCCTCCATAGCCTCCTCAACCGTATCAGCCTTGCGTATATCAAGCATCAGATCTTGGAAATGCTGAAAAGTTACCGATACATGATTGCACAGCGCACAACGTACAGCGGAACGTAAATAGCCGCCGAGTATTTGATTCAGCGGCGTTGTTTCTTTGCTATACTGATCGAGTTCCTTAAAATTGCGACAGCGTGTAAGGTATGACTTTTCCATAGCATCGATAAGATATCGCAAAAATTCGTGTGCGTCCTCTTGCCGTCCCATGACCAAATGCTTGCAAATAGCTTTAAGCTTCGAATAGACAAAGGAAGGTCGAATGGCCGATTGACTACTTTGTGATGCTTGCAGTGTTTTGGCCATGGCGCAGATTATACAGCCGGTATTAGCGGAATCGCAATGCTCCATATGCTGTGTGTCGGAAACAAGCCAATTTGCCATGGAGGGTACGTGAAAGAGCGCCTGCAGAGTCGAATTCAGGAAACAAGTGTTTCCGATGTTCATCATGCCGACGCCGACTTGCCACTTTTGTTGCGAAGTCTTCCAGCCGATGCTAACGTTTTCGCGTGCATACAGAACGCATTTCGGTTGTGGCATTTTAATGAGATTCGGGTTGCTTCGCTTAATTTCATTGCCATTGTCATCTGTAATTGAATCAAAGAAATATAATAATAATTATTAGTTTAAATTTTTTCATTTTTAAACGACTCTAATAAGAGTTTAGTCCGTTCTTCAATAAATTAAGAAAACTATTCAAAGATAACTTACCTCGCTTAATAAATTTTGTCCACTTCTTCACCATTTTTAAGAGCTCTCAATAAACGAAGTTGATTAGTTATTAGGACTGAGTATGTTAAAGGATATTTAAAGAATGATCAGAATTCGATTGAACTACTGCTTTTATAAGCCTTACCATGCCTTTTTATATACGCAGGTACCTGTGAAGGCATTTGATCGGAAATTTTCCACTGCTTAATCTGATTCAAAAAAAGGATCCAAACGAAAATCGTTACCTGTTTGAATTTGTAAGTTTTGCAAACGATAATTAGAAACATTACCCGTAATTCTTCAATAGTGGTCTGTGTTTGTGAAATTCTATGGTACGGAAACATAATAATACTAGGTCATAAAATAAAAAAATATAAAAAAGTTAGGTTCATTCTCATACTTTCTGCCAGGGGAAAATTTCCTACTCGAAGCGAATAAATGGTAGTTACCCTGTTGAAAGTGTCTTCACGTACATAAAAAATCACATAATCAATATTTTAGCGAGTTTAAGCAAGATTTTAAATTTTTGAGGAAAAATATTATAACTTGATTCAAGACAGTTTAGTATTGATCTGTTGAGGGGAAAAACAGAATGTTGTCTCTGCATTGTTGTTTTATCGGTATATAACCATAAACTCGTATATCACATCGAATTAAAGTTTCCTTTGATTTGTTGTCAATATGCAAGTTATATACAACATAAAAATATAAATTTTTTTTATAAATGTTCATGTAATAATAAAGTTTTTTTTGACTCTTATTTAATTAACAGAAGAGTAAAATTACCAACAGCAGCACAAGGCTCATCTTGCAACGTAAACAAATAATCATACATACATATTTAATTTATTTTCGTATTTTTATTAAAATCTTTAACGATAAACAATATTAATTGAATTTAAGAATATTTAAGATAGATTAATATACATATAAACTAATTATAAATTGTAAACAGCTTCCGCTCTGGTAAAACTACTCAAATCCATGATGTGGAGAGGTAACCATTTTGTTCTAGTACTTCTTGGTATCAGCCACTGGTTTAAGTAGTAGAGCGTAGTAAGTGCGGTGTATCCAACTCATAGAAAATTATATATGCGTTGGTATTGCAAACATTTTGCTCTGAAATCGGTCGCACATTGCTGTCGTCATAATTGTAGTAGGTGCCCGATTCGGTCAAACCGATGGCAGTATAGTGGCCACAGTGCTGTGACGCACCCAGATGTGTTACCATTGCCACCAGCTTGTAGCTTAGATGTTCGCCACTACTGATCCCTTTGGTCCCAGCGCTCGATTGTTTGTGGGATGCGAATTTTGCTAGATTAAGTCGCGGGTTTATGGTAATCCGTTTATTTAGTTTGGTTCCGGTTGCTGAGAACCTTTTGAGCTGGATACAGAGTACATTAGGAACACGTTCGAGTGAAAACTGTTTTGTCGCAGAAACCTTATTTTTACACGCTTCACACTTGTAGCCCATGCCATCCAAACTTTCGCGAGCAAAATACCCCTCCATAGCCTCCTCAACCGTATCAGCCTTGCGTATATCAAGCATCAGATCTTGGAAATGCTGAAAAGTTACCGATACATGATTGCACAGCGCACAACGTACAGCGGAACGTAAATAGCCGCCGAGTATTTGATTCAGCGGCGTTGTTTCTTTGCTGTACTGATCGAGTTCCTTAAAATTGCGACAGCGTGTAAGGTATGACTTTTCCATAGCATCGATAAGATATCGCAAAAATTCGTGTGCGTCCTCTTGCCGTCCCATGACCAAATGCTTGCAAATAGCTTTAAGCTTCGAATAGACAAAGGAAGGTCGAATGGCCGATTGACTACTTTGTGATGCTTGCAGTGTCTTGGCCATGGCGCAGATTATACAGCCGGTATTAGCGGAATCGCAATGCTCCATATGCTGTGTGTCGGAAACAAGCCAATTTGCCATGGAGGGTACGTGAAAGAGCGCCTGCAGAGTCGAGTTCAGGAAACAAGTGTTTCCGATGTTCATCATGCCGACGCCGACTTGCCACTTTTGTTGCGAACTCTTCCAGCCGATGCTAACGTTTTCGCGTGCATACAGAACGCATTTCGGTTGTGGCATTTTAATGAGATTCGGGTTGCTTCGCTTAATTTCATTGCCATTGGCATCTGTAATTGAATCAAAGAAATATAATAATAATTATTAGTTTAAATTTTTTCATTTTTAAACGACTCTAATAAGAGTTTAGTCCGTTCTTCAATAAATTAAGAAAAATATTCAAAGATAACTTACCTCGCTTAATAAATTTTGTCCACTTCTTCACCATTTTTAAGAGTTCTTAATAAACGAAGTTGATTAGTTATTAGGACTGAGTATGTTAAAGGATATTTAAAGAATGATCAGAATTCGATTGAACTACTGCTTTTATAAGCCTTACCATGCCTTTTTATATACGCAGGTACCTGTGAAGGCATTTGATCGGTAATTTTCCACTGCTTAATCTGATTCAAAAAAAGGATCCAAACGAAAATCGTTACCTGTTTGTATTTGTAAGTTTTGCAAACGATGATTAGAAACATTACCCGTAATTCTTCAATAGTGGTCTGTGTTTGTGAAATTCTATGGTACGGAAACATAATAATACTAGGTCATAAAATACAAAAATATAAAAAAGTTAGGTTCATTCTCATACTTTCTGCCAGGGGAAAATTTCCTACTCGAAGCGAATAAATGGTAGTTACCCTGTTGAAAGTGTCTTCACGTACATAAAAAATCACATAATCAATATTTTAGCGAGTTTAAGCAAGATTTTAAATTTTTGAGGAAAAATATTATAACTTGATTCAAGACAGTTTAGTATTGATCTGTTGAGGGGAAAAACAGAATGTTGTCTCTGCATTGTTGTTTTATAGGTATATAACCATAAACTCGTATATCACATCGAATTAAAATTTCCTTTGATTTGTTGTCAATATGCAAGTTATATACAACATAAAAATATAAATTTTTTTTATAAATGTTCATGTAATAATAAAGTTTTTTTTGACTCTTATTTAATTAACAGAAGAGTAAAATTACCAACAGCAGCACAAGGATCATCTCGCAACGTAAACAAATAATCATACATACATATTTAATTTATTTTCGTATTTTTATTAAAATCTTTAACGATAAACAATATTAATTGAATTTAAGAATATTTAAGATAGATTAATATACATATAAACTAATTATAAATTGTAAACAGCTTCCGCTCTGGTAAAACTACTCAAATCCATGATGTGGAGAGGTAACCATTTTGTTCTAGTACTTTTTGGTATCAGCCACTGGTTTAAGTAGTAGAGCGTAGTAAGTGCGGTGTATCCAACTCATAGAAAATTATATATGCGTTGGTATTGCAAACATTTTGCTCTGAAATCGGTCGCACATTGCTGTCGTCATAATTGTAGTAGGTGCCCGATTCGGTCAAACCGATGGCAGTATAGTGGCCACAGTGCTGTGACGCACCCAGATGTGTTACCATTGCCACCAGCTTGTAGCTTAGATGTTCGCCACTACTGATCCCTTTGGTCCCAGCGCTCGATTGTTTGTGGGATGCGAATTTTGCTAGATTAAGTCGCGGGTTTATGGTAATCCGTTTATTTAGTTTGGTTCCGGTTGCTGAGAACCTTTTGAGCTGGATACAGAGTACATTAGGAACACGTTCGAGTGAAAACTGTTTTGTCGCAGAAACCTTATTTTTACACGCTTCACACTTGTAGCCCATGCCCTCCAAACTTTCGCGAGCAAAATACCCCTCCATAGCCTCCTCAACCGTATCAGCCTTGCGTATATCAAGCATCAGATCTTGGAAATGCTGAAAAGTTACCGATACATGATTGCACAGCGCACAACGTACAGCGGAACGTAAATAGCCGCCGAGTATTTGATTCAGCGGCGTTGTTTCTTTGCTGTACTGATCGAGTTCCTTAAAATTGCGACAGCGTGTAAGGTATGACTTTTCCATAGCATCGATAAGATATCGCAAAAATTCGTGTGCGTCCTCTTGCCGTCCCATGACCAAATGCTTGCAAATAGCTTTAAGCTTCGAATAGACAAAGGAAGGTCGAATGGCCGATTGACTACTTTGTGATGCTTGCAGTGTCTTGGCCATGGCGCAGATTATACAGCCGGTATTAGCGGAATCGCAATGCTCCATATGCTGTGTGTCGGAAACAAGCCAATTTGCCATGGAGGGTACGTGAAAGAGCGCCTGCAGAGTCGAGTTCAGGAAACAAGTGTTTCCGATGTTCATCATGCCGACGCCGACTTGCCACTTTTGTTGCGAACTCTTCCAGCCGATGCTAACGTTTTCGCGTGCATACAGAACGCATTTCGGTTGTGGCATTTTAATGAGATTCGGGTTGCTTCGCTTAATTTCATTGCCATTGGCATCTGTAATTGAATCAAAGAAATATAATAATAATTATTAGTTTAAATTTTTTCATTTTTAAACGACTCTAATAAGAGTTTAGTCCGTTCTTCAATAAATTAAGAAAAATATTCAAAGATAACTTACCTCGCTTAATAAATTTTGTCCACTTCTTCACCATTTTTAAGAGTTCTTAATAAACGAAGTTGATTAGTTATTAGGACTGAGTATGTTAAAGGATATTTAAAGAATGATCAGAATTCGATTGAACTACTGCTTTTATAAGCCTTACCATGCCTTTTTATATACGCAGGTACCTGTGAAGGCATTTGATCGGTAATTTTCCACTGCTTAATCTGATTCAAAAAAAGGATCCAAACGAAAATCGTTACCTGTTTGTATTTGTAAGTTTTGCAAACGATGATTAGAAACATTACCCGTAATTCTTCAATAGTGGTCTGTGTTTGTGAAATTCTATGGTACGGAAACATAATAATACTAGGTCATAAAATACAAAAATATAAAAAAGTTAGGTTCATTCTCATACTTTCTGCCAGGGGAAAATTTCCTACTCGAAGCGAATAAATGGTAGTTACCCTGTTGAAAGTGTCTTCACGTACATAAAAAATCACATAATCAATATTTTAGCGAGTTTAAGCAAGATTTTAAATTTTTGAGGAAAAATATTATAACTTGATTCAAGACAGTTTAGTATTGATCTGTTGAGGGGAAAAACAGAATGTTGTCTCTGCATTGTTGTTTTATCGGTATATAACCATAAACTCGTATATCACATCGAATTAAAATTTCCTTTGATTTGTTGTCAATATGCAAGTTATATACAACATAAAAATATAAATTTTTTTTATAAATGTTCATGTAATAATAAAGTTTTTTTTGACTCTTATTTAATTAACAGAAGAGTAAAATTACCAACAGCAGCACAAGGATCATCTCGCAACGTAAACAAATAATCATACATACATATTTAATTTATTTTCGTATTTTTATTAAAATCTTTAACGATAAACAATATTAATTGAATTTAAGAATATTTAAGATAGATTAATATACATATAAACTAATTATAAATTGTAAACAGCTTCCGCTCTGGTAAAACTACTCAAATCCATGATGTGGAGAGGTAACCATTTTGTTCTAGTACTTCTTGGTATCAGCCACTGGTTTAAGTAGTAGAGCGTAGTAAGTGCGGTGTATCCAACTCATAGAAAATTATATATGCGTTGGTATTGCAAACATTTTGCTCTGAAATCGGTCGCACATTGCTGTCGTCATAATTGTAGTAGGTGCCCGATTCGGTCAAACCGATGGCAGTATAGTGGCCACAGTGCTGTGACGCACCCAGATGTGTTACCATTGCCACCAGCTTGTAGCTTAGATGTTCGCCACTACTGATCCCTTTGGTCCCAGCGCTCGATTGTTTGTGGGATGCGAATTTTGCTAGATTAAGTCGCGGGTTTATGGTAATCCGTTTATTTAGTTTGGTTCCGGTTGCTGAGAACCTTTTGAGCTGGATACAGAGTACATTAGGAACACGTTCGAGTGAAAACTGTTTTGTCGCAGAAACCTTATTTTTACACGCTTCACACTTGTAGCCCATGCCCTCCAAACTTTCGCGAGCAAAATACCCCTCCATAGCCTCCTCAACCGTATCAGCCTTGCGTATATCAAGCATCAGATCTTGGAAATGCTGAAAAGTTACCGATACATGATTGCACAGCGCACAACGTACAGCGGAACGTAAATAGCCGCCGAGTATTTGATTCAGCGGCGTTGTTTCTTTGCTGTACTGATCGAGTTCCTTAAAATTGCGACAGCGTGTAAGGTATGACTTTTCCATAGCATCGATAAGATATCGCAAAAATTCGTGTGCGTCCTCTTGCCGTCCCATGACCAAATGCTTGCAAATAGCTTTAAGCTTCGAATAGACAAAGAAAGGTCGAATGGCCGATTGACTACTTTGTGATGCTTGCAGTGTCTTGGCCATGGCGCAGATTATACAGCCGGTATTAGCGGAATCGCAATGCTCCATATGCTGTGTGTCGGAAACAAGCCAATTTGCCATGGAGGGTACGTGAAAGAGCGCCTGCAGAGTCGAGTTCAGGAAACAAGTGTTTCCGATGTTCATCATGCCGACGCCGACTTGCCACTTTTGTTGCGAACTCTTCCAGCCGATGCTAACGTTTTCGCGTGCATACAGAACGCATTTCGGTTGTGGCATTTTAATGAGATTCGGGTTGCTTCGCTTAATTTCATTGCCATTGGCATCTGTAATTGAATCAAAGAAATATAATAATAATTATTAGTTTAAATTTTTTCATTTTTAAACGACTCTAATAAGAGTTTAGTCCGTTCTTCAATAAATTAAGAAAAATATTCAAAGATAACTTACCTCGCTTAATAAATTTTGTCCACTTCTTCACCATTTTTAAGAGTTCTTAATAAACGAAGTTGATTAGTTATTAGGACTGAGTATGTTAAAGGATATTTAAAGAATGATCAGAATTCGATTGAACTACTGCTTTTATAAGCCTTACCATGCCTTTTTATATACGCAGGTACCTGTGAAGGCATTTGATCGGTAATTTTCCACTGCTTAATCTGATTCAAAAAAAGGATCCAAACGAAAATCGTTACCTGTTTGTATTTGTAAGTTTTGCAAACGATGATTAGAAACATTACCCGTAATTCTTCAATAGTGGTCTGTGTTTGTGAAATTCTATGGTACGGAAACATAATAATACTAGGTCATAAAATACAAAAATATAAAAAAGTTAGGTTCATTCTCATACTTTCTGCCAGGGGAAAATTTCCTACTCGAAGCGAATAAATGGTAGTTACCCTGTTGAAAGTGTCTTCACGTACATAAAAAATCACATAATCAATATTTTAGCGAGTTTAAGCAAGATTTTAAATTTTTGAGGAAAAATATTATAACTTGATTCAAGACAGTTTAGTATTGATCTGTTGAGGGGAAAAACAAAATGTTGTCTCTGCATTGTTGTTTTATCGGTATATAACCATAAACTCGTATATCACATCGAATTAAAGTTTCCTTTGATTTGTTGTCAATATTCAAGTTATATACAACATAAAAATATAAATTTTTTTTATAAATGTTCATGTAATAATAAAGTTTTTTTTGACTCTTATTTAATTAACAGAAGAGTAAAATTACCAACAGCAGCACAAGGCTCATCTCGCAACGTAAACAAATAATCATACATACATATTTAATTTATTTTCGTATTTTTATTAAAATCTTTAACGATAAACAATATTAATTGAATTTAAGAATATTTAAGATAGATTAATATACATATAAACTAATTATAAATTGTAAACAGCTTCCGCTCTGGTAAAACTACTCAAATCCATGATGTGGAGAGGTAACCATTTTGTTCTAGTACTTCTTGGTATCAGCCACTGGTTTAAGTAGTAGAGCGTAGTAAGTGCGGTGTATCCAACTCATAGAAAATTATATATGCGTTGGTGTTGCAAACATTTTGCTCTGAAATCGGTCGCACATTGCTGTCGTCATAATTGTAGTAGGTGCCCGATTCGGTCAAACCGATGGCAGTATAGTGGCCACAGTGCTGTGACGCACCCAGATGTGTTACCATTGCCACCAGCTTGTAGCTTAGATGTTCGCCACTACTGATCCCTTTGGTCCCAGCGCTCGATTGTTTGTGGGATGCGAATTTTGCTAGATTAAGTCGCGGGTTTATGGTAATCCGTTTATTTAGTTTGGTTCCGGTTGCTGAGAACCTTTTGAGCTGGATACAGAGTACATTAGGAACACGTTCGAGTGAAAACTGTTTTGTCGCAGAAACCTTATTTTTACACGCTTCACACTTGTAGCCCATGCCCTCCAAACTTTCGCGAGCAAAATACCCCTCCATAGCCTCCTCAACCGTATCAGCCTTGCGTATATCAAGCATCAGATCTTGGAAATGCTGAAAAGTTACCGATACATGATTGCACAGCGCACAACGTACAGCGGAACGTAAATAGCCGCCGAGTATTTGATTCAGCGGCGTTGTTTCTTTGCTGTACTGATCGAGTTCCTTAAAATTGCGACAGCGTGTAAGGTATGACTTTTCCATAGCATCGATAAGATATCGCAAAAATTCGTGTGCGTCCTCTTGCCGTCCCATGACCAAATGCTTGCAAATAGCTTTAAGCTTCGAATAGACAAAGGAAGGTCGAATGGCCGATTGACTACTTTGTGATGCTTGCAGTGTCTTGGCCATGGCGCAGATTATACAGCCGGTATTAGCGGAATCGCAATGCTCCATATGCTGTGTGTCGGAAACAAGCCAATTTGCCATGGAGGGTACGTGAAAGAGCGCCTGCAGAGTCGAGTTCAGGAAACAAGTGTTTC
Source organism: Suillia variegata (assembly GCA_949127995.1). NCBI lineage: Eukaryota > Metazoa > Arthropoda > Insecta > Diptera > Heleomyzidae > Suillia > Suillia variegata. The sequence continues at coordinate 16,285,068 of OX421846.1, forward strand.
CGATGTTCATCATGCCGACGCCGACTTGCCACTTTTGTTGCGAACTCTTCCAGCCGATGCTAACGTTTTCGCGTGCATACAGAACGCATTTCGGTTGTGGCATTTTAATGAGATTCGGGTTGCTTCGCTTAATTTCATTGCCATTGGCATCTGTAATTGAATCAAAGAAATATAATAATAATTATTAGTTTAAATTTTTTCATTTTTAAACGACTCTAATAAGAGTTTAGTCCGTTCTTCAATAAATCAAGAAAAATATTCAAAGATAACTTACCTCGCTTAATAAATTTTGTCCACTTCTTCACCATTTTTAAGAGTTCTTAATAAACGAAGTTGATTAGTTATTAGGACTGAGTATGTTAAAGGATATTTAAAGAATGATCAGAATTCGATTGAACTACTGCTTTTATAAGCCTTACCATGCCTTTTTATATACGCAGGTACCTGTGAAGGCATTTGATCGGTAATTTTCCACTGCTTAATCTGATTCAAAAAAAGGATCCAAACGAAAATCGTTACCTGTTTGTATTTGTAAGTTTTGCAAACGATGATTAGAAACATTACCCGTAATTCTTCAATAGTGGTCTGTGTTTGTGAAATTCTATGGTACGGAAACATAATAATACTATGTCATAAAATAAAAAAATATAAAAAAGTTAGGTTCATTCTCATACTTTCTGCCAGGGGAAAATTTCCTACTCGAAGCGAATAAATGGTAGTTACCCTGTTGAAAGTGTCTTCACGTACATAAAAAATCACATAATCAATATTTTAGCGAGTTTAAGCAAGATTTTAAATTTTTGAGGAAAAATATTATAACTTGATTCAAGACAGTTTAGTATTGATCTGTTGAGGGGAAAAACAAAATGTTGTCTCTGCATTGTTGTTTTATCGGTATATAACCATAAACTCGTATATCACATCGAATTAAAGTTTCCTTTGATTTGTTGTCAATATGCAAGTTATATACAACATAAAAATATAAATTTTTTTTATAAATGTTCATGTAATAATAAAGTTTTTTTTGACTCTTATTTAATTAACAGAAGAGTAAAATTACCAACAGCAGCACAAGGCTCATCTCGCAACGTAAACAAATAATCATACATACATATTTAATTTATTTTCGTATTTTTATTAAAATCTTTAACGATAAACAATATTAATTGAATTTAAGAATATTTAAGATAGATTAATATACATATAAACTAATTATAAATTGTAAACAGCTTCCGCTCTGGTAAAACTACTCAAATCCATGATGTGGAGAGGTAATCATTTTGTTCTAGTACTTCTTGGTATCAGCCACTGGTTTAAGTAGTAGAGCGTAGTAAGTGCGGTGTATCCAACTCATAGAAAATTATATATGCGTTGGTATTGCAAACATTTTGCTCTGAAATCGGTCGCACATTGCTGTCGTCATAATTGTAGTAGGTGCCCGATTCGGTCAAACCGATGGCAGTATAGTGGCCACAGTGCTGTGACGCACCCAGATGTGTTACCATTGCCACCAGCTTGTAGCTTAGATGTTCGCCACTACTGATCCCTTTGGTCCCAGCGCTCGATTGTCTGTGGGATGCGAATTTTGCTAGATTAAGTCGCGGGTTTATGGTAATCCGTTTATTTAGTTTGGTTCCGGTTGCTGAGAACCTTTTGAGCTGGATACAGAGTACATTAGGAACACGTTCGAGTGAAAACTGTTTTGTCGCAGAAACCTTATTTTTACACGCTTCACACTTGTAGCCCATGCCCTCCAAACTTTCGCGAGCAAAATACCCCTCCATAGCCTCCTCAACCGTATCAGCCTTGCGTATATCAAGCATCAGATCTTGGAAATGCTGAAAAGTTACCGATACATGATTGCACAGCGCACAACGTACAGAGGAACGTAAATAGCCGCCGAGTATTTGATTCAGCGGCGTTGTTTCTTTGCTGTACTGATCGAGTTCCTTAAAATTGCGACAGCGTGTAAGGTATGACTTTTCCATAGCATCGATAAGATATCGCAAAAATTCGTGTGCGTCCTCTTGCCGTCCCATGACCAAATGCTTGCAAATAGCTTTAAGCTTCGAATAGACAAAGGAAGGTCGAATGGCCGATTGACTACTTTGTGATGCTTGCAGTGTCTTGGCCATGGCGCAGATTATACAGCCGGTATTAGCGGAATCGCAATGCTCCATATGCTGTGTGTCGGAAACAAGCCAATTTGCCATGGAGGGTACGTGAAAGAGCGCCTGCAGAGTCGAGTTCAGGAAACAAGTGTTTCCGATGTTCATCATGCCGACGCCGACTTGCCACTTTTGTTGCGAACTCTTCCAGCCGATGCTAACGTTTTCGCGTGCATACAGAACGCATTTCGGTTGTGGCATTTTAATGAGATTCGGGTTGCTTCGCTTAATTTCATTGCCATTGGCATCTGTAATTGAATCAAAGAAATATAATAATAATTATTAGTTTAAATTTTTTCATTTTTAAACGACTCTAATAAGAGTTTAGTCCGTTCTTCAATAAATCAAGAAAAATATTCAAAGATAACTTACCTCGCTTAATAAATTTTGTCCACTTCTTCACCATTTTTAAGAGTTCTTAATAAACGAAGTTGATTAGTTATTAGGACTGAGTATGTTAAAGGATATTTAAAGAATGATCAGAATTCGATTGAACTACTGCTTTTATAAGCCTTACCATGCCTTTTTATATACGCAGGTACCTGTGAAGGCATTTGATCGGTAATTTTCCACTGCTTAATCTGATTCAAAAAAAGGATCCAAACGAAAATCGTTACCTGTTTGTATTTGTAAGTTTTGCAAACGATGATTAGAAACATTACCCGTAATTCTTCAATAGTGGTCTGTGTTTGTGAAATTCTATGGTACGGAAACATAATAATACTATGTCATAAAATAAAAAAATATAAAAAAGTTAGGTTCATTCTCATACTTTCTGCCAGGGGAAAATTTCCTACTCGAAGCGAATAAATGGTAGTTACCCTGTTGAAAGTGTCTTCACGTACATAAAAAATCACATAATCAATATTTTAGCGAGTTTAAGCAAGATTTTAAATTTTTGAGGAAAAATATTATAACTTGATTCAAGACAGTTTAGTATTGATATGTTGAGGGAAAAAACAAAATGTTGTCTCTGCATTGTTGTTTTATCGGTATATAATCATAAACTCGTATATCACATCGAATTAAAGTTTCCTTTGATTTGTTGTCAATATGCAAGTTATATACAACATTAAAATATAAATTTTTTTATAAATGTTCATGTAATAATAATTTTTTTTTTGACTCTTATTTAATTAACAGAAGAGTAAAATTACCAACAGCAGCACAAGGCTCATCTCGCAACGTAAACAAATAATCATACATACATATTTAATTTATTTTCGTATTTTTATTAAAATCTTTAACGATAAACAATATTAATTGAATTTAAGAATATTTAAGATAGATTAATATACATATAAACTAATTATAAATTGTAAACAGCTTCCACTCTGGTAAAACTACTCAAATCCATGATGTGGAGAGGTAACCATTTTGTTCTAGTACTTCTTGGTATCAGCCACTGGTTTAAGTAGTAGAGCGTAGTAAGTGCGGTGTATCCAACTCATAGAAAATTATATATGCATTGGTATTGCAAACATTTTGCTCTGAAATCGGTCGCACATTGCTGTCGTCATAATTGTAGTAGGTGTCCGATTCGGTCAAGCCGATGGCAGTATAGTGGCCACAGTGCTGTGACACACCCAGATGTGTTACCATTGCCACCAGCTTGAAGCTTAGCTGTTCGCCACTACTGATCCCTTTGGTCCCAGCGCTCGATTGTTTGTGGGATGCGAATTTTGCTAGATTAAGTCGCGGGTTTATGGTAATCCGTTTATTTAGTTTGGATCCGGTTGCTGAGAACCTTTTGAGCTGGATACAGAGTACATTAGGAACACGTTCGAGTGAAAACTGTTTTGTCGCAGAAACCTTATTTTTACACGCTTCACACTTGTAGCCCATGCCCTCCAAACTTTCGCGAGCAAAATACCCCTCCATAGCCTCCTCAACCGTATCAGCCTTGCGTATATCAAGCATCAGATCTTGGAAATGCTGAAAAGTTACCGATACATGATTGCACAGCGCACAACGTACAGCGGAACGTAAATAGCCGCCGAGTATTTGATTCAGCGGCGTTGTTTCTTTGCTGTACTGATCGAGTTCCTTAAAATTGCGACAGCGTGTAAGGTATGACTTTTCCATAGCATCGATAAGATATCGCAAAAATTCGTGTGCGTCCTCTTGCCGTCCCATGACCAAATGCTTGCAAATAGCTTTAAGCTTCGAATAGACAAAGGAAGGTCGAATGGCCGATTGACTACTTTGTGATGCTTGCAGTGTCTTGGCCATGGCGCAGATTATACAGCCGGTATTAGCGGAATCGCAATGCTCCATATGCTGTGTGTCGGAAACAAGCCAATTTGCCATGGAGGGTACGTGAAAGAGCGCCTGCAGAGTCGAGTTCAGGAAACAAGTGTTTCCGATGTTCATCATGCCGACGCCGACTTGCCACTTTTGTTGCGAACTCTTCCAGCCGATGCTAACGTTTTCGCGTGCATACAGAACGCATTTCGGTTGTGGCATTTTAATGAGATTCGGGTTGCTTCGCTTAATTTCATTGCCATTGGCATCTGTAATTGAATCAAAGAAATATAATAATAATTATTAGTTTAAATTTTTTCATTTTTAAACGACTCTAATAAGAGTTTAGTCCGTTCTTCAATAAATCAAGAAAAATATTCAAAGATAACTTACCTCGCTTAATAAATTTTGTCCACTTCTTCACCATTTTTAAGAGCTCTTAATAAACGAAGTTGATTAGTTATTAGGACTGAGTATGTTAAAGGATATTTAAAGAATGATCAGAATTCGATTGAACTACTGCTTTTATAAGCCTTACCATGCCTTTTTATATACGCAGGTACCTGTGAAGGCATTTGATCGGTAATTTTCCACTGCTTAATCTGATTCAAAAAAAGGATCCAAACGAAAATCGTTACCTGTTTGTATTTGTAAGTTTTGCAAACGATGATTAGAAACATTACCCGTAATTCTTCAATAGTGGTCTGTGTTTGTGAAATTCTATGGTACGGAAACATAATAATACTAGGTCATAAAATAAAAAAATATAAAAAAGTTAGGTTCATTCTCATACTTTCTGCCAGGGGAAAATTTCCTACTCGAAGCGAATAAATGGTAGTTACCCTGTTGAAAGTGTCTTCACGTACATAAAAAATCACATAATCAATATGTTATCGAGTTTAAGCAAGATTTTAAATTTTTGAGGAAAAATATTATAACTTGATTCAAGACAGTTTAGTATTGATCTGTTGAGGGGAAAAACAAAATTTTGTCTCTGCATTGTTGTTTTATCGGTATATAACCATAAATTCGTATATCACATCGAATTAAAGTTTCCTTTGATTTGTTGTCAATATGCAAGTTAATATACAACATAAAAATATAAATTTTTTTTTAATTGTTCATGTAATAATAAAGTTTTTTTTGACTCTTATTTAATTAACAGAAGAGTAAAATTACCAACAGCAGCACAAGGCTCATCTCGCAACGTAAACAAATAATCATACATACATATTTAATTTATTTTCGTATTTTTATTAAAATCTTTAACGATAAACAATATTAATTGAATTTAAGAATATTTAAGATAGATTAATATACATATAAACTAATTATAAATTGTAAACAGCTTCCGCTCTGGTAAAACTATTCAAATCCATGATGTGAAGAGGTAACCATTTTGTTCTAGTACTTCTTGGTATCAGCCACTGGTTTAAGTAGTAGAGCGTAGTAAGTGCGGTGTATCCAACTCATAGAAAATTATATATGCGTTGGTATTGCAAACATTTTGCTCTGAAATCGGTCGCACATTGCTGTCGTCATAATTGTAGTAGGTGCCCGATTCGGTCAAGCCGATGGCAGTATAGTGGCCACAGTGCTGTGACGCACCCAGATGTGTTACCATTGCCACCAGCTTGTAGCTTAGATGTTCGCCACTACTGATCCCTTTGGTCCCAGCGCTCGATTGTTTGTGGGATGCGAATTTTGCTAGATTAAGTCGCGGGTTTATGTTAATCCGTTTATTTAGTTTGGTTCCGGTTGCTGAGAACCTTTTGAGCTGGATACAGAGTACATTAGGAACACGTTCGAGTGAAAACTGTTTTGTCGCAGAAACCTTATTTTTACACGCTTCACACTTGTAGCCCATGCCCTCCAAACTTTCGCGAGCAAAATACCCCTCCATAGCCTCCTCAACCGTATCAGCCTTGCGTATATCAAGCATCAGATCTTGGAAATGCTGAAAAGTTACCGATACATGATTGCAGAGCGCACAACGTACAGCGGAACGTAAATAGCCGCCGAGTATTTGATTCAGCGGCGTTGTTTCTTTGCTGTACTGATCGAGTTCCTTAAAATTGCGACAGCGTGTAAGGTATGACTTTTCCATAGCATCGATAAGATATCGCAAAAATTCGTGTGCGTCCTCTTGCCGTCCCATGACCAAATGCTTGCAAATAGCTTTAAGCTTCGAATAGACAAAGGAAGGTCGAATGGCCGATTGACTACTTTGTGATGCTTGCAGTGTCTTGGCCATGGCGCAGATTATACAGCCGGTATTAGCGGAATCGCAATGCTCCATATGCTGTGTGTCGGAAACAAGCCAATTTGCCATGGAGGGTACGTGAAAGAGCGCCTGCAGAGTCGAGTTCAGGAAACAAGTGTTTCCGATGTTCATCATGCCGACGCCGACTTGCCACTTTTGTTGCGAACTCTTCCAGCCGATGCTAACGTTTTCGCGTGCATACAGAACGCATTTCGGTTGTGGCATTTTAATGAGATTCGGGTTGCTTCGCTTAATTTCATTGCCATTGGCATCTGTAATTGAATCAAAGAAATATAATAATAATTATTAGTTTAAATTTTTTCATTTTTAAACGACTCTAATAAGAGTTTAGTCCGTTCTTCAATAAATTAAGAAAAATATTCAAAGATAACTTACCTCGCTTAATAAATTTTGTCCACTTCTTCACCATTTTTAAGAGTTCTTAATAAACGAAGTTGATTAGTTATTAGGACTGAGTATGTTAAAGGATATTTAAAGAATGATCAGAATTCGATTGAACTACTGCTTTTATAAGCCTTACCATGCCTTTTTATATACGCAGGTACCTGTGAAGGCATTTGATCGGTAATTTTCCACTGCTTAATCTGATTCAAAAAAAGGATCCAAACGAAAATCGTTACCTGTTTGTATTTGTAAGTTTTGCAAACGATGATTAGAAACATTACCCGTAATTCTTCAATAGTGGTCTGTGTTTGTGAAATTCTATGGTACGGAAACATAATAATACTAGGTCATAAAATACAAAAATATAAAAAAGTTAGGTTCATTCTCATACTTTCTGCCAGGGGAAAATTTCCTACTCGAAGCGAATAAATGGTAGTTACCCTGTTGAAAGTGTCTTCACGTACATAAAAAATCACATAATCAATATTTTAGCGAGTTTAAGCAAGATTTTAAATTTTTGAGGAAAAATATTATAACTTGATTCAAGACAGTTTAGTATTGATCTGTTGAGGGGAAAAACAAAATGTTGTCTCTGCATTGTTGTTTTATCGGTATATAACCATAAACTCGTATATCACATCGAATTAAAGTTTCCTTTGATTTGTTGTCAATATTCAAGTTATATACAACATAAAAATATAAATTTTTTTTATAAATGTTCATGTAATAATAAAGTTTTTTTTGACTCTTATTTAATTAACAGAAGAGTAAAATTACCAACAGCAGCACAAGGCTCATCTCGCAACGTAAACAAATAATCATACATACATATTTAATTTATTTTCGTATTTTTATTAAAATCTTTAACGATAAACAATATTAATTGAATTTAAGAATATTTAAGATAGATTAATATACATATAAACTAATTATAAATTGTAAACAGCTTCCGCTCTGGTAAAACTACTCAAATCCATGATGTGGAGAGGTAACCATTTTGTTCTAGTACTTCTTGGTATCAGCCACTGGTTTAAGTAGTAGAGCGTAGTAAGTGCGGTGTATCCAACTCATAGAAAATTATATATGCGTTGGTATTGCAAACATTTTGCTCTGAAATCGGTCGCACATTGCTGTCGTCATAATTGTAGTAGGTGCCCGATTCGGTCAAGCCGATGGCAGTATAGTGGCCACAGTGCTGTGACGCACCCAGATGTGTTACCATTGCCACCAGCTTGTAGCTTAGATGTTCGCCACTACTGATCCCTTTGGTCCCAGCGCTCGATTGTTTGTGGGATGCGAATTTTGCTAGATTAAGTCGCGGGTTTATGGTAATCCGTTTATTTAGTTTGGTTCCGGTTGCTGAGAACCTTTTGAGCTGGATACAGAGTACATTAGGAACACGTTCGAGTGAAAACTGTTTTGTCGCAGAAACCTTATTTTTACACGCTTCACACTTGTAGCCCATGCCCTCCAAACTTTCGCGAGCAAAATACCCCTCCATAGCCTCCTCAACCGTATCAGCCTTGCGTAAATCAAGCATCAGATCTTGGAAATGCTGAAAAGTTACCGATACATGATTGCACAGCGCACAACGTACAGCGGAACGTAAATAGCCGCCGAGTATTTGATTCAGCGGCGTTGTTTCTTTGCTGTACTGATCGAGTTCCTTAAAATTGCGACAGCGTGTAAGGTATGACTTTTCCATAGCATCGATAAGATATCGCAAAAATTCGTGTGCGTCCTCTTGCCGTCCCATGACCAAATGCTTGCAAATAGCTTTAAGCTTCGAATAGACAAAGGAAGGTCGAATGGCCGATTGACTACTTTGTGATGCTTGCAGTGTCTTGGCCATGGCGCAGATTATACAGCCGGTATTAGCGGAATCGCAATGCTCCATATGCTGTGTGTCGGAAACAAGCCAATTTGCCATGGAGGGTACGTGAAAGAGCGCCTGCAGAGTCGAGTTCAGGAAACAAGTGTTTCCGATGTTCATCATGCCGACGCCGACTTGCCACTTTTGTTGCGAACTCTTCCAGCCGATGCTAACGTTTTCGCGTGCATACAGAACGCATTTCGGTTGTGGCATTTTAATGAGATTCGGGTTGCTTCGCTTAATTTCATTGCCATTGGCATCTGTAATTGAATCAAAGAAATATAATAATAATTATTAGTTTAAATTTTTTCATTTTTAAACGACTCTAATAAGAGTTTAGTCCGTTCTTCAATAAATCAAGAAAAATATTCAAAGATAACTTACCTCGCTTAATAAATTTTGTCCACTTCTTCACCATTTTTAAGACCTCTTAATAAACGAAGTTGATTAGTTATTAGGACTGAGTATGTTAAAGGATATTTAAAGAATGATCAGAATTCGATTGAACTACTGCTTTTATAAGCCTTACCATGCCTTTTTATATACGCAGGTACCTGTGAAGGCATTTGATCGGTAATTTTCCACTGCTTAATCTGATTCAAAAAAAGGATCCAAACGAAAATCGTTACCTGTTTGAATTTGTAAGTTTTGCAAACGATAATTAGAAACATTACCCGTAATTCTTCAATAGTGGTCTGTGTTTGTGAAATTCTATGGTACGGAAACATAATAATACTAGGTCATAAAATAAAAAAATATAAAAAAGTTAGGTTCATTCTCATACTTTCTGCCAGGGGAAAATTTCCTACTCGAAGCGAATAAATGGTAGTTACCCTGTTGAAAGTGTCTTCACGTACATAAAAAATCACATAATCAATATTTTAGCGAGTTTAAGCAAGATTTTAAATTTTTGAGGAAAAATATTATAACTTGATTCAAGACAGTTTAGTATTGATCTGTTGAGGGGAAAAACAAAATGTTGTCTCTGCATTGTTGTTTTATCGGTATATAACCATAAACTCGTATATCACATCGAATTAAAGTTTCCTTTGATTTGTTGTCAATATTCAAGTTATATACAACATAAAAATATAAATTTTTTTTATAAATGTTCATGTAATAATAAAGTTTTTTTTGACTCTTATTTAATTAACAGAAGAGTAAAATTACCAACAGCAGCACAAGGCTCATCTCGCAACGTAAACAAATAATCATACATACATATTTAATTTATTTTCGTATTTTTATTAAAATCTTTAACGATAAACAATATTAATTGAATTTAAGAATATTTAAGATAGATTAATATACATATAAACTAATTATAAATTGTAAACAGCTTCCGCTCTGGTAAAACTACTCAAATCCATGATGTGGAGAGGTAACCATTTTGTTCTAGTACTTCTTGGTATCAGCCACTGGTTTAAGTAGTAGAGCGTAGTAAGTGCGGTGTATCCAACTCATAGAAAATTATATATGCGTTGGTATTGCAAACATTTTGCTCTGAAATCGGTCGCACATTGCTGTCGTCATAATTGTAGTAGGTGCCCGATTCGGTCAAGCCGATGGCAGTATAGTGGCCACAGTGCTGTGACGCACCCAGATGTGTTACCATTGCCACCAGCTTGTAGCTTAGCTGTTCGCCACTACTGATCCCTTTGGTCCCAGCGCTCGATTGTTTGTGGGATGCGAATTTTGCTAGATTAAGTCGCGGGTTTATGGTAATCCGTTTATTTAGTTTGGTTCCGGTTGCTGAGAACCTTTTGAGCTGGATACAGAGTACATTAGGAACACGTTCGAGTGAAAACTGTTTTGTCGCAGAAACCTTATTTTTACACGCTTCACACTTGTAGCCCATGCCCTCCAAACTTTCGCGAGCAAAATACCCCTCCATAGCCTCCTCAACCGTATCAGCCTTGCGTATATCAAGCATCAGATCTTGGAAATGCTGAAAAGTTACCGATACATGATTGCACAGCGCACAACGTACAGCGGAACGTAAATAGCCGCCGAGTATTTGATTCAGCGGCGTTGTTTCTTTGCTGTACTGATCGAGTTCCTTAAAATTGCGACAGCGTGTAAGGTATGACTTTTCCATAGCATCGATAAGATATCGCAAAAATTCGTGTGCGTCCTCTTGCCGTCCCATGACCAAATGCTTGCAAATAGCTTTAAGCTTCGAATAGACAAAGGAAGGTCGAATGGCCGATTGACTACTTTGTGATGCTTGCAGTGTCTTGGCCATGGCGCAGATTATACAGCCGGTATTAGCGGAATCGCAATGCTCCATATGCTGTGTGTCGGAAACAAGCCAATTTGCCATGGAGGGTACGTGAAAGAGCGCCTGCAGAGTCGAGTTCAGGAAACAAGTGTTTCCGATGTTCATCATGCCGACGCCGACTTGCCACTTTTGTTGCGAACTCTTCCAGCCGATGCTAACGTTTTCGCGTGCATACAGAACGCATTTCGGTTGTGGCATTTTAATGAGATTCGGGTTGCTTCGCTTAATTTCATTGCCATTGGCATCTGTAATTGAATCAAAGAAATATAATAATAATTATTAGTTTAAATTTTTTCATTTTTAAACGACTCTAATAAGAGTTTAGTCCGTTCTTCAATAAATTAAGAAAAATATTCAAAGATAACTTACCTCGCTTAATAAATTTTGTCCACTTCTTCACCATTTTTAAGAGTTCTTAATAAACGAAGTTGATTAGTTATTAGGACTGAGTATGTTAAAGGATATTTAAAGAATGATCAGAATTCGATTGAACTACTGCTTTTATAAGCCTTACCATGCCTTTTTATATACGCAGGTACCTGTGAAGGCATTTGATCGGTAATTTTCCACTGCTTAATCTGATTCAAAAAAAGGATCCAAACGAAAATCGTTACCTGTTTGTATTTGTAAGTTTTGCAAACGATGATTAGAAACATTACCCGTAATTCTTCAATAGTGGTCTGTGTTTGTGAAATTCTATGGTACGGAAACATAATAATACTATGTCATAAAATAAAAAAATATAAAAAAGTTAGGTTCATTCTCATACTTTCTGCCAGGGGAAAATTTCCTACTCGAAGCGAATAAATGGTAGTTACCCTGTTGAAAGTGTCTTCACGTACATAAAAAATCACATAATCAATATTTTAGCGAGTTTAAGCAAGATTTTAAATTTTTGAGGAAAAATATTATAACTTGATTCAAGACAGTTTAGTATTGATCTGTTGAGGGAAAAAACAAAATGTTGTCTCTGCATTGTTGTTTTATCGGTATATAACCATAAACTCGTATATCACATCGAATTAAAGTTTCCTTTGATTTGTTGTCAATATGCAAGTTATATACAACATAAAAATATAAATTTTTTTATAAATGTTCATGTAATAATAAAGTTTGTTTTGACTCTTATTTAATTAACAGAAGAGTAAAATTACCAACAGCAGCACAAGGCTCATCTCGCAACGTAAACAAATAATCATACATACATATTTAATTTATTTTCGTATTTTTATTAACATCTTTAACGATAAACAATATTAATTGAATTTAAGAATATTTAAGATAGATTAATATACATATAAACTAATTATAAATTGTAAACAGCTTCCGCTCTGGTAAAACTACTCAAATCCATGATGTGGAGAGGTAACCATTTTGTTCTAGTACTTCTTGGTATCAGCCACTGGTTTAAGTAGTAGAGCGTAGTAAGTGCGGTGTATCCAACTCATAGAAAATTATATATGCGTTGGTATTGCAAACATTTTGCTCTGAAATCGGTCGCACATTGCTGTCGTCATAATTGTAGTAGGTGCCCGATTCGGTCAAGCCGATGGCAGTATAGTGGCCACAGTGCTGTGACGCACCCAGATGTGTTACCATTGCCACCAGCTTGTAGCTTAGCTGTTCGCCACTACTGATCCCTTTGGTCCCAGCGCTCGATTGTTTGTGGGATGCGAATTTTGCTAGATTAAGTCGCGGGTTTATGGTAATCCGTTTATTTAGTTTGGTTCCGGTTGCTGAGAACCTTTTGAGCTGGATACAGAGTACATTAGGAACACGTTCGAGTGAAAACTGTTTTGTCGCAGAAACCTTATTTTTACACGCTTCACACTTGTAGCCCATGCCCTCCAAACTTTCGCGAGCAAAATACCCCTCCATAGCCTCCTCAACCGTATCAGCCTTGCGTATATCAAGCATCAGATCTTGGAAATGCTGAAAAGTTACCGATACATGATTGCACAGCGCACAACGTACAGCGGAACGTAAATAGCCGCCGAGTATTTGATTCAGCGGCGTTGTTTCTTTGCTGTACTGATCGAGTTCCTTAAAATTGCGACAGCGTGTAAGGTATGACTTTTCCATAGCATCGATAAGATATCGCAAAAATTCGTGTGCGTCCTCTTGCCGTCCCATGACCAAATGCTTGCAAATAGCTTTAAGCTTCGAATAGACAAAGGAAGGTCGAATGGCCGATTGACTACTTTGTGATGCTTGCAGTGTCTTGGCCATGGCGCAGATTATACAGCCGGTATTAGCGGAATCGCAATGCTCCATATGCTGTGTGTCGGAAACAAGCCAATTTGCCATGGAGGGTACGTGAAAGAGCGCCTGCAGAGTCGAGTTCAGGAAACAAGTGTTTCCGATGTTCATCATGCCGACGCCGACTTGCCACTTTTGTTGCGAACTCTTCCAGCCGATGCTAACGTTTTCGCGTGCATACAGAACGCATTTCGGTTGTGGCATTTTAATGAGATTCGGGTTGCTTCGCTTAATTTCATTGCCATTGGCATCTGTAATTGAATCAAAGAAATATAATAATAATTATTAGTTTAAATTTTTTCATTTTTAAACGACTCTAATAAGAGTTTAGTCCGTTCTTCAATAAATCAAGAAAAATATTCAAAGATAACTTACCTCGCTTAATAAATTTTGTCCACTTCTTCACCATTTTTAAGAGCTCTTAATAAACGAAGTTGATTAGTTATTAGGACTGAGTATGTTAAAGGATATTTAAAGAATGATCAGAATTCGATTGAACTACTGCTTTTATAAGCCTTACCATGCCTTTTTATATACGCAGGTACCTGTGAAGGCATTTGATCGGTAATTTTCCACTGCTTAATCTGATTCAAAAAAAGGATCCAAACGAAAATCGTTACCTGTTTGTATTTGTAAGTTTTGCAAACGATGATTAGAAACATTACCCGTAATTCTTCAATAGTGGTCTGTGTTTGTGAAATTCTATGGTACGGAAACATAATAATACTAGGTCATAAAATAAAAAAATATAAAAAAGTTAGGTTCATTCTCATACTTTCTGCCAGGGGAAAATTTCCTACTCGAAGCGAATAAATGGTAGTTACCCTGTTGAAAGTGTCTTCACGTACATAAAAAATCACATAATCAATATTTTAGCGAGTTTAAGCAAGATTTTAAATTTTTGAGGAAAAATATTATAACTTGATTCAAGACAGTTTAGTATTGATCTGTTGAGGGGAAAAACAAAATGTTATCTCTGCATTGTTGTTTTATCGGTATATAACCATAAACTCGTATATCACATCGAATTAAAGTTTCCTTTGATTTGTTGTCAATATGCAAGTTATATACAACATTAAAATATAAATTTTTTTATAAATGTTCATGTAATAATAAAGTTTTTTTTGACTCTTATTTAATTAACAGAAGAGTAAAATTACCAACAGCAGCACAAGGCTCATCTCGCAACGTAAACAAATAATCATACATACATATTTAATTTATTTTCGTATTTTTATTAAAATCTTTAACGATAAACAATATTAATTGAATTTAAGAATATTTAAGATAGATTAATATACATATAAACTAATTATAAATTGTAAACAGCTTCCACTCTGGTAAAACTACTCAAATCCATGATGTGGAGAGGTAACCATTTTGTTCTAGTACTTCTTGGTATCAGCCACTGGTTTAAGTAGTAGAGCGTAGTAAGTGCGGTGTATCCAACTCATAGAAAATTATATATGCATTGGTATTGCAAACATTTTGCTCTGAAATCGGTCGCACATTGCTGTCGTCATAATTGTAGTAGGTGCCCGATTCGGTCAAGCCGATGGCAGTATAGTGGCCACAGTGCTGTGACACACCCAGATGTGTTACCATTGCCACCAGCTTGAAGCTTAGCTGTTCGCCACTTCTGATCCCTTTGGTCCCAGCGCTCGATTGTTTGTGGGATGCGAATTTTGCTAGATTAAGTCGCGGGTTTATGGTAATCCGTTTATTTAGTTTGGATCCGGTTGCTGAGAACCTTTTGAGCTGGATACAGAGTACATTAGGAACACGTTCGAGTGAAAACTGTTTTGTCGCAGAAACCTTATTTTTACACGCTTCACACTTGTAGCCCATGCCCTCCAAACTTTCGCGAGCAAAATACCCCTCCATAGCCTCCTCAACCGTATCAGCCTTGCGTAAATCAAGCATCAGATCTTGGAAATGCTGAAAAGTTACCGATACATGATTGCACAGCGCACAACGTACAGCGGAACGTAAATAGCCGCCGAGTATTTGATTCAGCGGCGTTGTTTCTTTGCTGTACTGATCGAGTTCCTTAAAATTGCGACAGCGTGTAAGGTATGACTTTTCCATAGCATCGATAAGATATCGCAAAAATTCGTGTGCGTCCTCTTGCCGTCCCATGACCAAATGCTTGCAAATAGCTTTAAGCTTCGAATAGACAAAGGAAGGTCGAATGGCCGATTGACTACTTTGTGATGCTTGCAGTGTCTTGGCCATGGCGCAGATTATACAGCCGGTATTAGCGGAATCGCAATGCTCCATATGCTGTGTGTCGGAAACAAGCCAATTTGCCATGGAGGGTACGTGAAAGAGCGCCTGCAGAGTCGAGTTCAGGAAACAAGTGTTTCCGATGTTCATCATGCCGACGCCGACTTGCCACTTTTGTTGCGAACTCTTCCAGCCGATGCTAACGTTTTCGCGTGCATACAGAACGCATTTCGGTTGTGGCATTTTAATGAGATTCGGGTTGCTTCGCTTAATTTCATTGCCATTGGCATCTGTAATTGAATCAAAGAAATATAATAATAATTATTAGTTTAAATTTTTTCATTTTTAAACGACTCTAATAAGAGTTTAGTCCGTTCTTCAATAAATCAAGAAAAATATTCAAAGATAACTTACCTCGCTTAATAAATTTTGTCCACTTCTTCACCATTTTTAAGACCTCTTAATAAACGAAGTTGATTAGTTATTAGGACTGAGTATGTTAAAGGATATTTAAAGAATGATCAGAATTCGATTGAACTACTGCTTTTATAAGCCTTACCATGCCTTTTTATATACGCAGGTACCTGTGAAGGCATTTGATCGGTAATTTTCCACTGCTTAATCTGATTCAAAAAAAGGATCCAAACGAAAATCGTTACCTGTTTGAATTTGTAAGTTTTGCAAACGATAATTAGAAACATTACCCGTAATTCTTCAATAGTGGTCTGTGTTTGTGAAATTCTATGGTACGGAAACATAATAATACTAGGTCATAAAATAAAAAAATATAAAAAAGTTAGGTTCATTCTCATACTTTCTGCCAGGGGAAAATTTCCTACTCGAAGCGAATAAATGGTAGTTACCCTGTTGAAAGTGTCTTCACGTACATAAAAAATCACATAATCAATATTTTAGCGAGTTTAAGCAAGATTTTAAATTTTTGAGGAAAAATATTATAACTTGATTCAAGACAGTTTAGTATTGATCTGTTGAGGGGAAAAACAAAATGTTGTCTCTGCATTGTTGTTTTATCGGTATATAACCATAAACTCGTATATCACATCGAATTAAAGTTTCCTTTGATTTGTTGTCAATATTCAAGTTATATACAACATAAAAATATAAATTTTTTTTATAAATGTTCATGTAATAATAAAGTTTTTTTTGACTCTTATTTAATTAACAGAAGAGTAAAATTACCAACAGCAGCACAAGGCTCATCTCGCAACGTAAAAAAATAATCATACATACATATTTAATTTATTTTCGTATTTTTATTAAAATCTTTAACGATAAACAATATTAATTGAATTTAAGAATATTTAAGATAGATTAATATACATATAAACTAATTATAAATTGTAAACAGCTTCCGCTCTGGTAAAACTACTCAAATCCATGATGTGGAGAGGTAACCATTTTGTTCTAGTACTTCTTGGTATCAGCCACTGGTTTAAGTAGTAGAGCGTAGTAAGTGCGGTGTATCCAACTCATAGAAAATTATATATGCGTTGGTATTGCAAACATTTTGCTCTGAAATCGGTCGCACATTGCTGTCGTCATAATTGTAGTAGGTGCCCGATTCGGTCAAACCGATGGCAGTATAGTGGCCACAGTGCTGTGACGCACCCAGATGTGTTACCATTGCCACCAGCTTGTAGCTTAGATGTTCGCCACTACTGATCCCTTTGGTCCCAGCGCTCGATTGTTTGTGGGATGCGAATTTTGCTAGATTAAGTCGCGGGTTTATGGTAATCCGTTTATTTAGTTTGGTTCCGGTTGCTGAGAACCTTTTGAGCTGGATACAGAGTACATTAGGAACACGTTCGAGTGAAAACTGTTTTGTCGCAGAAACCTTATTTTTACACGCTTCACACTTGTAGCCCATGCCCTCCAAACTTTCGCGAGCAAAATACCCCTCCATAGCCTCCTCAACCGTATCAGCCTTGCGTATATCAAGCATCAGATCTTGGAAATGCTGAAAAGTTACCGATACATGATTGCACAGCGCACAACGTACAGCGGAACGTAAATAGCCGCCGAGTATTTGATTCAGCGGCGTTGTTTCTTTGCTGTACTGATCGAGTTCCTTAAAATTGCGACAGCGTGTAAGGTATGACTTTTCCATAGCATCGATAAGATATCGCAAAAATTCGTGTGCGTCCTCTTGCCGTCCCATGACCAAATGCTTGCAAATAGCTTTAAGCTTCGAATAGACAAAGGAAGGTCGAATGGCCGATTGACTACTTTGTGATGCTTGCAGTGTCTTGGCCATGGCGCAGATTATACAGCCGGTATTATCGGAATCGCAATGCTCCATATGCTGTGTGTCGGAAACAAGCCAATTTGCCATGGAGGGTACGTGAAAGAGCGCCTGCAGAGTCGAGTTCAGGAAACAAGTGTTTCCGATGTTCATCATGCCGACGCCGACTTGCCACTTTTGTTGCGAACTCTTCCAGCCGATGCTAACGTTTTCGCGTGCATACAGAACGCATTTCGGTTGTGGCATTTTAATGAGATTCGGGTTGCTTCGCTTAATTTCATTGCCATTGGCATCTGTAATTGAATCAAAGAAATATAATAATAATTATTAGTTTAAATTTTTTCATTTTTAAACGACTCTAATAAGAGTTTAGTCCGTTCTTCAATAAATCAAGAAAAATATTCAAAGATAACTTACCTCGCTTAATAAATTTTGTCCACTTCTTCACCATTTTTAAGAGCTCTTAATAAACGAAGTTGATTAGTTATTAGGACTGAGTATGTTAAAGGATATTTAAAGAATGATCAGAATTCGATTGAACTACTGCTTTTATAAGCCTTACCATGCCTTTTTATATACGCAGGTACCTGTGAAGGCATTTGATCGGTAATTTTCCACTGCTTAATCTGATTCAAAAAAAGGATCCAAACGAAAATCGTTACCTGTTTGTATTTGTAAGTTTTGCAAACGATGATTAGAAACATTACCCGTAATTCTTCAATAGTGGTCTGTGTTTGTGAAATTCTATGGTACGGAAACATAATAATACTAGGTCATAAAATAAAAAAATATAAAAAAGTTAGGTTCATTCTCATACTTTCTGCCAGGGGAAAATTTCCTACTCGAAGCGAATAAATGGTAGTTACCCTGTTGAAAGTGTCTTCACGTACATAAAAAATCACATAATCAATATTTTAGCGAGTTTAAGCAAGATTTTAAATTTTTGAGGAAAAATATTATAACTTGATTCAAGACAGTTTAGTATTGATCTGTTGAGGGGAAAAACAGAATGTTGTCTCTGCATTGTTGTTTTATCGGTATATAACCATAAACTCGTATATCACATCGAATTAAAGTTTCCTTTGATTTGTTGTCAATATGCAAG
The DNA here is from genome assembly GCA_949127995.1 of Suillia variegata. Lineage (NCBI taxonomy): Eukaryota > Metazoa > Arthropoda > Insecta > Diptera > Heleomyzidae > Suillia > Suillia variegata. Next base: position 16,304,155 of record OX421846.1, read on the forward strand.
TTATATACAACATAAAAATATAAATTTTTTTTATAAATGCTCATGTAATAATAAAGTTTTTTTTGACTCTTATTTAATTAACAGAAGAGTAAAATTACCAACAGCAGCACAAGGCTCATCTCGCAACGTAAAAAAATAATCATACATACATATTTAATTTATTTTCGTATTTTTATTAAAATCTTTAACGATAAACAATATTAATTGAATTTAAGAATATTTAAGATAGATTAATATACATATAAACTAATTATAAATTGTAAACAGCTTCCGCTCTGGTAAAACTACTCAAATCCATGATGTGGAGAGGTAACCATTTTGTTCTAGTACTTCTTGGTATCAGCCACTGGTTTAAGTAGTAGAGCGTAGTAAGTGCGGTGTATCCAACTCATAGAAAATTATATATGCGTTGGTATTGCAAACATTTTGCTCTGAAATCGGTCGCACATTGCTGTCGTCATAATTGTAGTAGGTGCCCGATTCGGTCAAACCGATGGCAGTATAGTGGCCACAGTGCTGTGACGCACCCAGATGTGTTACCATTGCCACCAGCTTGTAGCTTAGATGTTCGCCACTACTGATCCCTTTGGTCCCAGCGCTCGATTGTTTGTGGGATGCGAATTTTGCTAGATTAAGTCGCGGGTTTATGGTAATCCGTTTATTTAGTTTGGTTCCGGTTGCTGAGAACCTTTTGAGCTGGATACAGAGTACATTAGGAACACGTTCGAGTGAAAACTGTTTTGTCGCAGAAACCTTATTTTTACACGCTTCACACTTGTAGCCCATGCCCTCCAAACTTTCGCGAGCAAAATACCCCTCCATAGCCTCCTCAACCGTATCAGCCTTGCGTATATCAAGCATCAGATCTTGGAAATGCTGAAAAGTTACCGATACATGATTGCACAGCGCACAACGTACAGCGGAACGTAAATAGCCGCCGAGTATTTGATTCAGCGGCGTTGTTTCTTTGCTGTACTGATCGAGTTCCTTAAAATTGCGACAGCGTGTAAGGTATGACTTTTCCATAGCATCGATAAGATATCGCAAAAATTCGTGTGCGTCCTCTTGCCGTCCCATGACCAAATGCTTGCAAATAGCTTTAAGCTTCGAATAGACAAAGGAAGGTCGAATGGCCGATTGACTACTTTGTGATGCTTGCAGTGTCTTGGCCATGGCGCAGATTATACAGCCGGTATTAGCGGAATCGCAATGCTCCATATGCTGTGTGTCGGAAACAAGCCAATTTGCCATGGAGGGTACGTGAAAGAGCGCCTGCAGAGTCGAGTTCAGGAAACAAGTGTTTCCGATGTTCATCATGCCGACGCCGACTTGCCACTTTTGTTGCGAACTCTTCCAGCCGATGCTAACGTTTTCGCGTGCATACAGAACGCATTTCGGTTGTGGCATTTTAATGAGATTCGGGTTGCTTCGCTTAATTTCATTGCCATTGGCATCTGTAATTGAATCAAAGAAATATAATAATAATTATTAGTTTAAATTTTTTCATTTTTAAACGACTCTAATAAGAGTTTAGTCCGTTCTTCAATAAATCAAGAAAAATATTCAAAGATAACTTACCTCGCTTAATAAATTTTGTCCACTTCTTCACCATTTTTAAGAGTTCTTAATAAACGAAGTTGATTAGTTATTAGGACTGAGTATGTTAAAGGATATTTAAAGAATGATCAGAATTCGATTGAACTACTGCTTTTATAAGCCTTACCATGCCTTTTTATATACGCAGGTACCTGTGAAGGCATTTGATCGGTAATTTTCCACTGCTTAATCTGATTCAAAAAAAGGATCCAAACGAAAATCGTTACCTGTTTGTATTTGTAAGTTTTGCAAACGATGATTAGAAACATTACCCGTAATTCTTCAATAGTGGTCTGTGTTTGTGAAATTCTATGGTACGGAAACATAATACTACTAGGTCATAAAATACAAAAATATAAAAAAGTTAGGTTCATTCTCATACTTTCTGCCAGGGGAAAATTTCCTACTCGAAGCGAATAAATGGTAGTTACCCTGTTGAAAGTGTCTTCACGTACATAAAAAATCACATAATCAATATTTTAGCGAGTTTAAGCAAGATTTTAAATTTTTGAGGAAAAATATTATAACTTGATTCAAGACAGTTTAGTATTGATCTGTTGAGGGGAAAAACAAAATTTTGTCTCTGCATTGTTGTTTTATCGGTATATAACCATAAACTCGTATATCACATCGAATTAAAGTTTCCTTTGATTTGTTGTCAATATGCAAGTTATATACAACATAAAAATATAAATTTTTTTTATAAATGTTCATTGAATAATAAAGTTTTTTTTGACTCTTATTTAATTAACAGAAGAGTAAAATTACCAACAGCAGCACAAGGCTCATCTCGCAACGTAAACAAATAATCATACATACATATTTAATTTATTTTCGTATTTTTATTAAAATCTTTAACGATAAACAATATTAATTGAATTTAAGAATATTTAAGATAGATTAATATACATATAAACTAATTATAAATTGTAAACAGCTTCCGCTCTGGTAAAACTACTCAAATCCATGATGTGGAGAGGTAACCATTTTGTTCTAGTACTTCTTGGTATCAGCCACTGGTTTAAGTAGTAGAGCGTAGTAAGTGCGGTGTATCCAACTCATAGAAAATTATATATGCATTGGTATTGCAAACATTTTGCTCTGAAATCGGTCGCACATTGCTGTCGTCATAATTGTAGTAGGTGCCCGATTCGGTCAAACCGATGGCAGTATAGTGGCCACAGTGCTGTGACGCACCCAGATGTGTTACCATTGCCACCAGCTTGTAGCTTAGATGTTCGCCACTACTGATCCCTTTGGTCCCAGCGCTCGATTGTTTGTGGGATGCGAATTTTGCTAGATTAAGTCGCGGGTTTATGGTAATCCGTTTATTTAGTTTGGTTCCGGTTGCTGAGAACCTTTTGAGCTGGATACAGAGTACATTAGGAACACGTTCGAGTGAAAACTGTTTTGTCGCAGAAACCTTATTTTTACACGCTTCACACTTGTAGCCCATGAACTCCAAACTTTCGCGAGCAAAATACCCCTCCATAGCCTCCTCAACCGTATCAGCCTTGCGTATATCAAGCATCAGATCTTGGAAATGCTGAAAAGTTACCGATACATGATTGCACAGCGCACAACGTACAGCGGAACGTAAATAGCCGCCGAGTATTTGATTCAGCGGCGTTGTTTCTTTGCTGTACTGATCGAGTTCCTTAAAATTGCGACAGCGTGTAAGGTATGACTTTTCCATAGCATTGATAAGATATCGCAAAAATTCGTGTGCGTCCTCTTGCCGTCCCATGACCAAATGCTTGCAAATAGCTTTAAGCTTCGAATAGACAAAGGAAGGTCGAATGGCCGATTGACTACTTTGTGATGCTTGCAGTGTCTTGGCCATGGCGCAGATTATACAGCCGGTATTAGCGGAATCGCAATGCTCCATATGCTGTGTGTCGGAAACAAGCCAATTTGCCATGGAGGGTACGTGAAAGAGCGCCTGCAGAGTCGAGTTCAGGAAACAAGTGTTTCCGATGTTCATCATGCCGACGCCGACTTGCCACTTTTGTTGCGAACTCTTCCAGCCGATGCTAACGTTTTCGCGTGCATACAGAACGCATTTCGGTTGTGGCATTTTAATGAGATTCGGGTTGCTTCGCTTAATTTCATTGCCATTGGCATCTGTAATTGAATCAAAGAAATATAATAATAATTATTAGTTTAAATTTTTTCATTTTTAAACGACTCTAAAAAGAGTTTCGTCCGTTCTTCAATAAATTAAGAAAAATATTCAAAGATAACTTACCTCGCTTAATAAATTTTGTCCACTTCTTCACCATTTTTAAGAGCTCTTAATAAACGAAGTTGATTAGTTATTAGGACTGAGTATGTTAAAGGATATTTAAAGAATGATCAGAATTGGATTGAACTACTGCTTTTATAAGCCTTACCATGCCTTTTTATATACGCAGGTACCTGTGAAGGCATTTGATCGGAAATTTTCCACTGCTTAATCTGATTCAAAAAAAGGATCCAAACGAAAATCGTTACCTGTTTGAATTTGTAAGTTTTGCAAACGATAATTAGAAACATTACCCGTAATTCTTCAATAGTGGTCTGTGTTTGTGAAATTCTATGGTACGGAAACATAATAATACTAGGTCATAAAATAAAAAAATATAAAAAAGTTAGGTTCATTCTCATACTTTCTGCCAGGGGAAAATTTCCTACTCGAAGCGAATAAATGGTAGTTACCCTGTTGAAAGTGTCTTCACGTACATAAAAAATCACATAATCAATATGTTATCGAGTTTAAGCAAGATTTTAAATTTTTGAGGAAAAATATTATAACTTGATTCAAGACAGTTTAGTATTGATCTGTTGAGGGGAAAAACAAAATTTTGTCTCTGCATTGTTGTTTTATCGGTATATAACCATAAACTCGTATATCACATCGAATTAAAGTTTCCTTTGATTTGTTGTCAATATGCAAGTTAATATACAATATAAAAATATAAATTTTTTTATAATTGTTCATGTAATAATAAAGTTTTTTTTGACTCTTATTTAATTAACAGAAGAGTAAAATTACCAACAGCAGCACAAGGCTCATCTCGCAACGTAAACAAATAATCATACATACATATTTAATTTATTTTCGTATTTTTATTAAAATCTTTAACGATAAACAATATTAATTGAATTTAAGAATATTTAAGATAGATTAATATACATATAAACTAATTATAAATTGTAAACAGCTTCCGCTCTGGTAAAACTACTCAAATCCATGATGTGAAGAGGTAACCATTTTGTTCTAGTACTTCTTGGTATCAGCCACTGGTTTAAGTAGTAGAGCGTAGTAAGTGCGGTGTATCCAACTCATAGAAAATTATATATGCGTTGGTATTGCAAACATTTTGCTCTGAAATCGGTCGCACATTGCTGTCGTCATAATTGTAGTAGGTGCCCGATTCGGTCAAGCCGATGGCAGTATAGTGGCCACAGTGCTGTGACGCACCCAGATGTGTTACCATTGCCACCAGCTTGTAGCTTAGCTGTTCGCCACTACTGATCCCTTTGGTCCCAGCGCTCGATTGTTTGTGGGATGCGAATTTTGCTAGATTAAGTCGCGGGTTTATGGTAATCCGTTTATTTAGTTTGGTTCCGGTTGCTGAGAACCTTTTGAGCTGGATACAGAGTACATTAGGAACACGTTCGAGTGAAAACTGTTTTGTCGCAGAAACCTTATTTTTACACGCTTCACACTTGTAGCCCATGCCCTCCAAACTTTCGCGAGCAAAATACCCCTCCATAGCCTCCTCAACCGTATCAGCCTTGCGTATATCAAGCATCAGATCTTGGAAATGCTGAAAAGTTACCGATACATGATTGCACAGCGCACAACGTACAGCGGAACGTAAATAGCCGCCGAGTATTTGATTCAGCGGCGTTGTTTCTTTGCTGTACTGATCGAGTTCCTTAAAATTGCGACAGCGTGTAAGGTATGACTTTTCCATAGCATCGATAAGATATCGCAAAAATTCGTGTGCGTCCTCTTGCCGTCCCATGACCAAATGCTTGCAAATAGCTTTAAGCTTCGAATAGACAAAGGAAGGTCGAATGGCCGATTGACTACTTTGTGATGCTTGCAGTGTTTTGGCCATGGCGCAGATTATACAGCCGGTATTAGCGGAATCGCAATGCTCCATATGCTGTGTGTCGGAAACAAGCCAATTTGCCATGGAGGGTACGTGAAAGAGCGCCTGCAGAGTCGAGTTCAGGAAACAAGTGTTTCCGATGTTCATCATGCCGACGCCGACTTGCCACTTTTGTTGCGAACTCTTCCAGCCGATGCTAACGTTTTCGCGTGCATACAGAACGCATTTCGGTTGTGGCATTTTAATGAGATTCGGGTTGCTTCGCTTAATTTCATTGCCATTGGCATCTGTAATTGAATCAAAGAAATATAATAATAATTATTAGTTTAAATTTTTTCATTTTTAAACGACTCTAATAAGAGTTTAGTCCGTTCTTCAATAAATTAAGAAAAATATTCAAAGATAACTTACCTCGCTTAATAAATTTTGTCCACTTCTTCACCATTTTTAAGAACTTTTAATAAACGAAGTTGATTAGTTATTAGGACTGAGTATGTTAAAGGATATTTAAAGAATGATCAGAATTCGATTGAACTACTGCTTTTATAAGCCTTACCATGCCTTTTTATATACGCAGGTACCTGTGAAGGCATTTGATCGGAAATTTTCCACTGCTTAATCTGATTCAAAAAAAGGATCCAAACGAAAATCGTTACCTGTTTGAATTTGTAAGTTTTGCAAACGATAATTAGAAACATTACCCGTAATTCTTCAATAGTGGTCTGTGTTTGTGAAATTCTATGGTACGGAAACATAATAATACTAGGTCATAAAATAAAAAAATATAAAAAAGTTAGGTTCATTCTCATACTTTCTGCCAGGGGAAAATTTCCTACTCGAAGCGAATAAATGGTAGTTACCCTGTTGAAAGTGTCTTCACGTACATAAAAAATCACATAATCAATATGTTATCGAGTTTAAGCAAGATTTTAAATTTTTGAGGAAAAATATTATAACTTGATTCAAGACAGTTTAGTATTGATCTGTTGAGGGGAAAAACAAAATTTTGTCTCTGCATTGTTGTTTTATCAGTATATAACCATAAACTCGTATATCACATCGAATTAAAGTTTCCTTTGATTTGTTGTCAATATGCAAGTTAATATACAACATAAAAATATAAATTTTTTTTTAATTGTTCATGTAATAATAAAGTTTTTTTTGACTCTTATTTAATTAACAGAAGAGTAAAATTACCAACAGCAGCACAAGGCTCATCTCGCAACGTAAACAAATAATCATACATACATATTTAATTTATTTTCGTATTTTTATTAAAATCTTTAACGATAAACAATATTAATTGAATTTAAGAATATTTAAGATAGATTAATATACATATAAACTAATTATAAATTGTAAACAGCTTCCGCTCTGGTAAAACTACTCAAATCCATGATGTGAAGAGGTAACCATTTTGTTCTAGTACTTCTTGGTATCAGCCACTGGTTTAAGTAGTAGAGCGTAGTAAGTGCGGTGTATCCAACTCATAGGAAATTATATATGCGTTGGTATTGCAAACATTTTGCTCTGAAATCGGTCGCACATTGCTGTCGTCATAATTGTAGTAGGTGCCCGATTCGGTCAAGCCGATGGCAGTATAGTGGCCACAGTGCTGTGACGCACCCAGATGTGTTACCATTGCCACCAGCTTGTAGCTTAGCTGTTCGCCACTACTGATCCCTTTGGTCCCAGCGCTCGATTGTTTGTGGGATGCGAATTTTGCTAGATTAAGTCGCGGGTTTATGTTAATCCGTTTATTTAGTTTGGTTCCGGTTGCTGAGAACCTTTTGAGCTGGATACAGAGTACATTAGGAACACGTTCGAGTGAAAACTGTTTTGTCGCAGAAACCTTATTTTTACACGCTTCACACTTGTAGCCCATGCCCTCCAAACTTTCGCGAGCAAAATACCCCTCCATAGCCTCCTCAACCGTATCAGCCTTGCGTATATCAAGCATCAGATCTTGGAAATGCTGAAAAGTTACCGATGCATGATTGCACAGCGCACAACGTACAGCGGAACGTAAATAGCCGCCGAGTATTTGATTCAGCGGCGTTGTTTCTTTGCTGTACTGATCGAGTTCCTTAAAATTGCGACAGCGTGTAAGGTATGACTTTTCCATAGCATCGATAAGATATCGCAAAAATTCGTGTGCGTCCTCTTGCCGTCCCATGACCAAATGCTTGCAAATAGCTTTAAGCTTCGAATAGACAAAGGAAGGTCGAATGGCCGATTGACTACTTTGTGATGCTTGCAGTGTCTTGGCCATGGCGCAGATTATACAGCCGGTATTAGCGGAATCGCAATGCTCCATATGCTGTGTGTCGGAAACAAGCCAATTTGCCATGGAGGGTACGTGAAAGAGCGCCTGCAGAGTCGAGTTCAGGAAACAAGTGTTTCCGATGTTCATCATGCCGACGCCGACTTGCCACTTTTGTTGCGAACTCTTCCAGCCGATGCTAACGTTTTCGCGTGCATACAGAACGCATTTCGGTTGTGGCATTTTAATGAGATTCGGGTTGCTTCGCTTAATTTCATTGCCATTGGCATCTGTAATTGAATCAAAGAAATATAATAATAATTATTAGTTTAAATTTTTTCATTTTTAAACGACTCTAATAAGAGTTTAGTCCGTTCTTCAATAAATCAAGAAAAATATTCAAAGATAACTTACCTCGCTTAATAAATTTTGTCCACTTCTTCACCATTTTTAAGAGTTCTTAATAAACGAAGTTGATTAGTTATTAGGACTGAGTATGTTAAAGGATATTTAAAGAATGATCAGAATTCGATTGAACTACTGCTTTTATAAGCCTTACCATGCCTTTTTATATACGCAGGTACCTGTGAAGGCATTTGATCGGTAATTTTCCACTGCTTAATCTGATTCAAAAAAAGGATCCAAACGAAAATCGTTACCTGTTTGTATTTGTAAGTTTTGCAAACGATGATTAGAAACATTACCCGTAATTCTTCAATAGTGGTCTGTGTTTGTGAAATTCTATGGTACGGAAACATAATAATACTAGGTCATAAAATACAAAAATATAAAAAAGTTAGGTTCATTCTCATACTTTCTGCCAGGGGAAAATTTCCTACTCGAAGCGAATAAATGGTAGTTACCCTGTTGAAAGTGTCTTCACGTACATAAAAAATCACATAATCAATATTTTAGCGAGTTTAAGCAAGATTTTAAATTTTTGAGGAAAAATATTATAACTTGATTCAAGACAGTTTAGTAATGATCTGTTGAGGGGAAAAACAAAATGTTGTCTCTGCATTGTTGTTTTATCGGTATATAACCATAAACTCGTATATCACATCGAATTAAAGTTTCCTTTGATTTGTTGTCAATATTCAAGTTATATACAACATAAAAATATAAATTTTTTTTATAAATGTTCATGTAATAATAAAGTTTTTTTGACTCTTATTTAATTAACAGAAGAGTAAAATTACCAACAGCAGCACAAGGCTCATCTCGCAACGTAAACAAATAATCATACATACATATTTAATTTATTTTCGTATTTTTATTAAAATCTTTAACGATAAACAATATTAATTGAATTTAAGAATATTTAAGATAGATTAATATACATATAAACTAATTATAAATTGTAAACAGCTTCCGCTCTGGTAAAACTACTCAAATCCATGATGTGGAGAGGTAACCATTTTGTTCTAGTACTTCTTGGTATCAGCCACTGGTTTAAGTAGTAGAGCGTAGTAATTGCGGTGTATCCAACTCATAGAAAATTATATATGCGTTGGTATTGCAAACATTTTGCTCTGAAATCGGTCGCACATTGCTGTCGTCATAATTGTAGTAGGTGCCCGATTCGGTCAAACCGATGGCAGTATAGTGGCCACAGTGCTGTGACGCACCCAGATGTGTTACCATTGCCACCAGCTTGTAGCTTAGATGTTCGCCACTACTGATCCCTTTGGTCCCAGCGCTCGATTGTTTGTGGGATGCGAATTTTGCTAGATTAAGTCGCGGGTTTATGGTAATCCGTTTATTTAGTTTGGTTCCGGTTGCTGAGAACCTTTCGAGCTGGATACAGAATACATTAGGAACACGTTCGAGTGAAAACTGTTTTGTCGCAGAAACCTTATTTTTACACGCTTCACACTTGTAGCCCATGCCCTCCAAACTTTCGCGAGCAAAATACCCCTCCATAGCCTCCTCAACCGTATCAGCCTTGCGTATATCAAGCATCAGATCTTGGAAATGCTGAAAAGTTACCGATACATGATTGCACAGCGCACAACGTACAGCGGAACGTAAATAGCCGCCGAGTATTTGATTCAGCGGCGTTGTTTCTTTGCTGTACTGATCGAGTTCCTTAAAATTGCGACAGCGTGTAAGGTATGACTTTTCCATAGCATCGATAAGATATCGCAAAAATTCGTGTGCGTCCTCTTGCCGTCCCATGACCAAATGCTTGCAAATAGCTTTAAGCTTCGAATAGACAAAGGAAGGTCGAATGGCCGATTGACTACTTTGTGATGCTTGCAGTGTCTTGGCCATGGCGCAGATTATACAGCCGGTATTAGCGGAATCGCAATGCTCCATATGCTGTGTGTCGGAAACAAGCCAATTTGCCATGGAGGGTACGTGAAAGAGCGCCTGCAGAGTCGAGTTCAGGAAACAAGTGTTTCCGATGTTCATCATGCCGACGCCGACTTGCCACTTTTGTTGCGAACTCTTCCAGCCGATGCTAACGTTTTCGCGTGCATACAGAACGCATTTCGGTTGTGGCATTTTAATGAGATTCGGGTTGCTTCGCTTAATTTCATTGCCATTGGCATCTGTAATTGAATCAAAGAAATATAATAATAATTATTAGTTTAAATTTTTTCATTTTTAAACGACTCTAATAAGAGTTTAGTCCGTTCTTCAATAAATCAAGAAAAATATTCAAAGATAACTTACCTCGCTTAATAAATTTTGTCCACTTCTTCACCATTTTTAAGACCTCTTAATAAACGAAGTTGATTAGTTATTAGGACTGAGTATGTTAAAGGATATTTAAAGAATGATCAGAATTCGATTGAACTACTGCTTTTATAAGCCTTACCATGCCTTTTTATATACGCAGGTACCTGTGAAGGCATTTGATCGGTAATTTTCCACTGCTTAATCTGATTCAAAAAAAGGATCCAAACGAAAATCGTTACCTGTTTGAATTTGTAAGTTTTGCAAACGATAATTAGAAACATTACCCGTAATTCTTCAATAGTGGTCTGTGTTTGTGAAATTCTATGGTACGGAAACATAATAATACTAGGTCATAAAATAAAAAAATATAAAAAAGTTAGGTTCATTCTCATACTTTCTGCCAGGGGAAAATTTCCTACTCGAAGCGAATAAATGGTAGTTACCCTGTTGAAAGTGTCTTCACGTACATAAAAAATCACATAATCAATATTTTAGCGAGTTTAAGCAAGATTTTAAATTTTTGAGGAAAAATATTATAACTTGATTCAAGACAGTTTAGTATTGATCTGTTGAGGGGAAAAACAAAATGTTGTCTCTGCATTGTTGTTTTATCGGTATATAACCATAAACTCGTATATCACATCGAATTAAAGTTTCCTTTGATTTGTTGTCAATATGCAAGTTATATACAACATAAAAATATAAATTTTTTTTATAAATGTTCATGTAATAATAAAGTTTTTTTTGACTCTTATTTAATTAACAGAAGAGTAAAATTACCAACAGCAGCACAAGGCTCATCTCGCAACGTAAACAAATAATCATACATACATATTTAATTTATTTTCGTATTTTTATTAAAATCTTTAACGATAAACAATATTAATTGAATTTAAGAATATTTAAGATAGATTAATATACATATAAACTAATTATAAATTGTAAACAGCTTCCGCTCTGGTAAAACTACTCAAATCCATGATGTGGAGAGGTAACCATTTTGTTCTAGTACTTCTTGGTATCAGCCACTGGTTTAAGTAGTAGAGCGTAGTAAGTGCGGTGTATCCAACTCATAGAAAATTATATATGCGTTGGTATTGCAAACATTTTGCTCTGAAATCGGTCGCACATTGCTGTCGTCATAATTGTAGTAGGTGCCCGATTCGGTCAAACCGATGGCAGTATAGTGGCCACAGTGCTGTGACGCACCCAGATGTGTTACCATTGCCACCAGCTTGTAGCTTAGATGTTCGCCACTACTGATCCCTTTGGTCCCAGCGCTCGATTGTTTGTGGGATGCGAATTTTGCTAGATTAAGTCGCGGGTTTATGGTAATCCGTTTATTTAGTTTGGTTCCGGTTGCTGAGAACCTTTTGAGCTGGATACAGAGTACATTAGGAACACGTTCGAGTGAAAACTGTTTTGTCGCAGAAACCTTATTTTTACACGCTTCACACTTGTAGCCCATGCCCTCCAAACTTTCGCGAGCAAAATACCCCTCCATAGCCTCCTCAACCGTATCAGCCTTGCGTATATCAAGCATCAGATCTTGGAAATGCTGAAAAGTTACCGATACATGATTGCACAGCGCACAACGTACAGCGGAACGTAAATAGCCGCCGAGTATTTGATTCAGCGGCGTTGTTTCTTTGCTGTACTGATCGAGTTCCTTAAAATTGCGACAGCGTGTAAGGTATGACTTTTCCATAGCATCGATAAGATATCGCAAAAATTCGTGTGCGTCCTCTTGCCGTCCCATGACCAAATGCTTGCAAATAGCTTTAAGCTTCGAATAGACAAAGGAAGGTCGAATGGCCGATTGACTACTTTGTGATGCTTGCAGTGTCTTGGCCATGGCGCAGATTATACAGCCGGTATTAGCGGAATCGCAATGCTCCATATGCTGTGTGTCGGAAACAAGTCAATTTGCCATGGAGGGTACGTGAAAGAGCGCCTGCAGAGTCGAGTTCAGGAAACAAGTGTTTCCGATGTTCATCATGCCGACGCCGACTTGCCACTTTTGTTGCGAACTCTTCCAGCCGATGCTAACGTTTTCGCGTGCATACAGAACGCATTTCGGTTGTGGCATTTTAATGAGATTCGGGTTGCTTCGCTTAATTTCATTGCCATTGGCATCTGTAATTGAATCAAAGAAATATAATAATAATTATTAGTTTAAATTTTTTCATTTTTAAACGACTCTAATAAGAGTTTAGTCCGTTCTTCAATAAATCAAGAAAAATATTCAAAGATAACTTACCTCGCTTAATAAATTTTGTCCACTTCTTCACCATTTTTAAGAGCTCTTAATAAACGAAGTTGATTAGTTATTAGGACTGAGTATGTTAAAGGATATTTAAAGAATGATCAGAATTCGATTGAACTACTGCTTTTATAAGCCTTACCATGCCTTTTTATATACGCAGGTACCTGTGAAGGCATTTGATCGGTAATTTTCCACTGCTTAATCTGATTCAAAAAAAGGATCCAAACGAAAATCGTTACCTGTTTGTATTTGTAAGTTTTGCAAACGATGATTAGAAACATTACCCGTAATTCTTCAATAGTGGTCTGTGTTTGTGAAATTCTATGGTACGGAAACATAATAATACTATGTCATAAAATAAAAAAATATAAAAAAGTTAGGTTCATTCTCATACTTTCTGCCAGGGGAAAATTTCCTACTCGAAGCGAATAAATGGTAGTTACCCTGTTGAAAGTGTCTTCACGTACATAAAAAATCACATAATCAATATTTTAGCGAGTTTAAGCAAGATTTTAAATTTTTGAGGAAAAATATTATAACTTGATTCAAGACAGTTTAGTATTGATCTGTTGAGGGAAAAAACAAAATGTTGTCTCTGCATTGTTGTTTTATCGGTATATAACCATAAACTCGTATATCACATCGAATTAAAGTTTCCTTTGATTTGTTGTCAATATGCAAGTTATATACAACATAAAAATATAAATTTTTTTATAAATGTTCATGTAATAATAAAGTTTGTTTTGACTCTTATTTAATTAACAGAAGAGTAAAATTACCAACAGCAGCACAAGGCTCATCTCGCAACGTAAACAAATAATCATACATACATATTTAATTTATTTTCGTATTTTTATTAAAATCTTTAACGATAAACAATATTAATTGAATTTAAGAATATTTAAGATAGATTAATATACATATAAACTAATTATAAATTGTAAACAGCTTCCGCTCTGGTAAAACTACTCAAATCCATGATGTGGAGAGGTAACCATTTTGTTCTAGTACTTCTTGGTATCAGCCACTGGTTTAAGTAGTAGAGCGTAGTAAGTGCGGTGTATCCAACTCATAGAAAATTATATATGCGTTGGTATTGCAAACATTTTGCTCTGAAATCGGTCGCACATTGCTGTCGTCATAATTGTAGTAGGTGCCCGATTCGGTCAAACCGATGGCAGTATAGTGGCCACAGTGCTGTGACGCACCCAGATGTGTTACCATTGCCACCAGCTTGTAGCTTAGATGTTCGCCACTACTGATCCCTTTGGTCCCAGCGCTCGATTGTTTGTGGGATGCGAATTTTGCTAGATTAAGTCGCGGGTTTATGGTAATCCGTTTATTTAGTTTGGTTCCGGTTGCTGAGAACCTTTTGAGCTGGATACAGAGTACATTAGAAACACGTTCGAGTGAAAACTGTTTTGTCGCAGAAACCTTATTTTTACACGCTTCACACTTATAGCCCATGCCCTCCAAACTTTCGCGAGCAAAATACCCCTCCATAGCCTCCTCAACCGTATCAGCCTTGCGTATATCAAGCATCAGATCTTGGAAATGCTGAAAAGTTACCGATACATGATTGCACAGCGCACAACGTACAGCGGAACGTAAATAGCCGCCGAGTATTTGATTCAGCGGCGTTGTTTCTTTGCTGTACTGATCGAGTTCCTTAAAATTGCGACAGCGTGTAAGGTATGACTTTTCCATAGCATCGATAAGATATCGCAAAAATTCGTGTGCGTCCTCTTGCCGTCCCATGACCAAATGCTTGCAAATAGCTTTAAGCTTCGAATAGACAAAGGAAGGTCGAATGGCCGATTGACTACTTTGTGATGCTTGCAGTGTCTTGGCCATGGCGCAGATTATACAGCCGGTATTAGCGGAATCGCAATGCTCCATATGCTGTGTGTCGGAAACAAGCCAATTTGCCATGGAGGGTACGTGAAAGAGCGCCTGCAGAGTCGAGTTCAGGAAACAAGTGTTTCCGATGTTCATCATGCCGACGCCGACTTGTCACTTTTGTTGCGAACTCTTCCAGCCGATGCTAACGTTTTCGCGTGCATACAGAACGCATTTCGGTTGTGGCATTTTAATGAGATTCGGGTTGCTTCGCTTAATTTCATTGCCATTGGCATCTGTAATTGTAATTGAATCAAAGAAATATAATAATAATTATTAGTTTAAATTTTTTCATTTTTAAACGACTCTAATAAGAGTTTCGTCCGTTCTTCAATAAATCAAGAAAAATATTCAAAGATAACTTACCTCGCTTAATAAATTTTGTCCACTTCTTCACCATTTTTAAGAGCTCTTAATAAACGAAGTTGATTAGTTATTAGGACTGAGTATGTTAAAGGATATTTAAAGAATGATCAGAATTCGATTGAACTACTGCTTTTATAAGCCTTACCATGCCTTTTTATATACGCAGGTACCTGTGAAGGCATTTGATCGGTAATTTTCCACTGCTTAATCTGATTCAAAAAAAGGATCCAAACGAAAATCGTTACCTGTTTGTATTTGTAAGTTTTGCAAACGATAATTAGAAACATTACCCGTAATTCTTCAATAGTGGTCTGTGTTTGTGAAATTCTATGGTACGGAAACATAATAATACTAGGTCATAAAATAAAAAAATATAAAAAAGTTAGGTTCATTCTCATACTTTCTGCCAGGGGAAAATTTCCTACTCGAAGCGAATAAATGGTAGTTACCCTGTTGAAAGTGTCTTCACGTACATAAAAAATCACATAATCAATATTTTAGCGAGTTTAAGCAAGATTTTAAATTTTTGAGGAAAAATATTATAACTTGATTCAAGACAGTTTAGTATTGATCTGTTGAGGGGAAAAACAAAATGTTGTCTCTGCATTGTTGTTTTATCGGTATATAACCATAAACTCGTATATCACATCGAATTAAAGTTTCCTTTGATTTGTTGTCAATATGCAAGTTATATACAACATAAAAATATAAATTTTTTTATAAATGTTCATGTAATAATAAAGTTTTTTTTGACTCTTATTTAATTAATAGAAGAGTAAAATTACCAACAGCAGCACAAGGCTCATCTCGCAACGTAATCAAATAATCATACATACATACTTAATTTTTTTTCGTATTTTTATTAACATCTTTAACGATAAACAATATTAATTGAATTTAAGAATATTTAAGATAGATTAATATACATATAAACTAATTATAAATTGTAAACAGCTTCCGCTCTGGTAAAACTACTCAAATCCATGATGTGGAGAGGTAACCATTTTGTTCTAGTACTTCTTGGTATCAGCCACTGGTTTAAGTAGTAGAGCGTAGTAAGTGCGGTGTATCCAACTCATAGAAAATTATATATGCGTTGGTATTGCAAACATTTTGCTCTGAAATCGGTCGCACATTGCTGTCGTCATAATTGTAGTAGGTGCCCGATTCGGTCAAACCGATGGCAGTATAGTGGCCACAGTGCTGTGACGCACCCAGATGTGTTACCATTGCCACCAGCTTATAGCTTAGCTGTTCGCCACTACTGATCCCTTTGGTCCCAGCGCTCGATTGTTTGTGGGATGCGAATTTTGCTAGATTAAGTCGCGGGTTTATGGTAATCCGTTTATTTAGTTTGGTTCCGGTTGCTGAGAACCTTTTGAGCTGGATACAGAGTACATTAGGAACACGTTCGAGTGAAAACTGTTTTGTCGCAGAAACCTTATTTTTACACGCTTCACACTTGTAGCCCATGCCCTCCAAACTTTCGCGAGCAAAATACCCCTCCATAGCCTCCTCAACCGTATCAGCCTTGCGTATATCAAGCATCAGATCTTGGAAATGCTGAAAATTTACCGATACATGATTGCACAGCGCACAACGTACAGCGGAACGTAAATAGCCGCCGAGTATTTGATTCAGCGGCGTTGTTTCTTTGCTGTACTGATCGAGTTCCTTAAAATTGCGACAGCGTGTAAGGTATGACTTTTCCATAGCATCGATAAGATATCGCAAAAATTCGTGTGCGTCCTCTTGCCGTCCCATGACCAAATGCTTGCAAATAGCTTTAAGCTTCGAATAGACAAAGGAAGGTCGAATGGCCGATTGACTACTTTGTGATGCTTGCAGTGTCTTGGCCATGGCGCAGATTATACAGCCGGTATTAGCGGAATCGCAATGCTCCATATGCTGTGTGTCGGAAACAAGCCAATTTGCCATGGAGGGTACGTGAAAGAGCGCCTGCAGAGTCGAGTTCAGGAAACAAGTGTTTCCGATGTTCATCATGCCGACGCCGACTTGCCACTTTTGTTGCGAACTCTTCCAGCCGATGCTAACGTTTTCGCGTGCATACAGAACGCATTTCGGTTGTGGCATTTTAATGAGATTCGGGTTGCTTCGCTTAATTTCATTGCCATTGGCATCTGTAATTGAATCAAAGAAATATAATAATAATTATTAGTTTAAATGTTTTCATTTTTAAACGACTCTAATAAGAGTTTAGTCCGTTCTTCAATAAATCAAGAAAAATATTCAAAGATAACTTACCTCGCTTAATAAATTTTGTCCACTTCTTCACCATTTTTAAGAGCTCTTAATAAACGAAGTTGATTAGTTATTAGGACTGAGTATGTTAAAGGATATTTAAAGAATGATCAGAATTCGATTGAACTACTGCTTTTATAAGCCTTACCATGCCTTTTTATATACGCAGGTACCTGTGAAGGCATTTGATCGGTAATTTTCCACTGCTTAATCTGATTCAAAAAAAGGATCCAAACGAAAATCGTTACCTGTTTGTATTTGTAAGTTTTGCAAACGATGATTAGAAACATTACCCGTAATTCTTCAATAGTGGTCTGTGTTTGTGAAATTCTATGGTACGGAAACATAATAATACTAGGTCATAAAATAAAAAAATATAAAAAAGTTAGGTTCATTCTCATACTTTCTGCCAGGGGAAAATTTCCTACTCGAAGCGAATAAATGGTAGTTACCCTTTTGAAAGTGTCTTCACGTACATAAAAAATCACATAATCAATATTTTAGCGAGTTTAAGCAAGATTTTAAATTTTTAAGGAAAAATATTATAACTTGATTCAAGACAGTTTAGTATTGATCTGTTGAGGGGAAAAACAAAATGTTGTCTCTGCATTGTTGTTTTATCGGTATATAACCATAAACTCGTATATCACATCGAATTAAAGTTTCCTTTGATTTGTTGTCAATATGCAAGTTATATACAACATAAAAATATAAATTTTTTTATAAATGTTCATGTAATAATAAAGTTTTTTTTGACTCTTATTTAATTAACAGAAGAGTAAAATTACCAACAGCAGCACAAGGCTCATCTCGCAACGTAAACAAATAATCATACATACATATTTAATTTATTTTCGTATTTTTATTAAAATCTTTAACGATAAACAATATTAATTGAATTTAAGAATATTTAAGATAGATTAATATACATATAAACTAATTATAAATTGTAAACAGCTTCCGCTCTGGTAAAACTACTCAAATCCATGATGTGGAGAGGTAACCATTTTGTTCTAGTACTTCTTGGTATCAGCCACTGGTTTAAGTAGTAGAGCGTAGTAAGTGCGGTGTATCCAACTCATAGAAAATTATATATGCGTTGGTATTGCAAACATTTTGCTCTGAAATCGGTCGCACATTGCTGTCGTCATAATTGTAGTAGGTGCCCGATTCGGTCAAGCCGATGGCAGTATAGTGGCCACAGTGCTGTGACGCACCCAGATGTGTTACCATTGCCACCAGCTTGTAGCTTAGCTGTTCGCCACTACTGATCCCTTTGGTCCCAGCGCTCGATTGTTTGTGGGATGCGAATTTTGCTAGATTAAGTCGCGGGTTTATGGTAATCCGTTTATTTAGTTTGGTTCCGGTTGCTGAGAACCTTTTGAGCTGGATACAGAGTACATTAGGAACACGTTCGAGTGAAAACTGTTTTGTCGCAGAAACCTTATTTTTACACGCTTCACACTTGTAGCCCATGCCCTCCAAACTTTCGCGAGCAAAATACCCCTCCATAGCCTCCTCAACCGTATCAGCCTTGCGTATATCAAGCATCAGATCTTGGAAATGCTGAAAAGTTACCGATACATGATTGCACAGCGCACAACGTACAGCGGAACGTAAATAGCCGCCGAGTATTTGATTCAGCGGCGTTGTTTCTTTGCTGTACTGATCGAGTTCCTTAAAATTGCGACAGCGTGTAAGGTATGACTTTTCCATAGCATCGATAAGATATCGCAAAAATTCGTGTGCGTCCTCTTGCCGTCCCATGACCAAATGCTTGCAAATAGCTTTAAGCTTCGAATAGACAAAGGAAGGTCGAATGGCCGATTGACTACTTTGTGATGCTTGCAGTGTCTTGGCCATGGCGCAGATTATACAGCCGGTATTAGCGGAATCGCAATGCTCCATATGCTGTGTGTCGGAAACAAGCCAATTTGCCATGGAGGGTACGTGAAAGAGCGCCTGCAGAGTCGAGTTCAGGAAACAAGTGTTTCCGATGTTCATCATGCCGACGCCGACTTGCCACTTTTGTTGCGAACTCTTCCAGCCGATGCTAACGTTTTCGCGTGCATACAGAACGCATTTCGGTTGTGGCATTTTAATGAGATTCGGGTTGCTTCGCTTAATTTCATTGCCATTGGCATCTGTAATTGAATCAAAGAAATATAATAATAATTATTAGTTTAAATTTTTTCATTTTTAAACGACTCTAATAAGAGTTTAGTCCGTTCTTCAATAAATCAAGAAAAATATTCAAAGATAACTTACCTCGCTTAATAAATTTTGTCCACTTCTTCATCATTTTTAAGAGCTCTTAATAAACGAAGTTGATTAGTTATTAGGACTGAGTATGTTAAAGGATATTTAAAGAATGATCAGAATTCGATTGAACTACTGCTTTTATAAGCCTTACCATGCCTTTTTATATACGCAGGTACCTGTGAAGGCATTTGATCGGTAATTTTCCACTGCTTAATCTGATTCAAAAAAAGGATCCAAACGAAAATCGTTACCTGTTTGTATTTGTAAGTTTTGCAAACGATGATTAGAAACATTACCCGTAATTCTTCAATAGTGGTCTGTGTTTGTGAAATTCTATGGTACGGAAACATAATAATACTAGGTCATAAAATAAAAAAATATAAAAAAGTTAGGTTCATTCTCATACTTTCTGCCAGGGGAAAATTTCCTACTCGAAGCGAATAAGTAAATGGTAGTTACCCTGTTGAAAGTGTCTTCACGTACATAAAAAATCACATAATCAATATTTTAGCGAGTTTAAGCAAGATTTTAAATTTTTGAGGAAAAATATTATAACTTGATTCAAGACAGTTTAGTATTGATCTGTTGAGGGGAAAAACAAAATGTTGTCTCTGCATTGTTGTTTTATCGGTATATAACCATAAACTCGTATATCACATCGAATTAAAGTTTCCTTTGATTTGTTGTCAATATGCAAGTTATATACAACATAAAAATATAAATTTTTTTATAAATGTTCATGTAATAATAAAGTTTTTTTTGACTCTTATTTAATTAACAGAAGAGTAAAATTACCAACAGCAGCACAAGGCTCATCTCGCAACGTAAACAAATAATCATACATACATATTTAATTTATTTTCGTATTTTTATTAACATCTTTAACGATAAACAATATTAATTGAATTTATGAATATTTAAGATAGATTAATATACATATAAACTAATTATAAATTGTAAACAGCTTCCGCTCTGGTAAAACTACTCAAATCCATGATGTGGAGAGGTAACCATTTTGTTCTAGTACTTCTTGGTATCAGCCACTGGTTTAAGTAGTAGAGCGTAGTAAGTGCGGTGAATCCAACTCATAGAAAATTATATATGCGTTGGTATTGCAAACATTTTGCTCTGAAATCGGTCGCACATTGCTGTCGTCATAATTGTAGTAGGTGCCCGATTCGGTCAAACCGATGGCAGTATAGTGGCCACAGTGCTGTGACGCACCCAGATGTGTTACCATTGCCACCAGCTTGTAGCTTAGCTGTTCGCCACTACTGATCCCTTTGGTCCCAGCGCTCGATTGTTTGTGGGATGCGAATTTTGCTAGATTAAGTCGCGGGTTTATGGTAATCCGTTTATTTAGTTTGGTTCCGGTTGCTGAGAACCTTTTGAGCTGGATACAGAGTACATTAGGAACACGTTCGAGTGAAAACTGTTTTGTCGCAGAAACCTTATTTTTACACGCTTCACACTTGTAGCCCATGCCCTCCAAACATTCGCGAGCAAAATACCCCTCCATAGCCTCCTCAACCGTATCAGCCTTGCGTATATCAAGCATCAGATCTTGGAAATGCTGAAAAGTTACCGATACATGATTGCACAGCGCACAACGTACAGCGGAACGTAAATAGCCGCCGAGTATTTGATTCAGCGGCGTTGTTTCTTTGCTGTACTGATCGAGTTCCTTAAAATTACGACAGCGTGTAAGGTATGACTTTTCCATAGCATCGATAAGATATCGCAAAAATTCGTGTGCGTCCTCTTGCCGTCCCATGACCAAATGCTTGCAAATAGCTTTAAGCTTCGAATAGACAAAGGAAGGTCGAATGGCCGATTGACTACTTTGTGATGCTTGCAGTGTCTTGGCCATGGCGCAGATTATACAGCCGGTATTAGCGGAATCGCAATGCTCCATATGCTGTGTGTCGGAAACAAGCCAATTTGCCATGGAGGGTACGTGAAAGAGCGCCTGCAGAGTCGAGTTCAGGAAACAAGTGTTTCCGATGTTCATCATGCCGACGCCGACTTGCCACTTTTGTTGCGAACTCTTCCAGCCGATGCTAACGTTTTCGCGTGCATACAGAACGCATTTCGGTTGTGGCATTTTAATGAGATTCGGGTTGCTTCGCTTAATTTCATTGCCATTGGCATCTGTAATTGAATCGAAGAAATATAATAATAATTATTAGTTTAAATGTTTTCATTTTTAAACGACTCTAATAAGAGTTTAGTCCGTTCTTCAATAAATCAAGAAAAATATTCAAAGATAACTTACCTCGCTTAATAAATTTTGTCCACTTCTTCACCATTTTTAAGAGCTCTTAATAAACGAAGTTGATTAGTTATTAGGACTGAGTATGTTAAAGGATATTTAAAGAATGATCAGAATTCGATTGAACTACTGCTTTTATAAGCCTTACCATGCCTTTTTATATACGCAGGTACCTGTGAAGGCATTTGATCGGTAATTTTCCACTGCTTAATCTGATTCAAAAAAAGGATCCAAACGAAAATCGTTACCTGTTTGTATTTGTAAGTTTTGCAAACGATGATTAGAAACATTACCCGTAATTCTTCAATAGTGGTCTGTGTTTGTGAAATTCTATGGTACGGAAACATAATAATACTAGGTCATAAAATAAAAAAATATAAAAAAGTTAGGTTCATTCTCATACTTTCTGCCAGGGGAAAATTTCCTACTCGAAGCGAATAAATGGTAGTTACCCTTTTGAAAGTGTCTTCACGTACATAAAAAATCACATAATCAATATTTTAGCGAGTTTAAGCAAGATTTTAAATTTTTAAGGAAAAATATTATAACTTGATTCAAGACAGTTTAGTATTGATCTGTTGAGGGGAAAAACAAAATGTTGTCTCTGCATTGTTGTTTTATCGGTATATCACATCGAATTAAAGTTTCCTTTGATTTGTTGTCAATATGCAAGTTATATACAACATAAAAATATAAATTTTTTTATAAATGTTCATGTAATAATAAAGTTTTTTTTTACTCTTATTTAATTAACAGAAGAGTAAAATTACCAACAGCAGCACAAGGCTCATCTCGCAACGTAAACAAATAATCATACATACATATTTAATTTATTTTCGTATTTTTATTAAAATCTTTAACGGTAAACAATATTAATTGAATTTAAGAATATTTAAGATAGATTAATATACATATAAACTAATTATAAATTGTAAACAGCTTCCGCTCTGGTAAAACTACTCAAATCCATGATGTGGAGAGGTAACCATTTTGTTCTAGTACTTCTTGGTATCAGCCACTGGTTTAAGTAGTAGAGCGTAGTAAGTGCGGTGTATCCAACTCATAGAAAATTATATATGCGTTGGTATTGCAAACATTTTGCTCTGAAATCGGTCGCACATTGCTGTCGTCATAATTGTAGTAGGTGCCCGATTCGGTCAAGCCGATGGCAGTATAGTGGCCACAGTGCTGTGACGCACCCAGATGTGTTACCATTGCCACCAGCTTGTAGCTTAGCTGTTCGCCACTATTGATCCCTTTGGTCCCAGCGCTCGATTGTTTGTGGGATGCGAATTTTGCTAGATTAAGTCGCGGGTTTATGGTAATCCGTTTATTTAGTTTGGTTCCGGTTGCTGAGAACCTTTTGAGCTGGATACAGAGTACATTAGGAACACGTTCGAGTGAAAACTGTTTTGTCGCAGAAACCTTATTTTTACACGCTTCACACTTGTAGCCCATGCCCTCCAAACTTTCGCGAGCAAAATACCCCTCCATAGCCTCCTCAACCGTATCAGCCTTGCGTATATCAAGCATCAGATCTTGGAAATGCTGAAAAGTTACCGATACATGATTGCACAGCGCACAACGTACAGCGGAACGTAAATAGCCGCCGAGTATTTGATTCAGCGGCGTTGTTTCTTTGCTGTACTGATCGAGTTCCTTAAAATTGCGACAGCGTGTAAGGTATGACTTTTCCATAGCATCGATAAGATATCGCAAAAATTCGTGTGCGTCCTCTTGCCGTCCCATGACCAAATGCTTGCAAATAGCTTTAAGCTTCGAATAGACAAAGGAAGGTCGAATGGCCGATTGACTACTTTGTGATGCTTGCAGTGTCTTGGCCATGGCGCAGATTATACAGCCGGTATTAGCGGAATCGCAATGCTCCATATGCTGTGTGTCGGAAACAAGCCAATTTGCCATGGAGGGTACGTGAAAGAGCGCCTGCAGAGTCGAGTTCAGGAAACAAGTGTTTCCGATGTTCATCATGCCGACGCCGACTTGCCACTTTTGTTGCGAACTCTTCCAGCCGATGCTAACGTTTTCGCGTGCATACAGAACGCATTTCGGTTGTGGCATTTTAATGAGATTCGGGTTGCTTCGCTTAATTTCATTGCCATTGGCATCTGTAATTGAATCAAAGAAATATAATAATAATTATTAGTTTACATTTTTTCATTTTTAAACGACTCTAATAAGAGTTTAGTCCGTTCTTCAATAAATCAAGAAAAATATTCAAAGATAACTTACCTCGCTTAATAAATTTTGTCCACTTCTTCACCATTTTTAAGAGCTCTTAATAAACGAAGTTGATTAGTTATTAGGACTGAGTATGTTAAAGGATATTTAAAGAATGATCAGAATTCGATTGAACTACTGCTTTTATAAGCCTTACCATGCCTTTTTATATACGCAGGTACCTGTGAAGGCATTTGATCGATAATTTTCCACTGCTTAATCTGATTCAAAAAAAGGATCCAAACGAAAATCGTTACCTGTTTGTATTTGTAAGTTTTGCAAACGATAATTAGAAACATTACCCGTAATTCTTCAATAGTGGTCTGTGTTTGTGAAATTCTATGGTACGGAAACATAATAATACTAGGTCATAAAATAAAAAAATATAAAAAAGTTAGGTTCATTCTCATACTTTCTGCCAGGGGAAAATTTCCTACTCGAAGCGAATAAATGGTAGTTACCCTGTTGAAAGTGTCTTCACGTACATAAAAAATCACATAATCAATATTTTAGCGAGTTTAAGCAAGATTTTAAATTTTTGAGGAAAAATATTATAACTTGATTCAAGACAGTTTAGTATTGATCTGTTGAGGGGAAAAACAAAATGTTGTCTCTGCATTGTTGTTTTATCGGTATATCACATCGAATTAAAGTTTCCTTTGATTTGTTGTCAATATGCAAGTTATATACAACATAAAAATATAAATTTTTTTATAAATGTTCATGTAATAATAAAGTTTTTTTTTACTCTTATTTAATTAACAGAAGAGTAAAATTACCAACAGCAGCACAAGGCTCATCTCGCAACGTAAACAAATAATCATACATACATATTTAATTTATTTTCGTATTTTTATTAAAATCTTTAACGGTAAACAATATTAATTGAATTTAAGAATATTTAAGATAGATTAATATACATATAAACTAATTATAAATTGTAAACAGCTTCCGCTCTGGTAAAACTACTCAAATCCATGATGTGGAGAGGTAACCATTTTGTTCTAGTACTTCTTGGTATCAGCCACTGGTTTAAGTAGTAGAGCGTAGTAAGTGCGGTGTATCCAACTCATAGAAAATTATATATGCGTTGGTATTGCAAACATTTTGCTCTGAAATCGGTCGCACATTGCTGTCGTCATAATTGTAGTAGGTGCCCGATTCGGTCAAGCCGATGGCAGTATAGTGGCCACAGTGCTGTGACGCACCCAGATGTGTTACCATTGCCACCAGCTTGTAGCTTAGCTGTTCGCCACTATTGATCCCTTTGGTCCCAGCGCTCGATTGTTTGTGGGATGCGAATTTTGCTAGATTAAGTCGCGGGTTTATGGTAATCCGTTTATTTAGTTTGGTTCCGGTTGCTGAGAACCTTTTGAGCTGGATACAGAGTACATTAGGAACACGTTCGAGTGAAAACTGTTTTGTCGCAGAAACCTTATTTTTACACGCTTCACACTTGTAGCCCATGCCCTCCAAACTTTCGCGAGCAAAATACCCCTCCATAGCCTCCTCAACCGTATCAGCCTTGCGTATATCAAGCATCAGATCTTGGAAATGCTGAAAAGTTACCGATACATGATTG
This sequence comes from Suillia variegata, assembly GCA_949127995.1. Classification (NCBI taxonomy): domain Eukaryota; kingdom Metazoa; phylum Arthropoda; class Insecta; order Diptera; family Heleomyzidae; genus Suillia; species Suillia variegata. The sequence goes on from OX421846.1 coordinate 16,329,949, forward strand.
CACAGCGCACAACGTACAGCGGAACGTAAATAGCCGCCGAGTATTTGATTCAGCGGCGTTGTTTCTTTGCTGTACTGATCGAGTTCCTTAAAATTGCGACAGCGTGTAAGGTATGACTTTTCCATAGCATCGATAAGATATCGCAAAAATTCGTGTGCGTCCTCTTGCCGTCCCATGACCAAATGCTTGCAAATAGCTTTAAGCTTCGAATAGACAAAGGAAGGTCGAATGGCCGATTGACTACTTTGTGATGCTTGCAGTGTCTTGGCCATGGCGCAGATTATACAGCCGGTATTAGCGGAATCGCAATGCTCCATATGCTGTGTGTCGGAAACAAGCCAATTTGCCATGGAGGGTACGTGAAAGAGCGCCTGCAGAGTCGAGTTCAGGAAACAAGTGTTTCCGATGTTCATCATGCCGACGCCGACTTGCCACTTTTGTTGCGAACTCTTCCAGCCGATGCTAACGTTTTCGCGTGCATACAGAACGCATTTCGGTTGTGGCATTTTAATGAGATTCGGGTTGCTTCGCTTAATTTCATTGCCATTGGCATCTGTAATTGAATCAAAGAAATATAATAATAATTATTAGTTTACATTTTTTCATTTTTAAACGACTCTAATAAGAGTTTAGTCCGTTCTTCAATAAATCAAGAAAAATATTCAAAGATAACTTACCTCGCTTAATAAATTTTGTCCACTTCTTCACCATTTTTAAGAGCTCTTAATAAACGAAGTTGATTAGTTATTAGGACTGAGTATGTTAAAGGATATTTAAAGAATGATCAGAATTCGATTGAACTACTGCTTTTATAAGCCTTACCATGCCTTTTTATATACGCAGGTACCTGTGAAGGCATTTGATCGATAATTTTCCACTGCTTAATCTGATTCAAAAAAAGGATCCAAACGAAAATCGTTACCTGTTTGAATTTGTAAGTTTTGCAAACGATAATTAGAAACATTACCCGTAATTCTTCAATAGTGGTCTGTGTTTGTGAAATTCTATGGTACGGAAACATAATAATACTAGGTCATAAAATAAAAAAATATAAAAAAGTTAGGTTCATTCTCATACTTTCTGCCAGGGGAAAATTTCCTACTCGAAGCGAATAAATGGTAGTTACCCTGTTGAAAGTGTCTTCACGTACATAAAAAATCACATAATCAATATTTTAGCGAGTTTAAGCAAGATTTTAAATTTTTGAGGAAAAATATTATAACTTGATTCAAGACAGTTTAGTATTGATCTGTTGAGGGGAAAAACAAAATGTTGTCTCTGCATTGTTGTTTTATCGGTATATAACCATAAACTCGTATATCACATCGAATTAAAGTTTCCTTTGATTTGTTGTCAATATGCAAGTTATATACAACATAAAAATATAAATTTTTTTATAAATGTTCATGTAATAATAAAGTTTTTTTTGACTCTTATTTAATTAACAGAAGAGTAAAATTACCAACAGCAGCACAAGGCTCATCTCGCAACGTAAACAAATAATCATACATACATATTTAATTTATTTTCGTATTTTTATTAAAATCTTTAACGATAAACAATATTAATTGAATTTAAGAATATTTAAGATAGATTAATATACATATAAACTAATTATAAATTGTAAACAGCTTCCGCTCTGGTAAAACTACTCAAATCCATGATGTGGAGAGGTAACCATTTTCTTCTAGTACTTCTTGGTATCAGCCACTGGTTTAAGTAGTAGAGCGTAGTAAGTGCGGTGTATCCAACTCATAGAAAATTATATATGCGTTGGTATTGCAAACATTTTGCTCTGAAATCGGTCGCACATTGCTGTCGTCATAATTGTAGTAGGTGCCCGATTCGGTCAAACCGATGGCAGTATAGTGGCCACAGTGCTGTGACGCACCCAGATGTGTTACCATTGCCACCAGCTTGTAGCTTAGATGTTCGCCACTACTGATCCCTTTGGTCACAGCGCTCGATTGTTTGTGGGATGCGAATTTTGCTAGATTAAGTCGCGGGTTTATGGTAATCCGTTTATTTAGTTTGGTTCCGGTTGCTGAGAACCTTTTGAGCTGGATACAGAGTACATTAGGAACACGTTCGAGTGAAAACTGTTTTGTCGCAGAAACCTTATTTTTACACGCTTCACACTTGTAGCCCATGCCCTCCAAACTTTCGCGAGCAAAATACCCCTCCATAGCCTCCTCAACCGTATCAGCCTTGCGTATATCAAGCATCAGATCTTGGAAATGCTGAAAAGTTACCGATACATGATTGCACAGCGCACAACGTACAGCGGAACGTAAATAGCCGCCGAGTATTTGATTCAGCGGCGTTGTTTCTTTGCTGTACTGATCGAGTTCCTTAAAATTGCGACAGCGTGTAAGGTATGACTTTTCCATAGCATCGATAAGATATCGCAAAAATTCGTGTGCGTCCTCTTGCCGTCCCATGACCAAATGCTTGCAAATAGCTTTAAGCTTCGAATAGACAAAGGAAGGTCGAATGGCCGATTGACTACTTTGTGATGCTTGCAGTGTCTTGGCCATGGCGCAGATTATACAGCCGGTATTAGCGGAATCGCAATGCTCCATATGCTGTGTGTCGGAAACAAGCCAATTTGCCATGGAGGGTACGTGAAAGAGCGCCTGCAGAGTCGAGTTCAGGAAACAAGTGTTTCCGATGTTCATCATGCCGACGCCGACTTGCCACTTTTGTTGCGAACTCTTCCAGCCGATGCTAACGTTTTCGCGTGCATACAGAACGCATTTCGGTTGTGGCATTTTAATGAGATTCGGGTTGCTTCGCTTAATTTCATTGCCATTGGCATCTGTAATTGAATCAAAGAAATATAATAATAATTATTAGTTTAAATTTTTTCATTTTTAAACGACTCTAATAAGAGTTTAGTCCGTTCTTCAATAAATCAAGAAAAATATTCAAAGATAACTTACCTCGCTTAATAAATTTTGTCCACTTCTTCACCATTTTTAAGAGCTCTTAATAAACGAAGTTGATTAATTATTAGGACTGAGTATGTTAAAGGATATTTAAAGAATGATCAGAATTCGATTGAACTACTGCTTTTATAAGCCTTACCATGCCTTTTTATATACGCAGGTACCTGTGAAGGCATTTGATCGGTAATTTACCACTGCTTAATCTGATTCAAAAAAAGGATCCAAACGAAAATCGTTACCTGTTTGTATTTGTAAGTTTTTTGCAAACGATGATTAGAAACATTACCCGTAATTCTTCAATAGTGGTCTGTGTTTGTGAAATTCTATGGTACGGAAACATAATAATACTAGGTCATAAAATAAAAAAATATAAAAAAGTTAGGTTCATTCTCATACTTTCTGCCAGGGGAAAATTTCCTACTCGAAGCGAATAAATGGTAGTTACCCTGTTGAAAGTGTCTTCACGGACATAAAAAATCACATAATCAATATTTTAGCGAGTTTAAGCAAGATTTTAAATTTTTGAGGAAAAATATTATAACTTGATTCAAGACAGTTTAGTATTAATCTGTTGAGGGGAAAAACAAAATGTTGTCTCTGCATTGTTGTTTTATCGGTATATAACCATAAACTCGTATATCACATCGAATTAAAGTTTCCTTTGATTTGTTGTCAATATGCAAGTTATATACAACATAAAAATATAAATTTTTTTATAAATGTTCATGTAATAATAAAGTTTTTTTTGACTCTTATTTAATTAATAGAAGTGTAAAATTACCAACAGCAGCACAAGGCTCATCTCGCAACGTAAACAAATAATCATACATACATACTTAATTTATTTTCGTATTTTTATTAACATCTTTAACGATAAACAATATTAATTGAATTTAAGAATATTTAAGATAGATTAATATACATATAAACTAATTATAAATTGTAAACAGCTTCCGCTCTGGTAAAACTACTCAAATCCATGATGTGGAGAGGTAACCATTTTGTTCTAGTACTTCTTGGTATCAGCCACTGGTTTAAGTAGTAGAGCGTAGTAAGTGCGGTGTATCCAACTCATAGAAAATTATATATGCGTTGGTATTGCAAACATTTTGCTCTGAAATCGGTCGCACATTGCTGTCGTCATAATTGTAGTAGGTGCCCGATTCGGTCAAACCGATGGCAGTATAGTGGCCACAGTGCTGTGACGCACCCAGATGTGTTACCATTGCCACCAGCTTATAGCTTAGCTGTTCGCCACTACTGATCCCTTTGGTCCCAGCGCTCGATTGTTTGTGGGATGCGAATTTTGCTAGATTAAGTCGCGGGTTTATGGTAATCCGTTTATTTAGTTTGGTTCCGGTTGCTGAGAACCTTTTGAGCTGGATACAGAGTACATTAGGAACACGTTCGAGTGAAAACTGTTTTGTCGCAGAAACCTTATTTTTACACGCTTCACACTTGTAGCCCATGCCCTCCAAACTTTCGCGAGCAAAATACCCCTCCATAGCCTCCTCAACCGTATCAGCCTTGCGTATATCAAGCATCAGATCTTGGAAATGCTGAAAAGTTACCGATACATGATTGCACAGCGCACAACGTACAGCGGAACGTAAATAGCCGCCGAGTATTTGATTCAGCGGCGTTGTTTCTTTGCTGTACTGATCGAGTTCCTTAAAATTGCGACAGCGTGTAAGGTATGACTTTTCCATAGCATCGATAAGATATCGCAAAAATTCGTGTGCGTCCTCTTGCCGTCCCATGACCAAATGCTTGCAAATAGCTTTAAGCTTCGAATAGACAAAGGAAGGTCGAATGGCCGATTGACTACTTTGTGATGCTTGCAGTGTCTTGGCCATGGCGCAGATTATACAGCCGGTATTAGCGGAATCGCAATGCTCCATATGCTGTGTGTCGGAAACAAGCCAATTTGCCATGGAGGGTACGTGAAAGAGCGCCTGCAGAGTCGAGTTCAGGAAACAAGTGTTTCCGATGTTCATCATGCCGACGCCGACTTGCCACTTTTGTTGCGAACTCTTCCAGCCGATGCTTACGTTTTCGCGTGCATACAGAACGCATTTCGGTTGTGGCATTTTAATGAGATTCGGGTTGCTTCGCTTAATTTCATTGCCATTGGCATCTGTAATTGAATCAAAGAAATATAATAATAATTATTAGTTTAAATTTTTTCATTTTTAAACGACTCTAATAAGAGTTTAGTCCGTTCTTCAATAAATCAAGAAAAATATTCAAAGATAACTTACCTCGCTTAATAAATTTTGTCCACTTCTTCACCATTTTTAAGAGCTCTTAATAAACGAAGTTGATTAATTATTAGGACTGAGTATGTTAAAGGATATTTAAAGAATGATCAGAATTCGATTGAACTACTGCTTTTATAAGCCTTACCATGCCTTTTTATATACGCAGGTACCTGTGAAGGCATTTGATCGGTAATTTACCACTGCTTAATCTGATTCAAAAAAAGGATCCAAACGAAAATCGTTACCTGTTTGTATTTGTAAGTTTTTTGCAAACGATGATTAGAAACATTACCCGTAATTCTTCAATAGTGGTCTGTGTTTGTGAAATTCTATGGTACGGAAACATAATAATACTAGGTCATAAAATAAAAAAATATAAAAAAGTTAGGTTCATTCTCATACTTTCTGCCAGGGGAAAATTTCCTACTCGAAGCGAATAAATGGTAGTTACCCTGTTGAAAGTGTCTTCACGGACATAAAAAATCACATAATCAATATTTTAGCGAGTTTAAGCAAGATTTTAAATTTTTGAGGAAAAATATTATAACTTGATTCAAGACAGTTTAGTATTAATCTGTTGAGGGGAAAAACAAAATGTTGTCTCTGCATTGTTGTTTTATCGGTATATAACCATAAACTCGTATATCACATCGAATTAAAGTTTCCTTTGATTTGTTGTCAATATGCAAGTTATATACAACATAAAAATATAAATTTTTTTATAAATGTTCATGTAATAATAAAGTTTTTTTTGACTCTTATTTAATTAATAGAAGTGTAAAATTACCAACAGCAGCACAAGGCTCATCTCGCAACGTAAACAAATAATCATACATACATACTTAATTTATTTTCGTATTTTTATTAACATCTTTAACGATAAACAATATTAATTGAATTTAAGAATATTTAAGATAGATTAATATACATATAAACTAATTATAAATTGTAAACAGCTTCCGCTCTGGTAAAACTACTCAAATCCATGATGTGGAGAGGTAACCATTTTGTTCTAGTACTTCTTGGTATCAGCCACTGGTTTAAGTAGTAGAGCGTAGTAAGTGCGGTGTATCCAACTCATAGAAAATTATATATGCGTTGGTATTGCAAACATTTTGCTCTGAAATCGGTCGCACATTGCTGTCGTCATAATTGTAGTAGGTGCCCGATTCGGTCAAACCGATGGCAGTATAGTGGCCACAGTGCTGTGACGCACCCAGATGTGTTACCATTGCCACCAGCTTATAGCTTAGCTGTTCGCCACTACTGATCCCTTTGGTCCCAGCGCTCGATTGTTTGTGGGATGCGAATTTTGCTAGATTAAGTCGCGGGTTTATGGTAATCCGTTTATTTAGTTTGGTTCCGGTTGCTGAGAACCTTTTGAGCTGGATACAGAGTACATTAGGAACACGTTCGAGTGTTTTGTCGCAGAAACCTTATTTTTACACGCTTCACACTTGTAGCCCATGCCCTCCAAACTTTCGCGAGCAAAATACCCCTCCATAGCCTCCTCAACCGTATCAGTCTTGCGTATATCAAGCATCAGATCTTGGAAATGCTGAAAAGTTACCGATACATGATTGCACAGCGCACAACGTACAGCGGAACGTAAATAGCCGCCGAGTATTTGATTCAGCGGCGTTGTTTCTTTGCTGTACTGATCGAGTTCCTTAAAATTGCGACAGCGTGTAAGGTATGACTTTTCCATAGCATCGATAAGATATCGCAAAAATTCGTGTGCGTCCTCTTGCCGTCCCATGACCAAATGCTTGCAAATAGCTTTAAGCTTCGAATAGACAAAGGAAGGTCGAATGGCCGATTGACTACTTTGTGATGCTTGCAGTGTCTTGGCCATGGCGCAGATTATACAGCCGGTATTAGCGGAATCGCAATGCTCCATATGCTGTGTGTCGGAAACAAGCCAATTTGCCATGGAGGGTACGTGAAAGAGCGCCTGCAGAGTCGAGTTCAGGAAACAAGTGTTTCCGATGTTCATCATGCCGACGCCGACTTGCCACTTTTGTTGCGAACTTTTCCAGCCGATGCTAACGTTTTCGCGTGCATACAGAACGCATTTCGGTTGTGGCATTTTAATGAGATTCGGGTTGCTTCGCTTAATTTCATTGCCATTGGCATCTGTAATTGAATCAAAGATATATAATAATAATTATTAGTTTACATTTTTTCATTTTTAAACGACTCTAATAAGAGTTTAGTCCGTTCTTCAATAAATCAAGAAAAATATTCAAAGATAACTTACCTCGCTTAATAAATTTTGTCCACTTCTTCACCATTTTTAAGAGCTCTTAATAAACGAAGTTGATTAGTTATTAGGACTGAGTATGTTAAAGGATATTTAAAGAATGATCAGAATTCGATTGAACTACTGCTTTTATAAGCCTTACCATGCCTTTTTATATACGCAGGTACCTGTGAAGGCATTTGATCGGTAATTTTCCACTGCTTAATCTGATTCAAAAAAAGGATCCAAACGAAAATCGTTACCTGAATGTATTTGTAAGTTTTGCAAACGATGATTAGAAACATTACCCGTAATTCTTCAATAGTGGTCTGTGTTTGTGAAATTCTATGGTACGGAAACATAATAATACTAGGTCATAAAATAAAAAAATATAAAAAAGTTAGGTTCATTCTCATACTTTCTGCCAGGGGAAAATTTCCTACTCGAAGCGAATAAATGGTAGTTACCCTGTTGAAAGTGTCTTCACGTACATAAAAAATCACATAATCAATATGTTAGCGAGTTTAAGCAAGATTTTAAATTTTTGAGGAAAAATATTATAACTTGATTCAAGACAGTTTAGTATTGATCTGTTGAGGGGAAAAACAAAATTTTGTCTCTGCATTGTTGTTTTATCGGTATATAACCATAAACTCGTATATCACATCGAATTAAAGTTTCCTTTGATTTGTTGTCAATATGCAAGTTATATACACATAAAAATATACATTTTTTTATAAATGTTCATGTAATAATAAAGTTTTTTTTGACTCTTATTTAATTAACAGAAGAGTAAAATTACCAACAGCAGCACAAGGCTCATCTCGCAACGTAAACAAATAATCATACATACATATTTAATTTATTTTCGTATTTTTATTAAAATCTTTAACGATAAACAATATTAATTGAATTTAAGAATATTTAAGATAGATTAATATACATATAAACTAATTATAAATTGTAAACAGCTTCCGCTCTGGTAAAACTACTCAAATCCATGATGTGGAGAGGTAACCATTTTCTTCTAGTACTTCTTGGTATCAGCCACTGGTTTAAGTAGTAGAGCGTAGTAAGTGCGGTGTATCCAACTCATAGAAAATTATATATGCGTTGGTATTGCAAACATTTTGCTCTGAAATCGGTCGCACATTGCTGTCGTCATAATTGTAGTAGGTGCCCGATTCGGTCAAACCGATGGCAGTATAGTGGCCACAGTGCTGTGACGCACCCAGATGTGTTACCATTGCCACCAGCTTGTAGCTTAGATGTTCGCCACTACTGATCCCTTTGGTCACAGCGCTCGATTGTTTGTGGGATGCGAATTTTGCTAGATTAAGTCGCGGGTTTATGGTAATCCGTTTATTTAGTTTGGTTCCGGTTGCTGAGAACCTTTTGAGCTGGATACAGAGTACATTAGGAACACGTTCGAGTGAAAACTGTTTTGTCGCAGAAACCTTATTTTTACACGCTTCACACTTGTAGCCCATGCCCTCCAAACTTTCGCGAGCAAAATACCCCTCCATAGCCTCCTCAACCGTATCAGCCTTGCGTATATCAAGCATCAGATCTTGGAAATGCTGAAAAGTTACCGATACATGATTGCACAGCGCACAACGTACAGCGGAACGTAAATAGCCGCCGAGTATTTGATTCAGCGGCGTTGTTTCTTTGCTGTACTGATCGAGTTCCTTAAAATTGCGACAGCGTGTAAGGTATGACTTTTCCATAGCATCGATAAGATATCGCAAAAATTCGTGTGCGTCCTCTTGCCGTCCCATGACCAAATGCTTGCAAATAGCTTTAAGCTTCGAATAGACAAAGGAAGGTCGAATGGCCGATTGACTACTTTGTGATGCTTGCAGTGTCTTGGCCATGGCGCAGATTATACAGCCGGTATTAGCGGAATCGCAATGCTCCATATGCTGTGTGTCGGAAACAAGCCAATTTGCCATGGAGGGTACGTGAAAGAGCGCCTGCAGAGTCGAGTTCAGGAAACAAGTGTTTCCGATGTTCATCATGCCGACGCCGACTTGCCACTTTTGTTGCGAACTCTTCCAGCCGATGCTAACGTTTTCGCGTGCATACAGAACGCATTTCGGTTGTGGCATTTTAATGAGATTCGGGTTGCTTCGCTTAATTTCATTGCCATTGGCATCTGTAATTGAATCAAAGAAATATAATAATAATTATTAGTTTAAATTTTTTCATTTTTAAACGACTCTAATAAGAGTTTAGTCCGTTCTTCAATAAATCAAGAAAAATATTCAAAGATAACTTACCTCGCTTAATAAATTTTGTCCACTTCTTCACCATTTTTAAGAGCTCTTAATAAACGAAGTTGATTAATTATTAGGACTGAGTATGTTAAAGGATATTTAAAGAATGATCAGAATTCGATTGAACTACTGCTTTTATAAGCCTTACCATGCCTTTTTATATACGCAGGTACCTGTGAAGGCATTTGATCGGTAATTTACCACTGCTTAATCTGATTCAAAAAAAGGATCCAAACGAAAATCGTTACCTGTTTGTATTTGTAAGTTTTTTGCAAACGATGATTAGAAACATTACCCGTAATTCTTCAATAGTGGTCTGTGTTTGTGAAATTCTATGGTACGGAAACATAATAATACTAGGTCATAAAATAAAAAAATATAAAAAAGTTAGGTTCATTCTCATACTTTCTGCCAGGGGAAAATTTCCTACTCGAAGCGAATAAATGGTAGTTACCCTGTTGAAAGTGTCTTCACGGACATAAAAAATCACATAATCAATATTTTAGCGAGTTTAAGCAAGATTTTAAATTTTTGAGGAAAAATATTATAACTTGATTCAAGACAGTTTAGTATTAATCTGTTGAGGGGAAAAACAAAATGTTATCTCTGCATTGTTGTTTTATCGGTATATAACCATAAACTCGTATATCACATCGAATTAAAGTTTCCTTTGATTTGTTGTCAATATGCAAGTTATATACAACATAAAAATATAAATTTTTTTATAAATGTTCATGTAATAATAAAGTTTTTTTTGACTCTTATTTAATTAATAGAAGTGTAAAATTACCAACAGCAGCACAAGGCTCATCTCGCAACGTAAACAAATAATCATACATACATACTTAATTTATTTTCGTATTTTTATTAACATCTTTAACGATAAACAATATTAATTGAATTTAAGAATATTTAAGATAGATTAATATACATATAAACTAATTATAAATTGTAAACAGCTTCCGCTCTGGTAAAACTACTCAAATCCATGATGTGGAGAGGTAACCATTTTGTTCTAGTACTTCTTGGTATCAGCTACTGGTTTAAGTAGTAGAGCGTAGTAAGTGCGGTGTATCCAACTCATAGAAAATTATATATGCGTTGGTATTGCAAACATTTTGCTCTGAAATCGGTCGCACATTGCTGTCGTCATAATTGTAGTAGGTGCCCGATTCGGTCAAACCGATGGCAGTATAGTGGCCACAGTGCTGTGACGCACCCAGATGTGTTACCATTGCCACCAGCTTATAGCTTAGCTGTTCGCCACTACTGATCCCTTTGGTCCCAGCGCTCGATTGTTTGTGGGATGCGAATTTTGCTAGATTAAGTCGCGGGTTTATGGTAATCCGTTTATTTAGTTTGGTTCCGGTTGCTGAGAACCTTTTGAGCTGGATACAGAGTACAGTAGGAACACGTTCGAGTGTTTTGTCGCAGAAACCTTATTTTTACACGCTTCACACTTGTAGCCCATGCCCTCCAAACTTTCGCGAGCAAAATACCCCTCCATAGCCTCCTCAACCGTATCAGCCTTGCGTATATCAAGCATCAGATCTTGGAAATGCTGAAAAGTTACCGATACATGATTGCACAGCGCACAACGTACAGCGGAACGTAAATAGCCGCCGAGTATTTGATTCAGCGGCGTTGTTTCTTTGCTGTACTGATCGAGTTCCTTAAAATTGCGACAGCGTGTAAGGTATGACTTTTCCATAGCATCGATAAGATATCGCAAAAATTCGTGTGCGTCCTCTTGCCGTCCCATGACCAAATGCTTGCAAATAGCTTTAAGCTTCGAATAGACAAAGGAAGGTCGAATGGCCGATTGACTACTTTGTGATGCTTGCAGTGTCTTGGCCATGGCGCAGATTATACAGCCGGTATTAGCGGAATCGCAATGCTCCATATGCTGTGTGTCGGAAACAAGCCAATTTGCCATGGAGGGTACGTGAAAGAGCGCCTGCAGAGTCGAGTTCAGGAAACAAGTGTTTCCGATGTTCATCATGCCGACGCCGACTTGCCACTTTTGTTGCGAACTCTTCCAGCCGATGCTAACGTTTTCGCGTGCATACAGAACGCATTTCGGTTGTGGCATTTTAATGAGATTCGGGTTGCTTCGCTTAATTTCATTGCCATTGGCATCTGTAATTGAATCAAAGAAATATAATAATAATTATTAGTTTAAATTTTTTCATTTTTAAACGACTCTAATAAGAGTTTAGTCCGTTCTTCAATAAATCAAGAAAAATATTCAAAGATAACTTACCTCGCTTAATAAATTTTGTCCACTTCTTCACCATTTTTAAGAGCTCTTAATAAACGAAGTTGATTAATTATTAGGACTGAGTATGTTAAAGGATATTTAAAGAATGATCAGAATTCGATTGAACTACTGCTTTTATAAGCCTTACCATGCCTTTTTATATACGCAGGTACCTGTGAAGGCATTTGATCGGTAATTTACCACTGCTTAATCTGATTCAAAAAAAGGATCCAAACGAAAATCGTTACCTGTTTGTATTTGTAAGTTTTTTGCAAACGATGATTAGAAACATTACCCGTAATTCTTCAATAGTGGTCTGTGTTTGTGAAATTCTATGGTACGGAAACATAATAATACTAGGTCATAAAATAAAAAAATATAAAAAAGTTAGGTTCATTCTCATACTTTCTGCCAGGGGAAAATTTCCTACTCGAAGCGAATAAATGGTAGTTACCCTGTTGAAAGTGTCTTCACGGACATAAAAAATCACATAATCAATATTTTAGCGAGTTTAAGCAAGATTTTAAATTTTTGAGGAAAAATATTATAACTTGATTCAAGACAGTTTAGTATTAATCTGTTGAGGGGAAAAACAAAATGTTGTCTCTGCATTGTTGTTTTATCGGTATATAACCATAAACTCGTATATCACATCGAATTAAAGTTTCCTTTGATTTGTTGTCAATATACAAGTTATATACAACATAAAAATATAAATTTTTTTATAAATGTTCATGTAATAATAAAGTTTTTTTTGACTCTTATTTAATTAATAGAAGTGTAAAATTACCAACAGCAGCACAAGGCTCATCTCGCAACGTAAACAAATAATCATACATACATACTTAATTTATTTTCGTATTTTTATTAACATCTTTAACGATAAACAATATTAATTGAATTTAAGAATATTTAAGATAGATTAATATACATATAAACTAATTATAAATTGTAAACAGCTTCCGCTCTGGTAAAACTACTCAAATCCATGATGTGGAGAGGTAACCATTTTGTTCTAGTACTTCTTGGTATCAGCCACTGGTTTAAGTAGTAGAGCGTAGTAAGTGCGGTGTATCCAACTCATAGAAAATTATATATGCGTTGGTATTGCAAACATTTTGCTCTGAAATCGGTCGCACATTTCTGTCGTCATAATTGTAGTAGGTGCCCGATTCGGTCAAACCGATGGCAGTATAGTGGCCACAGTGCTGTGACGCACCCAGATGTGTTACCATTGCCACCAGCTTGTAGCTTAGCTGTTCGCCACTACTGATCCCTTTGGTCCCAGCGCTCGATTGTTTGTGGGATGCGAATTTTGCTAGATTAAGTCGCGGGTTTATGGTAATCCGTTTATTTAGTTTGGTTCCGGTTGCTGAGAACCTTTTGAGCTGGATACAGAGTACATTAGGAACACGTTCGAGTGAAAACTGTTTTGTCGCAGAAACCTTATTTTTACACGCTTCACACTTGTAGCCCATGCCCTCCAAACTTTCGCGAGCAAAATACCCCTCCATAGCCTCCTCAACCGTATCAGCCTTGCGTATATCAAGCATCAGATCTTGGAAATGCTGAAAAGTTACCGATACATGATTGCACAGCGCACAACGTACAGCGGAACGTAAATAGCCGCCGAGTATTTGATTCAGCGGCGTTGTTTCTTTGCTGTACTGATCGAGTTCCTTAAAATTGCGACAGCGTGTAAGGTATGACTTTTCCATAGCATCGATAAGATATCGCAAAAATTCGTGTGCGTCCTCTTGCCGTCCCATGACCAAATGCTTGCAAATAGCTTTAAGCTTCGAATAGACAAAGGAAGGTCGAATGGCCGATTGACTACTTTGTGATGCTTGCAGTGTCTTGGCCATGGCGCAGATTATACAGCCGGTATTAGCGGAATCGCAATGCTCCATATGCTGTGTGTCGGAAACAAGCCAATTTGCCATGGAGGGTACGTGAAAGAGCGCCTGCAGAGTCGAGTTCAGGAAACAAGTGTTTCCGATGTTCATCATGCCGACGCCGACTTGCCACTTTTGTTGCGAACTCTTCCAGCCGATGCTAACGTTTTCGCGTGCATACAGAACGCATTTCGGTTGTGGCATTTTAATGAGATTCGGGTTGCTTCGCTTAATTTCATTGCCATTGGCATCTGTAATTGAATCAAAGAAATATAATAATAATTATTAGTTTAAATTTTTTCATTTTTAAACGACTCTAATAAGAGTTTAGTCCGTTCTTCAATAAATCAAGAAAAATATTCAAAGATAACTTACCTCGCTTAATAAATTTTGTCCACTTCTTCACCATTTTTAAGAGCTCTTAATAAACGAAGTTGATTAATTATTAGGACTGAGTATGTTAAAGGATATTTAAAGAATGATCAGAATTCGATTGAACTACTGCTTTTATAAGCCTTACCATGCCTTTTTATATACGCAGGTACCTGTGAAGGCATTTGATCGGTAATTTACCACTGCTTAATCTGATTCAAAAAAAGGATCCAAACGAAAATCGTTACCTGTTTGTATTTGTAAGTTTTGCAAACGATGATTAGAAACATTACCCGTAATTCTTCAATAGTGGTCTGTGTTTGTGAAATTCTATGGTACGGAAACATAATAATACTAGGTCATAAAATAAAAAAATATAAAAAAGTTAGGTTCATTCTCATACTTTCTGCCAGGGGAAAATTTCCTACTCGAAGCGAATAAATGGTAGTTACCCTGTTGAAAGTGTCTTCACGGACATAAAAAATCACATAATCAATATTTTAGCGAGTTTAAGCAAGATTTTAAATTTTTGAGGAAAAATATTATAACTTGATTCAAGACAGTTTAGTATTAATCTGTTGAGGGGAAAAACAAAATGTTGTCTCTGCATTGTTGTTTTATCGGTATATAACCATAAACTCGTATATCACATCGAATTAAAGTTTCCTTTGATTTGTTGTCAATATGCAAGTTATATACAACATAAAAATATAAATTTTTTTATAAATGTTCATGTAATAATAAAGTTTTTTTTGACTCTTATTTAATTAATAGAAGTGTAAAATTACCAACAGCAGCACAAGGCTCATCTCGCAACTTAAACAAATAATCATACATACATACTTAATTTATTTTCGTATTTTTATTAACATCTTTAACGATAAACAATATTAATTGAATTTAAGAATATTTAAGATAGATTAATATACATATAAACTAATTATAAATTGTAAACAGCTTCCGCTCTGGTAAAACTACTCAAATCCATGATGTGGAGAGGTAACCATTTTGTTCTAGTACTTCTTGGTATCAGCCACTGGTTTAAGTAGTAGAGCGTAGTAAGTGCGGTGTATCCAACTCATAGAAAATTATATATGCGTTGGTATTGCAAACATTTTGCTCTGAAATCGGTCGCACATTGCTGTCGTCATAATTGTAGTAGGTGCCCGATTCGGTCAAGCCGATGGCAGTATAGTGGCCACAGTCCTGTGACGCACCCAGATGTGTTACCATTGCCACCAGCTTGTAGCTTAGCTGTTCGCCACTACTGATCCCTTTGGTCCCAGCGCTCGATTGTTTGTGGGATGCGAATTTTGCTAGATTAAGTCGCGGGTTTATGGTAATCCGTTTATTTAGTTTGGTTCCGGTTGCTGAGAACCTTTTGAGCTGGATACAGAGTACATTAGGAACACGTTCGAGTGAAAACTGTTTTGTCGCAGAAACCTTATTTTTACACGCTTCACACTTGTAGCCCATGCCCTCCAAACTTTCGCGAGCAAAATACCCCTCCATAGCCTCCTCAACCGTATCAGCCTTGCGAATATCAAGCATCAGATCTTGGAAATGCTGAAAAGTTACCGATACATGATTGCACAGCGCACAACGTACAGCGGAACGTAAATAGCCGCCGAGTATTTGATTCATCGGCGTTGTTTCTTTGCTGTACTGATCGAGTTCCTTAAAATTGCGACAGCGTGTAAGGTATGACTTTTCCATAGCATCGATAAGATATCGCAAAAATTCGTGTGCGTCCTCTTGCCGTCCCATGACTAAATGCTTGCAAATAGCTTTAAGCTTCGAATAGACAAAGGAAGGTCGAATGGCCGATTGACTACTTTGTGATGCTTGCAGTGTCTTGGCCATGGCGCAGATTATACAGCCGGTATTAGCGGAATCGCAATGCTCCATATGCTGTGTGTCGGAAACAAGCCAATTTGCCATGGAGGGTACGTGAAAGAGCGCCTGCAGAGTCGAGTTCAGGAAACA
The DNA here is from genome assembly GCA_949127995.1 of Suillia variegata. Taxonomy (NCBI): domain Eukaryota; kingdom Metazoa; phylum Arthropoda; class Insecta; order Diptera; family Heleomyzidae; genus Suillia; species Suillia variegata. The sequence goes on from OX421846.1 coordinate 16,346,192, forward strand.
AGTGTTTCCGATGTTCATCATGCCGACGCCGACTTGCCACTTTTGTTGCGAACTCTTCCAGCCGATGCTAACGTTTTCGCGTGCATACAGAACGCATTTCGGTTGTGGCATTTTAATGAGATTCGGGTTGCTTCGCTTAATTTCATTGCCATTGGCATCTGTAATTGAATCAAAGAAATATAATAATAATTATTAGTTTAAATTTTTTCATTTTTAAACGACTCTAATAAGAGTTTAGTCCGTTCTTCAATAAATCAAGAAAAATATTCAAAGATAACTTACCTCGCTTAATAAATTTTGTCCACTTCTTCACCATTTTTAAGAGCTCTTAATAAACGAAGTTGATTAGTTATTAGGACTGAGTATGTTAAAGGATATTTAAAGAATGATCAGAATTCGATTGAACTACTGCTTTTATAAGCCTTACCATGCCTTTTTATATACGCAGGTACCTGTGAAGGCATTTGATCGGTAATTTTCCACTGCTTAATCTGATTCAAAAAAAGGATCCAAACGAAAATCGTTACCTGTTTGTATTTGTAAGTTTTGCAAACGATGATTAGAAACATTACCCGTAATTCTTCAATAGTGGTCTGTGTTTGTGAAATTCTAAGGTACGGAAACATAATAATACTAGGTCATAAAATAAAAAAATATAAAAAAGTTAGGTTCATTCTCATACTTTCTGCCAGGGGAAAATTTCCTACTCGAAGCGAATAAATGGTAGTTACCCTGTTGAAAGTGTCTTCACGTACATAAAAAATCACATAATCAATATTTTAGCGAGTTTAAGCAAGATTTTAAATTTTTGAGGAAAAATATTATAACTTGATTCAAGACAGTTTAGTATTGATCTGTTGAGGGGAAAAACAAAATGTTGTCTCTGCATTGTTGTTTTATCGGTATATAACCATAAAATCGTATATCACATCGAATTAAAGTTTCCTTTGATTTGTTGTCAATATGCAAGTTATATACAACATAAAAATATAAATTTTTTTATAAATGTTCATGTAATAATAAAGTTTTTTTTGACTCTTATTTAATTAACAGAAGAGTAAAATTACCAACAGCAGCACAAGGCTCATCTCGCAACGTAAACAAATAATCATACATACATATTTAATTTATTTTCGTATTTTTATTAACATCTTTAACGATAAACAATATTAATTGAATTTATGAATATTTAAGATAGATTAATATACATATAAACTAATTATAAATTGTAAACAGCTTCCGCTCTGGTAAAACTACTCAAATCCATGATGTGGAGAGGTAACCATTTTGTTCTAGTACTTCTTGGTATCAGCCACTGGTTTAAGTAGTAGAGCGTAGTAAGTGCGGTGTATCCAACTCATAGAAAATTATATATGCGTTGGTATTGCAAACATTTTGCTCTGAAATCGGTCGCACATTGCTGTCGTCATAATTGTAGTAGGTGCCCGATTCGGTCAAACCGATGGCAGTATAGTGGCCACAGTGCTGTGACGCACCCAGATGTGTTACCATTGCCACCAGCTTGTAGCTTAGCTGTTCGCCACTACTGATCCCTTTGGTCCCAGCGCTCGATTGTTTGTGGGATGCGAATTTTGCTAGATTAAGTCGCGGGTTTATGGTAATCCGTTTATTTAGTTTGGTTCCGGTTGCTGAGAACCTTTTGAGCTGGATACAGAGTACATTAGGAACACGTTCGAGTGAAAACTGTTTTGTCGCAGAAACCTTATTTTTACACGCTTCACACTTGTAGCCCATGCCCTCCAAACTTTCGCGAGCAAAATACCCCTCCATAGCCTCCTCAACCGTATCAGCCTTGCGTATATCAAGCATCAGATCTTGGAAATGCTGAAAAGTTACCGATACATGATTGCACAGCGCACAACGTACAGCGGAACGTAAATAGCCGCCGAGTATTTGATTCAGCGGCGTTGTTTCTTTGCTGTACTGATCGAGTTCCTTAAAATTGCGACAGCGTGTAAGGTATGACTTTTCCATAGCATCGATAAGATATCGCAAAAATTCGTGTGCGTCCTCTTGCCGTCCCATGACCAAATGCTTGCAAATAGCTTTAAGCTTCGAATAGACAAAGGAAGGTCGAATGGCCGATTGACTACTTTGTGATGCTTGCAGTGTCTTGGCCATGGCGCAGATTATACAGCCGGTATTAGCGGAATCGCAATGCTCCATATGCTGTGTGTCGGAAACAAGCCAATTTGCCATGGAGGGTACGTGAAAGAGCGCCTGCAGAGTCGAGTTCAGGAAACAAGTGTTTCCGATGTTCATCATGCCGACGCCGACTTGCCACTTTTGTTGCGAACTCTTCCAGCCGATGCTAACGTTTTCGCGTGCATACAGAACGCATTTCGGTTGTGGCATTTTAATGAGATTCGGGTTGCTTCGCTTAATTTCATTGCCATTGGCATCTGTAATTGAATCAAAGATATATAATAATAATTATTAGTTTACATTTTTTCATTTTTAAACGACTCTAATAAGAGTTTAGTCCGTTCTTCAATAAATCAAGAAAAATATTCAAAGATAACTTACCTCGCTTAATAAATTTTGTCCACTTCTTCACCATTTTTAAGAGCTCTTAATAAACGAAGTTGATTAGTTATTAGGACTGAGTATGTTAAAGGATATTTAAAGAATGATCAGAATTCGATTGAACTACTGCTTTTATAAGCCTTACCATGCCTTTTTATATACGCAGGTACCTGTGAAGGCATTTGATCGGTAATTTTCCACTGCTTAGTCTGATTCAAAAAAAGGATCCAAACGAAAATCGTTACCTGTTTGTATTTGTAAGTTTTGCAAACGATGATTAGAAACATTACCCGTAATTCTTCAATAGTGGTCTGTGTTTGTGAAATTCTATGGTACGGAAACATAATAATACTAGGTCATAAAATAAAAAAATATAAAAAAGTTAGGTTCATTCTCATACTTTCTGCCAGGGGAAAATTTCCTACTCGAAGCGAATAAATGGTAGTTACCCTGTTGAAAGTGTCTTCACGTACATAAAAAATCACATAATCAATATGTTAGCGAGTTTAAGCAAGATTTTAAATTTTTGAGGAAAAATATTATAACTTGATTCAAGACAGTTTAGTATTGATCTGTTGAGGGGAAAAACAAAATTTTGTCTCTGCATTGTTGTTTTATCGGTATATAACCATAAACTCGTATATCACATCGAATTAAAGTTTCCTTTGATTTGTTGTCAATAAGCAAGTTATATACACATAAAAATATACATTTTTTTATAAATGTTCATGTAATAATAAAGTTTTTTTTGACTCTTATTTAATTAACAGAAGAGTAAAATTACCAACAGCAGCACAAGGCTCATCTCGCAACGTAAACAAATAATCATACATACATATTTAATTTATTTTCGTATTTTTATTAAAATCTTTAACGATAAACAATATTAATTGAATTTAAGAATATTTAAGATAGATTAATATACATATAAACTAATTATAAATTGTAAACAGCTTCCGCTCTGGTAAAACTACTCAAATCCATGATGTGGAGAGGTAACCATTTTGTTCTAGTACTTCTTGGTATCAGCCACTGGTTTAAGTAGTAGAGCGTAGTAAGTGCGGTGTATCCAACTCATAGAAAATTATATATGCGTTGGTATTGCAAACATTTTGCTCTGAAATCGGTCGCACATTGCTGTCGTCATAATTGTAGTAGGTGCCCGATTCGGTCAAGCCGATGGCAGTATAGTGGCCACAGTCCTGTGACGCACCCAGATGTGTTACCATTGCCACCAGCTTGTAGCTTAGCTGTTCGCCACTACTGATCCCTTTGGTCCCAGCGCTCGATTGTTTGTGGGATGCGAATTTTGCTAGATTAAGTCGCGGGTTTATGGTAATCCGTTTATTTAGTTTGGTTCCGGTTGCTGAGAACCTTTTGAGCTGGATACAGAGTACATTAGGAACACGTTCGAGTGAAAACTGTTTTGTCGCAGAAACCTTATTTTTACACGCTTCACACTTGTAGCCCATGCCCTCCAAACTTTCGCGAGCAAAATACCCCTCCATAGCCTCCTCAACCGTATCAGCCTTGCGAATATCAAGCATCAGATCTTGGAAATGCTGAAAAGTTACCGATACATGATTGCACAGCGCACAACGTACAGCGGAACGTAAATAGCCGCCGAGTATTTGATTCATCGGCGTTGTTTCTTTGCTGTACTGATCGAGTTCCTTAAAATTGCGACAGCGTGTAAGGTATGACTTTTCCATAGCATCGATAAGATATCGCAAAAATTCGTGTGCGTCCTCTTGCCGTCCCATGACTAAATGCTTGCAAATAGCTTTAAGCTTCGAATAGACAAAGGAAGGTCGAATGGCCGATTGACTACTTTGTGATGCTTGCAGTGTCTTGGCCATGGCGCAGATTATACAGCCGGTATTAGCGGAATCGCAATGCTCCATATGCTGTGTGTCGGAAACAAGCCAATTTGCCATGGAGGGTACGTGAAAGAGCGCCTGCAGAGTCGAGTTCAGGAAACAAGTGTTTCCGATGTTCATCATGCCGACGCCGACTTGCCACTTTTGTTGCGAACTCTTCCAGCCGATGCTAACGTTTTCGCGTGCATACAGAACGCATTTCGGTTGTGGCATTTTAATGAGATTCGGGTTGCTTCGCTTAATTTCATTGCCATTGGCATCTGTAATTGAATCAAAGAAATATAATAATAATTATTAGTTTAAATTTTTTCATTTTTAAACGACTCTAATAAGAGTTTAGTCCGTTCTTCAATAAATCAAGAAAAATATTCAAAGATAACTTACCTCGCTTAATAAATTTTGTCCACTTCTTCACCATTTTTAAGAGCTCTTAATAAACGAAGTTGATTAGTTATTAGGACTGAGTATGTTAAAGGATATTTAAAGAATGATCAGAATTCGATTGAACTACTGCTTTTATAAGCCTTACCATGCCTTTTTATATACGCAGGTACCTGTGAAGGCATTTGATCGGTAATTTTCCACTGCTTAATCTGATTCAAAAAAAGGATCCAAACGAAAATCGTTACCTGTTTGTATTTGTAAGTTTTGCAAACGATGATTAGAAACATTACCCGTAATTCTTCAATAGTGGTCTGTGTTTGTGAAATTCTAAGGTACGGAAACATAATAATACTAGGTCATAAAATAAAAAAATATAAAAAAGTTAGGTTCATTCTCATACTTTCTGCCAGGGGAAAATTTCCTACTCGAAGCGAATAAATGGTAGTTACCCTGTTGAAAGTGTCTTCACGTACATAAAAAATCACATAATCAATATTTTAGCGAGTTTAAGCAAGATTTTAAATTTTTGAGGAAAAATATTATAACTTGATTCAAGACAGTTTAGTATTGATCTGTTGAGGGGAAAAACAAAATGTTGTCTCTGCATTGTTGTTTTATCGGTATATAACCATAAAATCGTATATCACATCGAATTAAAGTTTCCTTTGATTTGTTGTCAATATGCAAGTTATATACAACATAAAAATATAAATTTTTTTATAAATGTTCATGTAATAATAAAGTTTTTTTTGACTCTTATTTAATTAACAGAAGAGTAAAATTACCAACAGCAGCACAAGGCTCATCTCGCAACGTAAACAAATAATCATACATACATATTTAATTTATTTTCGTATTTTTATTAACATCTTTAACGATAAACAATATTAATTGAATTTATGAATATTTAAGATAGATTAATATACATATAAACTAATTATAAATTGTAAACAGCTTCCGCTCTGGTAAAACTACTCAAATCCATGATGTGGAGAGGTAACCATTTTGTTCTAGTACTTCTTGGTATCAGCCACTGGTTTAAGTAGTAGAGCGTAGTAAGTGCGGTGTATCCAACTCATAGAAAATTATATATGCGTTGGTATTGCAAACATTTTGCTCTGAAATCGGTCGCACATTGCTGTCGTCATAATTGTAGTAGGTGCCCGATTCGGTCAAACCGATGGCAGTATAGTGGCCACAGTGCTGTGACGCACCCAGATGTGTTACCATTGCCACCAGCTTGTAGCTTAGCTGTTCGCCACTACTGATCCCTTTGGTCCCAGCGCTCGATTGTTTGTGGGATGCGAATTTTGCTAGATTAAGTCGCGGGTTTATGGTAATCCGTTTATTTAGTTTGGTTCCGGTTGCTGAGAACCTTTTGAGCTGGATACAGAGTACATTAGGAACACGTTCGAGTGAAAACTGTTTTGTCGCAGAAACCTTATTTTTACACGCTTCACACTTGTAGCCCATGCCCTCCAAACTTTCGCGAGCAAAATACCCCTCCATAGCCTCCTCAACCGTATCAGCCTTGCGTATATCAAGCATCAGATCTTGGAAATGCTGAAAAGTTACCGATACATGATTGCACAGCGCACAACGTACAGCGGAACGTAAATAGCCGCCGAGTATTTGATTCAGCGGCGTTGTTTCTTTGCTGTACTGATCGAGTTCCTTAAAATTGCGACAGCGTGTAAGGTATGACTTTTCCATAGCATCGATAAGATATCGCAAAAATTCGTGTGCGTCCTCTTGCCGTCCCATGACCAAATGCTTGCAAATAGCTTTAAGCTTCGAATAGACAAAGGAAGGTCGAATGGCCGATTGACTACTTTGTGATGCTTGCAGTGTCTTGGCCATGGCGCAGATTATACAGCCGGTATTAGCGGAATCGCAATGCTCCATATGCTGTGTGTCATAAACAAGCCAATTTGCCATGGAGGGTACGTGAAAGAGCGCCTGCAGAGTCGAGTTCAGGAAACAAGTGTTTCCGATGTTCATCATGCCGACGCCGACTTGCCACTTTTGTTGCGAACTCTTCCAGCCGATGCTAACGTTTTCGCGTGCATACAGAACGCATTTCGGTTGTGGCATTTTAATGAGATTCGGGTTGCTTCGCTTAATTTCATTGCCATTGGCATCTGTAATTGAATCAAAGAAATATAATAATAATTATTAGTTTAAATTTTTTCATTTTTAAACGACTCTAATAAGAGTTTAGTCCGTTCTTCAATAAATCAAGAAAAATATTCAAAGATAACTTACCTCGCTTAATAAATTTTGTCCACTTCTTCACCATTTTTAAGAGCTCTTAATAAACGAAGTTGATTAATTATTAGGACTGAGTATGTTAAAGGATATTTAAAGAATGATCAGAATTCGATTGAACTACTGCTTTTATAAGCCTTACCATGCCTTTTTATATACGCAGGTACCTGTGAAGGCATTTGATCGGTAATTTACCACTGCTTAATCTGATTCAAAAAAAGGATCCAAACGAAAATCGTTACCTGTTTGTATTTGTAAGTTTTTTGCAAACGATGATTAGAAACATTACCCGTAATTCTTCAATAGTGGTCTGTGTTTGTGAAATTCTATGGTACGGAAACATAATAATACTAGGTCATAAAATAAAAAAATATAAAAAAGTTAGGTTCATTCTCATACTTTCTGCCAGGGGAAAATTTCCTACTCGAAGCGAATAAATGGTAGTTACCCTGTTGAAAGTGTCTTCACGGACATAAAAAATCACATAATCAATATTTTAGCGAGTTTAAGCAAGATTTTAAATTTTTGAGGAAAAATATTATAACTTGATTCAAGACAGTTTAGTATTAATCTGTTGAGGGGAAAAACAAAATGTTGTCTCTGCATTGTTGTTTTATCGGTATATAACCATAAACTCGTATATCACATCGAATTAAAGTTTCCTTTGATTTGTTGTCAATATGCAAGTTATATACAACATAAAAATATAAATTTTTTTATAAATGTTCATGTAATAATAAAGTTTTTTTTGACTCTTATTTAATTAATAGAAGTGTAAAATTACCAACAGCAGCACAAGGCTCATCTCGCAACGTAAACAAATAATCATACATACATACTTAATTTATTTTCGTATTTTTATTAACATCTTTAACGATAAACAATATTAATTGAATTTAAGAATATTTAAGATAGATTAATATACATATAAACTAATTATAAATTGTAAACAGCTTCCGCTCTGGTAAAACTACTCAAATCCATGATGTGGAGAGGTAACCATTTTGTTCTAGTACTTCTTGGTATCAGCCACTGGTTTAAGTAGTAGAGCGTAGTAAGTGCGGTGTATCCAACTCATAGAAAATTATATATGCGTTGGTATTGCAAACATTTTGCTCTGAAATCGGTCGCACATTGCTGTCGTCATAATTGTAGTAGGTGCCCGATTCGGTCAAACCGATGGCAGTATAGTGGCCACAGTGCTGTGACGCACCCAGATGTGTTACCATTGCCACCAGCTTATAGCTTAGCTGTTCGCCACTACTGATCCCTTTGGTCCCAGCGCTCGATTGTTTGTGGGATGCGAATTTTGCTAGATTAAGTCGCGGGTTTATGGTAATCCGTTTATTTAGTTTGGTTCCGGTTGCTGAGAACCTTTTGAGCTGGATACAGAGTACATTAGGAACACGTTCGAGTGAAAACTGTTTTGTCGCAGAAACCTTATTTTTACACGCTTCACACTTGTAGCCCATGCCCTCCAAACTTTCGCGAGCAAAATACCCCTCCATAGCCTCCTCAACCGTATCAGCCTTGCGTATATCAAGCATCAGATCTTGGAAATGCTGAAAAGTTACCGATACATGATTGCACAGCGCACAACGTACAGCGGAACGTAAATAGCCGCCGAGTATTTGATTCAGCGGCGTTGTTTCTTTGCTGTACTGATCGAGTTCCTTAAAATTGCGACAGCGTGTAAGGTATGACTTTTCCATAGCATCGATAAGATATCGCAAAAATTCGTGTGCGTCCTTTTGCCGTCCCATGACCAAATGCTTGCAAATAGCTTTAAGCTTCGAATAGACAAAGGAAGGTCGAATGGCCGATTGACTACTTTGTGATGCTTGCAGTGTCTTGGCCATGGCGCAGATTATACAGCCGGTATTAGCGGAATCGCAATGCTCCATATGCTGTGTGTCGGAAACAAGCCAATTTGCCATGGAGGGTACGTGAAAGAGCGCCTGCAGAGTCGAGTTCAGGAAACAAGTGTTTCCGATGTTCATCATGCCGACGCCGACTTGCCACTTTTGTTGCGAACTCTTCCAGCCGATGCTAACGTTTTCGCGTGCATACAGAACGCATTTCGGTTGTGGCATTTTAATGAGATTCGGGTTGCTTCGCTTAATTTCATTGCCATTGGCATCTGTAATTGAATCAAAGAAATATAATAATAATTATTAGTTTAAATTTTTTCATTTTTAAACGACTCTAATAAGAGTTTAGTCCGTTCTTCAATAAATCAAGAAAAATATTCAAAGATAACTTACCTCGCTTAATAAATTTTGTCCACTTCTTCACCATTTTTAAGAGCTCTTAATAAACGAAGTTGATTAGTTATTAGGACTGAGTATGTTAAAGGATATTTAAAGAATGATCAGAATTCGATTGAACTACTGCTTTTATAAGCCTTACCATGCCTTTTTATATACGCAGGTACCTGTGAAGGCATTTGATCGGTAATTTTCCACTGCTTAATCTGATTCAAAAAAAGGATCCAAACGAAAATCGTTACCTGAATGTATTTGTAAGTTTTGCAAACGATGATTAGAAACATTACCCGTAATTCTTCAATAGTGGTCTGTGTTTGTGAAATTCTATGGTACGGAAACATAATAATACTAGGTCATAAAATAAAAAAATATAAAAAAGTTAGGTTCATTCTCATACTTTCTGCCAGGGGAAAATTTCCTACTCGAAGCGAATAAATGGTAGTTACCCTGTTGAAAGTGTCTTCACGTACATAAAAAATCACATAATCAATATTTTAGCGAGTTTAAGCAAGATTTTAAATTTTTGAGGAAAAATATTATAACTTGATTCAAGACAGTTTAGTATTGATCTGTTGAGGGGAAAAACAAAATGTTGTCTCTGCATTGTTGTTTTATCGGTATATAACCATAAACTCGTATATCACATCGAATTAAAGTTTCCTTTGATTTGTTGTCAATATGCAAGTTATATACAACATAAAAATATAAATTTTTTTATAAATGTTCATGTAATAATAAAGTTTTTTTTGACTCTTATTTAATTAACAGAAGAGTAAAATTACCAACAGCAGCACAAGGCTCATCTCGCAACGTAAACAAATAATCATACATACATATTTAATTTATTTTCGTATTTTTATTAACATCTTTAACGATAAACAATATTAATTGAATTTATGAATATTTAAGATAGATTAATATACATATAAACTAATTATAAATTGTAAACAGCTTCCGCTCTGGTAAAACTACTCAAATCCATGATGTGGAGAGGTAACCATTTTGTTCTAGTACTTCTTGGTATCAGCCACTGGTTTAAGTAGTAGAGCGTAGTAAGTGCGGTGTATCCAACTCATAGAAAATTATATATGCGTTGGTATTGCAAACATTTTGCTCTGAAATCGGTCGCACATTGCTGTCGTCATAATTGTAGTAGGTGCCCGATTCGGTCAAACCGATGGCAGTATAGTGGCCACAGTGCTGTGACGCACCCAGATGTGTTACCATTGCCACCAGCTTGTAGCTTAGCTGTTCGCCACTACTGATCCCTTTGGTCCCAGCGCTCGATTGTTTGTGGGATGCGAATTTTGCTAGATTAAGTCGCGGGTTTATGGTAATCCGTTTATTTAGTTTGGTTCCGGTTGCTGAGAACCTTTTGAGCTGGATACAGAGTACATTAGGAACACGTTCGAGTGAAAACTGTTTTGTCGCAGAAACCTTATTTTTACACGCTTCACACTTGTAGCCCATGCCCTCCAAACATTCGCGAGCAAAATACCCCTCCATAGCCTCCTCAACCGTATCAGCCTTGCGTATATCAAGCATCAGATCTTGGAAATGCTGAAAAGTTACCGATACATGATTGCACAGCGCACAACGTACAGCGGAACGTAAATAGCCGCCGAGTATTTGATTCAGCGGCGTTGTTTCTTTGCTGTACTGATCGAGTTCCTTAAAATTGCGACAGCGTGTAAGGTATGACTTTTCCATAGCATCGATAAGATATCGCAAAAATTCGTGTGCGTCCTCTTGCCGTCCCATGACCAAATGCTTGCAAATAGCTTTAAGCTTCGAATAGACAAAGGAAGGTCGAATGGCCGATTGACTACTTTGTGATGCTTGCAGTGTCTTGGCCATGGCGCAGATTATACAGCCGGTATTAGCGGAATCGCAATGCTCCATATGCTGTGTGTCGGAAACAAGCCAATTTGCCATGGAGGGTACGTGAAAGAGCGCCTGCAGAGTCGAGTTCAGGAAACAAGTGTTTCCGATGTTCATCATGCCGACGCCGACTTGCCACTTTTGTTGCGAACTCTTCCAGCCGATGCTAACGTTTTCGCGTGCATACAGAACGCATTTCGGTTGTGGCATTTTAATGAGATTCGGGTTGCTTCGCTTAATTTCATTGCCATTGGCATCTGTAATTGAATCAAAGAAATATAATAATAATTATTAGTTTAAATTTTTTCATTTTTAAACGACTCTAATAAGAGTTTAGTCCGTTCTTCAATAAATTAAGAAAAATATTCAAAGATAACTTACCTCGCTTAATAAATTTTGTCCACTTCTTCACCATTTTTAAGAGCTCTTAATAAACGAAGTTGATTAGTTATTAGGACTGAGTATGTTAAAGTATATTTAAAGAATGATCAGAATTCGATTGAACTACTGCTTTTATAAGCCTTACCATGCCTTTTTATATACGCAGGTACCTGTGCAAATGCCTTCACAGCATCGGTAATTTTCCACTGCTTAATCTGATTCAAAAAAAGGATCCAAACGAAAATCGTTACCTGTTTGTGTTTGTAAGTTTTGCAAACGATGATTAGAAACATTACCCGTAATTCTTCAATAGTGGTCTGTGTTTGTAAAATTCTATGGTACGGAAACATAATAATACTAGGTCATAAAATAAAAAAATATAAAAAAGTTAGGTTCATTCTCATACTTTCTGCCAGGGGAAAATTTCCTACTCGAAGCGAATAAATGGTAGTTACCCTGTTGAAAGTGTCTTCACGTACATAAAAAATCACATAATCAATATTTTAGCGAGTTTAAGCAAGATTTTAAATTTTTGAGGAAAAATATTATAACTTGATTCAAGACAGTTTAGTATTGATCTGTTGAGGGGAAAAACAAAATGTTGTCTCTGCATTGTTGTTTTATCGGTATATAACCATAAACTCGTATATCACATCGAATTAAAGTTTCCTTTGATTTGTTGTCAATATGCAAGTTATATACAACATAAAAATATAAATTTTTTTATAAATGTTCATGTAATAATAAAGTTTTTTTTGACTCTTATTTAATTAACAGAAGAGTAAAATTACCAACAGCAGCACAAGGCTCATCTCGCAACGTAAACAAATAATCATACATACATATTTAATTTATTTTCGTATTTTTATTAACATCTTTAACGATAAACAATATAAATTGAATTTAAGAATATTTAAGATAGATTAATATACATATAAACTAATTATAAATTGTAAACAGCTTCCGCTCTGGTAAAACTACTCAAATCCATGATGTGGAGAGGTAACCATTTTGTTCTAGTACTTCTTGGTATCAGCCACTGGTTTAAGTAGTAGAGCGTAGTAAGTGCGGTATATCCAACTCATAGAAAATTATATATGCGTTGGTATTGCAAACATTTTGCTCTGAAATCGGTCGCACATTGCTGTCGTCATAATTGTAGTAGGTGCCCGATTCGGTCAAGCCGATGGCAGTATAGTGGCCACAGTGCTGTGACGCACCCAGATGTGTTACCATTGCCACCAGCTTGTAGCTTAGCTGTTCGCCACTACTGATCCCTTTGGTCCCAGCGCTCGATTGTTTGTGGGATGCGAATTTTGCTAGATTAAGTCGCGGGTTTATGGTAATCCGTTTATTTAGTTTGGTTCCGGTTGCTGAGAACCTTTTGAGCTGGATACAGAGTACATTAGGAACACGTTCGAGTGAAAACTGTTTTGTCGCAGAAACCTTATTTTTACACGCTTCACACTTGTAGCCCATGCCCTCCAAACTTTCGCGAGCAAAATACCCCTCCATAGCCTCCTCAACCGTATCAGCCTTGCATATATCAAGCATCAGATCTTGGAAATGCTGAAAAGTTACCGATACATGATTGCACAGCGCACAACGTACAGCGGAACGTAAATAGCCGCCGAGTATTTGATTCAGCGGCGTTGTTTCTTTGCTGTACTGATCGAGTTCCTTAAAATTGCGACAGCGTGTAAGGTATGACTTTTCCATAGCATCGATAAGATATCGCAAAAATTCGTGTGCGTCCTCTTGCCGTCCCATGACCAAATGCTTGCAAATAGCTTTAAGCTTCGAATAGACAAAGGAAGGTCGAATGGCCGATTGACTACTTTGTGATGCTTGCAGTGTCTTGGCCATGGCGCAGATTATACAGCCGGTATTAGCGGAATCGCAATGCTCCATATGCTGTGTGTCGGAAACAAGCCAATTTGCCATGGAGGGTACGTGAAAGAGCGCCTGCAGAGTCGAGTTCAGGAAACAAGTGTTTCCGATGTTCATCTTGCCGACGCCGACTTGCCACTTTTGTTGCGAACTCTTCCAGCCGATGCTAACGTTTTCGCGTGCATACAGAACGCATTTCGGTTGTGGCATTTTAATGAGATTCGGGTTGCTTCGCTTAATTTCATTGCCATTGGCATCTGTAATTGAATCAAAGAAATATAATAATAATTATTAGTTTAATTTTTTTCATTTTTAAACGACTCTAATAAGAGTTTAGTCCGTTCTTCAATAAATCAAGAAAAATATTCAAAGATAACTTACCTCGCTTAATAAATTTTGTCCACTTCTTCACCATTTTTAAGAGCTCTTAATAAACGAAGTTGATTAATTATTAGGACTGAGTATGTTAAAGGATATTTAAAGAATGATCAGAATTCGATTGAACTACTGCTTTTATAAGCCTTACCATGCCTTTTTATATACGCAGGTACCTGTGAAGGCATTTGATCGGTAATTTTCCACTGCTTAATCTGATTCAAAAAAAGGATCCAAACGAAAATCATTACCTGTTTGTATTTGTAAGTTTTGCAAACGATAATTAGAAACATTACCCGTAATTCTTCAATAGTGGTCTGTGTTTGTGAAATTCTATGGTACGGAAACATAATAATACTAGGTCATAAAATAAAAAAAATAAAAAAAAGTTAGGTTCATTCTCATACTTTCTGCCAGGGGAAAATTTCCTACTCCGATGCTAACGTTTTCGCGTGCATACAGAACGCATTTCGGTTGTGGCATTTTAATGAGATTCGGGTTGCTTCGCTTAATTTCATAGCCATTGGCATCTGTAATTGAATCAAAGAAATATAATAATAATTATTAGTTTAATTTTTTTCATTTTTAAACGACTCTAATAAGAGTTTAGTCCGTTCTTCAATAAATCAAGAAAAATATTCAAAGATAAATTACCTCGCTTAATAAATTTTGTCCACTTCTTCACCATTTTTAAGAGCTCTTAATAAACGAAGTTGATTAGTTATTACGACTGAGTATGTTAAAGGATATTTAAAGAATGATCAGAATTCGATTGAACTACTGCTTTTATAAGCCTTACCATGCCTTTTTATATACGCAGGTACCTGTGAAGACATTTGATCGGTAATTTTCCACTGCTTAATCTGATTCAAAAAAAGGATCCAAACGAAAATCGTTACCTGTTTGTATTTGTAAGTTTTGCAAACGATAATTAGAAACATTACCCGTAATTCTTCAATAGTGGTCTGTGTTTGTGAAATTCTATGGTACGGAAACATAATAATACTAGGTCATACTTTCTGCCAGGGGAAAATTTCCTACTCGAAGCGAATAAATGGTAGTTACCCTGTTGAAAGTGTCTTCACGTACATAAAAAATCACATAATCAATATTTTAGCGAGTTTAAGCAAGATTTTAAATTTTTGAGGAAAAATATTATAACTTGATTCAAGACAGTTTAGTATTGATCTGTTGAGGGGAAAAACAAAATGTTGTCTCTGCATTGTTGTTTTATCGGTATATAACCATAAACTCGTATATCACATCGCATGTTGTCAATATGCAAGTTATATACAACATAAAAATATAATTTTTTTTATAAATGTTCATGTAATAATAAAGTTTTTTTTGACTCTTATTTAATTAACAGAAGAGTAAAATTACCAACAGCAGCACAAGGCTCATCTCGCAACGTAAACAAATAATCATACATACATATTTAATTTATTTTCGTATTTTTATTAAAATCTTTAACGGTTAACAATATTAATTGAATTTAAGAATATTTAAGATAGATTAATATACATATAAACTAATTATAAATTGTAAACAGCTTCCGCTCTGGTAAAACTACTCAAATCCATGATGTGGAGAGGTAACCATTTTGTTCTAGTACTTCTTGGTATCAGCCACTGGTTTAACTCTTCAATTCCCAGTGTCACCTACAGGTTACAAAGATTAACGGAATTTTTAAACATAAATACAGGCATCACAGTATAATATAAATATTAATAATATATAGACAACACCCTATTGTGTTTCTAATTTTATTTTGGCAACGCTGGCATTATTTTAACTAGGGGATTTTTAGAAATTGTTAAGCAGTGGTTTTGATTTTTACATACTAGTGTTTCTTGTGATAACAAAATTTTTATAAAAATGCCAAAAGGGTAAGAACTAAAATTTTTTTTATTCTTTATTATTGTGAAATATTCACTTTATTTATGTAATATGAAGTTAGTAAAAAAAATAAATTGGCTCTCCTAAAAAATAGCAATCCATACCAAGTGTCACTTGTAGGTGACACTGGGTATTATTAGTACTTAATTTTTTCACACTATAAATATATTTTGTATGCTCATTTGCAATATAGGTTGACATTAGATGAGATTGCTGATATCTTGAATGCCGGTGAAGACGTAGGTGATATTATTTTATTTCCACCTGATGATGGCGAAGTGACTGATGAAGACAGTGGTGATGAAAATGAAGCTAGTATTAGTCATCTTCCTGGTCGCATGCTTCGGTCTAAAGTAGAACTGCAAAATGCTCCTGTACGCATAGAAAATAGCGTACATAATGTTGAGGAAGAAGATGAAATTATCGAAACTTTGCATATAAAATGTTGGTACAGCTTCCACAATAAATAAATTTTAATGTTTTCTTTTAAATAAATATCTACTACTAAAAAATTAATGTTTTATTTCTATGAAAAGATTGAGAAAAAAAACGGGATTTTAAACGATTAACTTTACACAGTGCCCAGTGTCACCTGTAGGTGACCGCCCTTAAAAAAAAAATTGGGCGGGTTTATTTAGCAATTTTATTTTTCTTCTTTTTTATAAAACATATCTAAGCTATTTTAGCCAAAAAGAAAATCAAAATTTTTGTTACCTTCACTATGGGAATTGAAAAGTTAAGTAGTAGAGCGTAGTAAGTGCGGTGTATCCAACTCATAGAAAATTATATATGCGTTGGTATTGCAAACATTTTGCTCTGAAATCGGTCGCACATTGCTGTCGTCATAATTGTAGTAGGTGCCCGATTCGGTCAAGCCGATGGCAGTATAGTGGCCACAGTGCTGTAACGCACCCAGATGTGTTACCATTGCCACCAGCTTGTAGCTTAGCTGTTCGCCACTACTGATCCCTTTGGTCCCAGCGCTCGATTGTTTGTGGGATGCGAATTTTGCTAGATTAAGTCGCGGGTTTATGGTAATCCGTTTATTTAGTTTGGTTCCGGTTGCTGAGAACCTTTTGAGCTGGATACAGAGTACATTAGGAACACGTTCGAGTGAAAACTCGAATAGCTTTAAGCTTCGAATAGACAAAGGAAGGTCGAATGGCCGATTGACTACTTTGTGATGCTTGCAGTGTCTTGGCCATGGCGCAGATTATACAGCCGGTATTAGCGGAATCGCAATGCTCCATATGCTGTGTGTCGGAAACAAGCCAATTTGCCATGGAGGGTACGTGAAAGAGCGCCTGCAGAGTCGAGTTCAGGAAACAAGTGTTTCCGATGTTCATCATGCCGACTCCGACTTGCCACTTTTGTTGCGAACTCTTCCAGCCGATGCTAACGTTTTCGCGTGCATACAGAACGCATTTCGGTTGTGGCATTTTAATGAGATTCGGGTTGCTTCGCTTAATTTCATTGCCATTGGCATCTGTAATTGAATCAAAGAAATATTATAATAATTATTAGTTTAAATTTTTTCATTTTTAAACGACTCTAATAAGAGTTTAGTCCGTTCTTCAATAAATCAAGAAAAATATTCAAAGATAACTTACCTCGCTTAATAAATTTTGTCCACTTCTTCACCATTTTTAAGAGCTGATCCGTAATTTTCCACTGCTTAATCTGATTCAAAAAAAGGATCCAAACGAAAATCGTTACCTGTTTGTATTTGTAAGTTTTGCAAACGATAATTAGAAACATTACCCGTAATTCTTCAATAGTGGTCTGTGTTTGTGAAATTCTATGGTACGGAAACATAATAATACTAGGTCATAAAATAAAAAAATATAAAAAAGTTAGGTTCATTCTCATACTTTCTGCCAGGGGAAAATTTCCTACTCGAAGCGAATAAATGGTAGTTACCCTGTTGAAAGTGTCTTCACGTACATAAAAAATCACATAATCAATATTTTAGCGAGTTTAAGCAAGATTTTAAATTTTTGAGGAAAAATATTATAACTTGATTCAAGACAGTTTAGTATTGATCTGTTGAGGGGAAAAACAAAATGTTGTCTCTGCATTGTTGTTTTATCGGTATATAACCATAAACTCGTATATCACATCGAATTAAGTTTCCTTTGATTTGTTGTCAATATGCAAGTTATATACAACATACAAATATAACATTGTTTATAAAAGTTCATGTAATAATAAAGTTTTTTTTTACTTTTATTTAATTAACAGAAGAGTAAAATTACCAACAGCCGCACAAGGCTCATCTTGCAACGTAAACAAAAAATCAAACATACATATGTACATATATAATTTATTTTCGTATTTTTATTAAAATCAAGAATTTGAGTTTATGACGCAAATGGGCATTTGCGGTCCTTCGAAAAGCAGTTGGTCAAGTCCTTTGCATATGGTGCCAAATTCTGATCAACAGTGGCGGCCCTGTGGTGACTATCGCGCGCTGTCACTACCCTGTGCCTCACATCCATGACTGTGGTTATATGCTTGCTGGAAAAAAGGTATTTTCGAAAGTTGATTTGCTCAAAGCATACTTCCAAATACCTGTAGACGAAAGAGATATACCAAAAACGGCTATCATCACTCCAGTTGGCCTGTTCGAGTTTACTCGTATGACGTTTGGACTTTGCAACGCTGCGCAGACGTTTCAGCGTTTTATCAACGAAGTAACACGTGGACTGGATTTTGGTTACGCTTATATTGACGACATTCTTGTAGCTTCCATCAATGACCAAAAACATGAGCAGCATCTACATATGCTCTTTGAACGTCTACGCGAATATGGGATTACTATCAATGCTGGCAAGTGCGAGTTTTGGTGAGTCACAATTAACATTTTAGGGTTATTTGGTGACACAGAAAGGCGTGAAAGCAATACGTGATTGCAAGCTACCAAAGACTGTCAACGATTTAAGTCGGTTCCTGGGAACGCTTAATTTCTACAGACGTTTTATTTCGCAGGCGGCCGGAGCTCAAGCATGCTTACACGGACTTAAAAAGGGACAAGTCAAGTCAAAAATGACAAACGTTTCATCACTTGGACTGAAAAACTTCAAGCTGCATTTAACGAACGTAGGAATCAGCTTTCTAATTCAGCACTACTGTCGTATCCAATTGACGGTGCAGAAACTTAACTTTGGGTTGATGCTTCGGATTTTGGTATAGGCGCCGTTCTTCAGCAGCGTGTTAACAACGATTGGAAACCTCTCGGATTTTTCTCAAAGAAGTTATCCGAAACACAGAGGCGATATTGCGCGTACGACCGCGAATTGTTATCGGCGTACGCTGACTTAAAGTATTTTCAATATTTTCTGGAAGGCAGGCAGTTCTCTATATTTACGGATCACAAACCTGTAACGTTCGCTTTCAATTAGCGACCCGAAAAAACATCGCCACGCTAACATCGGTACTTGGACTTCATTTCTCAGCACACGGTTGACATTCGCCATATTGCGGGTAGGGACAACGTTACTGCAGACGCTTTATCTCGTCTTGATGTTGTGTCAATGCCGTCATCTCTCAATTACAAACTGCTGTCAGCCGATCAAGAATCCGACGAAGAGCTAAAACTTTTGATTCAATCAACTACAACTCGATTAGTATTAAAGAAATTGCAAATTCCAGGCTCCAATATTGACGTTGTTTGCGACATTTCAACCAATAAATTACGTCCATATACAATATTACGCCACGTTTTCGACAACAAGTTTTTGAGATATTACACAGTTTTTGAGATATTAAAGTTACAGCAAAAATTATTACCGCACGATTTGTTTGGCAGTTCATGCAAAAGGACAAGGGTTTGCATAACTTGCCAAACGTCGAAAATTGTACGACATACAAAAACGCCACTAGGATCACATCCAGTTCCTGAAGAGCGTTTTAAAATGGTCAGTAAAGATCTCGTATGACCACTTCCATCGTCAGGAGGCTATCGATATCTTCTGACATGCATCGGCATATTTTCTCGCTGGGTAGAAGCAATTTCACTTGTGGATATCACTGCCGAATCCGTTGCTAAAGAATTTCTAACGGGTTGGGTCTCAAGATTTGGTGTTCCAGCTCAAATCATAACTGATCAAGGTCGACAGTTTGAGTCTTCACTCTTTCTTTTCTTTCTTTCTTTGCTAAGCTGCCTGGAGTTAAGATAACTCATACTACACCGTACGCTGGCATCGTACACTTAAGACTGCAATTAAATGTCACACTGACACACGCTGGTTGAAAGTTCTTCCATTGATTCTACTTAGTTTGCGATCTGCAAATTATGATGACGAAGGAGTTTCACCTGCTGAAATGGCTTATGGTACACAGTTGATGCTTCCAGGTGAGGTATTTATCACAACAAATACTAATTTAAGCAGTGGTGATTGAATCAAGCAATTCAAGATTGACATGCAAAATCCTCAGGCGAAGGGAATATCT
Organism: Suillia variegata; assembly: GCA_949127995.1. Lineage (NCBI taxonomy): Eukaryota > Metazoa > Arthropoda > Insecta > Diptera > Heleomyzidae > Suillia > Suillia variegata. Next base: position 16,366,416 of record OX421846.1, read on the forward strand.
CGTCACGAAAGTTTTCATTCATAAAGATTTGACAACTTGTACCCAAATTTTCGTCAGAACCGACGCGGTTCGTGCACCACTTCAACAACCATATACAGGTCCGTTTTTAGTTATGTCGAAAGGACACAAAACATTTTCTATTCTGATCAAAGGCAAAGAAAAAGTAATTTCATTGGACACATTGCACTTAAACGAAATTCCAAGTACAACATCCTCCACAGTTACAAATGATGGAATAATGCTGGGTTCAGGAAGACACGAGCGGTTTGCTAATAGCGTTAGCACTGGGAGGGGAGTCATGTAGCGATTCTTTATTAATGTTATAATTTTCTACTTGTTAAATTTTTACATTTAATTTTATAAAATATTTGAATCGATTTTCATAAATAACCTTTTCTAAAACTGTAAGTTTGAAAAATAATTAATTAATAAAACTTTATTGAAAGAAGAAGTTTGTTTCATATCTTTAGCCTCAGAATTATATACAGTCGTGTCTGGATATATTGAACTAATTATTGCAAGGCCTGTTCACAGTATTTAGGTTTTCACTATATCATGGTTAAAATTTTAGCTCAAAAACTCGATTAAGTTGCTCAAAATCATTTAAATAAATAAGTAAGAAAACATAAATGTATGCTTATTGAAAGAATTGGTAAATATAAGTTTGTTTCTTGCGTTCACGTTGAAACACAATTGGTTTGCACTCGACAAAAAACGTAACCACTAAGGTAAAAAAAACAGCTGATTTAGTAACAATTAACAGCAAAAATCCAAATGAGGGGAATATAATTTTTCACTTTTGATTCCTTCTTGGATTTTTGTAGTTTTTGGATTAAAATTGCTTTCAAAATTTTGTTTATTATTTAGAGGTTTTCGATTGTTCATTATTTAGAGTGTTCCATGTAAAAATTTGGATATTCACTATATCGAGATGATCACTATATCCAGACACTGCTGATATATTGTGAAACATCATGTCAACTTCAAGAGACCATAAAAAAATAATTAAGGTTCATTTTTCTTGTTGCACAGTGTAATCAGTTAAAATTCATATTTTTTTTTTTAAGTTGATATTATTTATTGGTTCTTTTTTTTATAAATAGAGACTAACAATAAGTTTACAAATCTTATTATTAAATCTTAACTAACAGATCTTTTATTTTGACTGTATTTGGGTTGCATGGTTCTGAGACTCAAAGCTGGGTTGGTAAGTCATTACGACGGAGATGGGATTGTAAGACCTCGCTAAAGTACTTTTCCTAATGTTTTGCTTTTGCATCCCTGACTGGTAGACTATTTAGATCTCTCTGTATATTTACGTTTCGAACGTACCACGGTGCCCCGGTAATGGTTCTGAAAAAATTCGACTGGGTTCTCTGGTCGATGTTAAAGTTATATTTATTTGTTAGGGTCGGATAGTAGCATTACGTAGATGTGTTTGTCGAGTAGGAATTGAGCTAACTCAAGTTTGTGCATTCAAGTAGATATATTCTGGCTTCTCTTCAGTTGTCGAATAAATTTTTTGCTTTAACTAAAGATATCCGTGGAGAAGAGCACTCAAATGAGTCTAAAATAAATTTTTTCAAAGGCTGGAAATCTTCGGATTTTGGGCCAATTTTTTGCTTGATTTAAACGGTAGATCATTTAGGAATTTACCACCAAGTCCTTGTTAAATTTTTAATCTAAATGAAATAGAAAATACGTTTCACCTAATTGGTGTTTATCATATTTTTTGTAATACAAGACTAAGATTGTTTGGCAACAAATTTCTTGGAATTGCTGAAGTATTGAAAATTTTAAACGAAGCAAACTCCAAAGCGCTTTATGAATTTTTATCGAAGGAGAAAAAATATATATTTAAACGACACACAATATAAATTATTATTGTCGTAATTTAAATAAATTTTTATATATGTTATTGAAATGTAATTATATTTAATGAATACAAATCTAATCTAATCTATAAGTAGCGGAACGATTGATTCATTGATTGATGTTGATATTGACTGCTGTGACACGAGTATTTGTATCAAAAGATTTGATCGAAACGACATCATCCATCACGTTCTGCTGCAGGGTACATATCATAGCTTGAAGGTTGCTTTGTTGCCCCACTGGTAGATTGCTGTCTGCGCTTTGTTCAGATCCACTTGTCGTGCTTGTTTTTCAGTTCCTTGCATATTGGGTAGCCTCAGTAATTAGCAGTATGATTGATACCACAATTGGCACACTTTTTTATGCTTGAATCATCTTTTCTAGCTGGACAGTGTACAGAATCATGAAGTTCCCGCAAGCTACACATACAGGGCGCAGCGTGTAAGTGCACGTTCCGAATGGTATATTGAGTTTGTTTTTCCGTTTGTAACGCCCAGAAGGGGGCATGGTAGGTAGGTAGTTTAAGAGCTATCAAGTTGAAATTTAGTATGTGAACTCTTATTCTATAAGTGGAGGCTATGTTCGATGATGGGTAAGATCGGATTAAAACTTATACCCTCTCCCATACAAACCACCCCTTTCCAAACGAAATAAAAATTAATTAAATAGTTCCAGTGCAGATATCCAGTTCAAATTCGATAATTATCACTTTAGTTGTAACACAAAACAGCTATACAAACCAACCCGTTCCATGCGGAAAAATATGATAAGAAATAGCTACAGCGCAAATAACCAGTTCAAATTCGATATTTAACACTTTGGTAGGAACACAAAACTACTAACCAAAAAAGGGCGTGATCCGATAAGAACAATGCCCACTTATAATAAAGATATGTAGCACTTATGTGCTAAAAGAAGCACATTTTTTGGTTTCACTGAAATGAGCTTCGGCATAGCTGAAGATAATTCTCTTACTATTTTTTTTTTGTCTTCGTTTAATGTTACCCCTTAATAGGGAAATTATGTAGAAGTTGTCCTTTCCTATGAGCTGTATAACTTGGTTTACGAAAGCAGTGGAGCTTTTCCCCCGTATGAATATTGAGAGTGGATTTGGCTTCTTTTTATCACCTCCAGCAGCTTTTGGGGGGAGATTGTCTGATTTGTCTGCTAAAATTCCTGACCAATTGGTGTTGTTAGGCGCCTCGCTTAAGAATATGTTGGACCAGGGCTCACTTAATAAGATTATATCATACCAGCAGCTTATTTGTTTTTATTTATGTTGTCTAATTTTTAGATTCTCAAAATCAACCAATAGCAGCATTGTTTACATTTTTTGACAATTGAAACACTGTCACTATAAACGAATGTCTCCAGGCGAAGTAGGGGTTCAAACCCTCCCCCCAGGAAAATTATTATTATTATTATTAAAATTATTATTAATATTATTATAACTGTTATTATTATTTTTATTATTATTATTATTATTATTATTATTATTATTATTATTATCTTTCATTTATCTGTTTACGAAAATCCAACCTCAAACCATCAGGGCTCACTTAATAAGGTACTTAATAGCGTCCGATTTTCAAAATCAACAGATTTTTAAATTTTGTGTCAACCGAATTTTTTTAACTGTGAAAAATAAATTTAAAATATTAAAAGTTGTGTTTTATATTATTATAATGGTAGTAAAATATTTTTTTTATTATTTAACATATAGTTTGAACAAGTAAATGCAATTTAAACTATTACATTTAATTTCAAAGCTATTATTATACAGTTTTATTCGAGTTATTAGTTAATAAAGTCTGGGTTATCTTGGATCTTGCCTGCAAATTGCATTCGATTATCGATAATCTACAAGTGCTCAGCCGCCGATGGTGTGTGCCTAATTTGCAATTTTGACTAGACTAAAACTTCGTTGAGTGTTATTTTGAATTACTGAAAAAAAATTAAGTAAACTTTGTTTGTATCACTAGAAACATCCCCCACAAATAATCCTAGCTACGGTCTTTCAAAGTGACAATCTAAAAACCAAAAACAACATGCATGTGTTTGTTGTAGAAATTTTTTTTTGTAGTTATGCTATAACCTTCTTAAGTGAGCTCTGATGTTGGACTTGCCACAGGTAATTTTTGCCTTATTGGTAATATACAGGGGCTTGTTGTTCTTTCGATTTTTTTCTGCAAGTTGTTGTATTTGCCAAACAAATTCGGTATTTAACAATTAAGTAGTATCATGAAACTGCATCAACGTAATCAGATCAAAACTACTCCCCCTCCAAAACAAACCACCCATTTCCAAGCGAAAAATTTAATTAAAATAGTTCCAGTTCAGATATCAAGTTTAAAACAAAAATTTTCGTGATCGGATAAGAACCACGCCAACTTCCCTGTATAATTTACATATACTCGAGGTTCACTTACGCCGCTCTACATCGATCATCTCTTTCGTACGGTAGTTTGTCGATCAACAACCTCACTATCTGTATATGAAGATAAATCAGTCTACTCGCGACCATCGAAGCGAGTTGATATATAAATCTGTCTAAATAAACATTTGCATGTATTTTAAAAACATAAATAGCCCCTTTTACTATGGTATTTGATACTACACATGTTAATGGTGGCCTATGGGGGAACCTTTACAAATAAAAAATTAAAAAATTACATCCGTGTTCCTGAAAAAAAAGATAAATGCCGTTATCATTTTTGCGTTTCATCATCAAGTACCAAAACATATCAGTTGTTTCAACGTAGCTGAGTCGCCACGGTGACGTCATTCTTTGTCGCTAAGCTCCTGTTGATGATCACATCTAAACTAGCATTTGCATACATATGTACGTAGTGCAGTTATTTACTTGCACTCTTTGCTGTACATAAAATCGGCGATCACCACCGCTCACGGCAAATCTATCACCATCTACGCTCAATACAGTCACTCATCACCATCGCCTACCAAAACCATTGCATTGGGTTTCGAGCTGTTCTAAACTTTTCACAACGAAGACAAAAGAATATTATTAATAATATTTCCTACCATCACGAAAAAAAGATTTGAAAGTGCGTTGAAGTCGAACGAAAATTAGTGACGACATCGAGGCATTAGTAAAGCTACAAATGAATTGGGTATCGAGACTAGAACGACTACTAGTTAATTTTAAAAAAGATTCAGTTTCACGCAAAACAAAACCGTTTTTCAACAACTACTGAAACAAATAGACGAGTTGTACATTGAGTTTGGTAAGACCCATAAGACCATCGTATGCTCTACTATTGAACCTGATTATTTATATCTGAAGAAGGATATCTGTTTCGTATTGGAAGAAATTCACATCGATTTATTCTGTATACTTACTCAACAACAAGAACAAATCTATCCTCCTGAACCCCAATCTGTTATACAAACGAACACTATTCAACAAACAAATGCTGCTGCTCGAGACTCATCATCTTTGTAATTTCCACAATCACCGGTTCCAATATTTACTGGAAAGTTTACAGACTGGCCTAGCTTTCATGATTCGTTTGACAGGCTTATCTATACTAATATTGAATTAAACTCAATACAAAAATTTCATTATTTGAAGCAGGCACTCCCTTTTGATCGTGATGTTGACATACATCAAATGCTTTTGACAGATGTAAATTACACCACAGCCTGGGATTTGCTCCTCAAACGGTACAGTAATCCTTGCATCTTATTTTCACATCATATGAACAAATTATACAAATTGCCAGTTATTTTTAAAGAGAAATCGGAAGACATAAAAAACATTATCGACGACTGCAGCGTGATTCGAAGCTCGCTACCCGTTACGCAGATGGAATTGAAGATTATTTCCGTCTTCATCAAATTTGTCCAGCTACTACGACCGAGGAACAACTCTGTTCAGTCACAGCGAACAATAAACCTACCGTATCTTCTTGTGTACTGCAACACCATGCGGTTTTAAAAGAGGTAAGTATCACAAGCTGAGAATTGTTTACGGCGCCTCTTCAAAGACCTCAAATGGATGTTCGATAAATGATTTGCTCTGCACAGGTTGGCCATTACAAAATGATCTCCCTGCCGTAATTTTGAACTGGCGATTACATAAATATGTTTTTCTCGCAGATATACAAAAAATGTATCGCTGCATAAATATGCACAAGAATGATGCCCAGTATCAACGAATACTGTGACGCAACAAAAATGGGCAGATCACAAAATACTGCAGTTACTTTCGGTACCGCATCTGCACCGTATACAGCAATAAGAGTTCTTCATCAACTAGCTCACGTTGAGAAAGAGCGTTTTCCGCTTGCAGAGAATATTTTACTGCACGACATCTATGTGGACGACATTCTTAGTGAAAGTGACTCCATCCCTAACGTAATTATGATGCGAGACCAATTAATTGCTGTATTAAGATCAAATGGTATGGAACTCAGAAAATGGTCAAGTAATTCACCAGATCTTTAACAATATATGCCAACTGAACACCAATCGGTTAGTTCCATCCTGCAACTAAACGATGATGAAGCCATTACAACGCTTGGCTGGCATTGGCAACCCCTTCGCGATATTTCACTTTTTCTATTTCATTTTCTATTAACACTACAACAAGAAAGAAATATGTTTAATCAACTATTGCCCGTCTATTTTATGTTCGTACCACGGAAAACCCTACTGACTGTGCTACTCGCGGTCTAACACAAAAATAATGACAATAAATGATCCGATAAGAACAACGACCACTAATAATAGAAACTTATAGCACTTATGTGCTAAAAGACGCACATTTTATGGTGTTACTAAAAAGCGGAGGGTATTTGAGCTTCCGCAAAGCCGTAGATAATTTGTTTACTATTGGTGTTACATTCTCCCCTGATGTGGGGAAAAGGATTAAAAGGTCATACGGAACACCAGGAGCACTCTTCTTGTGACATATAGATATTGCCGTACTAACGCCACTCTAAGCCAAGGTGTTAATGTACCCGTGCAGATGGCTGAATGGTCAATGGGTGTTTAAAGATTGCTAATCGCTAACGGTCCCCACCAACGCACGGGCAGGGTCGGTTCTCTACGCATGCCGGTTCTGCGTACGATTGACCAACGCTTCCGAGCATACTCGTGGGACCAAAATATGAACGACACAGGGTATATGAGCTTCGGCATAGCCGCCAATTCAGTGAAAACAAAAAATGAGCTTCTTTTATCACATTAGTGCTACATATCTCTATTATAAGTGGAAGTTTTTCTTATCGGATCACGTCCCTTTTTGATTAGCAGTTTTTTGTTCCTACCAAAGTGATAAATATCGAATTATAGCACATAAGTGCTATAAGTTTCTATGCAAACTGGTTATTTACTCTATAGCTATTTTTAATGATATTTTTCCACATGTAAAGGGGTGGTTTGTATGGGAGGTGGGCCTGTTTCTTATCCGATCACGCACATTTTTTGTAAGCAGTTTAGTGTTACTAAAAAATGCTTAATATCAAATTTGAACTGGATATCTGCACTGGAACTATTTAATTCATTTTTTTTCGTATGGAAAGGGGTGGTTTGTATGGGAGGGGGTAGAAACAACAGTAGAACAGTACCTGTTGTGAATACATCGGGCGTGAACACTGCTGGTGCTGTTGTACAGTAGGCTAAGATAGTTTCCAGCCTTGAACTGTACTCAAGTGGTGCTCAATGATTTTAGCCTTACCGGAGTAGTACCAAATTGGATAAGATGATGCATCGTTTATGACATCATCAGCATCCGTTGTATAATACCAATCATTGTGTTTTGTTTTCTAATAATGGTAGATACTGGACTAGCGATCCTTAATTTTGAATTAGCCGCTGATGGTCCTGATAATGTAGACCCTGATGCAAGTACTGATGGCGTCGACTCTGGAGCAGGTCCTGAAGCCAACTGGGTTTTGAGCAACTTCAAGGTCCTTGCCATGTCATCCTGTACATAGCTGTATTTTTCACCGATTGTTGCGTGAAGATTTTTTATGAAGTAAGGGTGGTCTTCTATTGCAGTCGGATCTCGACGAATTATATTGTCGAGCCGTTCGAAAATCGACCATAATTCGTAAATTTCCTTCCTTTGTTTTTCCACGTACTCCAAGGTTTTGCGTTCCATTGGAATTTTTTGTAATTTGAAATTGCCTTCTGCAAATTTACTGCATTTTGGTCCTGCTGGACCACAAGCGCATGGCGACTTGTCGTCAGCAAAGCTGTGGGCCGCAACACGCCAACTACTGTTTATCAACCAACAACATTCACTGAAGCCAAGAGGCCGAAGCGTAAACACGAGAAGAAGGGACCGTCGATGCACAAGACGTACGAAAGCTCTCTAGCGATCCTGGAGAGGATTCGCAAAAACAAGGCCGCGGGTTCACCTCATCCGAAGGATGCGGTCGATAAAGTAATGTGTCAAGAGGTAATCGACAATTATCTGACATCCCAGACCACCCAAAGGACGGAGGCCACCAAACGCAACCGCTCCCAGGACGAGAGCGAAAAGGACGCGAAGAACCCTATGGTATCGGACCAAGCGGGCACTTCAAAATTTACTTCGCGCGGTTTCAGTGAGGTGGCAAGGGATCATCTCCGAATCGCGCTGGTTGATACCAACCCCAACCGCGGAAAACCTGTGTTGGATAAGTGGGAGGAGATCTAGGCACAACTCTCTCGAATTATCGTTGATCACGTTATGGCAGACACGGAGGGTCAAACGCCAGCATTTGATTCTGCAGAAGTGGTCCGTGGCTACGGGGTGATCAAGTGCGAGGGTCAATTCTCCTTAACATTCCTGAAAAACGTGATTAGCAAGATACAGAGCGAGTGGGAAGGCTCGAGTCCATCCCTGCTAGCGAGATTCCACTATGGCATACTATCAAGTTATTATTGATAATAACTTGATAGTATGTAACAGGGGTGAAACTCCCACTTTTACCTTCCAAGTTCGGAGTACTTCAATGACTGGACAAAAGTGTTGGACGTTACTCTATTATCTGATAATAACTTAGTAAGGGTCAATAATTGGAGGGTCTCCAACGATGATTCCTTATCGGATCATAGTTGGATTCTTAACGAATTAGATGTAAAGGTAGATCCCCCTCTACCATACCGTAATCCACTTAGAATCAACTGGAAACGGTTCAAAACCATAGTAAACAACAGGATAGGTAGGAATCCCGTAAATAGCATCCAACGGAAATAGTCGAGTGTAAGGTTAAAACAATAGAGAAGAAATATAGTAGGGCCTATATAACGTCTCGTCCAATAAAATACAGTAAGAAAACTTTTCCCTCTTGGTGGAACAATGGGCTTTCAGAACTAAGAGGGAAATCCAGAACAGACTTCAACCTCAGCTACTCTACAGGTAACTGGCAATTGTACAGCGAGAGTCGGAAGCAGTACAAAAAGGCAATCAGGGCCTCCAAAAAAAACAGAGAGCTGGTGTAATTTTTGTGCCTCCAACGAAACTACTAGGGTTTCAGCCAGGATAAGTCGTGAAGATTCCTTAGATCTTCTTCTGAACACTCACTTTCTTTGATTCATTAGCCTTGACAGTGAAGGAGGGACGTTCATGCGGGGCATGTACAATCCCAAACAACTTGCTGATAAAATAGTCACTAAAAAGAAAGTTGCTTGAGCAATAAAAACTTTCTTACCTTTCAAATCACCTGGACTGGATGGGATCATTTCGAAGATGCTACAAACAACTTTGTACTGTGTGCTTCCATAGCTATTAGAGATTTATAAGGCGTGTCTAAACCTAAAATATATACCACATAGCTGGAAGCTTGTGAAAGTCATTTTCATACCAAAGGCGGGTAAAAGAGGACACGAAACCAAAATCTACGCTAGAGGTACTACCAATAGGGGAAGCTTATAGGTTACTTATTGCAGATTTCACTTTCAAAAATAATATCGCTATTCTTTCGGATAGTCAAGCAGCGATCCAGGCTCTGGACTCGGCCACCACAACCTCCTACTTATTGAAAGAAAGCAGAAGTAGCCTTACCACTTTGAGCGAACACTATAATGTTACCCTAATCTGGGTCCCAGGACATCAGGATTTCGAAGGTAACGAGAAGGCAGACGAACTGGACAGGAAAGGTTCGGCCATGGGTATCGAATATGCCGAATCAGTAGCAACTCCACTTGGTGTGGTCAAGAATGCTGTTAATATTAAATTTCTCAATATCGCCGATTCTAGATGGAAGCGTCAAACGTCATGCAAAATTAGCAGATCGCTTTGGTCTACCTACAACCTCAAACAAACTTAATCGCTGATGAATGTCCAGCCTTATGGAGGGTTAAGGTACAAACTCTAGGTAAACCGCTATTTGGAAACCTCAAGGAGCTGTCTGGTACAGACATCTACGACCTGCTAAGGTTCTTAAACCGCACTGACTGGTTTTAGTAGAGTTGCAGTATACAATAATCATTTAACAAGTTGAAAGCGTATGGGCGAAATTTCGACCCTATAAAAATAAAATTAAAAATTTCCGTTCCAGTTTAGAGACCAGCAGCCCAAAGCCGCCATTTAAAAATAAATTATATTTTTGGTGTACCAAAATGACACTATTGGATAATTGAGCCTGGAATTGTGTCTCCTCTGGCTGCACCTAAACTAACCAACCAGTTAAGACGCAATAATTTCGACAAAAATTTTAACAATTCAAATTTGACATTAGGGACAACAGTTCCATAACTCCTAAACTACTGAAGATATTTTCATGAAAATAAAAAAAATCTTTTTTGAACACCTCGGCACTGCATACAAACTTTGTTTTTTTTTGAAAGGTGGGCGTGGTTTTTATCCGATCACTCCGTTTTGTTGTGAGCAGTTTTGTATGAATACTTAAGAACTAAATATTGAATTTGAACTGGATATCTGTACTGAAACTAGTTAATTTAAATTTTTTTATTTGCATCGAGTGATTGTTTGTATGGTAGGGGGTAGAAGTTCTGATCCGATCATGCCCATCTTAGAAGATAGCCTCCGCTTTTAGAATAAGAATAATTTCTTAAATTACGGACAGACAGACAGACGGACAGATCGACTTAGAATCCAACGCTGTATAATATATAATTTGTCATATCTATTACGCCACCTTATGGGCGTAACAAATGGTAGAACATACTCAATATACTCTTAGTAAGTGCACTTGAAAATTTTGAATTAAATTTTTAGGTTTTTTAAAGAATAACGTTATTGATAACGTAATCCAAAATAACTGTATTTATACTTACTTAGGTGCCCATTACAACCCGTTATCGAGTTACTGCCGACCTCAACAGTTTTCGCCAGGTGCCTCTGCTTTGCGCGCGTTTTCTCCAATTCGTTATACCAAACGTAGACAGGTTCTCCTCGACTTGGTTTTTTCATCGGAGCCTTGGTTGTTCTCATCGTCGTCCCTGGTCGGCTTTCGCAACGAACACCTACTTCGCCGGAGCTTCTTCGTCCATACGTACGACATGTCCGAGCCAGCACAGACGCTGAAAAGTGATGCGCTGGACAACATCGATGTACTCGTAGAGCTCATACAACTCATGGTTCATTCGTATGCGATAGTCGTCTCCAAAACGAACGGAACCGAATATTTTGTGAAGTAATTTCCTCTTGAACACTCCATGCGCGGCTGCATCCGTCTGCAACATAAACCATGCTTCTGCGCCGTAAGAGCACGGGCAAGATGAGCGTCTTGTAGAGCGTTAATTTTGTCAATCGGGAGAGGGCTCTGCTATACATTTGCTTACTGAGCCCATAGTAGCACCTATTGGCAAGTGTTATTCTTCGCTTAGTCTCAAGGCTGACATTATTCTCGGTGTTTACGGCGGTGCCAAGATACGAGAATTCCTTGACAACTTTGAAATTATAGCGGTCCGCTTCAACATGGGATCCTAGGCGCCGCGTATCCCTATTCGAAGACAGCATATATTTCGTCTTTCCCTCGTTTACAGCCAGATCCCCTTTCGCTGATTCCTTTTCTATGGCAGAAAATACAGCAGTAATATATCGCTTGCAACGTCCAACGATGTCGATATCATCGGCATATGCAAGGAGCTGAACACTTTTATAGAAAATAGTGCCATTGCGATGTACACCTGCTTTCCACATTACCCCTTCCATAACGAAATTGTAGAGGTCGCACGATAGAGGGTCGCCTTGTCTGAAACCTCGAACAGTATTGAAAGGTTCGGAGAGGTCCACTCCTACCTTGACAGAGCTGGTGGTGCTGCTCAATGTCATTTTGCAAAGCCGTATCAACTCAGACATGGTGGCATATAGGCGATCTTTTATCGGGCTATCGAATGCAGCTTTATAATCGACATAAATGATGGGTGTCGATCTGTTTTTTGTGAGTCTTTTCCAGGATTTGGCGTAGTGTGAAGATCTGTAGTGCGTTTATGTAACAAATGTGAAAAACTGTCAATTTTCGTGACGTCACACTGTTTTGTTCTGCACTTGTCGATTTGTTCAAAACTAGAAATACCAGTAAACACAAATCGAGCATGTGAGTGGTATGACAGTTTTTATTTCACAAATCCATTTTTTTTATTATAAACTTGATTAACATTTTCAAAATGAATGATTTATAAACTGCTTTTTAACAGATAATATCCAATCAATCCAACTCTGTGAACAAGTAAAATAAACGCAAATAACTAACTAAAAACTAAAATAAATTAAAAATCTAAAATAAACTATTATGTGTACAATAAGTATTTTATAAAACAAATAAACTTACCTTTTTAACTGTAAATTTACTTTTAATTTTAGAACTTTAATTTAGATTAATTCGATTAAAACCTTGGGTCAGACGGTGTTGGTAGAATTTGGAACATCATTTCTGCCCCGTAACACCTCTAGTTCCTCACGCTCGCGCCTTTCCTGCTCCCGTTTTTTCCATCCGAAAAGGCGCCGTTCTTCCTTCCACTTTTCTCTGTTGTTTTCATACATGGCACGCGTTGCGGCAGACTGCAGCTTTCTTTTATAAGCGGCGTTGATTTGCGTAGAACGCATCCTCAATTGAATCGTCCTTCTTCTCTGTCAGGGCGTGCGCGCAAATCAGGCTGATGTTAAAGAACTTACCATAAAAAGTAATTAAAGATGGAATATCAGACCGAGATTTATTGGATTTATTAAACTGCCAAACTATTTTGTATAAATTTTAATACTTATTTCATAATTTAAAATATACATAGAACTCCTTCATAATATGAAAATGTTTGCTCTTGTTATTAATATTATTTGCGAATTTAAACTTTTATAAAATGTATTTTAAGTTTTTTAACTTCTTAAGAAATTTGGTTTTTGGTTTAACGCAGGAACACTTAAGTATATTACATATATCATTCATAAAAGCAAAAAATATATCAAAACAAGAACCAGTATCACATGCCCACAGCGATCCAGAGGTGCTAGGGGTTTGAAATTTTCAGACGTAGCTCATAGAGGATATAGAAACTTAAAATAGGGGTAAAATTTTTGGTACATGTTGATCAGGCTGTGGAAGGCGTTACAAATACGTAACAGTGGGCTAGTCTCAGAACTTTTTTTAAAGTAAAAACTTATGGTTTGATTTTAACGTATACAAATGTTGTTTTATTGAACTGTAAGGTTAAAAATTGTTGGAGTACATAAGTATATGTAAAAAATAGTTAGAAATTCGTTATGTAGTGGTAGATTTCGAAGCATTTGATGCACAAGCCGACGTCACATTTTTTGCATATGGAAGTGGAATGTGATTTTTAGTTCAGTACAGCGCAGCGACGTTTTTTTTTGTCTTTTGTTTCAATAATGAAATGTTAAAAACGATCGTAACGGCTTGAGTATTCGGGATCTTCGGCAGATGCTCGGCTATAACTCTGAGGTGTGGTTTATTTTCAATTTTTCCACAACATTATCTTGTTCATTGTCACTAGATAGCTCTTCAAGGTATAAAGTAGCTTCCTCCACTGTCAAGTATCCATATCTAAAGATAACTAGTAAGTGAATTATTTTCGGCTATGCCGAAGCTCATATACTATCCGCTATTTAAGTGACACTAAAAAATGTGCTTCTTTTAGCACATAAGTTCTACATGTATCTATTACAAGTGAGCGTTATTCTTATTGGATCACGCCCTATTTGGTTAGTAGATTTGTATTCCTATTAAATTGTTTAATACCGATAAACTACCACGCCCCCTTCAGGGCGTTACAAATGAAGGACAAACTCAATATACCCTTCGCTAAGTACAAATGCACATTAATTTTTATATAAACTTACCAAAAAAAAAATTATACTGAGATTGGCGCACTGTTACATATGTGTAACTTAAACAAAAATCACAGAAATACTGTGAACAGCCCAGTGTTACACATACGTAACAGCATAATTATATAAAACACAGGCCTTAAATTTGTTTGTTCTAATTTTTTTGTTAAACCTTAAATATTTCTTAACCAATATTTAGTTAAAAAATGTTTATAGAAAGCATTTTTTAACTAAATATTTTTTCTGAATTCTAATGATTTTTTCTAATCGCGTGCGTATCGACATATCACTGTTTTCGAAACTCAGGAAATTTGTACTTAACAAAACAATGGCAATCGCCGAAAATAAAAGTGCAACTGACAAAATTTGAATAAGAAAACATTCCCTAGACTTCTTTGATTACAATGTGAGGATAACATTGTGGAGATAACATTTGCAATCGATTCTTCCTCCGTTGATGCCCTCAAAGATCGCAAACTCTGGTTGAACTACGGTTTTGGCAAGGTTCAGATGCGCCCAAAAAATGAAAATGAAAATAGAGACGAGGCACCGGCAATAAGCTCTTTTACTAAGAATGCGCCCACCGCTTCGTGCCGACCGATGTAGCCAAGACCAAGGACACCCACGTGCTCGCAAAGGCGATAATAGATCCGCAGAGGAGGCGGTCCTGCTTGGTAGCAACAGAGGGAGAAAGAGGGCAGCGATTGCCCATAAAAGGGCCAAATAATGACCCTACCCCCACTAAGACCCAACAACAAAAGAAGGCAACTCGGATGCCTTCAAATAAATCTCCACCATGCCAAGGCAGCCTCGAATGTACTGGTAAGGAGGTTTAACGCGGAGCTTTTGGATATAGTTTTTATCCAAGAACCATGGGTGCACAAAGGAGGCATAAAAGGTCTCCAAAACACTAACGGTAAGTTAATCTACGGCACTAACAAAGATCGCCCCAGAGCGATCTACTTCCTATTTCACAGTTTATTTCTGAGGATCTTGTAGCGATATGGGCAAAAGTGCCTACCAGCAAATGGAAACATGAGTTCATTCTTGCCTCTGCCTATCTACTAGGCGAAACTGATATGGCTCCAACAAGGGAAGTTATAGTCCTAGCGGACTACTGTCAGTAACGACATCTTCGGTAAATCCTTTGCTGCGATGCGAATGCTCACCATACTACATTTGGAAGTAAAAATATCAACCCAAGAGGAGAGTACCTTCTTGAGTTTTTACTTAGGTATAATTTAACTCCACTTAACCGAGGGAACGAACCGACTTTCATTAATGCTATACGGGGGGAAGTCTTAGATCTTACTCTCGCAAGTCGCAATGTATCCTCCGAAGTCTCAAATTGTCATATGTCACAGGAAACATCCATGTCTGACCATAGACACATTCGGTTCGACGTGGGTACAATTGCAACACAAGCAAAAATTTACCGAAACCCCAAAAAGTCTAATTGGGATATCTTCCACTTTATCTTACAACAAAGTGTTAACTGCTCAATAATATGCTCTGAAATCTGAGCTTTAAATGGAAGCAAAAGAGCTTCTTTCAAATATTACGAGTGCCTTTCATGAAAATTTTCCTGAAAAAGCGTAAAAACTCCGAAGGGATGTTCCCTGGTGGAAAAAGAAGCTTAGTGACCTCCGACTTAAATCAAGGTAACTGTTTAAGAAAGCAAAACTAACAGGAGATTGGTTCTCCTACAGAAATCCTTTAACTGACTATAACATAGAATTGAGAAAATCAAAAGAGCTACTTGGAGAAATTATTGTGAGAAGATTTCAGAAATTCCAGACGCAATTCGCCTTAAAAAGCCTTAGTAAAAGATCACTCAAACGGCATATGTACCCTGAAAAAGCCAGATGGTAACTTTACGAAAACCCCGGGAGAAACCAGCCAACTACTGCTGGAAACTCACTTTCCGGGATGTTCAGTTTCCAATGAGCACCCAATATTGATGGAATCTTCGATATCTAGCAGTATTGAAGACATTAGACTTACAAATAGATTGTTCCATGAAAAGCGGGTATAATGGGTTCTATCATCATTTAGTCCATACAAATCTCCGGGGCCAGATGGGATATACCCTTGCCTACTCCAACAAGGTGCCACCTATATTGTCCCTATACTGGTTAGATTATTTAAAGCAAGTCCCCTGCTAGGACATATTCCTACAAAGTGGGCTGATGTTAAAGTAGTGTTTATTCCAAAGGTAGGGCGAAAGCCAGAACAATTACCCATATCTTACAGACCTATTAGCCTCAGCTCATTTTTTCTAAAGACGATGTAAAAGATTTTGGATCAACACATAAGGGAAAATAACCTCATTACTTTCCCATTGTATAAGCTACAATTTGCCTATCAATGCGGCAAATCTGCTGAGACTGCAATACACAGCCTGACAACAGTCATTGAAAAGGCTCTTGAATCCAAACAAATAGCTCTGTGTACTTTTGATAACACTTTTTATGAGGCAATAAGCAATGCCCTTCATCAAAAAGAAGTATCGTCATCCATTGTTAAATGGATATTAGCTATGCTTAAATCTCGGACTATTAGTGTAGAGCTTGGAGGAGAATTGAGATCTATCACAGCCACAAGAGGTTGCCCGCAAGGAGGTGTGTTCTCTCCCCTACTGTGGACGTTAGTTATAGACGAACTCCTTCACAAGCTTAATAGCCTTGGTTTTCCCACACAAGGTTACGCAGATGTCCTAGTAGTGCATTTAGTAGGCTGGCATGAGCAAACCATATCGGACCACATGCAACAAGCCTTACTATTAAATAATAAAAGGTGTGTAGAAAAAGGGCTCTCCATCAACCCGACTAAAACTACACTGGTGCCGTTTACCAGGAAAAGGAACATTAATCTTACATGTCCAGTCCTTAACGGCACCACAATCCAATTTTCCAAGGAAGCAAATTATTTAGGAGTAATCCTTGATAAAACGCTAACTTGGAACTCTCATCTTGAGAAAATTACAAAAAAGGCAACAAGGGCATTCTTTGTCTGTACAAAATTTTTGGTAAAACTTGGGGTCTATATCCCAAATTGATCTACTGGACATTCACCGCTCACTTATGCATCTCTTGCATGGTGGCCTAAGGTCAAACAAAGAAAATCAACAGACATATTGAGCAAACTGCATCGATTTGTTTGCGTCAGTATCTCAGGTGCTATGAAAACCTGTCCAACTGATGCATTGGGGGTGCTCTTAAACATCCCTCCACTACCTATCCTAATAGAAATGGAAGCCAGTCGTGGGGCCTTGAGATTAGAATGTATCGCCGAACTAAAAAGCTGTGATTTTAAGGGGCACTTAAAAATTATAGAAAATTTTCAACAAAGTCCCTTGTTATATAGAGTTAATACCTTATCCTCAAAACCAACCTTCTTCAAACATTTTCAAATCATTATAAATGATCGCGAAATCTGGAGAACCAATTCAATCATTTTCAAACCGGGCTTCCAAATATAATTTACAGACGGATCAAAACTTGAAAATGGTAGAACAGGGGCGGGAATATTTGGCCCCAAATTTAAAAAAATCAATTCCAATGGGTGTATACCCAACAATTTTTCAAGCTGAAATGCATGCAATTGAAATCTGTGCGAGGGAGTGCCTTCACAGGAAAATGAGAGGAGCACATATCTTCATTCTCTCTGATAGTCAAGCGGCTTTAAATGCCTTGCAATCAAACAAATTCACCCCAAAAATGGAATATGACTGCTAAATATACTGGGTAATTTTAACACAGTATTATTAGTATGGGTACCGGGACATGAAGGTCATGAGGGAAACGAAAAAGCTGATTTATTGGTCCCGAGCTCTTATGTGTCCTTTCGAAAAGCCACTCCAACGAAGCTATCAGGAAATTGGGGGAAAAGAGATTTGCCGATCACTGGCATAATAGTTCAGGTCAACGTCAGGCAAAACGATTCCTCATCCCATCAAAAGGAATATCTAACAAGTTATTTTCGCTTAGTAGAAAGGACTTACGCATTTTAGCTGGGTACTTCACAGGTCACTGTAACCTAAGATATCACCTAAAAGAGATAGGTTTTTCTGACACTGACATCTGTCGTTTCTGTGAAATGGATACTGAAAGTTCAGAGCATATAGTCTGCGAATGTTCTGCACTCGGCAAACAAAGATTTTGTTACTTCGGTGACACTGTTGTTAATCCAAATACACTTTGCAACAATAATTCATTAAAAGTCTAAAAATATGGGGATTAAACCTAAAGGCCATGCACAATAGATCTTATTGGTCGCAGTGCTTCAAGGCCTATAATAATAACATGTAAATAAAAATTTTAATTAACGTTGCTGCCGTTACGTATATGTAACTTTGGTCATTAATAGGTTAACATATGTCAGAGTTAAATTACAGTCGTGTCTGGATATACTGAACTAATTATTGCATGTTCACAGTATTGAGATTGTTCATTATATCAAGGTTAAAATTTTTGCTCAAAATATACTTGGTGTATATAAATTTAAGAGATAATTAAAATAAATTACTTGGAAAACTTATACTCTTACCAGAGATAGTATGCGTACAAACATGTTGAGCAACTTTTGTGTTAAAAAAATTTGTTAAAGAAACGATAGAAAATTCAATTTTTCAAGAAAAATAGTAAATTTTTTGAGCTTTTTTTCGATGTAACTTCATATCTTATAGCACTTAAACTTTTCATAATATAAAAAAACATCAATTTTACGTCACTCTCACTTTTGTCAATTTTGATCCGTCAAACTCTGACGTTCCAATTCCGTTTTAGAGGAACGCTCCCTAGAAAGTGTCTCTGTAAGCAAAATGAATCGAGTTGAATCGATTTTAATTCTCACCGTGTTAAAAGGTGGTGAGCACTCAAATATTAATCGAATTTGAAGCGCAAAAATGACTGAGGCTAAAAGGTTAAGTGTTTTATTTTTTATCAAATTATTGAACAAATATTAATTTATTTTGCATTTTATTAGATAATACTGAATGAGCGTAGAAGCAGGCTGCTGGAGCTTATGAAGGAGCACAGAAGCGTTGGAAAGCGCCAATTTATAACAAAAAATGCAAAGAGAGATCACAGGGTTTTTTGGTCAGCTGTCATGGGAGGGTCAGTGAAAAAGGCTGAACAATTAAAAAAAATATTTATGTAACAAATAGTATTAAAAGTTAGTTGATTTGATTTAAATTATTTATTAACAAATTTGGAAAAAGCAGTATTCCGTACCTTCAGAAACCGCACAGGCAATTTGAGGATTTTTATATAATTTTTCGATTTTTTTTGTTAATTACAATGTTTCAACTATATATGTATATATATATATATATATATATATATATATATATATATATATATATATATATATATATATATATATATATATATATATATATATATATATATATATATATATATATATATATATATATATATATATATATATATATATATATATATATATATATATATATATATATATATATATATATATATATATATATATATATATATATATATATATATATATATATATATATATATATATATATATATATATATATATATATATATATATATATATATATATATATATATATATATATATATATATATATTATACATATATCGTAAGTATAAGTAAATAAAAATAATAATATGTTACTACTGAAATTTTGAATTTACTAAGTTTTTTTCATTATTCACTACGCAATCGGAATGCTATGGTCCGAACCCTACAAAACATCAACTCTTCCCATAGGAACATTTAGAACTTTAACTCGCTGTTTCATATTCAATACCATTCATTAAAAACCATGGATTCAACTTACGTTGTTAAAATTCGTTATCTTCACATTCGTAGTAATCGTTCACTTTTTGGATGAAGATTACTTAGCCGCCGAACACTCTCCTGACAAAAAACATATTGATAATTGGCTAAAAAAAAACACGATTGCAAACAAAAAATCGTCGGTCCGGGGGTAAGATTCGTCTTTTAAAGTTGATAATAAATGGGTTAAAACTTAAGAATGCTACAACGGATTAGGACAAATGAGGTTTGAAATGAAAGCTGTTAAGAAAGGCTCATCACTCATCCCTTTTCTTCATAAATATTTAAGATATATGCACTTTTCGAAAAATGTCGTGCTTTTTTTAACATAATGGGTTAATTTATCGAAAAAAGACATTTCAATTACCTTTCATTTGACATATCGCAAAACGAAAAAATTTCTAAAAATCCAGGACTCATACCAAAGAATTTTTTTTTGCAATAGGTTTTTAGACAATTTTTCAAAATTTCTGCATATATATTTTTTTTTTTACGGGTCCGAAGTCCGCCGGCTTTGTAAATTGTCACCCAATTGTTTGCGTTTATCGATTAAAAAAATTATCAAAATGTACTTTATCGGCTCTTAACAAACAGTTGTAATCATTTAACAGCAGTAATTTAGAAACTGGACAAAAAGGACGCTTCATGTAAAATTTTTAATTGTGCTGTTAGAGTTACATAAATAAAAAGTTCTTAGCCCTAGTTAAATTTTTTTAAATGTGGCAACACTTATGATCGTGCAAGTAAGCTTCGTCTCACTTATTTTTTGAGCTTATTCGGAAGAAGGGCTTTTGCAGCGCAAACAATAATAGTTAAAACAGCAACAACAGCAGTCAAGTTAGCCAAATAGCAACGTCATGTCTGAGTAAGTAATGCGTTTACTGTAATAAAAAAAATATATACATATACTTAAATTTGTTTGCAAATATTTTTTATAGAATAAAGTACATATGTATGTAGAGAGAAAAAAAGTGAACGTACCAAAAGAATTCGGTTAAAAAAATTTAATAACGATACATTTAAATTAGTTCATATGCAAAAATTTCGCCAGTTTCCTAGACTTAACTCATGTCGTTAATGGATTAAAAGATTGAGTAAATAAAATAAAAATGATATAAAACTACGTTTTATTCTTAGCACTAAAGCTGACATCGCCCTAATCGGAATGGCCGTAATGGGCCAAAACTTAATTTTAAATATGGACTCTAAAGGTTTTATTGTCTGCGCTTACAATCGAACCGTGGATAAGGTATTAAGTAAATTACCTTACTCTGAATTTTAAAACTATTATTTTGACAATTCCTTTTGTAGGTTGTCGATTTTCTTAATGGGCCAGCAAAAGAAACGAGAGTAATTGGAGCTAATTCACTGGAACAAATGGTCAGTAAGCTGAAAACGCCGCGCTTGATAATGCTGCTGGTTATGGGTAAGTCAAAGCAATGTCATTGTCACCTCTAATTTGTTGTACTTGTTCAAAAACAATATCACCTCACACTCGTTCGCAAAAATGCGTGACGTCATAGATTCAATTTTAAAAGTGCGGCCTCGACACCCCTTGACGATTGGTTGCGTTGCAAATTATTAATTCGTTTTTTATAATCACTTGTTTGCATTAGAGGCAAACCAAGAAAAAACAAAGTATCGAGAAGTTTAGAAGTGATTGTACACTTTCACAAGTCACTACATATCAATGCCAGATCGTGCTCTGATGTAAAGTATAAAGCACAAATCACAACATTATGTTAGATCGTTCAAGCTTTAATCGAACATTGTTTCGCTTCATATTATTTTACTGTAAAATGCGCAAGCTGTGTTTTTCAAATAAAAATATAGCTTTTAGATTTTGTTCGATTGACATTTCCTTTGAACGAACTAATTTTTGCTTTTTTTCTCGAAAAATAATTGAAATAATTTGTCAAACGCATCACCACGGTTCGGACCAGAACATTCCGATTGCTTAGTGAATGACGAAAAAAATTTAAAAATAAAAATGTGTACTACAATGTGTTCCATTATCCAAGAAATAGTTTTTTAAATCTAATTACTACTCATTTTGAAAAATTTGCATTTGTTTGCAATGTAAACCATAAAATTATAGTAGATTTGAGCTCAAGCGGAGTAAATTTTTTAATTTTTCGAAAAGCTTAGTAAATTTACTATGATCGTAACAAGAACGAGCTAACGTGACACTGTTATTTGGCTGTAGCAAAATGCATTTGAATTTTTAAGCGCACAAGTTTTTAAAATAGTTTTAAAGCGCAAAATCGAATTTTTAAAATAGTTTTAAGGCGCACATTCGAATTTTTTAAAGCAACATTTTAGTGCACAATCGAGTTTTTAAATTGGGACATGAGTTTATTCTTTTGAAAAAATAAAAATCCAATCCGGTTATTTTAACCAAACATGGAAGTTTTCCCAAATAAACATAATACCAATTATTATGGAAATTAAGAGTATTACAGCAAATAAATATGAGTTCCGAAAAATCCTTGGTACCATCGAAAATGTGCATCACATAGTGCAGTCAATTGTATTGTCATAGGTAAAAGAACAATACTGTTCTGCTGTATTTCTTGATATTACGCTGACTTTCTACAAAGTTTGAAGGAGTTCTAAATAAACTTTAAAGTACATATGTATGTACATATGTTACTTCTCGAAAGCTATCTATTCGGTCGAAAATTTGTTAGATAAAAAAGTTTTAGATGTTCTTATCGGATCAAGCCTTTTTTGGTTAGTAGTTTTTTTTGATTACAATAGTTCCAGTGCAGTTATCCAGTTAAAATTCGATAATTATCACTTTAGTAGTAACAAAAAACTGCTCAAAAAAAATGGATCTGATAAGAACCACGCCCACCACCCATATAAACCACCAAATAGCTACAACCCCCTTTTAATAGAGATATGTAGCACTTATGTGCTAAAAGAAGCAAAAGGTATATGAGCTTCGGCTTAGCCGAAGATAATTTTCTTACTAATTTTAAATAAATTGATGTTATTTCGCTTTTGACTGTAGTTAGTGGTTGTAATACTAGTTCAGCTTACGACTCGTTTAGTGATGAATCTTTTCTCAGCCAAATCGTTTTCTTCTATGTTCTTGTTTGCTACAAGGCTTTCCCTGCATTCAGTTACGACTTTTGAGGTTATAGTGATCTAATCTGACACCAAAATAGCAGCCCGGCTATCCGATAGAATTGCGATTTTAGTGTTTTGAGTATCATCGTCTTCCAATTACATGCTTCCATGATGGCTATTATTTCAGCCCTAGATTTAATACCCTAGCTGCCAAACCCACCCAGTAGGCACGGATCGCATAACACCTTCGATTACGGAAGATTTCACGTCCGGTGTATACACAACAGATGCTGTTGTTTCCAGCAGTCATCGCGTGAAGGTGATAGATCTAACTTCCGTCAGAAACTCGATTACGGCACGTACGCAGGTGCTTGTATTTACAGGGGTCTTCCTTTGAGTAACTGACGGCACGACGGTCTCCGAAGATTATTGTCTTATTAATTTAATATTTTATTTTGTGGCCCAAAGCAGTAATTGCTTAAGTAATTATTATACAAAATTTGAGTGAGTTGTGTAAAATTTTTTTCGAAATGTCTTTACAACTTTTATTCCAGAAGTTTTAGAAAAGCGGTATTAAAAAAAGGATTATAAACGGTCTCTCTTGTCTTTATGCGTTTTAGGATTTTCAAAAAAGAAAAGTTTTTCTAATATGAATCCAGGTTTTGGATTAACTTAATACCGAAATATCGTTTTTGGAACTATGTTCCGGTTTTGTATCCTCTGTCTTAGGCATATTTATATTAAAACATACCCTGTGACAATAATATATAAAAGACCAGCGTCGGTTTCAAAGTCCATTTAACGACCTTGTCGTTAGGCATATTTAAGGACTTTTCGGAATGTGGTAAGTTGGCCACCCAGTGGTGTATATTGGTTTTGGTCAAATGTTTGTAACATAGATATAGTACTCAAAATATATATATATATATATATATATATATATATATATATATATATATATATATATATATATATATATATATATATATATATATATATATATATATATATATATCAAAAGTCATAATTATCTTACTAGGTTTACTCTTTCAGCTGGCAGTGCAGTGGACGACTATATTAATAAACTACAACCACTGCTTGAACCTGGCGATGTCATCATCGACGGCGGGAACTCTGAGTATCAGGACACAGCTCGACGATGCAGTCAGCTGCAGCAGCGTGGTATTTACTATGTAGGCTCTGGCGTAAGCGGTGGTGAAGAGGGAGCCCGCCACGGTCCGTCCTTAATGCCGGGTGGTCATTTCGAGGCGTGGTCATTAATACAGCCCATATTTCAGGCAATTTGTGCCAAGGCCGATGGAGAGCCATGTTGCAATTGGGTCGGCGAGGGTGGTGCGGGACACTTTGTAAAGATGGTGCACAACGGCATCGAATATGGCGACATGCAGCTGATCTGCGAAGCGTATCATATCATGAAGAACCTCGGTATGACTCAATCTGCAATGGCAAATATATTCGGCAAATGGAACACTGAAGAACTAGATTCTTTTTTGATCGAAATTACGCGTGACATTTTGAATTACGAAGACGAAGAAGGCGAACTGTTGCCTCGTATCTACGACGTGGCTCATCAAAAGGGCACTGGCAAGTGGACAGCTATGGCAGCGCTACAGTATAACATGCCCGTGACGCTTATCGGCGAGGCAGTCTTTTCACGCTGCTTGTCGGAAATGAAAACTGATCGAATTGTAGCCAGCAAACAGCTACCAGGGCCGCAGGCTACTAAGCTGAGTACAGCGGAACTGAAAGATTTTCTTGAACAGCTCAAGCAAGCTTTGTACTGTGCAAAAATTATTTCTTACGCGCAGGGCTTTATGCTGATGCGCAAAGCTGCCAGCGTGAACAAGTGGAATCTGAATTATGGCAGCATTGCTCTGATGTGGCGTGGTGGCTGCATCATTAGAAGGTAAGAATAAGACAGAACCCATAGTAAAATTATTATCTATTTATAAGGTCTTAGGCAACGATGACGTCACCACGGTGTATAATAGAGTTGTGTCTTCTCTTACAGACTGCACAACTTACACAGATTGAACATTCTCTAACCTAATTTAAACAAAGATTGAGTTTCTTTTTAGTGACATTTTGTTACCATAAGGAGTGCGTGCCTTCAAGAAACACATATACAAAATTGCATCTCAATGGCTAAAATCTATCCCATATAGTTAACGTTGCATTTTTTGTATTCGCTACCAGACTCCAAGTAAAGTACCGAGAGTTTAAACAAAATTTTAACTGCGTGTTACCTAGAATTCTCTTATTTTTTTATTTAACTAAATGTTAAAATTTTTAAATCACCTTTATTCTTTTTAAAATGAAAATCTTAATCCACTTCTAAAAAATCTTCAAAATTAGACTACAGCTAGTTGCAAATAAGACTAACCAAAATAATTCAAAGGGGAAAAGAGGACCACCCTAACTGTTTCTTACAACCACTCTAGTGTAAATCAAGTATCAACCACTCTAGTGATATTAAAAAAAACTCATGCAAAATAATGGTAAATCAATAACGATTAATTAATAAATTAATAAATAGTAAAATGGATCAACTGTAAAAAATCAGAAATATTGTATTAAAAAAAACTGAATTAAAAAAAATATATACATACATATGAAATGCCGTTCGCAGTATCACATGTTTAAACAGCGAATGACACCACACTACAGCAAATGTAGGTACAATTGCAATTTTGTTAATTAAGTACCAGTGGACACTCGGACATGTAATTGAACATTTTTAAATTAATTCGTGTATCAATATGCTGTGGTACAACTGTAGAACAATGCAATTTCATATAAATGGATTGAATCTCACCAAAGGTTAAGGTTTAATTAAAAATAATTATTTTTAAACGTTTAATTGCAGATATCTCAAAAGCTAAATTCCATTATCAGCAAAATGTATAAAACATAGAATGCTTCAAATTCGATAAATGACAGCAGTGAAATTGGAATAATTAAAGAACTAATTTAAAAGAATGAAATACTAATATTTACGTATGTCACTTATAAGGTTCATGTTAAACACATATCCGTATACTCTTACAGAAAGGGAAACACTCTTATTTTATAAGTGCCCGAAATTACTCATATTTATGAGACTTATAAGACACATATTTTGGAGTCTAATAATTGACTATTATTAATTTATTTAGACTCGTCAATGACACTTATAAGACTAATAATTCGGATCTGTGTGCCTTTAGGGTGAAGGACCAGAATAGTGTCTAATTTGATTCTGAACAGAGTCAGATTGTAAATAGTTAAAAAATTATAGATCAATACAATTTTTAGTCAGTTACCGATAATTTGCAAAAAAAAAAAATATTTTAAATATGAGTAGTATTTATAACCCAGCAAACAATCTGACTATTCAGACTCTAATTAGACAATTTATTCTAAGACTTTACCCTCATAAAGAGCAGTATGATGCTGATTATTTCAACGTCATATTGTTCTTAAAAAATTAAATGAAACAAAAGTATTTGAAGTAAATATTTCATCTCCCTGTAGAAATTTAATAATTACAAGTATTATATATGTATATAATTATCTTTACTTTATTTCAACTTCCTTCTTCATTCGCAGCTTTAATCATGAAAGACTAATTATTATACAATATTTACTAATGGCATTATTTACTAATGCCTTGTAGATTGCATGCAAAAGTACAGTTAATCTTGACGAAGAACTTTTGTAATCATTTTGTTAGTAACATGTTTTAACACTCATAAAATCGTCAAATTTGTAACACATTAATGAGTCTTAATTTGTCTGTGTATCTTCGAAGCAAAAGAACAACAAATCTTTACGAAGATCTATTTTATCTACATTTTGTTGATAAAACATTTTAACACTCATGAAATCGTCAGATGCACGTCTGTGCTTACCTGTACCCCAAATGTACTTCAGCAAATAAACGCCGTCCCAAGTCCGCAAACCACATCTCCCACTACAACCTCATCCCCAATTCTTAGCAGGCAAAGAAGAAGGTTTGCGGAGGCGACTTTAGTATGGTGGAGATTAATCTTCGTCTTGTCTTCTTAAGCCCGTGAAAAGGGCTGAGTGAAATGATTTTTCATTGGAGGTCGGCAGATATATAGAGCGACCGTACTTCCAACTACCATTCATCCATCAGCGTATGCTGTTTCACCTTGGATTGTCGAATTTTACATTTTTCCGCCCGACTACCATTAGTCAGCACTCACAGCATCGACATGACCTAATTGGAGCCTGCT
Organism: Suillia variegata; assembly: GCA_949127995.1. Classification (NCBI taxonomy): domain Eukaryota; kingdom Metazoa; phylum Arthropoda; class Insecta; order Diptera; family Heleomyzidae; genus Suillia; species Suillia variegata. The sequence goes on from OX421846.1 coordinate 16,393,722, forward strand.
TCTAGATATCCCTAACGGAGAGGGTGTAGTCGCAAGACCGTAGTATACACAGTTACGCCACGTTCACTATTGTGTTGCATGTTAAACCCCCTTTGTATCTATCGGCAGACGGCGTTTTTATTTAATCGTGCTACAGTTAAATTCAATTATTCTAAAAAATATGATGAACATACATTATTTCTGGAGAAATTTAAATAATTGAAAAGTACATGGATTTTGTGGAACCTTTGTGTTAATAGTACTGATTTTTATAAAAAAGTTTTTAGGGAATTGCTGTACCTATGACAAGGATGAGTTTATATAGGCACTTTCGACAACTTCACCAAAAATAGGCGTGGTTGGAACAATTTAACTCCCACTTAAAAAAAAGGTGGATCAATTTAACATTGCTCAGGAACTTAATGCGCTATAAAGAAAACATGTAACGTGGTGCACCGGGAAGAATAACAGGATATACAAAGTCTGCCACTCCCACAGTTTGTTTATTTAAGTTAAAATATACAATGACATTGCCAATAATGCACCTAAAGCTTCGAATTCTCAGTAGATTTAGCGATGCCCGTCCGAGCAATTACAGCTGTTAAAGAGATATCGAATTGAAATTTGATATAAGAGATAAGATCTTATTCTCCAAGCGAAGGTTAATTTCTAAGATGAGCAAGATCGAAGCAAAACCATCCACCTCTTTCTTTCAAATTCCCCTTTTTTAAAAGCAAAAAATATTGATAATATTTTGATAGTAACAAAACTTACTCACAAAAAATGGGCGTGATCGCACCAAAACTATTCCCACTTCCCATACAAACTCCCATTTTAAATACGAAAACATATTTTTATTAATTTAAATTTTTGTTTACTTTCAATAAAGGAATGCGTAGTTATTTTGGCATTTTGTTGTTTGATTATTAAAACTATATATATATGTGTTTTAGATTTGCACATTTATCATTGCTAGTCAAGAATTTATTGCATTTTGAAAGATGGCATAGTTAGTTAGTTTGTTTGTTTGTTTGTTTGTTTGTTTGTAATGGCGTCTCTTAGATGGAGACACACTTAGGCTTGGAGTTCTTTGTGATGCCATGCGGTATTCCAGTTATACCGCTAACTCAACCATCATCTACTATTTATAAACTGAAGAATATTAATTATATTCGATTTGGATATATCTACTAGGCCTACGAAGAAGTACTTCCCTAGATGTATATATCGTTTATTGGCTAAAGCGGGGCATGTACAAAGAAGGTGTATCATAGTTTCTTACTCCTACTCACCTCTACAGCTTCTACAAAAGTCATTTGAGAAGATACCTAGTCTTCTTGCATAAGTACCTATGATACAGTGTCCTGTTAGAAAGCCTATTATGGTGCTAATTTGAGACCTACTAAGAGAGATTAGATCGATTGAGCGATTTTGATTCAGTTTTGGCCATATCATACGCGAGATGTTGCATGTACTACTCCCTACCATCTGGAGTTAGTTTCCCTGATAGAGACTTCCCTGAAGAGGAGTTTACATGTTGATAGAGGAATACCATATTCCTTGTTGATGGGTAGAATTTCTTTTGTTGTACCCTCTTTGGCGAGTTCATCAGCTTTACTGTTCCCAGGAATGTCCCTATGTCTGAGAACCCAGCAATCTCATTGAGAGATTTGCAACAGCTGAGGACAGTTTTTGATTAGATTAGATTTTTATTCATTAGATTAGGTGCTCTTGTGCGAAACGTCAACCTGTGCGGACGTGTTTTAATTTAATCTTTCCGTTCTTCCCGTTCAAACAAACAAATAAATTGAAAAAAAAATAAACATTAGAATAAAGTTGTTTTCGGCGCGAGACCATTTAATGCCGTCAACAAACTAAACAAACAAACAAAAATAAATAATTTATTTTATAAACAAAAAAATCAAAACATACATATAAAACAATAAAAAAAATTGTATCCCGATATGCCGGTGGAGCGCTCTCCACCGCGTGAGCGAAAAAATTCGCCAACTGTAGTGCAAAAACTCGAAGCTAATTCGGGTCTGTGCTCTGGTTTGCTTGCCGCAAATAAAAAATCGCCCGTTCAAACAATAAAAACAATGAACAATGTTCCAAAAACAACAACTTTAGGCTCCCAAAATAATTTGTTTGACTCTCGCGAAAAAACAAAAAGTTTATCGTCTTCCCCCGCAAGTCCGTTTGTTCAACAACAAAACAAACACGAGCAAACAACAAAAAACATTACAGCTCAGAGTACTGTTGTGCGCTCTGCCGACGCTAAAACTCACAACCCAGTGGGAAAATTGCAAGACATAGTTGGAACATTGGTGACCAACAATGATACTCTGATCATTAACCAAAATGAACATAGCGAACAACAAATTCGCAGTCTTCAGCAGCAGGTCCAACAACTACAACAACAACTACAAAATCAAGAAAAACGAAATGTTACGCTTCCGGTAGTATCACATGCTGAGTCTCTCTCTCCTGCTCTTCCTTGGAGTTCTCAATGTGTCACTCCAAATATGATCCCAGGTAACTCTGTATCTCCCTTTATTAAATTAAATACGCAAAACCCCCCTTGCGATACCCCAAATAAATATAAAAAAGTGTTAACACCCAATACAGGCAAAAGTTCTAGTGACAGCAACGAAAACAGAAAATTTACGGTAGTGCAGACTGGCATTGACCGCTACTATCCAAAACTAAAACTTACGCCTCCCCGCGCTGAAAATATGAATTTGACCAAAATTCAAAAAACTATTCCTAACAATGAGTCTACCAAGCTGGGACAGAACCGATACGCGATTCTTGCCGATCATATGAGTACGGATCCCAAGCCGAAAACTCAAAAACCCCCTCCAATCTATCTACGTGAGCAAAACTCTAAATCTCTTTTAGATTTACTCACAAAAAATATTGGAGTAAACAATTTTCATGTAGTCCCTATCCGTAAAGGAGAAATACATGAAACAAAAATTCAAATATACAGTGAGCCAAATTATAGAATAATTATCAATTCTCTCGATAAAGCGAAAAAGAGCTATTACACATATCAGCTAAAAAAAATCCAAAGGCCTATCAGTAATATTGAAAGGTATTGACTCTTTCGTTGAATGCAAAGAAATTCAAGAAGCGCTAAAGGAAGAGGGCTTGTCAGTTAAAATGGTATCTAATATAATAAATCATAACAAAACTCCACAGCCACTCTTCCGAGTGGAACTGGAATTCGATACAAAATCTCTTAAAAAAGGTGAATCCCACCCAATTTACTCTCTGCGATATCTCTTACATCGCAAAATTTCTGTAGAAGAGCCCCACAAACGCAGTGGACCAATCCAGTGCCAAAATTGTCAAGAATTTGGCCACTCAAAAACTTACTGCACGCTTCCCAGTGTATGCGTAATTTGTGGAGATCTCCACTCATCCCTAACATGCCATAAAATAAAAGAAGATGCTAATGTAAAAAAATGCAGCAACTGCTTTGGAAACCACACAGCAAACTATCGTGGCTGTCCAGTATATCAAACCTTCAAAAACAAGGCTACTACTTCAGTTGGACCCACTAATTCCAACCAAGTCATGCAAAAGTTGCCCACCCCCCCTAAACAATCCAATGTACCAATTAATGTAAATCACTTTATGAATCAAGGTGTTTCGTACGCCAGTGCTCTTAAAGGTGACAACCCAGTCCCCATAAACGTTCAGCCTTCTCCTCAAAGCAGCAATCTCGAACAAACCCTTCAAATGTTTATGCAAAACATGTCTCAATTTATGTCTAGTATGCAAAACATGGTACAAGACATGATTAAAAATCAAAATCTTCTACTTCAGCATCTCCTATCCAAACCATGAATGGTTTAAAAATATCATTTTGGAATGCGAACGGCCTCTGTCTACACAAACTAGAACTTTTCGAGTTCCTAAAAGAGTCAAACATAGATGTAATGCTAATTTCTGAAACTCATTTTACTGAAAAACACTATTTCAATATTCCGGGATATAGACTCTACGACACAAAACATCCAAGCGGTAACGCAAGAGGTGGATCTGCAATTCTCATTAAAAGCAGGATCAAACATTATGCTCTTCAGAATTACTGTACAGATTATATACAGGCAACTAGTATTTCTCTCGATGAATATCTAAAAGGTCTAACATTAACGGCTATATACTGTCCACCTAGACATAAAATAAGTGAACAGCAATTTCAGTCGTTCTTCAACTCTCTTGGACAAAAGTTTCTCGCAGCTGGTGATTATAACGCCAAACACACGTATTGGGGTTCTCGTCTTATATCACCTAAGGGAAGGCTGCTGTGGAATACAGTTACTAAACTTGGTCTAGACGTAGTCTCCTCTGGCAAACCAACATACTGGCCAACAGATAGACGCAAAAATCCCGGTGTAATCGATTTTGCAGTCTTTAAAACCTTAAAAAGAAGTCAATTAACTACTGAATTTTCTCTAGATCTATCATCAGACCATACGCCTACCATTATTACAATTAATTATGTCCCAAGCATCGATGCTACTCCAATAAATAAATTGACCAGCAAGCTCACAAGTTGGCTCAAATATAGGCAGTATATAAGCTCACACATAAACCCTAATGTGTCACTTAAAACGAAAGACCAAATAAATACAGCGGTAAAAAATTTCACTTTTCTGCTTACACAAGCAGCTATTGCAGCAACTCCCGGCTCAATAACAAATAGTTTAACCCACACATATAAAAAAAAAGCACACCAAAAGACATAGAGGATTTAATAAGAAAGAAAAGGCAAATACGCCGCGAATGGCAGAATCATAGATCTCCTACTCTGAAAAAAGATCTTCGCGACATTACCCGAAGTCTTCAAAAGCAGCTTAAGTGGAAATCTCAAAGAGACTTTCAACAATTCGTTGAACAGCTCGCACCCACCAAATCGTCAAACTACTCTCTCTGGCGAGCTGCCAAAAATATGAAAAAACCCATACTGTCGGAACCTCCCATTCGGTTATCAAACGGAAATTGGGTCAGAAGCGATGCGGAAAAAGGTGCGGCATTTGCCAATCACCTCAAAACTGTGTTTTCTCTAAACACGACATTTGGTAATACCTCATTACCGGCATTAGTCGCTCAACATACCTCGAATACCCCTCGCTTTAAAAGAAAGGAAATTATGGAGACAATAAATAAATGCTTAAAACCAAATAAAGCTCCAGGTTCGGATTTGATAACACCTAAAATGGTAAAAGAACTGCCAAACATTGCTACAACGTATTTGCTCCACATATTCAATGCTATTCTTAGAACTAGTCACTACCCAGATGACTGGAAACTTTCACAAGTTAAAATGATCCCCAAACCCGGAAAAGACCCTAGTAATGTGTCTTCATACCGACCAATAAGCTTGCTCCCGGTTATTTCAAAACTCTTTGAAAAACTTTTAACAAAGTTGATTGTACCCAAAATTACTGAAAAAGTTGTGATTCCCAATCATCAATTTGGGTTCCGAGAGAAACATGGCACAATCGAACAGGTGCATCGCATTGTACATTCAATAAAAGCCACATTTGAAAACAAACACTACTGCTCCGCAGTTTTTCTCGATATCACCCAAGCATTTGATAAAGTATGGCACGAAGGACTTATTACAAAACTATATCATATTCTTCCCGCTAATATGGTCTGCCTTCTTAAAAACTATATCACAAATAGAAAATTTGTGGTACAACACAAAAGCTTTGTCTCTCGAAAATACGAAATACTAGCCGGTGTACCACAAGGCAGTGTCCTCGCTCCACTACTATACATTCTCTACACAGCTGATATGCCCAAAAGTGATAGAACCCTCATATCCACTTTTGCTGATGACACGGCTATACTGTGCTCCCACTCAAATCCAGCTATGGCATCGTATTACTTGCAGGAACACTTAGACTCTCTAAGTCAATGGCTGGCCCGCTGGAAAATTAAAGTCAACGAATCAAAAAGTTGCCATTTAACCTTCACCCTAAGAAAAGGCACGTGCCCTGCTCTGAAAATTAACGGCCAAGTTGTACCCGAAAGTTCCGAAACTAAGTATCTCGGTATTTACCTCGACCGCAGACTTACATGGCAAAAACACATTGCAACTAAAATTACCCAAATTAAACTTAAAAAGCTTGAGCTACACTGGCTTTTAGCAAGAGAATCTAAACTCAATCTCACGTACAAAGTCCAATTATACAAAAGTATAATAAAACCCATATGGACATATGGAATTGAGCTCTGGGGCACAGCCTCTCCATCGAATATTGAGAAACTCCAAAGAGCCCAATCTAAAATTTTGCGTCAAATTGCCAAAGCTCCTTGGTATATAAGAAATACAAACATCCACAGAGACTTACAAATCCCAACTGTAATTGATGAAATCCTAAATCTTACCCAGAAGTACAAGACGAAACTAATGTTTCACCCTAACATTCTAGCAAGAAACTTATTAAGACCTCTGAACTCTTCACGTCTTAAACGCTATCAAAAATATTCCCCATATATTGATTGATATGCGTGCCTACCAATCACTTGCCAATCACTGGATTCAGGCAATGAACCACAATATTTAAATAATATACTTAGTTTAAGTAATAAATTATAAATCATAAATTAGTTTGAAATTATTGTTAGATCAAAGTTAACTTAGATGATTCAATAAATACCAGTAGTTAAAAAAAAAAAAAAAAATAATTAGATATAATTACATTTCAATAAAATATAAAAATTAATTTAAATTACAATAATAATTTATATTGTGTGTCGTTTAAATATATACTTATTTTTACATTATTTTTGTTATTTTAGGATTCAACAATTGTATTCATTTATTATAAGTTCTCTATATTTGAGGGAGTACGATAAAAATTTATAGAGCGCTTTGGAGTTTGGTTCGTTTAAAATTATCAATACTTCAGCAATTCCAAGAAATTTGTTGCCAAACAATCTTAGTCTTGTATTACAAAAAATGGGACAAACACCAATTAGGTGAAACGTATTTTCTATTTCATCCAGATTACAAATTGAACAAGAATTTGGTGGTAAATTTCTAAATGACCTACCATTTGACTCAAGCAGCCCACATATTGCTTTAAACACAATACTAGCAGCATATGCTGATTTACTGACCATGTAGTATGGAGCAATGTCATGACTTAATTGTGAGTATAAGTCATGATATTGGGAATTTACTGCACATGAGACATGTTTATATTGATATTTTTCAAAGTATTTCAGAACAAAAATTCATATGAGCATCTCGAGTAGAGGAAGAAAAATCTTGAGGCATATTAATTTCTAACTTCGCGTGTAGCTTATTCCAATCATCTGCCCAGAAGACACCTTTTCTTAAAACCTCTTTGGCTAGTTTCAGTGGTAATCTCTCATGATTCATGGCAAATACTCTTTTTATGTAGTTAAAATACAAACGTAATGTTACCGTAAATGTAAGATATAGTTAGGCGTATTCGTTGGGAGAAACAAAAGTTTTTTAACAAAAAAGCGAAATAGTTTTTCAACTTGTTCATAATGTTTGTAGCCCCAGATCTCCGCACTGTAAAACATTATGGACCTTGATGCAGAATAAAAGATTTTTAATTTATTTGCTATCGAAATTTCAGGGTTGTTGATGTAGCATAGGTAGGTAGGTAGGTAGAGTGGCTGTCAGACGACACACCTAGGCCTGTTGAAGGCCCATTGTGATACCACCGGAACTTAAATAGCACCTTACTCTTCCTCTGGGTCTCTCTTAAACCAGCCTGTGGCCTTAATATAACTAACTACTTTTGTCAGTTTGATATCTGCAACTTCCGTGATGTTGTCTAGAAAGTAGAGTCCAAGAAATTGAAACCTTCTTCTACTCAGAGCCATGCACCTGCATAGAAGATGTTCGACATTCTCTTCCTCATCTGCGTCTTGACAACTCCGTAAAAAGGTGCCCCTATTCTGTTGGCATGTCTCCCTAAGATACAGTGTCCAGTTAGAACTCCAATTAAAATTCTAATGTCTGTCCTGCTGAACTTTAGTAGACGAGTTGTGCGACCCATATTTAATTCTGGCCATGTTTGTCTACTAGTTCCGCAGGTTGTGTATTGTCTCCAGCGAGTATTAGCGGTATCAATGATATATTTATTAGCACTGCTGTATACAGCCAATGTACTATTCGAGGGGCTAGGCCCCACCTTACACCTATTGTTCTTTTGCAAGAGTATAGCGATATAGCTGCTTTTCTTACTCTATCCTCAACGTTTAATTTCCAAGAAAGCTTTCTGTCTAAGATAAGCCCTAGGTAACGTTCTTTGTCAGCGACCGAAAGTGTGATACCATTCAGTTTTGGTGGTCTGAAATCCTAGTGAAAAGAACTAATTCTGTTTTATTTGCGTTTAAGCCCAAACCACAGGATTTAGCCCAAAGATAAATATTGCTTAAAATACCTTGCATTAAGTTAGAGAGAGAGTGTCTGGAAATTTTCCTCTTAACACTACAGCGACATCGTCTGCGTAGGCCACCACATGAATTCTCCTTTCCTCTAGATTTAACAATAACTTATTCATTGCTAGAATCCACAGTAAAGGAGGAAGCACACCGCCTTGAGGAGTACCCCTGTGGACAGATCTGAGTACCGCTGAGACCCCTGCTGTCGAATTCACGAACCTGCAGAGTAGCAACTGTTCTATGAAATTCACAAGGGCCCCAGAAATGTGCAAATCTGACAACGCCTCTGTAATGGCCTTCGGCAGGATATTGTTAGAAGCGCCTTCGATGTCTAGGAAGGCTACAAATGTATATTCTTTCTCCTCAATTGATTTCTCAATTTCCGAAACAAGAGAGTTTAAAGCTGTCTCTGTTGATTTCCCTTTACTGTAGGCATGTTGCGATTTCGCAAATTGCGATGTAGGTATATAATTTCTGATAAACTTATCTATTAACCGTTCTAACGTTTTTAGTAGAAAAGATGATAAGCTGATTGGCCTAAAGTCTTTAGGACTTGTATGTGAGTTTTTACCTGTCTTTGGAATAAAAACAACCTTCATTCATTTATTATGTGACCTAATGATTTTTGAAGATGCGCTGGGAAGATACCATCTGGTAGCTTCTGAGATAGTTTCTAAGATATCTGGTTCCATCAAGGTTTCTAATTTACGCAGTTTCCATGGCTCTATTGTCTCTGTTGTCTGAGCTCCCCGGAAAGTGGGTATCTAACAGTAAATTCAGTGACTGATTTCTTCAGATAACCAATGGTTTGTGTTGATTTATTTTATATTTTCCTAAGATGAGACGCTTCAACATTAGTCTCGATATCATCACAAAAAGATCTCCATGAAGATCTCTGCTTTTCTCAAATATTTTTTGTAGACTTTCAATTTATCATAATAAAAGTCCCATTCGGTTTCTTCACAAGAGTACTTTGCTTTGTTAAATTGATTTCTGCAATCCTTCCTTAACTGAATAAGCTCAGGTGACCACCATGGTGGCTTACTTTTCCCCCTATGCATAATTAGCGGGCATGCCTTTTTTAGCGATAGATTATATGAATTCGTAAATGACTACAATATTATCTACGTCCTTTACATTATCAGGATTGCAGTAGGGATTCCTAGGAAGCCTCTTCTTCAGCTGGTGTGCATACACTTGCCAGTCTGTTTTCCTAAGATTCCTGTTTAAGCTGGGCCGAGGAATTTCCTCTACTATTGTACATTCGATGTAACGGTGATCCGAAAACGAGTGCTCATTTAGCACCCTCCATTGAATCACTTTGTCTATTAGAAAGTCTGAGACTAGAGTAATGTCAAGTACCTCTTGACGATTTCTTATTATGAATGTGGGTTCATTTCCACAATTACATAACAACTTTGTGTTTAAAATATAATTAAAGAGTAACTCACCACGAATGTTAATATCAGAGCTACCCCAAATGGTATGATGTGCATTCGCGTCGCCTCCCAGTATACATCTGCACTTGGAAGCTTCGCTGTCCGATACCAGCTCTTTCAGCAGCTGCGATGGTATCGGGTCATCGTACGCAAGGTAGAATAAGGTTAGCCGGTAACTACTTCCGCCTGTTTCCCAGCTAATTGTGGTTATATCTTTATTACTGTAATGATGTAAAAAGAAAATATTAAGTTGAATTTTGGACATTATACATGCCCTTATTTTACCTTCGCTATTAGCAGCAGATAACTTATAAGTCGGAGTCCTCAGTCCGCATATTTTCCCTCCATTAACCCATGGCTCCTGAATGAGGACAAAATCAGGCTGGTCTACTGCCATGAGGTCAAGAAGGGCAGCCGAAGCCACTTTACTATGGTGAAGGTTTATCTGTAGGAGGCGCATTTGTAGTGGTGTCATCTGCGTCATCCTCTCCCAATAACTCCTTCTCCGATAGTAACTTGATGAGTCCAGCTGTCGCATCTGACCCAGAAGAAATATGTCCGATGCTTTCGCCATCGGACTCATGATAGTCGCTTTCATCTTCGTCATCTGACGCTAGATTGGATAAATCGGTTCGGTATGTTTTTACCTTCACCTTACCGAAGCCGTAGTTCACTTCACCGTCGCTTTTCGCCAACGGTTCTAGTGAGTCGCCTGTAATTAAAAGCAGTTCAGCTTAGTGGCCCTTTTCGGCTCCACGTCACCTACTGCATTGTAGTCAAAAGTCTTGACGTATCTCCACTTATCCGTCGGAAGATTCGGGTTGCAAGCTCTGAAAAGCTGCATAATTTGCTCCGGATCGGAGGGGGTCGATGGAACCCAAACTTTGGCTCTTGGTCGAGATGGGACATCCCTCTTATCGACCGCCACCAGCTTGGCTCCGGGGTATACTTCTCCCACTTTTGAGATTGCTATTTTATATAGCATAACAGACCTTTCGTCGTCACAGGCTATAAGTTTAATTTGCCCTTGATGCCATCCTGCGTCAGTACAAGAGGGTGGAGGGCCAGGATTGCTTAACAGCACTTCCATCGCCACTTGAGCTAGTGCTGCTTGCACCCACTTCCACTGCTGTTTGAGAATCTTACCCTCAGGATCGCCTTCATCCAGGACACCATTAATTATGCGGTTTTTTGCAACTTCCGCGAAAAATTTTAGAGGCGCTGCACCGTGTGTCTTCGCCTTTTTTGCTATGGGTCTTTCTCCCTCCGCCGACCTCTGCCTTTTCGCAGCAGATGTTTCTGGTCGTTCGATTTGGAAATTAGGCAGTATAGACTTCGCCCAGTCAATTGACTTCTCCAATTTTTCCGTCAACTCAGCTTCTGTCGGCGGAGTTGCGTGGACTTTAGCGAGTAACCTGGCAGCATTACGCCTCTCCTGGTAACCAGCTTTAGTCGGATCTGTGATCTTCACGGTTGGCCATTTTGGTTGAGGATTACCAACTCTGTTTGTTTGTGCCAAACTACTCTGACCGAGCTTGGCTCCTGTCATTGCAGCGGCAGCATTAGAGCTCGTTTTAAACGCTGCTTTTTTGTCGGAGCTGGTAGCTCTCCCCGGTCTATTAACGGAAGAACCGGCCTCCTTATTGTTGTTGTTTTTGGTTTTGTTTTTATTTTTATGTTCCATATTTGAACCACGAGTGTCGGAGAAAGAACTGTCCACCTGCGCAGAGATCCGAAATACGCAGGTAAGGCTAGTTATTACGGAGGACGCCAGGTATCCTTAAGCCCCGTTTAAGACTGAGCTATTTTTTATAAAGGGCTCTCAGCCAGGTTGATCCTCGGCACGGGTCGCGCGACACCTTGATCCAACCCTTTTACCTCCAACCATAATAAGAGTGTATTTCTTGATGCTGTACTATGAAAGAGCAACGAACACTAGGCAATACATACTTATTTTAGCTAGATACCTTCCACAATAGCAAAATGCTCAAAATGAAATGTCTGTGGTATCTATTACCAGCCGGCACCCTCGAGAAGGGTTCAGTTGAGGATTTTGCCGACCTGATGTAGCATAACCACGTAGCATTGATAGCTGGTTTTTGCTGTAGATAATCTATTTTCTAAATGTCTGGTAAAAGAGAGGTTATAGCTTAAAAGAACACCCAAATATTTATATTCATTTACTTTTTCAATTATATTTTCCCCATATGAACACATGAGATTTTCAGAGATTCTAGAGCTTTTCCTGAATATAAGTATTTTTGATTTGTTTATGTTTACCGATAACCCCCACATTTCACAATAAGCGTATAAAGCGTCTATCATTCGTTGTAGTTCCTCTGGTGTTGTGGCAAGTAATACTATATCATCAGCATACATGAATACCTTGATAGTCGTACCGCTTATATTAACTCCTCCTGGTAGGCAATCATGAAAGTCATTTAAATACAAAGAAAAAAGGACAGGGCTGAGAAGACAACCTTGTTTAACTCCCTGGTTGGATGGAAAGGATGCTGATAGAGATACCCCATTTCAAATCTGGCTTGTAGTGTTACTATAAAGCAAAATAAGAGTTTTAATGATTTTACTAGACAGACCAAGAACAGAAAGTTTATAAAATATTGAATTCCTTGAGATTGTATCAAAAGCACATGAAAAATCCACAAAAAAGCAAACGTTTTTTTATTCTGACTATGATTAAGATGAACAATTGAAGTTAAATTGAAAATGTTGTCAACCGTCGAGTAGCCTTTGCGAAAACCCGCCTGGTACTCGTTCATAATGTTGTTTAGAGATATCCAGGAATTGATTCGATCTAGGATCAAACCTGTGAATATTTTGTAACATGTATCTAAAAGAGTGAGACCTCTATAATTTTCTACGTTGTTAGGATCACCTTTTTTATACAACGGAATGATGATTGACTTACGGAAAGCTGAAGGAATATCATTACGCAAGAAAATTGTGTTAAAACTGAAAGAACTTCTTCTAGGCATGTAGGGGCGTTTTTATAAAATTCGTAGCTAATCCTATCAAAACCAGGCGCTTTGTTGAGTTTAGACCGTTTCACAACTAGGCTGATGTCTTGGAGTTCGAACGGAGAGTCTAAGAAAGGGTTAACAAACATTGGTAAAAACCAAGATATGGTTTAAACGTAGTGGTTTGCTGACAGTGATTTACTAACTGCCGAAGACGATTTTTTCATTGAGTTAGCAAGTCCACCAATCACTAATGTTTTTAACCGTATTCAAAAGAATAATATTGTTATTTTCATACAAAATTTTTTTATGTTTACAAAATTTTGTGCATTTTCTCTTGCTCCTATAAAACTCTGTACAACGCTTTCTAGAAATATAAATAGAAAATTGCGCATTCGGTATCAAACCATTTAGTTTTTGATTAAATTTGAACTGATTCCGCGGCTCTCAGAGCAGCTTGACTGTCTGATAGAATAAGGATGTCGATACCTGATATCCTGTTCTTCAGAAGCCAAGAAGTTGCCTCTTGGATAGCGGCTATTTCAGCTTGAAACACACTGCAGTGGTCAGATAGCCTAAATGAAATATTGGGGTTTACGCTTTCAGAAAAGACTCCACCCCTACTCTTTCAAGAAGTATTGAACCATCAGTGTAAATTTGGATGGCTTGAGTTGAAAGAGGATCGCCTTGCTCCCATTCGTTTCTTGAGGCGATGGATATGTTGAAATACTTATCAAATATAAGCATTGGTGTGATGTAGTCTACTAGATCTGGTATTTTGTTGAATACTTGAAGTATAGATGAGTGTCCTTTATTTTCCGTTCTCCACTTAAATGAGGCCCGCAGTCTAGTAGCTGTATTGGTGGCAGCTAGTTGTTTGTCAAATGGTAGCAGGTAGAACATGGTATACAGCGCCATGGTGGCTGTGGTACGCAGAGCACTACTAATACACAATGCCGCAGATCGTTGAACTCTTGAGAGTATTTTTGAGTTAGTGATTTTAATTAGTGATGGCCACCAGACAGATACACCGTAAGTCATAATAGGCCTAATTACGGCCGTATATAGCCAGTGGGTAATTTTAGGCTGCCATCCCCATTTCTTACCAATGTCCTTTTTACAAGAGTACAGAGCTATATTAGCCTTTTTGGCCCGCTCTTCGGTATTCGGTTTCCAGTTTAGCTTCCTATCTAGAATATTTCCTAAATACTTAGCTTTATCTGAGAATTTTAGACGGGTACCTTTAAGTATTGGAGGTTCCAAGCCTGGTATTCGATGTTAATTAGTACAGAGCACTAGCTCGGTCTTCTGAGGGTTTACATTTAATCCACATCCACAAGAAAATTAAGACAATTCTGCATTAAATCTCTAATTACGGAAGGATATTTGCCAGAGATAGCTATAGCAACATCATCAGCAATCGCTCTGCATCCCGCCCTCTCCAGGTTTACTAGAAGTGTGTTTACCGCCTGGTTCCACGATAAGGTGTTCCACTCTGTGGTATTCCCCTCTTGACTGATTTTTGAGCAGAAGAGGCTTCAAGCCGTGCATTAATAATTATACCCGTAAGCATTAGAGTTATTAATGCTCTCAAAGCTAAATTCAATACAAGATCAGCCAATGCATTGGTAATGGCATAAGGTTTAATGTTGTTAAAGGCACCTTCTATATGAAGAAAAGCTGCCATGGTAAATTATCTTCATTGTAAAGATCTTTCTATAATATAAACTAAGGAGTGGAGTGCAGTATCCACAGATTTACCCTTTAAGTATGCGTGTTGACTATGCGATAATGGTTTAATTATCAGTTTCTGCCTGAGATAGAAATCTATCAACCTTTCTAGAATTTTCACCAAAAAAGGAAAGACTAATTGGTCTAAGATCCTTGGGATGAGTATGTGAGCATTTTCCTGTCTTTGGTGAAAAACCTACCATCACCTGTTTCCACAATTTTGGAATGTAATTAAGATCCAGAATGCTTCTATATATTATCAGTAGCCAGGGGAATAGTAAATCTAACGATTCCTGAATTTCGATTGGATAAATTCCATTTGGTCCAAGGGACTTATACGGTTTAAAGCCCTCGGGAAATGGGTATTGAGCAATAATTCCAATGATTCACTGCTATTAGTAGTCCAGGTACCATTTCTCTTCTAAGGAAGCTTTGGTTGCCACCGCATCCTTGTTGCTGTAATTAAAGAGTAAAAAAGAACTCAACTCTTTATTAATAAGGATGTACGCTCTGGACTATCCTTCACCCCTAGCGTACATCAACGAATAGTCCGGCGTCCCACGTCCACAAACCATCTCCCACCACCCATGGTTCTTGGATTAGGACAACCTCTTCTCCTTTTTTTGACAGGAGAAGGAGGTTTGCGGAGGCGACCTTAGAGTGGTGGATGTTAATTTGCGTTACCCTTAGCATTGTTTGGGGCAACGAATCTCTCCATCGGATTCATCTGTACACGTCCTCGTCTTTCGAAGTCGTGCGCATGAGTCTTCGGAATTGCTTTCAGCAGGGCTCCTTGACTTAGAGAAAGAGGGAATGTGGGGTTTCTGCTCCGGAATATGAACGTCTATTGGAGGTTTTAAAGCTGCCTTCGACGTCCCCTGCGTATCCGTCCTTGCAGACTCCCCACGCCCGACACAAGCATTGCTATTAGAGGCCTGCTCCTGATCAAAAGCTGCCACTTCATCCGTCCTTGCTGGCGCCTCCTCATCCTTTTTAAAAACCCTCAAGGATATGGACGTGAACCCATAATTAATCACCCTACTAACAGCTGCCAGGGGAGCCAGGGACACCGAGTCTAGGACAATCGTCACAGACCGGGAGTCCCCTCCCGACTCTTTCAACCATGTCACCCGCCAGTTCGAGGTGAACAATTATGGATTACAAGCCCAAATAATATCCATGATCGTTTTAGGGTCAGCTGGGATCCAGGAGCGCGCCCTTGGTCGGTGCCTTCTCCACGACAGCAAGTTTTGCGCCTAGTCATACCTCCCCGATCCTGGAGATTGCGATCTTGTACAGATCTAGAGACCATTAGTCAGCAAATGAGATCACGTGGGGATTGTACCATCCGCCGTCTCTAACAGAAGCATGCGAGCCAGGGTGCTCCTTCCAGATGGGAAGAACAATTGTAGTGAGCCTGACTTCCACTTCTTCCAGCTCTCCAACGAAATACTGCCATCGGGATCGCTTTCGTCGATCACTGCCATCACTTTGTGGCCAGCGAGAACTTCACTGATGGTCTTAGGGTGGTCTTCTCATGCGACCTTTGACGTTTTGTATAGGAAGAGGGTTCTTCATCCACTAAATGGACTGTTTCTGCTTGTCAGTCCTCTGCCTCCGGAACCAGCTTCAAACGCTCTAAGAGCTGAAGGGCGGACCGTTTGTCTTTTTGAGCCCGTCTAGAGGGCGGATTTCTGTGTTTGCTTACTGTCGGGTTGCTCATTTCTAAGCGAAGTTGCGCTGGTGCTAGGTTTTGCAGAGGCACCTGAAGTAGCTGCAGTGTCTGAAATTTAAAGAACGGATTTCACTGCAACAGGAACGGATTTCTCCGCAGCAGGAGCGGATTTCTCCGCAGCAGGAGTGGATTTCTCCGCAACAGGAGCGCGGACCAGAGTCTAATTGAAACTAGAGGTCGGCAGGTATTTAGAGTTCAGACATACTAGCGACCGCACTCCCCGCGGCCATTCATCTATCAGCGTATGCTGTTCCACCTTGGATTGGGGCATTTAATGAAAGAGAGTTTAAATCTCTCCGCAAGACTACCATTACCCAGCACTCCAGCAGAGACATGACCTACTGGAGCCTGTTACTAGCCGCCCCCACGTAGAGGGTGTAGTCACACTACCGTAGTATACACAGTTACGGTTCGCACACATTTGAGTTACTTGTAAAAACCCCCTGTATATCTATCGGCGGACGGCCAATGATGACACATAAAGTTATAGAAAATTTTATATTTTCTGTTGGTGTAATAAAGGGTTTTTCAATAAGAGCGCAGAGTGAAAGTACATTCGGTGCCATTATGTATGGAACTTGATTTCTTTCGCATGGTCTAGACGCTGAACCCAATTTTCGACGGTTTTCAAGCATAAATTTCGCCGATAGTGCTGCAATTTCTCGTTGGATATTCGTACGAAGTTTATCAATCGTCACTGGCTTGTTGGCATAGACCATAGACTTGACGTAGCCCCACAGGAAATAGTCTAACGGCGTCAAATCGCACGATCGAGGCGGCCAATCGACTGGGCCATTTCGTGAGGTAACACGTCTACCAATCATGGTTTCCAATAATTTGATTGTGACATTCGCTGTGTGGCTTGTGGCGCCGTCCTGTTTGAACCACATGTCCTCCAAGTCCATATCATCCAATTTTTTCGGGATGCAATGATGACTCATGGAGTACGTGTGGATTGCTGCCTGACCAATAACACATATTTTGCTTATTGACGAAGCCATTCAGCCAAAAATGAGCCTCATCGCTGAAGATGATTTTTCGATGAAAATCCGAATCATTTTCAAGTTATTGCTTTGCCCAATTCACAAACATACGATGCTTCTGGTGGTCAAGCGGCGTCAGTTCTTGCGTCAATTTGATCTTGTAGAGATGTAGGCCAAGATCTGTTCGCAAAATACGCCACAACGACGTCACAGAGATGCCCAACGCTTGAGAACGACGTGTGAGAAACACATTTGGGATTTTTTGAACTGAAGCCTCAGCAGCAGCAATATTCTCGACACAACGGGCACTTCTTTGTCTCACTGACACAAGAACATTTTGTACTGTGCCTGTGGATGCAAATTTATCCACTAGACGCTCAATTGTTGATCTGGTAGGACGATTAAAGTTGAGGCCACTGACTCCGAATTTCGGTAGTAAATTTTAATAATTTCGACTCATTTTGGCTCGTATATCATTGCATGATGAAATGGCAAACCTTACTGAAGAGAAATGTCAAGAGAGCAGAAAAAAATATGGCGTCATTTATTTAATACAAAAAATAACTAGTAAGAAAATTATCTTTGGCAATCCCCTGCATTTTCAGTGAACCCAAAAAATGTGCTCTTTTAGCGCATGATTGCTACAAGTCTCTATTATAAGTGGACGTTGTTCTTATAGGATCACGCCCCTTTTTGAATAGTAGTTTTGTGTTCCTACCAAAGTGTTATTTACCGATTTTGAAGTGGTTATTTGCACTGTAACTATTTTTAATCATTTTTTTCTGCATGGAAAGACAGAGGTGGTTTGTATGGGAGATGGGCGTGGTTCTTATCCGACCAAGCCCATTTTTTGTGAGCAGTTTTCTTTTACCACTTTAGTAATTAATATCGAATTTAAACTGGATATCTGCACTGAAACTATTTTAATACATTTTTTTTTCGTATGGAAAGGGGTGGTTTGTATGGGAGGGGTTAGAAGTTTTGATCCGATCATACCCATCTTAAAACTAAGCCTTGGAGAATAGGAGCTCATATACCAAATTTCAGCTCGGGAACTTCTATACTACGGCTGATATCGCTGGGAGAGACACACCAAAACCATCCTTGGTGTGAGCACAGCAATATTTATTGCAATTGGATAAATGGTTTAGACCCGCATATAGTACAAAGAAAGATACATTAATTTTTTATAAATGGACATACACACTAGCGAATGCCAGGCATGCGTTGCAATGCCACTTAAAAAAATAAAATATTTGTTTTTGAAATATATTTATTCAAGTACATTAATTTTTCTGTATATAGATAATTCGTTAGCGGAACTTCCCGGTACTCTCGTTATTTAGCGGAACTTCGCGGTACTCTCGTTAGTTAGTGCAACTTTCCGGTACAACCCGTTGTAGCGATTCTGAGTGGGCATTGAATTATTCCAACTACCTAATCTTTTGGTGAAATTATCGACAATAACAAAAATGTAGGAGCAATAATAGCAATGTAATCGTATTTTTTATTTGTATTTAAAAGTGGGCGTTAAATTGATCCCATCACGCCCATATTTGTTTTGGAAATTACGAAATCTTTTTATGGCCTCTTGAAGTATCCAGATCTTGTTAAAAAAAACAGTCGAAATATACCCAGAAAAATGGTAGATGTTTAATTAGTTTTAGGCAAATGTTTTTCGTTTAATTTTATTGTAGGGCACTTTATTGGTTTTATTCGTCTGAAGGTTTAGTTTAATTTCTATATGAAAAAAAATATGTTTTACTTACATTTAAAATTTGTTCTTGTGTATTTAAGTTTTTAATCATATTGTGAATCAACGCTTCATTATTTTGTACTGTGTTTATTCTTTTTATATCTTTTACGCCTACTAGAAATTTTTCTTATGAATTATTTTATTTTTCAGCGTTTTCTTAGGCAAAATTACAGCTGCTTTTGAAAGAGACGCACAACTCTCAAACTTACTGCTGGACAAGTTCTTTAAGAATGCCATCGAAAATGGCCAAAATGCTTGGCGCAATGTTGTTTCCAAGGCTTTTCTTTGGGGAATTCCAATACCTGCCTTATCTACAGCACTTTGTTTTTATGACGGCTATCGCACTGAGAAGTTGCCATCGAATTTGTTGCAGGCACAACGCGACTTTTTCGGCGCCCATTCGTACCAACTCGAATCAAATACAGAAAAATTCGTCCACACCAATTGGACAGGAACTGGAGGCAACGTAGCGGCCAGTACATACCAGGCTTAGTTAAAATAAATAATAAAAAATCAGTCATTCCTATGAATATAAATTTGAAATATATACATACATATGTATGTATGTATATTTATTTTGATTAAATTTTTTTATTCCTTATATTTGATCAAAATAAATATTTGCTGTTTATCTCGCTGAATTTTTCTTTACTCTTAAATTAAAAGTGAGGTGATGTAACTTAAAAAAATTTTGTCCAACACGACTGCAACTTCGTTAACGCAATTGCGAAGCAGCCTACTACTTCATCCACGTCGCGGTTTGAGCTTCTCGAGAAACAGATGAGTGAAATTATGCAAAAGATTGACGCCCTTTCAACAACCGAAAACGGAAATCGACGTGCACGCAGTAAGCAGCGCAAAGGCAATCCAACCAATCGATCTGCGTCCAGGAAGCCGTACTGCTGGTATCATTGGAAGTTTGGAGCTAATGCTTCAAAATGTTCTTCACCATTTGAGTACAATAAATCGGAAAACTATTAGCCGCCTCGTCTTCGGTGACAGACGAGGGTGGCCAACAAATATGTCGCCTGTTCATTCAAGATCATGACTCGAAGTGCAGGTTCCTTATCGACACGGGAGCGGATATATCCGTTTTTCCGGCACCCTAATTCGAACTTTCGGAGAACAAATTTTAAATTGTAATCTTGGCTCTGGTCATTTATCATTGCTGATGTTATACAACCGATAATTGGTTCCGATTTCCTTAAACACTATGCACTGCTTGTTGACATCAAGAACAATAGATTAATCGACAACACAACAAAACTCAATACTAAAGGTTTGATTTCTAATGATAAAAATGCATCTATAAAATGCATTTCGGATGGTGACAAATATAAAAACTTGTTGGCTAGGTACACTGATATTACATCGCCGAGCTATAAAATGTCAGAAGTCAAGCATGCGGTAAGTCACAGCATTGATACCAAAGGACCAACAGTGCGCGCTAGACCAAGACGACTGGCGCCTGAAAAGCTCAAAAAACCCAAGCAAGAATTTGGGTTTATGATGCAAATGGGCATCTGCCGTCCTTCGAAAAGCAGTTGGTCAAGTCCTTTGTATATGGTGCCAAAATCTGATCAACAGTGGCGACCCTGCGGTGAATATCGCGCGCTATCGCTACCCTGTGCCTCACATCCATGACTGTGGTTATATGCTTGCTGGAAAAAAGGTATTTTCGAAAGTTGATTTGCTCAAAGCATACTTCCAAGAGATATACCAAAAACGGCTATCATTACTCCATTTGGCCTGTTCGAGTTTACTCGTATGACGTTTGGACTTTGCAACGCTGCGCAGACGTTTCAGCGTTTTATCAACGAAGTTACACGGAGACTGGATTTTTGTTACGCTTATATTGACGACATTCTTGTAGCTTCTATCAATGACCAAAAACATGAGCAGCATCTACATATGCTCTTTGAACGTCTACGCGAATATGGGATTACTATCAATGCTGGCAAGTGCGAGTTTGGTTAGTCACAATTAACATTTTTGGGTTATTTGGTGACACAGGAAGGCCTCTCGCCAAATCCAGAACGCGTGAAAGCAATACGTAATTGCAAGCTACCAAAGACTGTCAACGATTTAAGTCGGTTCCTGGGAACGCTTAATTTCTACAGACGTTTTATTTCGCAGGCGGCCGGATCTCAAGCATGCTTACACGGACTTAAAAAGGGACAAGTCAAAAATGACAAACGTGTCATCACTTGGACTGAAAAACTTCAAGCTGCATTTAACGAATGTAAGAATCAGCTTTCTAATTCAGCACTACTGTTGTATCCAATTGACGGTGCAGAAACTTCACTTTGGATTGATGCATCGGATTTTGGTATAGGCGCCGTTCTTCAGCAGCGTGTTAACAACGATTGGAAGCCTCTCGGATTTTTCTCAAAGAAGTTGTCCGAGACACAGATCCTCTTCTAGAAGGTATGGTATTGAAAAAATTTTTAGTTAGATGGATTTACGCCATGCTATCCAAAAGATTGCTTACGACGGGGGGAAAACATGATGATAGTGTTAAGGTTGAGGTTGATAGGGGATGCCCTTAAGGGGGTGTACTCTCTCCTTTTCTTTAGTGCTTCGTTGTAAACTCTCTTCTGACTGAATTGCAGGACTTTGGTTTTACATCTAGACATATCACTTATATCCAGGCATATGACGAAGATGTGTGCGTATTAATTTCGGAAAAATCCTTACAGACGTTATGTATGAAACTGCTTTTACATGTTTTAGATAATATTGAAAAAGGTGCGATCTGCAGAGTCTTTCTGTAAATCCTAATTAAAGCACTCTGGTGCTTTTCACTAGGAAACGCAAAAAGGAAGGCATACAGAGAGAGCATTCATGGCGAAGGGACGTGTTTTTTTTCCGGTCTCAACTTTTTATA
This sequence comes from Suillia variegata, assembly GCA_949127995.1. Classification (NCBI taxonomy): domain Eukaryota; kingdom Metazoa; phylum Arthropoda; class Insecta; order Diptera; family Heleomyzidae; genus Suillia; species Suillia variegata. The sequence continues at coordinate 16,415,661 of OX421846.1, forward strand.
AACAGTCTATCTCGATCGGTCCGGTCGAAAGGAAGTGAAACACTTATAGTGCCATGTAGCGATTATACAGAAAATCTTTTCACCGAATGTGACATAAAATTGCTGAAAATAAACCGTCATAATGGTTATTTTGATAAAGCTAACGATTCAATCCTTGAAATGCAAAAGGCTGGATTTAATAAGCTTTATAAAATATTTGATGATAAATATTGCTCTTTGTTTGACTAACTTATACAATTGCGAAGCAATTTGGATGGCTTATTGGGTAAGCTCAATAAAAATGGTATAGAGAATACTAAAAAAAATTGATGATATTTCTGCTGAAATGTCGAAACTCAAATGCACTCTTATCGACTCTGCAAAAACCAATCTGGGAGCGTACATATGTTTCGCCTGCTGATTTTCCCACTGTTGATGTCATATCTTCACCTGTTTATTTTTAGGAGCTTTCTGAGAGAGCCGTACCTGTTATTGCTGCATCGCCTTCACATTATCAGGCACGCTCTGATAATATTAATCACTCTTGTGTCCAATATGTGGCGGCGGAATCACCAAAACAACAACAAGCTTGACGTCGATATCAACATGAAATGGATCCACTTCTAATCCAAGCAAATATTGAATATGTGCAAAATAAATCTAAAATTGATAAGAGTCATTTTATATGCTATAAAAAAATAAAGAAAGATGCTATAGCTGAGAACCTAACGAGAATTAACATGAATCTGGGATTTTCTGAACAATTTTATGCACTAATTTTAGATCCATCTGTTTGACAAGAAAATATAAAAGTACGCCCATTCGAATATTTTTGAAAAATAGAAGCGAACAATGTGCCAACTTAGCTTCTTCTTCGACATCGCTCTTTTCGCATATTTTATCACAGTCCTCACTAGAATCGTCAACACACATTCCGTCGGTATCGGAGCTCGCACAGCAAGCCCTGCCGATGTCATTTGCCTTTACTACTGCTAACGTGACATTTGCCCTTTCATCTACGCATTCACCATCTAATATATATACGCAGCAAATACACAGATATTCTTCGTATTATATCTACTACCAAAATTTGGGTGGAATTTAAACAAAAATAACGCAATTTCAACTTGCTGTATCATTGCACGAATATGATATTTTTACTCTGAATGAAACATGGCTTCACAAAGATATTTCTTCTTTAGAAATTTTCGATAAATTCTATTCTACTTATCGACTTGATCGCTGTCCGATTGCTTCTAAACGTGAGAGAGGTGGAGGCGTAATAATAGCTATAAGAGCAGATTTTTCTAGTAAGGTTGTTGAGATGCCGGAATCAGATAATAGCATCGGACAGATTTGTGTTGTGGTGTCATAATACCACCAAATAGTTCTATTGATATTTATGAAAAGCACTTTAAAAAAGAGTTGAGTTCATGACGTGTAGACGCGTTTTTGGTTTCGCCTTGTAACTTTTTTATTTGTGATAATTTTCAAATTAAAATTATTAAATTACATCACTATAATTTTTTGCCTATCAATTTTTGTTTATGCCGCCAAAATAAAAAACAAAAAAGAAAAGACTAAATTAAAAACAAACAAAAAAAAACAATACCGCAATTCTAAACAAATAATTCAACAACAATACCAGCCGACCACGGTCAACTTTCTTGTTGTATTTTGCACCTTTTACAACAGCTGATCGTGCCTAAAATTTTTGTGTTGCCAACTACGCTAATTGTTCCTTACATTCTTTTCTTTGCTCAACTCTCTAGGCAGCCGTCGTTGAAAGCAGTTGACTTCGCGAATTTAAAGAAATAAAATAAGAAAAATAAATTTAAAAAATATTTTAAATTGTCAAATTTATATATTTTTTTAACATGAATGAGCAGCTTAAGCAGCATCAAACCATGATCGAAAATTATGAAAAGAAGGAACCTCCAGACAAGCCGTTCGTCCAGAGTGTTGAAATTTTTGAAAAGGACGCCGCACAAATTTCGTCATCGCAATGCGCAATGCAGCTAGCAACAAAGTTGTGCAAGTTTTTTCCGCATATACCTCTTCATTTGCAGCCAGAAGTGGTGAAGCGCTTGTTTTTAAAAATGGCGTCGCACAATTTGCAGCAGTTATTAGCTCGCCACAGAGTGCCGAACTTAAATCAGTCAAATCCATCGTGTCAAAACATGACTTTGCACGAGCAACATCAGCCTACTCAGCCTCAACATTTTTCAAATGGATTTCACAATACACGGATGGTACAGTCGCAAAATTTTTCATGCAACTATGACTTGCATTCGCAAAAAACCTTCTTTTTCTGCAAACTCAAAGCCTAATATTGTCGCTCAAAGCGGCCATCATTCTTCGCTCGGACAAGAACATATTTTTCCACAACTTGGTTCGCCTCAGCGCAAAAACTCGCAGATGGACGTTTTAGAGCGTGCAAGTAATCCAGGGACTCTACTAGCAGCACAACAACTTGTTTCTATTCAAGAAGATACAGAGGGTTTTCAGCAGAACCTGCAAAAAAAATTAAAACGCTTCAGTTTAATGCCACTAGTCTAAATGTTTTTTCAAGATCATCAATAATAGTAGAAAAAATAGCAAGCAGTACTTTGAGGATTTTGAGGCACATGAGCAAATGATGCCTTTATTAAGAGAAAAAAAATGGATCATATTCTTACACTCCAAAAGAAAAAAAAAACAAGTTAGTGTAATTTTGAGGGGTTTGTATCACATCTAATGGACATTCAAGCTGCTTTAAATGATTCAGTTCCAAACACTGTTGCAAAGATTTCAAAGTTTTCAACTCCTTTTTCGACTCGTAGTCAGCATGACACCGGGTTGTTTTTAATTACTCTCGTTCAGAGTAAAAATATTGGTGACTTAACTAATATTCGATATTTACTCAGTCAGCACCAAAATTAAATTTGAGGGAGATTCAATGCAGAAGATGTCAACACTGGGGCAATATCGCCCGAAATTGCAATCGAGCATATACGTGTGTAAAAAGTAATGAAATTCATAAGCCTCATCACCTTTTTGTGCAAACTGCAACGAAACAGGTCATTCGACTAACTAGAGAAGGTGCCCAGATTAAAAAAAATATGTGGAAAACAAGAAAAAAAAACTTATTATTTAAGCAAAGGAACGCAAATCAATGGCTTTCAATAATGTTAATAAACATATTTCAAATTTGTCTCTTGTTTCACAAAATAGAAGTCATGTATATAACTTTTATTCTCACATCAATTCTTCTTCCACATCAGAACAGCGAGCGCCTCTTAAGCCTCCAAACATAGAAGAATTTTTAAGATTTTTTAAAGTACTTTGTAACCCAGAACCAGAATCCCAGGTATCAATTATAAAAATTGGCCTTAAGCTAAAGCAAAATCAGAATGTCAGAATCTTTTGTTACAAATTCAGAATGTTTATGGTCCGTAAGTTTTTAAATTTACTGACTTTTAATGTAAGATCGCTCGTCGAAGCGAGTCGTAAAATTGATCTTTTTAAAATATTAAATAGCAATCAAATGGATATGGCATTTATTCAAGAAATGCATTTGCCAACTTTAAAAGAAGTGGTTTTGGAAGATTTTAATTTTGTTCGTGACACCTCGTCTCAAGGTGTTAGTATTGCAATTCATAATTCGTTTAAATACTGTCAATATCTCTGGTTTGAATTTTCTAAATTGTTTTATTTCAGTAACAAATTTCAAAAAAAGCTCTGATCTGAATAATTTGATATAAAAATCCTATGTAAAATGGGGCGCTGATTTCGAAAATCATAGCACACCGTTTAGAAGATATCGCCCATTTCATGTTTTTGTTGAATTTCGAAAAGGTGGTGTCACGTAACTGCACCTATCACTCGTTAGCGTTGGTCGATTTTAATGATTGATAGTTAAAATTAAAGGTAATATTGTAAAATTGTCTATCATCATTGCAAATAAATAAATTCAGACCAACATCTTAGACGTAATTAACTAAATTAAACATAATTTACAATTTTTTTTTTAAATGGAATTATATTATTAATTAAATTACAAAAATGCAAAACTCTTCCAGGTTTTATATATTTGTGTCAGAACACGTTTAATTGCGAACAAAACGACGTATCATATACAAAAATCCGTTAATAGACTTAAATGCAAAAAGTGAATTTACAATTTTTTTTCCCACATAAATGTAAATGAAGAGATATACATAACTGGTCGACAAATAGTGAAGTGTAAAGGACTTCTAAAGTTATTATATATAAATGGGTCATTTTAAACACAATGGCGTTTTCAGTTTTCGCCATCACGTCGGTTTCGTTATGAATTTATAAAAATTTAAGAGATTATTGAAGTAAGTAAAATCATATCGTTATATGTATTTAAGTAAAGATTGTATTAAACAAAATTTTGTTTACCAATTCGTCTCTTATTTAAACTTTCATTCGTTTCTCTGAAGAGGAGCCAAGCGTAGTCCCCCATCATGGCTTCGTTCCAAGAGCCAGCATATCGCCGTTCTATAATTTACATCTGCTGGTAAAGTTGCTCCCCATGCTCATCGCTCTCATCACCAAGATTCGGCGGGAAAAAATCCAAATGGGAATGAAGAAAGTGGATTTTCAACGACATGTTAACTCCTATTTCGATCAATATGAAAAAAAATTACGATGGCTTAATTAATAATTAATATTATTTTAAAGTATCCTGTACCTATTTTTGCGAAATTCGTGAACAGACGTATGTTGGTGATAACTTTTTTGTAAAATAGTTTTTTGTTTGTTGTTGCCAATAAAGTGATAAACAATCAATTTGAATGAATTCCACGCAGCAGCCTCATCTCTGGATAATTTGTTTTCAAACGCACTGTCGGCGAGGATTTTTATAATTTGTGGGCCAACAAATATACCTTCTTTGATCTTGGCATCGTACAAGTTTGGAAAAACAATTTGTAAATGCCAACTTAATATGCAATGGTGGAAGAATTATATTTACTTTTTTTTGTTACCCAATTATTTCCCAAGAGAAATAAAATGCAGAAGACCCCGTAAATATATATATATAATAATATTGGAAAGACCTATATGCACGCGCAGACAGAGATTATGGTCACCGGACAGTACTTGGTAGCTTCGACTTAGACTGGTTTTGTTGTTTACCCTGTCTGCGCGTTCATATGGGTCTTTCCAATATTATTATATATATTGAAGGGGTTGCAAAGTTTATTAATCTTTATCAACTAATAAACTTAAAGTTTTTTTAAAACTTAAAGTTAAATTGAAAAAAAACATAAAAATGATTTGTTTATCTAATAATATTGATAATAAGATTTATCTTTTTCTCATAATTTATTAAGGTTAATTAAAAATGTAACAGGTTTAATTGTTTAACTTTAACTATCCATCTAAAATGCAAACATCAGCATTAATCTACACTCATAAGAAGGCTTAAATAAGGAATTGTGATTATCGAGTGTATATTGGTTTTCTGGTGTCCCAACTTTTAATCTTCAGAAGAGCGTAGCTTTTGTTTTGGTTGTTCGATTACAAGCTTTTCAGTGGTGTACAGGTGTCCAATGATAACCTTCAATAAAAAAGAAAAAAAATAAGATAAATAATCGCTAAAGGAAATATTACCAAAAAAAACAAAAAACTAGTAAGAGAATTATCTTCGGCTATGCCGAAGCTCATATACCCTTCGCCATTCCAGTGAAACCAAAAAATGTGCTTCTTTAAGCACATAAGTGCTACATATCTCTAGTATAAGTGGGCGTTGTTCTTATCGGATCATGCCCCTTTTTCGAATTTCAAATTCCGAATTTGAACTGGTTATTTACGCTGCAGCTATTTTTAATCATATTTTTCCGCATAGAAAGGAATGGTTTGTATGGGAGGTGGGCGTGGTTCTTATCCAATCAAGCCCACTTTTTGTGAGCAGGTTTGTGTTACTACTAAAGTGTTAATTATCGAATTTGAATACTTTTTTTTTTCGTATAGAAAGGTGTGGTTCGCATGGGAGTGGGAAGTAGTTTTGGTCCGATCGTACCCATCTTCGAACTTGGTGAATAGGAGCTCACTAAATTTCAGCTCGATAGCTCTTAAAATACGGCTGTTATCGCTGGGACAGACATACAGACATACGCTGATCATTTATATATATACTTTGGCATACCTACCACGCTCCCTACTGGGCGTTACAAACAGAAGAACAAACTCAATATACTATTCGGTACGTGCACTTGCATGTGGCGAAGGATATAATAAGAATCACCCAAACAAATTGGGCGACCAATAAAAACAAAATAAAACCCAAAGAATATAAATGAAATGTTGCCTAACAAATTAATGAAATATCACCACAAAGCAGAAGAAAATTTAAGCACGTAAAGATAAATTCGAATTAAACTAGCAAAGACGCAAACCATGTCGACAAAAATGTCTACAATACCAATAAGACATTAGGGTAAACAAGGTAACTCCTAAAATAGTGGAGATATTTTCATTAAAATACAAAATTGCATCTTTCTAAACACCTCAGGACAATATATTTATATAATTGATCAGCGTCTAATTCTTAGTGAATTTACCAATATCCGTCCGTTCCAACGATTACATATGTTCATATGGGATTTGATGGTAAAGAAGTGGTTGATGAACTAGCAAGAACTGGCTACTCTTACCAAATAATAGATTCTAAACCACTCTGTAGTATAAGCTGGCCATAATCCAAGGCAATCATAGAAAACCGTTGCAGGAAGAATACAAACTAAATGAAACAACTTGATTGAACTTTGTCAAGCTATTCGTAAGTTTGAGTACCTCACAGGATAAAATTAAGCTAACATGAAACATCATTCCATATCTGCTATGAATGTCCGGCTTTAGTCGGACTTCGTCTTAAATATTAGGGCTTTCCAACGCCAGCTCTAACCATCAAAAGCTCGACAGGGTATAATCAATTCTAGTGTCGAGATTGCGCGTTAAGTATAAAAGATCTTTAATGGATGCAATGCTCGTAACCACTTATGATTAGCACTAAAAGACTATGGTCTGTTTTCGCGTGGTCCACTTGTATGTCCTTGTCTCAACGACGCAGTACCAATTTGTTTTCATGGTGTTGTTGACTTTGACGATCGGAAAAAAACCATGCCCGCATCCCATACAAACTCTTTTTTTTATTTTCTTTTCTCGATTTATTTATTTCACTTTGTATATAAGATTTAATATTTTAACTGCACAATTATGAAAATTAATAACAACTAATTCAAAACATGTAATGTGTGAATTTATGAAAATTTTAGTAGAGTGTTCGGAACAAAATAGTAAAAGAAAATTTTAGTTCAAATGATAGAAAATCATAACAGAATCTTTTATCAAATAAAAATATGTAAAATATACAGAAAATTATGATTTTTATTTTCATACATTTCTACATGTGCATAACGGACAGTACAACAATTAAAATCAAACATTTACTAACAGAATTTCACAAATACAAAAACTACTAGAAAAAAATTATCAAACGTTAATATAAATTGCGGAAAAAAATTACCGAATAAAATTTGACAACAAAAAAAAATAGTATATCTGTACAAATACAGTATGGCAGGCAAGGTCGGTATAGCAGAGCGTCACATTACCGATAGGCACTCAAAATGGGGGGTCGGAGAAAATCTTTAAATATTTCGCGCACAAGTAAAATAAGAACATTCGAATCCTGAGCAAGCCGATAAGCAGTCAAAACTTAGTCTGCCACCATATAATAAGTTTTAAAATAAGGTTTTTGTTTTTACGAAAATGATTAAAAAACCATAAGTTACATGTGTTTTTGAAACCATAAAGGTTAGTTTTTCTTGTAAATTTTAAACGATTTAAAAGTGGTAAATTTTAAATTAAAATCCGTAGTGTGAGTCATCAAAACTAAACTGAGGAAGAAGCCACCGAAAGCCGACGCTTAGGAAGTCCCCCTACAGCGATTCAAAATAAATTGATATAAAATGTGAGTTCCTTAACTTAATAAATTTAAATTAAAGAAAAATTAAAGAAAAATTAAATAAGAACCAAATTAAATTAAATTGAATTAAATTAAAGTAAAGTAAAATATTTTATAGTTTATCGAGCAAAGTGCGCACCGCTGGAAAGGCCAAAATCCAAACGAACAGCGGGCGCACAGGAATTTTTAATTTTGGATACCATTATATTTTTGCTGAATTTGATTGCGGCCAGAATCATTGCGGATCATAGTTTGAACACCGTTGATTAATCCCCACAACACAATTGGAGGCGGTAAAGTGTGGCGATTTAAAAGCTTTTCTCACGGAGAATTACACAACTGCAATACCGACCTATGTAGATGGAAGAAGTTCATTTCATGCACTTATAAACAAACAAAAATCACGCAAGTTTTAAAATTAAGAAACTTAATTTATATTATGAAAACGAAAGGTTTTTTTTAAGTTGGTAAGTTACAAAGTTTTAGACCCACAAGCCCTAAACCATCAGAAAAAAAAGGAACAATCCCAAAATTATGTTTTTTAAAAACAGGCGCAATCCCAAACATGAGCTCACGTTAGGTTGTCCTTGGTAAAAGTTTATTTTTATTTAGGCCGAAATATTGCCCAAACCACAATCGAAGGGTTAGGTGTAAGTTTTGCGTCAGAGAGTTTGGACGCTTTAAATAATATTTCTAAAATTTTGAAACGATATTTATACTACTAATTTATAAGAACGTCGAAAAGAATACCATTTTATTAAATACTAATTTTGAAGTAAATACTTATACAAGGTGGCGCAAAATAAGTCATCCGGCCTTCAGAATGTCGGTTGTGGCTCGTGCAGTGTGTGCTGTTGCTCCGTCCTGTTGGAATCACATGTCCACCAGTCCTAATTCGTCCAGTTCGGGCAGAAAAAACTCGGTCAACATTGCCCTATAGCGCGCACCGTCCACTGTTGTCGTTTGACCCGCGGCGTTCGGCCCGATGACTCCTCCAGCGTGAACAGCGCACCACGCAGTCACTTTGAGCGGGTGTAATGGTTTCTCGTGCATCACTCGCGGATTTTTGGTTCCCCAGAAGCTATAATTTTGCTTGTTCACGTACCCGCTGACACAATTATTCCGCGTTCTTGGGGAGTGTATCGCTACATGGCTTATTCACTTGTATTCTATATCTGTCTAGTCCACAAATGTCAAAACAGATTTGACATTGGCGGCCATTTGCAAAAATGAGAGCATCTTCCAATAGGGTGATTTCTGTTGCGCCACCCTGTACTTGCTGGATTTTCGTAAAATATAATGCAATTTTCGAAGAATTCTTAAGAACTTAAACCTAATTTGAAATACAAATACTTACATTATATATTAATAATACTTATTTTTAAATACCTACATATTTAAATACTCAATAAGAATTTGGAATACCTACAAATACCTACATATTTAAATACTTAATATATATTTTTAAATACCTACAAATACCTACATTTACATAATAAAAAAAAAAATACTTAATATGCTGAATAATTAGAAATACCTATTTATAAAAAAGAAAAACATGGTTGAATTTAAAGTATTTTGAAATATAACTAATTGAACTAAAATGAATTCTTAAACTTTTTATACCCATCTTGGTAGATAACGTGAGCTAGCGTGTGTGTGTGCTTTTACATGAAAAGGGGTAATTTTAAAAACGGCATAAAATTACCAAGGTAACCATAAGGTTAAATAGGGAGGGCCGCCATAAACTATTTAATCAACATCTCAAAAATAGTAAAAAGGTTAATACAAGTAATATAAACTAACCAAAGTAAGCCTGCGTAAAAGTTTAATGAGTAAAAAAAAAAAAACCGAAAAGCTGGTACGAAAAATTTATTTTTTAAATCGCGAAACTGCTCTCTCGGCTGACAAGATCCCACCCCAAGACGGCGAGCTTAGCCGCGCATATTGCCAGTCGTACCAGACCGCCAGCGAGAGATGACAAAACAAAAATCAACCTAAATCGCCCGAAAAGCGATGACAAAAAGTAGCGCCCAAAGTGGCGCACGAAAAGCGATGACAAACAACTGGATTCTTATGTTATTAATTTAAATACTAATAATAATACAATCTTTTAATTAGAATTAAAATAATATAAAAATAGCATATTATGAGTTCTAAGAAAAAGAAGCAAGTATATACAGGGTGGCGCAAAAGAAATCACCCTATTGGAAGATGCTCTCATTTTTGCAAATGGCCGCCAATGTCAAATCTGTTTTGACATTTGTGGACTAGACAGATACAGAATACAAGTGAATAAGCCATGGAGCGATACACTCCCCAAGAACGCGGAATAATTGTGTCTATTTTTTTGCGTAACAATTCGTCTGTGGTGTTGGCAAAAATCATAATGAGCGATGAGGCTCATTTTCACCTCAGCGGGTACGTGAACAAGCAAAATTATCGCTTCTGGGGAACCGAAAATCCGCGAGTGATGCACGAGAAACCATTACACCCGCTCAAAGTGACTGCGTGGTGCGCTGTTCACGCTGGAGGAGTCATCGGGCCGAACGCCGCGGGTCAAACGACAACAGTGGACGGTGCGCGCTATAGGGCAATGTTGACCGAGTTTTTTCTGCCCGAACTGGACGAATTAGGACTGGTGGACATGTGATTCCAACAGGACGGAGCAACAGCACACACTGCACGAGCCACAACCGACATTCTGAAGGCCGCGTTTCCGGTTCGCTTAATTTCGCGTTTTAACGATTTTCACTGGCCCGCCAGATCGCCCGATTTAACGGTCCCGGACTTCTTTTTATGGGGTTTTTTGAAGTCTCGTGTTTACATCAACAAGCCTGAGACCTTGGAAGCCCTCAAGGAAAATATCCGACACGAATGCGAGAATTTATCGCCCGAAACTCTCGCCGAAGTGATGGAAAATGCCATAAAACGAGCCCGTATGGCAATCAATTGTGACGGCGCCCATTTATCCGATATCATCTTCTCGACTTAACACAATTAATTCTAAAGGTCTAAATAAACATAATCAAAAAACAGAATCGAAGTTTTTTATTTAGAAAAAAAATAAGAGCCAAACAACATCGGATGACTTCTCTTGCGCCACCTTGTATAATAGAAATTAGATTTTAGTAAGAAAGAAAAAACTAAGAGAAATATTCTAGTATAAAATGCATAAATGTTACCGATTCAGATACCGTTCTCACGTTCATAGGAAGAGAGTTCCATAGTGTGATAAAGAACAATTTGCTAGAGGCTGAATAGGTGTGGCCTGGAATACAAAGGTATTTACTTCTACCCGATCTGCAGAACTGAAGTTTTGTATTGAGGTACTGCGGAGTTTTATTACATAATTTATTGCATTTAGATAATTTATTATTACATCCAATCATAATATTACTTTAAGTCGTAACGTGTTCAAACCTACTCACACTATAAACAACGTTATTATAAGCAACTAGGAGTTTATCCGTTGACCTCGAGTCGAACCTGCCACTTCTGAGTACGTTATAATTGAGACTAATAGTTGCATGACCAGTTTGTACCTAGTTTCAGAAGGTACAAATGCAGCAATTATTTTAAGATTTCGTAGCACATAGTAAATTTTCCTAACAACAGAGTAAACATGGTCGACGCAACTGAGAAAAGAATTAATTATGAAGATTTGTAACGACATTATTTAGTTTGGAACATTATTTAGAAAAAAATTAGTTAAATCGTCACAGGTGTAGATGATCTTCGATATAGGTAAAACAAGATTTAACGGGATTCAGTTTAGGCAGGTTTTTACAAGCCCATTTATTAATAAGATCTAAATCTTCATTGACTCTAGCACAAAGATCCTCAAAAAGACCATCAATATTTAGAGCTAGATATTCAGAACAGTTATTTCCTATTTGTACTCTTTGAGATCTACCTTCAAGATAGCTTTTTAAAAATTAAACTACAGTTCTGGAAAACTTGAAGTGAATTGAGTTTTTTTTACAAAATAGAGAATGACTTACGCTGTCGAAAGCTTTGGAAAAGTCTAAGAGACAAAGCAATGACCTTAATCAAAAGGCACTCCAGAATTTTCACAACAACAGCTGTGACCCTGCCGAAAATCATACTGAAGGAGTGACATTAAGTAAAACTTATTAATATAAAACGAGATCTGATCAGCAATAAGTGACTCATAGGCTATGGAGATAGATGATAACAAGCTGATGTGGCGAAAATCGCCTTGCTCAGAAGGCAGGTAGGTAGAGTGGTTGTCTAAATTCGCACTTAGGACTGTTGAAGGCCCATTGTGATAACACCGGAACTAAGATTCACCTTACTCCTCCTCTGGGTCCTCTTTAAACCATCCTGTGTCCTTAATAAAACTAACGACTTTCGACAGTTTGATATCTGCTACTTCAGTTATTTGTCAAGAAAGCCGGAACCCAGAATTTGTAACCTCCTTCTACACAGAGCCATGCACCTGCATAGAAGGTGTTCAAAATTTTCTTCCTCTTCTACATCTTGACAACTCCTACAATAATCGTAAAAAGGAACCCCTGTTCAACTGATATGGATACCTAGGATACAGTGCCCTGTGAGGATCCCAATTAAAATTCTAACGTCTTTCCCGCTGAACTTCAGTAGACGATTTGTGCGACCTATATTTAACTCTGGCCACGTTTGTCTACTAGTTACGCCTTGCTTAGAAGCTGAGCTCTTTTTTGCAATTGTAATTATTGTTGCAGTTTTTCAACTTTTTGGGAAACTTGAGCTAGTAAAACAGTGGTTAAAGATGTGTGTGAGTGGACTAAGAACAAAAGGAAGTATATGATTTATAAATTTAATGGCAATTTTGTCTTGGCCGGTAGCATTTCATTTGATTTTCTTAATACATCTTGCGACACTAGATTCAAAGGCTGCTTCATATTGAAATGCATCGAAGGGTACAGGAGAACCTATTTCATCAAAACTACTGGATTTATCGGACACATAACTAACGGCAAAATAGTTATTAAGCACGTTAGGATGAAGAAGATACATAACTTATATTTTTGGCAGTCTCCCTCAAATTACTCCAAAGCTTTTTGGAGGTAGATCTACTTTTATTTATGACATAATTTTTTTTTTTTTTTGATAACCTAACTAGCCTTCCTGTACTTGTCAAAGAAATTCTTCGTCGAGTTTCTCTTCCACCTAGTGTAGCATTTTTGAAGATTTACAATATACGATTACATGGCTAATATTGCTCCTAAAAATTTGGTATCCAAGTTTGTATAGGCACTGTCTACAACTTCACCGAAAATGGGCGTGGTTGAATTCAACACCCACTTTCAAAAAAGGGTGGATCAATTTTACGGCTACCACAATTGCTCAGCAATGATGCGTTACATAGAAAACATGTAACGGGATGCACCGGGAAGAATAACAGGATATACAAAATCTGTCATGCCCACTTATTACGCCCACAATTTGTTTAATTAAGTGAAAATATACAATTACATTGCTAATGATGATGCTCCTAAAAATTTGAGATTTTGTTTCTGAGTTTGTATGATTACTGCCGATAACTTCACCGTCGTAACTTAGAATCGCTTGGTTAGTAGATTTTTGTTCCTACCAAAGTGTTAAATACCGAATGTAAACTGGTTATTTACACTGTAACTATTTTTAATAATTTGTTTTCCGCTTAGAAAGGGTTAGTTTGTATGGGAGGTGAGCGTGGTTCTTCTCCGACACCTTTTTTTTTTTTGTGAGCAGTTTTGTATTGCTACTAAAGTGCTAAATATCGAATTTGAACTGGATATCTGCATTGGAACAATTATAATTAATTGGAGTGGTTTGTATGGGAGGGGGCAGTAGGTTTGATCCGATCTTGCCCATCTTCGAACTCCGCTTAAACAATAGTGGCTAACATACTAAATTTCAGCTCGATAGCAGCTGCGATTCAGATCGATCGCAGGTGTAATCGCTGAGACAGACAGACGGAGGGACATCGTTAAATCGACTCAGAATAGTATGAGGCCTTTAAGTACTTCTTAATACATCCACCGGAGGGCAGTGCGCAAATTTTCTGCATTATTATTTTTTTCATTTAGGAGTTTTGCCGGTATACTGCACGTTACCCAAAGTTAATATTGTATAACATTGTATTCGGAAATTAGCATCTTTTTGTATAGCTTTTCTACAATATATTGAATTTTTAAATGAATGTAAGTTTACCAATTCTATTTATTTCACAGCAGTATGCACGATGTACATATCCCACTCACCTGACGACGTATCAGTTCCAGATTATGTTGGGCCATCTGCAGTTGGCGCTCGATTTCGACAAAGTCGTTTACACCTTTGTTCGCACGAAATGTGTCTCGAATTTTACGACATGCAAACATCCTAGGACCAGCCAGTATATAAACAAAAACAGTTATTATATCGGTTTGATATTCGACATGTAAATATTACAAACCTAAAATTATATGACGACAGCTTTTCCGATTCACGTAACAATTTGCGGTACAGGGAAATCGCTTGTCTGCGTGTGGACATTGTGAACCTTATATTTTTGATTTACTTTTATTAATAAAATTAAACAAAATGTTTTGTCTCAACGTGATGAAATAGTGGAAAAGGTTGGCAAAACTAAAAGCAAAAGCAAGACAATAAGCCGCTATTACTTCTGATAATATAACACAGCTGTTTAGTAATCTGATAAGTGCGTTGCGTTCTATTACAATTTCCCATTACTGGTTTGTTCCTTAACAAGAATGATAGAAAAATAGATAGCGTCTTGTTAAATCTGTAGTGCGTTTCTGTAACAAATGTGACAAATTGTCGATTTTCGTGACGTCACACTGTTTTGTTCCACACTAGTCGATTTGTTCAAAACTAGAAATACCAGTAAACACAAATCGAGTAAAATATACTCTGTGATGGAATGAAACAAACATCAACAGAGAATGAATGGAATCGAAACAAATTTTAACATATTAATGTGAATGTGCATGTGAGCGGTAAGTGCATTTTTATTAAACAATTCCATTTTTTTATTATAAACTTGATTAATATTTTCGAAAATGGATAATTAGTTTATTGCTTTTTAACAGATAATATCCAATCAATCCAACTCTGTAAACAAATAATAGAAATACAAATAACTAACTATAAACAGTCGCCTACAACTTTGCGACCCAGTCAGTATTCTCTAAAAAATTTAAAATAAATTAATATTTGTACAATTTGATAAAACAAATAAACTTACCTTTTTAACTTCAGTAATTTTAGAGTTTTAATTTCAATTAATTTGTTTGGAACTTGCTTCTCACCACCAGCTGACAAGATGAGAATTAAAATCTATTCGACTCGATTCAATTTGCTTACAGAAACACTTTTTCAAAAGTGTTCCTCTAAAAACGGAATTGGAACGTGAGAGTTTGAGCAATCGAAATTGAAAAATTTTTACGGAAACAGTAAAAGTGAGAGTGACTTATTTGTGACGTAAAATCGACTACAAAAAGTTAGAAAAGCGATCGAGAAGAGTAACAGAAACGCACTACTGCTGTTATGTTGTATTTTTATAGTGAGAGTTAACTCCAAAAATATATGAAGAAATGTCAATAATATTCTACAACGATTACAAAAAAAAAAAAATGTCGCCGGTCGTACTACGGGGGTAAGTTAAATTTAGAAATTATGAGAATAAAGCTTTAAATGCTGCGGTGGATTTAAACAATTGGGATATCAAATTAAAAATTTAAAGAAGATCTTCAATCCCTTATATCATTTTGCGATATCTTTAAAAATGTTAAAGATATAGGCACTTTTCACAAAAACTACATTTTTTGACTTAATGGGTTAATTTCCCAAAAAAATCCCCTATTGTCTTAATACTCCGTAGCACTTACAAGTTCAAACACATTTATTTTTTTGCATTAGGTTAATTGATCCACTGGAATTTATTTTTAAATCTCTTCTATTCAGATTTCTTCAGAACCTAATCAGTTCTACATATTAACACTAAAAAACAACAAAAACTATGTGCTCTTTTTTAAAAATATTTCCACTTCAAATAACACTTATTCTGGGATTTATGAAGATTTATGCGTGTTTTTCAGAACTTTTTGTTATATATATATGTAATGTAACTCTTCAATTGTTCAAATTTCTCCAGAAATAAAATGTATCCATCATGTTTTTTTTTAATTAAATAGAAAATTCAATTTAACTGTACCTTGTTTTAATTTCAGTACTTGCGAGAAATTTCTATTGGATAAAATAAAGTCTTAAATTTCACTCTAAGCTTAATATGAACTCCAATTAATAAAAACATATTTTTGTGTTTTTATTTTAACAAATACATTAACAAACACTACAAATTTTTAATTTAATTATTTAACATTTTACACAATAGTTTTAATTTTTCCTTCAATTCGTATGCTGATTTGACAGTTTATTCAAACAGCATGGCTGCTGTGACGTATGTACATATCACTTCTTGGTATATTAACTTATTTAATATTTTTGTTAGATTTGGAAAGTAGAAATGAGAACGCAAATTGAACGAACTCAACTCGATTTCTGCCTTATTTTGAAGTTTTTTTTTCTAACATGTGCATATAGTTACCTACGAATGTTTACAACAAAAGTTGCATCCATGATTTTTGTTGACCGGAATGAAACACAGAATTCCATTTCAAAAGAGTTTATTTGAGACGAGTGATGTTGCGTTGTTATATTTTCCGATTTCGTTATCTTTTGGAGGTTAGATAGAAACTTGTAAGAAGTAAAATAATTTGTTTGGCATTTATTAATGCATACTAACCGTTTTCATTATTGTTTATCAATTCTATGCAATTATTGAAATTTATTCAATCAGATTTAGGTCTTCCGGTCAGTTCGTTGTTAAATTTTCACATAGTTTGTCCAGTGGTGGTCACTACTAGAGCGAATAACTTGAAAAAGATGAACAGTTGCGGCATATGTGGCACTACATCTAGCGGCAACAGGTCTACGTAACTTATATCTTCTTTCGGAAATTTTAAAAGTTTACAAAAATTTAAATTTTATATGGGAATGATATTTTTTCTGTGGAAATGATTGACAGTTGCGTCATATGTGGTACTACATCTAGTGGACAACACATCTACGACATTTTAAATTTGAAAACAATGGTATGAAATCCTCGACTCACAAACAGGATATACCAAAAGTTGCATAAAAGGTTCTTTTATCAGGTTAAGGAATAGCTTTAATTGAATTATTGCTTTATTTCTGAATTATTTATTTCTAAAGTGACCAATATTTTACAATATTTAAAGTTAAATCATTTATTTGTGTGTTAACATATGATGGATACCAAAAAGATAACCTCGGAGCTAACTTGACGCAAGTGGAAGAGAAAAATAAAGAAGAAAGATTTTCTTATTTTAAAGTTGACTTCGACGATTCATTTTTATATTTCTCCGATTTGTTTTGAAATTCAAATATGTGTTTAATATTGATGTGTGTGAAGTTATCCATAGATTTTTTGTGGAACACATCCATAGATTTCCCATTCAGAGCCAAAATTTAATTACACCTTATTGTGGGATTGTGGGATTTGGAATAAAATTGAATTTTACTAAAATAAAGCAATATTATTAATAAAATCATTCACAAATCAATAACAAATTGTTTGTTTTACTATTTGGTATAGGTAAAGTATGAAATATCTTATTTGATATCAAATAAACTCAAGGTCAAAATTGTTTGTTTGGGGCAGTCACTACTCAGACCCTAGGATTTCTACAGACATAACCAATATCGTTTTAGAAACTTTATATAATTCTCAATTCTATGGCCAAATGAATCCACATGGATTCGTTTTGATGCAATTAATACTTTAAGGTTAGAAGAAAAAAACAAAATTTTGGTGGTCTCCTACATGGACCCTACGTTTTCCACAGACATAATCTATATCATTTTAGCAAGTACTTTTGGTGTCAATCAAAGTGCCCAAGTGAATTACCAGGGAAAGTTATTGTTTAGTCGCAAAGTGAATCTATGGATGAAATCCATAATATGGTTCCATATATTAGTGTTTACATATATTACATATATGTGTGAGCACACGAAATTAAGTGAAACTGTTATGTATATTCAACTGAATACGTATTATATTAGAGTGCGAATTCAGTGATTTTGAAAAGTTCACAACTCTTCTCATTGTTTTAGTGTTTGTGCACAAATTGTTTTTTATATGATTTTACACCACCGCTTTGCACCCCTAAAACATCTTTAATAAAATCTATTACAATATACCGTAATGTTTGCGAAGTGGTTAGTTTTTTTGGTTATATATTAATTGATTTTCCTCGTAATTCGAGCGGACAGTTTGATTTTGTGTTTTTCTTGTAAAGTTAAAGCTGTTTATATTATAAATGCCGTGACGTGTGACTGTTCATTGGAGCTGCTTAAAGTATACGAATATATGTTCGAAATGAATACAACAGGTTGTGACGATAAATCTGATAAAAATTTAGATTTCAGTGAAAAGTTCTATGAAAATGATAATGGGCTTAAACACGGAAGTGGACTGCTTTGTATAACAACGAATGACATAAATTATCAAAACAGAGTATCAGTCCCTTTGATTTCCACTTTGAAATTAACCAATTCCACTCCAAACTTAACTTCTAATAAAACTTTATCCTTTACGCCTACACCTAAAACAGAACATCTGGTTGATTCAAAGAAAGAAGAGGCTATGTCGCCGCTATCTGCAGTTTGCAGTGACGATTTACATATTGACTTTGACGACATGACGCAACCTTTGAGCGAACGCTGGTCACCGTTGGGTGCCAACTACGATGATGCTATAAGTCCTAGTTCTGAGCTTCTTAGTCCCGGGTCCGAGCTTGATTTGTTAATTTTGGACAGCCACGATAAACTGGAGACACTACACACCGAACCCGTTGAGTTATCTCGCATCCGTAATATGGAGGACGAACAGGAGTTGTTGACGTCTTCACTGTTGGCGTTGACGTCACACTTTGCTCATGTCCAATTGCGAGTACGGCAAATTGTAGAAGCGCCATCGCATGAGCGTGATCAATTACTCAAGGATCTTGAAGAGTTTGCTTTCCGAGGAATACCTGAAGTAAGTGTAATTTAAAAAAAAAAAAAAACAAGAAACGGACATAGTGTGGAACTGATTCATCGAAGTGTTTGATAATGGGGTGGAAGAGGAAGGGGACTCGCGCCATATATAAAAAAAAAAAATTTAATCGCATGCTAATTTTTTTCAAGCTTTTCCTATTAAATTTATAAGATACTAGTGAATGCCCGGCATGCGTTGCAATGCCACTTAAAATAAGATATTAAAAGACCTTCCCGGTAATCCCGTTAGTAACAGAACTTCCCGGTACTCCCTGTCAGTTAGCGGAACTTCCCAGTACTTCCTGTTGTGTCGATTCTGAGTTACGGCTGTGAAATTATCGGCAGTTACCAAACAAACTCAGAAACAAAATCTCAAATTTTTAGAAGCAATATTAGCAAAGTCATCGTATATTTTCACTTAATTAAACAAATTGTGGGCGTAATAAGAGGGCGTGGCAGATTTTGTATATCCTGTTAATCTTCCCAGTGCATCCCGTTACATGTTTTAAATATAACGCATCAAGTTCCTGAGCAATGGTGCTAGGCGTAAAATTGATCCACCCTTTTTTTGAAAGTGGGCGTTAAATTGACCCAACCACGCCCATTTTAGGTGAAGTTATAGACAGTGCCTATACAACCTTATGTACCAAATTTCAGATTTTTAGGAGCATAATTTGCCACAATATCGCATATTTTATATTTTTTTTCAAAGTGGACGTTAAATTGATCCAACCTCGCCCATTTTTGGGGAAGTTATCGACAGTGCCAATACAAACTCAGATACCAATTTTCATATTTTTAGGAGCAATATTAGCGAAATAATCGAATATATTAACTTAGTTTTACAAATTGTGGGCGTAATAGGTGGGCGTGGCAATTTTTTTTTGCCCAAAACCTAAGTTGGCGTGAGCATAGCAACTTCCCAAATTTTCATCACAATCGAATAAATGATTTAGTTGCCTATTTGGTACAAAGAAAGAAAGATAGAAAGAAGAATTCATTTTTATATATATAGATAATATTTAACACTTCAGTAGTTACACAAAACTGCTAAAAATTTCTATGAGGAAAAAATATTATTATATAATATAAATAACAAGTTAAATTCGGTATTTAAAACTTTGGTAGGAGCACAAAATTACTACCTAAAAAAAGGCGTGATTGGATAAGAAACGCCCATTTATAATAAAGACAGTGAGCACTTATGTGCTTAAAGAAGCAAATTTTTGGATGTCACTGAAATGGCGGAGGGTTTATGAGCTCCGAAATAGCCAAAGATAATTCTCTTACTAGTTTTTCATAAAATATGTTGTTGGACAAAAAGGTCTTTGTTTTAAAATAAACGATATGTGTAAACAATACATACTACAAATAACTTATACAGATTATGACATGCGCATGTCTGCCATGTCTTTATGACGTCACAGTTGACTCTGTTTTGCAATACAACCATAAATAAGTTACAGAAATTCGAGTAAACCCTAAAAGTGATACTTTCACATGGGTAAATCATCTTTCTGAAGGAGGCTTATGATATCCAACGAACCAAATGATGGAGCAAATTTAGGGCACTGTAATCAATATTTGATGAAATCAGCAGTGAATATTTGAAAATGTGCGAAGTTACTTTTAAAAGCAACATCAAAATATTCTTTAGAGCATATATTTAGATAATTAAACAACAAATTTGTACAAATAGTTACGCAAAAAAAAATAAAATTAAAGATTATTTATTAAACTAGAATGTATTGAGTTTGTTCAATTAATTGATTCAATAGTTACTTTGTAAGGCTCTCAAATTTATGAAGTTTCGAGGTTTTCGAGACATTTTCGCTTTTAAGGAAAAAGCCTTCATGTTACATAATATTTTTTTTACAGATCTTTTTCTAGATCAGTAAATTAAACGCAAATGCCTCCTGTTCTAAAGCCCATATGCCATAAGTCCATCTAGCTGTGGTGTAACACAAGTAAAACTCATCTCGAACTAATACAGAGGGCTCAGTCCAAAATACTTAGAACGATGACTGGAGCACCATGGTATTTAAAAAATGAAAATATTCATAGAGACCTTATTTTGCATATGGTTAAAGATGAAGCCATGCGCATAAAGAAGAGCTACCTGCAAAAATTGACAAGTCACCCCAACCCGTTGGCACGATCATTGATAAATACAATTCAGACATCCCGTCTCCGAAGAAACGATCTCTCAGCCATGTAATCTGCATCCACATGATGCCCAACTTGAAATTGTTTACACTTGTTTATTATTCTCTACATGTTAAGA
Source organism: Suillia variegata (assembly GCA_949127995.1). Lineage (NCBI taxonomy): Eukaryota > Metazoa > Arthropoda > Insecta > Diptera > Heleomyzidae > Suillia > Suillia variegata. The sequence goes on from OX421846.1 coordinate 16,437,014, forward strand.
CCCTTTGATGCGCTAGGTCGCATTGGTCTGCACATAAATAGCATTTAATTATACAAGGCCCAAAGATGTGCATGGTCGCATTGGCCTTTTCCGAAAATGTTAACTCATTCACCTAAGGCCCCATGATGCGCTAGGTCGCATTGGCCCTCTCCAGAAATACCAACAAGTACAAGTAAAGCCCAATGATGCGCTAGGTCGCATTGGCTTTCTTCGAATTTAAATTTGTACAAATCTTCACCACATAATTCAAGGTCCCATGATGCACTGTATGGCATTGACCACGATGTTCGCTGCCTATGCAAATATATATATATATATATATATATATATATATATATATATATATATATATATATATATATATATATATATATATATATATATATATATATATATATATATATATATATATATATATATATATATATATATATATATATATATATATATATATATATATATATATATATATATATATATATATATATATATATATATATATATATATATATATATATATATATATATATCAGGAAGATCCAATAAATAAAAGAATTAAATATAAAAAAAATAAAATTCATCAAGCCATTCGTCGATGCTGCGCCTGTCTTCGCCTGAAAACTTTTGCATGGGTTCTTCAATATCACGAAATGTAAAATCTAATCGACTTGGTCGAATTTCCTCGTTTGCGCTAGTCCGATAAATTGTTTGCCGAGAACTTGCTCCTTGGACATTTGAACTAACGTGCACTGCTCTCAATTTTTGCAATTCGATCTGTACCCGTTGCTCTTCTTCCACTGCTTTCTTCTTTCTGCTTCTAATCTCGGTTCTTTCTTCAAAAAGTCGCTCGTCTTCTCTTTTTGCTTCGCTTTTTAATTCTCGCCTTCTTATTTCGTCGTTACTATCTTGTTGCCTTTATATTTATTCATCTTCATTTATTTTCCTCTTTTAAGCTTCAGACCTCACTCGTTCATCTTCTTTTTGATTGAGCTTTCATCCTTTCATTCTCTTCATTCTTCCCTTTTCTGATCGTTTCTTTTCGTAAAGTTGATTCTTTTTCATACAATTTATTTTCATAAAAAATACAAAATGCTTTGCCAATTGAATTTTTTGTATTTAAAATTTGTCAGTTTGACAAATTTGAACCGGTAAAATAAAAAAAAGCTTTCTCACCAAAATTCGGGATTTGAGAGAGCTTTCTTCTTGTCACGAATTGGCCAGAATATCAAAATCAAAAATTATAAAGATAGCATGACACAAGAACTAACAAAAATGCTCTATCAATTTGGCTAGAGTACGGCTGTTAATAAAGATTTATTCGAAATTTTATTTTCAATAAAAAAGTCCTAATAATGTGAAACATTTATAAAATCGGTTGGACCAACCAACATTTCTTGTTAAAATGGAATACAGTTAATGTTGGTTTGCGTATCACTTGATCCTGCCCACGTATTTGAAATGGCTGCTGTGATACATTTACCTCTAGAATATAATACATCACACCACAACATTGCCAGATCCATTTAATTAATTTTTTTTTTTTGCATCTTATATATATTAGCTTCCACATTTTTGGGTAGTGGTCGAAAAGATAAGGCGGTTACCGAAATGTTTTGTCAAAAAATGATCTAGTCTTATGCACCGCATAAAAAAAATTGTTTTTGCCAGTTTTTTAACTAAATTTTTTTATAACATTTGCATTTTTGCTATATATAAAAACATGTTAGATAAGAAAAAAATTTAAAATCCACAAAATATGATTATATCCTTACAAATAATTTTTAAAATAGTTGTAAGTCAATATTAATAAATTTTTTTAAACATTTAAATGTTTACTATTTAACTACAAAACAAGATTCGAACATATTTATTACTTAAAAGTTTTTGAATATATTTCAAAACATTAAAAAAAAATTTTAATACACAAATTTAAAAAATATTTACTTTGATCCCTTTGATGACGTTCAAGGATAAAAAAAATCGTTTGTGGACCTATGTATATTGAAGGGAGGAAGCATGCCATAAGAATATGCTTTATTAAAGTTTAAAATAGTTATAGAATAAAAAATGTAAAACAATTGTAGAGTGGTTTTTACTGGAGATTTTGCTGTATAAACTGGTATACCTTTCTTTGATCCAAATATAGTTAACAGGGGTTTGTGGTCCGTGTGCAAAGTAAATTTGCGACCAAAAAGCATCCGATGAAATCGTTGAACCGCGAAAATTAAAGCCAATCCTTCTTTTTCAATTTGACTATAATTTTGCTCTGCTGAAGTTAAAGATCTGGAAACGTGGTAGATTGCTTTAATAGAGCCGTCAGGAAATTGGTGATAAATTACGGCTCCAATACCGTGGCTTGATGCATCTGCTGCGACATGTATTGGCAGAGCTGGATTGTAGTGCGTTAGAAGCAAATCCGATTTGAGAATTGTCTTGAATTCGTCAAGCGCTTTTTGACATTTTTGAGTCCAGTTAAATGGTGTATCTTTTTTAAGTAGATTGTCCAATGGCTCTCGAAGCATGCGCATTTGATTTACGTATTTGCCGTAGTAATTGAGGGACCCAAGTAGTGATCTTACTTCGGATAAATTTTCTGGAACCTTCAAATTATCAATAGATTTGATTTTGTCAGGATCGGGTCGAACGCCATCCTTATTGATAATCTGTCCAAGGTATTTGATTTGTTTTTGAAAAAATCTGCATTTTTCAAATTTCAGATGAAAACCAAATTCTTTGATGCGCTGCAACAATCGATGTAGGTTTGCAGTGTGTTCTTCGACGGTTTTACTGGCGAGAATAATGTCGTCTATGTAAGCGTGCGCACCATTAATTCCCGCGCAGAGTTCATCCATAACGCGTTGGAAAGCGCCAGGAGCCGATTTTACACCGGGAGTAAGGCGATTGTATCTGTACAAGCCCTTGTGTGTATTTACTGTGAGAAGCGATTTGCTTGCGTCATCGACCTCGACTTGTAAATATGCATCTGACAAATCTGCTTGACTAAAAATTGTGCAATCATGGCAATCTGCTAAGATTTCGTCAGGCGTTGGAAGCGGATATTGATTTGGTTCAATGGCTCTGTTAAGTCCAGTTGAGTAGTCTCCGCATATTCTGATTTTTCCGTTGCGTTTGCTGACAACGATTGGTGCTGCCCACTTGGAAGAATCCACCGGCGATATGATACCGGCTTGCTCGAGGCGGTTAAGTTCTTGCTCAATCTCGATGCGAGCTGCGTATGGTACAGGGCGTTTTGGAATGAAGACCTCTTTGACGCCTGGGAGTAAATGAAGGTGCACCTTTGTCTTAGTGCAGAGGCCCAAGGAGTCATTGTTGAAAACAGAGGCGTACTGGCTGTTTAGCACTTTGATGCTGTCGTCGTATGAAATTTGACGGCACCATGCTGCGATTGGTTTTTCCCACAGACCGAATGAGTCGATCCAGTCGATACCTAGGACATTCAGATCATTAATATCTGTGATGTAACATTTGACTGACCTGGTAACTTCCCCGATTGTAGCGGTGCACTCTATGTCCGCTAGAAGTTTGACTGTGTTGGCGTTAGCATCGTTGGCGATGTCATTCGTTTCGTACGCATCAGGTTCACCGATGCGTTCCCATGTTGATAGCGAAATGATCGTTATATCCGACGCCGTGTCGATTTGCAGGCGAACAGGTTTGTTGTTTATAAGCACTGTTGCATATTTACGATTTTCCTGGAACTGCATTTGTTTCATTCCAAATACAACATTTGTTCGAAACTCCTTTTTTGGATTTTGGAATTGTCGCTTGTTTTTATTGTCTTCTTTAGAAGTGTGTTGCCCTTTCTTTTTAGCGCTGGAGCAGTAGTTGTCCTTGTGACCAATTTGATGACATTTGGTGCATTTGTGCGTAGCGAACGGGCAAAATTTTACGTAGTGCATGTCTCCACAAAGCCAGCAGGGTGTCTTTGGGGTTTGCTTAGTTGACGGATTTTTCAACCGTTCGATGGCGCATACTTGCGTTTTAGCTTGCTGTTCCATCATCGACGTATCATTTTTGAGGTTAAGTATTTTCTGCGTTTCGTCTACGAGAGTGTCGAGAGTGGTATCAGCTTTGCTTTCGTTGAGAATATTTAGCAAGCGCATGCGAATTTCGTTGTCCTTGCTTGATTTTAGACCAAGAACGAAAATAAGGCACTTGAATTGGTCGATTTTTAATTCACTAAGCTTAAAGAGTTCGCATTGTAGGTTAACGCGACTGGCGTATGCTTTGAAATCTTCGCTGTTTTGTTTGGCGAATTGTAAGCACTTGTAGCGTTGGCTTACTTCGGTTTCCACTTTACCGAAAAGCTTGTTGAGTCTTTGCGAAGTTTCCGATAACGTCAAGTCTGACGGTTTCTTTGGCAAAATGTAGTTTTTGAACCTCTCGTGCACACGTATTGACATTTTACGCCACAGAAGTGCCACTTTGTCAGCTTCTGCAAGCGTTGCTGCTTCCCGTTCAAAAACATCAGCGTAGCGAGTGTACCACGACTCAAATACCAGGCCGCTTTCAGGTTCATATATGAATTCTGACATAGAATTCGCGAGGGAGTCCATAAGCGTTGCTTTGGACGTTCTCGGCTCTGCATGCGATCCATTATGGCTAGTACTTGGAGAATTTTCAATTTGCGTTTGCACAAGTTGCGTAAGGCGCTCCAACAACTGTGTGTGCGTTGAAATAGTCGCTTGGTGCTCCGCTAATAATGCTGTTACTCTGTCGTCGCTCATAATTTGAGGTTATGTTTAGCAACGTGCTAAAATCTTGCAAAAAGTTGGGTTTTCGTATAAACTCTTTATACGACCGTCCTCGTCGCCACAATTGTTATGTTTAATAACGATTAATTATTAATTTATTGAGAAACAATTTAAGATTACAAAAGATTACAAAAGATTTAAATTGTTGTGTGCAAGTGCGTGACTGATCAGAATGAGGCAACAACGGAAAGAGACCGAGCTGACGTTCAATGTTGCCAATTAATACAAAAATTACAAATGAAGTGTGAATGATATATTAATAACGGGTGACCCCAACAATAATTATTCAACAGAAAAATTTAAAAATGCACGTTGGAAAATAGAAGGCGTATTAAACACGTTAGAGTTGGTCGATTTCAATGACTTATAGATCAAATTAAAGGTAATAAAATTGTCTACCATCAATTGTCAATGTCAACATCGTAGACGTAATTAATAAAATTTAACACAATTTGCAATTTTTTTTTAATAAAAAAAAACTGGTAATAATATATTTACTTAAATACACAGGTCGATATGGTTTTACTTCAATAATCTCGTAATTTTTTTATATATACAGAATGAACCCGACGTGTTGGCGATAAGCTGAAAACGCCATTGTGTTTAAAATGACCCAGTTATATATAAAATATATACAAATTTAGAAGTCCTTAACACTTCACAATTTGTCGATATATTTATATGATACGTCGTTTTGTTCACAATTAAACGTGTTCTGACAAATAATTATAAAACCTGTAAGATTTTTACATTTTCGTCATTTAATTAATAATATAATTTTATTATTTTTTTTAATTAAAAAAAAAATTGCAAATTGTGTTTATTTTAATTGATTACATCCAAGATGTTGATATGACACAAAAAAAAGTTAATACCCTTGATGGTAGACAATTTTTATACCTTAAATTTGATCTTGACCATTGAAATTGACCAACTCTACCGTGTTTAATGTGCAGTTACGTGACACCACCTTTTCGATATTCAACAAAAACATGAAATGGGCGATATCTCCTAAACGGTGTGACAGATTTTTTGGTTGTGATTTTTGAAATCAGCGCTTCATATTACATAGGAATTGTAAATCAAAATATGCAGATCAGAACTTTTTTTGAAATTCGTCGGCTAGTGTAATTAATAGAAAATGATGTATTTTCTCTGTCCGAGTATATCGATGGAATCCGCTTGAAGCGAGCGACTTAAATTAAATTAAAAAAAAAATGTTAATATTTAGAATAGAATCCGCCTTTTCAAAATAAAAAAAAAAATAAAAGCAAACTGTTCCATTAAGTTGCGAAATGTCATTTGTTTCTCCTTTTAGATTGGCCACTCACAATGGTGTTAAACTTTTTTTTTATTTAGCATCCTTGAAAAATGTTTATTCATGTTGCAAGACACTGCAGCATGACAAAAATCGGCTAAATCTGCGTTGATTATTTTATAAATACTTAGTCTTTTGTTTTATTAGTAGGCTCGAATGAAGCCCAGTTTCACCGTGAATTTTGGTTAAATGATTCGCATAAAAAAAGAAGTATTGTATTCTTGTGTCGTATTATATACATATACATATTAAACACTTAACTATATAAAAATCGGATAATCGCTGAACTTTAGGTAAATTTAGAGCCAATCGAAAAGGATAAATGTATATATATAAAAATGAATTCCTCTTTCTTTCTATCTTTCTTTCTTTGTACCAAATAGGCGCCTAAACCATTCATCCGATTGTGATAAAAATTTGGGAAGTTGCTATGCTCACGCCAACTTAGGTTCTGGGCAAAGAAAATTTTGCCACGCCCACAATTTGTAAAACTAAGTTAAAATATTCGATTATTTCGTTAATATTGCTCCTAAAAATCTGAATATTGGTATCTGAGTTTATAAAGACACTGTCGATAACTTCCCCAAAAATGGGCGAGGTTGGATCAATTTAACGCCCACTTTGAAAAAAAAATGAAAATATGCGATAACGTGGCTAATATTGCTCATAAAAATCTGAAATTTGGTATCTGAGTTTGTATTGGAACTGTCGATAACTTTCCCAAAAATGGGCGTGGTTGGATCAATTTAACGCTAACTTTAAAAAATAGGGTGGATAAATTTTACGCCTAACACCATTGCTCAGAAACTTGATGCGCTATATAGAAAACATGTAACGAGATGCACCGGGAAGAATAACAGGAAATACAAAATTTGCCACGCCCACTTATTAAGCTCTCAATTTAATTAATTAAGTAAAAATATACGATGACATTGCTAATATTACTCCGAAAACTTTAGGATTTTGTTTCTGAGTTTGTATGTCGATAATTTCACAACCGTAACTCAGAATCGCTACAACGGTGAGTACCGGGAAGTTCCGCTAACTAGCGGGAGTACCGGGAAGTTCCGTTACTAACGGGAGTACCGGAAAGTCTGTTAACTTTTATTTTCAAGTGGCATTGCATCGCATGCCGGGCATTCGCTAGTTTAGAAATAAAATAGAAGTCGGACCTTATAGAAATTTTTTTTTTACGGTGATGTAAATTTTCAAAATAATATATTTCACTAAAAATTTAAAGTAGTGCTATTTTTTCTTACAAATAAAATCTCATCAAAGAGGATAAATTATTAAAAACAGGTATAATTAAAAAAGTTTATTGAAAAAAGATTGTTTTTTATATTGGTTATCGAAAAAGTATTTTCGTATTTCTAATCAAACTTCAACTCATTTTTTTTATATTTATAATGAAGTTTATTGAACCAAAAATGTACCATTTTGGTCGACCACCTTTTGCCATTTTTCCGCTAGAGACATTATTCCATCAGCTTCTCTTGAAGCCAACTTTACTCCATTAAGGGAGTTCTGCATTGACCGAAACAAATGGTAGTCCGATGGTGCAAGGTGAGGGCTATATGATGGATGCATCAAAACTTCCCAGCCAAGCTCTCCCAGTTTTTGCCGAGTCATTTAAGATGTGTGTGGTCTAGCGTTGTCGTGATGGAAGACGACGCCCTTTCTGTTGATCAGTTCTGGCCGTTTTTTTTCGATTGCTTGCTTCAATCTCATCAGTTGTTGACAGTAAAGTGTAGAATCAATCGTTTGACTAGGCTGGATCAGCTCATAGTAGATGATTCCTTTCCAATCCCACCAAACACTCAGCATAACCTTTCGAGGCGTCAATCCTGGCTTTGCAACCATTTGTTGAGCTTCACCACGCTTGCACCATGATCTTTTTCGCACATTATTGTCTTATTTGATCCACTTTTCGTCTCCTGTTACCATTCGCTTCAGAAATGGTTCGATTTCGTTTCAGCAAAGAATCGCAGATGTTAATTCGGTCCATTAAATTTTTCACAGACAATTCATGTGGTTGTTACCCAAACATCGAGCTTCTTTTTGTAGCCAGCCTTTTTTAAATTGTTCAAAACCGTTTGATGATGAATGTTTAGTTCCTTGGCGATGTCATGGCTGCTTACGGTCCTGGTCAATCTTTTCCATAATTTCATCGACTTTTTCAACGATAGATAGGTCGACCAGAGCGAGGTGCATCTTTCACATCGAAATTTCCAGAACGGAAGCGAGCGAACCATTGTTGTGCTACACGAACTGATACAGCATCGTCTCCATAAACTTCACAAATTTCATTGGTGGCTTGCGTGGCATTCTTCCCTTTTTTATACCAAAATTTCAAAATACAGCTAATTTCTTCATTATTTTCACTCATTTTTGAACAGCTGTAACTTTTATTCGACTCCTCCGAATTTATTTTATTTTTTGCTTAAATGAAGCTTGAAATGTCACCTTTCCAACACCATATGGTATGGCAAAATGTAATTGGTAGCACTGGAGATAGATGACTCCAACGACATCTATTGACAAAATACGAAAAGACTTTTTCGACGAAAAAACCACGTTTAGCAGGTATTCGTTCAGGAGTTTGTTTTTGAGAGGATAAAGGAGGTTCCTTGTATAATTTTTGGTGCAACGTGTATTCAACCGTAAATTATTTGCATTATTTAAAGAACAATGAATTCCGAATTTACCGTTTATAGTGTGACCGCAAGGCGCCCAAAGGACCCGATCAAGCGATACAACCGACCAATCAACAGCGGTCACAGATTTTTATATATATAAAATAATTATATAAAATTATTATTTTTTTAAATCGAATCTCAACATCACCGGAAAACAAAGTGGCACCAAAAACAAGGGGGTTGGCTATTCGGCAAATGGAAGGTCCCAATCACGAAATTGTCAACAAACCGATGCGTCTTATAAGAAAAACAAAACTATAATTTAATTGAAAAGTGAATTGAAATTTAATTAACCACAATTATTAATTCCTTGACTTCTTTTAGTACTCTACGATATATAATTATAAAAAAACTTACAGCTTTAAATCCTTTTTGATTCTTTTAAAATAAATTGATGTAATAATAGTTTTACTTTATAAACCGCCATTTTCAACTCTGATGAGAGCTCATATCTTGATTCGTTATTGGTTTGAACAATAATTGCTGTACAGAAATAAAAGTGGTGTTTGTAAAATACCACTTTTGCAAGGATTCTTGCAAGCTTATACTTAGCCTTGTTTATGAACGAAGCCACTTAAATATGAGCACTGCTCAATTTTTTTTTTATATTTTGTAGCAATTAGACTGCCAAAAAAAAGTACGTACTTTTTGGCTAAAACTAACTTTTGTTATTCCCAGCATTTTTGCTTTGGTTGCACAATTTGATTCTAGAAGTGGTTTTCTGGTCATTCGAAACGTTCTTGTCGTCGCTGAAGTTTTTGTTGTTGTTGTTGATTAAACCACGCAGCGGACGTGTGACGCAACTGGATACAGGCGCATGCAGCATTAATAATATAAGTACTTGAGAGACCGGGGTCACTCGTAAGATTATTTAATAATGCTACAGTTAAATTGAATTTTAAGTTTAATTATTTAAAAAGAGAAATTTAAATAACTAAAGAGTACATTGGTTTTCTGTTACCTCTGTACCAATAGAACCGATTTATTTATAAGAACATGCATAAATCTTCATAAATCCTAGTGAACAAAAATTTTTAAGATCACATGGGTTTTGTTTTTTATTTAGTACCAATAGAACCGATTTGCATTTAAAAGTTTTGGTGAGCACGCTTAGGTAGGCCCGTAGTGTCGAGAATATTGCTGTCGCTGAGGCTTAAGTTCAAGAAAGCGTTATTCAAAGTGGGCGTTAAATTGATCCAACCTCGCCCATTTTTGGGGAAGTTATCGACAGTGTCTATACAAACTCAGATACCCGGTAAACATATTTTCATTTGTTAACAAGACTAATATATATATTTATTTATATTTATATATATATATATATATATATATATATATATATATATATATATATATATATATATATATATATATATATATATATATATATATATATATATATATATATATATATATATATATATATATATATAATTTAACAAGCAAGGGTCATCACCAAGCTTAAATCATGGATCGTTGAGGTCACTGTCTTGCATTTCTGTGAATAAGGGGTCAAAACATCGTGCAACGTTTACCAAAGAAACCGGTGGAAGCTATTGTGAAATAAACCATGGACTTTCCATAAGGCTAAAAGTAACTAGTTCTGGCTTTAAAACAATTTCACAGCTTTCATTTGCTCTGAAGAATGGCCCTCTGTCAGCCCTGATCTGAACACTCTGGATTACAAATTGTGGACAGTTCTAGAGGTACTAGGTATAACCGTTCTCACTCTATCAATTTAATTTAGTTTTTGATCCTGACAAGAATATTTATATATATCTTGACTATATTTTTATGTTGCATAAATTTGCAAAACACAATATAATTAAAAGTTCTTTATTCATAGTGGTTAAATAATCGGCTAAAAATAAAAAGCTTTTGGCTGCAGGCTATTAGCAGCCGCTGCCGAAGATTTTAGCCTGGTTTCGGTTTGTTTGAGGTATCAACACTGAACGAAAATTGGATTATACATATACAGGGTTGTTGTAATAAAAATTTAGTTGTAGTAAAAATATCAGTTGCAGATATGAATACTCTGGGGTACTTTTTCAAGTGTATAAATATATAAGTTCGTTTAGAGTACTCCTGAAGAATTCATACGAGAATTTTTATGTTTTAATTAAAATTAAACATTTTAAAAATTTTTAATTTCAGCCAATAAATTTGGCTTCCGCATCCAATACTGATACTTCATTTCCTTTTAACGATCGTGCCCTATCACAGCACACCGAAGCTGAATGTGCCGAACAACGTCAGTTCGAATTAATCGAACACCTTAAGACGCAGTTGTCAGAATTGGAAAAAGTGGCGTACGAATCAGGAGCGCCTGTACTGCCACAGCACGTATTGCTTGAAAAACAAAAGATCATTATAGATGAATTAAAAAGCAAACTAAATCTCAAAGTAAAAGAACAGGATCTTCCCGAGCTTAGCGCAGAAGAGCTAAGAGGTCAGGTTGACAATGCGATTGGCGAATTTGTCGGTCCGCTGAAAATGAAGGAGCAACTGGTGGCGCAGCTTAAAACACAGATAACAGATTTAGAGCGCTTTATTGTTTTTTTACAGTGCGATTCTGATGACTCCAAAATGGCACTCAATAGCAGTGAGAAATTTAACGAGGCCTACAACAGCTATGCGGCCAAGAAAAAGGGAACTACAACACGCAAGTTACTATCATCTACAACAGTGGCTTTACTGGATACTTCTACTGATGCCACTTGCATTGAAGTCGATGACGATGGCTCCTTGAATTCGGGGGCTTATGGAAGTACTACAACTGCGCAGCTCAAAACCCGAGGGCAAGTAGGAGGAGTGCGTGAGAACCTTAATATCAAAGCGCATAGCTTAATGGAGAAAGCGTCGCTGCTAATGCAAATGTTTGCAACAACACATTTTGGCACGAAGTCTGAGCATTTTCAGAAAAACACGCTGAAGAAAACCTCAAAGGGAAATCATTGGGGGTAGGTATTAGAATTGAATATGTGTTATTTATTTAAATTAAACAATTATAAACATATTGTTATTTTCTTATAGTAACGGGCGTTGTCTGTTTTTATTAAAAATATTTTTAAGTAACTAGTTGCCCTGTCCATTCTTGCCCTCTTTTCCCAAAACTATAGTTGTGTGCATATGTGGCAAATTGGCACAGCAAATTTTTTTCTAATCTTAGCATGCAAAACCTTCCCGGTACTCTCCATTGAACACTCAATTCACAATTAATGTAATTAAATTTGTTTTATCACTTTTAAATAATATGTAAAAATAGCGTGGCTAATCCAGTTACTATACAACAAATTTGTATACCCTTGTACAAGTGCACTTAGCGAAGTGAATATTGAGTTTATTCTTCCATTTGGGCCGTGGTAGGTATGACAAAGTAATGATCAGCGTCGGATTCTGAGTCGTAACTGAAATATCGGATGGAGGAAGCACTGTGAGGAGATTGAATCACTCCCAGCAGCTACAAGACTGCAGAAATAAAGATCATTCGAATGGCCTTTCTACACTTAAAAAGACAGACGGAAATTTTACAGAAAGCATAGAGGAAACGGGACAGCTACTGCTGGACACTCACTTTCCAGGCTGTGTCACCTGTGTAGAGGACAGTGGAACGATCGAGGGCACTCGATCCTTGATGCCCACATGCAGGGAACTCTCACTGGCTCGTAAGATCTTTACCGTCAACAAAACTAAATGGGATATCTCCACCTTCAGCCCATTTAAATCTCCGGGTGTCGATAACATACACCCGTGCCTATTTCGGCAAGGAGTTGATATATTGGCACCGACGTTAACCAACATTTTTAAGATAAGCTTAGAATTAGGCATGGTTCCTAAACGTTGGACGAAAGCTAGGGTAGCTTTCATACCGGAAGCAGGAAAAAAGGCGGATCACACGCCAAAAGCTTTTCGGCCCATTAGCCTAACGTCATTCATGCTTAAAGCTATGGAAAAAATTTCGAATCAATATATCAGAGAAGTCTATCTGGAAGATATACCTCTCCATATTGAACAATATGCTTATCAATCAGGCAAATCGGCCTAACGAGTAAAATCGAAAAGGCTTTGGAGGGTAAGGAAATTGCTCTCTGTACATCTATTGACATTACAGGGACCTTTGACAATGCTACTTTCAGATCAATTGAGGAAGGGATGGCCAGGAAAGGAATACACAGACTGGTTATATCTTGGGTTCTCAATATGCAAGAAAATAGGGCAATAATTTGTGAATTAGGGGCAGAGAGGTTAACTGTCAAGTCAAATAAAGGCGAGCTTATACAAACTCTGGATGACCAAGGGTTCGAAGTTCAGGGCTTTGCAGATGATTGGAAATAATCACTGGCCACAAGGCTACCTAATCTAGCTCATCTTACGGGAGGCAAACAAACGGGTCACGCAAAGATTCTGGACATCTTCCGGAATTTCCCGTGTCTTGTGGTCTCTGATAGGTTGAACAGAAAACTTTCGTTTTTCAGGCATTTTGAAGTGGTTATCAGTGACCGCTCAGCGTGGAGAAACAACGAAATTATCCCTCAACAGGGCTCACAGGCATGGTATACTGATGTTTCCAAATTGGAAGATGGCAGTGCTGTGATGGGAAAAATAGCTTCCATTTTTCAGGCGGAGGTCCACGCCTTAGAACTAAGTGTCAGAGAATGTCTACGTAGGGACACCAGCGGTACCAAAATATGCATTCTAAAATCACTTAAAAACTTCTCATTCCAATCAAAACTGGTAAGGGATTGACCCAGCACGTGTCAAGGTAGAAGATATTCTCAACCTTAGCAGAAAAGATATAAAACTCTATAGTGAATTCTTAACAGGACACTGTAAACTTAATTACCACCTGAAGAAAATAGGAGTGGTAGCAAATGATTCATGCCAACTCTGCCAAGAGGAGCAGAAAACGGCTGAACATGTTCTTTGCACGTGTCCAGCGGTGGCAAGATCCAAGTGACATAGTAAAAATTAAGCCCACAAAATTTACGAGATTTATAAATAGTCTAGAATTGTGTTTGTAGGGCAACGAGGCTGCACAATAGATCTTTCAGGTCGCAGTGCATCTATAGCCTTTATTAATAATAATAATAATAATAATAATAATAATAATAATAAAGACATGTAGCACTTATGTGCTACATTTTTGGTGTGAATGAAATTGCGAAGGATATTTGAGCTTATGCAAAGCTCTTCAGGACCCATAATCATTAAGGTTCTCCACTCTTAAAGTAAAGTGAAAAATTTGTTTGCTTTAAACTGTTTCTCTGACAATCTAAGAAAGTATTTTCAAATCTCTTTTATTATGATTAAAATAACAATAATAAGAATTATTAATCGAGCTCAAAATTGTTTTAACAAAATACCTTTTGGTTTATTTTAAGGCAACAACAATATAAAAGTAGCATTTCGGACAGCTGCTGACAAACAAGCAGTAGATTTGGTTTTTGTACTCTGAACAGACAAGATTCGATCACAGTTCTTTTAGTAGTGTATAATTCATTAACATTCTTAATGTAATTTTCACTTAAGGACGATTGAAAACTTGCATCTTTGGTAGCGAATGATTGAAGGGTAGCGCCTTCCGAAACAGCTGTCCGACCTACTACTTTTATATTGTTGTTGCCTAAAAATTTACAAAAACTTCTTTTGGTAAAAGAACCTTGAGCTCGAATAATAATACTTATTTAACTTTTTAGGTCGAAAAACTTTACTTTTTTTTAAATAATAATTTTCAAAAATATTTAGTGTCATATAAGTGATTAAAATGGAAATAAATAAAATGGATAGCAGTTTGAAATTTGCTGAAAATTGAATAGCATATAGGGACAGGAAATTGCTCTCTTCAGTTCCCACTGAATAACGTTACTAGGCAGACGTGTTTTAAACTTCTCTCCCGAAAATACCAAAAAATCTAATTTGCGGTAATTGTAAAGCCGAAATAAAGGCTAATGTAGATTATTTTAAACATAAAACATTTGATATCATATGTTTTTCGACGGCGCTCCCTGCTTCTATTGCTCCGTTAGTGGATATCGAAATGAATAATTTTAGGGTGCGATTAGTGACAGTGCTGCGGAAGGTAAATTTATTACTATTCGTAAAAAAACCAAAGAATGACCATCGTATCAAAAACATGGGGACCTCTTCAGATTGTGGTGATTTCAATGTTGTGCACACCATGAAATACATTCATATTTCGAAATGTAATATCGAAACCGAACCGGAGGCGATTCTAAAATTAGTTGCTACAAATGTTCAGCCTACAATGCTGAACATTTTACGCTTCGTTAATTTCAAGCTTGGTGTACCTGCACCTTTATTTGAGTTGAGAAGGTTGAGAAGTATTTATATTGATACCAGATCAAAAGTTTGGGATGTGCACTAATTATCCAGCGAGTTTAAATCTGTCTCAGGCGTAATGCAAGGATGTTTGTTGAGTCCACTTTTTTTTTTGCTTTAATGCTAAACGATTTGCACGAATTTCTTGGTGCAAATTGATAATCTAAATATCAGAGTCCTAAAGTATGCTGACGATATCATCATCCTCTCTGACACACCTCACAACTGCAGCAAATAATAAACAAAATTCAAAAATACTGCGAGCCTTGGAACTTAACAATTAACTTGAGCAAATCGAAAATAATGGTGTTCAGAAAGGAAGGTCGATTGGCACGTAGTGAGCGATGGTATATTCATAGTGAATATACCAATTGGAGTCATTATTACGCCATCATTCTGTATGAAAGAGCATCTTGCGGAACGAACTACAAAAGCAAAAGCCAATATGAACGCCATTCGGAACGATGTATACAAAAAACAGCAAAGTATAACTTGTTTCTCGCAGTGAACAATGCGATCTTTTCATACGCTGCGCAGACTTGGAGTTGCTGTTATTTCGATGATGTGGATGGATTCCAAAGATATTTTCTAAAGAGAATTCAAATCTTACCTGATTTCACCCTAAACTACACAGTTTTCATTGAAACTCATATGCAGCGGTTAAGCACCTACACTTTACACCTACATATTAGCTACATAATTAAAAGACTCGTCATAACAACAAGCGCATTCCGCACATTTTGTCCAAAAAAATAATTGAAAAACAAATATTTTGGTTCAACGAAGAAATCAAGAATAAAATCAATTGTTTTAAGTAATTTGAATACTCAAAACTATTATAACGATCTTCAGTTGGCAGCGAACGGCACAAACAGCGTTTATGGATCTCTTAACTTCGCTTACGGAACATCGTACAATCAAAGTAATGAACTCAGTAGCAGATAGTTATCATGGATATTCAAGGCCAGATCAGGTCTCAACGTTTGACGAACAAGAATTGCAGATAAAACACGAATGCGTTCATATTCTGAATTGTGGCCAAATATGGAATGCATTTTACAATGCCTGCAGCGATTCCTATGCGTACCGGAAGTTTCTCGTCTCTGAATTTGACGTTACAAAAAAAATAAAATAAAAAAAAAGTATACACAACTATTGAAGCATTAACTGTCGTCTTCTGCTGTTCAGGTACCAAAGCTCGCACAGCGATACCTAGCAACAACATTTGATGGATCATCTGTGTTATCTTCACCCGCGATAATTTGTTCGACATTGACAAAAGGGATTATTTCGTTGTTTCTCCACGCTGAGCGCTCACTAATAACCACTTCAAAGTGCCTGAAAAACGAAAGTTTTCTGCTCATCCTATCGGAGACCAAAAGACACGGAATCTTTGCGTGACCCGTTTGTTTGCCTCCCGTAAGATGAGCTAGATTAGGTAGCCTTATGGCCGCGCTGGCTGCTGTCCTCTTCACTGTGACGTGCAGATTAGTAGGTCCAGTGATTATCCCCAAGACTGAGGTGGGGCACGCTCTCATTGCTCCCGTACCACTCAAATAGGCTATTCGTTGAATCGTGTTAAGAGTCAGAGAGACTTAGTCTGATCTATCTTTGACCACCATACTAAAGATGCATAGACAACCATTGGTAATATTACTGTTTTGTAAGACCACGCCATCATTTTTGGTCGTAGTCTTCATTTTTTAGCTTGCTCTTAAGGCTTTATTTGTTATGTATTGTAAGTGGTTTTTCCAGGTCAGAGTTTTGTCTAGGATTACTCCTAGATATTTCATTTCCTCGGAAAGTTTGAGGTCCGAGGCCCCTGTATTGCAGTTTCAGTCGATTTCCCTGATTGGTAAGCATATTGCTCAATATGGAGAGGTATATCTTCCAGATAGACTTCTCTGATGAATTGATCCAGAATTTTTTCCATAGCTTTAAGCATGAATGACGTTAGGTTTTGTTTTGAATATAAATATGTTGTATGTAAGACTAGCGAATGCCTTGCAATGCCACTTAAAAAGAAGAAAATGTTAGCGAAACTTCCCGGTACTCACCGTTGTAGCGGTTCAGGACTCAGTTTTTGATTCTGAGCAAGAATATATATTTATACGTCTTTATCTATCTTGAGTATTTCTCTACGTTACAAACATTGGACCAAAACCAATATACCCCACTGAGTGGTGTATAAAAATGTCGAAATTATATCCGAGCTAATTAAGTTTATGTTCTTCTGTTTTTGTTTTTTTATTCTTATATTTTTGTCAATTAAAGGTTCAAAAAAAACCTGAAGAAGTTAGAAAAAAGCAAATGAAACGTCGGGAAATGATGGAAGAAACATATTTTATTCGCATTTAGTATTTATAAGACCAAAAAGCGTACGTAATAATTTGCAAAATTAATAAAATTCAAACTTGGTCAACACTTAGCCTCAGAAATAAATAACGACTTTATTTAAAAATATTTCTTTTGTTTTAATTACTTCTCAAAACTTTCAGTTTTAATAAGTACCCACAATTTAGTAAGCATAAAAATTTTAAAATATCATATTAATAATTTTTCCGGGTTTATAAAAATATTGTTAGCTAGAGGCTTGTTTAAATGAATCTAGATTTTTTGGTCTTTCGACTCTCTGTGCGCTACCAACAAAACAAACAGATCTTAGCTGTAGGCAGCAAGGTTTTATTGGAATTGTTGCGATTTGTTAATATAATAATAAGGATCTTATTTTTATTTCGAAATAATGAAAGTTATGAAATTTATGATCTCTATATTAAAGTTTATAACGTTATAATAAGAAATCCAATAATATTTGTGATGACTATTAAATCATTAATAACTTATATTAATTTTATACAGTGATCTGCGTGCTCAGCTTGAGGTGGATATACAAGAAGTAGCCTCATTGGCTGCTACACTCAATTTTGACCATGAAAAATTGGAAAATATGAGACGTTCACTGAATACAAAGGCTAACTTCTTTGATGTCGCTACATCAACCATACAAAATGGCAATATTAACACTGTCGCTCCACATGGAGGTCGGTGTCGTCCAATGAGTGGGGCACACCACAACGAACTGAAGCCGTATACATTGTCTTCTGATTCAGACGACGACTACAACGCTTGCGATTGCTACAAGTGGGAAAAAAATAGTCGGCTTACTCTTCACCACCGAGGAGATTCCATAAGCACGATTAGTAAGGAGCTGTCAACGGCAGTTCGAAAAAATTTTGCAATGACTCTGTTGCGTCTCATACAGCATGAGCTGCGCGTGGATACAGATTCAGCCACATCTAGTTTCATTGTTCCTTTTATGAGCTGTCTTAATCCGTCACCTGTATTTGGCGCTGAGCATAGTTATTTCCGGAATCAACACACCAGAGAATCATCTGCGACCTCTTCATCATTTTCGGTTTTCGCCTCCTCTGCTGCCAACTACTCTGTTAGTGAAGTCGATGAAATTGACAAAGGAACCATTAGCGGAACCCGTCAGATGCATGCTTGGGAATTGATTATGGAATACTATTATCTGAAGCATGGTGACGAATACAACAACACACCCGCCCGAAAACTCTCACAGAGCTTTAATTTGGATATTGTGGATTCGCAAGCGGTCTCGACCAAGCAGAGTCTTCTCAGTACGATCGGTACGATCATTGCAATGCATCGACCCTATAAGCGGAGTTATAACGCCCATTTTAAGGCATTTGTGTGTGCAGCGTTGAAGTAAGTTGAATTTATTTTAAATTTTTTTTTTACATATAATTGGATTCAGGGTTCCCTTAAGAAGGTTATAGCATAACTACAAAAACAAAATTTCTACAACAAACACATGCATGTTGTTTTTGGTTTTCGTTTTTAGATTGTCACTTTGACAATCTAGTTTAGAGCAAGACCGTAGCCAGAATTATTTGTGGGGGATTGTTCCCAGTGATACAAACAAAGTTTAAATCATTAATTTTCAGTAAATTTTGTCGGTCTCCTTCGAAATAACACTCAACGAAGGTCCAGTCTGATATGAACAATTATAAAATAATTTTATTTGTATGTAAGCCTATGAAAAACGAATTTAGTAAACAAAAATTGAATTGGAAATCTTCAGGGGCTTTTGAACTCCTATTTCCCCTGGCTACGAATTTCGTTTAGAATAACAGAATTTGTCAAAAAATGTAAAAAATGCTGCTATTGGTTGATTTTGACAATCTAAAAATTAGACAACATGAATATTAACAAATCAGCTGCTGATATGATATAACCTTATTAAGTGAGCCCTGATAGGACTCACCAAATAAAAATGTCATGTTTAATTCATCGTGAACTTGGATACAAAAAAACTGTGTTCCACATTTTCTGCTGTGGAGAGATTTGTTAATTTTTATTTAATATCCCCTACTCCATATTGAGTTTCTACGGTCATAAATACAACAATATATAATTTCTTTGTTTTATTTAATTATTGAACCTTGCTTCTTCACAACCTTGCCCCTGTCGTCGTTTGAGCGGTTTTGTTTTGTAGTTTATGTCACCTGGGTGGTCTGGAATGTAAATTACCAATGCTTTGGGATGAGGTGTACAATCGGTTTCATTCCTTTAAAATCTGCGGATGTTTTTGGTTGATTTTAAGTTTCCGATCTTCTGTAATTCACAGCTTTGTCGAAAACTGTTTGCTGGATAAAAGCCAAGAGCTCGTCTTCAGAAGGATTACCCGTCCGTTTCGTTTATTTGCTCGTCTTTTTGTTCATCCGTTTTGTCATCTTTTTGTCCGCCCGTCCGTCTGTCTGTCTATCCGTATAATTGTCTCTATGTTTCTCTATTCTATTCGAAATTTTGTGTTTTTATGCTCATTTAATGCGTACTTACGACAAATTATTGACACCAACAGTGTATACATACAGGACGTGTATATATAAAGGGCAAGCCCACGAAAATATTGTTGTAACTATTCTCTGCATACACCAATTGAAAATTCTTGGCATGAAAACATACGACACGCTAGAAAAATCAACAATATTTTATTTCGCCTGAAGATATCGTTAGACACTTTTCAGTGCAAAAATCCTTCCAGTGACAAATCAGAAAAGCGGTAACTCCCGACAGAAGAATGCAATACTCCAATTTTCTATAAAAACTGTTCAAAGGTGACCAATGCAGTTTGATAGGCAAGAGCATATCCCGCTTAAAACTGAAGTACAACATGAACCTTGGTGTCAGGGTACAAAGACAAAGAGGAATATTGTGTAGGCGACAAGCTGACATGAGACGACATACATATATCTACATACAATATTAATGCGAAAATTTCTCGAAAAGCTCGAAAGTTTCGACCCTGGAAAAACAACTAAACAATTGTATGAAACATAGTTTTTGCGTCCCTCATATCTTCGAGGCACTAATTTAAAACAGCTGTACGTTGAATACAGCGGAAAGAACTGTTAAAATGCCGAATTTCACAAATGTTTTCGAGATCTCAAAAAGATGCGTTCCCGAAAAGAGTCTCGCAACTTTTCGAGATTTTCAGTTTTCGCGTTTAAAAGAATTACATTAAGAGAAGTATTAACCTTAAGTAAGTATTCAGTAATTTTCGACCAATTCGTGGTTGTATCAATTTACCGCCCACTTTAATAAATAAGTTTGGTAAATTTTGTGCCCCCCACTATAGCTCCGTAATTAATACAGGGATTATTTCTCTAGTATTGGTCTGGAATTTGGTATCTTACTTCTTCAACTAAATGAACTACAAGTATTCGTACCGAAATGAAACTGTTATACATTAATTTTTATGTAGAGGGCCGGGCCCTGTTATTGTCCTAAATTCTATTTCTAAAATAAGCATAAAGACTACTTCCGTTTGAACATTCAATTGTCTTTGAACCTCGCTGCTGACTAGTCGATAGATACTAGTCGTTTCGAGTTTATAATAAAACATTTATTTAAATCACAGAAAACTAATGCTTTTTTTCTTTTCCGCTTTTTTACGAAATTCGCATCTCATAGCATTTGTGTTTTGAGATTCAGTAAAACTACCTCTCTTTATAGCAAAGAGAAATTTTTGGCTACATTCCGAAGCAAATAATAAGTATGAACGAAATATGCTGAAACTAAATGTATAATATTACTAGCTTATAGTAACCGGCGTTGCGTATAATAATATCTGTTGATACGTTTTCGGACTTAAACGCTCTGACCACTTATCGAAGTATGCAAAATATATTTTTAATTTAACATTTGATAATCTGTTAAATCAAAGAATGCAAATCACATTACAGAAAATTATCTACATAAGAAAACAAAATTATTTATTTGAAAACATTAAATTCGTAAAATCTAAAAGTGGTGTCAATTTAGTCCAACCCAAATCTATACGTTTAGTTTAGATTGAATTAACGTCAATTTTTCGTTAATGGAAAACGTCTTTGGAATTCGCTGTCACACAATTTTCAGCGCATTAGCAACGCGTCGCAATTTAAAAAGTGCGTTTCCTGTTATTTTTCACACTGTTATATACGAGTATGTTCATGTTATATGTAATTTTCATGTGGTCTCCTGTTTAATTATATGTGAATACGATACGCTTTCACATCAGAGATACGGCGGTGGATTTTAAATTGATCCAACCAATTATTGTAAGATGGTAGATTTTCTTATCATATTTCTTCCTTTTGTGTCAAAATTACACTATCGAAGCAAACATATGTTGATATGTTGACAGTTGACCATTCCCGTTCACTTTTGCGTGAAGAAGTAAATTTTCGGTAACGGAACCTGCATATCGAATTTTATTATTATATCACGCATATTGCAGAAGATATTGAGTTATATGTAAGTAGTTTTCTATTACTACTAAAGTGTTAAATACCGCATTTCAACTGATTATTTACACTGTAACTATTTTTAATAATTTTTTTCCACATAGAAAGGGGGGGGAGGGGGTTGTATGTATTGGAGGTGGGCGTGGTTCTTATCCGATTACGCTCCTTTTTTGTCAGTAGTTTTGTGTTACCATTAAAACGTAAAATATTGAATATCTTGATTATCTGCAATATATTAATAATTATGTTTTCCTCATGGAAAGGGAGGGGGGGTTTGTAGGGGAGGTAGACGTGGTTTTTAACCCATCACGCCCATTTTTTGTGAGCAGTTTTATATTGATACTAAAGAACTTAATATTGAATTTTATTAAATTTTTTTTCGCTTAGAAAGGGGTGGTAGTCCGATCTTGCCCATCTTAAAATTTAGCTTCCGCTTGGAGAATAGGAGTTCACATTACAAATAGCTCGATAGCTAGGGGGTAGAAGGTTTGGTCCGATTTTGACCACCTTAGAACTTAGCATCCGCTTGGAGAATAGGAGTTCAGATAACAAATAACTCTAGCTATTTATGTATATATTTCGTCTTACTTACGACACCCTTATGGGCGTTACACAAGGAAGAACAAACTCAATATACCCTTTGGTAAGTTAACTTGCACTTGGCGAAGGGTATAAAAAGCTTATTGTTATATACTATATAAAGTTATTGATATTTACAGAGTTGTTACAGAGTTTTTTAACTTTAAATTTCAATGGATTACGTTAAATTTTAACAAATCAAAATTTAGCTTTGAGTTAAAATGGATGTTGTCATCTGGTTAATAATTTTTTACAACTTTAACCGCAACATATAAAGCAAATAAATTTAATTGCAGAAAGTGCCTTTATACACATTCCTAATTTGTTGTTAATATTTTTCTTTACAGCTCACATAAATTGGTCGAATGGTTAAATCTTTTATTCAGTTGCAACGACCTAATCGACACATATTACACACCAAGCAGTTATGTTGCACGTACGGGCTTTCGTGATTCACTGCGTTCGATTGATGCATTAACTAAATACGAGTTTGATCTGCCAGTGGATTTAGCCGTTCGACATTTTCGAAATATTTAAATAAACGATATATACAATATAATGAAACATTTTGTTTAACTCTCTTTTTAATCGTATTGAACTTTAAGAGTATTGTTGAATTTTATTCAGTCGAAAGAAAAACGTCGTACTGTTCGTATTTATACAAATTCAAATATGTATGTATAATAAAAGCACGTAAAGATAAATTCGAATTAACTAGCAAAGACGCAGACCATGTCGTTAAAATTGTTGACAATTCAAATTTGACATTTAGGTAAACAATTCCATAACTCCTAAACAAATAAAGAGTGGCCTGTGGCATTTATAAAATTTTTGGGAGCCAAAGTCACAATGGTAAATCGTCCGACCATATCACCTTAGTCCTAGACTTTCAAATAATGTTTGAGGTTAAATTTCCCAAACAAAACGACTGGAAATTGTTCCTAGTTATTAAGAAAAACACCATTAAGCTCTATAGCGAAGGATCCAAGTTGGATGAGGGGATAGGAGCAGGGGTGTATTAAAGATCTCATGATATCCAAGTCATTTTGTATGGGAAATTTAACCAGCAGCTTTATGCATTGCTAATGAATTGCCTGTCTTCGCGAATTCGAAGCGTTGGCTGTTGGAGCGCCATTAAAAGTAAGCTTTATCTGTAATTTCATCAAGAAACAAAAACTAGGTGGAAAAACACTGGTGCCTATAAAATATCCAAGAAAATTTGGGAAAAAAAATAAAAAATAAGTCAAGAACTGACGAATTAATAAGAATACCAATAACAGATATTTTCGGGATCACTTTGACCATAACCGGTCTTTGGCCAATGGGAGACCATGCCGAAATAATAAGATGGCCTTACAACGATAGATGTTAAAGGATCCAAAGAAACGGCTTTCCATTTCCTATGTAATGGTACTTTACGAAAATTCCAAATGCATAACCTTAATGAGCTTGTAGAAATTAAAATATATGACATTAGTATTTTATAAATAAATCATGATGGTTTGAACAGGCCGGCCTTTAGTGATTTCACAAGATATGTATCAAAATGGCACTATTGTGCTACTTCAGCATGAGTTGTGTGTCTCTCAGGCAACATGAAACCCAATTGAAGGCTAAAATGGCAGCGAAACGGCCTCACATGAACCGAAAAGAAATTTTTTTTTAGAAGACAATGCGCCGGCACACAAGAGCATCGCAACCATGGCTAAAATCAACGATTTAGAGCTTCAATTTATTCGCCAAACCACAAAAGATGGTTCATCAATAAAAAATTTAGCTCGTGCGAGGAAATCATCAACACTTCGATTTAGTATTTCGCACACCTTCCAGAAAATTACTTTTCGGACGGGATCAGATGGATGTATCACACTGAAATTAGACATGTCTGCCTAAAAATGAATGGACTACAAGGCGCAATAATATTTTTTGCGATTGCAGAACATTGTGCGGTCAAGGAGGACACATTGCACTCTACGAGTGCAATTTCATTGAGACCAAAAATGAGCTTTTTTTTAGCACATAAGTGCTACATGTCACTATTATAAGTGGGCGTTGTTTTCATCCGATTACGCCCCTTTTTGGTTAGTAGTTTTGTGTTCCTACCAGAGTGTTCAATATCAAATTTGAACTATTTTAATAAATTTTTTTTCGTATGAAAAGGGGTGGTTTGTATGGGAGGGGGTAGAAGTTTTGACCCGATCTTGCCCATCTTCGAACTTAGCCTCGGCATAGGAGCTCGCATACCAAATTTCAGCTCGATAGCTCTTAAACTATGGCTGTTATCGCTGGGACAGACAGACAGACGGACGGTCGAACGGACTGACAGACGGACGAACATCGTTAAATCGACTCAGAATCAGACGCTGATCATTTACACAACGCCCCCTTCTGGACGTTACAAACGGAAGAACAAACTCAATATACCATTCGGTACGTGCACTTGCTAGTAAATAATAAAATGTATTAATTAAATTACGTCAGTAAAAACAAAAAACAAGAAAGAAATTATAGTCGGCCCTACAGACTATTACAAATGCACCACTTTGTTAAATAGCACAGTCAAATTAGGGTGGTTCATGATTTAAAGAATTTTATTTTGCAATATTTTAAATAATATTTTAATTCAAAAATGTATATTAAAAATTTGATTATCTTGAACCACCCGAATTAGTTAACTATATTTATAAAAGATCGTTTGTGCATCAAAATAACTTGTTAAAGCTTTATGGGCCTTATTTTAACATATACTAAAAAAATAACAAACATGGATCATCCTAATCGCTTCCAAAATTTAATCAGTTGTTCCCAAGCACAACAGAAAATTTTGTATAATGAAGAACCGATCGAGAGTTCTTTTTGTAGCATTATCGTTCATATAGAAAAGTATAATTTATATTTTACAAAATACACGTTTTTCTAGTGCTGTTGTGAAATGGGTAGAAACAAATCTTGTGACGAGAGCATCCGGACCATAATCGTATAGATGCGGGACGATGGACATTCGTATGGTGGTATTGCGAAAACTTTAAAAATTTCAATGCTGTGCAGTATTTTCGAAAAAATAATACTAATGAGAAAGTGCTCCGCAAGCTTAGAGCCCGAAAAACTACTGCCAAAGAAGACGTATTGATAGTGCGTGAATCAAAAAAGTACCCTTACAAGAAATGAAATTCGTGTTACAGTAAAAAGACGTCTGCGTGAAAAATGTTTTTTGGAAGAGTTTCTCGGAAATAACCATTACTATCTGAGCGAAACCGCATAAATCGTATGGAGTTCGTAATGAAATATCGCAACTAGACAGTAAACGATTGGAAAATAGTTTTATTTTCTGACGAAACTAAGATTAACAGAGTGTCTTAAGATGGAAAAACTTATGTACGTCGTACACGGTCTCAAGAATTTAACCCCAAGTACACTCGACCTACACTCAAACATGGTGGTGTAGGCATTATGCCATGGATCGCTCTGTCATGGCGTGGCGTTGGGCTTTTTCACAAAATTGAGGGTCGAATGGACCAGTTTCAGTATATTTCGATATTAAATGACGTAATGCTACCTTTTGACGATGACATCGTGCCTGCCACATGGATTTTCCAACATCTAACGAATCGGAGCACACGGCACGTGCTACAAAAAGTGGTTTACGGACAACAGGGTTACTGTGTTAGACTGGCCTGCATGCAGTCCTGATCTAAACACGATAGAATCGTTACAACGGTGAGTACCGGGAAGTTCCGCTAATTAACGGTGAGTACCGGAAAGTTCTGGTAAACAATTTTTTTAAGTGGTATTGCAACGCATGCCGGTATTGTAAATCTTGAACCACCCTAATTTTATAAATCATGAACCACCATAAGTAGATAACTATTCTTATTTATTCGATCAAATTGCCATTTCTTAATTTTAACATATTGTTGATCCTAATCAGAATAAAAAAAAAAACGGAGCAGCTTAACTAGTACACAGTTAAGTGTTCAGTACCTGGGAGACCGAGCTCGCTCGGCAGGTTAAAAGTTCTGGAAAGCACGCTTAGGTTCTGAAGAACTGTTAGTGGAAACTTTTTTTGAAGAGCACATGGATTTTGTTGTTCATTAGTGCCAAAAGACCCGATTTGCTTAAAAAGTTTTAGAGGATGCGCTTATGTTCTAGAGAAATCCCAATGGAAGAGATTCCCCCAAGAACTTATAGTTTTTTTAAAACTTTATTTCCAATTAATCAACCAAATTAAAAAAAGGATAAAATTTTAACTTAATGTTCTTGATAAAAATTAATTTTCGACCATGCCCACTTTTTTATCTACTTTGCAAGTTTTCCCGAGATCGCAATCTTATTATTGTACCAAATAACGGCAAACTGGTAAGTTTCATCAAAATCGTTAGAGCCATTTTCAAGATAAAGTAACCAATCAACAAAATCTTGTGTGTTTAAAAAACTGTTTGACCATGCCCATTTACGCCCACAATAGTATTTTTACAGAATTCTTGGAATGATTATAGACCATAAGCAAAAAACCGCATTCAAATCCGTCCACCCATTCTCATTTTATTCAAAAAAATAGTTTTTGACCATGCCCAGTTAAAACCTCGATTTCTCCCACTTTACGGCTTTTCTCAAGGAAAAAAATGTCGCAATATTTTTTTATCGTCAAGTACCACCAAACTGCAAAATTTCAGCAAAATCGTTGGAGCCAATCTTGAGATACTGGAGACTGTTATCCTTACGTCCTTACTAATATTATAGAGGGAGGTGTATATCTTTATTTATTTTCGTTTGCACCGTTTTCACGCCTAAACGCCTGAACCGATTTACTTCAAACTTGGAACATATATCGGGATGGGTCTGGAAGGAATGATAGGCTATATGAAATCTGCCACGCCCACATATTACGCCCACGATTCATAAAATTAAGTAAAAAAAACAATTATTTCGCTAATACTACTCAAAAAAATTGGTATTTGAGTTGGTATGGTCACTGGCGATAACTCCACCAAAAGAGGGCGTGGTTGGATCAATTTTACGATAAAACTTGGTATTTAGGTGAATGGTGACGAAATCTACCACATTACAAAAAATGGGCGCGATTGGATCAATTTAACGCCCATTGCCGTAAATCGGGAACGGGATGCTTTTGGTATTTAGGTGAATGATGACGAAATCTATCAAATCACAAAAGTGGGCGTGGTTGGATCAATTTAACACCCACCGCGATATCTCAGGAACGTTGTGATCTATGATGATAAAATTTGATATAAAGGTGTATGGTGACTAATTCTACCACCTTACAAAAAGTTGGCTTGGTCGCGTCAATTGAACGCTCACCGTTGTAGCTTAGAAACGTGATACTATTCGATGATTAACTTTAGTGTGAAGGTGTTTGGGAACTATATCTACCATCTTACCAAAACTGGGGTTGCGAAACTCAGTTAGAGGTACATGGTGACAATATTTACAAACACACAACGGTGAGTTACGGAAAGTTCTGCATACAAATTTGGTATAAATACAAATTTATTTTTTAAACGCCACTGGATTAATTTGACAGTTGCTTATGTGTGTTAATTAACAAAAATACACATATTACAATACAGTAGACAAATTTTCTATAGGCTGTCTTCTTTTGATATTAGAATTTTTTCACGTTGAGCAAATACGTTAGTGCCAATATAAAAGTTTTTTCTGGATAACACATGTTGAATTTTAAATCTAATACAGTTTTCGAAAGTACATTAACAATTCTAAAAAAAATTTCATGTACCCCTATACTATTCGGAAGTACTTTTGATGTTGTTAGAAGTATCTTTGACTAATCTAAAATAAACGTAAATATTCTGAAATATAATTGACGCTTTCTGAAATTGATTAAAAATTTTCTGAAGGAATGTTAATATTAAGACTTGGGGTAATATTATTTAATACTAGCGAATGCCCGGCATGCGTTGCAATGCCACTTAAAAAAAATATTAGCAGAACAACACCGGTACTCCCCGTTAGTTAGCGGAATTTCCCTGTACTCACCGTTGTAACGATTCTCATCGGCAATTAACAAACAAACTCAGAAACATAATCTCAAATTTTTAGGAGCAATATTAGCAATGTCATCGTATATTTTCACTTAATTAAAAAATTCTGAGCGTAGTAAGTGGACGAGGCAGATTTTGTATATCCTGTTATTCTTCCCGATGCATAGCGTTACATGTTTTCTATATAGCGCATCAAGTTCCTGAGCAATGGTTCTAGGCGTAAAATTAATCCATCCTTTTTTTGAAAGTGGGCGTTAAATTGATCCAACCAAGCCCATTTCTGGTGAAGTTATAGACAATGCCTATAAAATCTTAGATACTAAATTTCAGATTTTAAGGAGCAATATTAGCCATGTAATCGCATATTTTCATTTTTTTTTCAAAGTGGGCGTTAAATTGATCCAACCTCTCCCGTTTTTGAGGAAGTTGTCGACAATGCCAGATAACAAACTCAGATACCAAATTTCAGATTTTTAGGAGCAATTTTAGCGAAATAATCGAATATTTTTATTTAGTTTTACAAATTGTGGGCGTAATATGTGGGCGTGGCAAATTTTTCTTTTCCAAAAACCTAAGTTGGCGTGAGCACAGCAACTCCCCAAAATTTCATCACAATCAGATGAATGGTTTAGACGCGCATTTAATACAAAGATAGAAAGAAAGCTAAATTTATTTATATATTGTATATATAGATTACTGTTAGTGTTTTTTAATATAAAACTTTGTAAGGGTTTAGAATGCCATTTGGATCCATCAGCTGCTTCATTTCATGCATCATTTCAATGGCTTCCTGGCTCTTTGAATACTTAAGGTATCTTGTTTTCAAAAATCCGATGCCATGTTCAGCACTTACACTCCCATTTACTTTTGATGTGAATTCATACACAAAAGGTTCGATAAGCTTGTGTAACTCCGGGTTGAATTCAGAACATGAAACGTTTAAGTGTAAATTGGAATCGCCTTTAAAGTGTAATAAAAAAAGAATAAAAGATTATTAAATCTTTAATTTAATATTGAAAGTGGACTCACCTAAGTGACCATAACCACAGACACGAGTAGCAAGTCCACCAACACGATTCTCCATTACATTAACAATATTATAAAACTCATGTAGCGGTAGTGATATATCATATTTAAAACAATATCCATCCTTCACTAAAGCAACTGGAACCAATTCACGTAGTTTCCATATTTCTTGAATTTTCCCAACCTCTCCCGTTATTGTGCCATCTAATATTTGTCCTTTTTCCATACCATGCATCAAAAAACGGTTGAATTTTTCCAAATCATGTGCGAAATCACTACCAGAAGTTTCTATTAACATGTAAAATGGATAACCTTTGATCGGGGAGCTGTATGAAATAAATTAATATAGAGTTAGTCATCTTAAAATGATGTCGTTTTCTTGCACTTACTTGAGTTGAAAATGGTTAACACTGGCATCCAGTGACTTGGCATCGATCAGCTCACACGACGATAAAATTTCCCCCAGATATCGTTTTGCGCTCGAAAAGGTCTTTAAAACATTATCAAAAGACGACATGCCTTAATATAAATAGATAAATAATAACAAAATTAGTAACAAATTTTTTAAATAGATTTTCATAAAGTTAATCATATGAATGAAATTTTTTGAGAAAGTCTATAAAACGAAATTAAACTAGAAATTAAATTTACTTCTTGTAGCACATGTGTGCACACTTTATATTTCTGTTCTTATCTGATCACGATTATTTTTCGTCAGCAGTTTTTTGTTACTGCTGAAATGTTAAATACTGAATTTGAACTATACCTGCAGGGAAAGAAAAAACTATTTTTGAAATAACGAATCACTAATTACTTTAGCACCACCACTGGTCCGCGTTCTGTCCTTCCCATGCAAACAACTGGTGAATTGAACTTGGAGATGTTCTACGCTGTGTCAATGAACCCGCTCTGCATTACGTTTTCACCAGCTATGAACTAAATAAAATTTCACTAGATGCGAACTAGAATGTTAGTAGACATTAAGTCTCTAGTTCAAAATTGGCACACAAATTGCTGGTTCCATATACATATGTGTAATACTTTTATATTGCTACTGTTCGAAAGATGCATTGTCGCAACATGACAATTGAAGGTTCAAAAATTGCAGTGGTGGCAATAAAAACATTCTCAAAAAATTATATTATAATAAATAACCAATAAATTCTTCGATTACCATGAACAAATTTAATATTTCTTTGAAAACAAACTATTAAATGTTCACGGGGTTCATTTTTTTTTTTTTTTGTCAATTGCCAATGGATTGATTTGATTGTTTATTATGTGTTAGTTTACAAATATACAACGTTCAAACACAAATTCAAAATCTCCGATATGCTTCTTCTTTTGATTATAAAAATTGTTCACGCTGAACAGATAGGTAAGTGCCAATATAGAATATAATTCATATCTGTGGTTGATAAATTAAACAAAAAATACTGCAGAATCGCGTTATTTAAGCGTAAACATCTCAAATTCAATGGCGTACGAATTTGATATGTTGACAGACGGACATCGTTAAATCGACTCAGAATCCGACGCTAATCATTTATACATATACTTTGTCATACCTACCACGCCCTCTTCTGGGCGTTACAAACGGAAGAACAAACTCAATATACCACTTGCACGTGACGAAGGGTAAAAAAAGTTATACTACGTAGTCTTGTAATTTATTTTTCTTGTATTAGTATTAACTAAATCATTCAAGAAGTATTTTATGTAATACTAGCGAATTCCCGGCATGTGTTGCATTGCCACTTAGCAGAACTTCCCGGTACTTCCGTTAGTAGCGGAACTTCCCGGTGCTCCCGTTAGTTAGCGGAACTTCTCTGTACTCACCGTTGTAGCGATTCTGAGTTACGGCTGTGAAATTATCGGCATACAAACTCAAACACAAAATCCTAAATTTTTAGGAGCAATATTAGCAATGTCATCGTATATTTTCACTTAATTAAACAAATTGTGGGCGTAATAAATGGGCGTGGCAGATTTTGTATATCCTGTTATTCTTCCCGGTGCATCCCGTTACATGTTTTCTATATAGCACATCAAGTTTCGAGCAATGGTGGTAGGCGTAAAAATGATCCACTCTTTTTTTGAAAGTGGGCGTTAGATTGATCCAACCACGCCCATTTTTAGGGAAGTTATCGACAGTGCCAATACAAATTCAGATACCAAATTTCAGATTTTTAGGAGCAATATTAGCCACGTTATCGCATATTTTCCATTTTTTTTTCAAAGTGGTCGTTAAATTGATCTAACCTCGCCCATTTTTGGTGAATTTGTCGATGGTGTTTATACAAACTCAGATACGAAATTTCAGATTTTTAGGGGCAATATTAGCGAAATAGTCGAATATTTTAACTTAGTTTTACAAATTGTGGGCGTGGCAAAATTTTCTTTCCCCTAAACCTAAGTTGGCGTGAGCACAGCAACTCCCCAAAATTTCATCACAATCGGATGAATGGTTAAGATGCCCATCTGGTACAAAGAAAGATAGAAAGAAAGAATTCATTTTTATATACATATATAGATTACCCTAATTTAATTAGTAATTTTTTTACTAGTTCAATTTTCGCTAGAGGTAGAACTAGAACAATTTGTTACTAAATTGCGTTTCCGTGAAGGGATATTTTTTTATAAATTGTTTGTTTGAATGGGAGGGGTGAGTTGTTTTTGCCCGAATTCACTCATTTTACTTAGAACTTAACCTCCGCTTGAAATGTTATCGTTCAATCGACTAAGAATTCGATCATGATCATTTAAATGTATATTGTCATGCTATTAGCGATCTCTTAAAATGGTCACTTTCAGTTGAGGATTACTTGGGTACTGCGTTCTTATTGTAAATTTTATGAAAAAGAATTCCCTATAAGTTTTCTATTGTATTTAAGTCAAAAGAACCTGCTAGCCAATCCATAAGAGAGATGTTGTGGATGTAAAAAAATCTTTTTTGGAATGGATGGTTATATTGATATTTTTTCTTTACAAATAGGGAATTAATATTGATATTCCCTTAACTTGTAAAACTCGAAAAGCTCGAAAAGTTTCATACCACTTTTCGGGAACGCGCCTTTACGATCTCGTAAACAATAGTAAAATTCAACAATTGAACAGTTCTTTCAGCTGTTGTCAACGTATAACTGTATAATTAATGTGATTTTAAAATTGCTTCTAACATTTTAAAATTATTACTTCTTGTATATTGTTTTGATTTTAGCAAGTATGTAAACTGTGAAATATTTATTACAAAATAATTTTTCGATGAATTTTCCTGTTTTAAGGGAATACCTCTAATGTGTCTTGTAGAACATTTTGATACCGCATGGATGGAAATGCTATCACAATATTTGTGATACGTTGCAGCTTTCCTAAATCAGCCACCACAGAAATTCCTTTTGGAGAAAAGTATTGATTTTTCAATGACTCAAATAACTTTTAAAAACCATTTGGGAAATAAAATATTACCTGCGACCTGAAAGATCTATTGTGCAGCCTCGTTGCCCTACAAACACAATTCTAGACTATTTTTAAATCTCGTAATTGTTGTTTGCTTAATTTTTAGTATGTCACTTGGAACTAGAATCTCGTTGCCTAAGTAGTCAAATCTGCGTCTTACCACCGACAAGTGCAAAGAACATGTTCAGCCGTTTTCTGCTCCTCTTGGAAGAGTCCGCATGAATTATTTGCTACCACTCCTATTTTATTCAGATGGTAATTAAATTTACAAAGTCCTGTTAAGAATTCACTATAGAGTTTTATATCTTTTCTGTTAAGGTTGAGAATAGCTTCTACCTTGACACGTGCTGGGTCAATGAGTCTTCTTGACTGCCGCATGCCTGTTTGGGCTCTCCAATGCTCAAGTAGACTTTGATTTCCCCATACTTGTATAAAGTTATTTATGAAACTATTGTTCACCCCACAGAAGGGTTCCGGACCTATAAACAGAGTTTCTATTTCATTTGCCCTCATGCCCTTCATGTCCCGACACCCATATCAGAGTAACCGAGTTCCTTTCTGCTAGGGTGTTGAGAAGTTAAAGATAATCCCATACCAGTTTTGATTGGAATGAGAAGTTTTTAAGTGATTTTAGAACTTGGCTGTCAGAGAGAATGCATATTTTGGTACCGCTGATGCCCCTACGTAGACATTCTCTGACACTTAGTTCTAAAGCGTGGACCTCCGCCTGAAAAATGGCAGCTATTTTTCCCATCGCAACTGCTTTACGGAAATTTGGCCCTACAATTCCCGCTCCAGCACTGCCATCTTTCAATTTTGGAATAGGAAAAAGGTCTTTAACGATGATGTTAATGAAAGAAGAAGAACAATCACGAACACTATACTAGTATAAATTACCAGGAATAGAACAATCAAAAACTCTTTTAGGAATGAACAAACTAAAAAGATTTACTGAATGTATGAATTTATCAAAAAAGAATCTGAGAATTATAACAGGTATTCTAACAGGGCACTGCAGTTTAAACTATCACCTGACAAAACTGAGAATATGCAACAATGAGCTATGTAGGTTTTGTGAAGAGAACACTGAAACTCTGAAACACATTTTAGGACAGTGTCCTGTGCTTATGCAAAGCCGTAAAATGTACCTGGGAGACTATCAATTACCAGACGGCATGCTGAAAGACTTAAATATAGGTTTCATACTAAAATTTATAACGGTTGTAGGACTTTTAGAATTACTAAAAACCTTTCAGGAGTATAGGGCTAATAGGAATACTAAACTATGGCAACACTATAATCCTCGTAGGGGGCACAATAGTTCTTTTAGGACGCGGTGCGCATCCTATTAATAATAATAATAGTAATCTTCCAATTTGGACCCATCAGTATACCATGCCTGTGAGCCCTATTGAGGGATAATTTCGTTGTTTCTCCACGCTGAGCGGTCACTGATTACCACTTCAAAGTGCCTGAAAAACGAAAGTTTTCTGTTCATCCTATCGGAGACCACAGAATCTTTGCGTGACCCGTTTGTTTGCCTCCCGTAAGATGAGTTAGATTAGGTAGCCTTATGGCCGCGCTGGCTGCCGTCCTCTTCACTGTGATGTGCAGAGGAGTGATTATTCCCAAGGCTGTTGTGGGGCACGTTCGCATTGCTCCCGTAACACTTTAACAGGCTATTCAATGAATCTCGTTGAGAGTCATCTGAGCCTTAGTCTGATCTATCTTTGATCACCATACTAAAGATGCATAGGTAACCATTGGTTATTACCAATGGACATTATCTTCGACTAGTTTTTAAGTGCTCATTTTATTTGTTCACCGTATTTTGTCTATTAAATACGGTGAAAAAAAAATGGTTGTCAGTTCGCGTTGCCAACTTTCTTGTGTATATTTAAACTGATTACTTGCATTATAAAAATTTTTATTTAATTTTTCACAGAAAAAATGTATGTCTTTTTTATTTAATCCAGTAAAATACAACACAAAAATGTTTAACTTACCTTTTTTTAAATTTTGTTTCGACATTTTTGTAACGAATAACATCGTGGAGGTGGATGCGATTTTTTTAAGTCAAGATATTACTTACCCAAAAATGCAACGTGTACCGCGGATGGAGCAGGAGGGCACAAAAGCGCCAACTTAGTAACAATTCCAAGTGTTCCTTCTGATCCTATGAAAAGGTGTTTTAAGTGATATCCAGTGTTATCCTTCTTGAAATTGGACATAAGATTAAGAATTTTTCCGTTTGCTAGAACCTTGAATAAAAAACATTTTATTTATTTTGTGAAGAAGCTGGGAATATCCGTTTTATCTTTGAATATATCACTCAATCATGTTTTTTTTGAGTATTCAGTTCATCCATCTAGTTCATTAAGTTTGTACAGCCAATTAAGTTTATCCAACCATCAAGTTCATATAGTCTATCAAGTCTATCTATATAGTCTATTCTCGTCCATCCAGTCGAGTCAGTTTATCTAGTAAATTCAGTCATATTTAAAAAAAATAAATTTCAGAAAATCATACTTTATTTTATTATATACTAGCTTATACAATAGTATCCGGCGTTGCCAAAATTTTTTTTAATATACAAATAATTAGCTAGTGGAACTCACGTTAGTCCCCGTTGCAGCGTTTCTGAGTAACGACGGTGGTAAAGAGACTCACATATCAGATTTAGGCGCAATATTCACCAAATAATCGAATATTCGTAACAGTTTGGCGTGTCAAATTTTGGTATAGCCAAATATTCTTTCTCGATGCATTCTTATATTGCTCCCATATTTTGCGCATGAAGTTCCTGGGTATAGTGTTGGGCGTAAAATTGGTCCAACCTATTACAAAAAGTGGGCGTTAAATTGACCAAATCACGACTCTTTCTTTAAAGTTGTCGAGTGTGATCGTATCGATTATTCCGATCGTTGAAGAGTCTTTCGCAAGCATAAATGCCGGCTGGGTTTCTAATAAAAATTTCATTTGACAGTTAAATCCATGATACAAGAATACACAGTACGATAAGTAGCTGACGGTTATAATATAGACACCCAAGTAATGTCAAAAAACAGTGCTGCCTATTTCCAGCAAAAAAATCCGGTGAAATGTAACAACTCTCTGATTAGAATTTTTGAGGTAATGGTAACATTATTTTCACTTATTTTTATACTTTGTCTTTAAACTTAAACCTCACTTATAGATAAGTAGAATTTTTTCTGAATATAAATATTTTTTTTAATAATATTGTTATTTTTGAATTCTAAAAGCTTGGAATCTTGTTTGTTCTGGTTAAAATTTGAAATATTATGTATAAATTCATCCAATATATGAACATATGATATTTGATTCTCTTCCCTACGTAAAAATATAGCATACACATTTCTTTTCTCAATACTTCAAAATATCAATATCCCACTATGGGTTTTTATTACAATCCATGAAGGTGGCAGCATTTTTTCTCGATTTTGACGTTCTATGGGTGTCGATTTCTATTTTTCTTATCATCGTACCGTCTATTCTTCTATCATTGTTAAATTAAAGTTTTGATTTGGCTAACGAAAAAAATTAAATTGTTTGCATATACTGTCGTCTCTTTCTTATAAAAAGAGAAATGTTGTATATTTTTATCTAGCTTAGCTGAGAATGTATTAGTTTTAAACAAAAAATCATGTAAATATGTTGGAGTTTCTGCAGGACCTTCCTTTGCATGGCCTTCCCAGGCCGGCATTTATGCTCTTGGAAGACTCGTCAACGTTCGGAATAAGCGATATATTTTTTTACAATTCATTAACAATTTAGGTATATTAAATATTGGTAGAAATAAAAAAATAACAAAAAATTTATTTGAATAATGAGCACAGAAAAGAAACGATTTTTGAGAAATGTTAACAAATTTAAAAAAAATAAACAAAATGAAATTGCTGAATGCATGTGGAAATGTGTAGTGAAGAATCCCTCAATAACTTTAATGAATGTAATTCAAGTAAAGAAAAGTGCCTTAAAAAGGAATAGTCCGTCCATCCGAAATAAAATTTCCAAAATGCCTTAAATGATTTTCTTGAGATTTTGCGCAAATAGACTTAAATGATTTGCCACTGTAAAAATAAACGCTTCTAGGTACGAGCAGACAAAAAGTAGAAATTCCAGGAGGGTAATTTTTATATAAAAGAATACAGTCCTGTTTAATAACCGATTTATATATTTAGCTATGGTGCAAAAAAAGTTTTACGTACAAATGTTAATTATTTATTCGCCATAGCGAGCCTTCGTCACAAGAGTGCAGTACCACAATGGTAAAAGTGGATCCAATAAATATTGTCAATAATATTGAAAATATAAAAATAAAATCGGGTAAGCTTCTCAAAGAAGGTTTAAGAATTAGGAACTGATTCTACATTTGACATTGGATTAAATCTAATCTAAAACTATACATCTGGCTATCCGATTATTTTATTTTGCTTTTGGTTACATTTTTTATTCAACGCTTCAAATTAAATCGTTTGTTAAGCAAAACGTTTAAGTTAAAAGCTAAAAGTTAAAGTTAAAAAGTAAAAATTTTGCAACTAAAAGTTGAAATGGAAGGAGTCAAGCTGTTAATTGACACCAACTGGAAGTCGAAAACAATTGCACAGGCCAACATGAGTGGCATATTATAAAAAAATTGGTTGACGCCTGTTTAATTTTAAGATATTGTAGAAATAACACAATATTGTATTATTAAAATGAAATAAATATGAATCCTTACTAATATCATTACTAATATTATAAAGAAAGGTGTATTTATTTATTTATTTATTTATTTATTTATTTTCGTTTGTACCGTTTTCACGCTTAAGCGGCTAAACCGATTTACTTCAAATTTGGGACATATATCGTGATGGGTCTAGAAAGAATGATAGGCTATATGAAATTTGCCACGACAACATATTACGCCCACAAGTAGTCAAATTAAGTCAACAAAAACGATTATTTCACTAATAAAATTCCAAAAAATCTCAAATTTGGAATTTGAGTTGGTATGGTCACTGTCGCCAACTCCACGAAAAGTGGGCGTGGTTAGATGAATTTAACGCCCTCTGCCGTAACTTCGGAACGCGATGGTCTACAATGATAAAACTTGGTATGTAGGTGTATGGTGACAAAATCCACCACCTCACAATAAGTGGGCGTGGTGGATTAATTTAACGCCCACCGCGATATCTCATGAACGTTGTGATCTTTGAAGATAAAATTTGATATAGAAGTGTATGCTGATGAAATCTACCATCTCAAAAAAAGTGGGCGTGGTGGGATCAATTTAACGCCCACCGCTATATATCAGGAACACGATGCTCTACGAAGATAAACGTTTGTATAAATGTGTATGGTGGCTAAATCTACCATCTTACAAAAAGTGGGCGTGGTCGGGTCAATTGAACGCTCACCGTTGCAACTCAGAAACGTGATACTGTACGATGATTAACTTTAGTGTGAAGGTGTTTGGGAACTATATCTACCATTTCAGCAAACCTAGGGTCAATTTAACACCCACCGCCATAGCTCAGGAACGTGATGTACAACTATGAAGAAATTTGGTTCTTAGTTACTAAATCTGACCGGAAAGTGCTACTACAATTTTAGTTACATAAAAATGCGAATACTGGGGAGGTTAACAGTTGCGAAACTCAGTTTATAGGTACATGGTGACAATAGTTACAAACACACAACGTGGAGTAACGGGAAGTTATGCATACAAATTTGGTATAAAATTATCAAATTAACCAAATATAATTCCAAAATTGGTGGGCTAGGCTGGAAAGTTTATTAATCTTAATTAATAAATAAGACTTGATTCTATTAAAAAAGAACCCGGGCACCGCCGGGTAATTTAAGCTAGTATCAAATAAAAGTACAAGGATCCTTATTATTAAAACCACAATTAAATACGCCATTTTGTTTGCAAACAAATATTTTAGGATATACAACTTATAACGGCCGACCATCAAAACTCTCAGTTAGTTTAAAACCTTGTGTCAACATATAGATTCTTGTTGGCACGACCAGAGTAAAGATAGAGTAGTCCACAGTTAGTTTGTTATATGTACCTGTCCATTGTCATTGGTACGGCCACTGGAAATAAAGATTACTTTTGTAACTTTCAAATGAAAGTAATAATGCTCTTCACAATCATTGTGGGATAGACGACACTACTCTTAAATGCTACGCTTACAAACTTAAATAAAAACTCATCAGATTAAGTATACTAAAGATTACTACTCTCAACTTTTGCACGCACCAATTATGACATGAATGTGCTTTTTCGAATGCGAATTATATACAAATCCAAAACTATTTATGGAATGATTTACCACCTTTATTTTGTAAAAGTGCAGTCTCAAATGTTAAGCTTGTATTACAATGCAATTCTGTAACGAATCTTCTAAAATATGAATTGAACCGTTTTAACTGTCTTTACTCGAATGGCGTCAGATCTAACATTATTAAGAGAACCTTCAAAGGCAGAGACCTTATGCAGTGCTCCCATTCTTATTTGCTTGAATGGCTGAACTTTCAATTTTCGAAGAGTGATAATTTGTTATTCCCAAATTAGTAAAATTAAAACCTTGGTTCGGGTAAGTATGTTGATTTCGGGTTCTCCTAAGGAACCGTAAGCCGTTTTTAACCTGCACCCAAATCCCTACACAATTATAAAACAAATTTAGACTGGTCTGATTTTTATCAACTTCTGATAAACTATACAAAAAAGTAAAGTTAAAACAAATTTGCAAAGCTAAGAAACGCAAGGTTCGTTTACTGAGCTTCCAAAACAGATTCACTTTTAAATCATACGATTGTACTAAAGGGTTACACCATGTTTTCTTCTAAATATACTTCAAAGCAAAGGCGTTAGCAGACTTTCTTCTAAAGCTAAGAAGGAATTATCTAAAAGTGCTGGTTGGTTTAATATAAAAAAAATTGCACGATCATCTATACGCCGACCTGAATGAATTTGGTATTCCATCATCTCCATTTGGATAAGATAATCGAGCTGCTGGCTTAAATCACAAATACGATTTTTGCCAAGCATACTGACATCGATATCATCGGCAAAAGTGTCCGCGAAGCCTCCTTGAAATTGGAAAAGGAGTCACGTAGAGTGGATCTTGTAGTTAACGAGGACAAAACGAAGTATTACCATTATCAACAAGCAAAGAGTTGCAATTCTGAATGAACATACGAATTGTGAAAGCGTTTGCTGTTTCGATGCCTCACAGGAGTTGCAATTCTTTGGAAAATATGATTTGTAAAATTGTAAGCTGTCGTGATGCATAAAGCATGGCTACTATAACTATCAAGCAAAATGACGCTAAGCGAATATGCAAAAATAAATCAACCAATGCAGAAGCTGCGGTCATTTTAAAGGTCAAGCTTTTGGTTATTATTGACCTTAGTTATCAGCGAGTTTGCAAAGAATAAAACGCAACTGCGTTTTTACAATTTATAATTTTTATTTACTTTTTGTTGTAAGTCCAGTTTTTATTTAAGGATAACAATTCACCGTTGTACAATACCATAATTTCTGGTTTATTTTAAGATTCAATGCATAAAAATAGCTTTTTAACAAGAAAAATATTTTAGGCATATAAGGTTTCCTAATATAACTTAACCTATGCTCTGTGCTAATAAAATTTAAATGCAAAAATATTGTCTACAAGAATTGTAGTTAAAACAAAGTTGTTGTGATCACATCATCTAAAAACATTATTTGTTTTAACCTCGTAAAAACAAAATACAAAATTTGTAATTTCTTTAAAAGTTAACAATTAAGACAAAGTAATTAATAAAAATTGTATAAAAGTTTGATTAAAAAAGCGTATTCTTTCTTGTAAATCGATATTCGGTTAGTCTATACATAAATATCTGCAATATAAAAAATACTTGCCACTTCAACACCCAAAACTGATCCGTGCAAATTTCCATATCGTAATACACGAAGACCACCAGCATTTGTCGAAACATTCCCACCTATGTGGCAAGAACCTTTTGCACCTAGATCTAGAGGAACAACTAAGCCCGCCTCTCTCGTTTTGTTATCCAAATTCTCCAGTATACAACCAGCTTCACATACTGTAATTCCAGTGATTTCATCGATGCTGATAATTTTATTTAAACGTTGTAGAGATACCACAATTTCATCAAACACAGGCACTGAACCTCCTACCAGTCCAGTGTTTCCGCCTTGTGGACAAACCGCCAATCTATGCTCATTGCAGTATTCCATAATAGCAGAAATTTCTTGCTTGTTTCCTGGTTTCAGAATCAATTTACTGGCACCTAAAAGATTTTTTAAAATAATTTTATCGTGTTGAACTGTCTTATGAATTTTTGAAACAACAAAAACAAATTTACCAGCTAAGCAGACCGGACAATGCTGTTTCGGAATGCGCTACTATTCCATCAACTTATCTTAAAAATCTTAAATAATCTTAATTCGACGGAACATAATAAAACTAAAAAAACTGTAAGTCAGTCAGTTCAGAACAGTCTTCGCGTGCAGTTGTGCGCGTTTCATCATCTTCGCCTGTTGTCTCACAATGGCCATAGGGACGTGTGTATCGTCGCATTCTCTTGTTGACTTCCAATAAGCCACAGCAAAATTAAAAATCAAGTCTTTCGGTCTTCAGCAGTCATCGTGTACGGAAAACTCAGAAATCTGCTATATAGGAGTAAGTCAGAGTGGAAGTCGGTTCAAGGTTCTCTGCTATATAGAAGTTAGTAAGAGTGGGGACCATTTTAATGTTCTCTGGACTATAAGGTTTATACAGAGTTTCAAGCTGAAATAGTCGCTATCCACGAGGCAATTTCATGGCTTCTGGAGAAAAAAATATCAGGTTTCGACATCCTTATTCTATCAGACAGTCCAGCTGCTCTGAGAGCCTAGAAATCAGTTCAAATTTAATCAAAAACTGTCCTCAGCTGTTGCAAATCTCTCAATGAGATTGCTGGGTTCTCGGATATAGGGACATTCCTGGGAACTGTAAAGCTGATGAACTCGCCAGAGAGGGTACAACAAAAGAAATTCTACCTATCAACAAGGAATATGGTATTCCTCTGTCAACATGTAAACTCCTCACCAGGGAAATCTC
Organism: Suillia variegata; assembly: GCA_949127995.1. Lineage (NCBI taxonomy): Eukaryota > Metazoa > Arthropoda > Insecta > Diptera > Heleomyzidae > Suillia > Suillia variegata. Next base: position 16,479,160 of record OX421846.1, read on the forward strand.
TATCAGGGAAACTAACTCCAGATGGATGGGGAATAATACATGCAACATTCTGCGTACGATATGGCCAAAACTGAACCAAAAACGCTCAATCGATCTAATTTCTCTAAGTAGGTCTTAAATTAACACCATAGTAGGCGTTCTAATAGGACACTGTATCATAGGTACTTATGGAAGAAGACTATGTATCTTCTTAAATGACTTCTGTAGAAACTGTATAGAAGCACTTCTTCGTAGGCCTAGTAGATATATCTAAATCTAATATAATTAATATGCTTCAGTTCATAAACAGTACAGGATGGTTCAGTTAGCGGTATAACTCATATACCGCATGGCATCACAATAGGCCCCTAGCCTAAGTAGGTATTTTTTTAAGAGACGGACATTACAAACTAACTACTTACTATGTCCTTTAAAACTGTACACTATTTGCAATACAGAAGGTTCAGATCAAGGCTGCCAGCAGGTTATTCTTCAGAGTAAATTATTTTTTTGTTTAAAATTACTTTTCACCATTGTGGTGACTATTATAACCGTATCAGAATAAGGCTTTTAAATACGGAAAAATTGGAATAGTAGCGTATTCTAAAACAGCTTTGTCCGGTCTGCTAAAGTTATATGTATATTTTTGTCGTTGTAACAAAAAATAATAAGAAAGTTACGCCCATCAAAATTCTTATTTAAAGGGTAATTGTAAAATTTGTTTTTCATAATATTTAACTTAATAGTTTTTAACATACCACGCACACTCTGTAAGAAATCCACATTAAAACTCTGTAAATCCTCTTGCACTGCATTGTTTGAACCCACAATCGATTTGAAGAACGAAATATCCTCTTCCTTAAGAACGGAGAAATTTCCTCGTTTGACATTATATCTTGCCTTAAAAGAAGTATTATGTGTTTTGATTTTATTCGTTATGCCATTTTTATTTAAAAATTAAATAAATTTGTTTTATTAAAATCGGATAATTTTAATCGCTGATTATCGTTATAATTGTTGCCAATTATTCTATATACATTATAGATTATACTTATATTATTTTGTTAAAAAAATTGGTATTTGGAAAATAATAGATAAGTCTTCACTTAACCACTTTCAAATCTAATACATATTAATCATATTGATTAAACTGATATAATTGTCAAAATAATTTATAAGGAAACTCCAAAAGACAAAATGGACTCGTTTCTTTAAGCGCCTAACATTAATTTGTCATATAACACCTTATTTTATTAAGAGAAAAACTTATCTAACTATACGGATTATTTTTCAGATTTATTTTCATCATAAATACTAGTTTTAACATTTTGACTACTCTTAACACTATATATACATCCTCTAAATAATTAATTGCTTCCCTACCACTTACCAAAATTAAGAATTTGTAGATTTTCATTATATAATAATAAAAGTTTAAATAAGAGACGAAGTGGAACATTTTTTTTAACACAATCTTAACTTAAATACACAGGTCGATATGATTTTACTTCAATAATCTCATACATTTTTTATATATACATAACGAAACCGACGTGATAGCGAAAAACTGAAAACGCCATTTATCTATTATATAAAAACTTTTCGAGATTAAAAAGTCTTTAACACTTCACAATTGGTCGACCTGTAATATCTATTCATTTGCATTTTTTATACCTTATGGAAAAAATAAATGTAAAATCACTCTTGCAATTTTTGCATCTAAGTCTATTGGCCGATTTTCCTTATATGATATGTAATTTTTTTCATTTGAAACCTGGAAGATTTTTGCATTTTCGTCATTCAATTAATAATATAATTCCATTCTATCTGAAAAAATATACCACCTTTTCGAAATTCAACAAAAACATTAACACCCCTACTCTCGAATTTTGGTAATACAAATATTATAACCTAATTATTATTACCTTTTTGTAACCTCTACTTGTAACTAGTATTCCAGACAAATAGTAAGAAAAACACGTAAGAAATTATAGTCAGTCATACCGACTATTACGAATGCACCACATTTTAAAATATCAGAATCAAATAAGGATTGTTCATGATGATATTTAAAAAAAAAATTTAATTGTAATCTTGAACCACCCTAATTGGATTACTCTACTTATTTGAGCACCAAAATATTCTAATAAACTTTTAAGGGCTTTGTTTAAACATATAATAAATAAAATAACAAACATGGACCACCCTAATCGTTTCCAAAATTTAATCAGTATTTCCCAAGCACAACAGAATTTTTTGTACAAAGTTTCAACACAATATCTCATATGGTTCTCAAGATATCGTGTAAACAAGAAATCACTATTTTTTGCAATAGTAGGCGTGGTCATTGGCGTATTTTATCTAAAATCTAATCAGTTCCTCGAAGGCATAAGTGTACAAAATTTGAACTCAATATCTCTAAAGGTTCTCCCGATATGGTGTTAACAAGAATTGATGACAGACGGACATACGGACGGACAGACAGACGGACATCACTAAATCGACTCAATTTTTGATTCTGAGCAAGAATATATATATATATATATATATATATATATATATATATATATATATATATATATATATATATATATATATATATATATATATATATATATATATATATATATATATATATATATATATATATATATATATATATATATATATATATATATATATATAAAAAACAAACATTTTACCAAAACCAATATACACCACTGAGTGGTGCATAAAAATTCACCTTAAGGTGGTGAATAAAAACTGTCACCTGATTTTAAAAATAATTTATATAATATATATAATTTATATATATATATATATATATATATATATATATATATATATATATATATATATATATATATATATATATGGTGAATAAAAACTGTCACCTGATTTTAAAAATAATTTATATAATATATATAATTTATATATATATATATATATATATATATATATATATATATATATATATATATATATATATATATATATATATATATATATATATATATATATATATATATATATATATATATATATATATATATATGAATAAAAACTGTCACCTGATTTTAAAAATAATTTATATAATATATATAATTTATATATATATATATATATATATATATATATATATATATATATATATATATATATATATATATATATATATATATATATATATAAATTATATATATTATATAAATTATTTTTAAAATCAGGTGACAGTTTTTATTCACCACCTTAAGGTGAATTTTTATGCACCACTCAATGGTGTATATTGGTTTTGGTAAAATGTTTGTTTTTTACCAAACCAATATACACCACGGAGTGATGCATAAAAATTCACCTTAAGGTGGTGAATAAAAACTGTCACCTGATTTTAAAAATAATTTTTTTATTTAAAGTAAACAAAAATGGACATTAAAAATCCAAGAAACCTGCCTAATGCTAAGTTCACGAATGTATGACGCTCCGTGGGTATAGTCAAGTGAACTATAAACACTTCATTTTTTGTGCGTTCAATAGTTCAAAATGATTACTGTTCGTATCTTCAATGCATACAGATGTAAGCGAAGAGGGCCATGTATAGAATGTATGGAGGAAGTATCGGGTCTGGACACTGCATAAATCGCAAAAAGTTTGATATTCTTGCGAGGCAATTTCCTAAAATTTCAAAACCGAGAGATAATATGATAACACAGAAAAGTTTACAACAAAACTAAGTAATAAAAAAGATTGGGTGGGTTTGCTTGAAACCTACAATATAAACCAACAAATGATAACCTGGTATACAGACGGGTCTCTTACTAACGAAGGAGCAGAAGCGGGGGTGTATGGGCCAAGGATGAAATACTTCGAATCCATGGGCAAATGCACCAGTATCTTTCAGACGGAAATATACGCCATAGATAGGTGTGCTTATTTCAACCTCGTACGGAACTACCGGAACCAGAACATTGCGATTCTAACTGACAGTCAAGCGGCTATCAAGGCACTCGAATCCTATCAGGTAAAATTTAAAGAGACTGTCTTGAGAATCTTAATACGCTTGGATCGCAGAACAAGGTCTGGATACTTTGGGTTCCAGGCCATGTAGGAATAGAAGGAAATGTGAAGGCAGACGAACTCGCAAAAAAAGGGGCAGTAACCCCATTTATAGGACCCGAACCCTTTTGTGGAATGGAAAAAAAGTCTCTAACCATACTCTTAAAGAAAGAGGAGGATCAACTTCGAACATCCTACTGGGACAATCTACCAGGTTTGGAGCAATCAAAAACTCTTTTAGGATCGCATAAACTAAAAAGATTTAATGATTCTATGAATCTATTAAAAGAGAGTATGAGAATCATAACGGGGTTTCTGACAGGGCACTGCAGGCTGAATTATCACCTGGCAAAAGTGGGAAGGTGCAACACTGAGATGTGTAGATTTTGTGAGGAGGAACCCGAAACTCCCATACATATCTTAGGAGAATGTCTAGCGCTATTGCAAAATTGGAAAAGGCACTTGGGACACCACCAGGTACCTAACGACATGCTGTAACTACTTGAGAAAGGCTCTATACTAAAATTTATTTCAGTAATAGGACTTACAGAAATACTATAAAATTTTTTAGAATTTTAGGGCCTGTAAGAACACTACTATCCTGAAGGGGGTACAATAGTTCTACAGGACGCAGTGCATTTCCCTAAACATAATAATAATAATAATAATAATAATAATAATAATAATAATAAAAATAATAATAATAATAATAATAATAATAATAATAATAATAATAATAATAATAATAATAATAATAATAATAATAATAATCTTCAATGCATCCTCCTCTAGTTCGCATGTTTCCCAATTCGTTTCTGCAACAGGCCATAACATCTGCCATTCGACAAACCAAAACGTTTTCTTCGGCATAATCTTTTTCGATAAAATATATGGTATGCGCGTGTAATGATATTGAAAAATTGTTTTGATGATGTAATTGATATGAAACCACAAAGTGCGTACGTTTAACATTTGCGAATAAGTTTCAATACAAAGTTCGTGATTAGGCGTGAACTCAGGCAACATTAAAACTCTCTTTAAGAAGAATCTTTGAAGTGCATCAACATTTTCTAGACAAGAATATCCCCAGACCTGTGCTGCATAGGAGAAGATAGCACTGTTTACGGCGAGAAATAGATTTTGTTTAGCCTGGAAAGACTCATGATCCTTATTATATACCTCGCTCCAAATTGCATTCATATTTGCTTTAGACTTCGCTACCTATCAGCGAGATGCTCCGACATTGAAAATGATGTACAATATTTATTTCTATTTATGGTGGATTATATTACAAAAATATACATATATATTTTTCTAAGCAATCAGACGTGTTAAAAAATCTTCAATAATATTGGTCAAATAAAAATATTGGAAAAAGGTTGTTTCCGGGATGCAAAATGGATCACTTCAATCCCACAGACTTTTGAAAAAGCGTTTCCTATTTCTTATTTTAGCTTGCTCCATGGCACAAGCTAATAAAATTGATTTAAGTTGAATTAATTAGTTTGAATTAATTTTGAAAACACTTTAATAAAGAAACACCAAATAATAATAGAAATAAGTGCTCAAATACCAAATTTTAGCTCGATAAATCTACAACTATGACTGTAATCGCTGGGAAATACAAACGGTCGGACATCATTAAATCTACTCAAAATCCTATGCTGATCATTTATGTATTTACTTTGTCATACCTACCACGCCTCCTTTTGGGTTTTACTAAAGATCAAATATAAGTAAGTTCACCTGCACTTGGCGAAGAGATGGTCAGCCTCGAATTCTGAGTCGATTTACAGACGTCAGTCCGTTCGTCTGTCTGTCGGTCTGTATGTCTAAATAATTACAGCTATAGTTTAAGAGCTGAAATTTGGTATGTGCTCCTATTCTCTAAGCGGAGGCATATAAAACCACTAATTACTCATAAAAAATGGGCGTGAAAAAATTAATACAAACAGTTCTATTGTAGATAATCAATTCAAATTCACTATTTGACATGTTAATGGTAATGCAAAACTACTGTCAAAAAATAGGCATGATCTGATAAGAACCACGTCCCATCTCCCATACAAACTACCCTTTATTTTGTGGATTAAAAAATTATGAAAAAGATTTATAGTGTAAATAACCAATTCAAATTCGATATTTAACACTTTGGTAGCAAAACAAATCTACTAACCAAAAATGGACATAATCCAAAAAGAACAACGCCTATTTATAATAGAGACATGTAGCACTTATATGCTGAAAGAAGATATCACTGAAATGGCGAAGAGTATTAGAGCTAGATAATTAAGATAATTCTCATAATAGTTTAACTCTATTTTTGGAATTAGTGCGCGATTTTAATTTTTTTTTAATACAACCACAATTTTGTTTTGTCTCAAACGAAAATACATAACAATATTGTTATAGATATATTTATTTAACTTTATTTTAACAAGTATTGTCTTATAATTATTTTTTATACCTGAGTTAATTCCGGAACACTAGCTGCTTTGTATGTCCGAAAAGACGATATACTCGTATGTAGGTACTTCCTGATATTTAACATAGTACTAAAATACGTTTTCTATAAAAATAAAAAACAAGTTATTTGTGATTATATTTCCAAATATATGATAGGTTTAAAATATATTCATAAAATACTAAAACTGCTTGAGTTTTACAATTCTTGCAATAATACTTTACGAAATTTGTGTTCGAAATAATTATTAAGTAATGTATGACATTTTGAGTATCTTACGAATAAATAATTTAAGTAAAAAAAGCTGATTGTAAAAAAATGTAAATAGGTTTGATAGATATTCCGGCACAGGAGTTCTCACACTGAATAAAAATATTATACACAAGCGAAAGTAAACACTGCACATGTACATCCTTACTAATATTATAAAGGAAGGTGTATTTATTTATTTATTTATTTATTTATTTATTTATTTATTTATTTATTTATTCATTTATTTATTTATTTATTTATTTATTTATTTATTTATTTATTTATTTATTTATTTATTTATTTATTTATTTATTTATTTATTTATTTATTTATTTATTTATTTATTTATTTATTTATTTATTTATTTATTTATTTATTTATTTATTTATTTATTTATTTATTTATTTATTTTCGTTTGTACCATTTTCACGCTTAAACGGCTGAACCGATTTACTTCAAACTTGGAACATATATCGAAATGGGTCTGGAAGGAATGATAGGCTATATGAAATCTGCCACGCCCACATATTACGCCCACAAGTTGTCAAATTAAGTCAACAAAAACGATTATTTCACTAATAAAATTCCAAAAAATCTCAAATTTGGAATTTGAGTTGGTATGGTCATTGTCGACAAATCCACGAAAAGTGGGCGTGGTTACATGAATTTAACGCCCTCTGCCGTAACTTCGGAACGCGATGGTCTACAATGATAAAACTTGGTATGTAGGTGTATGGTGACGAAATCTACCACCTCACAAAAAGTGGGCGTGGTTTTATCAATATAACGCCCTCTGCCGTAACTCCGGAACGCGATGGTCTACAATGATAAAACTTGGTATGTAGGTGTATGGTGACAAAATCCACCACCTCACAATAAATGGGCGTGGTGGGATTAATTTAACGCCCACCGCGATATCTCATGAACGTTGTGATCTTTGATGATAAAATTTGATATAGAAGTGTATGATGATGAAATCTACCATCTAAAAAAAAGTGGGCGGTGGGATCAATTTAACGGCCACCGCTATATATCAGGAACGCGATGCTATACGAAGATAAACGTTTGTATAAAGGTGTATGGTGAATAAATCTACCATCTTACAAAAAGTGGGCGTGGTCGGGTCAATTGAACGCTCACCGTTGTAGCTCAGAAACGTGATACTGTACGATGATTAACTTTAGTGTGAAGGTGTTTGGGAACTTTATCTACCATCTCAGCAAAACTGGGATTAATTTAACACCCACCGCCATAGCTCAGGAACGTGATGTACTACGATCAAGAAATTTGGTTCTTAGTAACTAAATCTGACCGAAAGTGCTACTACAATTTTAGTTACATAAAAATGCGAATACCGGGGAGGTTAACAGTTGCGAAACTCAGTTTATAGGGACATGGTGACAATAGTTACAAACACACAACGTGGAGTAACGGGAAGTTCTGCATACAAATTTGGTATAAAATTATCAAATTAACCAAATATTCATACAAATATAATTCCAAAAATGGTGGGCTAGGCTGGAAAGTTTATTAATCTTAATTAACAAATAAGACTTGATTCTATTAAAAAGAGCCCGGGCACCGCCGGGTAATTTAAGCTAGTGTGTCATATTTTGTATGTAAAAACTACTAATGCCATGCAAAAGTGAACTTTTCCACATTTTAGTATACAATTGTAAAATAATAAAATAATATCTTTATTTTCTTTTTAACTTAATAACTATGCCATAATAATTGTTATAATTAATCAATTTGCGAAAATCAAAACAGCTGGCAATACCAGTTAAAAACTGCCAATAGGCAGTACTTATTTAAAAATAACATAAGGCAACACATATTAAAAACAACTAATAGTTGAAATCATCTGAAACAAAGATAGTTCCTTTTGGTAGTAACTCAAATTTACTAGCCAAAAAGGGGCGTGATCCGATAAGAACAAAGACCACTTAAAATAGAGATATGAAGCATTAATAGTATGTGCTGAAAGAAGCACATGTTTGATGACACTGAAATGGCGGAAGGTATATAAGCTTCGACATAGCCATGTATTAGCATATTTTCCTTTTTTTTTCAAAGTGTGCGTTAAATAGATCCAACCACGTCCATACATTCATTTTTATATATAGAGACTAGCGAATGCCCGGCATGCGTTGCAATGCCACTTAAAAAAAAATGGTAGCAGAACTTTCCGGTACTTCCGTTAGTAACGGAACTTCCCGGTACTCCCGTTAGTTAGCGGAACCATATTTTTAGGAGCAATATTAGCAATGTCATCGTATATTTTTACTTAATTAAATAAATTGAGGGCGTAATAAGTGGGCGTGGCAAATTTTGTATTTCCTGTTATTCTTCCCGGTGCATCCCGTTACATGTTTTCTATATAGCACATCAAGTTCCTGAGCAATGGTGGTAGGCGTGAAATTGATTTAGTTTAAAAAATTTTGGGCGTAATAGGTGGGCGTGGCAAAATTTTCTTTGCCCTAAACCTAAGTTGGCGTGAGCACAGCAACTCCCTAAAATTTTATCAAAATGAATGGTTTAGACGCCCATTTGGTACAAAGAGCCACGTACTATTTTGTTTCTACGATTACATGTTTTTACTTTCTTTAATTGTAATTTTCCTCTTGTGAAGTAAATTCACTTGAATCAATCACAATTTTAATTGAAGAAAACATATTGGACACAAATGAAACAGTATTTGCTGCATTTTTTATTTTTTATTTTTAATCTTATAACTTGTTTCCTCCGTGTCAAGAGCGGAAGAGATCAAGATCACCGAATAATTTAGACACCTTAATTTTTTTGTACATGTACTTACGTCAAATTCTTAATGAAGAAGTTGTGAGTACATATATAAGTCTACATTTTGTAATACAAAATTAATCTACTTTCAGTTTAAATCTATACTTATTTAAACTGAATTTAATAAAAATGTACTTTAAAATTTATAAATAGTACCGCGAATATAGCGATTACATATTTCTATAATGAAAATACAACAACAAATCTAGGTGATCTACGTCAATGAAATTTTTAAAGGTCGTATTTATATTATCCAAAAAAAAATAAAATTTCAATTCGATATCTCTGAATTTTTGGCTGTAATTGCTGGAACTGATGATGGTTTTATAGTATGTGTTTTTTAATATTTTTTATTTAAAAAAATCTAACTATTAGGTGTACAAATAAGTTTCCGCCGTTATTTGTTAATAAAATAATATTTAAACGATTTTAAACGATGTGAGACTGCTTGCTGAGTGACTTCTAAACTAAGTGCAAGTTCCTTTTGTGTTTGAGACGAATCTTCACCCAATAATTTCTCCAAATCTGCATCCTCGTAAATTTTCGGCCTTCCACTGGATCTTTGTCTTTTATGTCAAAATCACCTTTTTTAAATTTTTGAAACCACTCACGACATGTTCTCTCACTCAAAGCATCCTAATTATATGCTTCTACGAGCAATCGATGCGACTCAGCAGCAGATTTTTTTAAATTAAAAAAATAAATTAAAAGTTCCCGCATATGACACTTAGTTGGCTCAAATTGAGACATTTTTAGATGAAGAAAAATATATGATGCTAATGCGAACTTAATAACATGATAAGGTTATGTTGTTCTGGAATAAGCAAACTAATTTTCAAGTAGGTTACCATCTGCGAATTCCAACGTAAACCTCGTGCCACGCCATCTTTCTCAAAACGGCGGAAACTTATTTGTACACCTAATAAAATATTTTACTTTAAGCTACTTTGCAATGTTTCAAAGTTTTTATGTAAAATTGCTATGGGAAAAACTTTGCTGATTTATATGATTTGAATATTAAAACTTATAGGCTTCACTTGTTGTAATGATTTTCTTTTAATAACAGGACAGAGTTCTCTAAAATTCGGATTCAAAATTTTATTCTTATTTTATTATTCTATTAAAACTAGTTTTATTTTAATTAGCTGCGTCAGAAGATATAACCGAATCGTTGTGTTGCTAATTAAATACTGATTTACTCTTGAAATCAAAACTTATTCTATTTTAAATCTTGAACAGAATTAACACACACACAAACATACATACAAGTTGAAGCTTAAGTGCACTCAAGAGAACGGCAACAGATTGTGGTTGCAAAAAGGTTCATACATATCAACTCCCTAAAATCATTTCTGCGTTCAAGCGATCAAACTTACTCAAAAACTCAAATGTATTCGCTGATAATTATAAACGAACCAAACCATTGTTATTCTTTTTGGCTCTGTGATTTTAATCTTTTTTGTTCAGTTCAACAATGATTATTTTGACTTAAATAATATTTACATAAATTTGCTTAAATATTTAAAAATCAAATGTTGGATCGCCGACTCACACACACCCGAACGAAACGTTTGCTAGCATGATGCTGATTTTATTCTACGCTGATTTTTGTTGATAAATGTGAGCAAAGAGTTTTCAAGCATGATGCGGATTTAAAAGAACGCGTGGCGCAGTTGCAAATATACATTATCAAATGTAATACTTTCTTAAAAGCGCTCTCTCTTACCTAGATTTTGTGCACGGTGACTTCTTTAGACTATTTTAGACAAGAACAATATATATAAACGAATGTTTGTTTCTTCCTTTCTTTTTTCTTTCTTCTTTTTTCCCTTTTATATCTTTGTCCCCTATGCGCGTCTAAACCGTTCATCCGAATGAGATTAAATTTTGGTGAATTGCTATGATCACGTCTAGGAAGGTTTTGAGCATGAAAAAATCTGCCACGCCCTTCTAACACGCCTACAATTTGTGAAATAAAAAAAATAGATTTTTTCGCTTATATTATTCCTAAAAATCTGAAATTTGGTATATAAGTTTGTATGAGCACCATCGAAAACTTCAACAAGATTGGGCGTGGTTGGATTAATTTAACACCCACTTTATAAAATAGGTTGAATCAACTTTACGCCCACCACCATAGCTCAGGAACTTGATGTGCTTATACGCTATATACATAACTAGGGAAGATAAATAATCCATAAAAAAATTGCCACGTCCACACGATTTGTCAAACTAAATATTCAATTATTTCGATAACATTGCTCTTAAAAATCTGGTATCTTAGTTGATATAATCATTGTCGACTCCTTCAACAAAGGTGGGGGTGGTTGGATCAATTTAATACCCACCGCCGTAACTCAGAAACTCTACGACGGGGAGTACTGGGAAGATCCGCTAATTAATTATTTTACACATAGTGTATCTATTCAAAACCTGGGCAACGCCGGGTACTTTAACCCAGTAATATAATAGCAATATACATATTGTTACGTTAAGATTAGATTATACAAGTTTAATGATACTTGAAAAAATGTGTTAACTTGGTATAAAGGCAGAATGGATACTTCATGTACGTCTTACGTTACAACTGACTGTCAGTTTAAAACGAAATTAAACTGCATCAAAACTAGTGCGTCATCGAGACAGAAAAAAAGTCGCGCAACTTCAAACTTCCGACGTAAGTCGAATAATTTGACAGCTACATATTTCACTTTCTCTCTCTGCCATTCAAATTTTCTTTAGCGCTGTGAGCTACTTTTGAAAGATTTTTGAGAAAAAAAATTTTAAATAGAAATGTAAACATTTAAAAAAAAAATACCTTTTTAGTTTTAGAAGATTTTTCTTCAAACGAATTACATATATTTAATCGCTTCATTGCATTATTACACTTACATTAGTAAGCTTATTTTCTGATTTAAATTTAATGACAACTGATTAAATATATTACATAAGGTAGATTGATCAATCAAATTGTGTTACAACAAAATCAAGCTACATTTTATACGGTTAGCAAATTCGAAAAATGAAGTTAGCATGTTGTTAAAAGTTTGACAATATAGTTTAAAAGTTATAATTTTAAAAGGATTGTTTTAATCCAATTAAATTTGATATTCATTGGCGATTTCAAAATAATTGTATATTAGCAAAGTATGGGAAATAAAACTACATGAGCAAATAAAATGGTTTTCAGTGACAACTATTTTGGAAAACAAGTGATTGCTATTATCCATTACTGTATATTAAACTTTTTATGCCGATTACGTCGCTGTTACTTGGAAGCTACAATGTGACGTACTCAACGTATCCATTCAGCCGCTGACTTTCCGTAGCAAACAAAATGCAATAAAAAGTCATTTATATTTTTGATAGCTTCCCTTGTTATTGTTGACTGATAACACAAATTAAGTCATGTTTAGTACATTCGTGTGACTTGCGAGTCATTAAGGACAGTGCGTCAGTTTTATTTAAGCGCAGACAAAATTATAAGGAGAAAATATAGAATCATGAAATTTAGTACATACATATACTTTTGGTATTTTTTTTTATTAGCAGTTTCAGATTAATTAAAAGAAATATGTATTATATATATAATAGTAAAATTACTTTATATTAAAGGCAAAAAATCCGTCAAACCGTTATGGCATAAAATGGCTAGCAGACATTTTATGGCAAATAAGTAATTTTTTTAAAGGAGAGAAAGAAGAAGACAAACAAAAAATCAGCTGTTTTCCTTTCTTTACTTTTTGTCGGCAGTTGTATAAAAAGGTTATGTCTGTGTTATTTTATTATTTATATATGTATTTAATGTAATATTTTGTTTCAGCGTGGATGATACCGAATCGCTTTCCAATCCAAAAAGCGTGTACGGAAGCTGGACCACAAATGGACTAGCCAGGATATGGAAAGGCTCATTGGGGAGGTTCAAGTACGGGAGGCAAGATGGAATTGTATGGTAAAGGAATATAAAGACCGAAACTTGCGAGAGGCAGTTTGGCAAGAGGTGGCGGTGGCAATAAAAATGACGCGGAAGTGACCACCAAATGGAACAGCACGCGCTGCTCTTTCGTGTACAGTAATATAATAAATGAAATTTTTTATGTTCCAATAATTTATTGATAATTTATATCTTTTAATTTTTTTTCAGCAGTTGAATGACGAATAATTTTTTATATAAATTTTAACATGTGATATATTGTATAAAAATTCGCAACTTATATCAAACTTAGTACTTTTTTTTAAATGTTAATTGTTAGTTTGTAATATTATTTTAAATCTTTTGTCTGGTTATATTTTAATATTATTAATTAAAAAAAAACACTTTTTGTGTAACACCCGCTAAACCGAAAAAAACGAAAATTTATAAATATAAAAATTACGAAAAAAATTAGAAACCATGCGTTCTTTTTCAATCTTATTATATTTATACATATTTGTCTTCAGTATTTCAAAATCGGCTCTAACGATTTTGATAAAATTTTGCAATTTGTGTATTCTTCCTTTTATTCATTTTTAATACGGCAATTTAAATGATAACAATTTCCAATCAATATACGGCATTAACTGACATGAAAAAACCAACATGTTGACATTTGAATTTTCAAATGACGAGAAGTACGAGACCGAAGAAATTTTGAAACAGCTGTTTTTAAATTTCAAATTGACATCAATAGTGGGAACGGCAAAATAGAATATGGCAACAAAATTTTATGACTAGCGCTGCCATATCATTTTTGTGCCAGTTTTCATGGCGTAATGGAAACACATTATGTGTAATATGGTACCTTGTCAAATAAAGTCATTTCGAAATGGCATTAAAAATGACATAGTGGAAACCAGGCATTAGTTGAGCAAACTATACCGAGGTGTGTTCATGAAACACATTGTTTGGAAACGTACCCCAATTGCTTTTACTTTAAGTTAATGATTTTGTAAATACCTTCAACAGTTTTTGATTTCGTGTGTATTTGCAATTCAATATCTTTTATTTATATTTATTTCATTTAGAACTTTCAGTTTGCTGTCTCTATTATTTGTGATTAAATGCACGTTACTACTAAAGTGTTGAATACCGAACTGGTTTCCTATGCAAGAACTATTTTTATTAATTTTTTTTTTTTCATATAAAGGGGGAGTTTGTATGGGAGGGGAGTGTGTCTTGGTCATCTTAATACTTAGCCTCTGCTTGGAGAATAGGATCTCACATAACAAATTTCAGCTCGATATCTTTTAAAGTATGGCTGTAGTCGCCCGAACGGAAAGACGGAAATCGTTAAATTGACACTGATCATTTATATCTATATATAAAAGTTGCATTATCACACGTTTAAAATGCATTTTTATAAATCATATTTAAAAAACTTTTTAAGATATTTAATAAATATATAGCCATATATGTAATACTTCTATATTGCTACTGTTCTTAAAGTACATTGTCGCAACATAACAGTACAACTCAACTTTGAAGGGGGCTAAATCAACCCCGGAATCCAACCGGCTAAATTTGTTTTACAATCGAGTTTTTAGCCAATTATCAACACTTCTGCATATTTTATTTTTGGTGGGGCGTTCGCCGGCCAAGTAAACTTCTGTCATATTTTGCAACAAATTTTATAAAATATGAAAATCATAAAATGTAAATATTTTATTACATTTTTAAAATAAATTTATTTTTTAAACGCCACTGGATTGATTTGATAGTTGCTTATGTGTGTTAATTAACAAAACTACACGTATTCCAATACTGTTGACAAATTTTCGATAGGCTATCTTCCTCTGATTTTAGATTTTTTTTACGTTGAGCAAATACGTTAGTGTCAATATAGAAGTATTACATATATGAATATTTCCCAAGTTTTTTAAATTACTAAAATTGATAAGGTGACAACCCTGTTTCCCACATCAAGATCAGGTGGTTGAATAAAAATACAAAAAGATAAATAAATAAATTAAAATACAAACTAATATAGTTTTGATTACAAAAAAAAAATTATAGTCAAAATATAAAAATTTGCCTTGTTGGTATTGGTGGTTGTGCAACTGCGGTCCGTCCTTAAAATGGCACTTGTTATTGTCCAATTTTTTATTGTACAGGTACTATTCACTATTTTTGCAGATAATTTTATACAGAAAATTAACAAAACCGAACTCGAAATAGCAAAACAAAAATAAGGTAAAATGCAAACAAAAAATAATTTTGTGAGATAGCAGGGTATTGCCAGATACGAAAATTTTAATCTTTAATTCTTTTTTTCGAGACGAATAAAAACATTTAAAGCAAAAATAAATAAAGCAAAATGGCACTGTCCGAAATAAAAAAAGGACTTGAAAGCGAAATTCGAATTGTCGAAATTTTAACAAAATAACCAAAACTATAGTTTTCTTTAAATCCGCACTCAGTCATAGGATATAAACTATTACACACATTCTTATTTCCAAACCAGCTACAAATATTGATATATCGAAACATACTGTCACATCCTCTTGCTTAATTTAAATATAACGCTATAGGGACGCTTATGTCTGGTTTCCACACTGCCATTTTTAGTACCATTTTGAAATGTCTTTATTTGACAAGGTGCCATATTACACATAACTGGCACAAAAATGATATAGCAGTGCTAGTCATAAAATTTCAATGCCATATATATCCACTTCTGGCGACAATTTGAAATTTAAAAAAATAGCTGTTTCCAAATGGTTAGTGGAAAGCAGGCTGAGTGCTGTATTGACAAAATTTGATATGCAGGTTCTGGAAACGAAAATTTGCTGATGTAAATAAAGTGAGCGAGATTACACAACTACCACGCCCACTATGAGGGTGGTCTGATAAGTATTTACAAAAGAAAAACGAAAATTTTGGAAAAGTGGATATCTATTTCTCCCTTATAACTCGATACACTTGACCCAGCGATGCTCCAACTTTTTTAACATGTCTGAAAAATCGGGCGATGAGTACTTATTGGACCACCGTCGTATGTGTATTTTTGCAATGCAATATTTTATATTTATATGAGTAAAACGTTGCATAAAGATTTCATTTTATTACTGCAGTAAAGCTGAGGGTTAAAATAGTTAAACATTTAACATAATGACATCTTAAAGCATGTGGATCACACCAACTAGGAGCATGTTACATGTCGACATTTAAAATTACCATTTCTAATTTTTAGATTTTGTTTTGCTGGCCACAAAAAAATAGCGAATAATTTTTTAAATTGTAAGCAATATTTTCGCTTGTTTGCGAAAAAATGAAATATATCAAAATTTAACGTATTCAAAAATCAAATTGTAAATTTCAATTATTTTCTTAGGCAGTATGTTTATGTATGTATTCGATGGCATTTTTATATAAGTATTTTTAAGTGTACAAATGTAGGTATTTGTAGCATTATCAAATGGTTTCAAAATTTTAGCACGATTATTTTAAAAAGACTCCAAAATTTCTGAAGCAAAATTTACCCCTAATCCTTCCATCCTAGTTTGGGCAATATTTCGTCCTAGGACAACCTAACGTGAACTCATTTTTGGGATTACACCTATGTTCAAAGAATTTTTCTTTTTTTTTCTTTTTCTTTAATTCTGACGGTTAAGGTTCTTGTTTGTCTAAAACTTTGTAACTGACAGTTACCAACTTATAAAAAAAGCTATTTTTATATTAAGATTTATGTTAAATTTTAATTCTCTTTTCTTTTTTTAAAACTTGCGTGAATATTTTGGTTTATAAGCGTATGGGATAAACTTCTTCAATCGATGTCGGTATCGCAGTGGTAACTTCTTCGTGCAAATATATATGGAAACTTTATTTATATAAATATTTTGTTTTCAATGTTGGCGGCTATAATAGCGTCTGCTTTCGACAACTTCCTTCTCTGTTCACTTTTAAAAATAACCACTTTTATGGTTTCAAAAACAATAACAACGCGCACGAAATTTAAACTTATTTTTTTTTAACCATCTTTGCAAACATTTTTATTTAAAATACTTATTGTATGTTGGCAGACTAAATCTTGTCCGCTTATCAGCTTGCTCAGGATTCGAATGTTCAAGCACGCGAAACATTTAAAGTTTTTCTTTTTGAGTGCCCATCGGTAATGAGACGCTCTGCTATATCGACCTTGCCTATTGTACTGTATTTATACAGATAAATATACATATATATTTATAATTTTGTTCTCAATTTTCCTCAATTATATTATAGTTTGTTAGTTTTTTTTCTAACATGTGTTGTATTTGTTAAATGCTGTTAATAAATGTTTGAGTTTAATTGTTTTTGGCTAACTCTAGCCAAAATATCTGAAATAAAAAGAAATAAATGAAAGAAAATCGTAATACTTACCCTTTTTAGTACTTACCTTTATACTTACCTTTTTACTTACCTTTTTACCTGCACAAAACCCCAACTCTCCACTTAATCCAAAATGTGCAAAGATCCACCTCTCGTGTGAAGTACTTTCTAACTTAACAGTCAAAGCGAACAGCCGAAGTCAACTAAGTGCCGCCATCTTCCTTTCTCCCTTTCTTTATGCTAAAAAATTAAAATTACATTTAAATTAATAAAATAAATATTTACCCCCATATTTACCTCGCGTTCTTTAATTACCCCTTTTTAACGTGAAAATGATCATTGGTCCTTCGAACCGAAAAAAAAAAGAGTGAAAAGTAATAAAACTATATACATACATACAAACATACAGTGCACAAACCATAATTATATAAACCAAAAACAACACAAAAAGTGAAAAACAATCAAAATTACAAAGTGAAAAAAAAACTAGAACAAAAACATAAAAATATTAACATAAAGTGCACAAACATACAAACATAAAAACAACACAAAGAGCATAAAAACAAAAAGTGATAAAATAGCGGCTACAATACGAAATATAAAAGCTGCAGTAACGGAGACAGGAAAACAACAACAACAGCTGTGAACGATTATACAAGCAGTACAATAAATAACGTGCACAGTGGGGCAGCAGCTAAAAAAGACGGACAAATTAAATAAATTTTTTTTTGTAAATAGCCTTTCCCCTTGCCTGAGAAATTGTAAATTGTTTTTCTATATATTTTTCCAATAATATATAACTTAGTATATATCACTATATACAAGTGAAACAAAACAAACAAAATAAAAAAAAAATATATTAAAATTTTTTTTTTGCTCGTTTGTATATAAGCCTTATATACAAATAATCGCGACATAATTGACTTCCGTGAATTTATATATTTTTACGCTGGAATTCGAGTCCGTTTTGTATATAGTCTCGTTATATACAAAGAATTGCGCGGTAATTGACCTCCGTCAATTTATATATTAAAGTATATTGTTGATATATATAATCAACAAAAATATATAATTATTATTATAAGTATATGTAACACAGCAGTTTTCGTTTGTTTACTTAAATTATGAACGGAAATAGTGACCTAATTATTGAATTGGAAATTGATGCAATTCAATATGTGCAGAATAACTGCAAAGGTTGCTAAAAGACGTAAGCAATGAATTGACCAACTTGGCTCACATTCATTGTTTGCACTTTTTGCTGATATTAGCAATAATTAGACTATATAAGGTGAATTGTAAGAATGAACTTTTAATTAAATAAATGAGCTTGGTCGATAGTAGTCGATCAGGCCTTTATAAATTCAACATATATAGCAAAGCTCTTTGCACCTATATACATATACAGCTGTACTCTACACTGTGTAACAAATTTGATTTTTTTTACATTGTCTAATATAACCCTATGTTTGAAAATTTGTTTTTGAACCTTTATTTTTTTTCATTATCTCTCATATCAAATGTGTGGTTATTTAAGTATTCCCCTTATACTTACATACACTAAGTAACAAAAATAAAATTTTTTTTTTTATTATTATATTTGTTTTGAGAAATTAATGATCAAGGTATTCTCTAAATACCTAAACAATCATTTGCTTTAAATTTCTTTTAATTCGCTGTGCACTTTTGCACATTAATACGATACTAGGTATCAAAATCTCTTTTGATTTTTTTTTTTCTGGAGATCTCAATTTTTATAACACCTTTTGAAATTATCTTCACCTGGTACAATAATGCCTATCAACCGTTCCCCTGAAAGAGCAGCTTCTCATAAAGCAGACTGGAAAAAACTTTTGATCAAAATTGATCAAGAATCTTTGGCAACTTCTACTCTCCCTAGAACGACAGAGGTTGAATCGGAAAGTTTTGGAACTGGCTCCTTAGGTGCTATCCCAAAAAAGTAACCTATAAGAACCGCGAAAGTTATAAGCGAAGGAAAGAAAGTCACCAAAGAACGAGCTTATGATCGCTCTATAGCTGCCTTTATTTTTGAAGCAGATAACTTGGTTCATTTCTGCACAAAATTCTCATCAATCCCCATTGATGAACACCGGCTTTACTTGAAGCCAATCTTGACGACATAAAAGGTTATTATGAAAACGTCAAATGCGCATATAGGAAAGTCGGTTTAACTCCGGATGACGACTTGTCCTATAACTTTAAGTTGGCTGCTCGGAATAAAATGGAACCATGCCAGGAACGAGCTCACATGACAAAGGCCCAGATTACAGATCTCCTGGATGTACAGCGACCCAAACCAACTGAAGCCCAACGCCCAGCAGAAATACCCCCAATTTTTGCAGCAGAGATATCAAACACTCCTATCTGTCTAAATGTCCCAACTTGTGACACCGAAAACTTTTCCGGAGGGTACGAAGAGTGGCCGTCATTTCGCGACATGTTTACGGCGGTTTACATTAACCACCCTAAACTCACCTCTGCCCAAAAGCTGTATCATCTCAGATACAAGACATCTGGAAAAGCTGGGGCTATTGTCAAACAGTATGCTCTTAACAATGAAAACTTTGCATTGGCTTGGAATG
Organism: Suillia variegata; assembly: GCA_949127995.1. Lineage (NCBI taxonomy): Eukaryota > Metazoa > Arthropoda > Insecta > Diptera > Heleomyzidae > Suillia > Suillia variegata. The sequence continues at coordinate 16,499,597 of OX421846.1, forward strand.
CATTAAAATCTCGGTTTGAAAATCGACGCATTTTGGTTGATAAGCAAATCAAAACGCTTTTGAGGTTATACCAAGTAACTTCAGAAAACAGTGAAGCTCTACAAAAACTCCAAACTTTTATCAACAATTCTCTGTCCGTCTTGAATTCACAAGGCGTCCCGATGGAGAATTGGGATCCGATCTTGGTATATATTTGCTCAACTAAACTTCCAGAAGAGACCTTAGCTCTCTGGGAACAATCCCTAAGTTCCCGTAAGGATCTTCCGACGTGGAAGCAGATGGACGAATTTTTGACCATGCGGTACGAAGTGGTGGAATAACAACTACATATATTTAGTTAGTACAGGATTTGTTTTACAGCAAGCAGCAACAACTTCGAAGTCAAGATACAAACAACAACAAACACTATGGTATTCCGCAAGCAACAACAGACAGCAAGCAATCGCAAAGAGCAACGGTGTCCGCGCAACAACAAAGCCACAATAGCACTTGTATATAAGGCGCTGCGCTTATAGGAGAAAGTCAGTCAGCGGCGAGTCATTACAGTGGTGACATCGAGCACTTGTAGTTAGAAACTAGTGTGTGAAATACCAGTAGTTTATTAAAAGTAAGTTATACAACTATTGTGTGAAATACCAATAGTTTATTTAGAATACTTAATGCTATGTGAAATACTAGCATTCTTAATCAATTGTATACTTAGAATAATCATTAAGAGAATTCAATAAAATCTTGAATTTAAAATTTAAAACATAAAAATAAATATTTTTGTATTCAACCCTGACCAACCGTTGAGGATATCCAGGCTTAAAAATCCGGACTAAACCGGGGTTCGTTACAGTGGTAAGGCTTCCCTTTAAATCGAGCTTTCCAAACTCGATGTTTTTAGGTCCTTCTCGTACCATAGTCCTTAACCAGTTTTTCAAAATGGAAAAACATTTGTCCAGAAAAAACGAGCTCAAATCCGTCTATGATAGTGTGCTGAAAGAATATATCACTATGGACCATGTGGAACTCACAGATTCTAGAGAAATCATCAGTGATAGCAAATATTTCTCATTTTATTTGCCTCATCACGCAATAGTAAGACCCGATAAAACCACGACAAAGGTTCGCGTCGTATTCAACGCGTCCAGAAAAACCGGCTCAGGATATTCTCTCAACGATATCCTGCATATAGGTCCAACTCTGCAGCCTGATCTCATGACACTCATCCTAAGATGGCGACTTAACCAATTCGTTTTTAATGGAGATGTAGAGAAGATGTACAGACAAATTCTCGTACATCAAGATGACCAGGACTTTCAGCGAATTCTCTTTCGCAAATCCGAATATTACCCAATTCAGGACTTTACGCTTAAAACAGTTACATTTGGCGTAAACTGTGCACCCTTTCTAGCCATCAGAACACTCCAACAATTGGCTAATGATTCCAAAAGCGATTTCCCTCTCGCTGAAAAAGTTCTCGTCAAAGAAACTTATGTTGACGACGTTTTATCAGGCGCCCACACTATTCCAGACGCAGTTGAATCACTATCTCAAGTGATCAACTCGCTTGCTTCTGCTGGAATTCCACTTCGGAAAATCACAGCAAACCATCAAAAAATACTGGAAACAATTCCTGAATCCGAACTCCTAGATTCAGACTTTCTCAAATTTGAAAGTGCCAGGTCTACGAAAAACCTAGGCATACGATGGAACGCGCTATTGAATACATTCTCATATTCAGTCCTTCCTATCACGCCTACGAGTTCTGTAACCAAGCGAAGGTACTTAGTGTGATGAATGTGTAAAACCAGGATCCCTGATAAAATGTAACCAATTTCTTGACGATTTGTCAGCCATCTCTACTATTGAAATCCCTAGATGGCTAAGGTTTGCTCCAGAGCACCAATTACAACTTCACGGATTTTGCGATGCTTCCGAAAAAGCTTATTGCGCAACTCTCTATATGCGCACAATAGATCTCGCTGGTCAAATTTCGAGCCATCTTCTTGTAGCAAAAGGGAAAGTGGCACCTCTGCAAACGGTAAGTCTGCCGCGGTTAAAACTCTGCGGTGCCGTATTACTCTCCCATCTAGTTAATTCCATCAGAGAAAGCTTGGAACTGCACACCGAGAGCATTTACTTTTGGTCCGACTCTCAAATCGTTCTGGCCTGGTTGAAAAAACCACACACACATGGAAGACGTATGTCGCTAATCGTACAGCCCAAATAATTAACAATGTGGGTAACGCCACATGGCATCATGTTACTAGCAGCGGAAATCCCGCTGAATTAGGAACGCGAGGCTCTAATCCCAAAGAGCTTTCCTCCAACTCTCTATGGTGGAATGGTCCTAAATGGCTGCAGTCTCCCGAAGGAACCTGGCCAAAATCTACCTTTTCCTCGACTTTGCCGCCCGAGCAAAGAAGAGTAGAAGTGAATTTTGTCGTGGAAGATGAAGCCGACATACTTGCGCGGTTCCCTTCGCTTCCACGCGCTTTTCGTGTTCTTGCTTATATATTCCGTTTTCTCCATAACGGTCTCGCAAAGACGAAAAAGTCCTTTGTTTATCATAATTTAGCTCTCTCTCACAGTGAAATTCGCTTTGTGAAAGTCAAACTTCTCTTGTTGGCTCAAGCACAATATTTTCCTGATGAAGTAAAAGCCTTAACACAGAAGAGGCCAGTTTCTCAAAAAAGTTCACTGAAAACGATTAATCCGCAACTAGATAAAGACAATTTAATGTGAGTAGATGGCCGCTTGTCTCAATCAGGTTTTAGTTATAACGAGCGTCATCCATTAATATTGTCTGAACGATCACGGTATCGCATGCTTTTCCTCGAGTTTCTCCACACTCTTTTATGTTTCGAATGGCTCGTCAAGAATTTTTTATACCTCGTCTTATCCCTCAGATAAAAAAATGTATTCATCTTTGTAAAATTTGCACTATTTACAAGAAAAAGGTTCGATCACAAATCATGTCTGCCTTGCCACCAGAACGTTGTGCGTTGTCGCTTCCCTTTACGACAACAGGCGTTGATTTTGCAGGTCCTTTTCAAATTAAAGCATTCCAGCTTCGAACTGCTACCTTTCTCAAAGGTTGCGTTGCCGTCTTTGTATGTTTTTCAACAAAAGCCATACATTTAGAGTTGTGTTCTGATCTCACTGCAGACGCATTCCGCGCAGAGTTTCAGCCGTCAAGAGTTTTAAAACTCATTTTAAAAAGATAGCCGGCTGTCATAAATTCAATTTTGAAGAGTTTTCAACACTGCTCTCTCGAATCGAAGCAGTTTTGAACTCGCGCCCCCCATCTCCTCTTTCTCAAGATCCAACTGATCTTTTAGCACTAACTCCAGGACACTTCCTGCGAGGCGCTCCTCTCATGGCTATTCCCGAACCTAATTCGGAAGATATTTCTCTCATCAACCGATGGGAAAAACTGAAAGCCCTTCATCATCAGTTTAGTCGGAGATGGAAAGAAGAATATCTAAAGGAACAGCATAAACGTTACAAATGGCAAAATCCCCAAAAGGAACTCCAAGAAGGACAATTTTTCGTTATTAAAGACGAGCTGCTGCCTCCCACAGAATGGCGTTTAGGACGCGTTAAAACGCTGCATCGTGGACTTGATGGACACATCCGTGTAGCCGATATACGCACGCAGGCTGGCATGATCGCTCGCCCTATTGTGAAGCTGTGCGTTTTACCACTCGCGTAAAACGCTATGGTGCTATAAAATCTCTTTTAAATTTTTTCAACAGGCATCTCTGCCTGCTCCCCAAGCCTTCTAACACGAAACCAGAAAGCGAAGGAAGCGCTCGACATGGCTATTAAGTCGCTAACCCTACTTAAGGATACTATGCGAAATCAATGCACGAGTGCATCGGGCCCAGGATGGCTAAATCTAGCCAAAATATCTGAAAAGAAATAAATGAAAGAAATTTGTAATATTACGCTTTTTAGTACTTACCCTTATACTTACCTTTTTACTTACCTTTTTACCTGCACAAAACCCCAACTCTCCACTTAATCCAAAATGTGCGAAGATCCACCTCTCGTGTGACGTACTTTCTAACTTACCTTTTGATGATCAACAGTCAAAGCGAACAGCCGAAGTCAACTAAGTGCCGCCATCTTCCCTTCTCCCTTTCTTTATGCTAAAAAATTAAAATTACATTTAAATTAATAAAATAAATATTTACCCTCATATTTACCTCGTGTTCTTTAATTACCCCTTTTTAACGTGAAAATAATCAGTTTTAATGTCCGTTATGCAAATGTAAAATGTATGGAAAATAAAAATCTTAATTTTTTGTAATTTTTCGTATTTTTGTTTGATAAAATTTTTCTGTTATTATTTTAAATAATTTGAACTTAAATTTTGGTATTCTATTTTGTTCCGAACACTCTAATAAAATTTCTCAAATTCACACATTACAGGAAAGTTGCATCGTTGGCAGATAAGAGAAGGCATTACATTATGAAAAATTACAGGATAAGGGCTGCCGATATTGAAGCTGCAGAATCTTTCCTTAAAACAGTTTATCCAGTTAATTTCGGAATATGAGCCAGTGTTTTAATTTTCAGAACCGGCAAAAGCGATGACAAAAAGTGGCGCTCAACGGTGGGACCTGAATTGTGGGTTCACAAATACATAGAAGGAACCCGAAAAAGGGCTCACAAAATGATAGACAAATTAAATTTCAATCAAGTTTTAATTTTTACAACCCTTGCAAGGATCGAAAAGTTTACCTTTCAGTTAGGAGTGTAAGTCCCGGTTAAACGGTCACACTAGGCAGTAACCGCGTTACGACATTTTAAAGCTGGAAGGTAACTGCTCAAAATTGCAAGACCATAAAGTAAATGGTTTAAGCACCAACCGTAACTCTTGCGACGAATTACCAATAAGCCAATACTCAATTCAAAAATACAATAATCAAACTATTTTGGCAGCATAAAAAGTAAAAGACAAAATATTAAGTAAAAAAGTAAGTACGGTAAAAATAAACCTGTAGCGTTTTATACAGTTGCGACTTTTGTTGTTTTGAAAAAATACACCAAGTGAAAAACAATTTCAATTAAATACTTGTATATACACAATACTATTTCCACAAGTTTGTAGAACAAACAAAAATAACATTTTCGTAAACGTTTAAATTTGGAATTACTAACAAATATTTAAACCAACCAAGTAGAAGTTAATTACTTAATATAAGCTTAAGTGAAAAGGTGTAAAGCCACACGCAAATATTTTCTTAATCATTTAAAAACTCACATTTTAAGTCAACCTTTTGAAATTTTTTTTTTGAAATAAGAAATTGAAAACAAATCACTTTATCCAATTTGAATAGCTGAATAAAATTACTTGAGCTCGAATTTGAATTAGAAACGAAACATTTAAATTTATTCTTAAGAAAATCCGTTTTGAAGTTTAATATGGTAATAACGCGAAGCAATAGTACGACTGTTAGTTAACACAATTACTACGACGACAATTACCACAACTACAAGTACTGGCACAATACCTTAAACAGCTAACACAAACACTTCAATTACACAGAGCACACCGCTGTTAACTACAGCGCCAATAATGGGAACAGCAGCAGGCAACGTCGACACAACAGGCGATGTAAAATTAAATACATCTGAAGAATCGTTGAACGACACCATTATCACTTCTCCAAAATAGAGCAGTTTAACAGCACGAGGCATACGGTAGGAGTTCAGACCTAACAGTATCATGCAGCAGCCAATAAGTTTGCGTAGAACAACAAACAACTTAGTAGCACAGCAGGAAGTCGATGTAGCAGCAGCAGGATTGGCACAACTAGACTTCATGAAGAACATCGAAGAACGGTTAAAACTTCTTGTGTTACAAATTGTTCAGGAAAGTCTGCGATCAGTAACGCCGGTGCCATCAGCTCGTAACAACGCCACAGTGGGAGTACAGCAGCACCATTCATCGGATGAATCCATACCAGGCGCACACACTCACAGCGACCAGCATCCACCACCTCCTTCTGCAGCGTCAACTGCTTGGCAAGCCAAAAATCTAATGACGTCAGAGCCTGTAGAAGAAAACTATCACAATCGTCATGCCAATACTACACAAACAACATACAACTTACACGACATGCTTAGTCAACCAACACAGCAGACGCGCGCGTCGACATCAGACCCGTGCCAATACCAACTAGCACAGTCAGTATTTCAAACTCGCGTTTACGGCCTTAATCATTTCCGCGAGGTATGCAAACGGGCAGAGACGATGTTGACCAACCAGCGTCAACGGCAGCTAGCTTCACGCCAAACAGGCATAACGCGTGTACATGAGCTGGCATTTGAAGAGGGTCACCAAGAACCAGAGTACGAAATAGACGCCTTCAAGAACAAAAACAATAACGCCAAGGTTTATGTGTGCTGGAACTGCAAACAACCTGGCCATATTTTTGTCCAAACAAACATCCAGTGACAGAAAACAAGACAGCACAAAAAAACACATCTACAAATATAAACAAAATATTAATGAATTTAAACAGAAAACAAAATGAAATTAAATTAAAGGTAATAAAAAAATTACATCTAAGAATAATAGAATACGAAGAAGTAAGAAATATAATTTTTAAAGAATAAATAAGTAAAATATAAAAAGCTAGGTTCAGATATAGAATTAGAAAAAATATTAGGCAGGAAATAGCAACTTCAGCGATCTATGAATGAGAAGATACGCGTTTTTATTCAAAAATCGTTATAAACGGATATGAATTAGAAGGTTAGTGGCGCAACCGTAACTAGGATTAAATTGTTTAAAGTTTGTTAAAAAAGCCAAACTGAATATTTATAAATTTTATTCTTTTATTAAAACAGCCTATGGTCGAACGCACCCAATGATAGGTCGCCTCAAAGCGCAAATGACTTTAAATAAAATTACTCACGAAATAACATTTCATTTGGTTCCATCAGTAAAACGCGAATTATTTTTAGAAGTGGGTTTTATGAAAAAATTCAGTTTAATCACGAATATTGCTAGTATCACGACCAACTGGTGAAGTTTTAAATGACGGTCAGGAACAACCAAAAGTACACCATTTGTCTGAGTTTCAGACAAACCTTTCACCAAGAAAGGTTTAGGAAAAACACATCTGGAGAGACACATTATATATACAAGAGATGCAGTGCCCATGTCCCCAGCTGTAGTGAGAGTCCATGGAATAACATGGTTGCATTTGTCTGTAAAGGAGAAAAATGCAGACTCTGACTGGACGCTCGTCGACTAAACGAACTGCCCGTAAAAGACGCCCATCCATTTCCGCACATTGAGGGCCTGTTAAGTCGAATGGGAGACACTCATTATATCTCTAGCGTGGACTTGAAGGATGCGTTTTGGCAAATTCCGCTCGAAGAGTCAAGTCGCGAGAAGACAGCGTTTACTGTGGCAGGCAGGACACTCTATCAGTTTACTTTCATGCCTTTTGGTTTGTGTTATGCAGCACAAAGACTATGCAGGTTAATGGATAGAGTGGTAGCTGCATAGTATCGTGACCAAATTTTTGTATATTAGGATAATTTGTTGATAGTTTCGCCTGATTTTGAAACTCATATAAAATTACTTTCAGCTGTATCTACTCTGTTAAATAAAGCCAATCTCACTATTAACGTGGCCAAATTGAAATTTTGTTTCAGCGAACTAAGATACTTAGGATACATAGTAGGTGGAGGCATATTAAAACCTGACCTAGAGAAAGTGGCTTCAATTGAAAGGTTCTCGTATCCTAAGACCATAAAACTAGGACGTTGTTCCATGGGCGCTACTGGTTGGTACCAACGATTCATACGCGATTATGAAACTATAGCTGCACCCATTTTTGAAACATTAAAAAATGCAAAACGTTTTATTTTAATGATGAAGCCAAAAGTGCATTTTACAAATTGAAAAAAGCATTAATTTCTAGCCCGGCACTAACGCATCCAAATTTTGATAAAATGTTTTACGTACAATGCGACGCGTCAGATGTAGTAATAGGAGGAGTTTTGATTTTTTTAAAAAGACGAAGAAGAAGGTGAACACCCACTCGCGTATTTTTCACAAAAACTGTAACTAGCTGAAACCATTAGGCTGCAAGAGCAACGACACTTCGCAATTCAGAACCTTACAGCAGACTTGGTCAAGTTGGAGAAAATGCAGACATACATGGATATGTATTAATGAATAAAGTAGAAATTTCGTTTTTAAATTAATTTTTTGAATTTATCATTTTTATTTAATTTTGGCAGTAATAAATAAAAAAAAATTAAAAAGGAGTCCGAATAAAATTTAAGTTGGTCCGAATAAAAGTTAATCCGTCCAAAAGAATAGAATAGAATAGAATAATAAAACAATAGAATCACTTATCAATATCAATCCTCCACGGCGAAAAGCGTCAATCTCTTCGTCCTTCGTCGACATCGCATGGACAAACGACGTGTATGACACCTAAATAGCTCAAATAGAAAAAAAAAACACTTAAAATTAAAAAAATATATAGCACCTAACTCAAAAAGAAAACAAAAGCACTTATTATTTTGATAGGAAAATTATTAAGTATAAAAAGTTCAAAATTCGACTTAGGCTAATTTTGATGCCAACTTAAGTCACAATAAGCACCAACGAATAAAGAGAATCAAAACAAAAGCAGGAGATCGCCATCATGCGTTCGTTGTTTTTGTTTTGTGCCTAGTTATTCGTAGATGCACTTTGTAATAAACAAATATATATATATATATATATATATATATATATATATATATATATATATATATATATATATATATATATATATATATATATATATATATATATATATATATATATATATATATATATATATATATATATACATATATATATGTATATATATATAAGTTTTGAAGAAATAGCGCACTTTGCATAAATAATACAAATGCAAATCTTAGAATAAATTTTTTTTACATGCATGCAATTTTTTTTGCAAGTAAATAAAATTTTTTCATATATGTAGTTAAAATCACTATAAAACAGTTTTAAACACATTTTATTTGATGACTTGTAAAAAGATTTAACAATTTTAAAATTTTTTTAAACACTAGATTTTTTATGAAAACAAAGAATTTTCTAAACACACTTCTAAATTTTTATATATTTGGCACATTTTTAATATTTTCTAAGAAAATTAAAAACTCCACTTAGCACTTTTGCGCACTTTGCGATTTTTTTTTTGGCGCGCACGGTTACCACGAACGATTTCAAAAAATAATTTACTTAAATTAAGAGAAATTTATAAAAAAAATCACTTTACTCACCTTTTGAGTTTATCCCAGCAACTTTCCAAATAAGAACCTACACAAAAAACGAAAAAAAAAAACGCAATTTCCTGGACAGGTGTCCATCTTTTCACTTTTAATTTCACCCCCATCATTCGTGAATGAAGATGGTCGCGTTAGTAATGTGTGAATTTGAGAAATTTTATTGGAGTGTTCGGAACAAAATAGAATACCAAAATTTAAGTTCAAATTATTGAAAATAATAACAGAAAAATTTTATCTAATAAATATACGAAAAATTACAGAAAATTAAGATTTTTATTTTCCATACATTTTACATTTGCATAACGGACATTAAAACAATTAAACTCAAACATTTATTAACAGCATTTAACAAATACAACACATGTTAGAAAAAAAAATAACAAACTATAATATAATTGAGGAAAATTGCGAACAAAATTAAAAAAAATATATATATATATATATATATATATATCTGTATAAATACAGTACAATAGGCAAGGTCGATATAGCAGAGCGTCTCATTACCGATGGGCACTCAAAATGGCGGGTCTAAGAAAAACTTTAAATGTTTCGCGTGTTTGAACATTCGAATCATGAGCAAGCTGATAAGCGGACAAGATTTAGTCTGCCAACATAAAATAAGTATTTTAAATAAAAATGTTTGCAAAGATGGTTAAAAAAAAATAAGTTTAAATTTCGTGCGCGTTGTTATTGTTTTTGAAACCATAAAAGTTATTTTCAAAAGTGAACAGAGGAGGAAGTTGTCAAAAGCAGATGCTTTTATAGCCGCCAACATTTAAAAAAAAAATTTATATAAATAACAATTTTTTCGAGCAAAGTGCGCACTGCTTAAATGGCCAAAATCCAAACAAACAGCGGGAGCAGAGGAATTTTAAAATTTTTTTGGATACTTTTGATTATATTTTGCGTAAATTTATTGCTGCCAAAATCATTGCAGATTATATTTTGAACGCGGTTTATAAATCCCCACAACATATTTGGAGGATTTTGTAAAGTGTGGCGATTCCCAATATATTTGCACGGAGAAGTTCACAACTGCGATACCGACATCGATGGAAGAAGTTCATCCCATACGCTTATAATTCAAAAAAATCACGCAAGTTTTAAAAATGAAAAGAGAATTAAAATTTAACTTAAATCTAAATATAAAAATAGTTTTTTTTATAAGTTGGTAACTGTCAGTTACAAAGTTTGAGACCCACAAGAACCTTAACCCTCAGAATTAAAGAGAAAGAAAAAAAAGAAAAATCCTAAAATGAATTCTTTGAACAAAATCATTTGATAATGCTCATTTATAAAAACATATAAAAGAAAAATTTGTTATTAAATCCTACTATTTATTAAATACTAATTCTTGCTAGATTTTTATGAAATATAATACAAATTGGGTTAATGCTTAAAAACTTAATTTGAAATACAATAAAATAAATGTAGGTATATTTATACACTTAAAAATACTTATACAAAAATGCCATCGAATACATACATAAACATACTGCCTAAGAAAATAATTGAGATTTACAATTTGGTTTTTGAATACCTATAAAATACATACATATATATTTAAATACTTAATAACACTAATTTTCAAATAACTAAAAATACTTAATTATGTGCTGAATACCTAAAAATATCTAATTATAAGAATAATAATATGGTTGAGTTTCATGTGTTGAAATATAACTAAATTAACAAAATGAATCCTTTACTTTTTGTATCTACCTTGGTGGAAAATGTGAGTTAGCGTGAAGTGTGTGTGTTCAATGGTTCTAAAATCAAATCCTTACTTTATTAAATCATATTTATGATGGACAAGGAACACTTGTATAGGGTATATTGAGGTGTTAAATCAAAGGTATTAAAGAGTTCTTTAGAACCTTATATAATTTTTTGTGTTATCTTAAAAAGTTTTTGAGATATATTTTTGATTCAGAATTTTGGCTTTTAAGGGTTAATTTATCGAAAAAAGCTCCATCAATTACCTTTCAGTCACAGTTTGCAGTCCACAGTTTTCTGCGTGGACCAAAATATTAAAAAAATAACCTTTAAGAAGGGACTTAAATCCGAGTCCAATTCAACGCCAGGAACGCTGCTACGGGGAGTAAAGGGATATTCCGTTATTTAATTATCTACTAGCTCATGGTAGGACGATTATGACGCACATAAATTGGACGTAGCGCTCTTAAAGTTGAGGCCACTGACTCTGAATTTCGGTAGTATATTTTAATAATTTTGACTTGTTGTTGGCTCGTATATCTTTCCATGATGAAATGGCAAACCTTACTGAAGAGAAATACTCAGAGAGCGGAATAAATATGGCGTCGTTTGCTGTCCCTATCGGTCTACTTTTGTTGCATCCCTGTTGAAAAACCCTTTATATAAAACAAAGTTGCATATCTATGAACACGCGTCACTCAAGAACGGATCGTCCGATTTGAATTATTATTTTTTGTTGTATAAAAAATTGGTATATTCAAAAAGAGGGCGTGGCAAATGTTTCCCTTTAAAGCACAATATCTCGCAAAATTGTTGCAGTACAATATTGAAATTTGGTATGTAGTCATGTATAACCAATGCCGTATGACTACAAAAAAATGGCGGGGATCAAAGAAAGGGGCAGGGTACCTCCCATACAACCCTAATTTTGTTTGTTCTCTATCTCTGAAACTATTTGTCCTACAGCACTGGGACTTAAGATGAAGTCATATGATATCTATTCGACATCTATATATATAAAACAAAGTTGCATACCTATGAACACGCATCACTCAAGAACGGATCGTGTGAAATTGTAAATACTCGAAATGATTTCAACCCAAAAATCAATTTTGGGCGGCACGAAGTTTGCCAGGTCAGCTAGTCATGACTTATCTTGAATATGTTTGTATGTAAAAAACTGTTATCTAAACACAATATGGATTTCTGAAACCCAATAGGAAGTCATCAAAGTCTCAGCACCAATTCTATGGGACTGTTGCTGCCATTATGCATTTTTTTTATATCGAATGTAATTCCTAGAAAACTATTTTCTGACTCTAAAAAGGGTGAGACTTCATATTTAAGGCACGTAAAAGTGTCTAATGATTTAATGAGCAAACGATTAAGCGATAATTAAAATATAAAATTAATTTATATTAAAATGAATAAACTGTAACAAATCACTGAAATAAAAAAAGTATTCCAGGAGTTGCCTTCGCAGGCAATTGTACTGTGTACGCGCCTGCCATGTTTTAAAAGCGGATAGACAACTCTCGAGGCCACAGCGAGGTATACTCGGCTATGTCAAAGCTCATATACCCTCTGCCATTTCAGCGACAAAAAATGTGCTTTTTTATCACGTAAGTAATACATGTCTATATTAAAAGTGGGCGTTGTTTATATCGGATCATGCCCCTTTTTGGTTAGTAGATTTGTGTTACTACTATAGTGCTAAATATCGAATTTGAACTGGATATCTGTACTGGAACTATTTTAATCGAAACAAATAATTGTTTCGCTTGAAAAGAGGTGGTTTGTATGGGAGGGGGTAGAAGTTTTGATCCGATCTTGCTTATCTTCGAACTTAACCGCCGCTTGGAGAATAGGAGCTCACATACCAAATTTCAGCTCGATAGCTCTTAAACTGGCAGACAGATAGAGGGACGGACCTCGTTAAATCGACTCAGAATCCAACGCTGATCATTTATATATATACTTTGTCATACCTACCACGACCCCTTCTGGGCGTTACACATGAAAGAACAAAATCAATATACCCTTCGGTATACCCTTCGCTCTTGCACTTTGCGAAGGGTATAACAATAATAAAGTACGTGTGGACACTCGGAAAAGTATTCACACATTTTTAAACCACTACGTATATCAATATGATGTGGTACAGCGGTAGAACATTCCAAGTTCACATCCAAGAATCCGTGGTTCGAATCTCACCAAAGGTTTTATTAAATTGTACTATCACCAAAAGGACAAAATTGTAGTCAGCGCTTGATAATTAAAAACTAAAATGTTTCAAAATTTGATTAATGAAAAGTCACCAGTTGAATTGGAATAATTAAATAACGTGATGAACTAAAATAATTTTTATGAGTTCTTTATGATTGTAAAATATCCGAAAAATACTTATTTATGACACTTGCTAGAAGGGAAATGCGCTCATTTTAGATACTCATAAGTGTTCGAAAAGACTTATATTTATGACAATTTTAAGACACATATTTTGATACATTTTAGACGCTTATAAGAGTTTGAAAATACTTATAAGACGCATAATTTAGACTCATACTCCCTTAAAGGGAGTGATGGACGTTAATATCAGACATTTATAACTACTATTTATGTGTTTTATTAGAGTCAGATTGTTTGCTGGGGTAATACTTCTTTCTCTTGCCTTTGTAAGCGTGTGTAATAACATTACAAAAAAAAAAATAAATGCTTTTTTGCTTACTTTGGGAAGCAGATGAGGTCGCAACAACAACAAAACATATATATTTTTTTTAATCTTTCTGACTTCCGTTGATAGGCGAGTAAAGTCACAATAACAAAAAAATTCTCTTTTTTTGTAAAAAGATAGATCAAATGCCATTCGCCATTTTAAAGACTCAAAAAAATGTGCTTATTGTAGCACATATGTACAGTCCTGAATTATACCTCCCATTATAGCTTATTAATGAATAAACTAGGAAGTCACCTATCCTGGTATAATTATATATCAGGGAGCTAGTCCAAATTCTAGCCCGTGGGAGTTGCCTGAAACGAAAACTAAAACCTAAACAGAAAACGGAGAGATGCAATATTTATGTATAAATGTGATTTAAAGCAATAATGTAAGTCGAAAGTTAAAAAATTAGTTGAAATTGTCAGTGTTTTAATGTTATTTGTATATTCTTCATTATAATAGATTCAATAAACCCATGAAGAAGTTGAAATAACCTCAACGAAACGTCGAGATAAAAGATGGAATAAAGTTGTTTTTATTCGCATTTTGAAATAATAAGACCGAAAAGCCTACAAAACATAAATAAATACTATTGAAATTGGTCAAATCATAACCTCAAATAAAAAATTACAAACTTAAACTATTCCTTTCTGATTATGTTCATCATGTGTGGACGGAGGTAAAATTCATCATCACCACACCAATATAGTATCAACCGTCCATCACACAATGAATGGACCAGCGTCAACATGAACGACCATCATACAATTAAGTGAGGTGAGAGTTTTAAAGGTCAAGAAAGGGAAAACAAACACAAAACAGTCCAATCAAAGATGGAAGAGTAAAAGTTAAATTCATTGCACACTGATGGAAAAGGATCTTGCGGATCTAAAGGCGATATAGTTTCGAGATGGACGATTAACAACATTAAAACATATTTTACCGTGAAGGTATTCGGAATTTAAATCACCTTTTATAATTTTTGACAAAAACGTTACATTTAGCATATTTCTTCTCCTTTTTAATGTAGGTAAATCTAATAACTTTAAACGCTATTCGTAAGATGGAAGATTAACGTTAGGATTCCAACGTAAATTTCTTAAAGCAAACAACAAAAACTGTTATTGACAGATTCAATTTTATCAGAAGCATAGTCTAAAATAGTGAACCAGTGAAATATAACGAGTTTTTGTAACCATCTTTAGACCATCTTTTTACAAAACCAAGAATACCTTTTGCCTTATTAATACATAAATTTACATGCAAATGAAAACGAAGTTTTCTATCCATTGTGACCCCCAAACCTACAAATGATTCAACTTTTTTTTTAAAGTATAGCTCTCAATATGATAATTGATGTTATGGCGTATTATCTAGAAAAAGTCATAGACTTATATTTCAACGACACCAAGTTATTAAATAGTTTAAGTCATACTGTAGCAGGCTTATATTCTCCATTTTATTAAAAAAAAAAGATAAAGTTCAACATCTAGAAATATCCAACAATAACAGAAATATTATAGTTTTTTTCTTTTTTTATACAAAACAAAATTAAAAATGTTACACGCAAAACGTAAATAACACGAAATATAAAAAATCACGTATTAAAACGCTTTGAATTTTTATTAAGTTCTCCAGTAGAACTTTCACTTCCTCTATGTTATCTGATGATTTTAAAATAAAATTATTATAAAACTGAGAATAAATATTATAAATTATTGTTTAGTTTTATATGAAGGTACATGAAGACAAAATCTATTATCTTACAAAATTTAACGCCCACCGCTATCATCTATCCTAAAAGTGCTAATACCTAAGTTCCATATAGTGCTATAACCAGAATGGTTAATTAGAACAGTGGGTTGCAACTTATTTTGGGGATACAAGTTCTGAATTAAAATTTCCAAACTAACTAAATATTCCTAACCCTAACAATATATTTTATTCCAAAAGAAAAAAATGTGCGGGAATAAAGATTATTAATCTTATTAAACTAATAAACTTAGAGGTACATCATAACTATATATAAAAACTGATAATGGTAAGTGCCGGAAAGTTCAAGGAAAGTTCTACATGTTAAGATAATAAAATTTGCTGTGAAAGTATCGATTTTTCATAGATATACACACAAATATAAAAATTATTGTATCTTTCTTTTTAACTATGTATTAAATACACGTCTAAACCATTCATCCGATTGCGATAAAATTTTGTGGAGTTGCTGTGCTCAAACCGAGATTGGTTTTGAAAAAAAAAATTTGCCACGCCCACAATTTTAAAAAGTAAGTAAAAATGCTCCTTTAAATCTGAAATTAAGTATCTAAGTTTGTATAGATACTGTCGACAACAACCCTAAAAATGGGCGTGGCTGGATCAATTTAACACCCACTTTTTATAAAAAGGTTGGATTAATTTAACGCCTACCACATTTTTAAGTGTCATTAAACGGCTACCGGGCATTCGCTAGTCTATATATATATATATATATATATATATATATATATATATATATATATATATATATATATATATATATATATATATATATATATATATATATATATATATATATATATATATATATATTTCTATATCTGTACCAAATGGGCGTATAAACCATTCATCCGATTGGGATGCAATTTTGGGGAGTTGCTGTGCTCATGCCAACTTAGCTTTTGGCAAAGAAAAATTTGACACACCCACATATTACGCCAACAATTTGTAGAATAAGTAAAAATATTCGATTATTTCACTAATATTGCTACTAAAAATTTTAAATTTTGTTTGTAAGTTTGTATGGGTACTGCCGATAATTTCACCGCCGTAACTCAAAATCGCTATAACGGGGAGTACCGGGAAGTTCTGCTAACATTTTCTTCTTTTTAGTGGCATTACAACTGTTCTTTACAAAAACTAAACATGCAGAATTTTGTATGTATAATTAAATACTTATAGCATGTGTACATAGATATGTTGATACGACTTATTTATGTGTTCATATACACCTATTGTTTTTTATTGAAATGACGATTTGGTCCTCAAAACCACTACTTTTGATTTTGACGGATTTGAATTTTTTTCTGGCAACAATGTCACGAGCTAACCCTGCTATGTCCGTTTTGCGTTTGAGTCATTGAGGCTCACAACAACGAAAAATATGTTGCATAATGTTAAAATAAAACAAGTAAGAAATTATAGTCGGTCATACCGACTATTACAATTGCACTACATTTTTAAATATAAAAATCAAATTAGGGTGGTTCATGATGATATTAAAAAATAGTATGCAATAGTGGGCGTGGTTATGGGCGGATTAGCCCCAAAATCTAAACAGTTCATCGAGAGCATAACTAGTGTACAATAACTCTAACGGTTCTCTCTCTACCGTGTTAACAAGAAATGAGTGGTGCACTGAGTGGTGCATAAAAAGTAAAGAAACACTTAAAAAAATTTTGTAGTCTCCACCTTTCCGTCTCTGCTATTTGTCCAGAATGTGGAAAAATACGTTTACAAAGAACGGAGGAAGCACAGATGTCTCGGGTAAATGTGTTTAAGTTATATTTAGTTGTTATCTGAAACTGTACTTATGGTGTTACTATATCATAACTGAGCCATGACTCAACTCAAAACGTTGATTCAAACAATCTTATTTGAGATATTGAGTCAGTTCAAAATTCGCTGAGTTACCCATCTTTACTGAACAAAAAACGAAATTTTCTTAAGAGAGCAAATATTGAACATTACAGAGCGCAATGTTAAATTACATTATTTAAGAGTGTGGACAGAATTGTATATGTGAGAGAGAGAGAGAGAGAGAGTTAGATATACTATGGTGATGTACTCATTTTGTTGATTTATATTTAGAGTGAGACATAAGTCGTGCAGCTTAATTCGTCAACGAATGAAGTTGTATGTGTTTTTCAAAATGACGTTTTGTAAAAGGCGGACTTCTATATGCAAAGCCTCTAATTATAATTTATTTCAATGACCTTAACTGTAAGGGTAGGTAACACGGTAAATATCTGGAAAGCAAGAGTTGTTGTTAAACACCATGTTTTTTTTAATTTATTTTTTGTTGAAAACTGAAGATTAAAATTAAAATTTGAAAATACCTGTTCCTACCAAAGTGTTAAGGACAGACGGAAAGACATGTGGAAGGACGAACCTTTTTAAAGCGACTCAGAATCATTTATTTACACAATACTAGAAAATGTCCGGCATGCGTTGCAATGCCACTTAGCAGAACTTCCCTGTACTTCCGTTAATAACGGAACTTCCCGGTACTCCCGTTAGTTAGCAGAACTTCCCGGTACTCACCGTTGTAGCGATTCTGAGTTACGGCTGTGAAATTATCGGCATACAAACTCAAACACAAAATCCCAAATTTTTAGGAGCAATATTAGCAATGTCATCGTATATTTTCACTTTATTAAATAAATTGTGGGCGTAATAAGTGGGCGTGGCAGATTTTGTATATCCTGTTTTTCTTCCCGGTGCATCCCGGTTCATGTTTTCTATTGTATTTAGCACATCAAGTTTCGAGCAATGGTGGTAGGCGTAGAAATGATCCACCCTTTTTTTGAAAGTGTGCGTTAAATTGATCCAACCACGCCCATTTTGGGGAAGTTATCGACAGTGCCAATACAAACTCAGATACCAAATTTAAGATTTTTTGGAGCAATATTAGCGAAATAATCGAATATTTTAACTTAGTTTTACAAATTGTGGGCGTAAAAGGTGGTTTTTCCCAAAACCTAAGTTGGCGTAAGCATAGCAACTTCCCAAATTTTCATCACAATCGGATGAATGGTTTAGGCGCCTATTTGGTACAAAGAAAGAAAGATAGAAAGAAAGAAAGAAGAATTAATTTATATATATATAAATATACTTTATTATACCTACCACGCGCCCGTATTAGCGTTACAAATGGAAGAACAAACTCAATACACTCTTCGGAAAGATAATTTGATTTTAATTTGCAGATAAATCAACTAGTTTTCATCAAATCGAAAAATGCTTCCGCCTCAGATATCAATTTTTTTATTTTATGCTGAAAATGCTTAAAAAAATCGTTTTTCTGATTTTTAACTAAATTTTTTTTTTAATCTTGTCTTTTTATGTACGTGGTCTTGCAGGTTTGAGTGGCGGCAAATGTCTCACATAGACCAGACTAGGTCCATAACGATACCACATGCTTCCTTTAAATGGAGAAAAGAGTTGACCTTACTTAAAGATATTGGTCCATCACGAAAGTTTCGGTTCTTAATGCGAAGTGTTTGAGTTTGGAGATATTTATTCCAGATAATTTAATTAGAGATTTGAAAAATGCTTGTCCGTTAACCAAATGCAGAGGTTAGCGCTGGGTAATGGCAAAGTATTATGGTTAGATACATGGCAGTTAATATAAAAGTTTCATAGTTTTTTAAATACTATATCAAGATTATTATCTGAAATAATTCTAAAAACAATAAAACACATAAATCATTAAATATTTGTGCAAATTGAATAAAAAAGTTATATAACCCAGCAGGAAAATAAAGAACACACTACTTAAAAGATCGAAGAATTCATCGATTGACAACATTTAGCAGAAACATACATTATATACGCAGAGAAGAGGTGATGCAAACTCAACATCATATGAATAAAGGCGCCCGGGGCAAGAGTGTATATTGCCGCCCACTCAAAAATATAATATTTTAATGAAATAGTAGTTGTTGAAAATGTAACAGTAAATTTTTTTTTTGGATGAAAGCAAATGGAGAAGAAAAATAAAAAATGGTCCACAATAAAAAAAAATCTCACTTTTCTTTCATGAGAAAAGCATATTAAGAAGCAAAAAACAAAAAGGTACTCACTTTTAAAAGTGTAGCCCTTACAGAGTGCAGCTCTGGGCAATTGCCCCTTAGTCCCCCACCCCCCCTAAATACGGTCCTGTCAAGAAACATTTTTTCATTACCGAGCATGAAAAATAATTTTTTTTTTTTACCTCACCGCCGTGGTAAGGTATGACCGTGGTAGGTATGACAAAGTATATTTATATGATCAGCGTCGGATTCTGAGTCAATTTAGCGATGTCCGTACGTCTATCTGTCTGACCAAGCGACTACAGCCGTAGTTTAAGAGCTCAAATTCGATATTAAGCACTTTAGTAATTACACAAAACTGTTTACAAAAAATGGGCGTGATTGGATAAAAACCACGCCCACCTCCCATACAAACCACCCCTTTTCATGCGGAAAAATATGATTAAAAATAGCTACATTGTAAATAACCAGTTCAAATTCGGTATTTAACACTTTGGTAGGAACACAAAACTACTAACCAAAAAGGGGCATGATCCGATAAGAAAAACGCCCTCTTTTAATAAAGATTTGTAGCACTTATGTGCTAAAAGAAGCACATTTTTTGGTTTCAATGAGATGGCGGAGGGTATATGAGATTCGGCATAGCCGAAGATAATTATCTTACTAGTTTTTTGGTTGAATTTCTGTGGCGACCACAAATACCCAAAAAATAATAATTTTAAGCACTGTTTGCGAAAAGAATGACATCTGATAATTTACCGTTTCTGAGTAAAAAAAAATGCAAAAACATTACCCATATCTGGAAACTACAATACAAATTGTAGCCTGCAAAAATTTAGTATTTAAAAAAAAAATCAATTTGTTCATTTGAATCAAATATTATATAAAAAAATTAATAAATTATTTATTGACCGCAAAAAGTTAAATTTTTCTGTTTTCTGTTACAAACTTAATTTTCTTTGTTTTCTTGTGTGCCATAATACCGATAACTTTTTCTAGATACACTTAAATATCCCAATGCATCGTCACCGTTGCAAGTGTACTGAGCAAGAACACTGTTGAAAAGTTGAAATGCGAAAATATGTTTTATTGCACCAAAGTTCGTATTAGGCTTTAACCGTACGTAAGAGTAAAATATATGTATGTCATTAAAATTCTCACCTGAAAATTTCAAAGAATGCTTCATTTAAAGAAAATCTATCAGACAAATTATTAATTAGACCATTAGCTGGGCAGCGTTAAGTTAAAAATTAGCAAAAAAAAATTTAACTTCGTTAATTAACTTTTAACTAGTTCGTACCTTGCTTTAAATAAGACAGTCCAGGCATTGTATAAAAACATGAATTCGGTAGTAATCTTCAATACGGAAGTTTTTATATCATTTTAAAAATAATTTAGCAAAATTTCGGTTGCTGCTTCAAAAATATTTTCAAACACTTTCTTAGTGTTTTCTCTATAATTTTTTACTAATTCCAAAGCATTTATAGTGCCCCAGCCAGGCCCGTACGTAGGAATTAAGGCGCCCGGGACAAGACTGGATATTGTCGCCCCTTAATAATATAGTGTAAACTTTGAAAGGATTTGATATAAAATTTGTTAATTTTGTTATTGAAAATTAATAATATTTATAATCCGATTTAGTATTGAAAAATTCGTCATAGCTGGAATATAGATACATTCCATAATTGTTACATTTCTTCATTTCGATATCGAATGAAGGGGCTTTCACTCGATGGTGGCATTGTTAACCTGTAAAATAGAACTAACTGCATTTTCACTGAGCCAGTTCGTGGTAAAAAACAAATTAATCGTCCCATCATCACCTAGTGTAAGCAAAAGACTGATTTGTGTCGACGTGTGCACAAATCGGTGCTCATCAATTAGTGAAATATAAAAATGAAATAAGATGAGAAGCTAAAACATTAGCAACATTGCTGTGCAAAATAGAGTTAAAAAAAATTAAAGCTAGGGATTCATAGGGACGAGGTAAAAATTGTCTAGATATGTCCCGAGACATTACCAAATTCACACATAACAATGTTTAACTTTAATCATGAAAGCAGATGAAGAAACCAAACAAAAACAAAAAAGTCCTCACAATATTTTTCACTATTTCACTTTTTACTTTATTGAGAAAAATATATGACGGACCAAAAAAAATAAAAAAAGGTTCTCACTTCAATCACATGCCGCCCCTAAAAAGTGTCGCCCGGGGCAATTGCCCCCTTGGTACTCCCCTAGATACGTCCCTGGCCCCAGCTAGGTTCAAAGATTATTTTTGAAGAAATTTTGAAAGTCCAAACAACTTCTCACAAACTTTATATATTTCTGTTTATAAAAATAAAAATAAATTAAACTTCATGTTTCGGTATGTCTCTATATTTATACTAAAAATTGTTTCAACGAGGTGGGGGGTATGCTTCAGCCCCTTTATGACCCCGCTGAATACGTGCCTGTCTAACCGGGTAGATACTGCGACAATACGTAAATTTTTTTATTACGAGTGCAAAGGTTAAAGTACCAGGCAATGCTCGAATTTTTTTAGAGTCCTGTCTTAGTGTATTAGTAAATTATGATGAATAAACTTTCCAGCCTCACCAACATTTTTTGGGAATTATATTGGTATGAATATGTGTTTAATTTGGTAAAATTCATATTATATAAACTATATATATATATATATATATATATATATATATATATATATATATATATATATATATATATATATATATATATATATATATATATATATATATATACAATATATTGCTACTGTTTTTAAGATGCATTGTCGCAACGTTACAGAAGAGATAAAATGTTTATGGAAGGAAACCGATAGAAGAATGTACCTAAAGTGACAAACATTCAAAAAATTAAGTGGCGTAATAAGATAAGGTAGGGATAATCATAAAGGAAGACCAAACTCAACTTCATTTTTAATTAAATCGATTGTATAACATCAGGGATTTTGTTAGACAATCGATTAGTGAGTACAGTGGTCGGGTCTCCATGCTTTTAAATTGTTGTGTAATTTTAAGCATCGGTTTCTTATGACAGAAAACTAAAACCAAACAGCAATTTGTTTTTTTATTTAGAGCAAGTGTATTTCTCCATTTTAAAATGCCTTCATTAATTAAATAAATACCAATATTTTTCCAGGTCGTCATTTTGAAAAATGTCTATGTAATGCATTCGTTGTTGGGTTGACCTACACAACTTACGTTTCACTCTAAACTGAAAGCAACGTGACAAAGGCGAACATATTTACTTGAGCACATTTCTACAGTAAAGCTGTCTCTGTCACATATACTCGTAATACTTTAATACTCTTAAATAATGTAGTTTGATATTGTTATCAACGAGTTGCGACATTTGCTCTCTTAAATGTTTCAGTCTTAAATATTAAGAGGTGTTATCCGGAAGAATACTTTCAGATATACAAATAGAAATATTTTTATTTAAATTGAAAATTCTCAAAACGTTTTATTCTTTAGTTGATTAGAATTTATTTTTTATCAACACTTAAATACATTATTGCAGAACAAAAAATAAAAAAATATTAAGTCAATTCATGCGCTGTTGTCCATATTCTCGAACTTTTCTTGCAATACCCTCCATCAAGGTTTGTACAACCGATTCACTCACTTTATTAGATGCTATTCGCCACATAGCTTTCATTTCCTCGACAGAATTAATTGATTTCCCTATTTTCAACAGATCTGATTTCACCAGAATCCAAAATCGCACAATTGGTTGCAACTATGGCACATTTGATGGGTTGATGTCTTTTGTAAAAAAATCGATATTGTTGTCAATGAACCACTTCTGAGTGATATTAACACAATGTACTGAAGCCAAATATGGCCAAAACAAGGTTGGATCATTGTGTTTCCATAAGAAGGGCAGCAGTCGTTTCTGCAGGCACTCTTTTACATAAATTTGCTTGATAATTATGTCCACAGTGAAGTACGGAGTCGATTTTGTATATTTTTATACCATTTCACTGCTTGATTTGAGTTACTTGCAAATGTGTAGTCCCTGCTTTTTTGGCAATATCTCTTGTTGACATGGAACGGTTCTTCTTCAAAATGGATACCACTTTTTTGTCCAGATTTCCGTCCGTTTAACCATTGGGACGTCCACTTCTTATCTTATCCTAACCCGAGAGATATTCTTGAAACCACAAAACTGTTCTTCGCGCGGTCGCATATGTTGTTTTTGCGAGTTTTGCCAACTTTTTATACCCAATATTTGAATTATTAGTCCAAATCTATCAAATTTGTTTGAGGATTTCTTCTTTGGAGATCATATTTTTGGCTTGTGATACTGCTATCGCAACAACTAAACTAATTTTGCGAATGTCAAATATAACCGTGGAAAAAAAAATAATTCAAAGCCTATTTGATTAACAGAAAAAAAATTGTAGCCATTTCAAAATTTGCAAAACTTTCTGTACCGGTCCTTAATTATCTCTTACTATTACTTACTTTTTAATAGGATTAAGATTATGGCGCCTATAGTCCATTCATATTTAGGCAGACATGTCAAATTTCAGCGCGATACAGCCTTTTGTTTTTTTGTCGGCGTGTTTAGTATGGAAAAAAACAATTTTTTTTGGTAGGGGAGATGAGGTTATGATGAAGGTTTTCATAATTAAAAAAAAATGTTCAAATACAAAAATATGAAGGAAGTTTAACTGTTTTACTTGAGTTTTCCGACCTTGCTCAGGGAATATAGGGTGATGTTGCTGATTTGCATAGAATCGAATATTTAAATTTTGATTGCGGTCTTAAATTGGTAATTCAAAAAGAAAAAATTTACTATTAAAATGTAATTTTTTTGTAAGTGAAATAAAAATTTAAAAAAACTAGTAAGAGAATTATCTTCGGCTATGCGGAAGCTCATATACCCTCCGCCATTTCAGTAAAACCAAAAAATGTGCTTCTTTTAGCATATAAGTGCTACATATCTCTATGTATATATATATTATATATCTATCTATATATATATACTTTGTCATACCTACCACGCCCTCTTCTGGGCGTTACAAACGGAAGAATAAATTCAATATACCATTCGGTACGTGGGCCTGCACCTTGCGAGGGGTATAAAAATAATTTTCGAATGTACGAAAGTGGTCCGATAAGTACTTAACCTACAAAAGAAACGAAAATTTTGAAAAAGTAACTATCTCTCAACATAGTCTTCGTTTAGCTAGATACACTTGACCCAGCGATGCTCATACGTTTTTTACCCGTCTGAAAAATACGTTTTCTCGTGGTCTGCAAAGTAGGCCGATGGCGGCCTAAATAAAAAATAGTATTACAATAACAACAATAAATATACTGTAGAAGAAACACTTTTGAGCGGAGGCCATTACCACGACGTGGATGTACTACTGTTTAAACATATTTTAAGCAAAAACCAAATCAAAGAAAATTATTTGTTAATTTTTACACAAAATTTTGAATACTTCAAAGTTTTTAGTTTAATATGTATGTTTTAAAACAAATTCAAGATATTTAAAGTAAGAAATGAATATGTTCGAATCTTGTCTCGAAACTTGTAAGTTAAAAGTTAACTGATAAAATGTTTATTAATATTTACTTAGAACTATTTTAAAAGTTATATTTAAAAATGTAATCATATTATGTGGATTCAAAAATTGTTTTCTTATCTAACATGTAAACATATTACGAAAAATGCAAATACTCGCCTTATCTTTTCGACCACCACCCAAGATTGTGGAAGCTGAGTTGATAATGTATATAAGATGCAACAAAACAAACATATTTAATTAAATGGATCTGGCAATGCTGTGGTGAATTTTATTCCAGCGGGAACCACACCTTTCCATACGAAAAAAAATTTTCAGTGCAGATATCCAGTTCAAATTAGATAATTAGAACTTTAGTAGTAACACAAAATATGCTCACAAAAAATGGGAGTGCCACAACCACGCCCACCTCCCATACAAACCACCACTTTCCATGCGAAAAAATATAATTAAAAATAGATACAGCGTGAATAACCAGTTCAAATTCGATATTTAAAATTTTGGCAGAAACACAAAACTACTATCCAAAAAGGGGCGTGATGCGATAAGAACAACTCCCACTTATAATAGAGATATGTAGCACTTACATATGTGCTAAAAGCAGCACATTTTTTGGTTTCACTGAATTGGCGGAGGGTATTCTCTAGTTATTGTTGTTGATTAAATCATGCAGCGGACATGTGACGAAACTATATACCGCCGCGTGCAGCATAAAGTTTTTTTACTCGTCCAAGTAAAAAAATCGAACATCCTCGTTTGATCAAAATAGTAGTATCTGTCCTGATATTATTAGGTTTCGAAGATTAAGGTATCTCAAACATGGTTTTTATAAATTTTCTCGATCTTGGTAACGAGTTAGATTGGCTGTGACCTCTTGACCCGGCGTAGTTTTACGATAATAACAATTATGAGTGCAATTGTCATAATCGTTGTTTATTATTGTTTACATGGAGTTCCCTTAGCATTTCTAGGGAAATAATTTCATCGGTTTCAGTATGCTGGGCAGTGGGGAATGGTTTGATTTGGATGATTTCGTTGGAGCTGTAAGTTAAATTGTTGATTTTTATCGTCGAGTTGTGGCATTGGATATTAAATATTCCAGTGAGATTCGGAGAGTTATCGTCTATTAATAGCGATCCATTGAATTAATTGAAAAATTTGTTGCCGGAAAATATTTCTTCTATTGTCGCCGTATGTTGATTGTTAGTAATGGTGCAATTGGGTGGCTTACTTTTTACTAAATATGTGTGTTACTTAATTCAAAAATATTTTAAACATTACATATCGATAAATCGTTATTATTTTTTACAATTTGATTGAATGCCAACAATTTTTTAGTTGCATTTTAAAATTGTTACAAAAGGAATTTGATTAATAGTTTTTCCTTTTTTTAATGTGTTTAAGCAGAATTTGTTCACAGGTCTCTTTTTTGTATTAGAAAAATTGATAGTATATATGTAATAAAATGTGCTATAATTTGATGCTATTTTAATATAACTAAATTCTTATGCTACTATAATATTAGTAGTACCTTGGAGACCGAGCTCGCTCGGCAGTTTTTTTTTACAATGCTACAGTTAAATTGAATTTTAAGTTTAATTATTTTAAAGATTAATTTGAATTACTGAAGAGTACATTGGTTTCGTGGTACCTTTGTACCAATAGAACCGATTTATATAAAAAAGTTCTGAAGAACACGCATATATCTTCATAAATCCCAATGGAATTTAGTTTTGAAGAGCACATGGATTTTGTTGCTCTTTAGTGGCAAAAGAACCAATTTGCATTTAGAAGTTCTGGAAAACACGCTTAGGTTCTGGAGAAAGCCTAGTGGAAAATTTTTTTGAAGAGCACATGGATTTTGTTGTTCGTTAGTGACAATAGACCCGATTTACATTTAACAGTTCTGGAAAACTAGCTTAGGTTCTGGAGAAATCCTAGTGGAAACTTTTTTTTGAAGAGCACATGGATTTTGTTGTTCTTTAGTGGCGAAAGAACCTATTTGCATTTATAAGTTCTGGAAAACACGCTTAGGTTCTGGAGAAATCCTAGTGGAAGTAATTTTTGAGGAGCACATGTATTTAATTGTTATTAAATGTCAAAACCGATTTGCTTAAAAAAGATTTAGAGGACGCGCTTAGGTTCTGGAGAAATCCCAATGGAAGAGATTCCCCCAGGAACTTATAGATTTAAAAAAAAATATGGGTTGTCTTTTCGTATTTTGTCAATAGATGTCGTTGGAATCGTCTTTCTCCAGTGCTACCAATCACATACCATATGGTGTTGGAAAGGTGACATTTAAAGCTTCATTTAAGCAAAAAAAAATTTAATTCGGAGAAGTTGAAAAAAAGTTACATCATCAAACGGTTTTGAACAGTTTAAAAAAGGCTGGCTAAAAAAAGAAGCTCGATGTTTGGGTGCCACATGAATTGTCTGTGAAAAATTTAATGGACCAAATTAACATCTGCGATTCTTTGCTGAAACAAAATGAAATCGAACCATTTCTGAAGCGAATGGTAACAGGAGACGAAAAATGGGTCAAATACTACAATAATGTGCGAAAAAGATCATGGTGCAATCGTGGTGAAGCTCAACAAATGGTTGCAAAGCCAGGATTGACGCCTCGAAAGGTTATGCTGAGTGTTTGGTGGGATTGGAAAGGAATCATCCACTATGAGCTGCTCCAGCCTGGTCGAACGATTGATTCTACACTTTATTGTCAACAACTGATGAGATTGAAGCAAGCAATCGAAAAAAAACGGCCAGAACTGATCAACAGAAAGGGCGTCGTCTTCCATCACGACAAGGCTAGACCACACACATCTTAAATGACTCGGCAAAAACTGGGAGAGCTTGGCTGGGAAGTTTTGATGCATCCATCATATAGCCCTGACCTTGCACCATCGGACTACCATTTGTTTCGGTCAATGCAGAACTCCCTTAATGGAGTAAAGTTGGCTTCAAGAGAAGCTTTACACTGATGGAATAATGTCTCTAGCGGAAAAATGGCAAAAGGTGATCGACCAAAATGGTACACTTGGTACAATTTGTTCAATAAACTTCATTATAAATAAATATAAAAAAAATGAGTTGAAGTTTGATATCGGCTAAAGCCAAAGTAAATAATATTCTGAAAATAAGAATTTGAAATGTGAACTATTTTTCCGGATTCGGTAATATTCTTTTTTGAATTCAACCAAAAGTTTTGTTCCTATTCTCTTATTTTGCTTTACATAAATAATTTGTCCTGGTATGCATTGTTTAATTTCTTGTCTATTTTTGTTATATTATTTTAAATCTGTTTGTTATTTTTGCGTAAGTTTCTGTATATTGGCTTGTAGTGTTTTTTCATACTCTTGTGGGCTAAAATAAACAGTTCTACCTAAGAAAAAGTCAACAGGTCTTTTTCCTGCTGTGAAATGAATAATATAGTTGTATTCGTTTGTAGCCCTTTCTAGGAGCTCACCGAATTTTCTGTTAGTTCCGTCTGTCTTGAGATATTTAATAATTTCCGTTAGCTTAGAATGGAAGTCCGATTAGGAGTAGTAGTAAAGTGGAAGTCGGTGCAGGTACACCAACGCAAGAAGGACAGTTAGTGCCGTTTTGATACCTTAAATAGTGGATGAGATCAGTTCTGAAAGCACCCTGAAAGGTTGATGAATTTTAGTAAGTTAAGCATAGGTATGTCTGCTAGTTCTTCAAAAGAAACTGGGAAAGCAGAATGGAGAGTGTGATGTCTGACTCTTGATAGAGCCGGGCACTTACAGATGAAGTGCACCAGCGTCTCTGGTACACCGGCAACTGCTTTTGAAACTGTTTTTGCAAATGCGACAAAAGGTATTATAGGGAATTCCCAATCTAGTGGCCAGTGTTCAGTGCAGATAAATATGATCCGCGCGATGTCACAGCGTTTCATTTTGATAAGTTCATTGGATCTTGATAGGTTATAGTTCGGCCAGGTCTTTTTAGACTCCATGTATCCAAAGGCGTTCTTCTATCTAGACTTGGCTTTATTAACGAAAATGGAGAAGATGTCAGATTTGACTCTGGCAAGAGGTACCAGAATAGGGACAGCGTCTTCTGGCCCCATTGCATAGCCTTCCCTGGTAAGGTCATCAGCTATTTCGTTACCTTTTATGTTTCTATGTCCTGGAATTCAGATGAGATTGAGTCTGTGGCGAAGATCGAGAAAATCTAGTTCATTCCTGTATTGGAGGACTAGTTTTGAGGTTATAGCAGTAGCAGATAAATATTTAACTGAAAAGTTGTTACCAATAATCTTACAGGCTTCTAAGATGGCCATCAACTCTTCTTAGAAAGCACTAGCTTCATTCGGCAGCCTTAGGTATTTGGAAATACCTAGGTATCTGCAGAAAAAGCCAGCACCAACTCCACAGCTCATCTTAGAGCCGTCCGTGAAGATGACCACGCCGTAGGGGCGAATTGCACAAGACAAACCGTCTCTGGATGGGAATTTTTGCTCGAAGTTATTACAAAGAACGATTTTCGGTGATATATAATCAGTCATTACAAGTACTATTTCCAGTATTGCACTGTAGCCATAAGTCCTAGTATGTCAAGACATCTAAAGCATCTGAGGGACTGGATCGCAGAGCCCCAGTTAAATTTAAGTATTTTGTAGTTTTTACTAAGAGCTGGCCACCATACATGTGCTCCGTAGGTGTGAATATGTCGAACTATAGCCCTGTACATCCAAAGTAGCATTTTAGGCTGAAGACCCCAACGTTTGCCGAATGTTTTATTGTAAGTATAAAAAGTAATGCAGGCTTTTTTAACTCGCAGAATGATGTTGCTTTTCCAATTTAGCTAAGTATCAAGAAGAACACCAAGATATTTAGCTTCAGAAGAAAGAGTAAGTGGTTGTCCGTTTAGTTCTGGTAATTTGAACTGATGTATCTTGGTTTTGGTAGTGAATAGCAGTTCTGTCTTCGCTGGATTTATCGAGAGGCCACACCTAGTGGCCCATGTACTTAGTGTACGTCGGGACCTCCCCATGATTTCACTTAGCACAGACGGAAACAGACCAGATACTAGAATCAACACATCAACAGCGTATGCAACTGCCTTTATAGCGGTTTGTTCAAAAGATTTCAGATTATCATTTATAACAATCAGGATCAGAGGATTTTTGATATTACGCCTACCTATGGAGTACCTCTATTGACTGATTTTTTGATGTGGTAACAGCCCAAACTCGCCTGAATTACACTTGACTGCAACATAGACATAGTCCAGTATACAATTCCAGCGTCTATATGATGCTCTAACAGAGAATTTTTAATAGCGTTACAGATAACATTGTTTAAAGCGCCTTCAATATATAGAAAGTATACTGTTTGGAGTTAATAGACCTTTCGATTACCCTGATTACCTCATGCAGTGCCGTATCTGTGGATCTACTTTTGAGGTCAGCATGCTGTAAGACCACAGTTACTATCCGAGGCGGCCAGGTATCGGATAGGCACCGCACGAATTCATACTGATACCTCTGATTGGGAGGAGTGGAGAAAATAAGGATTTATGGGGTCAGGGAGAAGAGAGAGGGAGGCCGCCGCTTCCGTTTGCCCGACCCGAAACGTGACCGGATTCGGTTACCAGGAGCCACCTCGTGAGGTGGAAACCGACTTGCCTACACGATAGAGATACGGGGATCCGTATTGTATGCCCGTTAATCCCTCTTATACGGTGGTACCATATAGACGTTGATCCTTAATTCGTCCTTCATCATGAAAATTATGGATCTCGAGTTCAACGATTTGTCATTATCGATAACGATGATTATAGGAACACCATAGTGTCTTTGATTGATTTTGCTAAAAGTATTGTGGTCCGATCGTATTTTGTAAGTTTTTCTATATTGGTCAAAATCCATTTTTTATCAGTTGACTACATATCTATGTTTACTGTGTGTCCGGAGTGAGTGGGAATTGTTGTTTCATTAAGAACGGGTTGGTTATGGTATTTTTCGTATTTGTTTTCTATACATAAGTGCAGATTTTTGTGATTATTTGAATTTTATTGGTCATACCTGGAAAATAGTATTTTTCTGAAATCTTTTTTTTTTATTTTCGCTTGATTTTTTACGGGCTGTGTTTTGTGTGTCTATTATGATATATATTTCTATTGTTGTTCGTGAGTTATGTGCTCTACTACAATCCTAGAAAATCTTATTTTATAATTATTGAAGTGCAAAGGGTATATTTCTTGTAAAACTCCCATTTTTTCCTATGTTTTTATGCAGTTTATCGACAATAGATTAAGATAGCGTTTGCAAATTTTAATTAGATTTGTTTGGTCATATTTCGGTTCGTTAATGACATGTCGATGATAGCTTCGGAAAATTATTTTATATTCGAAAGATGAGACGACTTCGCTATTTAAGAAAATTTGATTTTAGAAAACATTATTAGGAATTTCGATAAATGGTATTAAATTTGGGGCGAACTATCGTCGTTGTGTTCTGTTGGCGTAGGCTGTTAACTTGCATTTGTGTTGGGCGAGATAGTGATTCTGCAAAACCTTTGCTGTGCCTGGTTTATGATGCAATTCATAATTATATTCTTCTAAAATCGCTTTCCAGCGTTTCATTTTAGAGTTCTCATTTTTGTGGCTTATATAAATTTTAACTTTTCTTGATCCAAAACTACGTAGGGATGTAAGTGCCCAGATTACAGCAAACATTTCTTTTTCGTTTGTTGCGTATGACTCTGCTGTTTGGCTAAGCATCCTTGATAAAAAGTGAGTGGTTTATTTTCTTGAGAAAGTACTGCTTCTAGTGCTTGATTGAATGCATCTGTTGTTAGTTCAAAATCTTTTTGAAAATCGGGGTATGGAAGAATTACGTCTTGTAAAGCTTAACATTTTTTGTTGTTTTCTTTCACGCTTCAATTCTGTGACTGTTTATTTTAATTTCTTTAGTTTTGAAAGGTTTTTGGACTATCGTCTATTCTCCCCTCTTAAAAGCGACGATAGTCTTGCGAAATCTTGGATAAAGCGGCGATAGTATTCCGTCATTCCAACGAATGATCTTAGATCTTTGATGTTTTTGTCTGGGAAAGATCTAATATTTCTTGTACTTTTTTCGGATTTGTCTTAATTCAATTGTGAGAGATAATGAAACCTAGAAATTCTACCTGTTTTTGCATGAATTCACATTTATCCAATTGCACAAGTTTCAAATTATTAAAAATTTTTTTCTCGTTTTCCCCAAAAATTATAATGTCTTCAATATAGACATAGCATCGAATACCGATATGTTCTCGTAAAACATCGTCAAGAGCACGTTGGAAAATAGAAGGTGCATTTTTAAAGCCAAATGGAAGTCTAATAAACTCATAGAGATCAATAATTGTAAAAAATTTGTTTTTCCCAAGATTATACAAAACTTCATTTTTTTCGGGTATTGGGTACTTGTTTGCTACTGTCATGGTATTAAGTTCTATATTTCTCAACACCTGATACATCTTTTTTTTACGATCCATACCATAATCTCCATTGTATGTAGATTTTGAAGGTCGTAAATTGTCGGTTTATTTCTGATTATAGGTTAACATATTATCCGGGTCGGCAAATAGATTTGGACAATATTTTAGTATTTGTTCTAAATTTTAAATTTGAGTTTGAGATAGATGTGAATATCTGATATCTACTTTATTTATTGATTAGGACTTTAATTACTTTAAATGATATTTATACTTTTTCTTTAAAGTAAAATAATTTTCGCCCATCAAAAGAATCTAGTCCAGGTAGAATACAAAATTTATGTTTTCCAATTTCGTTTCCAAAAATTTTTAACTATGCATGATGTGAAACTATTCCGCCTACTGAATTGACAAAAAATTATGTTTCATTTTAAATGGGGTTGCGTATGCAGAATTTTTGACATAATTTTTATTGGACCCTGAAAAAAAACTCCACTCCTCCCATCAAATTGAAAATATGGTAGCGAAGAGTGCTTTAGTCTGAAATATTGTCTTGTACGTTCGAGTATTATACAGTCTCAACAAGTTCTGGAAAAGATTCTTCATATTCTTCATCATTGAGCGTTTGTTGAGGGTCAGGATATTGGTTCATTGTTCTCTACTTCAGTATACAATGATTTTTGAAATATGTTTGGGCTAGGGACATTATATGACGTAGGCCTTTTCTGCAAAATATGTGGGTTTGTGGACTCGTTTTGAAAGTTAATTTGTCTAGTATGTAAGGATGGGTCTTTGTCCATTGATACTGGACGAGGTTGTGATATAGGTGGAACGGTGTGGTGGTTATTTTATAGTGATCTATTTTGTTGGTTAAAATCTGGGCCATGGTTTTTTGTTGTCATATTTTGGTTAAAATTTGTTGGTTGATTAAAATTTGGTCTTTGTTGTGTCGGGTAATAATGAATAAGTGCTTGAGTAGTTTGGTTTAATTTGAATGAATTAGTGGGATTAACTTATTCTGGGTAGAACGGAGTTTTTGTTGTGGAGCAGCGTAATTATTTTGTCTAGGATGCCTCGAAGGGAAATGGGCTTTCCTGTTCTTACCTTGAGCATGATGCATTCTGAATATCAAGTTGTCTAGTCTTAGAAACTTGTGTATTGCTTGTGGTAGCATTGTTAGCTGTCTAATGCTAAGTAGTCTGGGAAGGTCACCATTGAGTAAAAGTGTCCAAGGATTTGTCAAGATAAGCATTTGTCAGAGCGTTTATTGATTCTTCATGAGTATCCAAACATGATATATTGTCTAGAATTTATTATAGGTGTTGATATACGTTTTGGTCAAAGTCCGCAATTGTGTCGTGACGTTGCGTTAACGTCATTTTTTGGTACTCGAATGTACCTATGTCTCGTTTGTCCGTATAGTGCATCATTAAATATTTATAATAACTTAACAATTTGGAACTTAAGATAAGATAGCTTAACTTATTTCTTACGCCACAATAATTAGTTTGTTTTTGTTGAACTTTGGTCAATTTTTTTGAGTTTTGTTGAATTTTGTTGTTTATATTTTTCGCTTTAATGTTTGTAGATATAATTTTTTGTTTATTTTTTATTTACACTTAACCTTATGGATAATTTTAGTTCAAATGCAAATGGTCACTACCTCCTGTCGTGATCGACGTGTTCTTGTTGACTCTGCAGTTTTTATTGTTGTTGTTGATTTAATCATACAGTGGACGTGTGACGAAACTGGATACTGTCGCGTGATGCATAAAGTTTTTTAACTTATATGTATATGATGTCTCAATAAGAGCGCAATCTTTAATTTATTGAAAAAACGCAGTTTTTTTCGTGAATTTCTGATATTTTTTTGAATTATAAAGTAGACATGTTGCGATTAATAGAATAGAATATCCGGCATATGGCCTCTCGGTACTGGCGGCAGGTTCCAACAAGACAGCGCGACCTACATATGTCAACTCAAATGTTGATCACAATATTTTTAAGACATAATATTTTTTTCCAGAACTGAATGAATATAACTCTTGAACCGGATAAAAAATCTTCAAGGTATCATATCTTCATAGGTATCAAAATCTAGGTAAGAGCACCGTTGTTAAGAATTATAACGTTTGGCTTTATGCGCTTGATTACAGTGAATAACTTCTTAGTATATGATTTTTTTTTGCAGCATCGAATGCTTAAAACTCACCGGGGTGAAGATAGCGATGGTTTCCAGCAACGGTTTCAAATTTCGAATTTAGCTCAGACACATCTTGCACAAAACGATAATTTTTTTATCCTAATATTAAACTAATTAATTATTTAAAATAAACTAAAAAATATTTTTGTTTACTTTTTGCACAGAATTCATTAAGCTCTTAAAAAATACATTACATAACATTTTTATAAAGCATAAAAACGCTGTAAAAAAAACATTTTCGCATCTAAATTTTTTGATATTTTGTTTAGAATAATGCTAGAAAAAAGGACAAAATTTCATTTGACCCCTAGCCAAGGTCCGGAGACCCAGTCAAGCATTCGAATTTAACATTCATAATTTATAAATTGATTTACGAAAAAATAAGAAATTGTCTTATCCCAAATTATCTTATCGGATAACGACCATTTTTTGTAGTTTTGTGTTAATACAAAAGTGTAAGTTTTGAATTTGAACTGGAAAGCTGCTCTGGAACTATTTTAATTAATATTATTTTTCGTAAGTAAAGTGTTGCTTTATTAAATTATAATAAATTTTTAAATAAATTTGTGGTCGACATTTTTTTATAACGGATATTTGGCGGCATACCAAGGTTACATAAAAAAATATTTTAAATGTTTTTTAGTTTATTTTTAATAATTTCTTTAATGTTAAGAAACGAAATTTTCGTTTTGTGCAAGATGTGTCTTCAGAAATCACAATTGAATTAGATTTGTTAAGGCACTGAAAAAAGAAAATAGGAGCGAGTAACGAAATGATTACTTTTAATTATAAAGAAAAATTACACGATCTTCATAAAGCAGATTTCGAAATCCTATTCATTATATTCATTTCACAGTTGCCATGGTTGCTACAAAAACATTAAATAAATAAAAGCAATATCGTAGTTTGTTGTCAAAAATAAAATTGTTTCTCTCTTTGAAAACAAAATTTGGTGTAGTTGCCATGCTGGCTACAAAATTATCAAGTAATTAATCAAAACAAAGTAGTTTTTTTATCAAAAATATAAAATTTAACTTCAAAATAAGGCAGACGTTGTTTTTATTTATTTAATGTTTTTATAGCAATCAAGGCAACTGCTGAAAAATTCAATTTTCAAGGAGAGTAACAATACCGAGGTGGAGAAAACATTTACTTTTCTCACCTTATATTTATTACACCATGCCTAAGTTTTCGGCAGTGTAAAATGAAAATAACAGTAGTAAAATCAAAATGTCCATTGTAAAATATGGTCGTCCGAATTGACTTTTTTTTATTTATGTATATTTTTTTTGTTTTATTTACACTTTAAAAATGTTTAGTAAATTTCTTGGCGATGTCATGGCTGCTTATGTGACGGTCCTGGTCAATCTTTTCCATAATTTCATCGACTTTTTCAACTATAGGTTGACCAGAGCGAGGTGCATCTTTCACATCGAAATTTCCAGAACGGAAGCGAGCGAACCATTGTTGTGCTACACGAACTGATACAGCATCGTCTCCGTAAACTTCACAAATTTCATTGGTGGCTTGCGTTGCATTCTTCCCTTTTGTTATACAAAAATTTCAAAATATATCGAATTCATTTCATTATTTTCACTAATTTTTAAACAGCTGTAACCTTTCTTCCTCTTTTCCGAATTTAATTTTTTGCTTAAATGAAGCTTAAAATGTCACCTTTCCAACACCATATGGTATGACACAATGTGATTGGTAGCACTGGAGAAAGACGACTCCAACGACATCTATTGACAAAATATGAAAAGACTTTTTCGACAACCATATATCTATCTTGAGTATTTCTTCTAGGTTACAAACATTGGACCAAAACCAATATTCACCACTGAGTGGTGCATAACAATAAATGTTGGCTCTCAGTCATTTAAAACATAAAATTTATATCATTGCAATTTTTAGTAGGGCTGTTATTTTCCTTCGAAGGCTTCGAAACTTCGAACCTTCGAAGTGAAATCGAAGACTTCGAAGTTACGAAAAACTTCGAAGTTTCGAAGCCTTCGAATAATCGAAGGCTTCGAAGTTTTGATTTCAACAAATTGAATTTTTTTGCCAAAACAGTTGCTGTAGAGTTGTCAAGTTCCAAATGAAAAAAAACATAATTTCAAAAGCAAAATCATTGTTGTGTCTTCGAAGCCTTCGAACTTTTTTTTAAATTCGAAGGCTTCGAAACTTTGAGTTTTACTATTAACCTTCGAAGTTTTGGCTAAAATAACTTCGAAGGCTTCAAAGACTTCGTAACTTCGAAGTCAAGGGCTGAAAATCACCAGCCCTAATTTCTAGTGATGTGCGATTATTAAAATGGTAATGAAACATTAATTGCGATAAGTGTGAAATAGGTTTTTAATTATAAAAATGAAGAGCAAGTACATGTAAAGACGGCAAGGCAAAAATCAAATTTATTTTTCAGCTGTAGGCAAAAGCTTTAAAGAAACACAACACGTTTTAATTTTAATTAATATTTTAATGAGAATAAAAGTTTTTACAAAAGTTTACTGGTTTCTCGGTTTTAGATTTTATTCCGGCGAGTTGGTTGGTTTCTTGGCTAGTTGTTTTTTTAATTGTTTTTTTCTTGTGCGGTAGCTTTCACTGCTGTTCGGCTACTAATATTTAAAGGCGTGGTGCACAAGAGTGTCAAATATACAGAAAGGCAAATTAGTGAAGTAGGATGTAGTTGCAATGTTTGTGTAACAGGGTGCATGCAGCTCTAACAGCAAGAGTAATTGGAAATTTAAATATCAAATTTTATGAGTGAACTTATAAGCAAAATAAATAAGGAAGCGGTTTCACAATTGTCGCAAGAAGAAAATAATGGGTCATCTTGTGTGGCTGCTCCAAATACATCTGATTCAAATAAATCAGGCTTTCCGTAAATATTTTGAGGAACTACTTGCTATTTGCTTCAAACACAGGAAAAACAGATTATATACA
The DNA here is from genome assembly GCA_949127995.1 of Suillia variegata. Classification (NCBI taxonomy): domain Eukaryota; kingdom Metazoa; phylum Arthropoda; class Insecta; order Diptera; family Heleomyzidae; genus Suillia; species Suillia variegata. Next base: position 16,537,299 of record OX421846.1, read on the forward strand.
AACAACTTTTATTTTACGTTTTAGGGTATTTACAGAATAATGGTCTGTTTCGAACTTTAATTAAACTTATATTTGTATTCTACTACAGTTTTACAAAAAAAAGTTTTGTTTTTTGTGAGCTCCTATTCTCCAAGCGAAGGCTAAGTTCTATGATGGGCAAGATCGAACTACTACGCCTTCCTATAAAAACCACGCCTTTCCGTACGAAATAAAAATTTATTAATATAGGTCCAGTGCAGATATCGAGTTCAAATATTTGTATATTTAGCACTTTAGTAACACACAAAAGATAAGAACCAAGCCCAAAATTTTATTCAAAATTTTATTATTACAGAAGCCTTAAAAATCGGTACCATTTGCCTATAGTTCGAATTTAATCAATTTAACATTCATAATATTAAAATTATACCAAAACATTTGTTTTTATTTCTATAGTAATACCAGTATATTTAATACTTTTTTGCTTTTAGTGGACGTCAAATCCCACTTTTGGGGAAGTTGTCGACGACGACCATAAGAATTCAGAAGCATACACCACATTATAATCCCAAGAATACGATTTTTATGCACCAAACATAGGCATATATTGTGTTTGGTTATATGTTTGTAATATATAAAAACATTCAAGAAAGATATAGATATACTCGTATATATTCTTAATCAGAATCAAAAACTGAGCCATGTCTGTCATCATTTTTGTTAAAACGATAGCGAGAGAACAGTTGAAAACATTGAGTTGAAAGACGTACTTGCCAAACAAGGCGTTTTGCTTGAAGGCGAACCTTTAGTAGAACTAGCTCCAATAAAATTTGTCTATAATCAATGCAACCTATCGCTATGCTTAATAACGAACAGCAGATGCATAAAGACTATCTTAGAGAGTGCAGCAGGAAATAAAAACTGAACAAAGTGAAAGTTTTATTTGGAATAATAATTTATGTGAAAATTATTGACAATGTAAATTTCAGAGAATTATTGCAAACTAATATAATTATGTAACAAGTAGAAAAGTGCAAAGTACAAAGTTTAACTGATATTTATTATATTTAACACCCTTCCTCAAACTTAAAGTACTCCTGCTGTAGTTCTAAATACTTCTAATTTTGATGCGGCCAGTGGTTTGGTTAGCATATACTCCAACATTTCTTCGCTTGGACAGTATATGCAATTGATGTGTTTTTGATCTACGTGGTCCTTGACGAAGTGGACTCTTGTGTCAATATGTTTGGTTCTGCTGCTGAGCTTTTGCTCCTTAATCAATCGCAGACAGCTCTGGTTATCTTCCAGCACGACTGTAGGATTAGATTGGTTATAATGCATGTCGTTTAGTAACTGACGAATACAAATAGCCTCTTTGCAAGCTTCAGACAATGCGATAAATTCAGCTTCAGTGGATGATAATGAAACGCATAACTGCTTCTTGCAAGCCCAACTGATAGTACCACCGTTTATCTGAAATATATAACCTTAATTAGATTTACGGTCTAGTCTGTCTTCTGCCCAGTTTGCGTCTGCATAACCCGTAAGAGTATATTTTGTCGCCTTGTTTTTGCTTAACCGTAAATAGAAATGAGCAGTGCCTTTCAAATACTTTAGAACCCGTTTTAGTTCCAACCAATCAGTGCGATTTGGGCAGCTGACCTTTCTTGCCAAAATTGAAACGCTTGCGGATATATCAGGTCTTGAATTTGCGCTTATACAATATATATAAGTGATCCAATCAGACCCTGATATTCAGTGTTATTTAAAAGATTTTCTGATTCCGATTTTCCATAATTCAGATCAAGTGGATATTTAGAGCACTTAGAATTTTCTAAACCAAATTCTTTTACCAATTTTTCTATATAGTGTTTTTGCCGAATGTTGAAATTTGATTGAGCATCTTTAAAAATCTCCATACCCAAGTATTGATGGATACTTCCAAGATTGTTTATGTCAAATTTGTTTTTAAGTAATTTTTCAACTTCCATAATTTTTGAATTGTGCGTGCTGGCTTCCAAAATATCATCAACGTATATTAAAACATATATTATTCCTTCCTCGATGGTGTATTTTGTGTATAAATATGGATCTGCTGTGCTTTGAATGAAACCTCCACCAATCAAAACTTTGTGTAAGGCTTTATTCCATACATTAGCAGCTTGCTTTAAACCATACAAACTTTTTCGAAGCTTGCAGACTAATGTGGAATCCCCTTCCTCAAAACCAGAGGGCTGTTTCATAAAAATAATTTCCTCCAAATCACCATTCAAAAATGCAGATTTTACGTCCATGTGTACAACCGTCATATTTTTCACACCTGCGATCGAAAGTAGCAAGCGTAGCGTGGTTTGTCGGACAACTGGTGCAAAAACTTCGTCATAATCATACCCGTATTTTTAACTAAAATCACGAGCTACTAAACGCGCTTTAAAACGCTTAACCTTGCCAGAAACATCGCGCCTGACTTTGTAAGTCCATTTGCAACTGACAATATTTATGCCTTTTGGTGCTACGACTAAATCCCACGTATTATTCTCTTTAAGAGCTGCGATTTCTTCTTTCATCGCATTTATCCACTCCAGAGAGTGTTCGGATTTAATCGCTTTATTATACGTCTTTGGTTCTTCAAAATTTAAATTAAGTGTGGTTTTATAACCCAATCTATCAGGTGCAATACCTTTCGTGCTTCTTTCAGACCTACGAACTGTTCTTTTTTCATCTGTGACAGGAATTTTTATTTCATCAGTCGAAACTGAGCCATCAAGATCTATCTCATCAGTTAAGTTACGAAATGATGTATCTTCTTCAGACAAAATTTCTTGAGCTGGTTCGATTTTAATTTCATTATCCTCTAAATGGTCATCTGCACGAACTTTGCGAGTTATAGAATCTACCAAAACTTCCGAATCGTTTACAATTTCCGTTTCAATGTCCTTAACATTTGAGTAATTTTCATTTAAAAACTTGACATCTCTACTTATTGTTATTTTCTTGGTTTTAACATTAACAAAACGGTACCCTTTTGAATTCTCATCATAGCCCACGAATATCAGAACTTCAGCTTTCGCGTCGAGTTTTCGGCGCCACTCTTTTGGAATTAGAGCATATGCCTGCGAACCAAATACGCGAAAATGACTTATATCAGGCTTTTTAGACTCCCATAGCTCATATGGAGTTGATGGTATAGAACTTGAGACTAGTCGATTTTGCAAATAATTTGCAGTCATTAACGCCTCTCCCCAAAAATCGTAAGGCATTTTTGCTTCAGCTAACAAACAGCGAGTCATTTCGACTAAATATCTATTCTTCCTCTCCGCTACTCCGTTTTGCTACGGAGAATAGGGTACGGTGAATTGATGCTGAATCCCTCTACTTTCAAGGTAGTGTCTAACATTTTGTGACGTGTATTCTCCCCCGTTGTCGGATCGTATAATGGTGGGATATTTATTGAACTTATTATTTACTAGCTCTAAGATTTTTTTTAATTTTTCAAACACCTCGCCTTAATTATGAAGAAGATAAACTACTGTATAGCGACTAAAATCATGTCTGCATTGGACCGCAGACGTCCGTATGAACAAGATCCATTACTTTTTCTGATTTTGTGTGAGATTTCTTGAATGGAACTCTTGTCATTTTACATTGTGTGCATACTTCGCAATTCTTACGAATATTACAATCAGAAATGTGAAAATCACTTACAGTTTTTCCAGTTTGCATTGCCTTCACAGCCTCAATATCACGATGACTAAACAATTTGTGCCAGTAGTGTATGCAATTCTCCAACTTACAAACCATCACCTTTTGATCCGAGTCCTGTTGCAGCCGAAACAAACCGTTGAAAACATTGCCGACGCCAATCTCCTTTCCACTGTGTTTGAATGCTGCTCATTGACTCTTTGAACACAACACTGAATCCCTTCTTGATAATATGGTTAACCGATAGCAGATTTCCATGAAACGACGGAATAAATAAAACGTCCTTTATGTCGACATCACTTCTCTGTCCCATGGTGTTGGAAAGTGTAATGCGACATACTCCTTTGCCTCTAGAAATCACCTGCTCTCCATTCGTCACAGTAACTTTTTCGCGTACAGATGCATCTAGACAAAATCCGACTTACGAGTACTGATGTGGCATGTTGCAAAAAAATCGATGACAAAAATGCTTCTGTCGTTCGCCATTGAAAAACAGTAGTGTCCGTTAAACTTCTCACTAGAAATCTCCACGCGGCGAGCTTGATTATTGTTGTTCTGCGACCTCTTTAGCTTCCAGCAATCTTTCTTGATATGCCCTTTAGCATTACAGAAATGACACCGTTTGCTACCGTTACGCTCGTCCTCGCGATTTGCTGACTTCAATGCTGAATTTGATAATGCTTCATATCCGGACTGCCGTTGGTGTTCTTCAATTAAACTGATTTCAACAACTTTTCGTGTCAATTCCTCCAGTTTTCGCGCTTCCAATGCAGTGACAAGAGTATCAAAAGAAGGCGGAAGACTGCTCAGCAACATAGCTACTAACCATCGCTCAGAAAACTGCTCACCCAGCGCTTCCAACTTTTCAAATAACAGCTTCATCTCCATGATATGTTCAGAAATGCAACCATCCGTCAAAAATTTCATGCTAGATATCCTTCGCTACTGCCAAGCGTGTCCTTTTCGTGATGACTGCGCAGAATTTCCCAGGCTTCACGCGCCGATCCCGACTTCTTAATAAGCAAAAGTTAGCTATCCTCCACCGATAATCTAATAATAACGGTAGCCTCACCATCAAGCTTTATCCAAGAAGCGTCCAGCTGCGCAGGTTTCGGATCAGCAACGCATTTCCAAGCTCCTTCCTTTTTTAGTATGAGCTCCAGCTTATACTTCCATAACCTCTTAGAGAGTGCAGCAGGAAATAAAAACTTAGGAGTCAACTAAACAAAGTGAATGTTTTATGAGGAATAATAATTTATGTGAAAATTATTGACAATGTAAATTTCAGAGAATTATTGCAAACTAATATAATTATGTAACAAGTAGAAAAGTGCAAAGTACAAAGTTTGAATGATATTTATTTAAAAGACTAGTCTCAATTCGAAATCCAAAATATTTTTCCCAACTTATAAGAAAAGAAACTCAAAATACATAATTTCACTTAACAGAAAGGAATGCAGTCTGCTAATCGGTGTTTTAACCGGTTAGCACGCCTTTAGGATGAGAATAATCTCTAACAATTGGTGTATAAACTGCAATGAGCCAAATGCAGAATAAGGATTCTTGGACAAAGGGAAACCCGTAAAGTCAGCCGCAGTGAAAAGTAATTCTAATCTGCCCTCTTGAAGGACTTCTGAGAACAAACGATTCGCCTTTCTGTTCATAGAGCGAATAAAGCGGGTTCCGGAGGCAGGGAGGACTGCTAAGCAAAAGATGTCCATCTCGTGGGCAGAACTGTAGAAACTGTGTCTAAAACTTACAAAAACCTTTAGTGAAGTTCTCGATTGCGGTGATAGACGAAAGCGATCCCGATGACAGCATTTTGTTGGTGATGTGGAAGAAAGTAGAGCTCAGGCTCGCTACGATCTTTCTTACCATCTGGAAAAAGCATCTCTCCATTCGAGACAGTGGATGGAGCCAACGCCATGAAAATCTGATCTCACGTACTGAACAAAAGGTCTCTCTATCTTTATAAAATAGCCATATCCATGGTCAAAACTTGCAGCCGTGGAGAAGGACAAAATCCCGAACCGACCAAGGTTGCTTTCCTGGTTTCGTCTGAACCTCACCTCAAACTGGCGGGTAATATGGGTGGAGGAGTCATAGAGGGATTCCCAGTCTGTGTCGTTTGTCTTAGACTCAGCATCCCTGGCATCCCGGTGGGATCATCAATTATTGGTTCACGTCCATAACTTTGAGGGTGTTTAAAGGATTAGGATTAGGAGGCGCCAGCAAAGACGGATGAAGCGGCATTTTTAGATCCGGAAAGGGCTGCCTCTAGTGGTGCCGCATTTTAGGGTGCTTCTGTCGGCGATGAGAAGTCTGCAAGGACAAATGTGCTCCTAAATTCAGACTCGGACACCGATAAGTCCCATCAACCATGGGTGGTGGGAGACGTTGTTTGCGGACTTATGACGGCGGGCTGTTTGCTGATGTACTCTATACCCAGAACGTGAATCTTTATTAATAACAAGCTGAGTGGTTTTAACTCTCGAATTACAGAAACAAAGATACGTTGTCAATATGCCTGGACGAGTTATTAGATCATCTCGGCCTACATGGCTCACGACCACCAAATCCTCCCTGAGACCAATCTTAGTGAGCTGTTTAATGCTGCTGCCCGACACAAACACAAACGAAAGGGGTGATCACTTTTCGAATCCTTAATTCTAATTTACATGTTTTGTAATTTTGGCTCTAAGCCGACGTTTAAAACTATACTATATACAAAGGTACTTGATATTACCTTAGAGTCTGAATCAATATATCCACAGGGTCATGAACTGGAGTTTTTCTAAAGAACACTTCCTCTTTGACCACAAATATTTTGAATTTAGCATTAATTTTTGAATTAAGAAACCTTAAAAAGGCAAACTGGGGTCTATACAGGTGTAGATTAGAGAAGCGCCCCAGCTAGTCGAAAACCTTACCTTCAATATGAATCAAGATCTTCATACTGCTTGCCCTACAACAAAGGTCATAGCAGAAGTCTCCTTTGTGTGAGACCTGGCTACGTAAAAGTAGGAAACTCTTGAATGCGTCCAAAATATGTAAGGATTGCCAAGAATGCATACTGGAAGAAGTTTTGTGATGATAACTTAGAAACATCTGAGGTCTATAGAATTTAAAAAATTATCTTAAAATGTCCATCAAACCCCAAGTTATCTGAAAAGGGAGAATGAAACCTGAACTATTATTAGCAGTGAATTATTGCTCAACACTCACTTCCCGGGCTGCTCAGAATATTTAGGTGAGAACCTGGAAACGGCTAATATGCCTTCTGTAGATAATTCTTTTAAAATCATAACCAAAAACAAGCTATAATTGCAAATATAGGGCTATAAACTGTTTAAGTCACCTGACCGGATGTGAGTTTTCCAACAGAATTTCAGGAATCGTTAGTTTTAATATTTCCCTAGCTACTGACAATATATAGAAGTATTCTTGATATTAATCACATTCCCATGTAGTGCAAACAGATGAGGGTAGTTTTTACACTGAAGGTAGGGAAATGTTCACAATTTCATTCCAAATATCTTACACCAATCAGTCTTTCCTCTTTGACGCGGAAAATTCTAGAAAGGTTGATAGATCTCTACCTCAGGCAAAAACTGGTAGATAAACCAGGATATGTGGTTACCGCAGTCCACTCTTAAGTCTATAATATAGAAAGTTTTTTTCAAATAAGAGAATTACTATGGTAGTTTTTCTTGATATAGAGGGAACCTTTAACAACATTGAATCATATATATATACCAGTGCACCGGTTGATTTTGGAGTGAATTTGGTTTTGAGAGCATTGATAAATCAAATGCTTACGGGCAGAATAATCAATGCACGAATTAGAGCCACATATGATCAAACATCAGTCAAGAGAAGAATACCTTGGGGTGAAGTCCTCTCACCTCTCTTATGGAACCTGGTGGTGAATAAAGCTCTGGTAAACATCCTTCCGTCATAAGAGATAAAATGCAGCATGGGCTTAATATTCTCTCTAATTCAGCCACAGAGTGTGGATTAAATGTAAACTGTAAAAGACCGCGCTCCTTACTAATTAATATCGTATACCAGACCTGGAACCTTAAAGGAACCATTCTTACATTCTCTGATAGATTAAAGTATTTAGGACTTATTTAAGAAAGGAAAATAAATTCGGAACCTCTTGGTTAGCTCTTGGAGCGGCCAATTGGGAAGAAATGTGGGCGGCAACTTAAAATTACCCACTGGCTATATACGGCCGTTTTTAAGCCAATTAAGACTTACGGTGTAACGTCTCGTGGCAATCACTTGATAAAACCACACACTCGAAAGTACTCTCAAAAGTTCATCGATCTGCGTCTTTGTGTATTAGTGGTACTTTACGTACCACACCTACCATGGCGCTGGATACCAGTGGGTTCCCATTGATAGTTTTGATAAATAACTATTGGCCAATACAAGATATTAGACTGCGGGCCAAACGACAAGTTTTCAATAAAATACCGAAACTAGTAGACAACACACCAATATAAGGTACTGACATTCTTATTCTATCAGACATTAAAGCTGCTTTTAGGGTCCTGAAATCAGTTAAAATGTTATACAAATAAAACTAAGCAGAGTTCCTGAAAATATGGATATTCCAGAGAACTTTAAAGCCCCCAAACTCGATCGACAAGATACAACAAAAAAAATTCTACTCCAAAGAAAGCATTCCCCTATTAGCATGTAAATTTCTCACCCGGGAGATTTCTATCAAGGGCGAGGTTGGATCAATTTAGCGGACACATTGAAAAAAGGAAAATACACGATTATATCTATATTTATATAAATGAATGTATCTTTCTATCTTTTTGCCTTCCTATATTTCTATCTTTCTATTTTTGTACCCTATGCGCGTTTAAACCATTCATCCGATTGTGATAAAATTTTGGGAAGTTGTTGTGCTCACGCCAACTTAGTTTTGCCACGCCCACCTATTACGCCCACAATTTGTAAAACTAAGTTAAAATATTCGATTATTTCGCTAATATTTCTCCAAAAAATCTGAAATTTGGTATCTGAGTTTGTATAGACACTGTCGATAACTTCCCAAAAAATGGGAGAGGTTGGATCAATTTAACGCCCACTTTGAAAAAAATAGAAAATATGCGATACCGTGGCTAATACTGCTCCCAAAAATCTGAAATTTGGTATCTGAATTTGTATTGGCACTGTCGACAACTTCCCCAAAAATGGGCGTGGTTGGATAAATTGAACGCACACTTTCAAAAAAGGGTGGATCATTTTTACGCCTACCACCATTTGCTCAGAAACTTGATGTGCTTAATAGAAAACATGTAACGGGATGCACCTGGAAGAATAACAGGATATACAAAATTGTCCACGCCCACTTATTACGCCCTCAATTTATTTAATTAAGTAAAAATATTCGATGACATTGCTAATATTACTCCTAAAAATTTGAGATTTTGTTTCTGAGTTTGTATGCCGATAATTTCACAGCCATAACTCAGAATCGCTACAACGGTAAATACCGAGAAGTTCCGCTAACTAACGGGAGTACCGGGAAGTTCCGTTACTAACGGAAGTACCGGGAAGTACCGGGAAGTTCTGCTACCATATTTTTTAATTGGAATTGCAACGCATGCCGGGCATTCGCTAGTGACTAATATTGCTCTTAAAAATCTGAAATTTGGTATCCAAGTTTGTATAGACACTGTCTACAACTTCACCAAAAAAAAGGCATGGTTGGATGAATGTAACGGCCACTTTCAAAAAAGGGTGGATCAATTTTACGCCTACCACCATTGCTGAGCAACTTGATGCGCTATACAAAAAACATGTAACGGGATGCAGCGGGAAGAATAACAGGATATACGATCACAATTTGTTTAATTAAATGAAAATATACGATGACAATATATAGCTACTAAAAATTTGAAATTTTCTTTCTGAGTTTGTATGGTTACAGTCGATAATTTCACCAACGTAACTTGGAATAACTACAACGGTAAGTACCGGGATGTTCCGCTAACTAACGGGAGTACCGGGAAGTTCCGTTACTAACGGGAGTACCGGGAAGTTCCGCGAACATTTTCTTTTGTACTTGAATAAATAAATTTCAAAAGCAAATATTTGAATATACTTAAAAATGTGTTACTGATATTAAAATCATATCAGCATAACGATTTTAATATCAGGAAGACATAAAATATGATAATTATACATTAAAACACGTATTAATTGCATATCGAAATACAAGTACTTCTAAGTAATATCAAGAGAACATTATGTAATATTTTATTGATAATGTTTTTGATATGAACATACATGGTATGGACATGCTGGTGAACATTATTTTGGGTGTGGAAGTTCATCATCTGAAATGTCTCAGTTATGTTTAATGGGCGTTGAAAGATCATACTAATACATCCATTCGTGAAACCCGATATCACAAATACATTTATTAACTCGTCTTTTACTTCCTATACTGGCAAATCCTTGGAATTTTTACATCCATTCGTGAAACCCGATATCACAAATACATTTATTAACTCGTCTTTTACTTCCTATACTGGCAAATCCTTGGAATTTTTACCGTAGAAAATCTCCATGGACCTCATTTTTTTCTGCATAATTCAATAGAAAATCAACTAAACTGACGCGTTCTCTTCCACCACAGCTACTAAGTTCTTGTTACAAAAAGAGAAAATGTCATCTCAACATTGTCGCCCTTAAAAGATATTTTCGAAGATAATTCACTGCTTTTCTTTAACTTTAATTTCTAAGGAATAAAACTCTTGTAGCAACAATTTTATATTTATTTACTCTTGTTTTTAGTTTGATATATTTTTAACTTCAACGTGGAGAGCGTATAAAGTATTTGAACTAAGAATCTTAATCACAGCAATTTAAATTTTCTTTAATGAGATCATATTGAAGTTTATTAGTTAATTAAGATTAAGTACCTGTGAGAGCGAGCTTGCTCGGCAGATTATTTAATCATGCTGCAACTAAATTGTACTTTAAATTTAATTATGTTATAAAGATATAAAGGATTCACATTATTTCTAGAGAAATTTAAATACATTCGTTTTGTGCAAATAGAACCGATTTATAAAAAAAATTCTGAAAAACACTCATAAATCTTCATAAATCCTTTAGAATTTATTTCTGAAGAGAACATGGGTTTATTGTTATTTAATGCCAATAGAACCGATTTGCATTTGAAAGTTCTAGAGAGTACGCTTTTTAAAGAGCACATGAATTTTGTTGTTATTTAGTTCGAATAGAACAGATTTACCTAAAAAAGTTCTGGAGGACACGCATTGGCTCTAGAGAAATCCCAGTGGTAGTATTTTTTGTTGTTATTTAGTGCCAAAAGAACCGATTTGCATAAACAAGTTTGAAAGGAAGCGCCTAGGTTATGAAGAAATTCGAATGGAAGAGATTTCTCCAAGAACTTTAGGATTTCGTAAAACATTAATTTCAGAGGATGATCCATAAACCAAATGCAAAAAAACCAGATCAAAATCTAACTTACCGTTTTTATTTTGTATGATTAGAAATAATTTTCGACCATGCAGACTTTTTTTATCCAGTTTTCCAAGAGGTCCAACTTGTCGTAATATTGTTGTTGTACCAAATAACGGCAAGCTGGCACGTTTCAACAAAATCGTTAGAGCCATTTTCAAGATAAAGTACACAATCAACCAAATCTTGTTTGTTTAAAAGCTTTTCTTTTTTTTTCAAGCTTTTAGCATATATCCGGATGCGTCCAGAAGTAACGAAAGGATATATAAAATCTAACACGCCTACATAATACACCCACGATTAATGAAATTAAGTAAATAAATTCGATTGATTTTCTTAAATTACTCGTAATAATCTAAAATTTGGTATCAGATTTAGTATGGCCACTTCACAAAAAATGAGCGTGGATGGATCAATTTAACGTCTATTTTTATACTTCGCCACGTGTAAGTGCACGTACCGATTGGTATATTGAGTTTGTTCTTCCGTTTGTAACGCCCAGAAGAGGGCGTGGTAGGTGTGACAAAGTATATATATATATGATCAGCGTCGGATTCTGAGTCGATTTAACGATGTCCGTACGTCTGTTCCAGAAATTACAGTCGTAGTTTAAGAGCTATCGAGCAGAAATTTGGTAAGCGAGCTTCTATTTAGCAAGCGGAATCTAAGTTCTAAAATGGGCAGAATCGGACCAAAAGTAAAAACAATATCAATTTTACTCCCACCACCATAGATCAACTTACTAGTAAAAGAATTATCTTCGGCTATGTCAAAGCTCAAATATAATCCGCCAATTCAGTGACACCAAAAATTAAGCTTATTTTCGTGATACATGTCTTTATTACAAGTAGGCGTTGTTCTTATCGGATCACGGTCCTTTTTGTTTAGTAGTTTTGTGTTACTACCGAAGTGTTAAATACTGAATTTGAATCAAAATAAGGGAGTATTTGTATGGGACGTTTGCTTGGTTCTAATCCGATCACGCCCATTTTTTTAAAGTAATTTTCTATTACCATTAAATATTATTATTATAACAATAAGTATCCAAATCTTGAAACTAAAATAATACATTTCACTTCACGACATTTCGTACGCAACTGTAGTTGTAAAATAATTATAGTTTTGGTAAAATTTTGTACAAATTAATGTTCGAAGTAGGCCAATACGACCTAGCGCATCATAGGCCTTAACTGAATAAATTGTACTTCCCGGAGAGGGCCAATGCGACGTAGCACATCATATGGCCTACCATGATTAATTTTCTTTCAATCTTTAAAACAGGCCTAGCGCACCATAGACCCTTGTATGAATATAAACATTTTATGTACAGACCAATACCTAGCACATCATGAGGTCATGGGGAGAATAATTTTCAGTGTATACTATACAGGTGTAATATAGCCAATGTCAAGTTGTGCATCGTGTGGCCTTAGATATTCATGCATTTACGTGATTGCAGATTACATGGCTGGGATACGTAGTTTTTGCAAGTAGCTCTGCTTTGTGCGCATGGCTTCATCTTTAACTATAGGCAAATAAAGAATTCTATGTGTATTTCCATTTATTAAATGCCACTGTGCTCTGGTTATTGTTCTAAGTATTTTGGACTGAGCCCTCTGCATTAGTTCGAGATTATTTTTACTAGTATTACACCATAGCTGAATAGGCCTTAGAATGCTGTTGTACAGGAGTACTTTGTATTCCAAGAATAGCAGTATCATCAGCAAAGGTTGTTGTCGTTAGACCAGGATTCGTTAGCATGTCTGAGTTAAACCGGACATAAAGAATTGGCTAGAGAACGCTTCCTTGAAGAACACCCGCTTTAATTACAATGTATTAAATGTACGATTTTAAAGTTATGATTCTAGTATCATATGAAAACTAGGAGGGGGCAAACACTTTAATTTGTACACAAGACCTTCATGCCATACTCGAATGCCTGAGTAACATCAATAAAAATAGCTGAGCAGTATTCTCGGATCTTAAAGGCTTTTCTTATCACATTAGTTGTACGATTCACCTGTTCAATGTTTCCATGGTTTTTGCGGAAGCCAAATTGGTGGGATGGTAAAATATTACGATCAATCAAATGTATTAGTTTTGGTAGTAGCAATTTCTCAAGAGTTTAGACAGGCACGGTAGTAGACTAATAGGTCTGTAGGAGGAAGGTAATGTTTTGTCCTTTCTTGGCTTTGGTATCATTATAACAAGTGATTTTTTTCACGCTATCGGAAAGTATCCATTTCGAAAAATCGCATTGAATATTAGTGTGATAAGCCCATCCACTGTACTTGGTAGTTCGGTAATCATTTTCGAAGTTATAAAATAATAACCTGGACTTTTTTTTAATTGAAGCCGTTTTGTATGATATTATTAACCTCATCGCGGTTTATAACAACTTTCACCGTTTTATAGGGTGAATGAACAGTTAAGGAAGGAATCACAAATCCCTGAGTTGGCTGATTTGGTTTGAAAATCTGGCTCAAGTGATAAGCAAATACTTCGGCTTTTTCTTCTTCGCTGCGTACCCAGTTACCGTCTTGAGTTATGATTGGCGATTCGTCCTCTACCGGTAAATTTATCTTCTTATTTGCCTTGTACACATAGGAGATAATCTTTTTACAAAGTTACTTTGGTCTTTATCTTCTTCCAGCTTTAGGCCCATCTTAAGTTTTGTAGTAGCAACAGCGTGCCTTTGTTTTGCAAAAGGGGATCTATTTGCTTGCCATTCCCTCTCAGTCGGCACTTGTCTGTCATGAGTTTTTTTATGCCGCTTTTATTATATGTGGCCATTTTTATAACAGTAAAAATCTAAGTAGTAGAATGTTCCGCCGCTGAAATCAACATTGAATTGCAAATTTGGACAAAATCATTAGAACGCAGAAGGCTACAGGAGAGTGATCAGATGATAAATCAAAACTTTCAGCTGTAAATAGATTTCTGCTCAAATTTTTTATGATAGGAAATCGTATATATTTTGTCGGTTCAGTATGGTGTTGTACAGTTGTCTACCTTTTGGATTTACAAGACGTGAGCCCCAGTGCGTATGTTCAGCATTATAATCTCCAGCAGCCAAAAATCTGCCTCCTAGAGTAACTGTAAGAAATCTGTAAATTGTCTCTCAGTTACCGTAAATCGTAGCATTTTAAGGATATTGAGGTAGCTGGCAGATAGCAGGTTCTTATTAGAACTGCAGTTCCTCTATGTGCCTTGCAATCTGGGTGATTTGTCTTATATGTTAAACCTGTTATGCCGAAATTATATTTGCGTGTAAGATGGGTTTCCTAATAAATCAATTTCTTGATTTCTTAGGAAATTTCTGATTTCGTGTTTTATTGGCTAATGCCGTTTGCATTCCATTATCAAATCATTCGAGAACTCATTTTTGAGCCAATAAAACTTGCAACATTTGATTTTCTGTTCTTATCATGTCAAATATTGAATTTGATTTCATTATCTGCAATATAATTACTATTTTTTTTTTTGCCTGGCAAGGAGTGGTTTGATTCGGAGGGTGTAGTAGTTTTGGTCCGATTTTGCCCACCTTTGAACTTAGCCACCGTTTGGATAAAAGGAGCTCACATACATAGCTAAATGGTTTGATGTACATTTTTTTATTGAAATTATAATGAAGTTAATACCTTTAAGCACATTTAGTTTTTAAATTTATTTTTTTCCGCTTGTCGTTTGTAAAATCACAGATTTTTGGATGGAGCAGAATACATTCATGAAAGCAAGTGAAGAAGCAAAAAAAAATACTCACTTTTCTTTTCATCAAATTCCCGAATTCTCATATTTTACTCTACCATTGAATAACAATTTCTTTAAGTTTGTGACCTTGGCTCCCCTTACTCTAGATACGGCCCTGGCTGGGACAGACGGATTTAACGAGATTGTTAAATCGACTCAGAATTAGACGCTGATTATTTTTATATGCATATTGTCCCCTTATATGCGTTACAAATGGAAGATCAACTTGCACTTGGCATCAGTGCAGCATTCAATGATTTGGAATGAAAATCACTTCTCGTTGGACTACCTTTATATGGACGTCTTGCATTACATTTTGCTTGGAGTGGCCGCTAAAGTAATCAAAGAAAAGCTCGGTTAAATAATTAACTTCAAAGGTTGCGTAGAGAAATCGTTGGCCTACCTAACTATTCCAAAGAATATGCTAATAAGTTTTTTTGATGTATTGAATTGATTACATGATTACTTTTTTTTGGTCTTAAGAAGTGATTACCTTTTCATTGTACTGCAAATTGCAAACGCTTTAATATTCTTTGGAGTAAAATTATATTTCATTGAATATTTTTACTTTATTTATATGCTATAAATTTAAATTCAATTAAAATTTTATTGTATACATATTAATAAACAATAAGGGTATATAATATACAAATTAATAATATAATACGTTTATTGCCGTTATTAACTGATTTCTGTCCTTCTTCGCAAATACAAAATTTTTTAAATATGCATTTAGCACAATTAAATGCAGTTCGAATTTCTCGTAAGTAAGCATTGTTGTTTTGGTGGATTTCTATAAGCGAAAAAAATAAAAACAATAAATCTAATAAAACACATAAGTTTACTTAAAAATGTGTATTTACCTTGTAACATTTCGTTCAAATTTTCCAATATTTTGATGGACTTTTGTCCCAAATATTCAGGTATTTTTTTGTTTTTTATACCCTTCGCCAGGAGAGTTTGTTCTTTCCGTGGTAGGTATGTTAAAGTATATATATAAATGGATTCTAAATGAAATTTGGTATGTGAGCTACTATTCTCCAAGCGGAAGCTAAGTTCTATGATGGCCAAGATCGGATCAAAACTTCTACCCCCTCCCATACAAACCACCCCTTTCCAAAAAAAAAAAAAAAATTAATTAAAATAGTTTCAGTACAGATATCCAGTTCAAATTCGATAATTAACACTTTAGTAGTAACACAAAACTGCTCACAAAAAGTGGGCGTGTTCGGATAATAACCACGACCACCTCCCATACAAACCACCACTTTCCATGCAGAAAAATATGATTAAAAACAGCTACAGCGTAAATAACCAGTTCAAGTTCGGTATTTAACACTAACCAAAAAGGGGTGTGATCCGATAAGAAAAACGTTCACTTATAATGGAGATATGTAGCACTTATGTGCTAAAAGAAGCACATTTTTTTGTATCACTGAAATGGCGAAGGGTATATGAGCTTCGGCTTAGCCGAAGATAATTCTCTAATTTCTATTCAAACAGTACTTTTTAGTATGTATCTAATATACAAAATGTATATATACATATATATATATATATACATACATACAATATATACAAATTTAAAATAACGTATTTTTATACATATCCACGGATTACCATAACACATTACTTTTCCACCAAAAGTATTGCATAGCATTACCACAGTCAAAGACTTTCCCTCAAAAGTAATGTTGGACATACATATCTTAAAAACATTTTTTCTCGAAAATCATGGACAGCATTTTCTTTAATGCTTTAGATAAGCTGCAGTTCATGATAAATCATGATTAACTGATTATAGAATGAAAATTATTAGGTGAGTTTACAATAATTAATTATTATTAATTTTTAATAAACCCTTTTTAACTTTTTAAATTGAAATGCTTTTTTTGGAACACATACGTTAAACAAAATTTTTTTGGGTTGGCTTATAATTTAAATTTTGTTTTAAATAATTTAAAATTTCAATGTATATTTATAAACTTTTGACCCTGTTAAAGTTTTAATAAAATATTCACCTAAAATTATTTTTGAGTATTAAAAATAAATATGAATTGAATATATACATATATTTAAAGTCTGCATTAAGAATTTAGTTATTAAGAAGATAAAAACAATAAACACACAAAAGGTTTAAAATACTAATAATCATTATAAATTTGACTATATTACCAAACGCAAATAATTCACCAGTTCTGGTAATAAATTACTAAACATGGAATAACCGACTTCATTTTTTTATTACATTACTTTTTTCATAAATGTAATGCACAGCATTACTTTTTACTAATGAAATATAAAATGTAATGCGGCCTGCTTACAAGGTAATGCAAACAGCAACGAATCTATTTGTAATCAATTGTCATTTGTACTACTGGGTTATTTAAGATCGTTTGTGTACTAAAATTACTTGTTAAAGTTAAGGTAAGGAATTTATTTAACCAAATAATAAACAAGAAATTATAGTTGGTCAAACCGACTATAACAAATGCACCACATTGCAAAATATCATATTCAAAAAGGTGGTTCATGATGCTATTTAAAAAAAATACAATTGTAATCTCGAACCACTCTAATTTTATAAATCTTGAACCACCCTAATTAGATTACTCTACTTATTTTAGATAGTTTGAGTACCAGAATATTATATTAAACTTTTCAAGACTTTATTATAACATTAAACACAAAAATAACAAACATGGACCATCCTACGACCGTTTCCAAAATTTAGTCAGTTGTTCCCAAGGACAACAGAATTTTTTGTACTAAGCTTCAACTTAATATTTCATATGGTTCTCAAGATATCGTGTTAACAATAAATCACTATTTTTTGCAAAAGTGGGCGTGATAAAGGGCAAATTGGCTCCAAAATCTAATCAGTTCCTCGAAAGCATAAGTGCAACTAGTGTACAAAATTTCTGCAAAATACACCACTCAGTGGCTGTGAAATTATCGGCATTCAAACTCAGAAATAAAATCTCAAATTTTTAGGAGCAATATTAGCAATGTCATCGTATATTTTCACTTAATTAAACAAATTGTGGGCGTGATAAGTGGGCGTGGCAAATTTTCAATATCCTGTTATTCTTCCCGGTGCATCCCGTTACATGTTTTCTATATAGCACATGAAGTTTCTGAGCAAATGGTGGTAGGCGTAAAAATGATCTAACCCTTTTTTGGAAAGTGGACGTTAAATTTATCCGACCACGCCCATTTTTGGAACAGTTATCGACAGTGCCAATACAAACTCAGATACCAAATTTCAGCAATATTAGCCACGTTATCGAAAATTTTCAATTTTTTTCAAAGTTGGCGTTAAATTGATCCAACCTCGCCCATTTTTGGGGAAGTTATCGACAGTTTCTATACAAACTCAGATAAAAATTTTCAGATTTTTAGGAGCAATATTAGCGAAATAATCGAATATTTTAACTTAGTTTTACAAATTGTGGGCGTAATAGGTGGGCGTGGCAAAATTTTCTTTGCCCTAAACCTAAGCAACTCCCTAAAATTTCATCAAAATCGGATGAATGGTTTAGACGCCCATTTGGTACAAAGATAGAAAGAAAGATAGTAAGATAGAAAGAAAGATAGAAGAATTCATTTTTATATATATAATTATATACAAAAAATTATGATAAACAAACAGACTGACGGACATGGTTAAATCTATTCAGTTTTTGATTCTGGACAATATATATATATATATATATATATATATATATATATATATATATATATATATATATATATATATATATATATATATATATATATATATATATATATATATATATATATATATATATATATATATATATATATATATATATATATATATATATATATATATATATATATATATATATATATATATATATATATATATATGTCTCTATGTTACAAATATTGAACCGAAATCAATATACATCATTGAGTGGGAAAGAAAAACAACGCATTTCGTTCAAAATTATTTTAACACACTAAAATAACGAAAACTCTGTTATAAATATACATATTCCCTTTTGATATTTATTTCTATAAAACAAGAAAAAAATGAAACCGTGCATAAGCACTTCAAGCAATGCACTTTGGTTCCAACGACCACTTTTTCTGTCTAAAATTAATATACAGTGGTGTTTGGGTATAGGGAACACCTTATATAGTGAATACCACGATATAGTGAGCAACCAAATTTTTACATGTAGTACTCTAAATAGTGAACAATCGAAATGCTTTACAAAATTTTTTTCACTTATTGGAGGTTAGTGAATAAAATTTTGAAAGCAGATAAAAAAAAACAAACAAAAAAATTCTACTGATGATGCTGGTATACTAGCACTGCGAATTCTACATGAAAAAGCGGCCCAAAAGTCAATTGCTGAACGCAAGAACAACAAATGTACAAATGTAGACAACCCGGATATAGTGAACAGTCCTTGCAATAAGTTCCCTATATCCAGACACCTAACACGCCTGCTTATGGGCGTTACAAATGGAAGAAAAACTCAATGTATCCTTTGGCACACGTTTTTACATGGCGAAGCAGGTATTCAAAACTTTCGCAAATCAATTTTATCCAAAAAATACGGTCGCAGTAACTATAGTGTAATGGTAGCGTCAACCGTTAATACCAATATAAAACAAATACACAACCATCAAACCGTAATCGCCCAAGCACATTAGAACTGACTGATGCGCTGTACCGCGCATGCGTTCAAATGAGACGGAGATGGCGCAAAAGCACTTTAACACCATTCGTTATTCTCTTTTCTCGCTCATATGCATTGGTACGTAAGTACCGTACAACGAAACGAGCGATAACAGTCTAACACGAACGACATGAATAAAGAGTAGCGAAAAATTACATAAAACAAAATTAATATGGCGGCTTGGTGCGTCGCAGACTGACGAAAACGAGTCGATTCAAGTCTGGAAGAGTGATATCGCGCCGCTGCGATGTATAGATAAAAATTTTAATGAAAGTGAAACAAAAAAACAACAAAATGAACGAGAGTTGTAGTTTCTATAAAGTATCGTTAAAATGTGTGTTTCGTGTTCGTGATCAGCGAAACGGTGCACAGTGTTTACAAATTTGAAGTAACTCAGTCAAACTTTGGTTTATAATATTACTATGATTATAAATTGCTCATGATCAACATATTTGTGACGTGTAGTGTACTTACAGCCGAAAAAAACGTTTACATTTTTTATTAAAGTGATTTAGTTTTTCAATACATTTTTCATATGAAATTTTTAATCAATAATTTTAATCTTCAGCTGTAATCGCTTGAACAGGCAAATTAATATACAGTCGTGACTGAATATGGGGAACTAATTATTCACTCTTTCGAGGTGGACATTAGTTGTTCTTGCGTTCAAAAATTGCCGCTTTTCACGTAGATTTCGTAGTGCTAGTATACCAGCATCATCAGTAGTGTTTTTTTGTGTGTTTTTATTGCCATCTGCTAGAAGTTGCTTTAAAAATTTTATTCAATAACCTCAAATAGTGAAACAAATTTTAAAAAGCATTTCGATTGTTCACTATTTAGAATACTCCATGTTCACTATATGGAAGTGTGCACTATATTGGGTTTTCACTATACCTAGACACGACTTTATTGTTATACTCACTAAGCATCCTAATGGACTTTAACACAAACTCAATATGAAAATAAGTGGATTTAGCGAATTATTAATTTTATATACAATCGAAGCTCGTTACAACAAATACTTAGTTTAACGAAAATCCGATATAACGAAAAAATTAATTTTAAACATTAACTATTTTAAGTAACGATCAATTTAAAAAAAATTTACTCGAAATACCGAATGGTTGGTAAAAAGATTGTTTCGAATTTGAATGCAACCAACAATGGGTATACAAATCGTCCTTCTCTTAAAAGTATAAAAAAAAATCCTTAATTACTAATAAAATTAAATATTTTTTTTATAAATACAATAAAACATATATAAAAAAAAACGTTGCGATATTACGAATTCTTTGGTATAATGAATGGAAATGTCATGATTCGTACTGGAAATTGACTGAATATAGATTTAAAGGTTCACACAAATGTGGGTAAACAAAAAATTATTTTTTACCAACTTTTTGTTATTAGACACACTGTACATACGACGCAGGAATATGTATAAAATGTTACCAAAGCGCAAAAACAAAAACCATACGAACAATAGCCATCGACGAAGCTTTCATTTCACATCTTGGTCTCACCCCGCATCAAACATTTTGAGAATTATCGTAACGTTCTGCGCATGGATGGTTTGTGTTGTTGTTTTTGTGATTAACAAGCACAAAAAGTAAAGAAAAACATTAAAATGCAATGTCAGGTAGGCAAATATACGTACACACATACCCAAGAGGCAACAAAAAGAAGATGAAGAAAAATACTAAATGACGGCCTTTGACGCTCGTTTTTAGGGGAGAGGGCGCATAAAGCAGTAGTGGAAACAGACAAATGCCTGCCAGATGTGTTGTATTTTTTCTTTCGCAATATAATATTTTATAATCACCCCAGAGCACTTGTGTTGGTCTTTCATGTGAAAAAGAGAGCGCCTATCCATATCTATCTTGTTCTCATGTAAGAAATTGGTATAGAGAATTTTTCGTTCAGTGTCAAAACGGGTTTTTTTCGCTTTGTTTCATTGCGCATGTCTGTCTGTACGCTCGTTAATTTTTAGCTTGTCTTTTTAATTCTCGCTGCAAGCGAGTTTTGTTCCATACAGAGTTGCCGCCAGTTCGAGTTTATTCGCGGTGGAGTTCAGGTCGTTGTGCGTGTCTAGTGCAGTTGGAATCATTTTCTATTTAGCTGTGTGTGTAATCAGAGTGTAAATCGAGAAAGAGTCATGACAAGCAAAAGAAACACGAAAGCAGAGAAAAGGAAATAAGCAGTACAAATTGTAAAAATTTTCATACTAAATAAACGAATATTGACAAACATATTTCAATAAATTAAAAACTGAAAAGTGCGTCAATTTAATGTGAAGGTTTAGAGCCCATCGTGCAGCGCTGTGTACACCTTGGTGAAACCTATACAGGTGCTTGGCATTCTTTCCACACACTTAGCAAAAAGAGAAGACAAAATTAAATCTCAAAAAGCAATTTTTTTTTAAATTTTTTTTCTGTTTATTGATTGAAATTATTCGTCTATATGCATTTGTATGGTATAAATATGCTGCATGTACAATTTTGATTTTGTTAAATTCGGTTTTACGTTAAACGATGGATCGTCGTGCATTAAAATCTATTTCAAAAAGGTATTTTACACTTTTTTTTTAATTTTTTTTATTTTTCGCTTAGTTTTTGTCTTCACCGTTTTGTCTGTCGCTTGTTTGCATGTGTGTATGTGTGTGTAATTTGATGTGAGTGTATGTATGCATGCGACTGCGCTTCGTTTTTGTTGTTCGCTATCGTGCCAGCGATGAACCCTGCCGTCGAACAAATCGGTATGCAGCAGTGTTGCTTATTTTTTGTACTTTTTATTTTTAATATTAAGTCAGATTTTATTTGTGCTGCAATTTTAAAACAGTTTCATAATATGACTTTGAAAGTATAATCAACCTGGATGAAGTGTTACATTTAGCTTCAATAATACAAAATAGTAATCTATGGTAACATTTGTGATTGCCACCCCTCTTATAATATTTAGATTGCGAAAAATAAATTTCACCGTTCGGATTCCAGGGAAAATATTTAGACACTTAAATTTAAAAGAAATATTAAATTTTTTTAAAATCATAGAACTATTATAAAAATAAAAAATATGAACAATTATGTCAAGAAATTAAAATTTTGTAGACAAGTGACTATATCCTCAACATTTATAGTGTAAAAAATTAAGACCTCCTTACCTTTTGTCTTAATATACAGATGCGTTCTAAAGTTTAAACCATATATGTAATATATATATTGGCACTAACCTCAATGTGAAAAATTCTAAAATTGAAAGAAAACAGCCGTGTCTGGGTATAGTGAACTCTAAAGTACTCTAAATAGTTACTCGAAATGCTTTTCAAAATTTCTTTCACTATTTGGAGGTTATTAAATACAATTTTGAAAGCAACTTCAAGTTGATAGCACAAAAAAAAAATACTGATGATGCTGGTATACTAACACTGCGAAGTCTTCGTGAAAAAGCGGCCCAAAAGTAAATTTTAAAACTCAACAACAAATGTACACCTTGAAAGAGTAAAAAACTTTTATTAGTGATTAGTCTTTGCAATAATTGGTTCCCTATATCCAGACACGACTGCACATATATAGTTTTAACCCAATAATTTCTCAACTTTGAACGGGATTAACTTATCTCCCTGAGTCCGACCGGCGAGATTTTTTTGTTACCGTGTTTTTAGGTAATTATCGACATTTCTGCATTATTATTTTTTTTCGCAGGAGCGTTCGTCGGCCACGTAAACTTCAGTCAATATAACTACATCAAACTATGTTTGAGATTTGATACATCTTTCAATGACTAATAACCAGGTTGAGATTCAATTGAATCTTGATTTCCACCAGCAACAACACTGTTTTGGCAAGGGACTTGTTTCTTTGTAATGTATCTATTTTTCTTATTTATTGTATTTGACCTTAGTTTAGTATAGCTCAGTTCAGTTTTGTTTTTTTTTTTTAATAAAAAAAAAACAGTAAAACATAGAATGTTTTTCAAGTGAGACTGTTTTTATTTCAGTTTTGTTTTGTCTACCAAAATGCACATTTATTAAAACCAGTTTCCCGCTGCGTTCACAACTGCTGCTGCGCAGTGAGAGACCATTTTGCAAAATATTGTTTTTGCTTCAGTGATGACAGTGGTGGTGGTGGTAGTTTAACATTAGCTTGCAAAAAAATTAAAGGTACAAAAAAGAAAACAAAATAAAAGTGGCTACCAGTGTTGCCGAATTAATACAATTGGATCAAAAGTGAAGCTATATTTTTCATACTTTTGTTTGAGTATCAACTTTTTTATATGTTGACTAAAAACTTGGGTTGCAGTAAACCGGCGAAGCCAAAATACAAAATTTTTTAATTAACGGATGGATTTTCCGTCAAGTTCGAGGGCTTAAAATCAGTTCCAAATAGATTAAACTAAGTTCTGAGCAGAGTACAGACTTAAAGATTTTTTTTACATTGCACACTAGGTTTGGGTTCTTCAATACATTGTACTTTTTCAAAAAACTATGGCGAGTAGTTAGACTGAAGTTAACTTGACCGGCGAACGCTCCTCCGACTAAAAAAATATTGCAGAATTATCGGAATTGCCTAAAAAACGATTGAAAAAAAAATGTCGCCGGTCAGATTCCGGGGGTGAGTTAGCCCCCTTCAAAGTTGAGAAATGAATGGGTTAAAACTCAAGAATGCTGCTGCGCATTATAATAAATGAGGTATCAAATGAAAGGTACTAAAGTAAGCTTTAATCCCTCATACCATTTTGTGATATCTTAACAAATGTTGAAGATATTTTTAATATAATATATTAATTTATCGTATATTATGGCATAATTTAGATCCCGTTAGATTATTAGTGTCTAAATTGGCGAAAGATTGGCCTTGATGTAGGAGGATAATATTTTCACTGGTTTTTTGTTAGTGTTACCAGATTTAAAAAGAAGATTTTAGGTTAGCAAAATTCCAATCAGATGAATAGTTAATAAATTTCTTTGTTGCTCTTCCTGCTTTTAATAATTATTTATAAATGTGTTTCCAAATATCAACCGATTCAACACTGTTTAGCCGTAAATACGAGGTATGCTTAAATAGTAAGCTGACTTTTCAAATTTAGTGGGCAACGTACTACATTCGACTATCGATTTTTTTGTTTTGCTATTATGTTGGTACAATCGTCACGAACATATGTGTATATTTTTAATTTTTACTAGAAAAGAAAGCCGATTAAAAAAAGTATGAATTTTAAAGTACCTCCACCATATATGTAATTGTAATCTCCATTAACTCTAACCTATCTGCTCAGCTTGAAAAAATTCGAAAATCAAAAAAGACAGTTTATCAAACTCTTTGTATTTGTATTTTAATACGTGTATATTTTTAAACTAACACACATAAGAAACTATCAAATCAATCTACTGGCGATTAAAAAAAATATAGATGCATGTCTCAATTAATATCAATAAATGACTCGTAAAGTTGAATGTGTTCAATTTTATAGTTCGTTTTCAAATAAATAGTCAATTTATTCATGGTCATCGAAAAATTTCCAAAAAGTAAATTTTTAGAATGTTTTGATTGCCGCCACTGAATTTTTCAATTATTGAAATAACATTTACGGTACATTCTCATAAACTATAGATCTGTACTCTAATGTTGCTTCAATGTACCTTAAGAAAACAGTAGGAATATAGGAGTATTACATATATGATATATCAATGTTTTAGAAACAAAAAAGTATGGCAACCTTTTTGTACACTTCGAAACTTTACAGACGACTTTGTCCCGCTTACACACACGCTTGCAATTCGTCATCGCACTATCTATCTTTTTTCTACTCGCACAAACTCATCTCTTGATTGCAGGAACATTTTGCAAATAATCGATAAAAATGTGTTTGTTTCTGTCTTTTATATTGTTCATTCTTTTTACAAAAGAGAAGTAGTGGTCTAATGAACAATTCTCAAAAACGCCTGATGGATGCGTTGTGCGGGGGTTATTTTGTTGATTTCGTTTACGTCTGCTTTTCGTTTGTAATATTCTTCTTTCTGTTATTAATGATGGTAGTAGATGTGAGTTTTCTTCGTATTTCTACACTATTCTACATATCTTTCTTTTTATGCTCTTCTCCTTCGATTTTCGCTTTCTGTTCTGATTTTTGTTATTTGATAATAGTCTGAAATCATATGGAAATAAATGAAATGAGAACGAACCAAACAAACGTCTGACTGCATTGTAAGTATATAATTTGTCGTTCTTTCTTTTACCGCTCTTTTTAATTCTCCTCTTTGATATCTAAACACAACGCCTTTTTCCTTCTATTGAATCCTGTTTGTTGCTTAATATGTTTGTTGTTGCATGCTTTTTGTCCATTGTTGACAGACAAAATTTTGCCGCAATGCTTGAGCTCTCTTAAGCAGGGTTAAAATATGTATACATACGATTAGATTTGTCTGTTTGTGCTATTGTGATTTATACGATTTACACACCACCCAGATCCGCCAAGTAATTTGTTAATATATATGTATGTATTTTCCCGCACTCGAAATTGACCATTTTTGGGTAAATTTAAAAAGGTAAAACGCTTTTTTTAGTTTCTGGTAACCCATTTTTTAATACACATCCTCACAAAAAATACAATAAGTTATTTGGTTTTAAATAAATTGCAGGTAAAATCATAAAACTGGAGAAAACAGTGTACGACAATATCTTTTCTAAAAAACTCACAAATTGCGGAATAAGATTTGGATATATCGATATGATATGAAAATTTTTATTTTCTTGGTGTTTTAAAAAGTTGTAATATTTGTATTTATATTTTTTTGATATTAAAACTTATTTTTGTGAGCGATTTAAACTATTAGTTTGGATTCATATTAAGGACCTGTTAAGATCTAGAAATAGACCGGTTGAAACGATTTTCTTATAAAATTAGATCGGTTTTTTTATTTCATACTCTTTATTTACTTAAATTTTATAATAGAGTTATTCTCTTAAACTCGAAAATATTCAAGAAATTCGTATGTAAAAAATCGTATATTTCAGTGTTGCCGGAATGTTACTTTGTATTTTAAGTTGTAAAATTGTAGAATAAAAGTACATTTTTATTTTGGTTTTAAAACTAGTAAGAGCATTATATTGGGCTGTGCTGTAGCTCAAATACCCTTAGCCATTTTAGAGACAATAAAAAATGTGCTTGTGGTACATAAATGCTACATATCTCTATTATAAGTGGACGTTCTTATCGGATCGTGCACCTTTTTCGTTTGTAGTTTTGTGTTACTACCAATGTGTTAAATACGAACAACACTGAAACTATTTTTATTATTTTTTTCCGCATAAAAAGTCCATATGTTGTGAGTGTTTTTAAACAACGACTTTGAACTGAATATCAAAACTTAAACTATTTAATATTAATTTTTTTTCCTAATAAAAAGAGGGAGTTTGTATGTGAGGGGAGACTAAGTTTAGTCCGATCTTGGTAATCTAAAAATTTAACTTCCGATAATATCTCACATACCAGATTGCAGCTTGATATCTCTTAAACTACGGCTTTAATTTTTAGGACAGATGCCTACTTTTAGGCGTTACACAAGAACAAACTCAATATACCCTTCAGTACGTGTTTGCAGGAACAGAATTGCTGAATTTCACTATTTTTGAGATCGTAAAAAAGTGCGTTCCCGAAAGGTGGCAATTTTTCAAGTTTTCGAGTTTAAGCAATACCCTTAATGTTTTTGCTTCTCCTTTAAAATATCACAGATTTTGGTAAGGGCATTACGTATTTTGACAGTGATTTGTACCTACGGTGAACAGTTCAATATTTCATGAAACAGTTCTACAATTTGACCCCTTAAACTGAATTTTTTTCCTTTCTATATAGACCGAAAAAGTGTTTCAAGTTTCATTGGATAACATGTTCTATTTTCTTATATCATATCTAAAAGATCTAATGTGCAGCCTTTATTCTATTAAAACTATTTATAAATATCGTAACTGTTTTGGGTTTAATTTAAACAAGGTGAACAAGGAACTAGAATTCCACTGTCTGTATAAATAAGTCTGTGTTTTGCCACCGCTGCACAAGTGAAAAAATCATTTTATATTTAGGTTTAGAATAACATAGCTTCTAACTTAATATGTTTAGAGTCAATGAGTCTTTCCGGAACGGAGTTTCTGCTCATTTTGCAAGGAAATCATTCCATTCCACCTCATGCCCCTCATGTATCCAAATTTAGAGTAACAGTCTTCCTCTTACTCAATTAGATCCACTTAAGATAGAATAAAAATACTTTTGTAGCATTTACATAATAATTAATGTAATGAATTATTTTCGCCTTCAATATTATTGACAACTAGCTTAAATTACCCGGCGGTGCCCGGGTTCTTTTTTTAATAGAATCAAGTCTTATTTGTTAATTAAGATTTATAAACTTTCCAGCCTCGCCCACCATTTTTGGAATTATATTTGTATGAAAATTTGGTTAATTTGATAATTTTATACCAAATTTGTATGCAGAACTTCCCGTTACTCTACGTTGTGTGTTTGTAACTATTGTCACCATGTACCTATAAACTAAGTTTCGCAACTGTTAACCTCCCCGGTATTCGCATTTGTATGTACCTAAAATTGTAATAGCACTTTCCGGTCAGATTTAGTTACTAAGAACCAAATTTCTTGATAGTAGTACATCACGTTCCTGAGCTATGGCGGTGGGTGTTAAATTAATCCCAGTTTTGCTGAGATGGTAGATAAAGTTCCCAAACACCTTCACACTAAAGTTAATCATCGTACAGTATCACGTTTCTGAGCTGCAACGGTGAGCGTTCAATTAACCCGACCACGCCCACTTTTTGTAAGATGGTAGATTTAGTCACCATACATCTTTATACAAACGTTTATCTTCGTAGAGCATCGCGTTCCTGATATATAGCGGTGGGCGTTAAATTGATCCCACCACGCCCACTTTTTTGAGATGGTAGATTTCATCATCATACACTTCTATATCAAATTTTATCATCAAAGGTCACAACGTTCATGAGATATCGCGGTGGGCGTTAAATTAATCCCACCACGCCCACTTATTGTGAGGTGGTGGATTTTGTCACCATACACCTACATACAAAGTTTTATCATTGTAGGCCATTGCGTTCCGGAGTTACGGCAGTTGGCGTTATATTGATAAAAACCACGCCTACTTTTTGTGAGGTGGTAGATTTCGTCACCATACACCTACATACCAAGTTTTATCATTGTAGACCATCGCGTTCCGAAGTTACGGCAGAGGGCGTTAAATTCATCTAACCACGCCCACTTTTCGTGGAGTTGGCGACAGTGACCATACCAACTCAAATTCCAAATTTGAGATTTTTTGGAATTTTATTAGTGAAATAATCGTTTTTGTTGACTTAATTTGACTACTTGTGGGCGTAATATGTGAGCGTGGCAGATTTCATATAGCCTTCCAGACCCATCTCGATATATGTTCCAAGTTTGAAGTAAATCGGTTCAGCCGTTTAAGCGTGAAAACGGTACAAACGAAAATAAATAAATAAATACACCTTCCTTTATAATATTAGTAAGGATATTAGTAAGGATAATCGTCGATTAATCGTACTCAACGATTATTAACATCAGATAAGCGTTATCATAATTGTCAAGTAAGAATCGTTTCAGCAATAAATAATAGTTTACAATGTTTACTATGTAAATATGATCTTTTGCTGTAGGTTTACAACATACACTTATTTCAACATGTTTCATGACTGTCGGCAATCCCTAATATTCCCAATGGCATTTTAACGTACATTTTATTTCCGCTTTTTTTGTCTACGAAAATAATTGAATTTTTTATTTTTTAGAACGGATACTGAAAGCGAAACAACATCGATTACAAACTCGTTACTGCCTCTTAAGGATAACTCAAATATAAGAATCATCAAGGTCAATTCGGAACACTCACAGCTAACGGAAAACGGAGTATTCAAACAACAAAATCAACAAACGCCCAAAATCAACGAGCGCCCACTCAAGTGCTTGGAAACACTCGCGCAGAAAGCTGGGATTACATTCGACGAGAAATACGATTTTGCTAGTCCACCGTACTACGGTAACAGTTACAACAGCGTTAGCTGTAGTACTTCGGCTGCTTCAATAATCACAACAGCAACAGATACACAAAAAAGTATTAAGCTGGAGAAATCACAGAGCCCTGCCCAGCAGGTAGCTGCATCGGGTATGCCGCTGCAGCTATCGCAAGAGCAACTACAACAGTTGCAGCACCTGCAACTACAGCACGGATCACCCTTTACTGCCATTCAAGTGAAACAGGAGTTTCCTTCACACAATGCTGCTGCAACCACTCACCAAAGTGAGCTTAAACACCACTCTGGTATGCTAGACTCAAACACACAGAATCAGTTACAGCATATGCAAATGCAATTGTCTGATGCACCAGGCTCTCCCGCCACTCAAACACCTAGCAGCGCTGCTGCTGCCGTGGCCGCAATGCAACAGCAGCACTCGACTACGATTAGTACCATGTCTCCAATGCAACTGGCTACTACTGGTCAGGTTCCAGGTGACTGGGGTCAGGGACGCACTGTGCAGCTGATGCAGCCTCCGACAGCACTTAATTCAGCATTTTTATATCATCCGCAAATGCTTGTCTCGGGAAATCTAATTCATTCGACGGGTTTGGGTCAGCAACCTATACAGGTGAGTAATACCATAACAAAAATATAGTAACTTCCTGGTTGTTCATTAAAAGAAAAACGTACAAAAGAAGTATGCCAAGCATAGGAATTTGCATATTGTATAAAATTCTAATGTTAATGTGAAGTAAGTAGTGAATTTTGTTTTTTCTCCGTTAGGTTATTGCTAGTAAGCCTTTTCAGGGCGGTGCACCTCAAATGATTACGACCACTACACAAAACACAAAACAAATGATCGGTGGGAACGCTGGTTTTCCTAGCGGTACGTACGCAATTCCTTCCAGTCAGTCGCCGCAGACGTTGCTCTTTTCACCCGTCAATGTACTTTCGCATTCGCCGCAGCAGCAACAACAAAACATACTCCAAACTATGGCCGCAGCAGCAGCAAATGCCCAGCAGCAACAAAATTCAAAAGCCGGCGCCGATGGGCAAAAAAACATGCAACAAAAGGTCGTGCAGAAAGTCACGACGACCACCAACACGGTGCAGTCGGCCACTGGAACTGGGGGTGTTGCAGCAGTCGCACAACAGCAGCAACAGCAGCAATCTACACAGCAGTGTGTACAGGTCTCGCAAGCGACCATGCCTGCAGCCACGCAAATCATTAATCCACTGCAGGGCGCAACTGGTGCACCACAACAAATGCAACTTGCTGGCCCTTCCTGGGTGCAAAGCGTACCCTCGTGGACTAACGGACTGCAGCAGTTGACTCAATATCCGATTATTATACGTAATACCCAACCGGATGGTACGCAGGGCATGTTTATACAGCAGCCGACATCACACCAGGCGTTGCAAGCGGCACAGCAGCCGAATCGTAAGTAACCTAGCCCTTTTATTCGATTTTGTTATCCACCATTATTTACGAATTTATCTTTTGGTATTTTACAGAAATTACGCTTCAGTGCAACGTCACTCAGACACCCACAAAACCGCGCGGTCAAATTGAGACGATCGCCCCAAAACAGCAAAATCATCAACAACAACAGACACAGCAACAGGTTTCCCAACAACAAGCTGTTGTTGCAGCTGCCGCCCAAATGCAACAGCAGACCGTACAGCGTGCGCCGCAGCAACTGTTGCCGCAGAATAGTGCGCAAATACGTCCTGCCAGTTCTGTTTCAACACAGACTGCGCAGAATCAAAGTCTGCTTAAGCATAAAATGCGTAATAAGCAACAGCCCGTTCGTCCAGCATTACCAGTCATGAAGACCGAGAACGGGCCGCAACAGGTCGGCAAGCCACAAACTATAAGTACCGTTACAGCATCTGGACTGCAGCAGCAATTAGCTGCTGCTGTCGTACAGCATCAGCAACAACAGCAGCAACAGCAACAGTCTACAATGCATCAGGTCGTGACGTCGGCTGGCAACAAGTAAGTGAATTTGTTAAAAGTAATAAAATTCAACAAGATGTAATACATGTGGATAAATTTTTACTTGTTTAAGATCGTTAAAGCAATAGGGACTTAATTTTATTAATCACCAATAAATTAAAAATTAAATTAAAGTCATGCTCCCGACTTGCTGAACATGACTTGAATTTTTGCCGAAAAGAAAGCAGTGGCTTCTAGTCTAGAGTATAAAAAGCTTTGGCTGTGGTTGGTAGGCACACACTAAAATAATTTTCCGTTTTTATAGAATGATGGTTATGAGTGCTGGCACGCCGATAACAATACAAAACGGTCAAGCACTACAACAGACTACAGCAACAACGCATGTGGAGAAACAACAACAGCAACAGCAAATGCAATTGCAACAGCTGCAGAAGCAACAACAGCAACAGCAGCAAGTTCTTCTGCAACAGCAATTTCTTCAACAACAAATCGCACAGATTCAATTGCAACAACAACAACAACAGCAGCAACAACAACAAATCCAACAGCAACAACAGCAACAACAGCAAACACAGCAAACGCAGCAAATTCAATTGCAAGTTGCACCACAAACATTTATAACACAACAACAGCAGCAGCAACAACAATTGCAAAACCAACTCATACAACATCATCAACAGCAACAGCAACAACAACAGCAGCAGCATCAACAGCAAATGCAACAACAGCAACAACAACAACGAGAGCAACATCAAAACATA
Source organism: Suillia variegata (assembly GCA_949127995.1). NCBI lineage: Eukaryota > Metazoa > Arthropoda > Insecta > Diptera > Heleomyzidae > Suillia > Suillia variegata. The sequence continues at coordinate 16,569,739 of OX421846.1, forward strand.
ATACATCAAGTTGTGGTGCAACAATCACCGCAACAACAACCACCATTCTCCGTCTCATCATCGACGCCATCAAGCATAGCCTCATCAAGTGTTGCGGCGTTACATCAGCAACAACATGTCGCCTATCAGTCGAAAACGACAACATTGCCAACGACATCTGTGGTCACGATATCTAATCAAACCGGACCACTTGTTACCAGCACCGTCGGCATCAATCAAGCCGCCCATCTGCAGCAGCAACAAAATCTCATCGCAGCAACTATTGCGGCTGCTTCTCAGCAACAACAGCAGCCGCAACAACAGCAGCCGCAACAACAGCAACAACAACAGCAACAACAACAACAACAGCAACAACAACAACAGCAACAACAACAACAGCAACAACAACAGCAGCAACAACATCAGCAGCAGCAACAACAACAGCAGCAACATCATCAGCAACAGATGGGTCCACCCAACGTCCCGTTATCGCACGCACAACAACCCCTGTCGCTCCCGCAACCGAATTTACCATCTTCGCCATCATCACAAAATCCAATCCTTGCTATGGCCTCCATGATGAATGCTGCTGCAGTCGCCGGAAACATGAGCGGCATTCAAATGCACACATCCGCGGTTGTCAATACGACAACGGCGGCATTATCTTCGCCAATGGGCGGCATTACGGTCTCTTCACTGCCCAGCACGCCCACCAAGCATCTTGTCGGAGGCAGCGGTAACGAGCAGCAACAAAAAACTGCGCTAAGTGCACCGAATACACCATCGACCACCACAGATTCAACAAACCGTTGTGTTACGGCATCCGTAATCGCCGCAACAACTATTAACGTGACTGAAGTTCGCGATGCGCCTAAGGCTCCAACACCGCATCAACAGCCGACTGAGACCTCTGCAGTCGTTGTTGCGAACGCTTCCACTGTTGAACAATCTCAATCCGTTACCCCTATGGACATATCGGCAGCGTCCACTACTCAACAGACGTCTTCAGCAAAGTCCATCAGTTCAGCATCCAACTCGCAGTCAAAGTTGTCTACATCGCCAATAAAAGTTGGAGGTGAGTTTTAAAGCATAGTTCAGTTATTATCTATTTGTTCAAAGAAAATATTATCGTATAACTAGAGCTGGACACGAATTCAAGTTAATTAAATATACATAAAAAGAGAAAAATTTTGAAAGTAAAATCATTAACAAAAAATAAAAAATTTTGAATTAAATTAGGACAAATCAAATGATTTACTGACAGATTCCGCCGGCTTGGATATAAATAAATAAAAATAAATTAGAAAAAATTGAATCACAAACTAACCGACATTTAGAATTTATATTTACGAAGTTAAATTCTTAATTAACGACGCCCACATATGCGTATAACGAACTCCATTTTGATGGAAAAAGTTGAAAAACAATTAATTTTTATACTTACAGTTGCGGTTAAAATAATAGTAGTGTGAATGACATATTTTAAAAAGTTATTAATAATATTTCTTTAAAGTATCTTTTTTTACCTCTTTTGTTTAATACTGTTTTATTTTAGGTTAACTTTTTAAACAAATTGGTAGTTATTCTTGTAAAATCAAATGACTAGAAGTGTCTTGATAGGCTATAAGAGATATTGAGAAATATATTGTGGTCGGATGAAAGTTCCTATATTGGGAAAAAGGTTCCCGACTACATGTAAGTCATCCACCTGATCAGGAATACAATCCGAAATTTACACCAAAACAATTAAACATGGAGGTTCTAGTATAATGGTTTGGACATAATTTTAGTCTTTGGTCTGACGTCAAAGTTCGTGAATAGTAGCAAACTAACTAACGTTAATGAAATGCGGCTAGTGGTTAAACAATCTTGGATGTCTATATTTCAAGAATGGTGGCATAATCTAGTAAACTCCATTCAAGGAAGTTTTATCTAACAAAGGATATGATACAGAATATTAAATGATGTGCAAATAAAACTATGTATGTATATTTATTAAATTAATTTGAAAATGAATATTGATTTTCAAATGTTTTCACCGTACTACTTTTTTGTTTCCCTAATGAATATGTCTTTTATTATCCTGTTACCTGCAGGTTAAAATACTAGTTTCGAACTAGCGAGTCACCAGTTACACTGGTACACGTTCTATCTCTTTCCCATGACTTAGGCAGTGTCAATTAGTCCACTCTGAATTACTTTCTCACAAGTGTTGAATTAAATAAAATTTCACTTGACTAGAACTAGAACGCTACAGGACAATAAGTCTAAAAATTAGCAACATATATTCGTACATCATTACAAAAATTTTAATTTCGTCAGATCTTACAAACTTATTTGTTAAAAAAAATCAAATCAAATATTGAGAGGCAAAACGGTTAGAAGGCCGGAATAAGCGACCAGGCACGAGTCTGGTTTTTCAATCATGACATGCTCGACCACACGTCGCTATACCGGTAAAAAATTACATGTTTTTGACCCCTTGTTCGCAGAAATGGAACTCAGTGACACCATCGTAAGGGACACCCCACCAAACCATGACTAATCTGGGTGATGACCCTTAGATGACCGTGTATACATCCTATAATTTTTTTTGTAAAATTTTTTTTTCCTGTACGGGAAAAATTTTGTTCCTCCAAATGCAATTTTTCTGTGTAAGTTATCAGCGTGCTTTATCAAGAGACGTTGGGATTTTTCGATTCTATTTTTTTTAAGCTGCATTCAACAACGTTCGAGGGCCTCCAAGTGTTTTTAATAATTCGTGATATTCATTTCACGGGTTATGATTCTTTTCGGAATTCTTTTTTATTTGACGGCTTTGATGACTTGCGGCGTTTGAATTGTTCGTGGGCCGTCCACGACCGGTGGCGGGTTTTGATATATATATATGTATATATATATATAGTCTCCTCAAACAGTTTTATGTACCGGTAGAGAAACATCGAACTAATCCCAAACATTGGAAGTGTTTTAAAAAAGCAGCGATAAGTGTTTCAATAAATATATAAACAAAATTAGGTACAAAAACAATAATTATTTTTAATTTTATAGCTTAAAATGTGTGTAACAGTGTTAATGTCCCTACTACTTAAGTGTATACATTTATATTATGCATAGTCCGATAAAATTTGTTTGTGAAAAAAAATTTTATAAATATATTTATATACATATTTTTATAATTATGTATTTATGTATATATTTATTTTAAGTTATACACTTACTGACACGTTTTCCAATCGTTTTAAGCTCTCGATATTTGTTTTTATTAAATTTTAAATTCGAAAACAGAAAACGGTCGGAAAACACGAAAACAAAAAAGTTAATTTTTAAAATGTCATTCGAAAGAAAAAATTGTAATTTTATTTATGTTAATACATATAAATGAATACAAATTATAGAAGTTGTTGTAATAAACAAAGTCACTTACACTTTTTTATACAAAAGGCAACAAGGCAAACAGAAATAAATAAAAATACAAACAACAACAATTGTTAAACTAAATTTTAAATAAATTTAAAATTTAAATAAATATAAACAATGCTAATTTAATTTGACTAATTATGTATTTGTGTTCAGCTTTTCTAATATTTAGTTACATAAGAATATATTTTTATTGTGATTTTGTTTATTTAAATTTGTTTGTTGTTTTTTAACTTCTTTGTAGATTCAAGCAAAGCTACCAATTCAGATGAAAGCACTACCGATAAATCCTCAACTACAACCAACCCTACCATAGCCGTCGCAAATGAGGACAACAATTCGGCCAATACTAATAAGTTAGCCTCCGTTACCAACATCGCAACAGTCCCGAAGGCAACGCCTGGCGCTACCACCGCCAAAGCGGAAAAAGATTTGCCAAAAGCAATGATTAAGCCAAACGTGTTGACACATGTTATCGACGGGTTCATTATTCAGGAGGCGAACGAACCATTCCCGGTAACACGACAGCGCTACACAGACAAGGATTCGAACGATGAACCGCCAAGTGAGTAACATTCTTTTTTTTTAATGTTTGAACGTTTTAAGTGGTCGTCCAATTAACAACATTGTTTTGTAGATTTTCATTAAATCAAGCTTTCCTCCCATATGCATATATCCAGAAATTTGATATTTAGCACTTTAGTAATAAAACAAAACTGCTCACAAAAAAATGACAGAAAAATTATATGTTGCAGCATTATTATTAATTTTAATAAAGGCTATAGAAGCACTGCGATCTAAAAGAACCTATTGTGCAGTCTTTACTTATCAGTTACTTATTTAAAATATTTATACGTATAATTCAGATGTTAGAAATTTTCTGTATGTAAAGCAGTCGTTGCAGACTCTCATTTAAAATAAAACGGCATTCGGGTTTGGAATGAGTAGCAATGTTGAAGTAATTTGCTCTGTATAGTAAGTTCTCAGCACAGGGCATACGACGACAAAGTGAAAGATATCTTCAGGAATTGTAAAAATCTTATATTTAACCCTTTAGCAGTACCACAAAACTAATGACATAAAATGGGCGTGATCAGATTAAAGAAGTAAGAAATTATAGTCGACTATTTTAAATGTACCACATTGTTAAATATCATAATCAAATTAGGGTGGTTTATGATGATTTTATAAAAAATATAATCTTGAACCACCCTTATTTTATAAATCTTGAATATCTATAATAAAAAAATAACAATCATGGAATACCCTAATAGATTCCAAAATTTAATCAGTTATTTCCAAGTATAACAGAAAATTTTGAATAAAGTTTCAACCCAATATTTCTTGTAATAGTGGACGTGGTCATGGGCGGATTGGCTCCAAAACCTAATGAGTTCAGTAAGAGCAACCAAAAATGGCGGAGGGTATTTGAGCTTTGGCATAGGTGAAGATAATTCTTTTATTAGTTTTAATTTGTAGTGCCTACCTATTCCCTGTAAAAAAGTTCATACTTTCGAAATTCTTTTAAAATAGGAGGAAAGGGAAGAAGTTCTCCGGGTGTTTATATTCAGAATCGCACTGAAACATTCCAGTGAATGAATTAACCAGAATCATTCAGAATCGGTCTGATATATGTAGTTAAAAATCGACTTTTTTTTATCGCACTAATCCATTTTCTGCCATTTTTATTAATAATTTTATATTGTTGATTTTTCTTTCAGAGAAAAAGCCTTCACCTGACGGAACTACAAACGCCAACAATCTAACCACCAGTACGCTGCCAACTGATATTGTCGCTTGTGAACAATGCGGCAAGACAGAACACAAATCAAAACTAAAGAAAAAGCGTTTCTGTTCATTGCAGTGCGCACGTTTAGCGAAGGCATCTATCGGCGAACCACAAGCTGACTTGGTAGCGATAACCAGTACAGTTGCCAATGTTAGCGGACAAGCAAATCTACTCACCCTTGACTCTGCTAATAATAAAATTGGCACAGATGCACCAAATGCTGTCACGAACGCAGGAACCACCATTGAGAAAATGCAAATCGATATGCCGTTAACGGTGGCTCCTACCAGCGCAACACCAACTAACCCTAGTAGTAATAGTCAGACTGCAAGTGCAACAGTTGCAGCTAGTGCATCTTCTGCAGTTAACGTGTTTGCAGTATCGGATGCAGTAGCAACATCAACGGCTGTCGGTGCTGCCGCAGTGAGTTGTGCCGCTGTTGAATCACCTCAAATGGTCAACTGGAGCGTGTCAGAAGTGTGTGATTTTATTCGCAATTTGCCGGGCTGTATGGATTACGTCGATGACTTTGAACAGCAAGAAATCGATGGGCAGGCCCTACTTTTACTAAAAGAAAACCACTTGGTAAATGCTATGGGCATGAAACTTGGACCCGCTCTTAAAATTGTCGCCAAAGTAGAGTCGATGAAGGAGGCATCTGCAGCTGCTGCTGTTTCCGCTGAAAAGGAAACCCCCGCTCAGCAATAAATGCATATTTGTAGGTACTGCACAAAAAGTCAAGTATGTGAGAAGAAGGAATCAGCATCAGCTGCTTGACATTGTATTATAATTATAATTATATTCTTAACTAAGACTTCAATTAACTGTAGATATTATTCAAACACTTACGTCTAATTATAATTATATAGCTGCAACATGTTATATATATATATATATATATATATATATATATATATATATATATATATATATATATATATATATATATATATATATATATATATATATATATATATATATATATATATATATATATATATATATATATATATATACAATATATATATATAAGCATAAATATGAATATAATTTTAGTTCAATTGCATACGTTCAGTTAATTAACTAGTATTTATCACAATTATTTAATATGTTGTAGTTGGTCTTACCGGTTATAATAAATGCACCACTTTCGTAGTTTTTCATTTTTACAATTTACATTCGCTCTTAAGAAATTGTAAAATTTTACTTTTTATATAAAAAATAATGGGCGTGTTTATGAACAGATATGACATGAGAACAAATATTGTAAAAAAAATGTATGACAATATATCCAACGGATCTCAAGCTATCGTGTTAATAGAGCAAGACAAATTAGGTTCGCTTAGTTCTAAAGTCTAATCAGTTCGTTTAATGTATAAAAGAAAATATATCCATTCCTGCTAAATGGTTTTACAGTAATCGTGTTTATAAGAAATGATAGCGGACAAACACTAAGCAAGGAAAAATCTCAGTTTTCGATCTTGTTTAAGATTATACTTGATGTGTAAAGTATTTCTCTGTTACAAAAGTTCTAAGTAAACACAATATTTCCACTGAGTGGTGCATAACAAACTGTTAAAATGTATTTTAAGATTTACCCGCACTATGTTTAAGCATTCAAAACTTTAAGATTAACCTAAAACTTATTTTATATTATTTTTTAATGGGTATATTTTTGTCTTTATAAATTTTTTAATAAAATATTATTTGTGCTTCAGGTCCTTTTAACAAAAAGTATTTCTTTTTTAAATTTTTAGGCAACAACAATGAAAAAATATCAGGTCGGGCAGAAAGCGCTACGCCTCCAACATCAGCGACCAAAGATGCAAATTTTCAATCGCAATTGTTATTTAGAGTGTAATCGAATTATACACTATTAAATATTTTCACAAAATAAAAAAGAAAAAAAGTGATCTCTTGTTTTTGCTTTAGGTCTTTTTAACAAAAAAAAAAAATACTTGCATCTTTGGTCGCTGAGATTTTTCTTTGTTTAGTGTCTGTCCGCTATCATTTCTTGTTAACACGATAGCAGTAGAATAGTTTAGATGCAATGTACATATTTTCTTTTATACCTTAACTGATTAGACTTTGGAATAGCGTCTTCTAAAACAGCAGGTCGGATTGCTATTTTTGCATTGTTGTTTAATAAAAACAAAAAAAAAGGATACATTTTTTTGTAAAAGGACCTAAAGGCAAATATTATTTATATTATAATATTATAGGTCGAAAAAACTTACTTAAATATATTTTTTTAATATTTAATCTTTAATTGTATTTTAAGTATCTGCGTGTAGTTTCACATACATTTTGTATTGCGTCATTAAGTTACTATATTGAATGTAAACGTTTATTTTACCTAATAACAGTAAATTTAATAATTAATATTAAACTGCTTCACTGTGAAGTAGATAAATATTGTGAAACAAAACTTGAGTTTGATTGTAGAGTTTGGTGGAATTAAGCTGAATATTCAGGCTGGTTCTTAATTTCACTTCCCACAATAAATATAAATTTTTTCGCATCGAATTTGTGTTTTGGTGTTCTACATTCCGTATGCGCTACTCGTTAAATTGTTATCGTTTTCAAAATGTATTTCGCATTATTTTGCTGGTTCCAGAAACCGAAATCACAAGAAAAAAAACCAATTTGATTTCCCATCGACAGTAGAGTGTGAAAATAAAAATATTGCAATAAAATTTAAGTATATCAAAGAAAATTTAAATAAAATTAACAGCCTTATTATGACAATCAAAACGAAACGTTTCGTTCGAAACTCATTCACTGTCATTTTAATTAGCTATTATAACGTTTTCAAAAGCTCTTTCGTTTTCTTTTCGTTGAGTATTTTTTCTAGTCACGTACGCACGTTGCCCATAGATATTTCTCGCAAAAGCTTTTTAGTTTTCTAAAGAAAACAACATTTTTGTTTTAGAATTTTGTTTTCGTTTCAAAATATTATAAATATGTTTTTAAACACGGGTTTTCAGCGATTGAGTGAAAAAGAAGAAAATTCAAACCGAATGCCAATTCAATTGGCTTTATTTGGGAAAATATTTATTTATCTCTTGAAATCCAACTTCCTAGCGTTGCTTCCGAAAAATTTAAAAAAATTCAGATTTTAAAATAATTTTCGAATAAATAAAAATGTATTCAAAAACAATCTCGATGACATTGCACCAAAAACGAAAGCAAACATGTATGTGAATGAAACGAAATTTCGGTTCATCAATTTTTCTCTCTCAAATATTCATTTGAGAGGTGTTTCGTTTGTTTTCGTTTTGTCATAATAGCAATTTTAGTTTCACTCACATTTCAAAACGAAACGAAGGCAAACGAAATGTTCATAATAAGGCTAGGCTGTAAAAGAAATGTGTGCACAGAAGGCAATTCTCTTAAACTTTATAGAGGAGCACCAGTGACACTCGTATATTTGAATCAGTTTTTTACCAACATATATAAATATAAATTAAATTTATCCACCACGCACAAATTTGCTTTTCCAGGATTTCTGAGATGATGTTTATTATTTCTGTCACAGTGTTTCGCCTTAATTCAATGTCGCTGTCTTTTCATACAGGTTTTTGGAACCCACTTAAAGAAGTTGGCTTCAGGCGCGGTATTACAACATTGAACAGCATTTTGGAGGCATTTTTGTTTTAACTGTGCAGTGCGCTATAAAACAAAAGAAGGATAGAAGGATAGGTGATCGCGCAAAATCTTTCTTTTGTTCCTTTAAATTAAATTTTTTTTTCGTTTCTTTTGTGCAACATCAAATAACTGTTCAGAAAAATAACGACAGAAAAGTTATAATAAGTTGAATATGGCAAATTTGAAATTACTCGGATTCTAGAACATCAAAAATATTTCCGTTCGGTTTCAAATTCAATTACACATTCACTTCCACTTCGTTTCTGGATCCTTCCTCATAAGCAAGAAACATCATTCCTTATTTACACCCGCAAAAAATATTTTTCGACAGTAGCTGATTTAAACAAATTAACGGAAACAGTTGTGATCTGTTTAAGCCAAAGACGTTTGGCATCATTTCCTTAAATTTTTTCATGTTTTTGAAGTATAGATGACGTGCTGATCACAAGATTCCTTGTCAAATTACAAAATATTGTTAACCTTCGGCCTCCCCATAGTTAAAGATATGTATGGCCGTCACTCGTTGTAGGAACGAAGACGATGAATATTGCAGCAAAATTACGGATAAAATTTATTTATTGAATTAATATTAATAATTGGTAATTGGTTTTTTCTTTCCTTTTATTTACACATTTGTTTGGAGACTAACCCTTTTTTGTAGCCATTAGAAGCACAAACATTTAGTTCTTAATACTGGATGAAAGATTCCAAAATCAACAGCTTGAGAAGCCACGGTTTTTTTTTAAATGATTCATAGTGCGTTAGTATTCAGTAATTTAAAATTAACGTAAACAAAATTTTAGATTTTTTTATTTTGGTAATGTTTAAAGTTTATTGAACCTTAAAAGATCGACGAATTCATCGAATAACAATATTTGGCGAAAACATGTATTACTTACGCAGGGAAGAGGTAATGCTAAGTTGCAACTTAAACCCCAAGACAAGCATTACCTATCATACAGAAAATGATTTTTGACAAGTTTTTTACGCAAGAAATTTTGGTTTTTCTTGTTAAATAAAGTGGTTTGTATAAAAATAAAAACAAAAGTAATATTTGAAATTCTGAGTTTTTGTACAGTCATTTTCATTTCTATTTTGCATTGCCTAGAAATTCAGAAAAGAGATATATCTTACATTTTAAAAAATTAGCATTATTTAACAAGTAAACTGAACTTTGTAATTTTTGTACAGTTATTTTTTTTTAGCGTTGTTGCTTTTTGTTGCAGGTGATTAGTTTGCGGTTTAATGCCAAAGTGAAAAGTTTATTTTTATTTGTAAGTGCTGAAAAATTTAAATTCAGTTTTGGTAAGATCTATTTTGAAAAAGTGTTTTACTATACATATATATGCGAAAAGAAAAGGAAAAACTTCGATCTGAAAAATCATATTAAATTTAAAAAAAAAATTACTGTACACATTGCGTTTAATGGATTTACAGAAAGTGATTACGGAAAGAAGATGCAAAAAGCATTTAAATAAGCCGAAGGTCGTCATTTAAAAAGTTCTGTTAAAAAAACATAAATGTACAAAATAACAATTAAGTACAAAAATGAAACATGCCTTACAACTTTTCTATGTGTAGAAATTTAAGTTAACTTTTAATTTTTTTTTGTATCTATTGTTATTTACTTTCACAAATAAATTGTGCCTTTTTTAATATACATACAAGTACGTAAATAAATTATTAAACGTACAGTGTCAGACAAAACTAAAACACATGCTTAACATTGTTTAAATTTTGTTCAATAAAGAGTGGAAAGTCCTTTGGATTTAATGTTTTTTTTTATTAATTTAGAAAAAATATTAAATTACTATAATAAAAATGAAAAAAAAAATCAATTTTATATTTATATATATTTGTTTGCAATGAAGCCTGTAATACAATAAATAGATCAATTTAAAAGTTCTAGTGGCAACACTTATTCAGATAGGCCACACTGAATCACATAACTTTGCAGCATTAGAATAACAGCTGATATACCGTTCAGCTGATAGACTAGTGGCGCAAAATAGTATAAAAGGCTCGCTATCACAGTCAGTCGATCATAGAATTGGAAACCTTCAAACTGAGTAAGACAAATAAAATTATTAGTAGAATAGTTCCCTTGAGACCAAAAATTCTTGAGTACGGTATACATACATCGGCTCTGCCCTAGTGAGTACGGTATACATACACTGGCTCTCTCTCACAGTAGATTTATACCCCAATTCTTGAGTACGGTATACATACTCCGGCTCTGCCTTAGTGAGTACGGTACAGGATTGAGAGATAAAGAGATTGCGCATTGCGCAGGTCCGTTACTTTGCTGTCAATATTGTTGTGACGTTGAAAATGTATTTTTCTCAATTTCTGTCACATAGAGTTGTTAACAAAAAATTATATAAAAAAATAATACATTAAATTTCAGTTCGAAAATATTGATATTGCCAGCAAACCGAAAAGTATGCAACTCAATATTATTGCTTTATAAAATCTACTAATATTAAACATAAAATTGTTTGTAAATACGAGCAGCAAATGACTCACAAATTAAACAAACAAAAATCAATGAAGTTCACAACCCTGATTTTGCATCGACTTCGTCGGTTTGTGACGTAATGCGCAGAGAGAGGCAATTTTTCAACACCAGTTTCCGCAATCTTTATATTTATCATTCCTGAGTACGGTATACATACACCGGCTCTCGCTCACAATAGATTTATACCCTAATTCTTGAGTACGGCATACATACGTCGGCTCCACCTTAGTGAGTACGGCACACACATACCGGCTCTCTCTCTTCAACAGAAGACTGTCCGTTTAGACCCTCATCCTTGAGTACGGCATACATACGTCGGCTCCGCCTCTTACTCGCAATAGACTGGACTGTTTTGCTTTTGGTTATACCTAAATCTCTCTCTCTTTCTCGTTCTATTGCTCTCTCTCTCGCTCATCTTTCACTCTCTCGTTTAATTCGTCCGCGTGCTACACCGTCGCTTCGATATATCACCTCATCGTTGCTGGTTACGAATAGCGCTGGAGAACGAGCCGCGAAGTATATATATAGATATTTTAAGCTTTATGATTTTAAAAACTAAAGTAAAAATTAAATAAGTGAATAAAATTGGAATTTTTAATTCTTAAAAACCCTCTCTTTTAATAAATTTTTGTAACGAATCTTGGAATCCGGCGAGCTGACCTTATCGGTTATAAAACACGTCGTTACAACATGTGCCTTTGCAAATTCGATCCTAGCCTTACGATTTTTCTCTGAAATGAATGGTTTTTTCACGCTTCTGACGGTTCCTAAGACCATCTCCACAGCGCGACGTTGAATGGTCCTTTGATAAATGTTTAAGGATAATTCACTTCCAACTGCCTTTGCCGATATAAAAGGATCCTATTTTATTAGTCGAATAATTGCTTGGTCCTGTCGTTTGGTGGTTTTCCGGGATCTGACACCTCCATGAATGGTATTGTATATTAATTATTTCTTTGCACTACTGGGAAATTGAAATAGGAATGCATTGAAATTTGTACAACATACAGTGGCTCACACCTTATTTGATACACTGCTTATTTTGAAATTCAAATTGCAATAAATAAAAAACTAAAAAAAATATCGTAAAAATTTAAATGCCATTTCGAAGAATCAAGTATGTTGTTTAACTATGGACCTTCATATATTCCATAAAATTTATATTTAACAAGATATAAAATAAAAACTAAAAATATTCCCAATTTTTATGTCACAGCTTATTTGATACAGTTACTTCTATGCATCTAGGCACCAGATTTCCACACAGTTGTAACGGTATTATTTTTTCACTACCTTTGTAGTTATGTGTTTGCAATAAGTTTGATCAAATTTTTAGACTGATCTCAGAAACTCAAGTGTTTAGTGTCAATTACAAAAAAATGGGTCGCCGTACAACAATTTAGCAATGTGAACTGGTCATACACCATTATAAAAATGAAAAATCTATCCGAAAAATTGCTGAAATAGTCAATTTGAGTGCCTTCACAGTGCAGCATATTATCGAGCGCTTTTTGCATGAAAATCGGGTGAAAGATAAGGGCAGAAGTGCACCCAACAAAATTTTCAATGCGTCTGATGAGCGCTACATCGTTCGTAAAATAAAAGAAAATCCAAGGTTATCGGCTCCAAAACTGGCTACTGAACTTCATCAGGAATTTGGGAAGTCGTGCAGTGCTGAAACCGTACGCCGTGTGCTTCGAGAGCATGATTTCAATGGTCGAGTATCTCGTAAGAAGCCGTTCATTAGCAAAAAAAAATCAACAAAGCCGGCTTGCCTTTGCTAAGGAGCATGTCAACAGGAACTCTAACTTTTGGAACACAGTTATTTTTGCGGACGAATCTAAGTTCAACATATACTGAATTAAACAAAGACAATCTAAAAGCTACTATGAAGCATGGCGGTGGTAGTGTTATGGTTTGGGCCTGTATGTCTGCAGCCGGCGTCGGAAATTTGGAATTCATTGAGGGCGTAATGGACAAAAATAGTTACCTCAATTTACTTAAAAATAATTTTCTCCAAAGTGCCGAGAATCTGGGTATACGCGATCGATTCCGATTTTATCAGGACAACGACCCAAAACACAAGTCTGGGATTGTGCAAGCTAATATGGAACTGCCCTCACGTGATGACTCCGCCGGCCCAGTCACCTGACATGAACGTCATTGAAAATCTTTGGGCTTTATTGGACAACAACATTCGAAAACATAAAATTTCCAACAAAAATGAGTTGAAGAGGGTGTTACTGGAGGAATGGAAAAAAATTACTCCAGGCATTACACAAAAGCTTGTCGATTCAATGCCAAGAAGGCTCCGTACACAGTATTCAAGCACTATTCGCGCTTGGATGCTGTGAGATTTCTCTTCCTAAAACCGACCGACATTGCTCTTTTTCCATTTTTCTAAAATCCTCTACTCTAAATTAGGGTGCACCTTATCTAATATTTCTTAAGAATTTTTTTTCACGTTTGTATGGAAATGGTTGCGGAGTTTGTTTACCTCGAACACAAGTAACACAATCTAAGCGTTGGCTCTGAAATTTTAATAAACCTTATTCTTTATAAATGGGGTTCGACTTACTTTGCGTTTTAGAATTTTCTTCAATGTCGTTGTACCTTTTCTTGGAGAATTTCATCACCTTTAAATTTAAAGCATTGTCATTCTCTTTTTTCCGATTGTCCAATTCCGATTTTAAGTAATTTCAAACACAATGTTTGAAGTGATTGAAACTAGATGGTATTATCAAATGCAGCTCTTACTTCTTTATAAGTACTATCTAGTAAAAAAACTATTAATAAAATCTGTACCTATCTCACGTAAATTCGAAACAATTACATCGAATTAAATAACGTACTTTGAAATACTTTGCATCTCGTCCTATTTAAGACTAAGCAACTTACGATACATTTCCGTTTTACGCCTTGTTGACTTCTGGTCGTACGTCTCCTGAAGAAAAATCCATACCTCATTAGCTAACATAAAATTATTGACCATCCTTACAATAGGGTGGCATGGCTTGTTTGATAGTGGGGGATAACGGGCTTACAGGACGGCTCTCCGTAACTCTATCGAGCATGCAAGTCGGCTTCCACCTCCACGTGGTGCCTCCTGGTAACCGAGTCCGGTCATGTTTCGGGTCGGGCCAACGGAAGCGGCGACCTCCATCTTCCCATATTTCCTCAACCCATTTCATTTCACCTCCCTTAACCTATTCCCCCCCCTAAACCAGGGTGTGACGCGTTACCGTGCCCATTGGTGTTTGTAATCAGGGGTAACAGATTGTATTTGTACGGTGCCTATCCGATACCAGGCCGCCTCGGATAGTAGTTTTGGCCTTACCGTAGTAAATGGGCTCTGCTGCGGTGGACTTTTCTTTCCCTAATCTCCATTTTGATCGCCGAGCTTGGTCTTTGACCCGGCGAAGCGATCGTAAGAAACAGTTGAATGAATAATTTAAAATCAGCCTCGGATTTATCCAAAAAAACCCCCCAGTCTTCAGACATGCTGTCTGAGGACGCCCTTTTGGCCTCCAGTCAGGAGACCATAATTGACGACGGCAATCCTGGTACCAGCCATAGTACCTCGGAAAAACCGTCAGTAAAAATTTCAGGGAGTAATGGTGCCAACCATAGCACCGTGAAACCTATCTCATCAAAAAAAAACAAAGAAATCCTCCGGTACCCTTGCGAAATCAAGATACCAGAAGGCTCTCTATATTCTTAGCAAGATTGCAAAGAATGAGGCCGCTGGTATCTCTGATAAGCGAGATCAGGAGGACAAATTGAAATGTACCGCGATGGTCGAAGAGTTCAAGAGGAACCAGGCCATCAAAGCGTTGGAGGTGCCGAAAGCGGCGTCGAAGAGGAACCTTTCTCTCAAGGAATCTACGCAAGACTCCAAGAGGGCCAAGGTCTCCAATGCGGCGTCGAACTCGGCTTCCTCCAAAAGAACATCCAAACCATTCAGCGAAGTTGCAAGGGATCCGCTTCTTCTGGCACTGATTGATGGTAAGACCAGCAACGGCAGACGCATCAATGAGATTTGGGGTGAGTTGGAGGCCAAACTTGCTGAAGACGTTATGAATTACGTCCTCTGCAACAAGGATGGTCCTCTTCCTGACTTCGACTCCTCGGAGATAGTCAGAGGCTGTAGGGTGATTAGATGTGGGGACGCGTTTTCCAAGGAATTCCTTGAAAAAAGCATTGCCAAGCTCGGCAATGTCTGGAAGGATTTGAGCATCAAAGCCATTCCAGTCAAGGACATTCCAAGGCAACCGCGTGCTCGTATCTGGTTGCCCAAAATGAAGTTGGATAACGCGAAGCTGATCGCGTACCTGAAACTGCACAACCCAGAGGTTCCGATGGATGAATGGTTTGTCATCCGAGCTGAGGAACCTCACAAACTCAGCATGTCCTTCCTTTTGTCGATCAGCGGGGAAAGCCTTGCCCCGCTGGAAAGGTTGGACAATAAACTTAAGTTTGGTGTCAGGCATGCGAAACTAAAAATTTTCCAAGGCAGTGCGGACGACCCGGACGAGATTGGCGATGCGAGCAAGCTTCTCGATGAGCTTAGCATCGTCAAGAATGCCACAACATCCTGATGCTGAATGCCGTGCAGATTAATCTGCAGCACTCGAAATGTGCTACAGAGAATCTGATTGTCTTCCTCAGGGAGGGAGGCATAGACATCGGCATTATCCAAGAGCCCTGGGTGAACAGTAGCAGCATCAAGGGTTTCACGGATAACAACTATCTACTATACTACAAGAAAGATGCAGGTAAACCTAGATCTTGTATTATTATTAAAAAACACATTAAAGCATTTCTTTGCAGCAGTTCCAGTTCCGCTGATCTGACAGTTGTCAGGATCGAACTAGACGGCGGTAAAAAACTAGTGGTCGCATCCGCGTACATGGCGCATGACCTGCCTGCTCCACCAGACGAAGTGAGTAGGCTTGGCCAAAGCCTGTGCAGGGATGAAACCTTAATTTTAGGTTGCGACGCCAATGCCAGACATACGCTTTGGGGTAGCAGTGAAATAAATGACAGAGGTGAGTCACTTTTTGATTTTATTACACAAACTAAATTAGACATATGTAACCGGGGAAATTCTCCCACCTTTATCTTTCCGAGTACGGATGATTTCATAGGATGGGAGGAAGTTCTCGATATCACTCTTATCAATCTCAATGCCGAGATCAAAGTAGAAGGCTGGGGAGTATCTAGTCAGCGATCCTTTTCTGATCATGCCTGGATACTTTTCAGTCTTGATCTCAAAGTTGATGCCCCACCTATTTATAGGAATCCAAGAAGGATTAACTGGGAAAAATTCCGCAATTCCGTGAACTCCTCTTTAGGCAGGTATTCACCCATTTCTTCATCCCCTTCTGAACTAGATGATAGAGCAGGAAAATTCGAGAAAGCTTTTAGTTCGGCTTTCATGAACTCATGCCCTATCACTCGCAGTAAGAGTAAATTCCCGTCATGGTGGAACAATGACTTGACAGGCCTTAGGAAGCTTGTCAGAAAAGAGTTCAACGAGGCGTATATACAAAATTCCTGGCACTCCTACAGAGAGTGTCTTAAAACCTACAAAAAGGCGATCAGATCGGCGAAAGCTAGCTCTTGATCAAATTTTTGTGAATCTATCGAGACTGTCAAAGACTCTGCCAGACTTAGTAAAATCCTGTCCAAAGAACACTCGTGCCCATCCTTTATCAAAAAGATGGACGGGTCTTGGGCTGAATCTCCTAATGAATCATTGACTGCCCTTATGGATACCCACTTTCCAAGCGGTGATGATGAGATGAATCTAACTACTCCAGAAGATGCACAGCGCGGCAATTTCTCTGTTTTAGCTGACTCTCTCATCACTAAGGAACGTATTATATGGGCTGTCAAGAGTTTCTCTCCTTTTAAATCTCCAGGCCCGGATGGTATACTTCCGGTCATGCTATGGAACCTCAGAGACACAGTGGTCCCATGGCTGGAGCAACTTTTCAAACAAAGTATCACTCTCAGCTATATTCCCTCAAGTTGGAGGAACGTTAGAGTGGTCTTTATTCCTAAGGTTGGTAGGCGTGGACATGAGTCCGCGAAGGACTTTAGACCCATCAGCCTGTCCTCTTTCGTACTTAAAACATTAGAAAGAATCATCGACTATCATATTAGACTTTCACTCTCAGATGGAGGGTTTTCGAATTCCCAGCATGCTTACCTCAAAGGTAGATGCACTGATACGGCGCTACATGAGGTAATCCGGGTAATCGAAAGGTCTATTAACTCCAAGCAGTATACTTTAGGAGCCTTTCTGGACATTGAATTCGCTTTTAACAATGTTAGCTCTGAAGCCATTAAAAATTCTCTGATAGAGCATCAAGTAGATGCGGGAATTGTATACTGGACTATGTCCATGTTGCAGTCTCGGGTGATACAGGCGAATTTGGGCAATTGTAATATCACTAAATCAGTCAACAGAGGTACCCCCCAGGGAGGGGTTCTCTCACCACTTCTGTGGTTGGTTGTTATGGATGATATGCTAAAATCTTTTGAAAAATCCGGTATTAAAGCAGTTGCGTATGCCGACGACGTTGTGATCCTAGTATCAGGTCTGTTTCCGTCCGTCCTTAGTGAAATCATGGGCAGGGCGCTGAGAACACTAAGCTTATGGGCCGCTAGGTGCGGCTTATCAGTGAACCCAGTGAAAACAGAATTACTACTATTCACCACTAAAACCAAGATACCTCAATTCAACTTACCAGTTCTAAACGGACAAGCACTTACTCTCTCCACTGAAGCCAAGTATCTCGGTGTTCTTCTTGATACAAAGCTAAATTGGAAAAATAATATTATACCGCGAGTTAAAAAAGCCTGCATTGCTTTTTATACATGCAATAAAATGTTTGGCAAACGTTGGGGTCTCCAGCCAAAGATGGTACTCTGGATGTACAGGGCTGTAGTTCGACCGATTCTAACCTACGGAGCTCACGTTTGGTGGCCAGCGCTTAGTAAAAATTATAATATAGTAAAATTAGGAAGAGTGCAACGATCCGCATGCATTGGCATAACTGGGGCTCTGAGATCCAGTCCCTCAGATGCGCTAAATGTACTTGTGCATCTTCTTCCCATTGATCTTCACATCAAATTTGTAGCCGCGTGCACTGCAGCAAGACTCAAAGAAGTAGGGTCTTGGCAAGCTAGGACATACGGCCACAGCAGAATTTTAGGTACACTACCTAAAGAGGTAGTACCTGTAACGACTGACTACATTTCACCGAAAATAGTTCTTAACAAGAACTTTTTACACAGATTTCCATCCAGAGAAGAATGGTCATCTAATAGTGTAATCGACAAATTCGGCGTTGCCATTTTTACGGATGGCTCCAAGATGAGTTGTGGAGTTGACGCAGGTGTTTTCTGTAAACACCTTGGTATCTCTAGATCTCTTAGACTTCCTGATGAGGCCAGTGTGTTTCAAGCTGAATTGATAGCTATCTTAGAAGCTTGTAGCATTATTAGTAGCAAACTAACTCGTAAAAAGAACATAGCCATATTCTCTGACAGTCAGGCAGCTATTAAAGCATTGTCCTCTAATGTTATAACATCAAAATTAGTTCTTCAAGGTAGGAATGAACTAGATCTTCTCGGTCACAGGCATAGAATAAACCTTATCTGGGTTTCAGGACATAGGAGCATAGTAGGAAATGAAGTGGCCGATGACCTGGCCAGGAAAGGCTCTGCATCGGCGCTGGATCTGGCTGTTCCGGTTCCAGTACCTATAGGCAAGGTTAAATCTGAAATCTGCAATTTCTTTCTCATTAAAGCCAAGTCTATATGGAAAAACACCGCAGGATGCGTTGTATCCAAAAAAACTTGGCCGAACTACAACCTTTCAAGATCCCTTGAACTCATTAACTTGAGGTTTCGAGACATCGCGCGGATCACATACATCTTCACTGGACACTGGCCTATTGGTGAACATGCCCGCAGATTGGGAATTCCCTATAATGTCCACTGTCGTAGCTGCAAAAACACCAGTGAACCAGAAACACTGAGTCACTTCATCTGCGATTGTCCGGCTTTAGCAAGAGTCAGGCTTCGTACACTCCACTCCGCCTTTCCAACCTCATTAGGAGTCTTATCTGACTACCCACTAATGAACATTTTAAAATTCCTCAACAATTCAGGATGGCTGCAGCATTGATCCCTCCCCGCCCCTTCAGGAGATCGTGGTAACAAAACGGCATTAATTATGCTACTTGTACTGGTGGAGTTCCACTAGTTTTCTCGCCACTTATACTACTACTACTACTACAATACGGCCTCCAAAGCAAATTATCTCGTGAATCCATATCCCTGTCATCATACTTTTCCTGAGCTTTCTGTTGCGACCGCTATTTTTGTAACTGCTCTGTCATTGCTGTCGCCGACACATTCTCAACTTCCGGCCTTTGTTCATGACCTTCTACCATCCGTATCAGCCTATTTTTATGTAATATCGCCTACATCTGTGGCCTCCATTATACGACATGTTTCTATTTAACAATGGAATTCGCCCTGCAGCAATCTCAAGAATTAAGCAGTGCGAGTTTAATTTGCATATGTATATGTAAATGTTTTTTATTAACAACAAAATTCAGAGTAGAAAATAATTTCAAAATTCTAAAACATAAAAAACTAAGTACAGTAAATTTTGCTTAAATAACAAATGCAAAGTTTATGAACGTTTTAAGATACTCAACAATCGCCATCGAACTGATAAAAAACAAGTTCATTTTTTCGATATTGAAAATGTAACCTGTAGAAATTTATAATGAACGTGTTTCTTATTTACAGCAAACGATTTATTTAACTCGGAGTTTTAAAACGAAGTGAAGAAAATATTTGACAAAACATTTATATAAATTAAGATTACAATGAAAACTTAATTTATATTTGTATTGTACATAACAGGACAAGTTAAAATAGATTAGTAGATTCATGAATAATAATGTTGATCTTCAATAGTACTCAGTGGAATCATCCATTGGGTCACTAGAACCTCCATAATTTGGAACAATGTAATCAGTGTCTGGCTCAATATTATTTGAGGAATGGTTGAAAATTCAATGTTATTTTAATTTCAACTATTTCTGCTACTAATCACAATTGTTTCTGTTTTAGTATTGAACAAGCGATATGCATTTGACGAATGTCCAAGCTTTATGCACTCGATCAATGTTGAATCTAGTTTTTTGCGTTTTTCTTTTGGAACATGCGCCCATGCCTTACTACCGAACACTCGAATATGTTTAAGATTAGGTTTTTTATTTGTGCGCAATTCTTCAGGACACTGCACATTTGGCCGGCACTGCACACGATTTATAATGTGCAGCAGTGTTTGCTGCTTCGGCCCAAACTTTTTTACTTAAACCCGCATCTAAGAACATACATCGCACACTTTTAACTTCTGTTCGATTTATTCTTCTGGCCACACTATTTTGTTCGGCTGTATATGACGCCGTTGTTTGAAGTCCAAAAAGGTTTAAAATTTTACATTAACATACTTTATCCATTGTCCGTACGAAATATTTGAATTTTTTGTGACAATTGGTTTTCGACGAGATTTTTAAATTTATAAAAATTCATTGAAAACTTCAACGCGCGCTGTTACAATTAATTGTCTTTCAGGCAGGTTCCAGAAACCGTTGCGGGAATGAAAAGTAATCGATTTGAAAGCGAGGGGAATTATTTTTGGTGTTCTAGAAATCGTACGATTTCAAATTTTGTTATTTTCCAATTTTTTTCTGTTCAACTCGTTATAATCTTTCTACTCGTGCTATTGCACGAAGAAAAACGAAAAATATAATTCGCCAAATTTTTAAAATGAGTGCATTAATTGCATTTGTCGTGGGCAATAATGCCAAAAATATACATTCACAGGAAAAAATCAAGATAAGCGCGATCACCTAACCTTCTGGAAATGGTGAAATTTATGCAAGTCACTGAAATCCATGAAATAAAACCAAATTTTAATTACACAATTTCTTTAGTTTCATAGCGCACTACCTAGTCAACAAAAATGCCTCTCAAATGCTGTTCAATGTTATAATACCGCGCCTGAAACCACCTTCTATTCCAGCGGATGGTAGCTGGCTGCTGCTTTAAGTTTTCTGGCAGAAAGTTTATTGAAAAAGCTGTATGAAAAGACAGCAACATTGAATTAAAGCGAAACACTGTGACAGAAATAATAAAAACATACCAGAAATTCTGGAAAATCGAATATGTTGAAAAAAAATCCATACAAATACTCGAATTTTCTGGTGCTCCTCCATAAAGTTTTAGAGTTTTGCATCCAACGCAGAGTTTTTGTGCTTTCCCCTTGAAATAAATAATTTTTTCTAATTAATATTACACATTTCTTTTAATTTTTTTTAAATTTTCTTTAATTTAAATTAATTTTCATGCAGTATTTTTATTTTCGACCACTGCTGCAGATGTAAAATCAAACTGGTTTTTTTTCATTCGGAATCGATTTCTGAAACCTGCACATTTTTGCGAAATTGGTTTTGAAAACGGTGAAAAAGTAACGAGTAGCAAAAGCGGAACTGTTATACGTTCCGAAAAACCAATTTCGATTTTTACGGAAGTGAAATGTAAAACCTACCTGTAAGTGTTTACTCTTACAAAATGCGCAGTCGCGCTGGAAATATGTCGAGCGAATGTCATGTGAAAATTTATTTTCAAAAATAATGTTGTTGTTTTTATTAGAGTTCGAATCGAGTTGCTAAACTTTTTTGATTTAATTGGACAATTTATTGCAAAATGCCTTTGGCTTTAATTTTTGTTTTGAATAAAGAAAACTTTCAGAATTATTTTTATTAAATTTTACATCTTGCAATAAAAGAAATGAAATATGAAATATTTCGTGTTTAGAAATGAACTGAGTTGCATATTGATGCAAGGCTGTAATAAGATGTGATGAAGGATCGTTCTATATTTTATTTCATAACATAGACTTAGTATCATATAAAACGTTTTGTGGAAATCACACAGTCATCTGAAGGTTTATCGTTGTTGTATTTCAATAAAGGTGGAAAGGATAATGATTTTCGTTTTAAGTAGGCAAATGTACAAAATGATTTAGGGTATATTTGTATTTTACACTAGCGAATGACATGGCATGCGCTGCACTTAAAAAAAAGTTTGTTGTTGAAATTTATTTATTCAAGTACATTCATTTTTATATATATACTAGCGAATGCTCGGCATGCGTTGCAATGTCGGAACTTCCCGGTACTCCCGTTAGTTAGCGGAACTTCTCGGTACTCACCGTTGTAGCGATTCTGAGTTACGGCTGTGAAATTATCGGCATACAAACTCAGAAACAAAATCCCAAATTTTTAGGAGTAATATTAGCAATGTCATCGTATATTTTCACATAATTAAATAAATTGTGGGCGTAATAAGTGGGCGTGGCAAATTTTGATTTTTCTTTTATTCTTCCCGGTGCATCCCGTTACATGTTTTCTATATAGCACATCAAGTTTCTGAGAAATGGTGTTAGGCGTAAAAATGATCCACCCTTTTTTTGAAACTGAGCGTTAGATTGATCCAACCACGCCCATTTTTGGGGAAGTTGTCGACAGTGCCTATACAAACTCAAATACCAATTTTCAGATTTTTGGAGCAATATTAGCGAAATAATCGAATATTTTAACTTAGTTTTACAAATTGTGGGCGTAATAGGTGGTTTTGCCCAAAACCTAAGTTGGCGTGAGCACAGCAACTCCACAAAATTTAATCGCAATCGGATGAATGGTTTAGACGCCTATGTTGTAAACACAGAGATAGAAAGAAAGATACACTTATTTTTTTATATACTTACATATATTTAATAAGGGTTAAATAATCATAAACATTTTTATACCGGATCAATATGTTTCGTACAAAGTCAAATGTCGATTGGTTTTATTCTTTAATGATAACAGTTTTATTGCTCCATGGTATATCAATTACCTTTAGTTGTTTTTAAGTTTTAGGTACCGATTTAGAAAAGCATTCTCAAGAAGCTTGTTAATAAAAATTATAAAGTTTCAAGATCATTGGGTACAAAATATGTTGACCAGTCAATATTATTTAACAAGGAGTTAAGTTTAATTTAATCATTTTTTTTATCAACAGCAGGAAGGTACTGACCTTCTGGAAATACTATTAGGTCAAAACAATAGGTCGACGATTAAGATTTGGCTCCAATCGGAGAAACGTCCATGAAACTCAAAAATCTGATTGTTTAGTAAAGCATAAAAAACTCAAAAAAGTAATTTTAGAGTAAGAAATTATAATCGGTCTTACCGACTATTACAAACGCACCACAATGTAAAATATTTCAATCAAATTAGGGTGGTTCATGGTATAAACAATTTTATTATAAATATTATTTTATTAAAAAAATATATATTAAAATTATTTTAAAAATTGAACCACCCTAATTTTATAAGCATCAACCACCAAATATTGCAAAACCCAAAGTTTGATGCACAAAAAGAATGTTAATCTAACGGAAAACATTTTAATTAAACATATTTTTATTTAGCATGAAAAACACAAATATTAAATACAATATAAATAATGAATCAAACTAATTTGAAAATTTTGTTTTACATTTTAAACATTAAAAATGGTTAATAATCGCAAGAATTTTAGCACCTTAAATTTTCCAAGAAATTTGGTGAAAAATGTAAAATTTTGTTTTATCAACTTTCCCGAGTTTTGTATTGAATATAAATATGTACTTCTTGTTACTGCTTGTTATGTCGTTTCTGAGTTACGAAGGTGAGCGTTAAATTGATTCAACCATGCCCTTTTTTGTGAATGTATCGACAGTGACGCAAAAACTAAATTGAGGGCGTATATAGCCTGTCAATCCTTCTCGATGTATGTCTCCTATATAGCACATCAAATTCCTGCGTAAAATCGACCCGACTTTTTTATAAAACTGGGCGTTAAATTTTTGGTGAGTGTATCGACAGTGACCTTACAAACTCAGATACCAAATTTTAAGGAGCAATATTAGCAAAATAATCGCACATTTCTACTTATTTTCACAAATTCTTATAATCAAATTCATGTTTAAAATAATGTGCAGTTATTAACAGTTTAAACAATTTCTAGATCGATATTTAAAGCAAACAATTTTCACAGCCAATTTTACATTTTATGTAAAAATTATTATTTTTTATTTTTTCTCTCTTTGTAACATTTGAATTCGATTATTTTTTAATCAAATATTTTGTATGTTTTCTGGTCCGACAAAAAAGTAGTTTTATAGTTTATACATTCTACATGAACATACCCGTGTGTATGTATGTATATACAAAAAACGAAATAAGTTTAAATTGCTCTCAATCCCATTCTTAAAGGCTGCTTTAAAGCTAAATTAGTAACATAAATATTATATCTCTAAAGAAAGAATTGAAATTAGTGATGGATTAGAAGATGCTGACATATATTCTGTTACCAACATTGTAAAATTAAGGTTCAAGCCGAACATAGCTAAGCGTTGGAATCTAGGTATCACTATTATTCATTACATAATTATCTGTATTGCACATTTGTCATATCAATTTGATATATTTGGTATATTTCTTTAACAAATTTAACATTAGTTTAAGTCTACTAATTATAAACAATTTAAATGTTTTCATAGTTTTTAAAACCACAGCTTATGAGTTTAAAGATTTTTAGTAATTAATGTAATAATATCATTAAAAACAATAAAACTGTTTGATATTTTCAGATTGCAAAAGTCTAAATGCAATCACTTTTGATTTACATGACTTTGAAGAGCTGATTATTTTGTATTATTACTCTTATTATTATTATTATTTTTGTTTTTGTTTTTATTTTTTTAATTTTAAAGGCATTACTTACGAGTACATTTGTATGTATGTTTGCGCTTTCATAGGCACATTTGTACATATTATGTAGTACAAAGTAACAAAAACTATACGTGAAAGTTTTTTTTTTTATTAAAATCGCTTGGAGTTATTTTTTACAGATATTTATTTATTTTTTATTTATTCACTAAATATTTTATTCAAAACTATATTTAAAACCTCTTTTTTTTAATATTATTTTTATCACTTGGTTCTTAAAATAGTTTTAAATTATGTTAGAGTATTTGTGTTTACACAATTTTTTTTGCTTTCTATGAAAATTATTATTAGATTTTTGTATTTTATATATGAATCTATTTTCTGATCCTAAAACTTAATTTGTCTTTATTTAAAATTAGCACCAATTAAAAAACTTCAGTTTTTGTTTAATAACAAAAAACAAGATATGTTTATAATATATATTTCACTACCATAATTACATCAGTTAAATTAATCGATCATAATATTTTTAAAATCATAAATAAAAATTAAATTATTTCATGAGATTCATCTAATAACAAAATTATTGATAAGTTTTAAATAATTGACAATTTTAAAAAGTTAAGCGTTGTCTTTTAGACATATTCAAATAAGTATGTTATCATTAGCATAATTATTATATCCGCCTGTGGTAGCTACCATTGGTGGACATTTAAACTATTGGTCGGACGGGTGGGTTTGATCCCAAACCATTTTTGTTTTTAGTTTGTATTATAAGTAGAGTTTCACTTTTAATTAAAACATGTATGATAACTTTACTTTAATAACTTTAAATTTTAAAGTTTTTTTTCTCATATAAGATTTATTAGAACTATTTTAAAACTTTGTCAATGTAGGTTACAAACATCCTCATTTTGAATCTCGATTATAGTATTTGACTTCAATACTTCACCCGATCGTAACCCGAATAACCTAAAATTTGTGCATTCTCTAAGTCAGAAAAACGTCTTCTGTAAAACCACAACAAACAATTTCTAAAGTGAACGATTTCTTATTTGCTTTCGTTTGAATGCTAAAATGGAAACTTTTAATAAAATTAAATAAAATGAAAGACTACATATTTAAAACAATTTTAATTCTAATTTTTGCATTGAAAACAACAAGTTTTAAGTTGGCGAAAAGAAAGAGATCTGGAGATGAAGATAAACAATTGACGTAACCAATTTTTCGATGTTTGGCTTGACATTTGCTGTCGTCTTGTTATGCTAAAACGTAGCAAACAATAATGACAAAATCAAAATTATAATTGCAGACGATTTCTTCTGTATATATATACTTGAAATACAAACTATGATTGCAACTTCAGATATAATCTCGTGGAGGGTGACGTCTACGGAATATGTCTAGAAGAGTCCGAGACGGCTGCACACGTTTTGTGGGAATTCCAGACGTTGGCAAGCAGAAGGTTTTTAACTTAAATACTTCAGAAGGTTGGACATTTTGGGACACAAATTTATTAGTGTGGACAAAATAGACAGCATACCCTACAAAAAGAGGCTAGATCTTACACGCAAAAAAAAAGGTCGAGAGTTTTCTCGATTCTTCTTAGATCGATATATATATAACAACGGACGAGAAATAAACCCAAACAAGTGGTCTGTTCCGACAAATCCCCTAAGTAATATAAATAAGCCTGTGACTGGTAAGAAAATCAGCTCTGGTTAACATGAGAAAACCGTTAGAGATATCAAGCTTTACTGGTTGCTATTATGGACTGATTAGATTTTTAAACAAATTCGACCATGAACACGCCTAGTATTACAGAAAATAATGATTTCTTGTTGATACGATATCTTGAAAACTTTGTACACCATTTTCTGTTATGCTTGAGAACAACTGATTAAATTTTGGAACAACTGTTTTTTTTTGCAATAGTGGGCGTGGTAAAATGTTAGCTCAATATGTCAAATTTAAATTTCTTACATAAAGTGTATTTAACAAAGTGTGCCAGGTAGGGAGAGAATTGGATATCTCAAAATCAGATGTCATAGAATGTTAAATTTATTTGATAAAAAATTTTAATTGAATTACATTTAGCTTTTGACTATAATAGTATTCTCTCTAGCTGGCATCCTTTGGTAAATACCCTTTGGACAGACAGACACACATGGCTAAATCGACTCAGATATATATATATATATATATATATATATATATATATATATATATATATATATATATATATATATATATATATATTCTTGATCAGAATCTGAGTCGATTTAGCCATGTGTGTCTGTCTGTCCAAAGGGTATTTACCAAAGGATATATATATATATATATATATATATATATATATATATATATATATATATATATATATATATATATATATATATATATATATATATATATATATATATATATATATATATATATATATATATATATATTTATATATATAATGTCACTCCTTTTTATCTAAATCATAGTCTAAAGCAAAATGTTCCATTACTGTTTTCAGCAATTGGTCAAACGTTTTGAAATCTGATAATAAGAATTATTTTCTAATACAAAAGCGAAAGATCAATGCTAAATATCTTTTGATATATAAGTTATAATAATAATATACGTGTTATTGTCACATCTTTTTTAAGCAGGCAACGCAAATAAAACCCTCAGCTACTCTTTAATAAACTGATAAAAATTCGAGACTAATCTAAAAATATAAACCAATTTTTACCATCTCACTCTGCCCGCCTGTTGTTTCTGGTAATCTCGAGAACAGCTGAACCGGCTTCACCTTAATTTGGTACACGTAAACTTAAAAAATCAGACCTTTGAATAGGTCACGCAATATTATCCACGCCCATCTATTAGACACACCATTAATAAATTAGAGGTAAAAAACTTTAAGTTCAATTAGTGGGATGCTATAATTAAATCGGTAAAATTAATGTGCTATTATTAAAAAAAAAATGATATGATAGTAGACGGTTGCTAACATTAACCAGTCCACAAAAAGTGAACGGGACTTGACCGGGATTCTAGAGAAGTCCTGCAAACTATATTAAAAACTGGTATAGATAGTGACTATGTTTTTCATTCCACAAAACGTGGACAGGATTTTAAAGAAATGCGACCACATTTGAAACAACAAAATTGAGGAGGTAGTAGCTTGGACAAATGCCAATGCTACCAACATACATACATATGTTTCTATTAAAAAAAAGCTGAAGCAATGCCAGATGCTACAAGGTAATAATTTTATAATTTTGCTTTACAATAATTGTTACTACAAAGACTCTATTGACAAAAAAAATTGCACCTGCAGTTTCTTACGCTCGTGCAAATAATGTTGAGTTATTTCTCATTCAACACCGAAAACTTTAAGATAACTTTTACGAAAACAATGTGAAATCTTACGTTCTAATTTTTAGATACAAATCTCGAAAATAAAGTAATAACCTACGTAGTGTTTAGAATGTTCTATAAGTTTATTGAGAATTGTTAAAATTATTAAATAGCGCTCTTAAAATAAATGTATCCGCTTGTATTATATTGTAAGTTAATAAGTTTGTTTGTTTGTTGTTTATCTAATAATTTCTAAATATGTGTCATTGTATTCTTTGCCATTTGAGTTATTATCATTATTTAGTAATGTACGAGAGTATTTAAAGAGATATAAAAAATGTGCTAAATTCTTTTACGTATCTACTAATTTACTAATTAATTTATTTTAATTAATCAGCTTGTTCAACCTATCTGCAAGAGTATTTGGCTGAAGTTATAAATTGAGTAGGGAGTTACCCAGGAAGGTTAACATTAGAGTTGAAACTGCAACAGGTGAAATAGTGCTTGTTGCCGTACTATTGCCAGCTAGAATTTCCGCCCTCTTTCGCATTCGCTCCTGTAAGATACAAGGATTTTTAAATAGATACAAATTATGTATGTATTAATATAAGTAAACAAGAGTTGGAAAAATGGAAATAATTTCTAACTGTTTTCATTTACGAACCTGGTATAAATTATCTTCGCCAGGCGGGTCAAGACATTCAAACTCGCAACATCGCTCGCCCACTCGAAAGTTTTTGCAAAACTGAAACAACAACAAAAATATATTGAATTATCTTGAAATAAAGTTTTATATTTTTTCGGGAGAATTGAAATAATATTCCGAAATAAATTTCAAAAGCAACAGAATAAAAAAAAAATTGTTCATTATTAAATTAATTAATTTAAAAAAGAAAAATATCCAATCTTCCGTTTTTTTTTTGTGTTTTTATCTATTTAAATTGTTGATAATAACTCTAGATTCAGCCAAAATTACCTGTATATTTATACATGCAGAGCTGGCGCTGGTTAAGCGCGTCTAGGGAGGATGATCGATTTTATATAAAACTAGCGATCACCCGGCATGCGTTGCAATGCCACTTAAAAAAAGAAAAAGTTAACAGAACTTCCCGGTACTCCCCGTTATAGCGATTCTGAGTTACTGCTGTGAAAATATCGGCAGTAACAATACAAACTCCGAAACAAAATTTCAAATTTTTAAGGAGCAATATTAGCAATGTCATCGTATATTTTCAATTAATTTAACAAATTGTGGGCGTAATAAGTGGGTGTGACAGATTTTATGTTTTCTTTTTTTTAAGAATAACATTATTATTAGAATAACTTTATCCAAAATAACGTTTTTGGTAACGTACTATAACGATATACGAAATAAATAACGTATTAGTGCAGCTCCGGATTCAATATAAAATAAGCAATAACAACCCAATAATTTTAGCTGCTAACTTTTTTCTTTAAATGGTTGAACTCCATTTCTCCTTCTATTTATATATTTTATTAATATAATATTTTTCCTTGTAAAAGTAACAATTTAATTTTTTATAATTTACTTTAACAAATTCACAATATTCAAAGATTTAACCAACCTCCTCAGCATCTTCAATGATATACTCTAATTCATAAGCTATTTGAATATAATAAAACTAAAAAAAATATAAATATATAAAACAACAAAATTTTCAGGAAATATAATAAAACGTACCAAATAGTTCTTGGGTTAAGTCCTCTTTCTTTGTGGTGCTATGGCCTTATTTTCTGAACTCTTTTAGAAAAGTCATAGCACCAAAATCAAAGTTTGGTAATATGACCGATAAAAGGGACATAAATCAAAACCTACTCTCGAGATTATGTCCCTAGGGGATCTGCTTCTCAATTGCCATTCAAATCCAAAGTGAAAAATGTTTCAAACAGTTATACCTTATTACCAGACTGGAATTGTTCGAGGTATTGATGCTGATCCCAAGTACAAGTGCACTCAATATACCGAAGGGTATATTGAGTTTGTTTTTTCATTTGTAACGCCCAAAAGGGGAGTGGAAGGTCAGCGTCGGATTCTGAGTCGATTTAATCGTCTGTCTGTCTGTTGTCATGTGAAAAAAAATAATTTAAAAAGTTCTATTGCAGATAATCAATTCAATTTTAATAGTAATACAAAACTACTGACAAAAAAATGAGCGTAATCGGATATGAACCACGCCCTATTTTGCGGATAAAAAAAATATAAAAAAGGTTACAGTGTAAAAAACCAGTTCAAATTCGGCTCGCAGGTCGAGCTGACAAAAATAGTTTTTAAATTGTTAGGTTATATCCAGAATTTGGCTTAACACAGAGATCTGGTTTGTGGTGGACTTGTCAAGTCTAAATATCATTGCTTCCTTGAGTAGTTTTTATTTTATTCTCAGCACGCTGGGAGAGCTCCTAGAGCACTACTTTATTATAGCAGCACTTATCATGAAGTGCTCCTTCAAATAAATTTAAGAGTAATCTCGGAGTACTAGTTACAACAAAAGCTTTTCTGCAATCGAAATAACACCACAAAAAGTGTTAATTATTATTAATATTTTTATTATTATTATTATTATGTAAACAAATTAACTAAACTGAAAGAAATTCTCGATATGTATAAATCTGCAGAGGGATGTATTTATTTGATAATCGTTTGAACATTATTATTTAAATGTCATATTACTTACGTAAGGCGGATCACAATAAATGGCTTTGCACCATAGCGGTTCGGAGTGGTAGCACACACAAAGGCTGCACACGCCTGGCCCGGGAACATACAACATGCCGTGGTTAACGGAATTACCTTGAAAATCAATGCAGTCTTCCTCTAAGCAAGCTATGAAAATAAATTAAATATATATATATCAATAAAATGTCTTAGATGTTTATTTCTTTGTATATTTGTATGTATGTATATACTCGTATATATGGCTACCAAGCAGAAAATTTTAAGACCGCTGAACAATTCAGCAGAGGTTCAACCCACAAGTACCCCTCATTAATTAATCAATGACATCCAGCTTAAAAAAATAAATTGAAGTTACATAATTTAGAACACGAAGTTTTATATATGCATACATTTCGAACACGAAATTGTACATATGCATACATTTCGTACATGGTTAATGTGCTAATAAGAGATTATTCCCTTTTATTTGATACCCATTATCAATTAAAATATAATGATAATAAGTTTTTATTTTTATTTTTAACGATTTTTTGAAAAGAGATGACATTAAAACTTAAATGCACATAAAAACCCATGATGTAGGGACCCTCCATCAGCAAGAGCAAAACGGACTTTTAATGTATTTTTTAATTTATCTTTAATATCATATATAACGTTTATATAGTCAGGGGAACAGCGTGGCTGTCGCACGATGATATTACATTCAGGTAATATCAGATTTCGATAATATTTCTTAGATTTACAAATATATTCTTTGGTGGAAGTTGTATATAAACTTTTAAATTAACTTGCAATCAATTCAGTATTATGGTTTGATATTTCAAAAACTATTCAATGTTCAATAACAAATAAAATCTACTTTTCTTATCACGGCCATTGTCAGTAGTTTCGTATTACTACTGCAATTGAACTGGTTATTTACACAACAACTATTTTTATT
Source organism: Suillia variegata (assembly GCA_949127995.1). Lineage (NCBI taxonomy): Eukaryota > Metazoa > Arthropoda > Insecta > Diptera > Heleomyzidae > Suillia > Suillia variegata. The sequence continues at coordinate 16,601,935 of OX421846.1, forward strand.
AATACATAAAAAAAGTGGAATGTATGTGAGAGGGAGCAGTTTTTGTCCGATCTTGCCCAGCATAACCTTCGTTTGAAAAATAGAAAATCACATACCAAATTTCAGTTCGGTATCTTTTAAACTATTAAGTTCCCCTATATTGGCGAAACCGATGGACTGAATCGCAAATGCAGGGCTTTTATCAAGTAAATAATTAAGATAATTTATTTATGTTTTGTAGGCTTTTCGGTCTTATTATTTTAAAATGCGAATAAAAACAACTTTATTCCATCTTTTATCCCGACGTTTCGTTGAGGTTATTTCAACTTCTTCAGGGGTTTATTGAATCTATTATAATGAAAAATATACAAATAACATTAAAAACACTGACAATTTCAACTAATTTTTTAACTTTCGACTTACATTATTGCTTTAAATTACATTTATACATAAATATTGCATCTCTCCGAACGGCACAAACACAAATTTAAACATAAATAAAACTAAAATTACAAATAAAATCTAATTTAAAAAACTAATTAAAATATCACGATTATTTGATGGCGGCAGCGTAGCATAAATTTATTTTGTCTTTGTCTTCTTTCGTGTTCATTGTTGTTGTTAGTTTTGGATCCTTAAGCTCTTCAATGTGTACCTAGTATTATGTTTCTTTTCTCTGTCTAATATTCGTACATTATCAAAATCAGCTGAGTGTCCACTTTCGATTATATGTTGTGCTAATGTTGTCCCCAATTTCTCCCTTTTGATGTCAGATTGATGTTCTCCCATTCTCACGGCGAGTGCTCGTTTTGTTGTTCCTATGTAGATAATTATTTAGCGAAACTTCTCGGTACTCTCCGTTGTAGCGATTCTAAGTTACGGCGGTGAGCATTAAATTGTTCCAACTACGCCCACTTTTGGTGAAATTATCGACAGTAACCATTTAAACTCAGAAACAAAATTTCAAATTTATTGGAACAATATTACCAATATAATCGTATATTTTCATGTAATTGAACAAATTGTGGCGTGGCGAATTTGGTGTAGCCTATTCCAGTGCATATCTATACGAGTATATGTTTCATATATACATAGTGCAGCAAGTGTCTGAACTTTGGTGGTGGGCGTAAAATTGATCCGACCTATTTCTCAAAGTGGGCGTCATATCACGCCCATTTTAAGTAAAGTATTTGATAGTAACTATACCTATTCAGATACCAAATTTCAGATCTTTGTAGCACATACGAGAATGTCTATTAAAATTGAGCGTTGTTCTCATCCTATCACAATATTTTTTTTTTAATTTACGTGATTTTTTTATATATTTAAATTATTTTAAAAATTATGTATTCGTAGGTAAGTATATTTTTTTCATTTTAAGTTTTGGAAATTATTTTATTTGGTTGGGATTTATTGCATTATTATTGTTAACTTTTTTTTAATTATTTCATTAATTTGAGCGTCCGCCAACCTCATCAAATTAATAACAAAAATTATTTCATTTCTTTAGGACTTATTTAATTGGGAGTTATTGCTTAATACCAAAATTCGGAAAATCAAATGTGGCCTCCTACCAAGCACGATATGTCTCCATATTAATTCTATGGAGACATACCGATGTGTGAAGTTTTATTGATTTTTAATTCTGTAAAGAAAATTTTTTTATACTTAAACTATATTTTATTAAAAAAAAACATAAATATTATCTATTAATCTATACAGACTTGGTCAAAAGTGAAGATTTGTCCAACTTTTTTTTATCATGTTGTCATACAAATATGTTTGGATTCTGTCCATTTGAGTTGATAACATAAGTTTCAACATAGCTGTCGTTTACAACGTACGAAATGAAAATATCGGAGATAACTGAAAAGTATATTCTACTGGATCTTTTTTATTAAGAGATATGAGCAAATCAAGCTTTATTGTTTCAGTTTAAGTTTGTGAGAAGTTGTTTGGATTTATATGGCCACTTTCAATATTTCTTCTAGAAAAATATTTGGATTTAGCTGAGGTACTAAAAAATGTTTTGGAATTAATAAAGACGCTCCAAAGTTATAGAGAAAACAATAAGAAAGTGTTTAAAAATATTTTTGAATCATCAACCGAAATTTCGCTGAAGTATTTTGAAAATTATATAAGAACTCCAGTATCCACAGGTGCGCCATTGAAGATTACTACCGAATTCATGTTTTTATACCATGACTGGAATGTCTTATTTAAAATTTTACTGATATATTTTCTTTAAATAAAGGCATTCTTTTAAATTTTCAGGAGAGAATTTAAATGATATATATTTTAAGATTAGTTAATTATAAAAAAAATGTGTTTTTAAAATATAGTTGATTATTTATCAATTCTTTTTATTGGCTGTTTTGCTTCATTTAACAATATAAATTAACAAGAAAATTTATTTTTATCTTGACGACAAAAAACCAATATGTGCGGTAAAAGCCGAATACGAACTTTTGTGCGAAAGAGTTTTAACTCTTGAGACCGAAGTTATTAAAGTTTTAGAGTTCTGCGATAAAACCTATTTTCACAGTATACACTCAGTGTTGTATATTGGTTTTGGTCCAATGTTTGTAACGTAGAGAAATCCTCAAGATAGATAACAACATATACGAATATATATACAATATATATATTCTTGCTCAGAATCAACAACTAAATCGATTTGCAAAAAATAGTGATTTCTTTTTAACACGATATCTTGTGAATCATTTTGTTATACTTGGGAACAACTAATTAAATTTTGGACACGATTAGGGTGGTCCATGTTTATTATTACAATATTATTAAATGAAGCCCTTAAAAATTTAAATAGAATATTTTTGTACGCAAACGATTTTAAACATGTAAACTAATCTAATTAGGGTGGCTCAAGATTAATTTTTTTTATATCATCATGAACCACTCTAATTTGAATGTGATATTTAACATTGTGATGCATTTGCAAGAGTCTGTATGGCCGACTATAATTTCTTACTTGTTTTAACTTTTTTTCCTCCTTTAAGTGCACATTTCGAATTGAACACTTTTTAATTGACAACCTTAGACAAAACGAAAAACCGAGAATTAAGTCGGATCTCAAATATAGTTTTAAGCGTCACAGTAAACACAAATGTAAGAGATTAACAAATAACATCTTCTTTGTTTATTTTTAGTATTACTGGTGCGTTATCTTTAAAATGATTAGGAACATTATGTAAAAGTCAACTTTCAGATAACGTTACTATTAATAATTTATTTTGAAATTAAGCACATGCAAAAGTTCGAACTATGACCGCTAAAGTGTAATAAAATTTTGTATAGGCGATTGTTGGCTCCTTAGTCGCCAACTGTAGCTGGTTGATCAGTATAGACGAGTAACTTGGCGTGTTCTCATAAAAATAGATCAGCAAAAAAGCAGTCAAAGAAGTCAAAACAATATGGTGCCCTGGCCAATCTAAGGACATTCGCAAAAAATAAGCGAACTTAAATTGCTTGACAAATTATTGAAATAAAAAAATAGGTTAACCGACTTAGTTTGAACTTTTCCTCTCATTTTGAAAACAAATACCATTTACTATAATGCTAATTTTTAGCTAATCTTTGTGATCTGAATTATTTTTCATCTTAGTTTGGAACGCCCTGTTGTGTGGAAAACAGCCGAATTTTTATTGGTCCTTCGAACTGGATTGCTAACAAGTCGCAATTTGGAATATAAAACATTTTTTCTTGAAATTGGATTTCGATAAATTTATTGAATTATTTAAAATATATCAGGTGCTCTACATTTTTGGTGACTTAAAAGTGCGGTAAAATTCATAATAATTTCTATTCTATTCAATTCGATTTAATTTTTTTAAAGATTTTCGCCAAATATAAATATTTGCTTCGCAAAATATTTTTCAGTCAAAGCTTTTAACTGTTGGTAACTTTTGGGCACATTTTGGTACTAGAGGTTGGATGTTGCTGCTAAAAAATTACTGATAAACGGTCGGTCATATATATATTGTTCGATTATTTTCTCCTTACTAATTTTAAATCTATAAAAATGAATTTATCTTTCTATTTTTCTTTCTTTCTTTGTACCCTATGCGCGTCTGAAGCATTCATTCGATTGCGATGAAATTGGAGAGTTGCTGTGCTCGCGCCGAGTATGGTTTTTTTATTACGCCCACAATTTGTTAAACTAACTAAAAATATTCGATTATTTCGTTAATAATATTCCTTAAAATCTTTATATAACGCTCACTTTTAGAAATAGGTCGAATCAATTTGACGCCCACCACCATTGCTCAGGAACTTGATGCACTATATATGAAACATATATGAAACACTATACATGAAACATATAAAGGGATGCACCGGAGAAAATAATAAGCTATAAAACATCTGCTACGCCCACTTATTATACCCACTGATATAAAGTGAAAATATTCAATTATTTCGCTTATATTGTTCCTAAAAATCTGAAATTTAGTATTTCAGATTGTATGGTCACTGTCGATAATTTCAACAAAAATGTGAGTCGTTGAATCAATTTATCGCCCACCATCGTAACTGAGAATCGCTATAACATGGAGTACCGAGAAGTTCCGCTAACTAAATATTTACACATATTTGTATTCATAACAAAACCCGGGCAACGTTGGGTATTGTAAGGTAGTTTGCAATAAAAACAAGTAAGAAATTGTGGTCAGTCATACCGACTATTACAAATGCACCACATTGTTATATATCAGAATCAAATTTGGGTGGTTAATGATAATATTAACTCTAATTTTATAAACCTTGAACCACTCTAATTAGAATACTCTACTTATTTAAAATCTTTTGAGTACTAAAATATTCTATTCAAGTTTTAGGGGCTTTATTTAAACATATAATAAAAAAAAAATGTAATCAGTTGTTTCCAAGCCAAAACCAACATAAACTACTAAGTGGTGCATAAAAATGTTCTTGCTCCACTACTGTTCATTCTCTACACTACTGATAGACCCCTCACATGATTTTTTGCTGTTGACACGGCTATCCTGTGCTCCTACTCAAATCCAGATATTACGTGCAGGAATAGAAAAGTTTCCATTTAACTTTTTCATTAAGAAGAGGCACATGTTCTGCTCTGAAATAAAAAGCCAAGTTATACCCGAAAGTTCCGAAACTAAGTATCTCGATATGTACCTCGACTCAATTTAAACTAAAAAGACTTGATATACTACGACCTCGCATTCTTTACTTCTTAAACGTTATTTATTTATTTTCCCAACTCGCTGGATTCAGGCAATTAAACCAAATAATCAAATAATATACTTAGTTTAAAATAAAGTATTAATTCGTTCAAAATAATAATAATTGATCTCTCATGTTTCTAACGACAGTCGGAACTTAAAATTAGCTTTTGCTACTTTTTCAAAAAATGTTTTATTAGGCATGGCTACGGTTATTTTTTGCCACCGTTTTCACATCCGATTTTGATGAAATTTTAGGGAGTTGCTGTGCTCACGCCAACTTAGGTTTAGGACAAAGAAAATTTTGCAACACCCACCAATTACGCCCACAATTTGTAAAACTGATTTAAAATATTCGATTATTTCGCTAATATTGCTCCAAAAAATTTAAAATTTGGTATCTGAGTTTGTATAGACACTGTCGATTGTATAGACACTGTCGACTGGGCGAGGTTGGATCAATTTAACGCCCACTTTGAAAAAAATAGAAAATATGCGATAACGTGGCTAATATTGCTCCTAAAAATCTGAAATTTGGTATCTGAATTTGTATTGGCACTGTCGATAACTTCCCCAAAAATGGGCGTGGTTGGATCAATTTAACGCACACTTTCAAAAAAAGGGTGGATCATTTTTACGCCTAACACCATTTGCTCAGGAACTTGATGTGCTAAATGGAAAACATGTAACGGGATGATCCGGGAAGAATAACAGGAAAATTGTCCACGCCCACTTATTACGCCCACAATTTGATTAATTACGTGATAATAAACGATTACATTGCTAATATTGCTCCTAAAAATTTGGGATTTTGTTTCTGAGTTTGTATGCCGATAATTTCACAGCCGTAACTCAGAATCGCTACAACGGTGAGTACCGGGAAGATCCGATAACTAACGGTAGTACCGGGAAGTTCCGTTACTAACGGGAGTACCGGGAAGTTCTGCAAACATTTTTTTTAAGTGGCATTGCAACGCATGCCGGGCATTCGCTAGTATATATATAAAACAAAGTTGCATATCTATGAACACGCATCACTTAAGAACGGATCGTCCGGTTTGAATTATTTTTTATTGGTTGTGTTAGTTTGCGGCCAAGGATGAACATAGGGGGTTTTACAAATTGGTATATTCAAAAAGTGGGCGTGGCAAATTTTTCCCTTTAAAGAACAATGTCTCGCAAAATTGTTGCACTACAATATTGAAATTTGGTATGTAATCATATATAACCAATGCCGTATGACTATAAATAGCGGGAATCAAAGAAAGGGGCGGGGTACCTCTAGCCTAATTTTGTTTACTCTCCTTCTCTGAAATTATTTTCCCTACAGCACTGGGACTTAAGATGAAGTCATATGATATCTATTCGTCATCTATATATGTAAAACAAAGTTGTGGAATTGTAAATACTCGAAAAGATTTTAATCCAAATTAGCTAGTCTTACTATATTAGTAACTTCACAGCTTACTGGGAAGCTTCCCACCACTTCGATTGATCTTTCATTTGGCGATAATTTTTGATTAACTTTACAAACAGTTATTTAGTGGATTTTTTGATCTGTGGAGAATAATTTCCAAAAATTGTTCTCAAACGCTGATCCATGCTTTTGAATTGGATATTTTTTTGATATGTGTTTAATGGTGTCATCGAGAAAATGTATAGTCTGAGTTTGCTGAACATAAACCTTTTCAACGAATCTTACTTCGAAGTACGCATATAGAAGAAATCTAAGTATTTTAACTAAATAGAAAGAGTAACATTCGGTTTGAATTGTGCACCGTATCTTCTGTACTCTGTACTCTTTTAAAATTAGCCTTGTTATTAACTACGGCAAAATCAATTATTATTACTTCCTTTGATTTTCTATTGTGCACAAAATAATAATAATTATTATTAATAATATGATTATTATTATTAATGTTGTTATTATTATTATTAATATAGTTTTTTTTCAAACTTTTTATATTTTTTGTGATAATTTAAGATATTTTTCTATTTTTACTCTGTATTTTTTGTAATATTGGTGTCATTGGATGTGCTAATTTCTATTATGTGTGTAGTTTCAGTGCTTTCATTTGTTAATGTGATATCTGATCTATTGTTAGAAATAGTCTTATCTGTTTGTATTGTTCTTTTCCCAGTAGAGTTAGCGGAACTTCTTGATACTTCCCGTTGTAGCGTTCCTGAGTTACGGCAATGGGCGCTAATTTGATACAACCAAAACCATTTTTTTCAACTGTGCCCATACCAACTCAAATACCTAATTTTATTCAGGAGCAATATTATCAAACAAATAAATATGTTCACTTAATTTTTTTAAATTGTGGGTGTAATAAGTGGGCATGGCTATTATTCTTCCCAAAGCATTTCTATTTATGTTTATATATGTAAGTCATACTGTTCTCTTATTAATATTTAAGTCATTAAATTCATAAACCCTTATTTATAAACGAATGTTAGTTAACATACTGTCTGAATTTTCAAAATATCTTCTAAAGAAGAACGTTTATTTATTTAAATTTTCATATCAATGTAGACAAAAGAATATGTAACAAATTTCATAAGGCAGTCAAGTCTTTTAATAGTTTCAGGAGCAGCTCTTACAGGTAACTGAAAGACTGTGCACCATGCTCTGTGAATTTTATGACTAACGCTTTTTTAACCTTGACCGAAGTTTTTGTTATTAAAAAGAAGTGTAAATTGTTAACTTACTCTGAAAGCTGATTCTGAAAAGGTACTTAGTAAATTTTATCAAACTCTAAGGTTTGTATTTTAAAAGCATGTTTGATATCATTTACGCCTTTCTTTCTAAGATGCGACGATATGTACTTTTGTACGTATGTAAATAAATTATGTTGATATTGAAAGTAGCAACGATGACAGAGGAATACCAAGTTATGACAAACAAACCACACGGGGCCAATAAACTAAACATTATTCTTCATTTGTCCCGCAATTAAGAAATCAGTTGAGTTATACTAATGACACGTCGATACCATCAGAAGGATTTGTTAGTTGTATTCGTGTACATATCCTTTCGATACTTTCGCTATATTGGCGTTGAGAAAGTCACTCTATTTCGCTCCCAACAGAGACAATTTAAAATTACATTAGAAGATAACATCGTGCGGAGAGATTCCTTTTAGCGCATGCGCTAAACATTTGCGTCACGTGGAGAAATATTGTTACTCGATAATGTGCAACAGCAGTTTAGTAAAATGGAGGGACAGAAGAAGAGGTATTCAACGTCACAACCAAAAGTTGTTACGGAGAGGAACGCTTAGTGTCATGCGGTGAAGGTAAAAACCTACGTATCTTCATGCGGGAAGCAATGATACGATGTTTATACGTTGGTCATACCGAGTTGAGTTGGTTTCTTGTAGGAATGCCAACTTATGCGAACATTTTCGTGATTTTCGTGATTTTTTAAATTTTATTTGACAAAGCGAATTTAGAAACGTGGTAGCTAGAATTTTTCCCTTACGAAATTTTTGCACCAACCCATGCAAAGTAGAAGCTTTATTCTGATTTAAATAATATTAAAAAAAATTGTAATATAAAAAAAAAATTTTTTTTTAATTGGTTACAATTTTCTTTAACAATTTTTATTTTTTAGTAGCTCCTAAAAACAACAAATTTTCACTCCATTACTCTAGTTATTAAATAAAGAATTATCTTTGGATATACCTAAACTCAAATATCCTTCGCAACATTAATGACACAAAAAAATTAGATCATTTTAGCAAATGTGTTCATTTCTTGTCAGTAGTTACGTATCACTACTAAAGTGCTAAATTTTGAATTTGAACCTATATCTACCCTACACAATACAATTCCAGAAGAAACGGACGAGAAAAGACATTTTTTTATTAAATATTGCGTGTTGTGGATTCTTTCGTTAGCCTTGATATATATGGGATAGCTGTGAATTAGTGTTAACGTAATAAATAAGTCCGGGACAAGCAGCGGGAGCTGCTTGGAACAGTGCGTTCTGCAAAAGCTTGCGGAAAACCATAATAACTGAAGACTGTTTCCCATGGCGTGGCGTTGCCGTCTTTAAATAAGCAACTGGCACGACTTAAATTTCCCTTCTTATCCAGAATAGGAAACTGAAAACTGTTTCTATTCCATCTATTCCATCGAGTTTTCCAATTTTCGTGTTGAAAAAAATTCTCTTATTGATAAATTCACATGAGAAAAATCGGCAAGGAATAAAAACTTTCAAAGGGTTGTCATATAACGTTAAATTCTCCTGTTTCTGTAGTCTGCACAACAGATTTGGATGTTCCAAATTCATGCTACCTTAATAGTAATTGGACCTTACACATTACGCTCCTTGTTCACAAATGTTGTTACAAAGCCACGAGGACTTTGCCGGACATTGGCTCTGATCTGTTATTGCAGAGATACAACTGTTTATTACCGCTAGCAAAGTAACAAAAAATCGTGAAGAAAATTCGACATTGTTAATTTAAACGGAGTGATGATCTTGAATAATATTCGAAAAACTATAGAGCAAAATCATGCGAGATGAAAGTGTTTTGTATGGGCTCTGTGCTCTACCAGGAGATAAGGATATAGCCATTATCATTAGAAAAATACAGTTTTATATACCAATTAACTTAGAGTTCGTCACTACTCAATTATATATTCATATATTCAGACCAAACTTTAAATAAACCGGCTAATGCAATATGTTTAATTTTTTACAAGGTATAGAATAAAACCAGTCAAGATATCAGAAATTAATATAATATTGTTTGTTTTACTTGAATACTTTTTTAACTTCTTTAAACTTAATTAAATTTGACGAATATATTTACATGAAATCAAAATACTCGTGCTAGTGAGGATTATGTGTAAACGATTGGGTATTCAAATAAAATCGGAACTTCTCCATCGATATATTATATTAGCTGAACTAGTTTGAGTTGGAATTTTTAAAAGCCATTTTTTCAAAGATAAAAAAAAACGTTGGCAACATTTTGTACATATGTACATGCGACACATTGAAACTATTCGTTCGTGCTTGTCGATTTGTAGTTTATATCCGAATGTAGAACACATGCTGATGGCACCGCTTCTGCTGTCGTCGTTTTTCCTCGTGCCTTCAAGTTTTTGAATAATGAATTACAATGCAGTGTGGAAAATGCTGGTATTCGGAAACACAAGGAGAAAGAGGCAAACGAGGGAAAACGTCGACCAAGAGATATTTTGACAGAGTTAAAAAATATTCAGACACTTGTGTCTCTTGTATTCTTACTTAGTATGTTTTGGTGAAATATAAATATAAACAGCAGAAATTAAGTGCAAAGAAGTGAAAAGGTTTAAAAATTATATGCAATTTCAAGCTAGCAAATAGCTTAGTGTGTTCTGTGCGCTTGTCTCTGCTAAGCACACTCTTTAAGTTTCGAACTTGTGATCAAAACCTAGCCAATGCAAAGAACAATAACGTTTGCTTTGGTTGTTAACCATCTTATATGAAAATGTACCACCGACTGAAAACATAAAAAAACCTTACTTAACCTGTGGTCATAATTAGGTTTAAAACTGTAGTTTTCGCCGTATGTGAGAGGGAAAGAAAAAACTTAAGTTTTTTTTTGTTTTTTTGAAGCAGATTTTTATTGAAATATTTATGGTACGTTGAGATCTTAATATAATTTTGAACAATTTGAGTTTATTATTTGAGTATTTTGTTTTCTACAACATAAGGAATTGAAATGTTGACGTGGTAGGTACGTGATCAGCGTAGAATTTCGAGTCGATTTGAAGTTTACAGCCGTATTTTAAGAGATATCGAATTTTTCTCCAAGCGGAGATTTAGTTATAAGATAGGCAAGGTCGGACTGAAACTGCTCTACGTCCCATACAAACTCCCCCTTTATATACGGACAATTTCAGTTCAAACTCGTTGTTTAACATTTTAGTAACACAATATTACTAACAAAACATTTGAGCGTTTGGACCAAAACTACTCCCTCTCTCCCTTTTTATGCGGAAAAAAATAGTATCATGAAATTACTTATAAGAAATGTTTGTGATCTGATAAAAACAACGCCCACTTATAAAAGTTACATGTAGCACATATATGCTATAAGAAGAACCTTCTCACTTGTTCCTTATTTATTCCAAACGGTTTGTGAACAATCATTGAAATATAAAATAGTATTTTTAAGAAATATTAAAATTTATTACAGCTCTCTGAATAGCCTGACCATCCACAGACAATTTAATTGCCGCAAGTCATCAAAGTTGTCAAATTAAAAATTCAGCGAAATCCGCTCCGAAAACAGAAAATCTTAACCCGTAAAATGAATTTAACGCCGGAGGCTATATGTCGAATTTTTAAAAAAGATTTGGGGGCCTTCAAACGTCGTACTAGACATTTGTTGACTGTAACTCAGAAAAAAAAATATAATAGAAAAATCCCACCGTCTCTTAACGAATAACGCTGATAACTTGCACAGAAAAATTGTGTTTACGGAAGAAAAAAATTTTCCCGTACAGCAAAAATTTAACAAACTAAATGAAACGGTGTATGCACGGTCATCTAAGGAAGCATCTGTTCCCACGGGTCGAAAAGGGTCCTTACCCATTTTGGTCCAATGTTTGTAACGTAGAAAAGTACTCAAGATAAATATAGACATAGGAATCTTGAGAACCATTTTCTGTTATGCTTGGGAAAACTGATTAAATTTTAGAAACGATTATAGTGGTCCATGTTCCTTTTTTTATTATATGTTTAAATAAAGCCCCTAAAACTTTAATATAATATTTTAGTACTCAAACGATTTTAAATAAGTAGAGTAATCAATTAGAGTGGTTCAAGGTTTTTTATGTTAGGGTGGTCTTAGATATATAAATTTTTTTAATATCATCGTGAACCACCCTAATTTGATTCTGATATTTAATAATGTTGTGCATTTTTAATAGTCGGTATGACCGACTCATTTCATTAATTTTTATTTTTCAAAAATACTTTCAATGAAATAAGTCCCAAAAAAAATGTCTTTTGTTTTAGCACTTTTGGGAAATAAATTAAGAGCGATAGGTCTTGATGTTAGATTGTTGCATTCTGGCTAAAATTTCGATTGAAAGTAAAAAAATTTAAAAAACTTCAATTAATTAACTTTTTAAATAAGTATTGTATATTTTCACGCCAGTTACTTTAAGCTTATATTAAGTAATTAAATGAAAAAAAAAATATTTTTATTTGTGACAATATTTACCAGTGAGCGATAGGCAACTGCAAAAAATGAGTAACACGCTTTTCTCCCAAGACAACTTCATATTTTCAGAATGTTCAATAAAACTCAAACTTTGTTGAAACAAAAGTTACACTGAAGAATGTCAAAGCAGTAAAGTATGTATAATAATAAAAAAAATTAAACAAAAATTTGTAATAAAATCACACGATTACTGTCGAAGTGAAGTTGTAAGCTTATTGTTGAAGCAAAATGTCACAATGAAAATTCACCACACGAAATAACTGCGCTGACCGTCGATTGATATATTTAATTATTGTTATTACAATCAAAACTGTAGACAAATTTACTATAAATATTTGAAGTTCGATGAATTCAAGATGCCTTCCGCAGATTATTCGCCCTCACTGTGCGAAAGGACGCACAGTGGGTGGGTACGTACTTGAAAGGGTTTTGAGTTTGTGGCAGTAATATATGCTACCACTGCTGGTGGCGCTGTATTTATGCGGAAATTGTTGGCAACGCAATTGTTCGATGTTAATTTTCGGATAGAGCAACCTTTACAGAAGTCAGTCAGGGTTTTATTTTTATATTTGTTGTTTTTTTAATGTAATTTTTATTTTTGGGCTCTCTGCTGCCAACTGTCGTGCAATGCGGTCATTTAAGCCTCACACTTTTTAGGCCACAGTTGAAAAAGTGAATACGGCAGAGGTTGGTTGGGGGTTGTGTAAGTTACACGAACAAACAGTCCCGTGAGGGTCAAGCTAGCGTAATAAGAGTAATTTTTTGTGTTTCTGTCTTTTCGGTAGCGCCCTTTTTGCACGGATTTCCTGCGTGGAATATAGATTTTCTTCTTTCTTCTTCTTCTTCTATTTAATTTTTCAAGTACAAACACCAAACTACTAGAGCGCTACAAAAACAACACCACGCGTTTCTCTCAAGCTATTAACGTTGAATTGATTTTTTGCTATTTCTTTTTCTTCGTGTTTTGAATGATTTTTTTTCGCGTTTTATAAATGAAGTAGCTTAAGGATTTCAAGGTAGCTTAACTTGCCGTCGCGATTTCTGCTGTACTCTTTAGCAGAACTCTTAAACGATTTCGCTCTCAAATAATTTAAACGCGAAAAACACTTTTTTCAATGCAAAATAATGAAATTTGGTAAAGTCAATGAAATAAAAAATTATTCCTGGGATGTACAATTGAGACACACGACACACATTCGTCTGATGTGCTGAGCAGCTTGTTTTCTGGCTCGTTCTAAAACATCCGTTTTGGGAAAAGTTTAAATTGCAACTGTCGTGAATGATTCGTTGAACGTTGTTGTTGACTCGGTTGGCAGCCGACCGACAGCACCGAACAGCTTTAAATTTTGTAGTAAGCTTATCGCGAGTTGGCCCAATGTTGCCAGATTTTTTTATTTTTAACTTCTAATTCTAAAAAAATTTATTCACAACAAAAAACCCCAATTTTCAAAAACAAAGAGAATTTTAGAAAGTAAGGGGTTTCTATTTAAAAAAAAAAATAAAAAAATTTAAATTACTTTTTCATATTTGAAATTTGAAAACGAAATTGTAATTTAGGACTGTGATTTATAGTGAGATATGTGAATTTGTGCCATACCGTACGTATTATAAACTTTTTAGACAAAGAAATCACTAAGGCATCCAATCCAGGGAATTTTTCGTGATTCCTGACAAAAAAGACATACAAAAACAAGTAAGAAATTGTAGTCGGTCATACCGACTATCCTTACTAATATTATAAAGGAAGGTGTATTTCTTTATTTATTTATTTATTTATTTATTTATTTATTTATTTATTTATTTATTTATTTATTTATTTATTTATTTATTTATTTATTTATTTATTTATTTATTTATTTATTTATTTATTTATTTATTTATTTATTTATTTATTTATTTATTTATTTATTTATTTATTTATTTATTTATTTATTTATTTATTTATTTATTTATTTATTTATTTATTTATTTATTTATTTATTTATTTATTTATTTATTTATTTATTTATTTATTTATTTATTTATTTATTTATTTATTTATTTATTTATTTATTTATTTATTTATTTATTTATTTATTTATTTATTTATTTATTTATTTATTTATTTATTTATTTATTTATTTATTTATTTATTTATTTATTTATTTATTTATTTATTTATTTATTTATTTATTTATTTATTTATTTATTTATTTATTTTCGTTTGTACCGTTTTCACGCTTAAACGGCTGAACCGATTTACTTTAAACTGAAAGGCTAAAATGATAGGCTATATGAAATCTGCCACGCCCACATATAACGCTCACAATTAGTAAAATTAAGTCAACAAAATCGATTATTTCGCTAATACTATCTGAAATTTGGAATTTGAGTTGGTATGATCACTGTCGACAACTCCACCAAAAGTGGGCGTCGTTGGATCAATTTAACGCCCACTGCCGTGACTCCGGATCGCGATGCTCTACGAAGATAAATGTTTGTATAAAGGTGTATGGTGACTAAATCTACCATCTTACAAAAAGTGGGCGTGGTCGGGTCAATTGAATGCTCACTGTTGTAGCTCAGAAACGTGATACTGTACGATGATTAACTTTAGTGTGAAGGTGTTTGGGAACTATATCTAATATTTCACCAAAATTGCTGTCTATTCAACACTCACCACATACAAATGCGAATACCGGGGAGGTTAACTGCAAGAGTTGCGAAACTCAGTTTAGAGATACATGGTGACAATATTTACAAACACTCAAAGGGAAGTAACGGGAAGTTCTGCATACAAATTTGGTATAAAATTAACAAATTAACCAAATATTCTTACACATATAATTCCAAAAATGGTGGGCGAGGCTGGAAAGTTTTTTAATCTTAATTAAAAAATAAACTAAGACTTGATTTTATTAAAAAGGAACCCGGGCAACGCCGGGTAATTTAAGCTACTGTATTATAAATGCACCACATTGTAAAATATCAGAATCAAATTAGGGTGGTTAATGATGATATATAAAAAAAACTGTAATCTTGAACCACCCTTATTAGATTACTCTACTTATTTAAGATCGTTTGAGCACTTAAATATTCTATTAAACTGTAAAGGGCTTTGTTTAATAATAGTTTCTAAAATTTTGTCAGTTGTTCCTTAGCACAACAGAATTTTTGTACAAAGTTTCAACCCAATATCTCATATGGTTCTCAAGATATCGTGTTATTAAAAAAATAATTATTTTTCGCAACTAGTGTACAAAATATTAGCTCAATATCTTTAACGGTTCTCCCGCTATCGTGTTAACATGAAATGATGACAGACAGATGGACATACAGACGGACATCGCTAAATCGACTCAGTGTTTGATTCTGAACAAGAATATATATATATATATATATATATATATATATATATATATATATATATATATATATATATATATATATATATATATATATAGTCGGTATGACCGACTATAATTTCTTACTTGTTCTGCGTAAATAAAATGTCGTATGCCAAAAATATCTTAATTTTAGCATCTTTTTTTGCATACATTTTTAAGTATTGTTTCAACATCTATAAAAAGTCAAACTGCAACAACAATCCCTCCCATTTCCCTGAGCTACGCCACAAAATAGATTATTCAAAAAACGTTATAATTTCGGGTGTTTGTCACAATACATAAAAAATTTAATTGAAATTATGTGATACTAGCGAATGCCCGGCATGCGTTGCAATGCCACTTAAAAAAAATGTTAGCAGAACTTCCGGGTACTCCACGTTAGTTAGCGGAACTTCTCGGTACTCCCCGTTATAGCGATTCTGAGGTGAAATTATCGATAGTAACCATACAAACTCAGAAACATAATTTCAAATTTTTAGTAGCAATATTAGCAAAATAATCGAATAGTTTTACTTAGTTTTACAAATTGTGGGCGTAATAGGTGATCGTGGCAAATTATTTCTATCCTTGGCGTTAGCACAGCAACTCAACGAAATTTCATCGCCATCGGATGCGCATATGGTACAAAAAATAATAGAAATATACAAAGATACATTAATTTATATATATAGTAGCGTTAATTGGAATTAGCGGTTTACGCGACTCATTTAAGACGACTTCATAATCACCTTGTACTCTGGCTAAAAGACGGAGTACAAAGTTATCATTCGCAAATTTTTTCAATATCATGCGCAGATGATAACGTTTGTCCCTCTCCTGGCATTATAGTCTTTACCTATAAAAACTGCAGAATTCTTTAATAGCTTTCTAACACCACGTTAAATTGGACAGATGATTCTAAAACCAATGCAAACGCTTTTCCATTAGTTTTTTTTTTTGAATATATGTATGTATTAGTTTTTAACACCTACGACCACAATTTTTCGAATTCGTTTGTAGCTTATATTACTACAGATGAATTTGGGTTATGTCTGTACCGCACCTTTAAAATGCACATCTAGCTTAAGTACAGTATAAGCAAGGGAACCAGTTTACCTACCTTCTATTATTTACCATTAATAACAAATTTACCTCAAATTTTCCCTCTTTAAATGCAGAATTGAAATCAAACAATTTTAATATGGCACTTTTAGTAAAAACAAAAAATCGAAAAGTAAGATATTATACCGACTATCACAAATGCACCACATTATTAAATATCACAATCAAAGTAATGATATTTAAAAAAAATCTTAAACCACCCTAATTTTATAAATCATGGACAAATCTACTTAAGATCGTTTGTGTACCAAATAACCTGTTAAAGTGTCAAGGACTTTATTTAACCATATAATAAAAAATTATAAAGATTTACCACCGTAATCGTTTCGAAAATATAATTAGTTTTTCCCAAGTATAACAGTTCAAAGTTCTAACTCAATATCTCTAATGGTTCTCAAGATTTCGTGTTAACAAGACATCAGTATTTATTATAATAGTGGGAATTTTAAGAACTTTACCTACAACTCAAAAGCGCGTAGGACAATCCTGGGTTTCAAACCCCATTCACATTATTATAACTTTGTTGCATGTACAACCGATCAGTGTTCTGTCTAAGAACAAAAGATAAATACATATATACTCGTATATAGATTGTTATAAGATGAAATATCAATAACACAGTTTCTTGGATTTGTTAAGAAATAATTTCAAAATTGTGTTTATAAAAACGATATTGGTCATTTGTTAAATAAAACTAACAAAAATTATCTAAGTTTGATGTATTGATATACATAATTAAGCATACATATACGTATGTGCATACATTAAATTTATTGGATACTCAAAAATATTTTATTTATTTAGATAATGTTATTTCTTAAAATATGTCTTTGTGGAACCATCTTCAATTAATTAGCTCCTTCCGCATAGTGTCGTCCAATGGTGGAATAGCTTCACGCGGTATTAAGAATGTTGACAAATTAAATAGATCCAAGAATACTTTATAGCGATCGCTAAAATGAAACAGTTTAATTTTTTTAGTTGAAATGACTCTCTCAAAAATATGCTTCAGAACAATTTTTATAAATTTTTTTTTTTATAATAGGAGGGTGGAGTATGTTATTTCAGCTCGATATCCCTTAAATATCGCTGTAATCGCTGGGACAGACGGACAGTGTTAAATCGACTCAGAATTCACCATACCAACCACGCTTCCTTGTGGGCGTTACAAATGAAAAAGCATACTCAATGTACCGTTCGGTACGTGCTTTTTTGTAAAAAAAATATTTTGGTCAAACTCTTCTTAAAATTCTTGCTAAATTGAAATATAACTCAATAATTACTTGAAATACAATATAAATACTTAGTTTATCCGAAAAATCAAAAATAGTTTTTTTTAGTTCTCATGGGTAAAATGGGTAGTACTCATAACATATTTTCACCGATCTACAGTACTTAACGATTGAAAAATATAGTGCTCTCTCGATATAAGCTTTCAAATTAATCAGAAAAATTTGAAATTAACTTCAGAAAATATTGTGAATCCCCTCTAATGTTCATTTCGTAAGTGTGTTTATCGATAAAGTTTACTAACCTTAAAGTAGAGCGCAAGTATTGATAACCAGAGGAACCACCAGTGCCAAGTTGTTGCGAACCAATCATGCGTTGCACCATGATCACGTGATTATCTAATTGATCAAAACGTTTTTAGAACAGGACGACTTGTATACAAATTATCAAATTAATTTTAAATCATACATCTCCACTTCGTGATAAGCGAATCGATGTCCATCAACAATGTCAACAGCTGATGTGGTTGACTGAAGCGTGGCTCATCGCGGTAAAATGTAATCATTATAGCACCTTGCAGGGCCCTATGACTGAAACGCCTATCGCCACGCGACACCAAAGCGTCGTGAACTTCCGGATCGAAAATGCTGCGGTACACTTCTCGGCGTTTCTCAATGTCCATTAGACGGTAGTTCTTTGCGGTTTCTACCGGTTCTTGCTTAAATGATAACATAAAAATTGGTAAGCATTAAAAATATTTTGTTTTGATTAGCAAAGGATGAATCAACTAACCATGGCACCTTTAACTTGTTCAGCTAAAAATTGATCAACACTCATTTGAAATTTTTGCCAAAAATTAAAGCCACTTTCTTCCAAACCTGGCGTGCGCTCTAACCACTTTTCGATTAACTCGAGAAGTGAGGGTTCTTTTTCGGAATTTTCTATAGCGTCAATTGCTGCCGGGTCACATCCAAATGCTTCAGAATATTTTTGATTGTACTTGACGCGATGATCTGATTTGACACCCAACTTATTTTCAATCAATCTAAACTGTAAGCTTTGAAAGCCTGAAGCTGGCGAAAGATAGTTACGAAAATCCATAAAGTCCAGTGGTGTCATTGTCTCAAGTATTGGAACTTGATCGACAAGCAACTGTTAAGCATATATGGATAAGAGAAGTAATAAATTTAATTTGTTAAAGTATTAACAAATGAATAGAGTGTACATGCCTTTAAAATAAGAACGATGCGATTTAACCGTTTAAGAATTTCCAAAGTTTTAGTTTCCTCAATCTTTTCTTCATTCAGCATTACGCGTATGGAGTCCAGCTCGAAAATTATTTGTTTAAACCATAATTCATATGCTGCAAAAAAAGTAAATGCATGTGGCATCATTGGTTCGTTGTTTTCAGAAAACATGTTTAAATTAATTAGTTTATAATGGTATTTCATTTATGGGGTTTAACATAAATTTTTTGTGAAATTTTAGATACATATGTTCAGTATATATTTCCACACATAGCAGTATGGCGGCGTGACACTTGTCTAATCGATGTAACTTTTTGTGTGATGATACAATTATATAAACTCGTAAGTATAATCACCACGTATCATCACACATTCCAGACCTACCGGTAATGGTTAAAAAAACTTGTGCCAAAAAAGAGATTTGATGTGGATCAATAGAACTCGACTTTAGGTTAGTTCAGGGTAGGGAAACCTCATTTTTGGCACAAGTGATATACACACGGCTCGAAAAATAACCGTTTACGCGGTTGTGCAGTTTAAACGTTAGTAAAAAGAAAACCATATAGACAAGTAAATATGTTTCAATGTCTTACATGTTTAATACATTTCTTTCGAATTCGCAATATTCAAAATTAAATGATTCGATATTCCACAACTACGATTTTTATCTTCCATTATCTTACTAATAAAAGTACTTGTGAAAATTTTGTAGCAATTTTACCAAACAAAAAATTACAACTCAACTATAAAAAGAATAAAAGTATGAACACAAATATACATTTTTTTTTATAAAATTGTCTTCATATTGATGCACGACAAAACACAAAAATCAAATGGACTCGAAAAAATTCGATTTTCCAGCAAAGTGTAAAACTCAACAAATAATTCCGAAACATGTATTAAAAATAGTACCTGGTAAACAAAACTCGCTCGGCAGATTAAATATATACTCTATACTACAGTTAAATTGGGGTATCGTCTACATACACCGCTGCAACCCGCTTCGAGTACAACCCTAGATGCCAAACCACAGAGATTTAGGTAGCCATGTAGCCAAGATCGTTTATGAGCTCACCAAACCTTCTGGCGGTAAATTGCTTTTTATGCTTTCACCCAGAGAAAGTGAGTTCATAAATTGGTCATTGCTAATGACGTTTCTGGCGGCAGGTATTAAACGCTAAGAGTACGGTCCCCCAAAAGCTTCGACTTCACGCTCCGCCTGCGCAAGCAAGAGCGAACAGAAGAAGAATCCTAGTAAGGAAGAACTGAAAGAATAAAGCTGCTTTAAAAACAAACCTGTTCCTAGAAAATAAGGCCATTTATTCGCATACTAAGCGGGAATATCTTAAATAGACAAAGGAAGATGTTGATAAAGGCAGAGAGAAAGAGAGAGATTAAAAAAATCTGTCACAATACAATTTGTGACAATAAGTAAAAATATTTAATAATGTCACTAATATTGTTTTTTTATGATTTAAAATTTGGTATTTTAGCTTGATACTGTCGTCAACTTCACTAAAAATAGGCGTGGTAGATCAATTTAACTCACACTTTAAGAAATAAGTCTTTTACACCCACCACCATTGCTTAGAAGAGGGCGTGGCAGGAATGACAAAGTATATATATAAATGATCAGCGTCAGATTCTGAGTGGATTTAACAAATTCCGTCCGTCCGTCCACCTGTGTGTCCTTTCATACGAAAAAAAAATTAATTAAAATAAATCCAGTGCAGATATCTAGTTCAAATTCGATAATCAGCACTTTAAAACTGCTCACAAAAAATGGGCGTTATCGGATAAGAACCACGCCCACCTCCCATACAATCCACCCCTTTTCAATGCAGAAAAATTTGATTAAAAATAGTTACAGAGTAAATAACCAGCTCAAATTTGGTAAATAACACTTCGGTAGGAACACAAAAATACTAACCAAATACTGATCCATAAGAACAACGCCCACTTATAATAGAGACATGAAGCACTCATGTGCTAAAAGAAGTACATTTTTTGGTTTTACTGAAATAGCGGAGAGTATATGGGCTTCGGCGTAGCCGAAGATAATTCTCTTACTAGTTTTAATTCAAAAAAATAAAATTTCAAATTCAATTTTTAGCAATTAACTAGAAAAAACTTTAATTTATTAAATAAGTTTGATTTCAAAATAAAAACAAAACAAAAAGCATGCAAAGGTATTAAATCCAAACTGAAACGATGGTGGTTAAATTAGAAACATGAGTAGAGAAAGTTTGGTACAATCGTGATATGGGGTGACCTAATAAGGGTCAGGTTTTTTTTCTGGACAGTTGTTGGACAATTATTTTTCTATTTAAATTATTTGTGAAGAAATTGTTTACGATCGGAATCAAAATTTCATTATGTGGGCCAAATATGTCACAGTTATGTTAATGCGTTTTTTATATTTTTAATTTTGCAACAACGCAACAATGCACTTTAAACAACGCTTATGTTGAAGATATCTACAGCGACCACTCAATCTCAGATACCAAATTTTAGATTTTTAATATCTAGTAGTCCAGTTCGTCTTAATTTCTGCTAAATTTGATATTAAAAACTCTTATTTTTTTATAGCATTGGATATGAAGGGTTATTAATTTTGATATTGACATTCTTTTTAAAAGCTAAGCGTTACTCTGTAACGGAATTTTAAAATTGTGTCAGATTTCACCATGGAGTGTTCCGATAACAAGAATCGTAACGCTGATATAGCGCTTTTAAGGTGTGCTGACAAAAATAAACAACCGAAAATATCTGTTATGAAGTGACGTTTTTGGAAAACCGTCGTAAAAGTTACGGTCCCTGGTTTTAGAAGATGTTATAAAGCCACTCAATTTACTGTTCCAAAAACCGCAATAGATTTTCCAGCACGATTCTTTACCGACTCATGAGGCTAAAAGTACCCAGGCCTGGCTTCAAAATAATTATTCAGCTTACATTAGCCTTCTGGCAGCTCTCTGGATTACAAATTGTGGTCAGTTTTCGAAAATATGGTTTACCACAAAAGATACCCTCACATTTATTCTCTAAAGACTGCTTTAGGCCAATTAGCTAATCAGTTCGTAAAAGGCATAAAAGCCGACAATGTGTAATGTTTCATCGGTTCTTTTTTTGTTTTTGTTTGTTCAGGACTTAAATATAATATCAATGGACGTACTGTCATAATAAACAAGAAAATGTTTAAAAATATATATTTACATATGAGCATTTCTTTTTTATTAACTTCATCAAAATACAATACGAAAAAATGGTTTTTGTAAACTTTGAAAATAATTAAAAATTTAATTTGTTCTTTTTGAAAATTTATAATTAAAAAACTAAACTGCAATTGTTTTAAAACACAAATTAGATAAGAAAAACAGATAAAATGTATCAAACTTGATTATAGTTAACAAATTTGTAAAAAATATAGTAACCAAATTTTATATTATTGTTTTTTTTTCATTGATACCAAATTTTATAAAATATTTTTGAACATTTTTGTTTGTGAAATTTACAATGATAAACGAAAAGGTTTAGTTTGCTACGGATATTTTCTTTTTCTTTTCACTTTATAATTTTCATTCCCTACGTAAACAACTTTAAAATAATTCGTTTCAAATCTATTTTCATTATCAGTTGAACTTTTGCTAACCTTGATGAGTGATTATGAACAAATGTTCATCGTGAACAGGTCGATTGTCCTCCTTGGATAGCATATGTTGAGCTGCCAAAATTTTATCTAGCATCAGGTATTCGCCATAAATTTTTCCAACATCAGTACCCAAAGGAATAGCGTTATCATCATATTCCGTTCTAGACATTTTAATGTTAAAAATAAACTCATTTCTTGTTTTTCTTGAATGTATGTTTAAATATTAATTACACACCCGTTTCCATAATAAGGGCAACTCATATTATTTTAAGAAAACAACAAATTACTATATACACAACAAATTATAAACAACAAATTATACACAACAACTAATGTGTATAATTTTTATTCAACAAAATAATCTGAACCGTTTTACTTGAGTGCTAATATACAACTAAAATCATTTCAATATTGAAAGCATCAAGAAAAGAGAGAGAGCGAGAGCTCAGTTACTTTCAATATTTCGGGTACTGTACTGCAGTGACAGTGTCAAATAACAGTTCTGCAAGATTGGGTTTGGTTTCGTGAATGTTATCAGATCAAATTTATTTTATTTTTAGCTTTACATATAAGAGAGAGGCTGTATTTGTCGTTTAATTGTTGGCTAGTATCTTTGCGCATCACTCATCAATGTCTAAAACGATTTTGTTTAATTTGGATCGCATTAATACGATAGAATGATAAGACCTTAGTATATATAATATACAATTACACTAAAAAATGAATAGATAAAACAACATACAGAACGAAGTCAACCTCAAACAAGTAAGAAATTAAAGTCAGTCCTACCGATTATTACAAATGTACCACATTGTTATCTAGCAATCTGATTAGGGTGGTTAATTGATTTATCAAATAGAAATGATAAAAAGATAGTAAAATAGAATGATAGAAATATAGACAGATAACAAGATTGTAAGATAGATATTTATATAGAAAGATAAAAATATAGATAGATATATAGATAGATAGATAGATAGATAGATAGATAGATAGATAGATAGATAGATATATATATATATAGATAGATAGATAGATAGATAGATAGATAGATAGATAGATAGATAGATAGATAGATAGATAGATAGATAGATAGATAGATACAGGGTGGCGCAAAAGAAGTCATCCGATGTTGTTTGGCTCTTATTTTTTTTCTAAATAAAAAACTTCGATTCTGTTTTTTGATTATGTTTATTTAGACCTTTAGAATTAATTGTGTTAAGTCGAGAAGATGATATCGGATAAATGGGCGCCGTCACAATTGATTGCCATACGGGCTCGTTTTATGGCATTTTCCATCACTTCGGCGAGAGTTTCGGGCGATAAATTCTTGCATTCGTGTCGGATATTTTCCTTGAGGGCTTCCAAGGTCTCAGGCTTGTTGATGTAAACACGAGACTTCAAAAAACCCCATAAAAAGAAGTCCGGGACCGTTAAATCGGGCGATCTGGCGGGCCAGTGCAAATCGCCAAAACGCGAAATTAAGCGACCCGGAAACGCGGCCTTCAGAATGTCGGTTGTGGCTCGTGCAGTGTGTGCTGTTGCTCCGTCCTGTTGGAACCACATGTCCACCAGTCCTAATTCGTCCAGTTTGGGCAGAAAAAACTCGGTCAACATTGCCCTATAGCGCGCACCGTCCACTGTTGTCGTTTGACCCGCGGCGTTCGGCCCGATGACTCCTCCAGCGTGAACAGCGCACCACGCAGTCACTTTGAGCGGGTGTAATGGTTTCTCGTGCATCACTCGCGGATTTTCGGTTCCCCAGAAGCGATAATTTTGCTTGTTCACGTACCCGCTGAGGTGAAAATGAGCCTCATCGCTCATTATGATTTTTGCCAACACCACAGACGAATTGTTACGCAAAAAAATAGACACAATTATTCCGCGTTCTTGTGGAGTGTATCGCTCCATGGCTTATTCACTTGTACTCTGTTTCTGTCTAGTCCACAAATGTCAAAACAGATTTGACATTGGCGGCCATTTGCAAAAATGAGAGCATCTTCCAATAGGGTGATTTCTTTTGCGCCACCTTGTACCATGTCCCATGTTCGGTGGTTGTTTTCTCATCTTTGCGCAATCATGGTTTTAACTATTCAATTTGTGCGCTCTGTCGGGTTTTCTTGTGGAGTATAGGGTGCTGTAATATGATTTTCTGTAACAAATGTGACAAATTGTCGACTTTCGTGACGTCACTCTATTACTCCTCTGTTACTCCTTTGTGGCCCAGCCAGTATTCTCTAAGAATAATTTTAAATAAATCAATATTTGTACAATAATTTGATAAATAAATAAACTTATCTTTTTAACTTCAGTCATTTTTTCTCTTTAATTTCGTTAATTTAATTTAATTTTTAATTTTTGTCAAATATTTTGTTTTGCACTTGCTCCTCATCAAACGAAAATTATAATCGATTCTATAATACTAGATTCAATTTGCTTACAGAAAATTTTTTTACAGAACGTTTCTTTTAAAGTGGAATTGGAATGTTACAGTTGGACCGATCAAAATTAACGCCATCACAAGTAAAAAAAGTAAAAAGTGAAAAATACGATCAAGAAGAGTCACAAGAACACACTACTGGTCGGTGAAGGCGGTATACGGTTTTGAACTGGATGTTAATGAGTTTTGCCAATACCCATTTTTCAAATCATTGGACGAGACATACTTGTCCTCTATTTGTTAATCGAGAAGGGCATTAATTTGTGGAAGCGGATTTGCATCCGTATTAGTAGCGGCATTAAGTTGCCTGTATTCGATCCACATTTTCCACTTTCCTTGCTTTTTCTGTACTGATACTATAATCTTTGTTGATTTGGACATTTTCACCGAATATATCCAGGTCTCTTACAATTCCAGCAGTGGATTTTCCGATCGTAAGTGGTTGTTGTCTTGACTTCAGTTAAGCAATGACTGGGTTAGCGTGTGTTTCCTGCTTCATCCTGTTTTAACAGCTCAAACTCGTCTTTTATCTCTAGCAATTGGTCCAGCGTTGTGAAGTCTGCCTCAAATATACAATTTAAATTCAACCCCAAATCCATCATAGATCCAATCGGTGGGGTCGTGTAGTTTTTTTTTGTTGAATCATTGATTGTAGTGTGAGTGCGCAAAATCTTTTGCCTATTCTTGGGGTTTTTGTTTTTGTTTACGAATCGTGCCCTCTAGTTGAGCTAAAAACGTCTTGGTAAGAAAAACAATTCTGCTTTCTCTCGGAACTCTTCCTGAGAAAGTTCAAATCATTTTATTCGATACCATTTTAACGCCTTTCCTTGGAGTATTTTAAACATTGGTTGAATCAGCTAATTATAAGAAATTTCATAGCAATCAGCCAGTTCCTCCATTCTTTCCAAAAAGTCGACGATTCATCATTGCCGTCGTAATTGAGATTCCATTGTCGAACGGTCCTTATAAGCTCTACATCGTTCAAACGACAAATTGAACGAACTGGTACCTCCAGGCAGATGGCACAATAATTGAATTGGGGTACCGGTACATTTACTGGTGTGGCTTCTTTTGATTCCTCTTCCTCCAGGTCTAGTTACAGGTTTTTCGGTTGATTTTCTAAGTCGTTTTCTTTGACATAATTGCTCAATTGATTTCGTCAATCCTTTACTAGACAACCACCAACTTTTAGGCCAGCTTGATAACATTCGGCGATTAGTTAAAAACGCTCGCTATTTCTTCTATTATGGTTTCGATTATGATGTTCTCGTAATCAGCGGTATTCATGTATTCGGTTATATTGTTTGTTCTCCTAGTTCTCGATCCTTGTGTCACGTACGCTAAGTGTATTGGTCGTAGATGATCATGTTACTTATATATATATATAAACTAAATGGTCGTACGGGTTGAACCGATGAAAATGGTCGTTCGGGTGGATCCGATGAAAATGAACTTTCTGGTGCTTGTTTGATCGCCAACCGACCGAACTCTAATAAGAAAATTTTCAGTTTTCATATGGAAATTCACAAGGCAACATGTTGCCAGACGTCTATATGTCAACAAATTCATACAAATATAAGTACGCATCATGTATCGCTGCGCATACTCCAGTACGGATACGGCGCCAATTAGTACTTTTGGTTTGTGCGGCAAAAATTAGTTTAATTATTATCATAAAATTTAAAACTTTTCTGAATATACAATATATAAATTAAAAATCTTTTAAATTAGTGTTTTTTTTAGGAACCTTGTGGTACGAAAATTAACTAGAAAGAAGCGATATTGTAAAAATTTAACGGCATTTTTTCTAAGCCCATAATACCAAGAAAAAAAATGCTAGTCTTTCCAAAGGGACGTGCTTACAAAAAACGCAATGCTTCAAGAATTGTCTACGAAAGTTATGCGATATACTTGTATAAACTTATATTTTAACTGGTACGCTGAACCATGCCGTCTTATTTTTTATTTTTTTTGGTGTCATGCGCTTTAAAGGAGGTTTAAATGACCATCTAACCCCGAAATACTCTGATAGTATATTTTTAGTAACTATGATATTAAAGGAGTTTCAAATTAAAAACCGATGATCCATAAAAAGTTCACAACAAAAGCTCACAAATTGCAAAACAATATTTAAAAATATTGGTTTTTGATTTGCAAGTTTTGGATTTAATAGTGGGCGTGGACATTGACGATATCTTGATAACCATTGAGATAGTGAAACTATTCACAAACTGTTTTGTTATTTTTGGGAAAAACTGATAAAACGATGATGAAAACGATTACAGTGGTCCACATATGTTATTTTTTATTATATATTAAAATGAAACCCTCATAGCTTTAATAAGTTATTTTGATACAAAAAAGATTTTGAATAAGTATAGTAATAAAATTTAAGTGGTTCATAAATTATACAATTTGTGTGGTTTAAGATTAAAAAATGTTTAAAATATATACATTTTTTTAAATAAAAAATTATTTTGAAGAATAAATGATAAATTTTTTTAAATTATCAAATTGTGGTACATTTGTAATAGGCGGTAGAATTGATTTGTTTGTTATTGATTTTGATTTTTAATTTTTCATTTCATATTAAACTTACTTGAATTAACCGAAGAGATTTAACGCCTGTTAAATAACGATTTAATGAACGGTCAACTAAAGATTGCCAAAAAGTTTGTTCCCGGTTTTGGCTATTTCAGTAACATTTCATTCTAATAATTCCAAATTCAGATGGGTATCTAAAAGATTGCAAAAGTTTTAAGGAACCTATGAATGAAAAAGGAAACACAATATTGAAATAATCGAGTCAATTGCTCAGTCATATTTATTTTATTCAATAATAAATACTTTTTATATTTATTTTATATACTTTATTTTTTTAACCATAATTTAATATACGTAATTAATTAATAAATGAGTAAATAAATATCTCAACACAATTATAAACTAAGTGCGAGCTCAAACGTAAAACAATTATAATACCGTTTTTTCTAAGCTAATTTTGATTTTAGAATCAGAATCATATAAATGACGACATGAAAATTATTTTGAAAAGTATACTTAAGGTATTTTAAACCAAGCGCCGACATATCTTAGTTCGGACAAAATTGATTATAATCTTATTTGACCTGACACTGAGAGTTCTTAAAAGCCTTCAAATAAATTTTCTAAGAAAAATTTAAAAAATGAGCATTGACAAGTCATTCCATAAGGATCATTCTTAAAGCTTATTAGACCTTAATGTAAATTTAATCTTCATTCGTGCTCTTTGAATCGCTTAAAAATTAAGATAATAATAGAAAAACCGATAAGTACAGAACTTTTTATTAAACTTCTAAGCCAAATTTTTTTTTTAATTTTTTTCGATAAGATATAGCTTAGAAAAATCGAGTACCATAAAAGTTGTTTTGCGTTGGAGTTTGCTTGTATTTTGAATACTTCTTTCAATGGTTTTCACTATAAACTGGTTTTACAATTTCCAAATTAAAACGCTTCTCTTGTTTTTCAGTTTCAGTTTTTTGGTTTCATCTTCCTTAATGATCGTAAATATATATATTATTATAATTTTGCAAATGTTTTACTTTTGCTAATTCTATTGACATGCATACATATACGAATATCTTCTTAGTGGAAACATATTCGAGGTTTTCAAGATTTCATTTTTAATAATTTTTGTTACATAACTGAGTAAATAATTTGTTAAACTATTTACCATACTCATAAGTAATGTTTAAAACAATTTAAAATGTGTTACATTATATTTTTTGAAACTTCTTATTTGTAAGTACATATTTCACAATTACATACACACGTTCCAGTTAGACATACGAATATCTTAAAATTTGTCAGAACTTATTTATTAGTTTATATTTTATTCCTAATTAGGTATTTTGGCTAATAAACTTTTTATTTTAAAGTTGTTTAACACTACGAATAAATAAATTTATTACATTGAATTGTTGTTTTTTTTACTGCAATTGTGGTCAGTGCCCAGTTTTATTTCAACGTTATCATTGACTAAAAGTACATTTTTGGTCAATCCAAAAATTAGAACTTACATTTGTTAATTTTGTCATGAAATTGATCAGTTTTAGATCCCCAATGAATACAGTCTCATGCAAAATTTTCAAAATTCCAGCACTATTTACATTATTATTAATGCTTAGTAATTATCGATCATAAGACATTTTAATGCAATAACAATTACACTGTGAAGCAATTTAAATGGTTTTCAGACGTTCCACCCGCGCAATTTAAAAAGTATGGTAAATCACGAAACGAGGCTCTGAAATTTGCCCATTGCAGATTTGTGATGCTTTGAGAGGGGTAACATGTTAACGCATTGTATTGTTAAAATAGTAAATTAATAATAATAGAAAATTTAGAAAGGAAGAGTAAGAGCTACTGCATTCTATGCTATAAACATAAAAATTCTCAAATGGAAAATATGAATAAGGGTATTCATTTAAACGCGTGGGTGTTTAAACATGTATTTTATAATTTCTAAATCTTTGTGGTAGATGTGTCGTGAAATAAATTATTCATTTTTTATTTTTATTTAGTAAAAAGCAATGGGAAAACTTTAGGGCCGCGTAAACAAACTTCTAACCATCTACTGTCAAACCAAACCAAACCTAAACAAACACATTTCGTTTTATCCTTTTAATATTTTTAGGCATTGATTTGTTGTAAAAACGTGTTCCACTGTGTTATTGGTTTTACATAATACATGTAATTCTGATTTTGGCACTATCAAAAAAATATATTAACTAAAATATTTATATATATTTATAAATAGATATAATTATTTCTAAGTTTGCAAATACCAAAACGCATTCAATTATAATCTTAACTCGGCATATACAAATTTGAGACAGTAGAGTAGTGTATACATTTCTGTTAAACACCTGCAAACCTAACCTCCAGTCATTTTCGTGTAGGTGGTAGTAAAAAATTAAATCTGCATACAATAAAACGAAAAAAATCTCAGAAATTAATAAACTAAAAACGGTTCATATCCTTATCAATCTACAATTCTTTAACTTGTAGTTCAAGGAGACTAGACAATATACATAAGTGTTTTATTAAACATAAGCATGTTTTTTCCATCTTTCATCATAAACAAAAAGTTTATTAATTTGTAACTTGTTTTGTTTGAGTGTTTCCTGTTAAGTTTGACTACAATAATTGAGTAATCGACTTCTTTGACTTTTAAGTTCGCGGTTTCAACGATTAATCGGCTTAGGGAATGCAAAACAGTCAGCTGTTACTGTTTGGTAATCGTGATAGAACCTGCAATTATTCAATTATTAGAGCCATTTAACAACGGCAACACGTAGGTCAAAAGTGAGTGTGAAACTTGATCGGTGTATTTTTTTTATAGAAATATATTTAAGTAAATTAATTGTATAAAATACATAAACAGTTTAATCGATTTTAGCTGCAATATTAGCGAAATAATCGAATATATTCACTTAATATCACAAATTGTGTGTGTATTTGGAAGGCGTGACCCAACATTGTCAAATATTGCTTCAGAGGCAATGGGATAGGACCTCACAATGACCAGAACGTATATGTATGACATGATCAAAATAAAAACAGATATGATTATATCTTATTTATATCCAAACTCCGGTTAGGTGCGCACATACCACTTA
Source organism: Suillia variegata (assembly GCA_949127995.1). Classification (NCBI taxonomy): domain Eukaryota; kingdom Metazoa; phylum Arthropoda; class Insecta; order Diptera; family Heleomyzidae; genus Suillia; species Suillia variegata. Next base: position 16,633,072 of record OX421846.1, read on the forward strand.
AGAGCTTACTTTTAAGGTTCTTTTTAGAATGAATCCACTAAGAACCCGCTTATTTTTTATTTCAAGAAATTAAATTAATTAAACAAACTAAATTAATGCAAATTTTTTAAAACAGAAAAATGGATACATATTTCAGTAGAGACTTTTTCGATTATCAGCGATACATACATATGTACAAAATTATTTTTTTTATTACACACAAATTTCGTTGTAATTAAAAGTATTTTAATTATGTTTAAATATTTAAATTTTTATTACTTAAATATCGAATATTTATTCCCAAGTACTTCGAGTTACTTAGGGATTTTTAAATATCCAACTATGTATATTTAAGAACTCACAAACCTTGATTTCTAGGGTTAGGATTACTGCAGTTAAACTTAAAAAATAAAATAAAACTATTTATCTTGTTTGTATGGAGTTAAACCCTCATATAACGGAACTAATGTTATTAATTAACATATATAAAATACCCACCAACTTCGTCTTGCCAAAACTAGATAAACAGACGCTCACTTTTTTATTCAGTGCGAAATACTTGCCCTAAATGAATGATTGGTCGGAAATGGATTTTGCAGCCACAATTTACACAATGGATGTACAATTCTACCATATGAGTCAATAGTTTGGCGGAAAGGCCACTTTATAATATTTTATCGCTATCCTATTGAATAATCAGTCTGCGATTCAGGCTCTGGACGGGGGTACCACAACCTCCCATGTGATGAAAAAAAGCAGAGGGAGTCTCACCACTTTGAGCGAAGCCATAAAGGACATCGGGATATTGAAGGGAATGCAAAGGCAGATAAACTGTAAATGGACATTGTGGCCTCAAAAAAGCGTGAAAGCGCTCGTTGGATTCAGACCCGGTGAAGAACCTTTGAACTAAGACTTATTCGTTTAAATTTGGCCAAGAAGGTAAACTGTAGAGTGAAAACTGTTTTTACGGACTCCGAGTTAGGTAATTGGAGTTAAGTCATGCCATTGAAAAATTCTTATGTTAAAACAAGTAACAAAATAAACTTCAGTCCAATCGACTATAATAAATGCACCACATTATAAAAACAAAAACTAATTAAAAAACACTTTACTATAAAACTTGGGCGAATACAACAAAATCAAAACTCATTTGAGCACCGAGAAACTGCAACATAGAGCGTAATAATAAAGAATGTGCACATCGAATCAAGGAGTTTAACTGGACAATGACGCTTTGTGTTTACCAGTTTTCCTTTCTATAATTTTCATAACCACGCTCAACAGCGAAAAGTCAATGTAAAAGTACTAAAAGTTGCAGAAAAAGCCGATGTAGAATGACAATATTTGGACAAGATACTTTCAGATCTAATACTGATACATTGAGAACAAACTTATCAAAACTTAAAAACTTCGCTTTAATAACTGGAACTTAACTGCTTTAAAAAATCACGAAGCAAGGTCGACACTCTTAAATAATGAGACGAAATATCGCTATGGTCCTAAACCAGCCTATGCACAAACACACATCCGTTCCGATACATTTTTTATAACAATAACTATAGGACTCGCAAGAGGAGAACACCTGAGTCGAATGTCATTCGTCTTTAAAAATAAGTCCACTTTATTTTGAAGAACTTAACGCTCTTCAGAACTTAATCTTAAGAGTCATCTGCAAACCATTTTATCCGGATCTTTGAAACGTATTTGCATGGACAGGAATGCAGGGGTGCGTTCAGTAAAGCTACTTTTATATTTGTTTAAAAATATTATTAATTTGGACTTGAACTCAAAGGGGATATCGTATTAAAATGTAAGTCACTGGTATCAATGTTACACAATTGCATTTGTATTAAGCATTGCTGTAGATGGGTACTTTCATACCAAATTTAAATATCTTAGCGAGCGAAACTTGCCGTTACTCCCCGTTGCGGCTTAACTGACGTTATTAACACTGACCATATCAACTCAAATACCAACAAAAAAACTCAAAGAACTTAACATCGCTAACTGGAACGAATGCAGCATGTTAATCCTTCAGTGCCTTATTGGAACCACGCCTTCAGGATGCGAGTAGTCAATGACAACTATAACTAGTAAGAGAATTATCTTAAGCCATTTTAGAAACACCTTAAAATTTGCTTCTTGTAGCACAAATATGTAATATAATTCTATTATAAGTGGGCGTTGTTCCTTTCCGATCACACCCATATTTTGAAGAAACGTTTTGTGTTACTACTAAAATACAAAATATTGGAACTGGTTACCTGCACTGCAAAGGGTTTGTTTGGGAGGAGGAAAGTGGGAAAGTGTGCTGCAAAAGGCATATTTCTGTTGATTAACGCGTACTTATAAACAGAGCTGGGCACGAACTCGTTAAAAAGTTAAAAGTTAATTAACGAAGTTACATTTTTACAAATTTTTAACTTTTCCATTCATTCCAAAAATTACTAAAAAGTAAATTAACTAGTGTTAAATTTTTGATTTATAAAAAAAAGTAAAAATGAAGAATCGAAATACGGCAAATCGAATGATTTACTGACAGATAATAATAAATTAAATTAGATAAAAACTAACTGAATCACAATTTTTTAAATACATTAAATACATATGCATAATTTCAATAAATAAATAAAAAAAAAAAAAAAATAAGTGTAAACAAAGTTAATAAATTTTTTTTTGAGTTTTTGTGAAAAAACATTTTTTTTTTGTAATTTCTATAGAAATTTTGACTGTACGTTGAATTTTTAACGACGTTAACTTTTCAACGAGAGCAATGAAACTAACTTAACGAAGTTAAGTTTTTGGTTTACTTTTCTCGGATTAACGAAGTTAAATTCTTAATTAATGCTTTTAAATAAAATATGTTATTTTAAATTTATGTAGAGTATTTTCTCTCGCGCAGCGTAACAGGACTGTTAATTATGGCCTTTTCTTTTTACTGTTTGGTTAAATTTAGTTTTTAGTGTATTTTGGTCCTTTTGTTATATTAGAGTAAACCATAAACAGTATTAAACAAATAATAGTGTCGAAGTTATTGTTTTCCCTAGCTTTCATTTAAATGCTTTTATTCTACTAAAACATAATAAACGAGTAAGAGCATATTAAACAAAAAATTAATATAAAAACATGTGTACATACATACATATGTATGTACTCTATAAAAGTTGACGAAAATGTTTGCACCGGGTTAAGGTCATTGTGTTTTTAGCCTGTGTCTTTAAAGTATTTATACAAATTTAATATAATAAATTTACTTAATACATGCGCTAGTCCACTCAAATTTTGATTTTTCTCCAATTTATAACAAATGTTGAAGAGCTTACAATAATAATTCTCATTTATAATGGCAGCTACCAGTGCTGTTGGTTTCTTTTGGTGTACGATTCTGACCTTACTTTCTTTCTTTCTTTCTTTCTATTTACCGCGTACTTAACTGAACCGATGTCGATGACATTTCGAGTCTTTGACATTGGCGTCGTTCGACAACGACCGCCGTTGCTGCAGACTAATCACTTGAGGGTCATACATTCATTGCATAATAAACGGAACCTTGTGCTGCCTGGGTGCCGCCAGCAACACCGCCAGAGGCCTCATTGCAAGTCGCCTGTGTTTGAAGTTGCTGCTGAACTTGGTGCGCGCTGGTCGTTTGGCTGGTTGGCGACACCATGCTATTGCAGTCGCTATGTGAAACTGCAGCAGCTCCTTCGGGTACGCCTCTTTCGCTAAACCCTGCTAAATTTCCGTCTTGAGCAAATTGGTATCGTTGCGCCATGATTCGTTGATGTGGGTGTGGTTGATCCTGCCCTTGTGTATGTGCGGCGTAGTGAGTAGCATGTCCACGACCAGCAACAACATGCAATTGCATTCCCGGTAGTGCATATCCAATCGGAACTCGTATTGTTTGCTGTGTGACCTTGAATAAAAATTTAAAAAAGTAATTCATTTAAAAAATTAGCTACGAGGAAAATCAAATGAAAGCTAGTAAGAGAATTATCCAGAGTTCGGAAATTCTCACTCAATTGTAAATACACATCAACAAAATCACACATCCACAAGCGGAAGAAAAAACCAAAGTTGTCAGGTTTCGCCATATTTTATGTCGGTATGTAAACATTATATAACTTTAAGATTGCTCAACTTATCGGATTTTTGCGAATTGATTTTGAAAAGTCAATTCAGTACAATTTAAACCATTAATCGCTTCACACTGAATATATTCGTTCAGTTGTGTTAATCCACCGTGCATAGGTATTTAAACTCTACCAATCAATAAGGCGGCAGAGAGTAACAACTCTAGGAATGTGCCGGTGCGAATAATTTAGTAGTTGAAGTAATTTATAAGAACAATCTGAGCACAGAAAAAACTGCAACAAAAGATCATTGATTACGGTGGTAGCGGACCAAAAATGAAACCGTATGGTAAAAAAGTTGATCGTTCTGGTGTTATCGTGTTCTTTAAAATTGTTAACAATTATCATAGCCACGAGTTCAGGTTTTCACCCACCCTTTCTACACTTTTGACACAAGTGTACAAGGTTAATCCCAAACTAATCTTATGCTGAAAAAGATTGTATGGGAAATAAAAGTTGTTTTCGTTCGATTTTTCCCAACTTAAACTTAATTTAACACAAACAAATTTACTTAAACTACGGCATTAACATATTTTAAATTTAATTAAAAAACAAGAATGGTTCTGGAGAATTTATATTGGAAGCTAGTTTTAAAAGAGCACACAGATGCTGTTATTATGTATTACCAATAGAACCGTTATAGAGAACCGCCATAGGTTTATCATTTAATTGAAAAATTAGTTTTTTCATAGTTCAAAATAAACCAAGTAATAGCTCAGGAACTTAATGCACTATAATCGAAACATAAATAGAAAGAAAATTGAAAATTCAGTGAAAAAAGTGGCCTGTATCATTCGATTTATTTAAAATAGTGAATTCATATTTCTTCATATTTTTTGTTAAAATGAAACCCATATAACTTAAGGTGGTTAGTTTAGTACACAAACGATCTGAAAGAAATATCGTTATGTAATTAGGGTGGTTACCGATTTATCAAGTTAGGTTCGAAACAGCGCTATCCGATCTGCTAAACTGATGACAGAAATTGACATGTCAACCAACACAAAACTTTTGTATAGCAAAATCTAATTTTCCTTATTTGCATAAAATTTGCATGTAAATTTTTGTACATTTATCTTATTATTATCTTCTCCTTAAAAAATTATGTTTCTTTCTTTTTTCTTTATATCTTTCTTTGTATCCTATGCGCGATTGTGATGATATTTAAGGAATTTTTTAGGCTAAACAATCTGGTGCGCTCACACACATATTACGTCCGCAATTTGTGAAATTAAGTAAAAATATTCGAATATTTCGCGAAATAATCAAATATTTTCACTTAAAATATAATCTTTGGTATCTGAGTTTATATGGACGCCGTTTGTGTGGAGTAACGGAAAATTCCGTTAACTAATTATTTTTAAAAACAAACAAAACGGGGAGTAGGCCGGATACAGTAAGCTAGTATTTGAATAAAATGTTTACCTGCTGATATTCTAAAATATTTTGACGTTGTATATGAGCAACCTTTGGATCAATATTCGAAGTGGCGAATTGAGAATAGGTTTCGGCGTTATAAGGTATAAGAACCATTGTCTGGTGGTAGTTTCGCAATGGTGGTGGCGATTCTGGCCTTCTAGTGGGACTTCGGGCATAGTGGCCATAATGCTGTTGCTCGATGGAAGTCACGCTTTGACAATTTTGAGCATACATAAGAGACTCCTCTTGTCCGTGTTGTTGCTGTTGTTGTTGAATCATTGTTTGACGGAACATAGCCCCAGCTGGAAGTGTTTGATAGTACGTTTGCTGCAGACCGCTTTCTACCGGAAGACGTTGTTGGTCCCCAGCCTCGGTATAGAAGCTCCATGTGCGCTGTTCTGTTTGCTGTTGAGCGATGGCGTTGGCCGCTTGCATTTGAAGAGCTTGCTGAGTTGACATTTGCTGTTGAAACTGTTGTTGTTGCTGAAGCTGTTGTTGTTGTTGCTGATGTTGTTGTTGTTGTTGCTGATGTTGTTGTTGTTGCTGTTGTTGTTGTTGCTGATGTTGTTGTTGCTGCTGCTGATGTTGTTGTTGTTGTTGTTGTTGTTGTTGAGTACCTACCACTGGATGTGGCACATTCTGAGGTGAAGGATTTTGCGAGCTTTGTTTAGTGATTGAGCTAGATGAAGCCTGTTTTGGCAAAGTGTAGCTTTTTATCACCTGATTTAATGGCTGTAATTCAACATAAAACATTATAAAAAAACACTTAATTATCATTACAAAGGATACATTGCTCACCTGTCCAGTTGAAATAGTTGGCATTTGTTGGTTGAGCTGTTCTTGCATTTGCTGAAGAATCTCATTTGTTGAACTAAACTTCGGTTTGATTCCCCGCACCGATGGTCTTTTGTTAAAGCCGTAGTCGTTCTGTTCATCATCATCTGAACTTGCGTTTGAATTATCGTTGGTATAGCGCTTTTTTATCTTTTCGGTTCTGTTTGATTCCTGCTGCGCAAATGCCGCTAGTTCGTCCTGTTGCTCCTGTCCAGGTGTGCCGGCAATAACATCGGGTGCAACTTTTCGAATTTCGTCACCGCCACTTTGAGCAGAGCCTGGTTGTTCTCCAACCGTTCCCACATTAAATTCTGAAAATTGGGGGTTATTTGCCGCATGTCCACTACGATGCGCTGCGGCCAGTGTATAGTACGAGGACAAATCGTCCTTATTGCCTGCAACACAAGCTGTCAGTGGCGCCAATGTCGACAGAAATTGTCGTTTGGGCTCAGATTGACGTGGTGGTGTACGGTGTATCTGTGTATGTACGACGGGCACCTGAATCCCCATGCCAAGGTCAGGAGCAGCTGGACAACGACATTCCTAAATTGTTCAAATAAAATCATTTTACTTTCACATTTGTACATAAATATGCTGACTTTTAATCATTCTCAACCAATTTACAAATTTAAGGAATGAAATAAAATCCTTCAAAGTAATTTAACATTTTAATTTATTTGAGAGAGATTTAAATATATTTTTTTATGTAGGAGCCAAATTTTCGGTGCAAGTTTTAACCTATACAAAATCTGTAACAAAAGCTATTAATTCCATTAGATCGCATAACTACCTGAGGTATTATGATAATAGGGTTCTCCTCCATTTCCAATATTCTTTCTTGCTTCTTGTCGCGGTTAAATATATCCGATATTTTTTTGTACGCGGATGAGCCACTTGACGAACTCGAAACAGACGAACTCGGTGAAAAACTCTTATCCACATTTCCATTGACCAACTTTTGTGGATTCTCTTCACCTGTGGGACTATCGCGAAGTAACATTCCACCACATTCAGCCCCTTTGAGATTTTCATCTTCATCATTTTCTTGTCCAGTTTCCTCATTGTATTCATCGATGTCACAAGTAAGTTGCTTAATACGTTCCTCTAGTGAAATGTCTGATTTAACTGCTTTTTTCCTGCATTTTAAAAAAAGAAACCTTTTAACAACCCTTCGACAGTACTTTTTTCAAGGTTGTGTAACTTTTTGAAAATCAATTTTGATTTAGAACTGAACAACTTTAAAATAAAATCTGAACACATTAAATTAAATAACCAACTTTTAAAAAAAAATTAATAAAATTTTTAATCAAAATGGACAGACATTTATTACAATTGCTTCAATGTTAAACAATAATTAACATTGACACAATTTAAAAACCACTTATTCATCTTTAATTTTAGATCGAAATATATTTATATTAAATTTGCATTTTGAATTAAGTTTATTAACCTTTCATAAATTGTTTCCTCATTAATCTGACAAATTTTATTTAAATCAGAGCAACTAATCTCTTTCCCCTTTAAATAAAAAATAATATCATTTATAATTTGATAACTTTGTAAAAAAAATATAACACTTTTTCACAAAGCAAGTTCTCAAAATTCGAAAACTTTGTCAAAAATTAGATTTTCGATAAAGTTTATTTGTTATAATTTTTGTGCTTATAAACCCACGAAATCTTATCAAAATCGAAGTGATAAAGTGCAACGTAATCGTTACTATTGTTCTTCCATTTGTAATCGACTCTGAGTCGATTTAACGATGTCCATCCGTATTACAGCCGTGGTTTAGGAGCCAAAGAGCTGAAATTTAGTATTATTCTCCAATACAAACCACCATGTGAAAAAAATAATTAAAATAGTTCCAGTGCAGATATTCAGTATTATTCAAATTCTATATTTCTCATTTTAATGGTAACTTAAAACTTCTTAAAAAAATTGGAGTGATTGGATAAGAACTACGCGCACCACCCATACAAACTCTTAATTTTTTTGCAGATAAAAAATTATTAAAAATAGTTATAGTGCAAATAACCAGTTGAACACTTTGGTACTAACATAAATCTACTAACCTAAAATAACGCCCACTTGTAATGTGCTAAAAGTAGAACATTTTTGTTTGTCACAGAAATGGCGGAGGGTATTAAAGCTTCGGTATAGCTTAAGATAATTCTCTTACTAGTTTCTAAATTAAACTAGACTTGAGTTTTAGGCTGTAGGGATCACATTCGACCTAGGGTCTCTCAAAGAATTTTGTTCTTCAATTTTTTAAACCAGAACTGGAGACCATTCAGTCAAACTGATGACTATTTATTTTTTTTCCCTTTTGTACTAAACAAATTTTGTCCTGTTTAAAATTAATACTGCTTAATTTAAAAAATGTTCGGCTTCTTGTCAAGATATTCTCAAACAGCGGTTGAGTAACAACTTGAGTAGGTTATCTAGTCTATATATATAAAAATGAAAGTAAAAATATTCGATCCTTTCGCTAATATTGTTCCTTAAAATCTGAAATTCGGTATCCGGGTTTATATAGGCACTGTCGAATGGGCGTGGTTGAATAAATTTAACGCAAACTTAAAAAAAAACCGATAACATCGCTAATATTGCTTCTAAAAATTTTACGCCTACCACCATCGCTCAGGAACTTAATGCGGTATATAGAAAACATGTATAGGGATGCACCGGGAAGAATAACAGGATATAGAAAACAGCCACGCCCACTTCTTACGCACAATTTTTTTAATTAAGTGAAAATATATAAATTTGAAATTTTCAGCAGTAATTATTTTACCGCCGTAACTCAGAACCGCTACATTGGTGAGTACCGAGAAATTACGCTACCGGGACTACCGGGAAGTTCCGCTAACATTTTCTTATTTTTAAGTGGCATTGTAACGCATGTATTAAACAGTGGCCGCATTACTTGCGAGTATTGCAAAACATTGTGTACAACCACATTCTCCTTTTAATAAAAAAATATTAGGTGTGCAAATAAGTTTCCGCCGTTTTGAGAAAGATGGCGTGGAATTCGCAGATGGTAACCTACTTGAAAATTAGTTTGTTTATTCCAGAACAACATAACCTTATCATGTTATTAAGTTCGCATTAGCATCAAATATTTTTCTTCATCTAAAAATGTCTCAATTTGAGCCAACTAAGTGTCATTTGCGGGAACTTTTAATTTATTTTTTTAATTTAAAAAAATCTGCTGCTGAGTCGCATCGATTGCTCGTAGAAGCATATAATGAGGATGCTTTGAGTGAGAGAACATGTCGTGAGTGGTTTCAAAAATTTAAAAAGGTGATTTTGACATAAAAGACAAAGATCCAGTGGAAGGCCGAAAATTTACGAGGATGCAGATTTGGAGAAATTATTGGGTGAAGATTCGTCTCAAACACAAAAGGAACTTGCACTTAGTTTAGAAGTCACTCAGCAAGCAGTCTCACATCGTTTAAAATCGTTTAAATATTATTTTATTAACAAAAAACGGCGGAAACTTATTTGTACACCTAATAACATAATTTTTGAAAAAAATAACTTACTTGATCAGGGAGCGTCTTAGAATATTTCGTTCGATGCTGCGCCTCATTGTATCCGTATCGCCAGCGCCTGGTAAATTTGGCACTAAGCAACCGGCACGTTTAGACTCATCGAAAGCACGTAAAGCCTCCGATGTTAGTACAGGTGCCTGATGGGCCGCACTAGGGAATAGTTGGCGCACCGCTGAATTTGGGCGAAGAGCATTGTTAAAGAGCGTGGAATGCTTCTTGATCGGTATTAGTTCGTTAATTTGATTTTCTACATCATTAATATCTCCGGAACTCTGACCTTCGGCATCAACCTCACTGTTGGCAGCATCTTCAGTAACGAATCTCACAGAACGTTTCGTGGTGCTGCCTTCGTCTTCGGAAGTAGTGTTGTTTTGATCATCGGACTGAAAGATATATGCAAATTAATAAAACGCAAACATTTTTAAAGATTGTTAAAAAAATTTAATTATGACTTGTTATGTAGTCAATAAAAAAAGTTGTTAAATCTATGACAATGAATTTCACAACGATTCTGAAGCGTTACATCAGAATCGAATTTTTAAAAACAATTCAAAATATGGTTTTTGGTTAATTTGAGTTGCTACTTCATTATTTGAATTGTTTATGCAAAGTTTCTGGACGACATGAAACGGTGTAGGATATTGGTATAGTACATTTTTTCATGATTTTGGATATTAAAAAATATGTTGGCAAGACACAAACCTGCGACATCGAGTCCTGCTTCCAAAGTTTTCCACCTTTGAGTATACCACTAATTTGAGTTGGTGATGATTCCTTTGGTGGTATGGGAGGTGGCTTTTGCTCGTCATAGGCATCAGACGAGATTGTGCTTGGATTCTGAATGTTTGCTGCCCCGGGCTTAGCTGGCAAAGCCGGCGGCACCAAATCATTAATAGCTCCAGCCGTAGAGTCCACATCAGCTACCACGCTTTGATTCTTCGTTGGTTCGCGTACGATTCGTCTTTCTGTCACTGTAGTCATGGTAATAGTTTCAACAACAATTCTTTGATTCTTATGTATAGGTATTAATTTTTCCTTTCTATCTTTAGCTTTGTTGGCACAATATGAAATTTGTTTAGGTTTAAGTTTTTTTAAATAGTTGGTTTAGTTTTGGAGATCACCACCATGAAGATTGCAATTCGCAGATGTAGTAATTATTTGAGGAAGAATTAGGAGGAGTAGTTCATAGTTCAACCCACAAAAATGGCAGCAGAAAGTATTTTTTAAGATTAGGTAGGTACCATTGATTCACATGCAAATATTCTTATAATGTCTAAACATATGAATATGTATGTATACTTTAAACAAAGACACAATTCAATAAAAGTGGATGTCTGATTTATGCAAATGAGAAGCAAAACTATCAGCAGAAAAATGTAACATTTTGATTTTAGCTGCTCAAACAAAATTAATAAAAAATTGTGCTGCAAATTTGTTTACAAAATTATAGCCATGAAGTGGTTACCTTAAAAATTTAACTTTATTTAAGTTTATATTGAAAAGGTTTAAATCGAAAATGGAAACATAAAAGTGATGTAACTACAACTGCATCATGTTTTAGAACAAATCTTTTTATATCTGGTCTCAGAGCACATCACATCTGAATAAATATATATAAGATCAAAGAAAATTGATAAGGTATATATATATGCACCCATTGAAATGCGATGACATATTATAAATCAATAATCAGTAGAAATTACATGACTAAGATTATATATTTCATATTCAAAACCCGTTCAAAAAAAAAAATTCAAAATAATCATTCAGAGGCCCAATGTAACAATTATTTTTAATTAAAAAAATAGATAAAATGAATAAATATTACTGACGTTGAATTTTTGAAAAGATATAATTTTTAATACTTAGATTTTTTTATTATTTTCCTCATGGAACCCAAATTAACAATTAGTTATTAAAACTTTAAATAATAGCCAAAATTGTAAATTATACTTCTTAAAAACCAGTATCAAAGCTCTCCCACTCTCTCCAGTCTAGCAACGATACTTACGAATTTTCATCATTAATGATTTCATATGCAAAATGAGCAATATATGAACTTATCATAATTTCTTTTATCATACCTGGTGATGGCCTATACTGAGTCTGCAGTACGTATTTTGGACGTTCTTCGCCAGCAATAATTTCTTTTTGGGTAAAGCGTCGTTCAGGTGAACTAGTGTGTAAGGGAAGAAGTGCTACAGCGGAAACGCCAAGCGGTGTGACATGTTCCTCTTGACACTGCGGTGAAGTGCATTCTAAATGTGAAAGTAAAATAATTTTAAAGAAACAGTGAGATAAAAATGTATGCAAAGTGCATTTTGATAAAACAGTTCTTCTTTCAAAATAGCATATTTTTTCTCAAACATCCTACAGTAGAAAACATTTACTTACCCATTGTAGCACTTTTTGGTCAATCAACCTTAACAACCCGCATCAAATACTAAGTGTAAACTAACCCGAAATAAATAATTGATAACACTGTGCAACACGAAAAATGAACCGAAATGAAAGTAGACGCTCAGAGGAACAAAATCCATTAAGGATTTGGCAAAATTTGGCATGATGTTTCCCAATATAACTTAAAAAACAGTTATATTTATCCACCTGAAGCTAAAGATGTTTTCAGTGTCCTATAGTAAAACAGAGTTAGGAACATTTCTCTAGATCATATTAACTCTCTTACTATCATTTTTCAGGGTCTGTTTTGACAGTTTTCTTTAAAATACCATAAAAGAACCATGAACGTTGAAATATAGGAAAATATACCCATCAAATTTTACTATATGTCACCGGAAAACAGAATATTCCTAAATTTCACACGACAAATGACAAAACATGGATCAATTTTACGGCCATTTTTTGCAAAAGGTTGGATCAATTTCATACCCACCATCATAGCACAGGAACATGATACGGTACATATGCAAAATCTGCCACGCCTTCTTATTACGCCAAAGTTTGTGAAATTTAGTGCAAATAATCGATTATTTTGCCAATATTACTCCTAAAAATCTTCAATTTGTTATTTGAGTCCGTATGGTCACTGTCAATAATATCTACAAAAATAGATCAAACCCCGGGCAACTCTTTAAGATAGTAAAAAATAAAAAAAAGAAACATATAGTATATATATATCTAAGTTTTCCTTTTTGTTCAAATATAAATATTTACGTGTGTTTATAAACCAAGCAAATAGACCGGTGATAAGAAATAGTAACAGCACTGTCCGGTTGCTAAATTGGTCATTTTTATTGTTGTTGTTTAAAAATTATAAAAGTAAGGTGACTTTTAAAATTTCAAGGAAAACTTACATTCGATTATCGATTTGTTTTGTTATGTTGGTACACCCGTCATAAACATATGTTTGCAGTTTCAGCTATATTAGAAATGTTTTGCGTGCTCGACGATTTTCTACTGACTCACCTGGGCTCTTCCATAGGGACGATTGGGCTTTAGGTTTGATATCATAACCATATACCTATGATTCGTCATCAGTTATCACCCTTTTCAGCAATTCAGGATAATCATTTAGTGTTGTTTCTGGCCAAAATCTCTCTCACAAACAAAGACGAGTTTTGAAACAAACTTCGCTGACACACGTCTCGTGACCAAAACGTTGTCATTGGCATCGACCCGGCCATCTTGGAAGAAATTGTACCACTTGTAAACATTTGTATAACCTTCACCGAGTGCAAGTGCACTTTCCGAAGGGTATATTGAGTTTGTTCTTCCGTTTGTAACGCCCAGAAGGGGGCGTGGTAGGTATGACAAAGTATTTATATAAATGATCAGCGTCGGATTCCGAGTCGATTTAACGATGCAAGTGTTTTGGAGCACTTAATTTAATTATTTACACAAAATATGATGCAAATTCTTTGATCCATTTTTTCGATACCACTTCTTACCATTGTGCCTCTCACGAACAAACTAAACATGCTATATAGCTAAAACCTTAAACATATGTTCGTGATGAGTGTACCAACGTAAAAAAAAAAAAATCGATAATCGAATGTACGTTGCCCTTGAAATTTGAAAAGTCACCTTACTTTTTGAACACACCTCGTATATTATATTTTAAAGTGAAAATATTGCCTTGTGAAATATTTTTCTTTTTTAAAACATGTCGGTTTGCTATAACTAAATTGCTTATTTCATAACAACAAATTTTTACAGTCTTATTTCAGTTCAACTCAAAGCGGGTTTAGAGAATAATCTGTTAAAAGCAAACATATTAATTTATATACGTTTCTTTACAAAAATTCATAAAAGTAAGCTACTAATGGATTAATAGAATATCTCAGTCATTCTTGTCTATAATAATTTTGAAATAGGAATTGTGGATTGAGCTGTTCTGTAACTCACTAACTTAAATATACATACATACATACATACATACATACATACATACATACATACATACATACATACATACATACATACATGCATACATACATGCATACATATGCAAGTTGTTCCCTTTTTTCTGATTCACACAGAAAACTGTTGAATTGTAATTGGACCGGAATTGTGCATGAAATGTTTTTTTTTTATTTTGTTATATACAAGGTTTGATATTTTTTATGGAGTGCATTTTGGTATTGAACTGGCGACTAATGATTCGGGTCGTTGACAATGACTGTAGTCACTTACGTCACTCAGCCTAGGGAAACACATTGGCAAAGTTAATAAAGCGTAACCATGAAATAATTTTAGCTCAAAAGTGAAATTAATCAAATCGACACAAGTCGGTTTTTTGTAAAGTAAACTAAAAAAAATTTAAAACAAATGGCGCAAAATTTGGATTTGAAATATGTTTGTATGCTTATTTAAAAAATCTATAAAAATAAAAATAATATCAATTTGACTCTAAAATTCGACAAATATTTATTATTATGATTAAATACTCAGAAATTACTAATTACTGGTTAGAAAGAATAATTTACTCCAAAAACATTTATTTTACATTAAATGGATTACATATTGTATTTATTTTGTCAAACTGAGGTTTTCGAAAGATTTTCGCCTTAATGTTTTTTTTGTTGCACTTTGCTTCAAATTTAATCCATCTATATATATATAAATGAATTCTTCTTTCTTTCTCTCTATCTGTACCAAATGGGCGTCTAAACCATTCATCCGATTTTGATGAAATTTTAGGGAGTTGCTGTGCTCACGCCAACTTAGGTTTAGGGCACAGAAAATTTTGCCACGCCTACCTATTACGCCCACAATTTGTAAAACTAAGTTAAAATATTCGATTATTTCGCTAATATTGCTCCTAAAATTTGGTATCTGAGTTTGTATTGGCACTGTCGATAACTTCCCCAAAAATGGGCGTGGTTGGATCAATTTAAAGCCCACTTTAAAAAATCGGGTGGATCATTTTTACGCCTAACACCATTGCTCAGAAACTTTATGTGCTATATAGAAAACATGTAACGGGATGCACCGGAAAGAATAACAGGAAATACAAAATTTGCCACGCCCACATTTTGTTTAATTAAGTAAAAATATACAATGACATTGCTAATATTGCTCCTAAAAATTTGGGATTTTGTTTCTGAGTTTGTAGGCCATTAATTTCACAGCCATAACTCAGAATCGCTACAACGTGAGTACCGAGAAGTTCCGCTAACTAACGGAAGTACCGGGAAGTTCTGCTACCATTTTTTAAGTGGCATTGCAACACATGCCGGGCATTCGCTAGTATTTTATAGACGTAAGTTTAAGAAGTTTTTTTAAAATATGAATATGGTAAACAATATTGACAAAATTTTGTATGTCCGCACCTATTTAAGTGACTCGCAGCGTATGATTAAAATTAATAAAGACCACTGAAGAAACTACACCTACCTGAAGTCAATATAATTTTCAAAATAAATAACAAAATCTCTGTACTTTTTTTTTCTTTTTTCAGAACCATCATATCATACTATTAAATAATATTCAACGTCAGTATAATAAGTCTACTCTTCCGTCAGACTAAACCTACACTTAAATTCGGCCTAAAATCGTATTCAGATGATTTGGAACTGTAATTTAATATTGCCATAATGAGGTTTGAAATTTCTACGCTGATTTCAGGCCAAAGTTTTCTTATGAATTCGCGTCTATAAAAACTCGAAAATATTCATAATTATAAGAAGGGAAAATTGAAAGGGCATGCGAGTATATAGTAAGATACTAGCTGATACTCGAGGCTTTGTCTGTATTCCTTCTAAATTGTAATTGAAATCTTTCTGTAATGTGGCAGTTGTTTAATCTCGTCACATCATTAAGCCGATCACACGTAATTATAATACGAGTATATACTCGTATTACAATCAATATGCATTTTTTTTAAATCGTTGCAAAATACCTTCTTGATTATAAAGTTATTAATTATTTTTTGCTGTGCGGTTCTGTTTGGACTTCAAAACTGTTTTGATTCTTTATTTTATTATAGTCATTCGAATATCTTGAATAAAATTTCTCAATAAAAATCAGAATTCATAATTAATTGCTAAATCAATAGAGGCTGCTAGTAACATAAACTCAACCGGATGCTAACTGCTATGTTACCCGTTAAAGCCTTATTGATATGACCTACCCAACCTAATACAATACAACAGTTACCTGCATCCTGCATCTCTTTAGCCGCGCATTCTGCACACTCCGCACACTCGGTGCACACGCCTTGGGTGTCCTCATCAGACGGCTGTTGTGGTGTCTGATGTACTGCAGCGACACTGGACTGAGCGACGGTTGTGGGTGCCACAGTAACAGATGGCGGCTGCTGTTGCTGATGATGTTGATTTAATGACGAACTTCCGACGGGCGGCGGAGGAGGCGGTATCTGACTATTATTGCGTGCAGCAAGCATTGCTGCTCGTTGCTGTTGTAGACGTTGTATTACTTGCAACTGTTGAATGTGCTGGGCACCAAAAATGTGTCCGCTTAGCGCACCGCCCAATGTATTCTTCATTCCATTATCTTTATACCCATCGGGTGGGCTGAGTGCCGCCTCATCGACAAATTCAATAGGTGGTGCAAACTTAGGGCTCTACAAGTAAATTAAAAAAATTTATTTGTAAAAATGGATCTTGTATACAAAAAAAAACTAGGTTTGCTCAAAAAAAGTTTGTTTTATGTGTAAATTTAAAAGACTTTTAGCTTTAGTTTCAGGGAGGAATGAACAGACTAGATAATAATCAGTATGGCCTAGATAGACTCAACCAATTTAACCGACTAGATAATTATCAGTATGGCCTAGATATACTCAACAAATTGAACCGAAGTGTGAGGTTTTGCTATTCTAGGGGGACTTAATTCAATTGCAGCCTTAGTTTAAATATATGGAGCTCATATGTGAGCTTCTATTCTCCAAGCAAAAGATAAGAAAGATCAGACAAAAACTATTATTATTATAAAAAGTAATTTAAAAGAGATCCAAAATTCGCAGATTTAATATTACTGAACCAAATTTCAAAATTTCAGCGCGTGATATTTCAGTCATTCAAAAAAAATTATGATTTTGTGCAAAGAATGAAAAAGATTTTATTTTTTTAATCACTAGTGGGAATCTACTCACGCACCCTCTTTGTGGTTTCAACGCGGAATCTGATAGAACATTTTTAGTTTTAGTTTAATTTTTTTTCTTACTTTTTGCTATTGATGATGTAAATAAAATATTCCACTGCAGACATTAAAATACTTTATTCAAAATTTTAGAACTAAACTATTAATGATATATAAAGAGATATTTTTCTATATCAAAGAACACATGACTTAATTTTCGTGTCTGATGCAAGTTGTCAAATTTGCGTGCATTTCAAAAACACGAGTTTGATAACTGTTTTCTTTCGGATAAAATTACTTTCATTACTTTTTGTGTGCATTTTCATAAAAATGGGATATCTTCCTAGAAAAGGTAGTACTGAAATATCAAATCTCCTTAGATTAGCAAAACTTCACACTGTGTGCCGCGACGAAGACATTTCGAAATTTCGGAATTTTCAATAACGCTGCGGCACCAGATACCTTATGCAAGAGTCTCTCAATTAATGAATGAATGCATTGGAGAAGCTAATGTATATTTAAAATTGTAATGTGCAATATTTACTTCGGTACTACCAAGGTTTTGTACATATCGAGCCATAACAGTCAAAATAAATTAGCCGAAATTATTAAAAATTTTGCAGGAAGAAGTTTGTTTAATTATCTTAGCTTTTACATAAAAATATTATATTGAAAAATTTTGTAATTGATAATTTCAAATCTCAAATTAAAGTAAACAAACAAATGGTGGACCGATAATAACCATTAAACAACCAATAAATTTATAAAATTTATTTTTCTTTAACTTTGTACCGGGACTTTATACGGTTCTATTGTTTTACAATTTAATATTATTTGTCATTAATTGTTTAATTACAACAAATAAATTTAAATTTTATTTTTCTTTCGTTTGACATAAGCCAACAAGTGTTTTATAGCAAAACATTTTATTTTTGCAATAAAATACAAATTTTAGGATTGTCCAAAACAACCAATAGCAGAATTTGAAAACCTAAAACTGTCGGTGCTATAGTTATCTCTTATAATTTTAGCGAAATACTTTTCGACTAATAAGTAAACCGTTTAAAAATAGAAGGTGAAAAATAAAAAAAAATGTTACTTAAAAATTAATTGCATGAACAGAATGGGATCAAAAGAGACAACAGCTCAATAACACTCGTATAATAAAGAAGTGGAGTGATTTTACCTGAGGAGTGCGTCCGCTCTCATCAACTGGTGCTGTATAACCACACTGACAGCCCTCTTCGCAACATAGACGTACTAACTCATGCTCACCACACGTACAGGGCTCTTCGTCTTCCTCATCATAGGCGCAATCCTCACGTATTAGAATAATGTAGTCGGCCTCGAAAAACTCATTTCGCGTCTCATCAAATACGACACGATTTTTACGCACCGGCGGCGGACGATTTGGCTTCTTTAGCAGCCCACGTAGTTGACCACTAACTTCACGCATTTTACCGGCCAATGTGGAAGTAGGACACAACAATGAATTAGAACAATCGTGTGCAACGACTGAGTCACTCGCGCTTATAAAGTGATTACACCAACGATCACTTACAATATTAACGGCGGTTGTGGCGACGTTAATTGGTGTTTCAATATTATTATTAGAACAATTTTCACAGTCACACTCACACGAAGTTTCACTCGCAGAAGAATTCACCTCTTCAAGGAGCTCGTCGTAACACTCGAAATCTTCAGTCAAGGTTGCTGTAGCCTGTGTTATCAAATTGTGATTGGAATCTAAAATTCTTTTT
Source organism: Suillia variegata (assembly GCA_949127995.1). Classification (NCBI taxonomy): domain Eukaryota; kingdom Metazoa; phylum Arthropoda; class Insecta; order Diptera; family Heleomyzidae; genus Suillia; species Suillia variegata. The sequence continues at coordinate 16,652,308 of OX421846.1, forward strand.
GGCCAAAAGTTCTTCTCAGAAATTAGTTTACTTAACCGTTTTACGTCAAATTCAGAAAAAGAGCTGCGCGTTGGTGGACTAGCCGCAATAATTCCTTGTAGTTGGTCGCTCCTTGTGGCAATTACCAGTGGAACATTTGGAGATCCTGTGGAAACAAAAGCACTTAATCTATCTGCCGAAGATTCAATGAAATTTGACACATTATGCGCATGAAACTTAGCATGTTGCTTGCCTTTAGCTAAATGTTGCAAAGCGGTGTTGTAATTCTTAAATGCATAAGGAGCTGATGACGATGGGGTTTCACGTTGTGTTTTTTTTAACGAACAGGATGGAGTACTAGGTTCTAGTTCGTTTTGGCCAGACAGCTCCTCCGTACACGTATAGTTATTGTCGGTGGTCAGTAATAACTTACTTAATTTATCTTTTATATCTCTTTCAAGTTTACTCTGTTTATCTATGTAATTTAGAGCTGTTGTTGTTGTTGTAGTGTTTGTTATATTTGTCGTTTTTAATTTGTCTCTTGACAAGCGCAGAAACTTTGCTGTCACATATGAGTGCGGTGATATGTGTCCAAGAGAACCAAGCTCTTCAGCAATATTTTGAAAAGCTCTCTTGTCCTCTTTCAGCTCGCTTTTGTTGTTGAATTTGATATTGCGATTCTCTCGAGTTTCTTTCTCTGCTTCTACATCTTCTTCTTCTTCTTTCGGAGATGGAATTGCACTTAACGTTGTTGCTATTGTAGTTGGTGAGAATAATGGCGACCTTACACTACTAACTAGCTGTACGTCTTTTACGATTTCGGTTTTACAGTCAAAATTCACTGTCGCAGCCCCGCAATGTGGTACATTGGGAAATTTCTTTGTCTTTTGACTTGTTGTTGCATCGATTTTTATGAATTCCTTCGCATTTCCACTATTAATATAGTTATTATTATAATTACTGGTAATGTTTCTGGTATTTGAACGGCGTGGCAAACGTACCCGACTACGAAAATGTTGTTGCAATCGTTTTAAACGTTGGCTGCCTTGAAATTCTTCTAAATCTCCTTGAGCATTAATATACTTTGGAGGTTTGTCGTTAATTTCATTGTTTTCGTAGATGAACTGGTTCGATTTCGGTTCTGCAAGTTTGTCACAGGATATTATTGTGCTTTTAGAACAATCTTTGGAAACATTCAATAAGTTTTCATAGCCATAGTTCCTATATTCATAATCTGAATCTGCGTCCTCATCTACTTTTTTAGATTTTATGTATTTTTCTATTTCTAATTTTATCACTTTCCAATTTCTTTTAGCTTTTTCAATCAACTTGTGCTTTTCTTTTTCCACCTCCTCTTTATTTTTTCGTTTTGTTGTACTTAAATTTGAAGGTGGTAGTCGTTGTTCTTTCTTTAATGCTACGGTATATTCCAACGTCTGTCTTTTCTTTTTAGCTACTACCACAAACTTGAGCACATTTTTTAAATTGAAAATACCATTTTTACGCAATTCAAAAACTAGTTCGTTGTTGGTAAATATGAGCACACTTGCAAGAATTCGAACATTTGTTTTGGAGAAGTTTAATTTGTGCGAATTCTGTATTCGTTGCTTTTGCAAATTCGTTGAATAGAAATTATGGCCTTTAGTTGCTCCACTCTCCACCACCACCGCCACCAAATCTTGGCTGGAGCTGTCGTGGTTGGAATTTTCACACACGGTCAATATATAAATTTTTGATATTTCTTTTTTAAGAGTTATTGAAAAACGCTGCCATCTCCACTCATTATTGATTTTTGCAGAATCTTTTACTAAACCCTTTTTTGCACCGATACGATTTTTCGATTTTTTAAACTTTTTAAATATTTCTCTTACAGTATCGACACAATTTTCGTTGTCGTTGGCACCAACACCCGTTTCCGTTTCACAGATACACTCATTAAAATTATATAAATGGATGATATAGCTGGCGCTTTTCAAATATTTTTCATTAAAAAACAGCTTATCCACTAGACTGTAATCCGTTGCATTTACAGTCGTGGCTCTGTTCGATGCTGAATTGATTGAACTTGTGTTATTTTCACTGCTTTTTAAATTTTGATAACAATTTGAAAATAAAAATTTTTCAGCTGCTGCAGCTACGTGGACGTCCTCGTCGGCTGATGGTGTTAGACATTTTGCAAAATCCTTCGTACAGCGTCGAAAGGACGATGCCGTTGTCGCACTTCGCACGTCTACTTCGTCCTCGGCCTGTCGGAATGTCGTGGTCGTCGTCGTCGTTGTTGCTGTTGTTGTTCTTTCTGCTTCTGCTGCTATTAGGAATGTATGTTCTATGTATATGCTATGGGAATGGTTAAGTTCGCCCTGTGGTGAAATGCTTTCGATCGATGACGAAGTTGCCTCTGCTATGATTTCGTCGGCGCCGTCGTTGTCGGCGGTGGTTATTGTTTTGGGGTCTGGGTTGAATATTGCAAATTTTATTTTACTGTTACGGTTGTCGTGTTTGTTCGTTTTTTCGTTTTCAGCATCATTGCTCGTGCTTTCAAAAACGCATGCGCGTGCTCTCCCATATTTTTGTATTTTGTGAGTAACGTTTTCTGTCTCGTAATTCGAATCCAGCGAAGAAACTTTTAACACTGTTGTTGCTGATGCATTTTCTGTTTCTTTTGTTAGTACTTTTATTTGTTTTACTTTAAACGCTGATTCATTTTCGAACTCTACTTTTGACAGTTTTCGTTGTTGTCGTCCATTCTGAGCGGCTGCCAACGGTTGACAATGCATTTCCGCCTTTGCCTCCGAGCTTTTTGTGTTTAATTCAGCTATTAAACCAGCAACAGTCTCTTTGCTGTTAGCTGTGGGGAACTCAACGCGTGATTGTTTTGCTGCGCACTGAAGCATTTCGTGTTTGTTGTCACAACTGCCTGAGCTACCACAACTTCCACCAGTGCTACCATCTTTTTTATAGCAATTGACGACCATGTGTCCCACCACCTTCTGTATTAAATTTTTACACATTTTGCTTTGGTCTTCGTTATCACTTGCACTCGATTTGCAAGCCCATTCGTTGCTTTTTGATTTTCCCATCTCAATTTCCTCAGTCAGCGACATATTTGAACCTGTCGTACTATTTTTGCATTTGTCTTTGCTCGGTGTTTTTTCAGACTGGTGACATCTCGTTTCCATATTAGCTCCTGTCAAAGTTTTTCTTGCAGAGAAATTAACTTCTAATTTGCTTGATGTTTTCTTTGAAAGGCTCAACAAATCCAAAATTATCATTTTAGTTAGGTCAAACAAATTTTTTTCTTGTTAAACACTTAACTTTGCATGTCTTCCGGAAAATCTAAAATAGAACTGAAATAATTAATTATTTAAATTCTTGCTATAATTTTAAATTTTTTTTTAAGAAGGCAGATTTTTGTATATGAAATCGAAGATATATAATAGTTTTTTTAACAAGTTTTTTTTTGTACTATCTGTGAATAGACTTTTTTAAGGACAAAATAAAAATACATATTTCTGTTGATGGTTGATTGCACTTCTCCTCAGTGTTGGAAACTATTCTTTTTTTCAAAAGTCCCTTCCAAATTAAAAAAAATCTGATTTTCCCTACGCTGGGAAAGTTCCCTCCCTCCCAATTTTTAAAGAATTTTTATATTTTTAGGCACTTTTATTTTTGCTCCCAAAAACAAAAATCTATTTAAACATATAAAAATAAACGTTTGTTTAAATTTTTGTAACTTACTCGCATAAAAATCATTCTTCTCATCGCGATGAGTTGCTGTGCTCACGCCAGGGAAGGTTTTGGGCTTACAAAAATCACACCTACCTGATACGCCCACAATTTGTGAACATCAGTAAAAATATTCGATTAAATCGCTTATGTTGCTGCTAAAAATCTAAAATTTTACATCTGAGTTTATTTGGGTGGTTGGATCAATTTAACGCCCACCATCGTAATTCAGAAACGCTTCAAGGGGAAGTAACGCTTAGTTCAGCTTACTAATTATCTTATACATATTTCTATTCAAAACAAAACGCCGGGTACTATAAGCTAATGGTATACGAGTATAAACATGTAATATTTAAAATGCATTATATGTACATTTATCGAGCTTTAAATGTTTAATAATAGCATCATTATTAATTCTATTGAGTTTACATTAAGTTTTTATTACCAAAGTAAGGATGTTTTATATCTTTTTGTCAAAAGCTTTTAAGAGCGTTTTAAATTTGTGAAAAGCTTTTTAAAATAACAATTTTGATTGAATTAAAAATCAATCGAATAGTCGGTTGTTTTTTTACTTAAAACTTAAAACATAAATATGATATTTTATCTTTATTAGATACTAGCTTCTAGTATCCGGCAGCTTTTTTTTTGGTTTTAATAAAAATATGTTTAAGTATATTAGCTTATTAAAAATAATGAAGAGTCCGAGAGGAAATTTTGATCAGGCTAGCCTTCCTTAATCGCAGCCTGATCAGTGTGATCACTTAAGTGCCAAATTGAATTCTAAGCAAGGGTTTTCTGACTAAATCCTTTTTAAGATTGCATCATGGATACCTTTTTCCAACCTTATAAAGCTATACTTATCCTATCTTGAATATAACCTGACTAATTTAATGAGGGTGTCCTTAACACAACCTGAATAAAACTTTACCACTGCCTGATCCCATCCTGTTAAGGCATCATGAGCAGATCCTGATTGTGTGAGTTAAGGATTTTAATTCAAATAAATAAAAATATATTACTATAAAACGAGAATTGAAGTTAGATCGACAAAGAAGGAACAGACTTCGGTAATATTATCAAGGAATCAAAGGTGGAGAAACAAAATTTGTAGAAGACAGATGTAAGTGCGGTGGTTATTAATTAGTATACAGTCAGAAATTAAAGTTTCAAATATCTAATTCGAAGTTTTTTCTTGGAGCTAAACTAAAATTTTTTTGTATAAAGGGTTTTTGAATAAATTCATTCGGTCAATTTTGAGAGTTCTTCGCAAATGTACAATCTTTTATTATAGTATTATTAAGGTTATTGAAGATACGCAATATCCAGAAGAAAAACACAAGTATGTGCAAAGTTTCCTATACAGTCCATTAATGAATGTGAGCAAGACAATGTTTTTCATTGTCACCTGCTACTCAATGACGTCACAAATAAGCGTACCGTCACTATAACATATGATTGTTTAATGTTAAGGGTTGTTTAGCGTTAAGAACTAAAAAAAGAACAAATAAATTCATGGCTCATGTCCGTCTGTTATTTTTAGTTCTTTCGAATTTACTAACGTCGCAAAGAGTGATATCACATATATATGTGTATAAATTTGTTATTGTATGTACATCTTCTCATACACATAAAAAAACCATTGCTTTACTTGACCATCCTTTCCAAACAGCTGGAAGTTAGGGACAATAATTCCAATTGCCAAGAAATTTACTTCATCGACCTGTAGTGACATCAGACCAATACGTACATATATAGTATTTCCAGTAATGTCAAAAATTGCTGAGCTCAGATGATATTCATATACAGTTTGATCAGCTTTATTTAACTTTACTTTGCCTCTTATGTATATGATCCAATGGCTCCGCGGGGGAGCAAAGGGCCGCACTCTGCCTCTTAGATTTTCCTAAAGTATTTGATTGTGTCCAATGAATGTTTCAATAAAATTGATAAACAGTTATTTAGTAAGTAAAGTTCACCGATAACACAGAGATAGAGGGAGTTTTTTCGAATTAAGATATTCATACTTCTGGCGTGGATCAAGACGCAGTGCTTCGGCCGCTATTAGTTAGTGTGTTAGTAAATAATGCATATGCCGATATTGAATTGTGAAAATCGAGACGAGTTGGCGTTTTGAAAGCTTTGGTTTTCTGAAATAATAAAGATTTGGAAAATATTTATAGCTAGTCTATTAAAAATGATTTGTTCTTGAACCCCTTAAATCTTATGTTTTATCAATATATAAAGATAATGTGAAGTATTCTGATATTCCGGCTATAGCTGTATGCCTCTTTCTTGTGCTTATCTTAATAATTTATGTTGTCTCGAGAAAATACTCAACGCTTAAAAACTTACGTCTTTCAGAAGATTTTACGCCTACTTAAACCAAGCGACTTCTTGTAGTGCAATTAATGAATTATCCGCATTATAACATATGCAAAACTAAACTATATCCAGCCTTCAGACTCTCACTCCACAAATTACAAGACGCGTGAAATCACTGTGCTCGATACGGATTTGCTTTATATCGCACGCAATTTGATCATACCAGTATATCGCACGTGGAAATAAAATTCATGACTGTTCTTTATATAATTGCATACTTTTGCACAAACTGATAAATTCACAAACTCCTCTTTATCAAAAATTTAAATTTTATTTTGTCTAACTTTATTTGTATTTATTTATTAAATAATATTTTAAATCCTAACACAACAAGGAAGCTATCTTATTATTCAAAGTGTTGGTCACATAAAATAGAAACTTATTCAATGGGTATCTTTGAAGAATATTCACTTTTAGTGCATCGCCAATGTTACAAAAAAATAATTAAAAATATTAACTAAGAAAAGCACTTTAAGTGTGTTAAAAATTAAATTTAACATATAAAATTAAATTAAAATACGTTTGTAAAAATTTTAAAAATTAGATTTAAACAGTTATGAAAACATATATGAAACCGTTTATAGCTGATCTAAACAGATCTGAATGCGGATATGATCAAAGGTGATTAAATTTAATTTGATATAAGCTCATATTTGGATCCCTGTCTGAGCAGAGCTAATTCGATCTTCTAGCTATAGTATTATATTTGATCGGATCTAATTATATCATAATTCAGAACTGTTCATATCTGAAATCAGATCTGATTAGATTTAATTAGATACAATTAGTTCTAATTAGATCTAAACGTATTACGGGTATGGGTTAACGAAAAAAAATTGTTAGGTGATATTTTTAAATAATGAAAATTTACATTCACTTCCTCAAAACGAATCCGTTGTTTAATACATACGCACATTTTTATATTTGCAAGACTATGAAATATAATAAATTTAAATTTCATTCCGAAACGATTTTGACATTTTCAAATTAAGTAAATTACTTAAAAATTAAATAAACCGAGAAACGATCAAACACAACCGAGTGTTGTCCCAAAAACAAGACAGGAGCACATACGCCCGTAAAATGTCCTGTGCAAGACTTTACATTGCTTGAATTTCACTTCTTTACCGTCGTCAAACGGAGTTAACATTACGTCACGCTTGAACTGCGATCACGTTGCGCGCTCGTGATAGGTACCGCAACAGTTTGAATAAATGTCTTAAATTTCAAGTGAAACGGCTACAAACTTATCTCAAGAAATGCGACCGCTCTCGAAGGTTTTCGGAAGTAAACTAAATTATAAATACAAAAGGGGGAATTTAAAATTTTCCCGTGGATTTTAAATGTACTTCAGTAAGTCTTTTCTTTTGTTTCAACGTTTGTAGTACACACTGCATATGCGGCTATGTTATTTGGATAAAATGGCATAATGAAACGTTGGCTGAAGTAGTCATTGTTTGGTGTAGCTAGGTTCAATTCTTGGTGGCAGTTTGTCTCCCATGTTTGGGAAAATAAATTATTAAACAAAAGCCGTCGGTATACATATAGCAGTAGGACCGTTTCTTTGAAATGGTTATTATTGTATCTCTACTAAGGAAATTATACATAAACATTTTGTAATACAAGAACTAAAGCCTAACTGATTTGTCGTTTTTCATAAAATGTTAATATTAAAAAAGTTCAAAATTCGTTTTCATTCATTAATATCAAATCTGCTAAGATCCGAATTTGTGAAATTAAGTAGAACCAGTAAGTCAATTACCTTCGGTTATGCCGAAGCTCATAAACTATCCGTCATTTCATTAGCACATACACGCTACATGTCTCTTTTTAAGTGGGCGTTGTTCTTATCGTATCACGCCCATTTTTGTTTATGTGAGTTCCAAAATGTTTAGTATCAAGTTTGAACTGGTTATATAAACCGTACCTACTCTTAATAATTTTGAATCCGCAAAAAAAGAGTATTTTTGTGTTATCATTAAAACGGTAAATATTAAATTTGAATTTTTTCTCAAGCAGTGTATGGGAGGTGGGCGTGGTTGTTATCCAATCACGCTCATTTTATATATATAGATAATTAGTTAGTGGAACTTCTCGGTCCTCCCCGTAGTAGCGATTCTGAGATCCGGCAGTGTTCCAACAACGCCCACTTTTGGTGATATTATCGACAGTAACTATACAATCTCAGATACAAAATTTAAACAAATTGCTGGCATAATAAGTGGGTGTGTCAGATTTTGTTATTCTTCCCGGTGCATCCCTATACATATTTCATATTTAAGGCATTAAGTTCCTGGTAGGCGTAAAATTGATCCAACATTTTTTAAGAGTGGGCGTTAAATTGGTCCAACACTATGAAGTTGTCATATAAACTCAGATACAAAATTTTTAGGAGCAATATGAGCGAAATAATGGAATATTTTTACTTTGTTTTACAAATTATGAACGTATTAAGAGGGCATGGCAAATTTTAATTTTCCAATCCTTGGCGTAAGCACAACAACTCTTTAAAAATTCATCGTAATCGGATGAATGGTTTAGACGCGCATAGGGTCAAAGATAGAAAAACAACATTCATTTTTATATATATAGACTGTCATACCTACCACGCTCCTTCTCGGCCCTTATAAATCGTAATCAACTAATAAACTTAGACATAATGCTATTAAAAAACCCAAACATCACCGGGTACTTTAAGCTAGTACAATAAAAATATTATCGTTACACAGACAATTTATTTGAATTATTCATAAAACTATTGCGTAGAATCTATTAAAAGGTTACGGGTACGCAGACGCAGTTGAAAGAATTTCAGTTTTGGATGAATGACGACTGCTTGACGCTTAAAAAATCAAATTTGGATAGATGGTCTGCCAAATAAGAGAAAAGCCGAACCTAAAGAAATGTTATAGTTGCTTGGAATAAGGCGAAGGCGTATACTAACGCAGACAATAAGAGTCAAAGAAGCATAAAAAGGGTAACTTCGCAGAGATACGCTAAAAACACATTCTTTGGAGCATGCAAAAGCAACTGATCTCGGATCATGGAAACAAAGCTACCAATAGAGCCTGTCCCTTAAAGACAAGCCGCTCCTTATGAAAATCTACTATACGCGGTCAAAGATTTTTAGAATCCATTTTTACAGCTGCTATGCTGCTCTCTCAAAAATATTGATCGTGGATCAATAATTGAAATTACGTTCGCCTGCTGCATATTGGTGCCATCAGCAAGCTGGAAGTTGTAAGACTTTTGCATATATATAGTTTCTCTCCTTTTAAATCTCCAGGCCCGGATGGTATACTTCCGGTCATGCTATGGAACCTCAGAGACACAGTGGTCCCATGGCTGGAGCAGCTTTTCAAGCAAAGTATCACTCTCAGCTAAATTCCCTCAAGTTGGAGAAATGTTATAGTGGTATTTATTCCTAAGGTGGGTAGGCGTGGACAAGAGTCCGCGAAGGACTTTAGACCCATTAGCCTGTCCTCCTTCGTACTTAAAACATTAGAAATAATCATTGACTATCATATTAGACTTTCACTCTCAGATGGAGGGTTTTCGAATTCCCAGCATGCTTACCTCAAAGATAGATCCACTGATACGGCGCTACATGAGGTAATCCGGGTAATCGAAAGGTCTATTAACTCCAAGCAGTATACTTTAGGAGCCTTTCTGGACATTGAAGGCGCTTTTAACAATGTTAGCTCTGACGCCATTACAAATTCTCTGAAAGAGCATCATGTAGATGCTGGAATTGTATACTGGACTATGTCCATGTTGCAATCTCGGGTGATTCAGGCGAATTTGGGCATTTGTAATATCACTAAATCAGTCAACAGAGGTACCCTTCAGGGAGGGGTTCTCTCACCACTCCTGTGGTTGATTGTTATGAACGATATGCTAAAATCTCTCGAAAAAACCGGTATAAAGGCAGTTGCGTATGCCGACGACGTTGTGATTCTAGTATCAGGTCTGTTTCCGTCCGTCCTTAGAGAAATCATGGGTAGGGCGCTGAGAACACTTAGCTCATGGGCCGCTAGGTGCGGCTTGTCAGTGAATCCAGTGAAAACAGAATTACTATTATTCACAATGAAAACCAAGATACCTCAATTCAAATTACCAGTACTAAACGGACAAGCACTTACTCTTTCTACCGAAGCCAAGTATCTCGGTTTTCTTCTTGATACAAAGCTAAATTGGTAAAATAATATTATCCTGCGAGTTAAAAAAGCCTGCATTGCTTTTTACACGTGCAATAAAATATTTGGCAAACGTTGGGGTCTCTAGCCAAAGATGGTACTCTGGATGTACAGGGCTGTAGTTTGACCGATTCTCACCTACGGATCTCACGTTTGGTGGCCAGCGCTTAGTAATAATTATAATATAGTATGTACTTGGGAAGAAGATCCATTGATCTTCACATCAAATTTGTAGCCACATGCACTGCAGCAAGACTCAAAGAAGTAGGGTCATGGCAAGCTAGGACATACGGCCACAGCAGAATTTTAGGTACGCTACCTAAAGAGGTAGTACCTGTAACGACTGACTACATTTCACCGAAATTAGTTCTTAACAAGAATTTCCATCCAGAGAAGAATGGTCATCTAATAGTGTAATCGACAAATTTGGCGTTGCCATTTTTACGGATGGCTCCAAGATGAGCTGTGAAGTTGGCGCAGGTGTTTTCTGTAAACCCCTTGGTATCTCTAGATCTCTTAGGCTTCCTGATGAGGCCAGTGTGTTTCAAACTGAATTGATATCTATCTTAGAAGCTTGTAGCATTATTAGTAGCAAACTCACTCGTAAAAAGAACATAGCCATATTTTCTGACAGTCAGGCAGCTATTAAAGCATTATCCTCTAATGTTATAACATCAAAATTAGTTCTTCAAGGCAGGAATGAACTAGATATTCTCTGTCACAGACATAGAATAAACCTTATCTGGGTTCCAGGACATAGAAGCATAGTAGGTAATGAAGTGGCCGATGACTTGGCCAGGAAGGGCTCTGCATCGGCGCTGGATCTGGCTATTCCGGTTCCGGTTACTATAGGTAAAGTCAAATCTGACATCTGCAATTTCTTCTTTAATATAGTCAACTCTAGATGGAAAAATACCGCAGGATGCGCTGTATCCAAAAAGACCTGGCCGAGTTATAACCTATCAAGATCCCTTGATCTCATCGGCATGAGGCGTCGAGACATCGCGCGGATTACTTACATCTGCACTGGACACTGGCCTATTGGTGAACATGCCCGCAGATTGGGAATTCTCTATAATGTCCACTGTCGAAGCTGTAACAACACCAGTGAACCAGAGACACTGTTTCACTTTATCTGCGACTGTCCGGCTTTAGCAAGAGTCAGGCTTCGTACCCTCCACTCCGCCTTCCCAACCTCATTAGAAGTCTTATCTGACTACCCACTAATGAACATTTTTAAATTCCTAAACAATTCAGGATGGCTCCAGCATTGATCCCTCTCCCCCCTTCAGGAGATTGTGGTACTATTTTGCACATATAGCGCCTACCTTGCTATCATGGTGAAAATCGGCAAGCATGCGTAGATTCGAGGGAGCCTGCAAAAAACACAGACCGAAGTGTGGAAGGCGGAAATGCTAAATAAGAAAATCTTCAAACACACGCTAGACGGGAATCCAGATAGATCGAACGATGGGAACCAACAAACCGGCATGCTCCTGAAGTATGTTAGCAAAGCCTGCGATACCGCCATGTGCATGAAAAGTTTGAATACGTCTAGAATGCACGCCTACTGATTGAACGAGGAGATTAACGCATTAAGCAACTAGTTTAACACCCAAAAAATCCAAGATACGGCTGAACATACAAGACTGCGTGAATGCTTCAAGAAAATAAGTAAAGAGCTTAAAAAGGCGAGCAAAAGAAACAAATCGATGGTGTGTTACACCTGCTATCAAAACAAAGGGTTGCACCAAGGCATAAAAAATGTCGTTAAATATTAAAAAAAAAAGATTTAACTATCCCAATTATATTGAGGAAAATTCCAAAAGTATTAACGAATGCGAACTATGCAATAGCTATAAAAATGATCATATTACTCCTAAATTACCTTTTAAAATTTATGAAGTATGAGAGAAATTTGTTGTAGACTTTTGTAAATTGGAAAAATTTTATTAATTCACTTGTATTGATATATATTCAAAATTTGCTATTGTAGAACATGCAAATGATTTAAATTGACTAGATGCAAAAACTATTTAACGTAATGGGTCCACCAAAAGCTTTGAAGATCGATCAGGATCAAGGGTTAAATAATATTAATATAAAACAAAAGTAGGAACAACTATATATTCAAATAGAAGTAACTACAGATGTGGAACGCTTGCATAAGAACTTAAACGAAAAATTAAGAATACTTCATACGTCCAAATATTTTTGAAAAGTACATATAATTTGCGTATATAATCACAATATAATTCATTTCACTACAGGAGTAGCTATGATATAATATTTTCTTTCATAAAAGGAATCAACAAATAAATCCTTAAGAGAATTCACGAAAAAGATTAGAGAAGTAAGTAATCCTTTTAATAAAATAAGGATGATGGAGAACATTATTTATTAAAATATGTAAAACTAGCGAATGCCGGAATACGTTGCAATGCAACTTAAAAAAAAAAGTAAATGTTAACGGATCTTCCCGGTACTCCCCGTTAGTTAGGGGAACTTCCCGGTAATCTTTGTTGTAGCGATTCTGAGTTACGGCGACTTGATTAAACAGATTGTGGGCGTAAAAAATGGGCGTTGCAGATTTTATATACCCTGTTATTCTTTCCTGTGCATCCCTATACTTGTTTTCAATATAGCGCATCAAGTTCCTGACCAATGGCGATATGCGTAAAATTGATCCAACCTTTTTTTAAAAGTGGGCGTTAAATTGATCCAACTACGCCCATTTTTGACGACGTTGTTAACAATGCCCATATAAACTCAGATACCACATTTAATATTTTTAGGAACAACATTACCAATGTGATCGTATATTTTCCATATATTAAAGTAGGCGATAAATTGATCCAACCACGCCAGTAGTACCAAATATTTTATTGAACAAAAATTTATTTAAACAATTTTAAATCACGAACCACCCTAATTAAATTTAGATGCTGTTTTTACCAAAAGAACCAATAAAAGTTATAATGGCTTTCGTTTAACATCCTTACTAATATTATAAAGGAAGGTGTATTTATTTATTTATTTATTTATTTATTTATTTTCGTTTGTACCGTTTTCACGCTTAAACGGCTGAACCGATTTACTTCAAACTTGGAACATATATCGAGATGGGTCTGGAAGTAATAATAGGCTATATGAAATCTGCAACGCCCACATATTACGCCCACAAATAGTCAAATTAAGTCAACAAAAACGATTATTTCACTAATAAAATTTCAAAAAATCTCAAATTTGGATTTAGAGTTGGTATGGTCACTGTCGACAACTCCACGAAAAGTGGGCGTGGTTAGATGAATTTAACGCCCACTGCCGTAACTTCGGAACGCGATGGTCTACAATGACAAAACTTGGTATGTAGGTGTATGGTGACGAAATCTACCACCTCACAAAAAGTGGGCGTGGTTTTATCAATATAACGCCCACTGCCGTAACTCCGGAACGCGATGGTCTACAATGATAAAACTTGGTATGTAGGTGTATGGTGACGAAATCTACCACCTCCCAAAAAGTGGGCGTGGTTTTATCAATATAACGCCCACTGCCGTAACTCCGGAACGCGATGGTCTACAATGATAAAACTTGGTATGTAGGTGTATGGTGGCAAAATCCACCACCTCACAATAAGTGGGCGTGGTGGGATTAATTTAATGCCCACCGCGATATCTCATGAACGTTGTGATCTTTGATGATAAAATTTGTTATAGAAGTGTATGATGATGAAATCTACCATCTCAAAAAAAATGGGCGTGGTGAGATCAATTTAACGCCCACCGCTATATATCAGGAAAGCGATGTACTACTATGAAGAAATTTGGTTCTTAGTAACTAAATCTGACCGGAAAGTGCTATTACAATTTTGGTTACATACAAATACGATTACCGGGGAGGTTAACAGTTGCGAAACTCAGTTTATAGGTACATGGTGGCAATAGTTACAAACACACAACGCGGAGTAACGGAAAGTTCTGCATACAAATTTGGGATTAAATTTTCAAATTAACCAAATATTCATACAAATATAATTCCAAAAATGGTGGGCAAGGCTGGGAAGTTTTTTAATCTTAATTAACAAATAAGACTTGATTCTATTAAAAAAGAACCCGGGCATCGCCGGGTAATTTAAGCTAGTATTCTATATATCAATATGTATAGAATAAATGTATTTTTCTTCCTTTCTATCTTTCTTTGTACCCTATGCGTGTCTAATCCATTCAACCGATTGCGATTAAATTTTGGGGAGTTGCTGTGATCACGCCAATGATGGAATGGCCACGCCCACCTATTACGCCCACAATTTGTAAAACTAAGTAAAAATATTCGATTATTTCGCTAATATTGCTGAAAGACTGAAAGCCTTTTTCATCGGCCAAAAGTCTGTAACTTTTGAACCAATAATGATAAATCTTTCGACAGGAAATTACTTGAACTTTTCTAAGCTTAAAATTCATGAAAATCGACTTAGTAGTTTAAGAGCACTTCAAGGTCAAAGTCGAAATATATATTTTCTTTAAGTTTTTGTATGAAAGAATTAGCTTGTTATCAATAAAATTTTTGATAAATAAGCTTGTAAACTATACAAAAATTGTTTATAAAAAAAACCAAAAAACTAATTTTTTTGTGAAATAAAAAAAAGTTATATATAATAGTATGCCACGCCCACAATTCTCAAGATATGAACCTAATTTTTTGGATACCTTAGTTTATATAAATATATATATATTAAAAAAAAGGGTATCAATTTTTGAAATCGCTTTGGATGGATTAAATTTTAAGTCCACAGTGCGTCGTAACTCAGAATCGCTACAATGGAAGTTCCGCTAACTAATTATCTATGTATATAAAAATGAATGTACTGGAATAAATAAATTTCAAAAACAAACATTTTCTATTTTTAAGTGTCACTGCTAAGTTTGCTGGTCATTCTTTAGTATGATATAATAAAAAATATCAAACATAACCACCCTAATCGTTTCCAAAATTGAATTAGTTGTTTTTAAGCACAACAGAAAGTTTTGTACAAAGTTTCAATTCAATGTAAGAGCAACCAGTGTAAAAAATTTCAGCTCAACGATTTTCTCGCTATTGTGTTAACAAGAAATGATGACAGACAGACAGACGGATACATATACATACACATATATACATACATATATACATCTATCTTGAGTACTTCTACTTATATGCCACAAACATTTGACCAAACCCAGTATACACCACTGGTGCATTAAATCGCCGGCGTGCTTAAAACACTCAAACTCACGTGGAAGTATTCGTGACTGCACTAAACAGTGTCGCAGCACTACGTAAGACGTGAACAATATTATAAATCTGGTAATAAACAAATCGAATTTGTTCAGTTAATGTTTGAGGTAAGGAAATATGCTGCAAAAATGAGAGTACGAATTTAGTAATAATCTCATCAAAATTACTTTGACATTACTTATTACCATAAACAGTGAAATGCAGCTAAACTTCTCATTATCTTTTAGCACAAATGTAAACAAATTGATGAAATTGGAGGTAGATATTTTATAATAAAATTTTTTAGAAACTTTGCTAGTATTTTGATTTTATATCTGAAAAGAGAACTTATAAAAAACAATATTTTTAGCATGATTAGAAAAAAATATTACTGGCATTCTAAGCTTATATTAAAAACAACAAATATTAGGCATTAAGCCACGATGCCACCGATTTTGGAAAGTAATATTATGGCTATATTGGGAAAGTTAACCGATAGAGAAGGCCAACTCCTACACTTCAATCTCCCAATTTTTCAAATATTTTCCGAATACCAGACTTGAAAACCAAGCTTAGCATTGAATATTTAGTTTTTCCTAGATAGTCTCGTCTGAATGTCTGACTATATATCCTTTTTTTCATTACATATTAATTTTTTTTAAGAGTCAGATCATAGACTTGAACCTAAACAACAGAATAAAAATAACTACATGAGGGCACGGTGAGCCGAAAACAATTCTTATTCGAGCGATGACAACAGGAGAGTTTTAACACAAAATCATTTGCTCGAATCAAGCA
This sequence comes from Suillia variegata, assembly GCA_949127995.1. Taxonomy (NCBI): domain Eukaryota; kingdom Metazoa; phylum Arthropoda; class Insecta; order Diptera; family Heleomyzidae; genus Suillia; species Suillia variegata. The sequence goes on from OX421846.1 coordinate 16,668,645, forward strand.
AATCAAAGTATCTTATGATCACACGTGTTAGTACGATAATCTACTACTATCTTTAAGGTATATATGTATTTACTTATATAAGTATATAAATAAAATATTATTTGCATATTCTATCAATTACCAGAGTCTAATTGGGGGCAATCTAACAACTAATTATCTTACACATATTTCTATTCTAAACAAAACCCGAGCAACACCGAGTACAATTAGTTATAAATACGTTCATCTCACTTTCACTCAGACAGATTTCAGAAAGGGGGTTGATTACAGCAAACAACAACGCTTACAGTGGTTTGTTTTGATGATTTCCAATATACACAAATAAAACAACTGAAATTTCTATTTTCAAATTTTTTAAAAATAATTTATTTGCTACTAACTTAAAGCACCCGGCGATGTAAGGTATTTTTTTTTAATTTTATCTATTTGTTAAAGATTAATAAACTTTGGTATTATATTTGTATGAATGTGTGGTTATTGTAGTAATTTTACAGCAAGTTTTATTTCACATTGTATCCCCAAACCAAGTTATACAAATATTCCAATTAACCTCCCCGGTAAATTGTAGTAAGACTTTTTGGTTAGATGTATTTACTATGCACCAAATTATATCATAGTGGTGTATCGCGTTCCTGAGTTATGACGGTGGGCGTTAAATTGACCCTCGCCTGTTTTTTGTTTAATCATCATAAATACACTTGATTTTTATTATGTGAACTTAAGTTATGAGGAAGTTCTATGACGAGCATAAACTGCTCCAATAAAGAATACTTCTAATATCAAATCGAAAATGTTCTACAATAATATAAATGAAATTTACCAAAACACAAACAATTTATTTCAACAAATGTTTTCTAAATCTTTGAAAACCATAAAAAGAATTACAATTTAATGTAATTTTAACAAACAAAATTGTTTGTTATTTTGTCATTCACAGCAGACCTTTTGAATTAATTGCAGAACATTTACCACTGTCTCGTGATGCAAGCGACAGATACATTCCACTCAAAGTCGTCGGCTAAAGTAAACAACAATAAAATGAGTAAGTGGTTATTTGCCAAACGATTGCAAATATTCATGCACCACAATTTGCGATTTTATGCCCACTCTATACAAGTGGGCATAAAATCGAAAAGAAAAAGAAACAATAAAAAATAAAAAATAACATATAACAAAAAAAAAAACGTGTATGATTATTGAGCTTCTGTAGAGTCGATAACATTTTATTCGTTTTAGTTTTTTTATCACGCAGTTATAAAAAAATATCTACTGCAAAAATCAAATGAACTTGAAGTATCAGTGTAGTGCAATAGTTATGGGAGGTAAGACCGACCTTATTGTGCTCGTTTTGAATCGTTCTTACTTCTCAGCTCGCCGTGTTGATTCAGAATTTGTATTCAGTATTTGTGTGAATTTTCTGCATGCATGTCGCTTGGAAGACGACTATTTTGTATTTTAATTATATAAATAAAGTTACTCGCTCATACAGTGAAAATATTGAAAAGCTAAATTATATATCACATTGCTAACAAAAAATATTAATAGTAGCTAACTTTAAAAAACATTCTCGTATAACTTGCAAAACTAAACCAACACAAAACGTTTTATACAAACAAAAGAAAAGTATGTCAATATTTATTAAAAATTCGTAATTAAGCAAAATAATTAAATGACAGCAGAGCTTTAAATTGGAATTCGCATATTGAAACAAGTAAAAATATATATTTAAAATGACCGAAAAGCTTTAAATTCATTAAAAAATTCGTTCTGATGTTATGGACTTTAGACCTATGAAGTGGGTGAGAAAAAATATTTCAATTTTCTTAAGAACCCTTGTGCAGTAATTTCATTTTAACAATGTTTAAAAAAATAATAATTTATTATGATCAGAATGGCATTTATTAAATCAATTTAAAAAAAATCACGGCAAAACTAAAAATCACTAACTGATTTTTATAACTTACCCGAGACAAAAATTTGAGCAGCTTTGTAACATTATTTAAACAGTATTGTGGAAAACACACTGAATATAGGCAGGTCTTAAAAAGGAGGGGAAGGCAGTCATTTGATTTTCTATTATGAAAAATTCAAAATGTAGCTGCTTACTGACGGAAAGCTAGCAGGATATCGGAATACAGTTTTTCTGACATTTTTGAAAGTTTTTATAATTGGATGTCATTCAGTAAAAACATTTCAAATTGTGTACTTGTATGTTTTGGGTGCAGAACAACAAATAACCGTGAAATAGTGACAAAAATACCAAATACTCTTAAGGTAAAGGATTTTTCAAAAGAGACGCTACAAAAGTAGACCGATAGGGACAGCAAACGACGCCATATTTTTTCCCGCTCTCTTGACATTTCTCTTCAGAAAGGTTTGCCATTTTATCATGGAAAGATATACGAGCCAACAACGAGTCGAAATAAATAAAATATTCTACCGAAATTCGGAGTCAATGGCCTCAACTTTAAGAGCGCTACGTCCAAATTATGGTCGTCATAATCGTCCTACCAGATCAACAATTGAGCGTCTAGTGGAAAAATTTGAATCCACAGGCACAGTACAAAATGTTCCCGTGCCAGTGAGACAAAGAGGTGCCGAAGTGTCGAGAATATAGCTGCCGCTGAGGCTTCAGTTCAAGAAAGCCCAAATGTGTCTCTCACACGTCGTTCTCCAGCGTTGGGCATCTCTGTGACATTATCATCTTCAGCGATGAGGCTCATTTCTAGCTGAATGGCTTCGTCAATAAGCAAAATATGCGTTATTGGTCAGGCAGCAATCCACGCGTACTCCATGAATCATCATTGCATCCCGAAAAAATTACGGTTTGGTGCGGTTTATGGGCCGGCTGCATCATTGGGACTTGTGGGGCTACGTCAAGTCTATGGTCTATGCCAACAAGCCAGCGCCGATTGATGAACTTCGCACGAATATTGAACTTGAAATTGCAGCAGCATCGGCCAATTTATGCTTGAAAACCGTCGAAAATTGAGTTCAGCGTCTAGACTTCTGCAAGCGTGCTCGATTTCTTTTGCATGGCCACCACGGCCATGCAAAAGAAATCGAGTTCCATACATAATGGCATCGAATGTACTTTCACAAAACCGTTTTTGTTTTATTTAAAAAAACTTTTGTAGCGCTTATTGAAAAACCCTTTATGTATTAAATATTCGGCACGGGTCATTTGGCGTGTAAATGATATTTGCGAATTATTTTTCAGCAGGTTTCGCGCCTGTGTCGCTTATCACCTTACCTGCAACAAATTTGCCACCGAAAAAGTATTATTATTCTTCATTTACTTTTTATCCTGTACACCTGCCTCCTCTTCTCATAGCTAACTCTAATACAGTTCGCGTAGCTATCGGTTACTGCTTTATTACATGTAGATAATCTTCGTCTTTCGTGTAGCTTATGGTTCTATCGTATTCGGGATTTATGAGTAACTTCATGCACTTGATTTTTGAGGATCAAAGAGGGGTGGTTGGTATGTCTCTTCCAGCAATTACAACCGTAGTTTAACCATTCACATTTGTTCTAACATTTTTTGTTTAACACCTTTGATAACTTTCCTAATAAATTAAATTATTATTTCAGGTTGACTTTAACAAATCTGGTCAATGTTTCAAATCGAATGATCAATGAGGTCAAAAAATACGTAATTTGTTATTTATTTATATTTATTTTCAAAAGCCATTTGCTTTAATATACAATTCAATAACAATTATTAAGAATACTGCCTATTTACCATTATTTATTGTAAAGTGTAGGTAAAAGTACAATATTTGTCCTGCAAATATACTGTCACTTTTCTGTGCAGTAGCTGCTGTTTTTCCTAGAGAACTGAAAATATGCTGCTACTTTTCCACTCAAATAATTTGTTTATCCTGCCGAAAAACATTCTCCTTACTACCTTTATGGTTCCTACTGCCTTGGCCGATCTGTAAGCTGCTCATTTAATGCTATTTTTCAAATATCAATTTCAAAATTTTCTGCCGAAGAGATATTCTAAATCTGTTCAAATGCCAATAAAATGTGAGAAAACTTCCACAATACCGTTAAATTTTGAATTTTAGAATTTTTCAACTTTAGAAAAAGCTGCCTACTTTTGTCCAATATACAGCTTTTTTGTCTGAAAACTTCCTAAAATATTCAATATAAACTGCTTGTTTTGAATTTAAAATTAACATTCGACTACCTTAATGCACCCGGAGATGCTCGGTTTTTTTTTTTAGAAATATGATTAATTTGGTAATTTTACAGTTACCTTGTATCCCCAAACTAAGTTGCGCAACTGTAGCAACCTCTCCGGTAAACTATTTAAAAATTATAGTTGCACTTTTTGATCAGATGTATTATGCACCATATTATAACATAGTATAGCGCTCCGTTCCTGAAATATGACGGCGGGCGTTAAATTGATCTGACCATCCCCACTATTGGCAAAGTTGTCGACAGTTGTCATGTTAACTTAAATACCAAATATCAGATTTTTAAAAGCAATATTTTCACTTAATTTCACCGATTTTGGGGCGAATGAATCAATGTATTGTACACTGGATGCATTTAAGTGTTCAGGCCACTCCTTCAATAAAATGTATGAATGCATGTGTTCAGAAACTAAATAATTTCAAGTGTTGAATCGGTACTTTTAGCCAATGCAAAAATCATTAAAACCAATGAATTTAGGAGTGTGAACGCATTCATTAATATTAATACAAATTTCCATGATCCTCCTTGTCTTGACAATAAAGCCCAATCCGTCACAACCAGAATTTTTATTCAAATTCACAAACATCCTTTTACGTTCAGTACCACGGACAGTGTTCAATTTTTCTAAAGGCTTTAAGTGATAATGTTACATTTTCTAATGACATTGATTTTAATTATAGCGTTTAAATGACTAATGATATTGATTGTAAATTTGTAATTTTTATAAATGATAAAAATTTATCTATAAATAAAAAAAGAAGTACCCTTTCAGAGTATAGGCTGAGCTTATTATGAGATTTTCTAGTAAATTGTTACTCTTAGATCGTCAAAAGCGGTGAAAATGTTCGATAATAATGGCAAAAGAAAACACAATTTTGTTGTGGTCACGCAAAACATATTGCAATGGTTTATAGTCATTTCTGTAATCTAGGGACCATTCACTATGCTCATAGAAATCCATGAAATCAATGTTCGAGTCCTTTTATTTTCAGAAAGAACATCGATCATAATTTTTGATAAGATGCTTTAATGAACATTCAGTAAAAAGAATATCTTACATACAAATATAAAAATAACTACGAAGGCACGTGCTGACGAATGTCTTCAAACGTGAAAATGTCTCCCTCATTTTTTCGTTTCGTAATTTTTCCATTGTTGCTTTTCAGCATTTACGTAAAAGCTTACTATTGAACGCAAAAGTTTCCGCTTTGCAAATTGAAACGTAATCCAAAACTACCCAGCAAAATAAAGTAAAAGCTTTCAGTATTTAAAGGATCAAAACTGAAAATTCAATAGAACAATCCATACTAAATAATGACAACAAAAAATTTCAAACATAGTTTTCCCGTGTCTCTCAAATATTTAAGGCAAATAAATCGTGAAAAAAGCCTCGAAAAAGAGTTCAGAGTTGCAGTACTACCAGAAAAAAACTTTTTACTTTAAGTTATAAAATTATAGAATAATAATAGTAGATTTTTGTTTTTATACTAAAAAAAAATAAGCCATAAAAAAATGTTTCTTGTATTAAATATATCACAGCTTACAGACTTACTAAAATCAAAACAAAATACAGGCAGCACTAATTAGAAAATGAAAATTTGCAGTTGGCATAACTTTGAAAAAAAGGATGGATCAATTTCACGCCTACCATCATTGCTCAGGAACTTGATGCGCTATATAGAAAACATGTAACGGGATGCATCGGGAAGAATAACAGGATATACAAAATCTTCCACGCCCACTTATTACGCCCACATTTTATTTAATTAAGTAAAAATTTACGATGACATTGCTAATATTGCTCCTAAAAATTTGAGATTCTGTTTCTGAGTTTGTATACTGTTCACCGTCGTAACTCAGAATCGTTAGGACAGTGAGTACCGGGAATTTCCGCTAACTAACGGGAGTACCGGGAAGTTCCGTTACTAACGGAAGTACCGGGAAGTTCTGCTAAGTGGCATTGCAACACATGCCGGGCATTCGCTAGTTTTTAATATAGATTGGATCAATTTTACACCCACCACCAAAGATTAATATAAATTTCAGCTAGTTTTATATAAAATACTAGCGAATGCCCGGCATGCGTTGCAATGCCAATTAAAAAAAATGGTAGCAGAACTTCCCGGTACTTTCGTTAGTAACGGAACTTCCCGGTACTCCCGTTAGTTAGCGGAACTTCTCGGTACTTACCGTTGTAGCGATTCTGAGTTACGGCTGTGAAATTATCGGCATGCAAACTCAGAAACAAAATCCCAAATTTTTAGGAGCATTATTAGCAATGTCATCGAATATTTTCACTTAATTAAACAAAATGTGGGAGTGGCAGATTTTGTATATCCTGTTATTATTCTCGGTGCATCCCGTTACATGTTATAGCGCATCAAGTTCCTGAGCAATGATGGTAGGAGTGAAATTGATCCACCCTTTTTTTGAAAGTAGGCGTTAAATTAATCCAACCTCGCCCATTTTTAGTGAAGTTGTCGATAGTGTCTATGCAAACTCAGATACCAAATTTCAGATTTTTAGGAGCAATATTAGCGAAATATAAATATTAGCGAATACAAATTGTGGGCGTAATAGGTGGGCGTGGCAAAATTTTCTTTGCCCTAAACCTAAGTTGGCGTGAGCACAGCAACTCCTCAAAATTGCATCACAATCGGATGAATGGTTTAGACGCCCATTTAGTACAAAGAAAGATAGAAAGAAAGAAAGAAAGAAAGAAAGAAAGAAAGAAAGAAAGAAAGAAAGAAAGAAAGAAAGAAAGAAAGAAAGATAGAAAGAAAAAAAGAAAGAAAGATAGAAAGAAATATATAAAGAAAGTAGAATTCATTTTTATATATATATAGATTAGTTTAAAGAATTACCTTCTAAGTTTAAATAACCTCCGCCATTTTAGAGACATTATTAAATAGACTAAGTTTTCATTTATATCCATTTATTGTCATGCCTTTGACGTCTTATTATGGACTTAGCAAATGAAAGAATAAATAAAAAAAAATGCTCTTCGGTAAACGGGCAAACGGGTGTAAAAAGTAAACAATTTTATTGAAATTTAAGGTCTGTTTAGAATTGATTTCATTATTTGAAATCATTTTAAGTCGAAGTCGCCTTAATTGCATTCCAGGACAGATTTGTTTATTTGTGAGCAATATTTGCTAATAAAATTTTCTCCTGGGTAATAATACCTTATATGGTTATGGTGGCGACAATATAAACAAATTGTTTTATTACTAGTTTTATTTTTTGCGATTGAAATTCCTTAATTTTTATTATTATTTTAATTATTTCGTTATTAATTTCTTTATTTATTTTCGTTTATTCTGCTTTCACGGCTAAACGGCTGAAGAGATTCTCTTAAAACTTGGAACATACGAGGTGTGTTCAAAAAGTAAGGTGACTTTTGTATTTTTAGAAAAAAATATTTATTCATTCATCAATATTTATGTTGTCAATAGAACCGAATCGCTCTAAAAAGTTGTGGAGAACACGCACAGGTTCTGCAGAAATTCTAGTGAAGGAAATTTTTGAAGAGCACATGGTTTTAAAAGATTTACCTAAAAAGATCTGAAGAACGCGCATTGGCTTTGGATAAATCCTAGTGGAAGTGTTTTTATTTAGTGCCAAAAAAACCGATTTGCATAAAAAAGTTTTAAAGAAAGCGCTTAGGTTCTGGAGAAATTCCAATGAAAGAGAATCCCCACGAACTTTTAGATTTGTTAAAACTGTAGTTTCAGTGGATACTCGTTCAACCAAATTCAAAAAACCGGATCAATATTTGACTTACCGTTTTTATTTTTTATGATTAAAAATAATTTTTTACCATGCCCATTTTTTTTATCCACTTTGCAAGTTTTCTCGGTGGTTAAAGTTGTCGCAATCTTATTGTTGTACCAAATAATGACAAGCTGGCAGTTTCATCAACATCGTTATAGCTTTTTTCAAGATAAAGTAAATAATCAACCAAATCTTGTCTGCTTAAAATACTGTTTGACCATGCCCACTTACACCCACAAACATATTTTAGCAAATTCTTGGTGGGATTATAAACCATAAGCAAAAAACCGCATTCAAATTCGACCACACATTCTAATTTTATTTGAAAAAATTGTTTTTGAACATGCCCAATTAAAACCTCGATTTCGCCCACTTAACGACTTCTCAAAGATGAAACATGTTGAAATCTTATTTTCTCGTCAAATACCACCAAACTGAATCATTTTATCAAAATTGTTAAAGCCCATCTTGAAATGCTGGATGTCCGTCTGTCTGTATCTGATTACAGCCGTACTTTAAGAGCTATCGAGCTGGTATGTGAGCTCCTATTCTCCAAGCGGAGGCTAAGTTCTAAGATAGGGCAGATCGGACAAAACTTCTACCCCCTCCCATACAAACCACCCCTTTCCATGTGTAAACAAATTATTAAAATAGTTCCAGAACAGCCTTCCATTATAAATACTAAGCACTTTAGTAGTAACAGAAAACTCCTAACAGAAAATGGGCATGATCCGGTAAGAACAACGCCCACTTATAATAGCGAATTCTAGCACATATGTGATAAAAGAAGCATATTTTTGTTAGGCACTGAAATGGCGGAGGATATATAATCTTCGGCATAGCCGAAGATAAATCTCTTTCTGGTTTTAATAATTAAAATGTTAAGGAAATGTGAAAAGTGTGTCTGCAGACCAGTTTCCATATGTATCTTATAATTATGTTTGTTTTAAGGGAGAAACGAAAGTCTTTTTTATAAAAAAAAACGAAATAATTTATCCAGCTACTTATACTGTTTATAAACCCATATTTGAGCACCATAAAACATTATGAATCTAGATGCAGATGTTAAGGTAGCTCAACCAAGTCTCATTGGTAAGAGTTATCTCTTTGCGTTGCACTGGCATATTCTACTGCAATCACAACAAATACAAATCCAAATTCTGCAATAGATGGCCCGATACGACAGTTTAGAATAATTGTCTTCGGACATTATCTATTTGTGTTGTACTGGATTGCGAATGTATGTAACGGATGTGAAGGCATATTGATGTTTTAATTATTTCGAAGAATCAGATAACGTTTTTCCATCTAAATCAAAGGATCTTGTCGTTTCCGTACTTTCGTGGTACATGCTGCTTGCTGGTAACTGTTGATATTTTTCTCGGTTTTAAGCGGAACTTCTATTTAAAATAGAGGAGAAATTATCTAATTGTCAGAAATACAATTTCGTCTTCGTGCTATTGAGTCTACAGGGCTGAATTTCTTTCAGTTTTTATAATGATTTCAATACAAGATTTTTTGTAGAAATTTCTTTAGAATATAGGCTTGTCTGATGAAATTGTTTTTGTGCAAATAAAAATCTTCACATTCTTCTTTTATACCCTTCGCCAAATGAAAGTGCACTTGCCTATGGGCATATTGAGTTTGTTTTTCCATTTGTAACGCCCAGAATAGAACGTTACATTTTATTTTCTAAAAATAGTTACAGTGCAAATAACCAGTTGAAACTCAGTATTTAACACATAACAGTAGTAACTAAAAATGGGAGTGATCCGATAAGAAAAAATATGTAAATTTAACCAATAATAGTAACAACATCCAAAAAGCAAGGAACATGCCCAAAAATGTTCAGCTTTTGTTTTTCTATGTAAGTAGTAAAAATATCCGATCATTGTAATGGAATTAAATAATTTAAATTAAAAAAGAATCACAATCAACCAAAACAAACTGTGTTTGTTTAAAAAATTATTGACCATGCCCAATTACACCCACAAAAATATTTTACAATAAGCAAAAAAACATTCAAATCCAACCTACCATTCTCATTTTATTTGAAAAAATAGTTTATGACCATGCCCATTCGATTTAATCCACTTAAATTTAAACAGGACTTTAAATTAAAGAATACAAAATTGATTATTTGATTTTTAATTCTACTACTCTATGATCTGCAATCAACATTTAGCCACACTTTTTTAAGCATATACATATATATATATTATCATACTTCATACTTCTGTTTGTCTGTTAGTTGTTCCGAGTAAACTCGAGAACCGCTGAACCGATATGGTACACATACCAACCGGTTCTTAGTATAGACTTTATAAAATTTGTCGCGTCCACCCATTACGTTCACAAATAGTGAAATTAAGTGAAATTTATCGATTATTTTTTTAATATTGCTTCTGAGTTTGAAAAAAATCTGTCGATAACTTCACTAAAATTGGCGTAGTAGAATCAATTTAACGCCCACCGCCGTAACTCAGAAAAGCTATTCAAATTAAAACACGGACAACAAAGAATATAATCATTAATTATGAGACATGTGAGCAAAACTTAGATTCACCTTTAAATTTGTCTGGTTGCCATTATGTTTATTTTAAAGTTTTTTGTTTATATTAGTTAACCTTTCGACCAGAAATTTTAATTGCAAGAAAAGTAAATCAAAAATTAATTTTTCGTTTGTTCCTAAAATTTATTGTTTAATAAATTCTAGTATTCTTTCAATTTTTCTCTTAACATATACTGACAACAATAAACGAACTACATCATATGATTATATATGTATAAACAAGACAATTTTTTTGATATTAACCCTTTTCATTATTAATAAATACAAAAAAGTTAGTTAAATTAATATCATAAATAAAAGACAATAATAATAATAATATTATACTTTACATTCAGTCTGCATATTATTGAAATGAAAGAGACACCCTAATGGACATGTGCAGTAACTCAGCAGTTGCAGCAAAACGTGATTGAGCAGCAAAGCAATGTGAATAAAACAAACTGTTTCTTTTTTTAGGAGCTCAGTTCAAGGAATACTCGCAGCGAAAAATAATCGAACAACCAGGCGGAATAAAATTCGCGATTATATATTAAAGATTTTTAATAAAAATTTAAGGAAAGTAAAAAAACAATTTGAAAGTCGTCATATAAAATGGAAGGAGAATCTACGGAATCAACACACAACACGAAAGTATCTGACTCTGCATATTCGAATAGTTGCAGTAACAGTCAATCGCAAAGAAGGTAAGCAAATACATAAAATTTATGTTAAATCAAAATTCCAGATATTTTAGCTACAGTTTTGAATGGTAAATTAAGCGGATTATTATTATTCAAGCATGAACAACCAATGAAATTATATATTTCTTTTAGTAACACTTAAGACTTCAAATGATTGCATGACGATATTTGAAATTTCTCATACTGTAAATCACGAATGTGTTCACTAGAACATCCCCGTCTTGTCCATCACATTTTCTGGATGACCGTCACCGTCAGCCTTACATTATATTTAGTAAAAGGACGTTCCTTAAATCGTAGTCCTAATTCGTCGTGTCGTCATAAGTCAGAAAAGAATAAACCAAATTTAAGATCACAAGTAGCTAACTTTATTTTGTTGGTTATGGCTCGAAACTACTGAAACGATTAATAATTTTTAGTGTGAGAACTCAAGAATTACTTACTTAGCACATTAAGTAAATTTTAATTTGGTACCTGCTCTTGTAATTGTATATATATATATATATATATATATATATATATATATATATATATATATATATATATATATATATATATATATATATATATATATATATATATATATATATATATATATATATATATCTATTGCAACGCATGCCGGGCATTCGCTAGTATATAATATAATATAATATAATATAATATAATATAATATAATATAATATAATATATATTTTTTTGACAATATTATGAGTTCTTATATATCTTATTCTAATATGAATATTAATTAGGAGTTGGCTGTAAGCATTATATTTCAATCTTATAAAATTCAACTTTTCTGATGATTCTTTGGCAGCAGAATAGTGTACGAGTATATGAAATGACTACAAACTGTCATTTTATACTATTCCGCTGTTCAGTAACCTATAGTAAAATTTTAAAAAGACGGACAAAATTTTACCAGACAAACGGTAGTTAGTTAATATAAAAATGTTCCTCGTTTTATTTTATTACTAGTTTAAAGCATCCGGCTATGTTCGGTTTTTTTTTAGTATAAAGTTTATTAGATAATTTAGATTAATAAACTTTCCAGCCTCGCCCATTTTTTTAAGAATTATATTGGTATGAATATGTGGTTTATTTTACATCAAATTATAAGAACAGTATCCCCAAACCAAGTTAGGAAACTGTATCAATTAACTTCCCCGGTAATCGCATTATACGTACCTAAATTTGTTGTAGCTCTTTCCGGTCAGATGTAGTCACTATGCATCAAATTATATCATTGTGGTGCATCATGTTCCTTAGTTAAGGCAGTGGGCGTTAAATTTATCCAACCACGACCGTTTTTATAAGATGGTATATTACACCACCATTCACTTGTATCATAATAGAGCGCCACGTTCCTGAGATATGGCGATGGGTGGTAAATTGTTCCAACCACGCCCACTTATAGTGGAGTTCTCGACAGTGGTCATGTCAACTTAAAGACGAAATTTTAGATTTTTATGAATAATGGTATTTTATTTACTCATTTTCGCTAATTGAGGGTGAGGCAGACCCATCTCGATATGTGTTACAAATTAAAAGAGAAACGTGTCAGCTGTTTAAGAGTGAAAACGAAATAAAAAACAATAAATTAACTCCCCTTTATAATATTAGTAAGGACAGCTCACGAAAAACAATTTTAATCTCATTTGCAGAAAAACTGTTTTTAAAGTTATACTTATTATGAATTGTTATACAAACTTCAAGGCCGCCAACTAAGGCGGGATACACAAAAATCAAAAATTATCTTCTCACTCCATCGGCCGTACTGACCACTAGAGAAACGCATCGAGTATATCAATCAATTATGGTCAACATTGCCCTATAGCGCGCACCGTCCACTGTTGTCGTTTGGCCCGCGGCGTTCGGCCCGATGACTCCTCCAGCGTGAACAGCGCACCACGCAGTCACTTTGAGCGGGTGTAATGGTTTCTCGTGCATCACTCGCGGGTTTTCGGTTCCCCAGAAGCGATAATTTTGCTTGTTCACGTACCCGCTGAGGTGAAAATGAGCCTCATCGCTCATTATGATTTTTGCCAACACCACAGACGAATTGTTACGCAAAAAAAATAGACACAATTATTCCGCGTTCTTGGGGAGTGTATCGCTCCATGGCTTATTCACTTGTATTCTGTATCTGTCTAGTCCACAAATGTCAAAACAGATTTGACATTGGCGGCCATTTGCAAAAATGAGAGCATCTTCCAATAGGGTGATTTCTGTTGCGCCACCCTGTACTTTCTTTTTTTTTTGGGAAAATCGGCCTTGTGTGATTCTTTGGCATATGACAAAAAAGCTTAACATTTATATTAAGAATCTGAATAAGTTTAAGTTCGAGAACATTTGATGATTAAAAAAAACTTGAGCAGTTCGTTTAATGACTGAGCGCGAGCGAATAGCAGACCGTAGCGATTCCTTCGATTTTCGACAGAGCATCAGTAATGATATCATGTTAAATCTCTGTAAAATAAAGTCTCGATGTAGTAAAGTTATAGTGAAAACAACCTCTTTGTTTGAATATTTAATTTGAAATGCAACTTTATTATTTCTGATAGTGACAATTCAATTAATCAATTTAAATATTGCTTGATAAAAGAGTATACAGTAAATATTTGTAAATTTGTAAAACGACCCCACTCAAATTTTACTGTGTAATTTGTAATAAACCAAAATTATTATAACAAAACAAATGTTTAGTTTTAAACGTAGACTTTGTTAAAGAATCTGCAATCATATCATCGATGATTTGGTTCTTGGATGAAAACTCTCCGTCGAAGCTAATGCAATAGCACAAAATATGATTGTTACAGATTTGTTGTGAGCCTGGTTGATTTCACAATCCAGGGCAAAACACAATCCCTCTTGAGTTATAGCAGAAAGGGTCATGTACTCCGCTTCAGTCGAAGAAAGCGCCACTATAGTTTGCCTTTTACCACTTCAAGTTATTGCACCAGACTGTAACATACATACATATCCAGCTGTAGATCTTCTTTCGCAGCATCAGAGTATGCCAATAGATCCTTGTTACCGTCTTGAGTATATCGCAATTTTGTGTCTTTCGTCGCTTTAAGATAGCGAAACAGAATCTAAACATCATTCCAGTGCTCGTTCGATGGATTCCTGTTGAAACGGCTAAGCATGTTGACCACCTGACAAATATCAGGTCTCGTATACTGCGCAGCAAACATTAAACTACCAATCCAGATTGCCAGTCTCGCGAACGTAGTATGCAGCATATAACGACGTTTTCTGTGATTTGTTCTTGCCGTTTCCTCGATTTATGCATTTAGATGCGTAGTGCCCATACTTTTCCCATGCGAAGCACTTTACGTTCTTTACGTCTTTCTTGTTTTGGAACTTACTTTTTGCATTTCTATACTGTCCTCCCATCAAAGCTGAATTCAAAGTTTGTGGCTCGAACTTTACATTCTGTAAAAGTTTCATCTTTTCCCCGTCTGCAGTGATTTTCTTGTCCGTCTCTTCCATCAACATTATCACTGAGTTGTACTCCGAGGGCAATCTTTTCAGAAGAATTGATGCTACCCATTCGTCCGCCAATGCAAACCCAATTCCATTGAGCTTCTGCGCAGTTGCAACTACTTCCGATACATAATGCTCCACAGAATTACACTCGACTAGCTGCGTGCCCTGGATTGTGAAACCAACCCAGGTCAGAAGAAATCTGCAACAATCATATTTGGCGACAATCGAAGTGTTATTGCATTCGACGGAGATTTTTCATCCAAGAACCAAAATTGTGGTTTTATTATTCAAAAATATTACCAAAATGCAAAAAGTGTTTAATTTTAAACCAGCAAAAAACGACAACCGTAAAACCAACAAAATATTTTATACTAATTTTTTACCCAGTTTTAGAATATTTATAAATCTCTTAACTGTTGTGAGATTACCTTTAACTAGGTGTTTTGGAACGAAAATTGCACTGCCTAGGTAGTCTAGTCTGCTTCTTGCCTCCGTTGGACAAGTGCAAAGAACATGTTCTGCTGTTTCCTGTGCCTCTTGGCAGAGTCGACAGGAATCGTTTCCTACCACTTGTGTCTTGTTAGAGTTTAATATCCTCTCTGCTAAGGTCAAGAATATTTTATCTAATAAATATGTTCAGGGTCCATGAGTCTTCTGCTTTGTTTTTCCCGTTCACGTATCAAGTCATTTATGAAGCTACTGTTTACCCCACAGAAAGGTTCTTGACCACAAATACATTCAATACAACAAGATGACACGCTCATGCAGATAAGGAGAAAAAATATAAAAACAAATAAAAGTCGACTAAAAAATATAAAAAATAAAGTTATTTAAAATCTAATATTAATTATTATATTTGTAATTTTAGTGGAAGTTCGAAATCACGTCTTAGTGGCAGCCATTCATCCGGTAGCAGTGGATATGGAGGAAAACCATCGACCCAAGCTAGCAGGTTTCTATGTTTTCATAAAATGTTAAAGAAAAATATATTTTTAATTAAGCCTCATGATTAAGCCATATCTTGTGAAATATATATTTATAGTAGCGATATGCACATTAAGCGAGGCAAGGACAAGACACGTAAAAAGAAGAAACTAAAATGTTCGACATCTCAAGCGATTACAAATGTTGTTGAAAGCCAGGAAGACGCCCCAAATGCTAACGACCCTCAAAATGAGGAGCAAATTGCGGTGTTGGGCGAAAAGACGATTGGTAATAATAATTTGTTCTCTTATAGTACTGAAGTCATATTAAGCTGAAATTGTGTTTTTATACAGCTCAATGTAACCGCCAAAAAGAAGTTAAAGAGATTTTGGAAAAGGAAACTTCCGAGCAAACAACTAAATCAGAAAAATCGTTACAATTTCAAACACCATCACCACTTTCAGGTTAGCTAAAGTAGAATATGGTTCCTTTCTAACACTTTAATGACAAAAAGGACATTAAGCCGTAACAATGTTATTTAAAAAAATTTCTTTGATATAACTAGTGATAATTATTAGTAATTTTTTTATAATTCTTTTTGAGTTTATTGAAAATTTTGTGTTCGTTTAGTTTGTAATAAAAAATTTTTGTATATGATAATAATTTATGTAACTTGAGTTAAATACCAATGAAATTTGGCAACCAGTCCGAACAAGTACCGACACAATAGGTAAAACTTTAAATAACCAAACTTAGTTCAACTACATTTTTTATATGAATCTTATTCATATTACAATGATTTATTCTAAATATCATCATCGTAACATAAGCCGTCCAGAGCCGTAGTATTATTTTTTTAATCATTTTTATTATATATAATCCAACGTCCACCAGTCTGTCTGTCAGTTGTTTCGGGTTCACTCGAGACCCGCTGAACCGATTTCAAAAATATATTTGTTCATATATATCTTTATTTTTTTAATTCAAAATTGAACTAACTTAAATGCACAAAACCAACTAACTATAACTACAACATTGTTGACGGTGCGCGAAGTGGTGTAGAAATTTTGCAGTTTCGTGATATTTGATGAGAAAATAAGATTGTAACATATTTAATCCTCGTTAAAATTCGATAAGTTGCCGGAATCGGGATTTTAAGTGAACATGGTCAAATAGTTTCTTAATAAAACAATGTTTTACAATGTTAATTGTGTTCTTTATCTTGAAAATAGCTCTAGGAATTGTGATGAAACTTTGCAGCTTGATTTTATTAAGAACAACAATCACTTCTACTGGGACTTTTCCAAAACATAAGCGCGTTCTCAAAATACACTTACATGGCTTCAATTTTATTAGTTTTTATACCCTTTGTCACGTGCAAGTGCAAGTACCGAATGGTATATTGCGTTTGTTCTTCCGTTTGTAACGCCCAGAAGGGGGCGTGGTAGGTATGGCAAAGTAAATATATAAATGATCAGCGTCGGATTCTGAGTCGATTTAACGATGTCCGTCCGTTTGTCTGTCCGTCTGTCCGTCTATCCCAGCGATAACAGCCGTAGTTTAAGAGCTATCGAGCATGTAAACTCCTATTCTCTAAGCGGAGGCTAAGTTTTAAGATGGGCAAGATCGGATCAAAACTTCTACCCCCTCCCATTTAAAATAGTTATAGTATAAATAAACAGTTCAAATTCAGTATTTAACACTTTAATAGGAAACATAAAATTACTGACCAAAAAGGGGCGTGATCCGATAACAACAATACCCACTTATAATAAAGATATGTAGCATTTATGTGCTTAAAAAGCACATTTTTGGATTCACTGAAATAGCGGAGGGTATATGAAAAACAAAACCAGGATAACGCCTGGTGCTATAAGCTAGTTCCAAACAAATTTCAATTTTATTAATAAACATTATATAAAATTTTGTAGTTGAATATCACAAATTATGTACACAATTTTTAAAATTAAATAATTGCTGCCATCTTTTTTAGTTACCACTCAACAAGGCGCAAAATCAGAAAAAACTTGTGAGTCCGCACCAGGAAAGCTAGAAAGCTCTGGAAAAACTGAGAAATTAAAAGAGGTAATTATCATACAAAGCGTTCAATTTCATAGTGATGTAAGTCATATTTTTATTATTTTGCGAAACAAAGTTTTTTATAAAAACCTCTTTTATGAATATTGCTGCCCGGCATTCGTTGCAATGCCAATTTAAAAAAATGGTAGCAGAACTTCCCGGTACTTCCGTTAGTAACGGAACTTCCCGGTACTCCCGTTAGTTAGCGGAACTTCTCGGTACTCACTGTTGTAGCGATTCTGAGTTACGGCGGTGAAATTATTGGCAGTAATCATACATACTCAGAGACAAAATCCCAAATTTTTAGGAGCAATATTAGCAATGTCATCGTATATTTTCACTTAATTAAATAAATTGAGGGCGTAATAAGTGGGCGTGGCAAATTTTTTATATCCTGTTATTCTTCCCGGTGCATCCCGTAACATGTTTTTTATATAGCTCATCAAGTTTCTGAGCAATGGTGTTAGGCATAAAAATGATCCACCATTTTTTTGAAACTGAGCGTTAGATTGATCCAACCACGCCCATTTTGAGGAAGTTATCGACAGTTTCTATACAAACTCAGATACCAAATTTCAGATTTTTAGGATCAATATTAGCCACGTTATCGCAAATTTCCTTTTTTTTCAAAGTGGGCGTTAAATTCATCCAACCTTGCCCATTTTTTTCTCTCTTTCTTTCTTTCTTTCTTTGTACCAAATAGGCGCCTAAACCATTCATCCGATTGTGATGAAAATTTGGGAAGTTGCTATGTTCACGCCAACTTAGGTTTTTGCCACGCCCTCCTATTACGCCCTCAATTTGTAAAACTAATTAAAATATTCGATTATTTCGCTAATATTTCCCCCTAACAAATTTGGTATCTGAGTTTTTATAGACACTGTCGACAACTTCTTGAAAAAAATGAAAGTTACAAGATTACATTGCGAATATTGCTCATAAAAATTTTAAATTGTATCTTAGTTTATATTTTACACCCACTACCATTTCTCAGGAACTTGATACGCTATATAGAAAACATGTAATGGGGTGCACCGGGACGAATAACAGGATATATAATCTGGTACGCCCACAATTTGTTTTATTATGTGAAAATGTACGATGACATTGCTAATATTGCTCCTAAAAATTTGATATTTTGTTTCGGAGTTAGTATTGTTACTGCCGATAATTTCACAGTCGTAACTCAGAATCACTATATCGGGGAGTATCGGGAAGTTCCGCAAACTAACGGAGAGTACAGGGAAGTTCTGCTAACATTTTATTTTTTTAAGTGGCATATAACGCATGCCGGGCATTCGCTAGTTTCTAAATAAATGATGAACATTGATAAGAAATTCGAATTGTTATTTTACTGATTTTATTTTTACGATAACTTAATGATAATCTCCTGAATTTGTATTTTTTATTTTAAGTTATACGCAATTTCAATTTTATTTAAAATGGTTGGTTGGTTGAAGAGAAGGAATCCAAATATTATTTAAAATACTTTGTTTACCTTTTTTATTCTTAATACACTATTGAAAAAACTAACTTATTACAAATAGTTTCAGTGCAGATAACCAGTTCAAAGTCAGTGATTCATATTTCAGTAATTACACAAAACTATTCATAAACTAGTAAGAAACTAAGCCTTGGAGAATAGGAGCTCACATACGATAGCTTTTAAACTACGTCTGTAATCGTTAAATCGATTTAGAATCCGACGCTGATAATTTATAAGTATACTTTGTCATACTTACCACGCCCCCCTCTGGGCGTAACCGAATAGTATAAAAATTGGCGTGATCGGATAAAAAAAAACAATAATATTGTTAATTTATATTTTTCGCTGCAAATGAACTTTCTTAAACTAAGTTTTTAAACTATTTAATAACATTGTTATTTGTTCTTTAAAGGAAAGCTTTTGTTGTGTTATATCAATGCATGACGGAATCGTCCTCTACACAACTCCTAGTATTACTGATGTACTAGGCTTTCCGCGTGATATGTGGCTGGGAAGGTCATTTATTGACTTTGTTCATCCAAAGGACAGAGCCACGTTTGCTAGTCAAATAACTACAGGAATTCCGATTGCCGAATCACGTAGTAGTGTACCGAAAGATGCACGCAGCACCTTCTGCGTTATGTTACGACGTTATCGCGGCTTGAAATCGGGCGGATATGGAGTTATAGGACGATCCGTAAGCTATGAACCATTCCGTCTCGGACTAACGTTTCGCGAAGCACCCGAAGAAGCTCGTCCGGACAATTACCTAGTATCAAATGGAACCAATATGTTGCTCGTTATATGTGCTACGCCCATTAAAAGCTCTTACAGAGGTATGTTTCAATAAAAAGTAAGCCTTAGGATTTTTTCTATATCTAAAATTTCATTTCCAGTACCGGATGAGATATTATCGCACAAGAATCCAAAATTTTCAATTCGTCATACAGCAACTGGTATCATATCGCACGTCGATAGTGCTGCTGTTTCAGCACTGGGCTATTTGCCACAAGATCTTATAGGACGTTCAATATTGGATTTTTATCACCATGAGGATCTTATTGTTCTAAAGGAGATCTATGAAACAGTTATGAAAAAGGGGCAGACCGCAGGAGACTCGTTTTGCAGTAAACCTTACCGTTTTCTTATACAGAACGGCTGCTATATTTTACTTGAAACAGAGTGGACGAGCTTCGTAAATCCCTGGTCTAGAAAGCTGGAATTTGTTATTGGACATCATCGCGTCTTTCAAGGTATGTGTGCATGTATGCATGTATGTACTTATGCCTGTATGTATGTACGCAACATATATTTCTTTGTATGTTTTCGCGGAATTGATTTTAAATATCTAAACACACATATTAAATATGAAACTTTCGATGCAAAATCTTTTTGATTTTAAAAAGTAAAGTAAATTTGTCAGAAATAACTTTCGCATACCAAAATTTTCTAAACAAAAAATTTTTTCTAATCTCGAATTAAATTTTTAAAGCAATCCCTTTAAATTAAAAGAAGTCAAAAACATTTTCTAGACATTGAAAATATTTTATCAGTTTTTTTGGTTATTAGGATTTATATGGAAAATGGAAGAAATTGTACGAGTTTTCTTGAAATTTTTCATTTTTTTATAAAAATATTTAGTTCATACATTCTTTTTGTAATTTTTCTTTTAGTTTTTTATTTCTACAGCAAGAATATCCCACACTTTAAATTTATATTTTTGGTGATTTTTTTAAGTTTTAGTTGCTATTGCAAACTAATTTTCAAAACAAAATTCAATGGTGTTTTTTAAAATGCTTCCGAAGCAATTTAATCTCATTTCCCAATCAAATCATTCTGATTTTACTTTGGAGCTTCATAAAACGGTGTTCGAGGAAGTGTAAGAAAGCTTGTGACACTTCTTCGGTTTTTTGTCAGTGGTTAAAGACTTACCTGGAGAAGTAAGAAGGGTATAGGCAGCGCACTATCATTGTTCTAGGACATATATGGTCTGCAGCGATAGATGAGTATTTGACTCTTCGAAATCTATCGTTTCACATAAATAATAGTAGATCACACACAAGTCGTTAATATGGGTTATAGACTTTGTTTTTTCGGCACGTAGATGAAGTGTTCAAATTTTTGGTCCCTAAAGGCAGTGTGTACCAAATTTGAATAAAATCGGTTCAGCAGTTCTCGAGTTTACCCGAAACAAAATACCGACAGACAGACGTTAGACTATAAATAATATTATGATATGATGATATGACTAATATTTCTGTATTTCTTTATGTCCTATGCTTCTAAACCATTGAACCACTTGCGATAACGCCCAGAATGGTTTCGAAGTAAAAAAAATCTGCCACGCAACAAAATCAGTTTACTATATGTTAGTTTGGAATAAATGTCGTGTATGGTAAAAAAAAAATGGGGTGTAATGCCTTCTTCAACTAATTTTTGTCCTTTTTTATACCAAAGCAGATGCCGCTTTTGAACCTACCAAGCACATACTTTTAAATGCTTTTCTAAAATCCAATGTTTTGATTTTCATCGACTCGAATACATATGTTTAACCATTTTAGGTCCAAAACAATGCAACGTCTTTGATACGGCTCCAATCATCAAACCGAAGTTATCCGAAGAAGCTCGAAGTCGTAATATTCGTATCAAAGAGGAAATTCTTAAGCTTTTAGCGGAGACTGTTTCGCGACCATCCGACACAGTCAAACAGGAGGTGTCACGTCGTTGTCAGGCGCTGGCATCATTTATGGAGACTCTAATGGATGAAGTATCCCGCACCGATTTAAAGCTCGAATTACCACACGAAAACGAATTGACTGTTTCAGAAAGAGATTCAGTGATGCTTGGCGAAATTTCACCGCATCATGATTACTATGATAGTAAAAGTTCTACTGAGACTCCCCCCAGTTATAACCAACTCAACTACAATGAAAACCTGCAGCGGTTTTTTAACAGTAAACCCGTCACCGCACCCGCAGATGTCGATCCGCTAAAAATCGAACAGTCGTACAACACATCGGCAGATGCCCGTAGTACTCTTAGTCCAGTGCAGTGCTTCGAAAGAAGTGGAGGAAGTGGATCATCAGGAAATTTTACATCAGGCAGCAATTTGCACATGGGCAGCGTGACAAACACAAGCAACGCGGGAACAGGCACGTCATCGGGCAGTATACAGCTAGTCACACTGACTGAGTCGCTACTTAATAAGCACAACGATGAAATGGAGAAATTCATGCTCAAAAAGCATCGTGAGGCACGAGGGCGATGTGGCGAAAAAAACAAAAAAATTACAGAGAAAGTTTTAGAGTACAGTGGCCCCGGTCATGGAATTAAACGGGGCGGGTCACACTCTTGGGAAGGCGATGCAAATAAGCCCAAACATCAGCATACGAACGTAATAGATATGCAGCGCGAGTTTGGCGATCATCATAATGTGCCCAGCTGCAGCGGAAAAGTCTACGGTAATTTGCAGAGCACACTAGGCCCTTCATTGGGAGGACAATATGCGGCAGCCTCTGGACTGTCGTGTACACGAAATGTCAATCTGTGGCCCCCTTTTTCGGTAGGTGTCACGACACCTCACACTTCACAAACAGTCGCCCAAAGTGGTGGATTCACACCAGCTTCACATAGTCTTTTTCCCACATTTTACTACATCCCGGCATCTGCAGCCGCAGCTGCTGCAGCAGCCGCATCCCAAGCACAGCAAACTAAGTCAAACGTCGCCGATATGTCAAGCACTTCAACGCAGGCCTTGACTTTACAATATATGGCTGGGCTAATGTATCCGCATCCGTCACTGTTTTACACGCATCCTGCTGCTGCCATGATGTATCAGCCGATGTCGTTCTCAAATGTTGCCAACTCGATTACACTGCCAGATCAGACAAGCGGTGTTTCTGCGTTTAAAACAGTACGTATATTTTGTTTTTTTAATTTATTATAATAATTATTAGTATTTTTATACACTGAACCAAAAAGTTACATAGATTCAATGAATAAATTCATTGTCCCAATGAATAATTCATTGAATTTGGTCCAAACATTGCGTTCATTGGCTCAATGAATTTTTGTTCATACTTTATTGAACAAAATCATTAAGCTATGAACTGTTCATAAAGCTATAAGAACGGTTCGTTGGAACAATAAATTCATTTATTGATTTCTAAAATCAGTTTCATGAAACCATTCATTGAACCAATGTAAATAGTTCATGCTACCAAAGAAGGGATTGATTAATTTTTATTTACCTAAAAATATATAAGTAAATGACAATAAATGTTTTTTATTTTTAGAATTATAAAAAGTTTTACTAAAAATTTTTTATATATAATTGTAAATAAATTTATACGTATGTGCAGTGAGTAACATTAATATTCAGTTATTATCTTTATGTTTAATGTACCTTTATCGACATCGACTATATCGTTTAGTATTGATAAGTTCTTTTTAATGTTGTTTAGCCGATACTTGCTGAATGATTGCCAACAGCTGTCAATTTTTGTGGGTCAAATTGTCACTGCAAAGTAAAACTATTAAAATCCATTTTTAAATCAACATTTGCTTACTTACTGAATACTTCGGCTTCAACTTCGCCAACATTTGGAATCTCAATGTGACGATCAAATAAAACACATCATTTTGTGAAATGTAATAGTGTTAAATTACACTCACTTAGTATAATTATCTTTTTCCCCATTTATATATTTTACTGTTTTAAGTTGTATATCAGTTTAACACAAACGACGCCTAAACTTTTTCTTGACACAACTAAAATAGTTTTGTTTTTGTTGTTGCGCGAAAGTTAAACTGTATGAAAACATTCTTAGTTTTATTTTACAAAACTGTAAATATAAATCAATGTATTGTTGTACATTGGGTGTATGATTGTGTTCATAAGCTGTATGATGTTAATATTTCGTTATTAATGAAGCTATACATGGAAATCAATGTATTGTACATTGGATGCATGAGTGTGTTCATGCAAACTCTAGGAATAAAATGTATGAATGCATTTTCATACATATAAGGAACTCTTCATAAAACTAAAATATTTCTTTAAGAATTTGTACATTGAGGCAATGAATAAATCATAATAATCAATGATTTCAGGAGTATGAACACGATTCATTGATATTTAGAACAATTTTTGATTCAGTGTTCCCTTCGACACGCGCAATCACGTATCGAAGTGTATTTTTCCAGTTGTAACGCCTCCTTAAAACGATTTGTATATATATAAACGATTATCATTGAATTCAAAGTCGATTCAACGGTGTCCGTCTTTTTATCTGTCTCAGTGGTAACAGCCGTAATTTAAGAGACATCGAGAAATTGATGAGTCAAAAACAGAATATCTTTCCACATAATCCTCCAGCTATTTCGCCAGAGGCTGGTGTAATGATTGATCCGAGAGCAAACGTGGATCGTACCACTGTATCGGCTGTCGGAGAAGTTGTGCCTGGTTTGAGGACAGAGTTTTGGATACGAATGTTGCACATAGGATGCACGTATAAAATGTATATCACTGTGCTGCACTCGAAGAAACCAAGATGGCTTTAGGTAGCCTGTCTAAAGGGCAGTACAAAATGATGAAGCAGAAGCAGGCTAGAACTATTAAAAGCGCCGAATCTGCAAGACTAGCACAGCATATGTTGATGATAGATAATCTCAGCAAGATTGCAAGTGTTCACTCTATGGTGGATACTGTGGTAACTAAGAATGTGGTTGTGGGAGCCTCAATAAAACGAATTTAAAACACATGCTCTCTTAGAGAGTCTGTTGAGGTATCTAAGAAATGCGGTTCTTGATTATGCGGTCTTGTATTGAAAAATTATTATAGCAAAATTAATCTATAGACGCCATGTCTGCGTCTATTATTTTCCTGTAGCAAATCAACTTGCAACATAGCAAATCGGCTAATGTTCTTCTATGCAGTAGTCATGCGAAGTTGTACACAAATTCCCACATATTAATTTGTAATCAAGAACCGTGGGTGTTTAACAGACGCTTAAGTGGAGATCCATCTTTACTGTGAAAAAGTGGATCCTCCGCGCTTGTGTATTATCATGCCGTAAACGATCAACTGTATGATGTTTAGGCAATTATGTTGCAAAGATCTAATTGTGGTTAAACTAAAGTAGCGTGATATGGGAGGAATATTGGATAACTTTATAGTTTCCGCCTATCTACCCTATGACTCCATCATGCAGCCTTCTACAAAGGAGCTGTTGGGAGTTGCTGAATCCAATAGTTTATCACTAATAGTGCGATGCGACACTCCAAGTGCGACTTCAGGTATAATAACATGTAGGCACCATGTAGGCACCAGCCCGATTTTGTCACCAGTAAAAGATCTAATGCTATCAAATAACTTAGTGACTGATCAAATAAAAAATTGGCGAAAAAATTCTTGTCGTTTCAAAACTCCGGACAATCGAATCATTTGAGGAAGCCTCTAAATTAGTTGGGCCAGTTTTGGTTGAATGCTATGAGATGGTGTGCCCGAAACGTACGAACAGACACGGCAAAGTAGTCCCATGGTAAAAAGCTGACCTCATTAAACTCCGTCAACTCTCCAGGAAACAAGCCCTTAAAATTCGGAAGGAAACGTACTGAGTTGGCTACCGTCATCTTCAGGACTTCAAGAAGAAAGTTAAGTTTGCTAAAATTTACTATTATAGAAAGGTTTAACGACGCTATGTAAGGTACTTATAAAGGACCGAGGTGCTAAACTGGATTCATTTCTAAAGCCCGATTGATACTACACCAACTCTAGATCGGTGTAGTACTACTTGGACTGTACTACTTGCCATCTATTTTCCAGATTGCAAGGCAAGCGCTTTTCGGAGCATCACAAACACTCAGGAACGAGTTGATGTTCGCTAAGGTTCGCCTTTTTATATTTTGATGACTTTAAGTCCCCAGGACTCGATGGTATCATTTTAAAGCGAAGGGAAACAAAACTGCTGATGATCATCAAAAAGATCTTATGTGTGGTCTTTATCCCCAAACGAGGGAAGGACAATTACGATTTACTAAAAACTTTCAGAATGATAAGTTTGACTTCGTTCATGCTCAAAAGTTTGGAACGCTTGGTCGAGAAGCACGACTTTCGTGTTTACATCCAGGCATATGCCGATGATGTGTGTGTATTAATTTCAGGAATGTGTAAATATGCAAAAAGTCTTGAATAAAATCGAATAGTGGTGCTATCTGCAGGGTCTTTCTGTGAATACTAATAAAATTCTAGTGCTTTTCACTAAGAAACGCAAAAAGTAAGGTTTGCTACTTCCTACTTTAATGGGAGTGACTGTGCAATTGTCTTCGGAGGTTAAATATCTGGGAGTTATCCAAGATTGCAAACTGCAAAGTTCAGCGGAAGTTATACGTTGGATACATGGACTCGATTCATGATAGAAGGTGGTTTGACCTAAACTCTTACAAAACCACGAAGTGCTTTTTAAAGGAATGATCTAAAAGTATAATTGGTGTTATCACGGGCATAATTCATGTTGCCAGCATATGACCTAAATGGGAGTTATCAGATATCCAAGTTTATTAGTCCTGAGCATTACCTCTGTATGTGTGTGGCTATTGTAAGAGCGAGTCTACAGATACTGGGAGTGCTATGTATGAATAATAATCATACTCTCCCTATCTCTTATCTTCTGAAATTCATTCATGAAGCAAAGAAGTTTGAGGAATACCGTGACCCACTATTAACTCTAAACACCGTCCACCCAAACAACCTCCCTTTTTTTAAATGAAAAAATATTAATTCAAAAAGATCCGAAATAAATAATCAGTTGATATATGACGCTAACTTATAATAAAAATGTATGGCACATAGGCATGTGCTATAAAAGGCAAATTTTATTCGTGCCTCTAAAATGACGGAGAATATATTTTATTATTATCAATAATATCATTGTTATCATTATTATTATATAAAACATATTTCTGTGTATTTACAGTCGCAACCACTAATGGTGGCTCCCACATCCTCGAAGACACAAGGCGCGTTTCATTCAATTACACCGGCACAACTTCAACGTCCATCGTCTCAAGCTACTTCAGTCAAGGCGGAACCTGGTTCAAATATGGTGTGTAAACGTTTTTACTTGTTTTTGTTGAAAATTATTAACTGCATAGACATATGTGTGCGATATCTACTATTCTAGACTGAGAAATCAACTTTTACTTTCAGAAAATAAACATAGCATTGCACGGGTTTTGTTTTTAATAATAAACAGTCTATTATAGCCGTCTTCTTCTGGAATTATATTTGTTCTTATGCACCACTCAGTGGTCATCATATTTTTAACGGGGCCCAAGGGATACTTTTACAGCTTATAGTATTATCTTACCATGATGAACTTCCTGGTACTCCCTGTTGTGGGTTTTTACCACACCATATCAATGAAACCTCCCGGTATTTACATTATACATAAATTTTATGATAATAGTGCATTACCTTTATGATTAAGGGCGGTGGACTTTAAATAGATCTAAACACGCCATTCTTTTGTAAAATTGTCAAGTGACCATGCCAATTATAGATTTCGGAATAATCGAATTTTTCTGCGAAAATTCTGAAATTGTGGACATGTAATTTTTTATAGCACTCATCCCTAAATAAAATTGATTCAACCATGCCCATTTTTAGAACAATTCTCGACAGTCAAAAAAAAATTCAGTAGAAGAAATTATTTTAAACGCATTATTCATAAAACGAAACTAAAACTGAAGTGTATTTTAATTGGGTTAAACTGTCATTTATAGTTAAAAACAAGTACGACATTATAGTCGGTCATACCGACACCACTGAGTGGTGCATAAAACAGCTCCACTTTACCACACAAACCAGGGCAACACCCGTTTATATAAGCTAATCATATTTTTATATAAATTCCAACGTCTTTCTATCTGTCTGTCTATTTGGTACAAACAGCCTTGTTCGACCGTATGTTAGTATAGGCTATAAAAAAATTGCCGCGCTCACAAATTACACCCGCAATTTGTCAAATTAAATGCGAATATTCGTTTATAAAAATGGGCGCTACAACAGGAAATAAGGGGAAGTTCGGCTAATTAATTATCTTCCACATATTGATATTCAAAACAAAGCCCGGGCAACACTGACATAAGCTAGTAAAGTATACAAATCTTTAATCAATCGCAGTTTTAAAATATAAAACAGCATAACAGCAAATTTAAATTTATTTGTTTTACAAGGATTTTTTTCTATTTTAGGCTCCATCTGATACATCAAAAAAAGGAGTTTCTCCCATTGCATCCGTTATTGGAGATTACGTTTCTGATCAGCTTGATTCAAATAATTTAAAGGTGTGTTTTCCTTTTACATAAATTAAAACTGACACATTCCAAAAATTCATAAAGTACATTTTACAGCCAAATACGGACAGCAACGGCAATAGTGATGACATGGACGGCTCAAGTTTTTCTTCATTTTATTCGTCATTTATTAAAACAACGGACGGCTCCGATAGTCCACAAGAAAATGAAAAAGAATCGAAGCATCGCAAATATAATGTAAGAACAAAAAAGTCAAAATTATGTCACATTTAAGCTAAAAAATGTATTTATATTAATTGTAGGTACAAACAGACACAAAACAAATAGACAACGCGGAAGAGGATCAAACACAACATGGCGATGGATAGCGGAGTAGTTTCGTTGCTAAAAATAAATGAGGAAACCCATCACCAATAACACCGTAGACGCCACAGAAATAGCAACTGTAAGTTTAACTATTAATTTGTTTTTAGACTTATTGTACTTTCTTACTAAATTGACACTATAATCACAATTTCATTGATATTCATCCTGGTGACATATCCTACTTAAAATTTTACAATTTACAAAAACTTATAATTTGCACATCGTACTGCCTACAGAAAAATTCAAATAGTTTTATGTTTAGCTTTAAGTCTAGTAAACTAAACTAGTTTGGTTTTGGTTGCGTTTAATTTCTCTAACGCAGAAGACGCAGAAAAAAAAACATTGTTGTTTTAGTGCAAAAAAAAAACTAACTCTTTTGTCTCCATAGATGGGACAAACTCTTATTGTGCGTGTTTTCTATTTAATTTAAATTGCAAACCGAGTAAAGACCTTGTGACATATTTCTAGAAACTCTAGCATTGATGTCAATAAGTCTACACATTGCCGTAAAACTTTGTATTCAATTTCGTCCATTCTGCAACAAAATATAAATTTTGAAAACTTCTCTTACTAAATTATGAGGTAACCTGTCTGTGGGCAAGTTAAGCACTCTCTTTATGTACTTGAAATATAAACGAGGAGTATGTTATTATGTTTTTAAAAAAGTTTCCAAGTGTAACATGTAATTATGTGTTTTTAGGAAGAAATATACGTTTTTATATATAATTGAAGTCATTAAATAATTAAAATACCTCTCTTAAACAATTTTGTTTTTAATTCGTCGATTATACAATTAAAAGTTCACGGTATTCAAAAGTCGAGTCCAGAAAAGAATCACAGAATGCAGACAGCAGACAGCGACCAAGATATTATTTGTAAGGAGAGATTGAAAATGATTGCAAAACTCGTTTGGAAAGATCGAGCTATTGACAGTGAGACTCGGTTTCATCATTGCATTTGCCAACTTCCAACAATCGCTTACACTTTTAACTGCTTTTTTCCCCTAATATACAGTCGTGTCTGGATATAGTGAACCTATGATTGCAAGGCCTGTTCACAGTATTGAGGTTCACATTTTTGCTTAAAAACTCATTTTATTTGCTTGAAATACACTTTGTTTATATAAATTCAAGAGACCATTTAAATAAATTAGTAGAAAAACATAAATGTATGCTTATTGAAAGAATTGGCGAATAGACGTTTTCTTCTTGCGTTCACAAAGTGACTTTTGAGTCACAATCGGTTTGCACTCGACTAAAAAAAAGACAAGTAAGAAATTTTAGTCTGTCATACCGACTATTTCAAAAGCACCACATTGTTAAATATCAATCAAATTATGTGGTTCATGATGATATTAAAAAAAAAAAATATATCTTGAGCCACCCTAACTAGATTATTGTACATAATTAAGATCGTTTGAGCACCAAAATATTCTTTTAAAGTTTTAGAGCTTTATTTAAACATATAATAATAAATAACAAGCATGGAACACCCTTATCATTTCCAAAATTTAATTAGTTGTTCCCAAGCACAACATAATTTGTTGTACAAAGTTTCAACCCAATATCTCATATGGTTCTCAAGATATCGTGTTAACAAGAAATCACTATTTTTTGCAATAGTGGGCGTGGTCATGGGCGAAATGGCTCCAAATCAATTCCTCGAGGATATAAGAGCAACCAGTGTACAAAATTTTAAATCAATATCTCTAAAGGTTCTCTCACAAATGGTAGGTGTGATAAGTTCAGGCGTGGCTTAAGGACCATTTCACAATTCTACTGGATAAGACCTACCATATGTATTTTAATTCTAAATATGGCAACATTTATTTAAATAATTTCCATTTCAAAACAAATATGCAACAATGAATCAAAACTTTCGTTTTTAAATTTTCAACTTCATTTTGAAGTTAAGGGAATTACGTTTCTTTATTAAAGTGTTTTCATATTCATGTTTCAAAGTATTTCACCTTTAATTTGAATAGGTTTGAATCAAAAAAATTACCTCGGAGTTTTTCTCTGAGTGTAACCATAGATTAACCCTAGATCGCATAAAATATCACAAGAAATCAAACATTTTTGTAGCATGCATACATTCATTTTTTTGTTTTGCCAATAAATTATTTTTATATTGCAAGCCCAAACAAAAAATATCCTTGTTTTGCGTATAAATTATTATCTACTACCTCATGGCTTTTTTGGTTAGTTGTCCAATAATCACCTACAAGTACTTTTATATGTTTTTCGATTCGAAAACTGAGTACTACTTATAACTAAATGTCTTGCAGCGCCCAGATTCAACCACCTTACGCCATTGTTTACCGTCTCCAAATGAAAATAGTGACTACCAACAATTTTCGATTTTTGCATGGAAATTCTCATGTCATGTTTTGGACAGCGTCTACACGTCACATCTAGCTGATTATATAAATAGCAATGAATGGCCTGCACCGCATCCTGCATAAGAGTGTTGTATAAACAACCTGAAAAACAAATAACTTCTTAACTATATTTATGTCTTGAATCAAAACACACATCATATATACCTTTTTATCAAAGCCGCTGCTTTAAACGTTAGAGAAGTATTCTCTATCAGCCATCAAATCTCTTGGAGAGCTAAGATATCTACCAGAAGTTCACCAAGCACCGTTTTTAACTCATTGTATTACTGGATCGTACTTGTTTCCATCCTGAGCTTGAAAACTCCTTTATGTTTTGTATATTTAAAAGAAAATGTGGCTCAAATAACTGTGAAGTACTATTTTTTTATTTATATTTTCTGTACTTTTTGTTTATTTTTAGATAAACTTAGAGGCAAGACAGGAGGATTGAGAGTCGAATCATCTTCAATAAAAAAATATAGGTACTTGTTCAATACAAATAAAAAAATAAATAAAATGTTTTTAAAGGTGCTCGTAATTGGTTTTATTTTCTTTTTTTTGCAGCTGGTTGTGATAATTTAGTTTCTTGAATAGTTTTATTTTGAAATTGTTGCAAACCCGAACAGAAAAGAACCTGTAAGATTAAAAAAATATGTCGTGTCTCAAATTTATGTAGGGAAAAATATAAAATATCAAAAATATAATTTAAGGTAACAAATATTGACCATAATTTTTCCTCAAAATATTATGGCCAAAATTTTGTTTGAACTTTATTTGTTAATAGAGCAAAATTTTTAAATATTTTAAAGAAAAATAATGTAAAAATAGCAGAAAAAAACATAAAAAATATAATTCACTGAGTTGATGCGAATTTGGTCATAATTCAGCTGGACAAAATAATAGGGCCATCCAGTTTTTGTTAAAGAAAATATTAATTTTACTTACATTTTGATAAGTATTCCAATTTATTACCTTAGCTTTGTTAATATCCTGCGTATTTACGTTTATTTTGAATCAATTTAGCCATCCTTTTGGGCATACTGGTTATTAACTTGCGACATGTAGCAATTGTCATGTAATACCAACATTTTTAACAATTTGAAAATGTTAAATAGCCGAAATATTGGGACGGTCACAGAACTTAGTTCCCAACGCTCTCAAAGTCAAATCAAACCGTAAAACTCGTGGCTGGTCACGAAAAACATCAGTAACAACGGATAGAAGAATTTTTGCTCTCGCCAAATAGGACCCTTTTACCTCCTCCAAATTAATTGCGGCGGATATCGACAATGTGGTATCTTTCAGAACCGTTCGTCGAAAACTACAAAGGAAGAATCTACCTGGACGAATTGCCAGAAAGATCCCTTTGCTTCGGTATACAAATTAAGTGATGAGGTTAAATGTTGCTTAAAGTTGCTCAAATTGATTAGGTCCTGAAGGCGAAAAAAAGTGGCGAAATATTTCATGTAGCGACGAAACCAAAATAAATTTGTTTGGAAATGATGCCGGAAGGAACGTTCGCCGCCCTAAAGCTCAATAATTCCACATCCGCTTTAACAAAAACTAGTAAGAGAATTATCTTCGGCTATACCGAAGCTCAAATACCCTCCGCCATTTCAGTAAAACCAAAAAATTTCCTTCGTTTAGCACATAAGTGCTACATATCTCTAGTTGTTCTTATCGGAGCACGCCCCTATTTGGTTAGTAGTTCTGTGGTCTTACCAAAGTGTTTAATACCAAATTTAAAATGGTTATTTACGCTGTAGCGTAAATTTGAGAGCGTTGGGAACTAAGTTCTGCGACCGTCCCATTAATACGGCAATTTTACATTTTCAATTGTTAAAAATGTTGGTAGTTGATAACAATTGCTACATGTCGCAAGTTAATAACCAGTATGCCCAAAAGGATGGCTAAATTGATTCAAAATAAACGTAAATACGCAGGAAATTAACAAAGCTAAGGTAAGTAAAATTAATATTTTCTTTAACAAAAACTGGATGGCCCTATTATTTTGTCCAGCTGAGTTATGACCAAATTCGCATCAACTCAGTGAATTATATTTTTTATGTTTTTTTCATCTATTTTGCCTTTTTTTATAATAATACAACGTAAACTAATTAAATTTAAGTTTTCTTTAAAATATTTAAAAAATTTACTCTATTAACATTTAAAGTTCAAAAAAATGTTGGCCCTATTATCTTGACCATGAGTGTATGTAGATGAAATAATTTCATCAACATACCTTTTAAATTTCCATATAAAATACGTTTGATATACCAAAATGTTTTATTAAGAACAGTAACATGGTATATGTATGGTTAGTGTTGCATCTTCAATTAAAAAAAAATCAAGCAACAAAAATAAGACTAAAAGATAAAACACATTTAATAACTTATGAGAAATAACATCTATAAATACTATCTTTAACCAATAAAATTCAACAAAAACTATTAAATTCAAGTAAAACATATATGCATATTCATACATATGAATAATTATTCGTTTTTAATTTTATATGTACAACGTAATTTTTTAAACCAATAGACCGATTTTGATGAAACATGTTCCTTGATGATGCGATATTATTACGTGGCACATGAACAATAAAATATGTTTGGTAAAATTTGGTATACAGGCTCATGGTACCAATATAATGCTATAATGATTCTGGTTTCGCTAACGAAAATTCAATGCTCCAATTAGAATTATTAAAAATAGTTACAGTGTAAATAACCAGTTGAAATTCGGTATTTCACAGTTTAGTAGTAACATAAAACTATGGGTTTTCCCATATTTTTAGCAGATAGCCAGAGAGAGTAATTTGACGAAAGTGATGTCGCACAGCTATTTTTTCAGTAGAAGCAAGGAGAAACTGTATATAGCGGAGGTCACTAAATTCAATCAACTTCTGTATTCTACTGGCGACAAAAATCGTGCTGGTAAAGTTGGACTTGGCGCTACCCGAAATAGTTTTCTGAGAGTTGGCATCGCGATATACGTTATTTGGCCGTTTATTTTTTCGGCTAAATAATGACAGACTTACAGAGAAAATTTTCTCACACAAATAAAATTTGCAGAAAACTTCTTAAACACAAACATTCAAATGAGTTCACGGGGGAAGATATTGATAACGTAGCTTTGTTTTAAAGCGTTTAATTGATTCCTGTTTAAAAAAAAGTTAGCTTAGGAAGAAATGATATAAAAGAAACACTTTGAATAATTTTCTTATTTGCACAATTTTCGGGAATGATGAAAAAACGTTCGATAAATTTTATCTTTTTTTAATAACTTAATAAAAGTTTTTATAGAAATATATGATGACGAAATCTATCATTTCACAAAAACGGTTGGATCAATTTAACTATGATATAATTCTGTGCATATTAGACACATTATTAGATATAGTTTTTACAGTTGCTAAACTCGGTTTGGGGATACAAGGGATACAATTTACAACGGGGAATATCAGGAAGTTTTGTGGTCTTGGATTTATCAATAAACTAAGATATGATTCTTCAAAAAAAAACCCCAGCAGAGTCGGGCGCTTTAAGCTCGTTTATTTATAAAATTAACATTTCCTCCTCGATATTATGATACAGGTTGCTTTTCATAAAAAACAATGACCTTTTTATCCTACAAATTGTAGGATAAAAAAACAATTGTTTCACTGCAGCACTGCAGGAAATATGTTTTATTGCACTTTATACCAAATTGATTTTCTTTTAAATTTTTCGTTTATAATTAACTAACTTAAATATCGGAAGAAATAAAACGCAAGTTAATTAACTTTTTAAAGGTTTTTGATATAAATGGGAAAGTTAAAAATCAGTTAAAAATGTAACTTCATTAATTAACTTTTAATATGTTAACTAGTTCATGCCCAACTTTGGTCATTATCAAAAACTTCATTAATTAACTTTTAACTAATTAACTAGTTCGTACCCACCTTTGATCCTTATAAAAAACAAAAGGTGGACGTAGTTGGATCAATTTAACGCCCAACCTTAGCTTTAGAATTTGATGTGCTACTTAATACATAAATTAATGTTAAATTTTTGAACACCAAAGTTCCATTGATAAACTCTGAATTTAATTTAACAAATTTAAATCTTGAACCACCCTAGTTAGATTACTCTTCTTTTATAATCAAGCATAAGAGAAATAATTACACAAAATTTCAGCTCAATATCTGTAACTGTTCACTCTCTATCGCGTTAACAAAAAATGATGACAGACAGACGGACAAACAGACGGGCGTGGCTAGATCGA
The DNA here is from genome assembly GCA_949127995.1 of Suillia variegata. NCBI lineage: Eukaryota > Metazoa > Arthropoda > Insecta > Diptera > Heleomyzidae > Suillia > Suillia variegata. Next base: position 16,704,194 of record OX421846.1, read on the forward strand.
CTCAGTTTTTAAACCTGATTAAGAATATATACATATGTCTATATGTATCTTGAGTATTTCTCTACGTTAAAAACATTGGACCAAAACCAATATACACCACTGAATGGTGCATAAAAATCCAAAATCCACGCTAATATCTTGCACAGAAAAATTGTGTTCACGAATGAACAAATTTTTACCGTATGGAAAAAATTTAACAAGAAAAAATGATAGGATATACATTGGAAGGAAGCATCTGAATTGATCTTACAGGTTTGGTGGGGTGTCTCTTACGATGGGGTCACTGACCTGTATTTCTGCGAACAAATGGTCAAAACATCGACCATAGTTTACCAAAAAACCATTTTGGAAGCTGTTGTGAAGCCACTTAAAAATTCACTATTCCAAAACCAACCATTGACTTTCCAGCAGGATTATGTTCCGATCTATAAGGCTTAAAGTACAATGACCCTCCGGCAGCCTTGATCTGAACCCTATAGATCACAAATTGTGGACAATTTTGTAGGACAAAAAAGATGCCCTAACATTGATTCTCTGACGACTACTTTAATTCGTACTGCGACCACTTTTCCCATGTACAAGGTACGTGCTGGAATTTCGAATGAGCATTTGCTTTTCTATCCACTATATATTAATAAATAAATATATTTAAAATGTATAGCATAAAATGTAACAGTATTTATGTCCCTTCTAAATATATAGCAGACTTTTAGAGGGATGAGCCCGGAAAGAATAATAGGCTATATTTAATCTACCACGTACACTTATTACGACCATCATTTGAGTAAATAAGTAAAAATATTTGACTATTTTGTTAATACTGCTCCTAAAAAATAAAAAAATTGGTATATGTGGATGTACTGTCTATAACTTCTTTTCAAAATGGGCTTGGTTGGAACAATTTAACGACCAGTGCCGTAACTCAGAAACGCTATAACGGGAGAAATGGAACATGTATCTTACACTTACGGGTACTATAAGCTTTTTATTATAATAAAATTAATAGTCAAATATAACTTACAGCTTGTGTCCATCCTGCAAAGGGACCATAAACAGAGCGAAGGTGAGTTGAAATCTCGTCGTAAATTTTTGGTGTAACTGATTTGACCTTAGCCAAGTGCGGCAAGTAATTACTTTGCGCTATTTTAAAAATGTGCGTGTCGATCGGCACTGACTCCAGATGATTAAGTGACATTAGACAAATGCAATCGGCCACTTTAAATCCAATGCCAGGTAGTTTACATAATTCCAGACGAGCCTCTAAGTAAGGTAATTTACACAGTTTAATAAACCATTCCTCTCCACCGCATAAAGCTATTTTAGAAATTGTTTGGGATATAAACTTTGCCCTGTATCCAAATTTCGCTTCACGCATGTTTGACTCGAGCTAAAATTTTAAAAATTTAAGGAACATTATAATAACATAATATTAGTGTTTTTAATATAAAATGGAATAAATTGTGTTTTGCATGCATATCGAAAGGATCGGTAAAACTTATACATGTTTTCTATAAGCGAAATGATTATAATAAAAATATACTATTTTCTGAGTTATTTAAAAATGTCTTTTCTTTGGCACATTTTTTTTGCTTAAACATTTTGTCTTTAAAACCAAAAAAAAATTTGCAAGTTTACTTTTTTTTTTGTTGAATTTCTTAATAGTTTAAGACATGTGTGGTGTCAATTTAATAGCAAATTAATTCTTTAATTATAAATTTGAAAGCGTCATTTCGTCAGCTCTTAGATTTTATATAAGTTATTGAGATTATATTACCAAATTCGTAAAGAAATTCTCTTAATAAACGTCCATTTTAAAATCCGACATTTTATGAACGTGACAGATTATTATTCGAGCTCTAGGTCCTTTTAAAAAAAAGTTTCTGTTAACAACAATATAAAAATAACAGGTCGGACAGCAGTTTCGGAAGGCGCTAATCTTCTTCATCAGCGACCAAAGATGCAATTTTTTAATTTTCACTTGAAATTTATGTTACAATGTTAACGAATTATACACTACAATGCACTACGCTCCCATTACAATTTCATCGGTTCACTTAGAGCATTTAATTTAATGTAAATAGAAAATTTCTAATCGATTTAAGTGAGTTACACAGAAATGTTTAAGTGGGCCTCGAGTAAATACTTTATATCAACTCACAAAAGACTGAACTTGTTCTTTATACTAGGAAATATAAAATCTCTAAGTTGACACAAAAAGCACTAAAAAACTTTTATCAAAGCAGGCAAAGTTTCCAGGTATCATTTTATATCAAAAACTATACTGAAATTCACATAATAATGAACGTATTTAAAAAGCAAAAATATTGAAATAAAATCGAGAAAAAGTTCTGGAGAACACGCTTCGGTTCTGGAGAAATCCTTGTCGAAGAAATTATTGAAGCAAATATGGATTTTGTTGTTATTTATTGCGAATAGAATAGATTTATCTTAAAAAAGTTTTGGTAAACAGGCATTGTCTCTGGAGAAATACCAGTGAAAGTGTTTTTTTTTTTGTAAAGCACATGGTTTTTGTTATAATTTAGTGCCAAAAGAACCGATTTACATAAACAAAGTTTTAAAGGATGCGCTTAGGTTCTGAAGAAATCCCAATGGAACAAATTCCTCCAAGAACTTATAGATTTGTTAAAACTTTAGTTCCAGTGTTACTCGTTCAACCAAATGTTAAAAAACGCAACAATATCTGACGTACCGTTTTTATTTTATACGATTAGAAATAGTTTTCGGCCACGCCCACTTTTTTATCCACTTTGCAAGATATACATCTAAATATATAACAATTAAATTTTCTTTATTTCTTTCTTTCTTTCTTTCTTTCTTTCTTTCTTTCTTTCTTTCTTTCTATCTTTCTTTCTTTGTACCAAATGGGCGTCTAAACCATTCATCCGATTGTGATGAAATTTTGGGGAGTTGCTGTGCTCGCGCCAACTTAGGTTTAGGGCAAAGAAAATTTTGCCACGCCCACCTATTACGCCCACGATTTGTAAAACTAAGTTAAAATATTCGATTATTTCGCTACTATTGCTCCAAAAAATCTGAAATTTGGTATCTGAGTTTGTATTGGCACTGTCGATAACTTTCCCAAAAATGGGAGAGGTTGGATCAATTTAACGCCCACTTTCAAAAAAAGGGTTGATCATTTTTACGCCTACCACCATTTGCTCAGAAACTTGATGTGCTAAATAGAATGCACCGGGAAGAATAACAGGATATACAAAATTGTTCACGCCCACTTATTACGCCCTCAATTTATTTAATTAAGTAAAAATATACAAAATCCCAAATTTTTAGGAGCAATATTAGCAATGTCATCGTATATTATCACGTAATTAATCAAATTGTGGGCGTAATAAGTGGGCGTGGACAATTTTGTATATCCTGTTATTCTTCCCGGAGCATCCCGTTACATGTTTTCTATTTAGCACATCAAGTTTCTGAGCAAATGGTGGTAGGCGTAAAAATGATCCACCCTTTTTTTGAAAGTGTACGTTAAATTGATCCATCCACGCCCATTTTTTGGGAAGTTATCGCCAGTGCCAATACATATTCAGATACCAAATTTCAGATTTTTTGGAGCAATATTAGCGAAATAATAGAATATATTAACTTAGTTTTACAAATTGTGGGCGTAATAGGTGGGCGTGGCAAAATTTTCTAAAATTTCATCAAAATCGGATGAATGGTTTAGGCGCCCATTTGGTACAAAGAAAGAAAGAAAGATAGAAGAATTCATTTTTATATATATAGATAAGTACATTGATTAATTAAAGCTTCAAAAAATGAAGGAGAAAAATAATTATAGAAAAAGAAAAGTGTTGAAAGAATAGTGTTGAAAAACTGATATTTAAATGATTTAAAAAATAGCTGCCTAAAAATAGCAAGAGTTATCCAAACATTCAAAAAACATTTTGAAAATTCATTAAAAAAACATTGACGTTAGCATCATTTATGCTAAAGAAATTGAAGTCGTTGTTAAAATCATTTCAAATGCATCCTATTTGATGCGATTCACAGCAAAAACCTGTAATAAATAAATTGCACATTGTTAATAAAAACTAAAGATATACCAAAGCAATGAGATATACTTACGCTGATTTCGACATGTCCAATAGGTTAAAATAGTTTCTTAGAATGCGACGATTAACTTTTTCCGTTTTGTTTCTACCTAATTTATTTTAATATCTTACAGTAATATTGAAAGAAAATACACGTCCATGTGCTCTTCGATCAAGCCCGTAAATAGGAATTAAGGCTCCCGGGACAACACTGGATATTGTCGCCCTTTCAAAACATTTTTATTTATGAAATTACAGTTGTTGAAAAATTAACAATACATTTTATTCATGAAAGCAGATGAAGAAGCAAAAAAAAACTACTCACTTTTCTATAAGTGCCGCCCATACAGCTTGTTTCACATGCCGCCCTTAGAAAGTGCCGTCCAGGGCAATTAACCCCCTCCTCATCTAGATACAGGCCTGTCTTCGATAACTCACTACTTCTGGAGAAATCTAGAACAATTTACATATTAGTGCCAATTTCTATTGGCAATAAAATCTCTTACCTTTGCATGTACTTTAAGAAATATATATGCAAATCGGTTTTATTGACTTAGATAAAGCATTTCTTTTTATTATTATCAACTGTTATTTATTGGATGTAAAGCGATTTTAAATTATGTCGATGTGGCATGGTCTATTAGATTAAGTTTAAAATTAGGCTATGCAGATGATATCGAGATTGTTACTTGTGACCTGAATATCTCAAGTAGTTTAGGTTTTAAGAATTGTTTACTTAAGTCAAATCTTAATGGTTGACATTTTCTTTGAAGTGGTTTGTGCCTTTGCTGTGCCTGGGCTTTCTAAGCCTATCAGTTAACGGAAAAATATTTTTCTGCAAAATAATCGTAACAACCCAATGAATTCTTAGAACTCACCACATTTTTATTCTGCATAAGCTCTTCAAATGTTGGGAAAGCGAATTCGTCGCATCCATTAAAATTTCCTATTTTCCTTCCATACTTGGCGCACATCCACCGTATCATAGTCGTTATCCTCTTGATGTGATTGTTTTGACTACAAATAAAGGAAATAATGTTCTCGAGTGGCTCTTGATTTAGCACTCGCACGGCCTTCATGTTAGGTTCGACTCGAGCGAAGTGTTCGTGTGCATCTCGCCATTGCTTCGCTTTGGCGGCGAGATCGAATTCTATATGAAAATAACTTTCAAGCAAATTTTTATAGTAGTATTGATCGCGTGGCGGTTCCGCATTGGGAATAGGAAATACTTTGTATTCCAATTTGTCCGAATTTTGCTTTAGCACCCAAAAAGATTCATATGCTACGCCTCTCCACTCAGGCATAGATAGTACTTCCTCCACCTTCTCCCAGCTACAAATAATAATTAGGATAATTTAATTTCTATTTAATTTGTAAGTTTTTATTACCGGAAGCTTTGTCCACCGAGCAGTGTTAAATCAAGATCTAGAGTTTTCTTCGTAATTTGAATTACACCCTTGAAGAACTTAACCATTTTATATGAATCTTCAGTTAAAAATGTTATTTTGTTTGATTACCAAGGAAGTTTACCAGGGAACAATCCTCCTTGAAGTTTACAACAATCGTTTTCTTATTTTGTTGTTTGTTCCCTGTTGTTTGTTTACTAACTGATAGTGTTGCCAGACATTTAAGGATTTGTTTGCATCTCATTATGACGTGATAATGCCAGGAGCAAGCATTTTTAAATCAAAACAAAAAAAATCAAAACAAATTAGTTTTGTCAAAATATTATTCAAAATAACAAATTTCAGCAGGTAGCATTTTCATATAGATTAAAATAAAAGAAAAAACAATTATAGTTCTAAGTTTTCTTACTGTAATATTAAATAAATTTCAACAAAAATGTAATTGAACGAAAAGTCTCAATAAAAAAAAAAAATCTCATTATGTTATAAAATAGTATCAAAGTACATTTTTAGCAGTTTCTTAATATGGTCTGGTGTATTTTTTTTATTTTTCATGGAATCTGGTACAAAACATATCGCTAAAATGTACGAGTTTATTTAAGCTGTTTATTTAAATCCTTCTTTCCAAACCCATCCAAAAAAACTGTGAAATGCATTATTTTTAAATTTGTGGTTACCTTTTTTTGTTAATAACTCGACGCAAGTTTATCAAAAAAAAGTAATAGTGAAACGTTTTTTCTTCAGTAGTGATAACAATTAAAGTATCTCCAAAATGTCCAGTTCAAGTGATTCAGAAGATGACATCAAACTAAAGCAGTTTATTGAAGCAACGGATTCTATGCTACTAACAAACACAATGTTTCAGCAATGTTCAAAGCAAACACGCGATGTGGACAAATTTAATCCAGCGGTCGGCGAAACGGCAAAGAATCGGCAACAATTGCCTTTATATGGTAACTATCGCAGTATGTATATAAAGTTTAACAAGTAAAAGAAACCTTTTTAGATTCATCTATATGTAAATCAAAGCGCTATCTGACAGAGGAAGACGTTAAATCTGGGTCCGATTTTAACTTACCCGAAGCTGTACAGATTCATATTGCCAAAAAGCTAACAGAAATCATAGCGGAACAGGTCGAGTTTTGCAAAATTTCCTCAACACCTGCTTCGAAAAAAGAAATACAATGTCAGGAAGCAAAAAGCAAAGTGAAACTGCTCCGTGGTTGGAAATGCTGCGTCAAACCGTACGAAGAATTTGAATATGAAACAAAAACATCACAGAAAAAATGTATAATAAAGCGAAGAAAGGTGGACGACGAAAAGTATGGAACCGAAGCCAATGAGCAGCAGCGTCTTGAGTCAGTAGCTGTATCTGCGAAGGAAATAATCGCAGGTGCCGATTTACATCACTGGGCATCGCAACCCGAGCGGAATGATAAAGTATTTCAATATAAAATGGCCGGTGATGGAACCAAAGTGCTGCATTTCAAGGAACCTGTAAATGAATTCACACAACTGCGTCGGCGGAACAAGTGGAATGAATCAAAAATTAAACAAAACCAAAAAAATTGATATAAAAATACACTATATACATATACGTATGTGTATATAACATATATATTTATATATTTACTAGCGAATGCCCGGCATGCGTTGCAATGCTACTTAATAAAAATGTTTGTTTTTGAAATTTATTTATTCAAGTACATAATTTTGTATATATATAGATAATTGGTTAGCGGAACTTCCCGGACGATTGTTCTTATCGGATCACGCCCCTTTTATGGTTAGTAGTTTTATGTTACTACCAAAGTTTAAATACCGAATTTGAACTAATTGTTTACACTGTTACTATTTTAAATAAGGGAAGGGGTAGTAGTTTTGGTCCATCTTAAAACTCCGCTTCGAGAATATAAACTCACATTCGAAATTTCAGCTCGATAGCCCAGAAGGGTGAGTGGTATGACAAAGTATATACAATATGTATATAAATGATCAGCGTCGGATTCTGAGGCAATTTAATGATGTCCGTCCGTCTGTCTGTCCCAGAGATAACAGCCGTAGCTTAAGAGCAATCAGACTTGATCGGATACTAACCACCCCTTTCCGAGCAGAAAAATATGAATTAAAAAAGTTATATTGCAGATAATAAATTCAAATTCAATATTTAACGTTTGAATAGTATCACAAAACTACTAAAACAAAAGGCGTGATCAAATAAGAACCACACCCACTATTACTAGTTTTTGTTTAGTTTTATTAAGGAGGATCATAAAAAAAGAGAAAAATAAACACAAAGACAAACATTTGTTTTTGGTTTTCGGTGTGGCTGACTGCTGTACCAAAAATGTCTGTGTAGAGAATTTACACGTATGACCATCTTAAGCGTGCAATCAGTGTTTGGCATAGAAGTGGATTACACTTTTTGGAGTTGAAATTCTGAGCTCTCAGAAAATAGTTTATTGGGTACATATTGAAAAACTTAAAAAAAGAGTTTAAAAAAAATGTTAGTTTAGTGACTTTGTACATTTCGGCAACGATATTAAATTTGAAAATTTTTTACAAAACAAAAAAACAATTATTTTTTTGGACATGTTAAATTGACAGCATTTGGGATTACACATGAGTAAAACATGAACAATTTTTTTTTTTACTTAACAAAATGTTTTGAATTTGATTTTATTTAAACAGAATTCTCGGTAACCTTTTAAAAATAAATTGATAAGCTTTCTATATGACTTTATACAGAGCTGGGCAATCAAAATAACGATTACACTTTGGTTACAATTACAGTAATCATTACCATAAAAATGAACGATTACGATTATTGTAATAGTAATTGAAAAAAATTTTGAATGTTATTGTAATCTATGATTACGATTACAGTAATTGATTAAGTAATCGTTGATTGCCCATCTCTGACTTTATATTAGTTACTAAATAAATAAAAGAAAAATCTTTTACGCAGGCAATTTCAATCCCTGTTGAATGACCACAAACATAGGATAAAAATTTAATTTGGGTTATGGCCAGTCTTATTCTGAATTCTGAACAGTCATATGTTGGCGACCGTCAAGTATGCTTAACATTGTAGCCCCTGATCCTACCACGTCTTGCAGAGCTCCGCCGCCTCCAACCACACCTCCAATTGTCATCGCAACGGCCGTAACCTCATTGGATTGCGGCATCTCAAGGATATTAAGAAAGTCACCTTCCTGAAATTCCTCTTTTTGCATGCTTTGGCTCTCCTTCATAAGTTTATCATATTCCTGAAGTACACCGTTGAATTCGGAGATCTCCGAGCGGTTGCGAGCTACAAGATGGTGCTTGAAATAATTATGCACCTGCGTAAGCGAAGTATTAGTAAGCGCATAGTAGGCCTTTTCAACACTCTCTATCGCGACCTCGGTCGATGTATCGACGCATTGCGCTTTACTGTTCGCGTGCACCTCTCTTATCTGCAGCATCAGATTGCGCACAAACTCTTCAATAGCGTCTGCGAAAAGCACAAGTGCCGAGTCAGCAGTGTCTGTGAAACCAGCAACACGCAGCTGGCCACAAACAGCTTTTCGCAAAGAGGCACGACACGCTTCCAAATTGATTTGCGGGTAGTGGCAGGGCACGCGCCGGGCAAAACGCGTATCCATAGGCGGAATAAACCAGATTGGTTTTGCAAATTTCTCGTCACTGACAAAATCGGCCGCGTTTTCTGGTGGAAAATCAACCTCGGGTATCATTTGGCATGGATTAAGCAAATAGTTGGACGAACCCTGTAATTAAATTAACAGTAAGGAGCTGTATGCAGTAGTTTAAGATTAACATTATAGCTTACAGATTTGTTAGAGTAGGTATCAATAAGCGATTGCAGCATCTCCGTTTGCTTCATGACTTCTATTGTCTGAGTGACCAGTGGATTTTTAACTTTAACTATAACACTATAAACAACAATTAATTAATATGCAATATACTTCTAAGCCAGATTTTTGCTAAGTACTTTTTATCTGATATTGTGGACATTGCTATCCTACAATGCATCTCTTCCAGTTTAACTTTCTTTGCGCTGACTGGAATGACTTTAAGATCATAGTCTGGCTTCTTTTCGTGATTTCCTTCACCCCAAAGCTTTCGCGACATTATTTTCTGCTATTTAAAACATAAACAATTTTGATGTATTTTTTTCTTCGGTTCTTCCTTGAGGTAGGGATGGGTAAATATAACTGATGATAATTTGGAAAAGCAAATCTTTGAAGGAGTTTGGAAGATTTTAGTTCTAGATTAAACTGCTTTTTCCAAATGTATCCAATGTGTAATGCTGCCACAGATGAACATTTTATTAGACCAAAAAAGATCTTCAAAAAGCAATTTTGACATTTTCATAGATTTTACAGGAAGAACACAATTAAAAATGAAGTTGTGATATATAAAATTAACATATTTGTTGTGCTTGCTTAAGTTTGAGTGGTGTGGATACAACTTTTTATTACAAGAACATATTGTTTTAAATTTTTGAGTTGTTTTTTAAATTATTCATATTAAACATTTAACAATTTTTCAAGATCTACATGCATTAAAATTTTTAAACAAATTTTTAAAGCGTGTAAAATAATTAACATTGCTATTTTAATGTAATAGAAAAAAAATAAATAAAAAAATTTAAAATTATTTTCTAATATTGTAATATCCTATCAGTTGATATAAAAAAAATTAAAGTCAAACAATTTGTTTGTTACCTTGTTAATAACCTATTGTATGTCTTAAATTAGCTACTATTTTCTGCCTTTATTTTTTATTTTGACAAGTTGATATTAGTAATTTTTTTAACATATATAGGCAAAACCGAAACATACGACCAACTTTGCGACTAATTTTCCTCATACATTTACATGGCACTCAAAATCTATTTTTCATAAACATTTTTATAGTTAGTTTTCTAGGTTATTTTTGAGGTTTTCTAGGCATTTTCGTATTCAAGTTTGCATTTGCATTTTTCCGCTACCTACCAGCCGACTAATTGAAATAAATGAACGAATCGTACCTTTCCGCCTAGTAGAAAAAGGGACATCGCTTTGTTAATTTAATTAGTAAAAACACTTCTTTAAAACAGTTCTATCTTAATTTTTAATCTGACAAATAATGAAAGAAAATTGTAGTTACTATTTCAAATTTTTCCGTTATATGTACAAAACATATCAATATGACTATGTTTTGAAATTTGACTACGCTGTTAGTCGTTGTGAGAATGTCAATTAAAACAAAATTAAAAAGAAAATGTCAGCTCATTTTACTTTTTTCCGAATTTCTTAAATTTTTGTCGTTTTTAAATAACAGTTTCACGAGGTGTCAGCACATAACTTAATCAGTATGTATAAGGTTTTGCCGTAAGTATTAAAGTAGGCTTTAAACCCTCTAACCATTTTTTGTGATATCTTAACAAATGTTTAAAATATAGGCACTTTTCGAAATATTACTTCAATTTTTTTACTGAGTTTAGATCTCATTAGATTATAATTATATATTTTTTTGTTGGAGGAGCGTTCGCCGGTCAAGTAACTTTGGCCGAAAACTGTAGGATGACTACTGTTAAATCGGGCTCAGACTTAAGGCCCTACATAAGGTTTTTTTTTAATTTTTCGGTATTTAGGTAAGGTAAGTTAGGTAAGATTTGTATTATACCAAATGAAAGGTATAATTGATAGAGCCTTGCCCAATTCTATTAAAATCTGGTCATAATAACATTTTTTCGAGAAGTTAACCCTTGAAAGCCAAAATTCAGAAACAAAAATAAAAAAAAAATTGTATAGATCAAAATTTTATATTTAAGACATCACATAATATTAATATATTTCTTTTAACACCTCAATCATACTGCTCTAATTCTCATTTCTCTATAAATCGGCCCCAAAAATTTTCTGCTTCTGCCGCATTTAGCCGCTTCCGAAAATTTTCCGTCTAACCGATGCCAAAAATTAAAGTTCGGCTTCATTCTCTGGGTCGAATGTCATATCATAGAAGACATTATTACATAGAATATAGTTACAAATTTGGAAAAATCGTGAGGATTAACTCGTAGTCATTAGAATAGGGTCAAGCCGGATAGAAATGGATGGGCCGGCTTTACATGCTCCAGTGGACTTTAACAAGGTACATTTAATTTTGAAAAAAAAAAATTGTTTTTCTGATTACTATCGTTACAATGCTCTTTAGTCGCTGGAAGAGATGTCGCCAGAGGAGCGCATGAGGTATATCTAAGCGTATGTTTTTCAAATTAACATTTTATTTGAAACACTGTCTTTTTAGGGCAGAACACCAAATGATGCACGAGAAACATAAGGGACATGAAGCCATGCACTCGGAAATGGTGCTCATACTGGTTGTAACTTTATTTGTGGCCCAAATTTTGTTATTCCAATGGAAAAAGCGTCACTACAGATCTTACTCGGTTTGTATTTTAAGGCACTACAGGACTATTACACTGTGCATCATGTTTTGGGTCATCGCTTTGAGTTTCAATGATTCCAATGTGTTCTGCAAAGTTAGCTCGTACTTTTATTTTGCTTAAGAATCATTGTGGGTATTATTAAATACGACCGATGTCGGATTTGTTTTGGTTGTTAATTATGAACATTTTTGTTTTGATAATTTAAAAATTCCGGTCAAAGGATTTTCTTAAATAGCACGGTCAAAGAATAGTGCACCGTATTATATAGTAGATATTTTGTAAAATACGCGATTTTAATTGGGTATTATTATAGGTAATAACACTGCTGGCAATGTGGATAATTCCGTTGGTGATATCTTTATTCTACGGCTGGATACGTTTTATTATTGTTTGGACTATTTTTTCGATTATAACGGCAGTGGTAATGCGGAGAGCGATAAGCAAACCAATTCAGGGAACAACACCAAGGTAGGCATTGGAAACTTAATATAAAATTGTATTATCCCTTCAGGTTTAAAGTTTTCTTAGGTTAACATATGGCTGTTCCAAGAAAGATGACGTGTCAAGAACAAAGGTAGTTTTAACCATTGTTTTTAGATTTTTCGCAACGGCTTTAATTAAACTCGAACTTATACGAGCCATCAGACACCTATATAAAACAAACACTCTTGTTGGGTTTGTTTACATAATCGTATTTATAGAATATAAAAAAAAGATATATATGAAAAAATTTCTGTTGTTTTATTTTTGTTGTTGATTTTAGTAAAATATCTTTTTATTCTTATTTTAAGATTGGTGTACAAGTGGTTTTACTTTATCTACAAATTAAGCTACGCTTTGGGAATATTTGGCTACATATCCATGATGGTCACATTTTGTGGTTTGAACTTTGCTTTTAATCAAAAGCCCAATGTGTGGATGGACTTCAGCCTAATTTTGATCTTCTACGGGCTCTACTTAGGCGTATTAGGAAGAGACATATCCGAAATATGTTCTGAAAAAATGGCATCTTTAATTGGAGTAATTTTATTTTTTATTTTTTTTATATAATTTCAACACACTTTCAATACGAATTAACTAATAAATAGTTTTCTTCCATATTTAGTACTACACACCACAGGGAATTCCGACGCGACATCTGGAAACAAATGTTTGCGCTGTGTGTGGAAATCAATTACTTGTTAGCGAAAATGAGGAAGGCATTATTGAAAATACTTATAAGCTTTCATGTAATCACGTGTTTCACGAATTCTGCATTCGAGGCTGGTGTATTGTGGGCAAAAAACAAACTTGTCCCTATTGCAAAGAAAAAGTCGACTTGAAGAAAATGTTCTGCAATCCGTAAGTACAACTGACAGCGGTATTTAGTATTCTCATGAGAAAAAAAAAAATATATGTAAGTTCTAACGCACATTATATACATATTTTAGTTGGGAACGTCCTCATGTACTCTATGGCCGGTTACTGGACTGGATCCGATGGCTGGTTGCATGGCAGCCTCTAATTTTCTTCATTGTGCAGGGCATCAATTGGTTACTAGGTTTAGAATAATTTATAACTTTACTCTAGTCATTATTTACATAGATTTCAATTCCTGACCAACGAAAATTCCAGTATATTGTTTTTTTATTAAATACTTTTAATTCTAATAAATTAATTTCAATGAAGATTTTTCAATATAAAAATAATTCTATATATGTTTTTTTGATCCTATTAAGTATCAAACCTAGGACGTTCCATGCGAAAGTCGGAAAGTTACGTTTTATGGCTTCTTTAAAAATAAAAAATTAAATAAAAAAATGAAAAATAAAAATTGTAAAAGATCCTTTAATAAGAAATTAAAATTAATAAGTTGGAAAAATCTTTTACAAACTATAATGAAAAAACTAAAAATGAAACACTAAAAAAATATAAAAATATATTGAAAACATCAAATTGAAAACTAGTAAGAGAATTATTTTTAGCTAACCGGTAATCTTATTAATACCAAAAAATGTGTTTCTTTTTGCACATAAAAACACAAGTCTATATTATAAGTGGGTATTTTTGTGCAACTACTAAAATGTTAAGTTTTAAATTTGAACTACAGAAAATCCCAAAAGTATTCGTGGCAGGGTATAAATCACAATTAAAAGTAATTTTCAGTGCTTACAATATTTTGTATGAAAAATAAGAAAAGATTGTGAAAATGTTGTCCCGTTGTTAAAATATGATAGGCAAACTGTTAAGAGACAAATATAATTTTTATTAGAGCTTTAGGTAACTTTTAACAAAAAATATTACTTTTGTTAATATTTAAGCTATTTCGGTAGGCACTACCCTTCCTCATCAGCGACCAAAGATACAACTAAAATGCTTTGTTGAAACAAGTTTTTAAATTATGAACTAACAGTTCAGATCGTAAAATAACAACAAAGCAAAAATAAGATATCGCGATTTTTAGTTTATTTTATTTTGTTAAAGCATTTCTTTTAGTAGTGTGTAATTCATTTTGTGCTTCCTCCAATTCTGCATTAATATTTTTTGCTCAACTAAAAAGAGAAGCTCAGAAGACAACTTGTATAAAGATTAGCGTTAATAATACCAAAATTATATAAAACATTTTTTTTTATAAAATACCTGTTTTCTTTTAGACATTTTTCTCTTTTAGTCAAAGCCGCAACAAAACTTTTGGTATATTTTTCGTCAAAGTCGGTCGATAGGTTCAGAATTTTATTCAGAACATATTAGTAAAGTTATAAACGAACAATGATGTATATTAATATAAATGTAGATATGTCAATATCTATATGAGTATTTTCTAGATTACAAACTACTCCCAAAATCCATAATAAAATGTATAAAATAGATCAACATTTTTTTTAACACATTACGAGACTTTTTTGTGTGGTTGTATCTTTAAATAAAATTTACATTACAAGAATACATGTATTATTGTAATGTATCATTGTGCATAGGTCTCAAAGAAACATAAAATTACTTTTAGGAAATATAAAAGTAAAAAATCATTATAAAATTTTTTGGTATAAAATTTATTTATTTTTTTTTTACCGTATTGTCGTAGTTTCGCGTCTCAACATTGCTTATTTTTCAGAAAAAAATGATACTTCCACTGTTTTCTTACGACAAATAAAACTAAATATCTACTTCTAGGATTAAAAATAGCTGCAAGTCTCTTTGTGTTTTAAAGTGGTATATAAGGTTTTAATTTGTTGTACATAATCATAAAAAAACATTAGGATACCTAGATCCTTTATTTTAAAAAATAAACAATTAAAATATATTTGCACTTGACAGAAATATGGAAACAAAAAGTTATGTGCTACAATTTTTGTTTTCTTTTTTCGCACTGTGGAAACAAAACAAACTATGTTTGTATCTTTAATTATAAAGCACTGTGATGCTTTCTTAACAAAATCACTTTCATATTCAATATGTATTTATTTGGAAGTATTATGTTTAAAACAAACTAGCAGAATTTAGATTTCAGTAGCTAGAAGCACCGATCATAGTACGTATATGCTCGAACGAGAGCCAGAACGTAAGTGACCATGGTGCCATGCGAATCCAACAGGGTAGAAAACCTTTATAAAGCGCCACAAATCCCTCTTTAGCTACAGTTTGCCTCAGGCAGTCGATAGAACCCTTGTACAGCAGCCCTCTGAAAAAAAAATTATCAAAATAAAGTTAGATCTCCGAAAAAAATGTATTCAAAAAAATTTAGTTAAATTTAAATTGGACTAAATTGATAAATTTACCATTACAGGTTATGGAATATACGGACCCATTGCCATGCAAATTTCATTACAATTATCAATTGCAATGGAAATGAAGTAATAAAAATTAAATTTTTCCATATACGTAATACTTTTGTATTGCTGCTGTTCTTAATGTACATTTTCGAAACATTACAGTATAGATATTTTGTTTATTATCGAGAAAACCAATAAAATCCAAAATTCAAAAAATTCAGTGACGGCAATGTAAATTAAAGCAAGTAAGAAATTATAGTCGGTCATACCGACTATTACAAATGCACCACATTGTTAAATAATAGGATTAGTCAATCTAAGCAAAAATCGATTTTTGAAATTTTTCCGTTAATCGTAATTTTGTACTTAAAAAATAAAAATATCAGTATACCCTTACCACTTGGCTGAGAAAAGTTATTTTGGGGTTGATATTTTAATAATTCAACCACCCTTAATTTTGTACCTCTTGTGTGACATCATGGCAATATGGAGCTGTTTTGCCAACCAAATTAAAATCAAATACGATGACTGTACAAATTGAATATTTTTTTGAAAACGAACTACTAAATGATTACAAGATTCAACATTGCAAATCAGTTGATTATAGTGAATTTTGGATAAATTTGGTTGTAGTTTTTTACTTTATTGTTTTAAATCGGATAAAATTGGTAATCTTAATATTAGTAAAACTAATAACGTATTCCTGAAAAAATGCTGCATGTTTTTCAACCTGGAATGGCTTGAGGAGGTCGAGGAAGGCATTAACGAGGTGAACAAAAATTCATAAATATATTGAATGTGATTCAATTTTTATATAAATGATCAACGTTGCATTCTGAGTCGATTTGACGTCCGTCTGTCTGTCCCGGCGATTACAGCTGTAATTTAAGAGCTATCGAGCTGAAATTTGGTATGTGAGCTCTTGTTCCGAAGTTAAGTTCTAAGATGGACAAGATCGGATTAAAACTACTACCCCTCCCATGTAAACCACCCCTTTTCATGCGAAAAATATTAATTAAAAAAGTTTCAGTGCAGATATCCAGCTCAAACTCAATATTTAACGTTTAATTGGTAACATAAAATAACTGACAAAAAATGGTTGTGATCGGATAAAAACCACGCCAACCTCCAATAGAAACCACCCCTTTCTATGCGGACAAAAAAATTATTAAAAATAGTTAAAATGTAAATAATCAGTTGAAGTTTGGTATTTAACACTTTAGTAGTAACATAAGACTACAAACCAAAAAGAGGCGTGAACCGCTAAGAACAACGCCTACTTATAATAGCGACATGTAGCACTTATATGCTAAAAGAAGCACATTTTGGTGTCAATGAAATGGCGGAGAGTATATGAGCTTTTACATAGCCGAAGATAAATCTCTTACTAGTTTTATATTATTTCAAACTTTTTTAAACATTTCTTTCAAAATAAAAATGTTAATGCGTCAAAATGCTTATCCATACCAATGTTCTCTAAAATTTGGAATGTGTTTTGGGTCCGATTCGATAATATATAGTCGAAAATGGGCGTGGTTGGATCAATTTAACGACAGTAACGTAAAGTTCCGCACACTAAGATAGAAAAATTTGGTATGATAGTACCCAATTGCGCATTAATGTAATTTCGGAAAGAGCAGAATGGACAGTTTATTAGTTTTAATCAACTAATTAACTTAAACATATTTATTTTAAAAATAACACCCGAACAACGAAGGGTACTAAAATCTAGTCCTTAATAAAAATAATCGTTGTTAAACAAACACAGGAATGAAGACGACTGAAGATTAACATCACAGAGCCAACAAGAAACACTTGGTTTAACTTATTTAAAATCAACAGTAGGCACGAACTAGTTTATTAATGAAGTAAATTTTTTTGCTAATTTTTGACACAGAAAAATATAGCTAAAAATATTAAAAAAAACCCATAAAAATTGGGCGACCAAAACCTTTAGAACTTGTTTTCGAACTAAAGTTCATATTTTATACTTTTTATAAATATGTACATACTTAAAGGAAACCTTTATACAAAATTGTTTAACTTCTTTTTTTGTATACCATACCTGCCATTTTCGTTAGTAGGCTGGTTCATGATGCGGGTCTTGATAACATCAGCTGGGGTTCCCATGGTTGCAGCAACAAAACCGGCGCAAATGGAGGCCAACACATGGACTGTATGACTGTCGGACATATTTAATTCGTGCATAATCATATGCTTAATGGTATCATAGGTGGTAAGGTCACCTAATAAAATTTAGATAATATATAATACAATATAATATAATATATAAAAAAGCCAAATATTGGGGCAAAATCAATCTTTCTATTTCTTACCCAAGTTCACTAGTGCCGCGCGCTGTACATTAGGAATGCTGCCCTTCCAAAGACTCTTAAAACCACCACGCTGCACAATCTGCTTAAAGGCATTCGAGGCACCATGCACGCGTGGTGCCTCCCCCATTAGTCTACGCTTGCCTTCCATTTGGATTTGTACTTTAACCAGATCAGCGGGCGAAGAAAGCCATTGAGCGACGGCCCCTGCCGTGACACCACAAACTGCCGACTTCCAAAGTGGTAGTGCTTGGTCCTTCCCTCCCTCACTTTTGCCCATTTCTTTTCGCAAAAAATCGTAACTACATATTCTGACACCACTGTGAAATAGTTAAAAAAAACATTTTTAAAGCTGGGGTTTTAATAAAATGAAACTAATATGGTAGTATAATAATAAAAAAAAACATTTTGTTGTTAATGCCAACCTGTAAACGAGATGTCTGTATAGAGCTGGCGTAACTCCTTGCCAGAGTCTTAAGGCACCTTCTTCTTTAACAATTCCAAGAGCTGTAGCCATCATGCCACGATATTGTATCTAAGATTAGTATTAATAATAAAATAAACAAATTTACAAGTGTTAGGTACTGGAAGATAATTGAGATTTCGGAAATTTAGAACTGATTTTGTCAGTTTAGACTATAAAAATAATTTTTGGTTCTCGAAAAAAAAATTCTTAACATAATATTTGTTTTATTTCTTAAGCAATTTTTATTTGGTTACAAAATTTGTTTAATCTTTTGTGAAGTGATGAATATCTTTTACGGTATTTTTATATAGTATTGGATTTATGAGAATATTTAAAGATTTATATAAGTTTTTATCATTCGCTTCTTTATGGACTTATTTTAAAACGACATTGTATTATACTAGTCAGTATTAAATTATAAAATACAAGTGTTAAGAATAATTTTCACCTTCGATTTAACAGCGGAGGCAGTTTGTATTATTGCCGGAACACTTGCCGTTTCACCCTGTATTTGTAAACGGGTTTTGGTGAGGTCCAGCGGGTAAGTAACCAATTCAGCTACTGATGCTGCCACAACAGACACCACATACGTGCAAGCAAACGAATCGGCGTAGTGGTACTTCACAGGGCGCATTTGATTGCGTGTCGGTGTCGTTGATTCTGTCGATCCCGACGCCGCTGTGCTCGCAGTTGCGGATGTCGTCGCAGAAGTTGCGACCTGTTCTTGGCGCTGCATATTTAGTGATATTCTAAATATTCAACCGATTCAGATGCTGTATATCAACTATTATGCAAGTGCTGCATTCAAAAACAGAGCAGCGAACAATTGCAATGAAAAGTAATTAACCAACTCAAAACGATATGGTCGCCGTCTTTCAGTCTACTTTCACTTTGTTCTTTTTTATGGGATATTATTTTAAAAATAGTTGCCCTTGACTACCCCAAAAACAAGTGAGGTGATTGTAAAAATTATTCAATATGTACTTAAAAAAATAACCTCTCCCGCAGATTACACCTTACAGTAGTGCCACTGTATTAATTGGTTCAACAAAAAAGCAAAGCAAAAAGGCCACAGTCCACATTAATAACAACTTCGACGCTATGCGCCCATTAATGCTCAACAAATACACTTTCGATTTCTTTATCTTTATTTCGCCGTGGTAGGTAATTGGAAATATCTTTCCTTCTCGAACTCGCTAGTTTTCTTAATTTACATAGTATTTAATATCAATACGCGATTCAGCAATCGTATTTTTGTGACAACAAATATAAAATAACCAACTTCTCGACTCTTAAGTTTTTTAATTATGTGGACAAAGTTATTGCCTCTTATCATTAACAAATCGCAATTGTTGGAAATTTTTGGTCGTTAGTATGCATGCCAATTACTGGGGCTTTTGGCGATCCCGGGATTTTCGGGATTTGGAAAAGTAATCCCGGGATTATATATACAATTTTTCCAATACAACTTAAAAAACTTTTTAATTGTGTTAAACAAATAAAATTTCATGAGTACAAAAAAGAGCGAAATACAAATTTTGAATATAAAAAAAAGAATAATGTTTATAATAATAAAATATTATTTTCTATTATATTAATATACAATATATAACAAAATATATAATATATAACAAACAAAAAAATACACTTCGCGAAGCGAGTTCTAAACTTGTTTTATATAATGCAACAAAATATATTTAAGCTTTGACATATGTCGGTAGAGAACAATAGAAAGAAATCATACTGTTCCGGGATTCCGAAAATCCCATTATTATTATTTTGTAATCCCATGATTCTGAACCAAAAAACCGCTGTATCCCAAAATTGGGATCCCTAGTTGTTAGTGATGCCAAATAAATGCAACAAAGAATGTTCCCGATTAACAAAACAATATCTCCAAGTCACATAAATATAACTCACAAAATTAAAAATGAATGGTTTTGGTGTCGTAAATGGTTTTAAGTTTGAACCAAAATCAGTACTTGTAATTGAATAATTGAATAAAACACAATTTGAACGCTTTGTGCAAGACACAATGCAACATTTGCTAATATTTTAATATCAATTATTTAAATGGCACCATTCATGAAAATTACAAAAATCGCTTTGGAATGAATATACGAATGCGAAATCTTCAAAAAAATTTTCCGTCATTGACAAACATAAGACATCTTAAAAATTCGAAAATACACATCATATATATTTTTTGTTTAAACTTAAAGCTAGATTTTAAATAAAAAATAACTGAATCAACATCTTTTTCAGAAACCACATAGTTTTTAATAACTTTCAGATTTCGTGTCTCACATTGATCTAAGTTATTAGTTGCATAATTCTAATAAACTTTTAGGAAAATTTTGGCAAAACGATTACATGAATTAAGCGTATTTTGATTGATTTCACGCCTTGAAAATACATTTGACTGACGTTAACTGTTTAAATATTTCCAAGAATATGATGGATTAGTTCTTAGTCAACTTTCAACGTTTTATGTCTTCCTTTTGATCGTATCTGACAAGGCCGCTCCGGCTAGCGAGCATTTCGATGGTTGTGGTTCTCAACTGCCTCGCCAGTTCGAGAGGCAATCGTCCGATAGATGCAGGGTTTCTCGACAACTTAATTAATACACTGCCACCACTTTCTGAGTTCGCCGCCCACCCAACCACAACTGATTACAATTTTTACGCAGTCCCATGTCGTATTTTACCACAAAATAACCGCAACGCTTCATTCCCCTCATTCCGCCCACCGATAAATTATCTTAGCAAATCATTTTTGATTGATACAAAAACAATTAATCACACAACAATTTATTCATAATGAACTAATATTTAACAAATTTTAATTAATTTTAAAATATTTCACATAAAAATAACCCAATTATAACCGCCTTATTTATAAAATAACACTTAGCGCTTTTAGCGCCCTCGCCTGCCTTTTTCGGCCTAAACAAATTACTATTTCTACTACTAGACGGCACTGAAAAGATAATAAAACATCGTAGATGTTTATTTAACTAATTCCCTACTCCGAAATAGACTAACTCCTATAAAGAGCTCTCTGTAGGGGTGTAAATAAATTGATTTCCGATAGGCGCGTTAGGCTTTCCGAAGCGGTGCGCCGGAAAGTATAAATGGCGTTAAAAAGGGGATTTTAAAGGGGTAATTTTATGATAAAAAAAAAGAATAAAATATATAATATATAAATAGTACAGCACCTGGGGCTTCATATGTTAATTTTTTTTTATGTTTTTAAAATTTGTGTACTTATCCACCGGAGCGAATCGGGATAAGTGTTAACCCAAAAATACCATGACGAGCAGCCGCAGGAAGACGAGACCAAGGACACAGGACTTATAGTGAGTTATTGAATTTTTAGACGCTTGTTGCTGCTGCCAGAAAAATGGTTAGAGCCAATGAAACAGCGGCGGTTGGATTTTCACTGCCTACAGATTATTGTTTTTTTTTTTGTTATTTACACAATTTTATCTGTTTAAAATAATTACTACCATCCTCTTACTTGTATAATGTATCGCGAAATTGGAATTAAAAGTAAATGGATCGATTGCACTACACTTTTTTGTCTTTTTTCTAAAGTATGAACTGGAAACATTAGTTAATTTCTTCAATCTCTTTTTTCTTTACGGCTGATTTTCAATTGACTTTACCTCTCAAATTCAAATTAAATCTTAAAATTTTCCGCTCGAAAGAAACTAAAGGGAATTTAAAGTCTATTTGTACGGATTATTTTGCAGTTGTTAATTTTTTTACCCTTCGCCACGTGCAAGTGCACTTACCGAAGGATATATTGAGTTTGTTTTTCCCTTTGTAACGTCCAGAATGGGGCGTGGTAGATATGACAAAGTGTATATACATATATTATCAGCGTCGGCTTCTGAGTTCCAGTGCAGATATCCAATTCAAATTCAGTATTTAACACTTTGATAGGAACACAAAATTACTAACCAAAAAGGGGCGAGATCCGATAAGAACGTCGCCCACTTATAATAAAGACGTGAAATACTTATGTGCTAAAAGAAGCACATTATTGGATTCACTGAAATGTCGGATGGTTTATAAGCTTCGGCAAAGCCGAAGATATTTCACTTACTAGTTCAGTGTAAAAAAGGTGATAATGATAATATGTGTTATTTAATTATTAAAATTATTAAAGCACATAGGAATTAATATGGGAAAATTTTGATCCTTACATCCTTGACATTATTAAAAGAATTTGTAATTTAAATTCTTGATTTTTATAAAAATTAAAATTTTAAATATAAAGGGTTTTTCAAAAGGAACGCTACAAAAGTAGACCGATAGGGACAGCAAACGACACCATATTTTTTCCCGCACTCTTGACATTTCTCTTTAGTAAGGTTTGCCATTTCATCATCCTTACAAGATCAAATTGACGCAAGAACTGAAGCCGCTTGATCACCAGAAGTGTCGTATGTTTGTGAATTGGGCTGAGCAACAACTTGAAAATGAATGGCTTCGTCAATAAGCAAAATATGTGTTATTGGTCAGGCAGCAATCCACACGTATTCCATGAGTCATCATTGCATCACGTACTTCTTCCGTGATGATCAAGACCGGCACGTTACTGTGAATGGGAATCGCTACCGGTCAATGATAACCGAATATTTTTGGCTCCAATTGGATGATATGGACTTGGAGGACATGTGGTTCCAACAGGACGGCGCCACACAGCGAATGTCACAATCAATTTATTGGAAACCATGTTTGGTAGACGTGTTATCTCACGAAATGGCCCAGTCGATTGGTCGCCTCGGTCGTGCGATTTGACGCCGTTAGACTATTTCTTGTGGGGCTACGTCAAGTCTATGGTCTATGCCAACAAGCCGTACGAATATCGAACTTGAAATTTCAGCAGTATCGTTGAAAAATGAGTTCATCGTCTAGACTTCTGCAAGCGTGACCGTGATATCCAAAACCGTATTTGTTTTATTTAAAAAAAAACTTTTGTAGCGCTCTTATTGAAAAACCCTTTATATACTCGCGTGACACCAAAACTACGTACAAGTATTATTATCGAAAACTTCCAAAGAAGAAATATTTTTGTGATTTAGCAAGTTAAAATTACGTTGATTTTATTCGAATACCACCAATATTTCTGTAGTAGATGGACTCCGATGAAGAGCTTTGTGTTGGCTGCACATGTAGATTGGATCAGTGATGCGTAGACGTAATGGAAAACGGCACATTCAACTAAGATGCTGTTAAATGTGATCATCTCGTGGAGTTGCTTTGTACTGTTGTTGTTATACGCGAATGTAATTCTTATAAAGTGTTGGTTGTTTTTGCAGTGTTCTATACTGAATTGAATAACTTGATTTAAAGAGATTTACAAAAAGATAATTAATATGTTACTATTACTTTGTCAGTTTTAACACCAACCAATTTAATTTAATTGGGAAACAAACCCATTTTTTACGTTTTATACATAGGCTCATTTTCACCTCAGCGGGTACGTGAACAAGCAAAATTATCGCTTCTGGGGAACCGAAAATCCGCGAGTGATGCACGAGAAACCATTACACCCGCTCAAAGTGACTGCGTGGTGCGCTGTTCACGCTGGAGGAGTCATCGGGCCGAACGCCGCGGGTCAAACGACAACAGTGGACGGTGCGCGCTATAGAGCAATGTTGACCGAGTTTTTTCTGCCCGAACTGGGCGAATTAGGACTGGTGGACATGTGGTTCCAACAGGACGGAGCAACAGCACACACTGCACGAGCCACAACCGACATTCTGAAGGCCGGATGACTTATTTTGCGCCACCTTGTATATACAAATTGTATGATCTATGTGCTTGCTAGATGATAGAATCTTGAAATTATTTTTAGTTTAAAGTTTATTTAAGACTAGTGAATGTCCGGCATGCGTTGCAATGTCACTTAAAAAAAGATAATGTTTGCTTTTGAAATGTATTTTTAAGTATAATAATTTTTATATATCTAGATAATTAGTTAGCGGAACGTCTGAGTACTCCCCGTTGTAGCGATTCTGAGTTACTGTGGTGGGGGTTAAATTGTTTCAACTTTTGGTGAAATTATCGACAGTAATCATAAAACTCAGAAACAAAATTTCAAATTTAAAGGAGCAATAAAGGAGCAATACCGAAAGAAATTGTCATTCTTTCCGGTGAATCCGTTATATGTTTTCTATATAGCGCATCAAGTTACTTATCACCTATGAGTGCAACAAAATTCTCACTGTGGAAGGCAAACAAGAAGATAAATTTACCGGTAAAAGGCGAATCGCCAAGAACTCAAGACGGTAACTGGGCACGCAGCGAAGGAGAAAAAGTCAAAATATTTGTTAATCACTTGAGCCAGGTTTTCAAAACAAATCCGCCTACTCATGGACTTGTGAATCCTTCCTTAACAGACCATTCACCCTATAGAACGGTGCTAGTTGTTATAAACCGTGATGAGGTTAATATCATACGGAACGACCTTAATTCAAAAGTGCAGGGTATGATCTTATAACTCCGAAAATGATAACCAAACTACCAAGTACAGCGGTTGGGCTTATCACACTACTATTTAATATATGTCCGGCAGTTACTATTAACAATACTATCATTCCACACTCAAATGAAGTCACCTCGGTATTCATTAAGACAGACGACTGACGTGGCGGAAGTACATTGAAGCTAAAAGAACACTCTTAAAATTAAAAGCATATATCCTACATTGGCTTATTAACCATCGATCTGCACTGGGCTTGGAGTACAAAATACAAGGACACGCAACTTCAAGTCCGAGAATCAGTGGTTCAAATCTCACCAAAGGTAAAGGTTTTATTAAATAATAATTATTTCTAAACTTTAAATTTCAGATATTTCAAACGTTTAATTCCATTATCAGCAAAGGATAAAATTGTAGTCAGCGCTTGATAATTCATAATTTAAATAATTAAAAGACACCAATGAAACTAATGAACTGAAATGATTTTTATGTGTTTTTATTCTTGTAAAATGTCCGAAAAAAGCTCATTTATGACTCTTTTTAGATTCTTATTAGAGTCTGAAAAGACTCATATATGACACTTGATGCATAATTCGGACTCCAATTAGAGTCTGAAAAGAGTCAGATTGTTTGCTGGTTATTTTAAAAATGATCCAACTTTTTTTTTAAGTAGGCGTTAAATTAATCCAACCACGCCCATTTTTGGTGAAGTTATAGAGAGTGCCTATATAAGCTCAGATTCCGAATTTTAGACTTTTAGTAGTAATATTAGCGAAATAATCGAATATTTTTATTTAGTTTTACAAATTATGGGCGTAATAGATTAGCGTGACTAATTTTTTTTGCTCAACACCATTTTTGACGTGAGCAGAGCAACTCCCCAAAATTTCATCGCAATCGGATGAATCTTTTAGACGCGCATGTGGTACAAAGATAGAAAGATACATTCATTTTTATATATGTACTCGTGGATAGAAGATGTGTTTGAGTAAAACGTAAAAAAATTATAGAAAATGTTTTATAAGTTTATTTTAAATAATTGGTTTAAGAGTAGGATAAAAAAAAATTTAGATCAGTCTAAGATGTATCTGACTAAATTTTTCGTTCGAAACCGTCGCTATCTTCACTTCGATTCTTTGTATAGGTTTAGGGCGTACATATTCCGCTTGTAATATATAAATATAGGATTAAGCTCAATAAATTTAAATTTAATATAAATCTTTAAAAATAAATAAATGATTTTTTTTGTATGACTTGATTTTATAGAATTTTTCAAAATTTTTAATATTTTTTTTAAAGCTAGTTAAAAAAATGTATCAGTACAAATTTGTTAATCACAATATATGTATGAAAACGACCTTTAGCATGGCAGTTATTTTATCATATCCATTAATTTAAAAACAATATTTAAGACTTTGATATATGTAAGTAGTAAATGTATTCAAATAATTTTGATGTCTTGAGCTCGCGAAGTGTCTAATGCAATCACTGTTCCAGCAAGCGTTTGTACTCAGCAAGCAGTTGCTCTTCCTGTACTAGCGGTAAGTCCAAATAGTCCTGTTCATTGTCTGTCAGATCTTCGTTGAAGCGTTTATATGCCTTGAGTGATTCTATTTCGGCCTTTGCTTTATTCATCACTTTGGTGATGAGTGAGGCAGCTCCACCACCACTAGACGTGGACGGAACTACTGACGAGTCTATTGTTTGAGACGTCTCAGCTAATCGCTCTATGGTCTTGCGTAGTTCTTCTTCGTTACCGAATATCTTCACTAAAAAGTCCACTGATTTTTCAATATTGTTTTGAGTGGTCTCGAGCGCAACACGTGCCATGTCCTCGTTAAAACCGAGCTGCTTCAGCTGCAATTGGAAAAGTGGATGTTAGAAAAACCAAAGTGGATTAAATTTTGTAATTTATTTTAAAACTTTAGAAGAAGTTAATTAATTCACAATCGAATAAGGACATTCCAATTAACCATTAGAGATTATAAAACTTTAATGTTTGTAATTAAGTTTCGACTATTTAGACGGTTTACATAGGTAACAATTTATTTTAGTTCGCAACATATACATTCATATTATATTTAACATCCTCATCCTCCAAAGGATATCGCTTGTCCAAACGAAAAAATAACCTTTGGTTAATATTAACAAGGGGATTCCTTTCAACATGAAAATGCGAATGATGAATTTTTTTAATACCCGTTGGATCATTTCTGAGTTACGACGGTGGGCGTTATTTTGATCAAACCACTATTTTTGGTTTAGTTATCGACAGTGGCTTAGATACCAAATTTCAGATTTTTATGAGGAATATTAACAAAATAATCGAATAATTTCAATTAAATTCACTAATTATAAGCGTAAAAAGTAGGCTTGGCAGATTATATATAGCTTGTTATTTCCTCGCGGGGCATTCATCTAAAGTTTCCTGTATAGCGCATCAAGTTCTTGTGCCTATGGTGGTGGTAAAATTGATCTGAACTATTGTTAAATGTCGTTGTCAAATGAATTCAACCATTCCCATTTTTGATGTACATAGTTCTCGAGTGACTACAAACTCAGAAACAAATGATTGAATATTTTTACTTAAATTTACAAATTGTGGACGTCACCTATGTCAAATTATATATAGCTTATACTAACATCTGTTCCATAAAGGCAATGTGTTACAACTTTATCCAACTTTTCTTGTTACCTTTGCCGTTTTGCCTCTCAAAAAATAATGTTTTATGAGAGAGCGAAATTTGTTGTTTTCAATGCCAAAAAAGTCTACAAAAATCGGCTGTCAAAACAAAAGAAATAGCTGTATTGCGCTGAAATTTGACATGTCTGCCTAAATATGAATAGATTATAAGATGTCATAATCTTTTTTGCGGTTGCAGCGCATTGTGCGGTCAAGGAGGTTACTTTTCACCTCACCTAATATACAATATATACAGTTGCGTGCAACTAATTAGCAATGCAGTTATAACGTAGATAAACGTTATTTAATAGTTGTCTCTTAATTGTAACTTCCTTTATTCAAGACAGTTAAAGGATTTGTAAAATTTGATCTTTAAAGAAAATAAGCCCAAAAATTGGTCGTGCAAATAATTTATTAAAAATAAGTTTTTATTTGCCAAAAAATTTAAAATATCGTTGAAAAAAACATTATTTTTAATTACTGCATTGCAACTACGAGGCATTGAAGCAATTTTGACAAACTCCTTCTGGAAGCGCTTCCCACACCGCTTTCGATATTTCATAATAATTCATTGAAATTTTCCACCTTATGGGGTCTCAACTCTTTTGTTTAGTTACTCCCACAAATTGTCTATCGGGTTTAGATCAGGACTGCATGAAGGCCAGTCTAACCCTGTTATCCGTAAACCACTTTTTAGTGGCACGTGTCGTGTTTCGGATCGTTATCCTGTTGGAAAATACATGTGACAGGCATATTGCCATCGGCAAAATGTAGTATTACATCATTTAATAACGAAATATACTGAAATTGATCCATTCGACCTCAATTTTGTGAAGAGGCCCAACGTCACGTCATGACACAGCGCCCTATATCATAATGCCACCATGTTTTAGTGTAGGTCTAGTGTACTTTGAATTAAATTCTTGAGACTGCGGACGACGTACAAATGTTTTTCCATCTGAAGACATTTCGTTAATCTTCGTTTCATTATAAAATAAATCTTTAATTATCCAGTTGCGATATTTCATTGCGAAATATGCTTTATGCTTTCTGCGGTTTTATTTAGAGAGTAAGGGTTTCTTCCGGAAAACTCTTCCAAAAAAATCTTGTTCATGCAAACGTCTTTTCCTTGATTCACGCACTATTAATACGTTTTCTTCAGCAGTAGTTTTTCGGGCTATAAAATTGCGTGGCACTTTCTCTGTGGTATTATTTTTACGAAAATACTGTACAGGATTGAAGATCATCCTCTTAGAAATTTATAAAGTTTTTGCAATATTACCATACGAATGTCCATCGTCTCGCATCCTTACGATTATGGCCGGGTGTTCTCGTCACAAGATTTGTTTCTACCCATTTCACAACAGCACTAAAAAAACGCGTATTTTGAAATATATAAGAAAATTATACTTTTCTATATCAACGATAATGTCACATTTGATTGTCCGAAAAGTATAAAAAATAACAAAAAGAGCTCTCATTGCTATTTATATGCACGATCGGTTTTTCACTTTATTTACATATAAGCTCACAACTGATAAAGTATCGGTAATTCTTGGGCCGGTTTGGATTTTTTTTACGCAGTGTTGAAAAATATTGGTACCCAATCTTAAATTGACTCATTTATGCAGAAAGTATTATAAGTTAGAAAAACTATTGTACAAAGTTATGTCGTTGCTAATTAGTTGCACGCAACAAATATGTTGATCACTAACTAGCCAAAGTTTGATTTGATGTCTTATAGTTTATAATTTTTTTTTTTGCGTATTCAAACCTGTTCAAGAAAAACATTGTCAGCACTCTGGGTTGGCGGCAAATTCTGTCGCAGGTTTTCGGGTTGTGTTTGTAGCAAATCAAGCTAAAAATGTTGAGATTATTACAGTCAATTTATAATAAATTCTTAATAAGCTTTACTAACCGCGTGCTGTACATCGTTCTTAGTCTGCTTAAGTGCTTCAACCACCAGCGCTCGGTCGAATCCCATTTCCATGAGCGTGCAAACACTGCGCGGATTTACCCAATCCTTTTCTGCAGCGGCGGCTAAAGTGTCGGTTTTACTTTCAAGTGTTAATTTTTTGTTAAGTTTGCGTTCTTTTTCGGAGCGAATGCGCGCTTCTCGTAGTTTTTCCTTGCGTTCGTGTATGAAATTTATGGCTTGCTCGATATTTCCAGCACAGCCGCGTAGTCCCAGTCGTGCCTCGAAAGGCTCGTAACCCATCTCGACAAGTGTTTGTACAGAAGCATCATCAACCTTTAGTTCATTCAGTTCGGTGGATGCCGTTACCAGTTTTTCGTAGGCTTCATTTCGTTGGTTCTGGTGGAAAAGCACAACGCCTTGCAATAAGTGCAAACGCATAATCAGCGCCCGCTCTGGACAGGCATTGCCTTTAATTGCAATTAGTCGATTCATATTTTCACCGTAGCTGCGACGAAAGCTGCTCTCGCATATTTCAAGGCGGCGTTGGGCGTCGGGCAATTGGGTAACATTCTGTAAAAATAGTTAAGGTCTTTTACTCTTTAAAGTATGATAAATCATTAAACCCATGTGCATCTATCTGTAATGTAATATCCGAACTTTATATTACAACTATACAAAGGGATATAAATATTGTTACAACATTGAACACATCCATTCACTCGTAACCCTGTTATTACAACATGGGTTACGAGTAGTAAAGCTGACCTCTATAGCGTTAGTTTGTTACGTTATTTTAAATTTGTGTCAGCTTTCACCATAGAGTGATAAGATAACGAGAACCCTATCACTGTTTAGCGCTTTTCATATGTAATGAAAAAAGGCGATATTTTTAAATCTTGCTCGTCTACCGGTGCATAAAACTTCTTCAGGGTACTGGAGATATCAAATTTTTTTTATTGGAATGGAAAGGGGTTGTTTGTAAGGGAGAAGGAAGTAGTTTTGATCCGATCTTGCTCATCTTAGAACTTGGCTTGGACTCTTAAATTCTTATTACTCATATCTAATAATAAATATGAGTCTTAAAAGTTACTTGTTTGATTTTTTTTAAGACTATATATTGACCTTATATATGTATTATATTAATTTTAAAAAAGTATTAATTAAATATTTATACACAATCGCTTCTAAAAAAACATTACCGCACTTTATAATTGCTTAAGATTTAAAATACATAAAAAACAAATGCTACATATAAATTTAGGAGGTTGCTAACAAAGTACTCCTTTGTTTAAAATTTTTTTTGATTGAGCAACCGTGAAATTTACTAAAAAAAACGCATAAATGAACCTGGTGTATTAAGCAACATATGCTTAATAATATTGGGTTGTCGAAAAAGTCTTTTCGTATTTTGTCAATAGATGTCAATGGAGGCGTCTATCTCCAGTGCTATAAATCACATTGTGTCATACCATATTATGTTGGAAAGGTGACATTTTAAGCTTCATTTAAGCAAAAAAAATTAAATTCGGAGAAGTTGAAAAAAAGTTACAGCTGTTCAAAAATGAGTGAAAATAATGAAGAAATTCTCTATATTTTGAAATTTTTGTATAAAAAAGGGAAGAATGCCACGCAAGCCACCAATGAAATTTGTGAAGTTTACGGAGACGATGCTGTATCAGTTCGTGTAGCACAACAATGGTTCGCTCGCTTCCGTTCTGGAAATTTCGATGTGAAAGATGCACCTCGCTCTGGTCGACCTATCGTTTAAAAGTCGATGAAATTATGGAAAAGATTGACCAGGACCGTCACATAAGCAGCCATGACATCGCCAAGGAACTAAACATTCATCATCAAACGGTTTTGAACAATTTAAAAAAGGCTGGCTACAAAAAGAAGCTCGATGTTTGGGTACCACATGAATTGTCTGTGAAAAATTTAATGGACCGAATTAACATCTGCGATTCTTTGCTTGCGTGTTAACAAGAAATCAGTATATCTTATAATAGTAGGCGTGGTCAAGGGCGGATCCAAAATCTAATCAGTTTAATTCGGGTGTAAGAGCAACCAGTCTACAATGTCAGCTTAATATCTCTAACAGTTCTCTCGCTATTGCGTTAACTAAAAATTATGACAGGCAGACAGACAGACGGACATGGCTAGATCGACTCAGTTTTTGAATCTGGGCAAGAATATATAGCTGCAAAAACACCAGTGAACCAGAGACACTGAATCAGTTCATCTGCGACTGCCCGGCTTTAGCAAGAGTCAGGCTTCGTACACTCCACTCCGCCTTTCCAACCTCATTAGAAGTCTTATCTGACTACCCACTAATGAACATTTTAAAATTCCTCAACAATTCAG
This sequence comes from Suillia variegata, assembly GCA_949127995.1. NCBI lineage: Eukaryota > Metazoa > Arthropoda > Insecta > Diptera > Heleomyzidae > Suillia > Suillia variegata. The sequence continues at coordinate 16,736,120 of OX421846.1, forward strand.
GATGGCTCCAGCATTGATCCCTCCCCGCTCTTCAGGAGATCGTGGTAACAAAACGGCATTAATTATGCTACTTGTACTGGTGGAGTTCCACTAGTTTTCTCGCCACTTATACTACTATGTCTATATCTATCTTGTGTATTTTTTTACGTTACAAACATTGGACCAAAACTAATATACACCACTAAGTGGTGCATAACAACACGGAAACGATTATTCAAAAATTTAATATGGATTACTTTTAGGCATAAGTAGCACCAAACTATGTCCAAATTGACGAGTGCGTAATTGTCCACAGATTCCAAAAATTTCGAGTTGCAGGTGGTAAATTTGTCGTCAGCTTCTAAAAGTAAAATCAATGCTTCATCGTAATGCTGGCGTTTCATGGAGGCTCGTGCCTTTTCGCAGTAGCTCATTGCCATAAGAAGTGCTCGATTTTCATTTGGTGGCAGGAAGACTGGATTACCATCTTGATCTTCCATCTGTGATTGGAGTTAATAAGGTAAAATTTAAATTTTATATTGCAAACACTTGAGTTTTTAATCACCTCAAATAGCTGCCGATTTGAATCAACAATTGCTTCTACGTCTATTTTGATTTTGCGTATTCGATCATACATGGCTTCCTTGGAGTTCGAGTGCGTTCGATCTATTCCACTGATGATAACCATAAGTTGTTGATTGTTTTTCAGTCCTGTATAAAAAAAATAGAGCAAGCAAGTTTGAGCTCACTTGTTTGTTTTTTGCGACAAGTATGAAATATCCCAAAATTTTTATTTTTAATTGATAATGAAATATAAACTTGTAATTCTGGTATATTCAGGGTTAATGTGGAATCAGATATTATCTGAATCAGAATTTAAACCGATAAAAATTTCGTTTAGGTGTCAGGGATGCATGATGTTTTTGGTGTCGAAGAAATCTATTTTATCGGTTTCCACATCGAAAACGATCCGAGCAGTTGTTCGCTGACAGATTGTGTTATTTTGCGCGGTTTTGCTTTATCTGGTCGGAAATTGTATTAAATAGTATACATAAGTATACTTTTTAATACAATTTCCAGTCAGGGAAAAAAGTCTAAATACACCTTCGATTTTGGACTTATGGCAAATAGGTGAACAAATTTAAAAACATAATCATGCCAAAATTTAAGATATTATAAATAAAATAAATAATTTATAGAAAAAATATTTAAAAAACATATAGCGCAGAAATAATTAGTGGAAAAAAATCTACATACAGCATGGCAACACCTAACAAAAATAAAGACAGGGAAACCCCCGTTTATTTTGTAGATTTATTTGATTTAACGGCTATTGCATTTATTTAATTAGAAAGTGTAATTTTTCAACACCCTTTCCCTTGAATTTTCATTCTTTAAAATGGAGAAACGTAAGGAAATACAGATTTCATTTCGAAATCTTGTTATAAAACTCAGAAGTGAGAATAAATCTTATGGGGAAATTGCCAAAACGGTAAAATTAAGTCGTGCTACTGTACAAACTTTAATTTACACTGTAAAAATACAAATAAAGGGTTTTTCAATAAGAGCGCTACAAAAGATTTTTAAATAAAACCAAAACGGTTTTGGATAGCAATGAAATTCTTTATTCCTGTGAAAGTACATTCGATGCCATTATTTATGGAACTCGATTTCTTTTGTATGGCCACCACGGGCACGCTTGCAGAAGTCTGGACGCTGAACCCAATTTTTGACAGTTTTCAAGCATAAATCGGCTGATACTGCTGCAATTTCACGTTCGACATTCGTGCGAAGTTCATCAATCGTCGCTGGCTTGTTGGCATAGACCATAGACTTGACGTAGCCCCACAAGAAATATTCTAACGGCGTCAAATCGCACGACCGAGGCGGCCAATCGACTGGGCCATTTCGTGAGATAACACGTCTACCAAACATGGTTTCCAATAAATTGATTGTGACAATCGCTGTGTGGCTTGTGGCGCCGTCCTGTTGGAACCACATGTCCTCCAAGTCCATATCATCCAATTGGAGCCAAAAATATTCGGTTATCATTGACCGGTAGCGATTCCCATTGACAGTAACGTGCCGGTCTTGATCATCACGGAAGAAGTACGGCCCAATGACTCCGCCGGCCTATAAACCGCACCAAACCGTAATTTTTTCGGGATGCAATGATGACTCATGGAGTACGTGTGGATTGCTGCCTGACCAATAACGCATATTCGCTGAAGATGAGTTTTTGATGAAAATCCGAATCATTTTCAAGTTGTTACTCAGCCCAATTCACAAACATACGACGCTTCTGGTTGTCAAGCGGCTTCAGTTCTTGCGTCAATTTGATCTTGTAAGGATGTGGGCCAAAATCTTTTCGCAAAATTCGCCACAAAGACGTCACAGAGATGTCCAACGCTTGACCGCTGAGGCTTTCTTAACTGAAGCCTCAGCGGCAGCAATATTCTCGACACAACGGGCACTTCTTTGTCTCACTGGCACAAGAATATTTTGTAGACTTTTTCCAATGAATTTTTTATATTTTCGTTATTGTTATGAATTACATTTTTATCTATCTATATCTTCTCTATTATATAAAAATGAATTCTTCTTTCTTTCTTTCAATCTTTCTTTCTTTGTACCAAATGGGCGTCTAAACCATTCATCCGATTTTGATGAAATTTTAGGGAGTTGCTGTGCTCTCGCCAACTAAGGTTTAGGGCAAAGAAAATTTTGCCACGCCCACATATTACGCCCACAATTTGTAAAATATTCGATTATTTCGCTAATATTGCTCCAAAAAATCTGAAAATTGGTATCTGAGTTTGTATTGGCACTGTCGATAACTTCCCCAAAAATGGGCGTGGTTGGATCAATTTTACACACACTTTCAAAAAAAGGGTGGATCAATTTATTTAATTAAGTAAAAATATACGATGACATTGCTAATATTGCTCCTAAAAATTTGGATTTTGTTTCTGAGTTTGTATGCCGATAATTTCACAGCCATAACTCAGAATCGCTACAATACCGAGAAGTACCGCTAACTAACGGGAGTACCGGGAAGTTCCGTTACTAACGGAAGTACCGGGAAGTTCTGCTATCAATTTTTTAAAATGGCATTGCAACACATGCCGGACATTCGCTAGTACATATATAAAAATGAATTCTTCTTTCTTTTATTCTTTCTATCTTTGTACCAAATGGGCGCCTATACCAAGCATCCGCCAACTTAGTTTTTGGGCAAAAATAAATTTGCCACAATTTATCTATATATCTAAACTGTAATGTTGCGACAATGTACCTACCTGAAGAATAGTAGCAATATAAAAGTAATATGTAGCCTTTGTGTTCCAATTTCGAAAAGTTTAGCAAACTAAACTATTCAAAAAACGGGTAATTTTTAAATAATAAAAACGCTACATACATATGAGATCTTATAATTAATTCAAACGACTGAATTTAAAATCAATGGTTAATTAAGTTTTATATAATATGTTTATGTTTTTATGCTATAGTGATGTTTGTTTATTTTTTTCTTAAATATCCTGGAACTGAATATCGTAATTCATACCTTGCGTATCTAACGTTCGCGCAGGATCCACAATCTTGCCAGCAAATATGCATTTGACTTGATTTGCATCGCTTAGCTCTAGTTTCTCGGCAATGCATGCTTGAAGTTCTGAGCCCAACGCGCCTAGTGCACATCTAACTTCCAAAATATTCTGAGTGCCCTCCTCATTGTTAATTCGACGCACACTAAATGTAGCAATGCCTGGTAAACGGAGAAATGTAAGTCTTTAAAATATGCTTGTTCTTTATTTTGTTTGACTTTAAAAAATTTTCGGTAGAGTATAAACAAAAACCGCAATTTAAATTGTTGTTTTTGTTAAAAATAAAAATAATAAATATATATTAACAATTAGGAACTATCGCTATTTTGTTCATAGTTATAGTAATACGTACCGGCCAAACCTTGTAAGGCTTTGCAGATCCGCATTTTCGGACCAATACCAATTCATGTTCAAAATTGTATAATACATTCTATCAAAATACATTTCACTAAATTTATTCCGAATAATAAATCTAAAAAATATTAACTTGAGTTTGTTACCGATGTTTTTGCTTCGGTTCGTTAGTTTAATATAAAGTTTTATTTTTACAGATAAGAACAAATAATTAAGTTTACACTAAATGTCCACATGGTTTGTGTCTTTGTTAAACTTCATACACTGCCCTATTTCCTAATGGTAATTTCTGAGTTTCGCAACTGGTTTCAATTATATTCATGTTTACATTACGATGTCTACTATAAAGTCAATTGTCATCCTCTACATATGTTTTCAACTGATTTAATAGTAGTTTATATAATTTTTTGAGACATTAATTCAAATATGTGGAACATTCGATACGTATTGCTCTCAGTGGAAATGGTTGGCTACACTCCTGGCAAAATATGCTTTGTTTTACTATTTTTTTGATACCAATGCCAAATGCAAAGCTTTGCACAGCTGTATTTCCTATTTAATAATAACTATATGCAGCCTTAAGCTCTAAACCGTAAGTGCAAATAATGTTGTGAATTAAAATAAAAATCAATACATAGCATTTACCTGTTTCATCGAATTTTTTACGCGCGTCCAACTTCCGAAGTGCACCGTCTTGTAATTCCGTCAGCGCCAATTTGCAGTTAGAAACTGAAATGCCCAGACTTACGCTAAAATCTTGCGCTAACTCCTGTGGTATTAAAAATAATTTACGTGCATGGTAGTAAATGACAAATTATTAATATCCTCACATCTATTTCCGATTCGACACTTCCCACTCCTGCAAAATAAAAGGGCTCTAACCACAACTTAATGGAAAGGGACTGAAGACGAGCGCGTACTTGTATTATAATGTTATCAATTTGAGACATTTTTCTTTATTTGCTATTGTTGTTTGTGCGTGTACACAGTTGTTAGTTGAAGACGTACGTAGACTATATTAGCAGTTTCAGTTGCTAGTTGACAATGCTAATTTCACAACATTAAAATTTTTATTTTTATAAAATAGCGTTGCCTGTTAGTTTCGATCAGATCAAAATAAGAAAAAAACAAAGTTACGAAGACGAACAGCTAAAGAAATAAAAAAAAGGTCATCGTGGGGCTCATGACGTCATATAACGCAGATGGTGTGAGGTACAACTGGAATTATTTGGAAAATCGAAGAAGGTGTTAGGTAGAAGCACCACTGACGCAATTTGTTGTTCAATTTGGAACCTGACTCATAATTAAAATTTATTTAAATATAAATATAAATTTTATTTTTGAATCAAGTTCCAAGTAGACCAACTTATTGCGTCAGTTGTATTTCTTCAAAACAAGCAAGGTGTTTCGAAAATTAAAATGTTGTGGGCTTCAATAGTGCAACAAACAAACATCAGATTAACGAAGAAGTGAAATTAAAAAATAAAGGTAAACAATATATTTTTTCTACAACAAAATTTAATTGGAGGTAATAAAGATAAAAAAAAAGTATTTAAACCAGCAAGCTAAAATGACATCCGAAATGAAAAGTGAGTTCAAACCAAACTTGGCAGATTTAACCAAAATACCGCCCAAAGAGTTCGAACGTAATTTTCGTGACTGGATGGAGCGCGACGATGTAGCAAATGCCCTACAAGCAAAATTGCGTACAGATTTGATTGCAAATTTTAATAAAACATCATTGGGTAAGTACCAAAAGAAAAACAATTTGATGTATCTTACGTGCTAATTTAAAAATTTTTCGGCTTTGCGTTGCTAATGGCAACCCATGGTATTTAAACGTAAACAAAATGTTTTCATTTTGCCAAACCATATTTATACCCGTACGCATGACACAAGAAGACCGGTACAATAAGTAGCTGATGTTTATGAAATACACACCCATAAAATGTAAAATTCGAAAAAAAGCTGCCAACTTGATGGATTGTGATAAAAACCCATTGTGGGATTTTTCTATTTTGAAGTATTTTGGAAAGATATATATGTCTATGCTATTTTTAACGTAAGGGAAGATAATCAAATATTATTTGTTCATATATTGGATGAATTTATACATAACATTCGTTCATCTGCTGGCACTTTAAAGAAACTGATTTGTTCGTCATTATAAGTTTTTTTTGCATATAATGCAGCTTTTGGACATTTAAAAAAAAAATTTTTTTTAATAATTTTCAACACAATTTGAATAAAACGAAAATGACAATAAAAGAAAATAAATTTACCGTTACCTTAAAAATTCAAATCAGTCAGTTTTTACTTTTCACCGGATTTTTAGCTGAACATATGGCATTACTGTTTTCATTATTGTACCGGTCTTCTTGTGTCAAGGCCCATGAGAGGCGTGACAGACATGACAATATATATATACAAAAAGACTTTTTCGACAACCCAATATATCTTATTAAAAATTACTATGCTGTCTGTGTTGGTGACATACCCCTAACTTTAGGGTATGGTTTTATGTCGTATTTATCCTGATCATAAAACCATAATTTGAAATTGATGTTATGACTTCTAAAAGATGATATAACAACAAGTTGGTTGTTGAAAGAAAAGTATAAATAATAAAAATGAAATACATAAATTTATAATTTCATTCAAAAAATTTTAATATAAATTTATTACTATATTTATTTATTTACTAGTTTATAGTACATAGCGTTGAACGGGTTATGTTTTAAAACTAATTGAAAGATGTTTTTAGTTGTGGTCAAGACCACTTTAACCAGATCCACCAAATAAGTATTTCATTTTAAACGAACATTACTTTTGCAAAGTTAACTTTGCGAGCTAGCTTTGTAAAACCCTTTTAGGGTTTTGTTACTATAGATTATAGAGAGCACTAAATTTAAATTTGCATTTTATATGGGAACTTTTCTTTGGGAATGCATTATCGATTTTCTTCTTGGAACATATGTATGTGTATCGGGATGGGTCTGAAAGGATTAAGAGCCTATATGAAATCTTTCCTCTATTCTAACTTTCCTCTGATTCCCTTAGGCAAACAGATACTTGCCCAGACTACGATGACCACCAGTGGCAGTTACGGAGTCGGCAGCTCACAGCGCCTTACATTGTCGCCGTTAATTCTAGCGCTTAACACTTTAGTTGCCGAGTTTTTATACGCGCAGAACTGCCACTTTTCGCTTTCGGTGTTCTGTACGGAAGTACCGTTTCGTAACATTCTACCGGACTTTGAGAGCACACGCCACTTTCGATTTACCGATACAGAAATTTCGGACATATTTGAGGCAATTTCGGGATTAGCTAATTGCGAATCGTTTTTAAAAATTAAAAAAAATTATGCGGCAAATACTAGCGTCTCTCTACTGTTATTGATTCTTAAAGCGTTGCTTGAAAAATCTTCATCATCTCAAAAATTAACAATGTCGGAGCAGGAGGCACCGCATAAACCATTACCGAATCCGCCTTCAGCAGAGAAAATAGATCAGAGAAATCAGACGAATGAGACCGGGAAAAAGATGTCGTCAGCGAATGTGACACAGCACGATGCCAAAAAGGAACGATATAATTCTAACTCCCGATACCTCAATAAATACCTCATTTTACTCTCAAAGAAGGTAATCGAAATGACGCAACATTTTGAAAGCCTGCAGCAACAGCATCAAATGCCGCGACCACGTTTGTTAAAAACGGTAGGACTACGTAAATATGAAAATTTGAATCGCAGTCTCGAACGGATAACAAAAAATCTCTGTCAGATGTCGCATGTCAAACGCAAGAGCAAGTCTATCGGCACCATTGTAGGTGCCATTGAAACGTTGGCGCAGCAGTTTGTTAAATGCTCCGCAAATTTTGAAAAGGCTTTTATTCAAAAACGAACAGCGTCTTTGACGACGACACGTACAGAGAAACAAACAGAAACTGAACTTGACTTGGAGAAATCGTATGCCGATTGGGTGCACGAGATGCGACACACTGCGAATGGCCAAAAGTTCTTAGATCGCGTGCGTTAAAAACGCAATTTAAAAAAAGTATATAAATTTATTTTTACTACTTGCAGGTCGATGCTTCGCTCCGTAAAGCTTTGAACAACCAAAAGGAACAGATGCGTAACGAAGCGGATATGAAACTTCGCCATCAAAAGGAGTTGCTCAAAATTCACTACAAGCAAAAATTAATGGAGGTACAATATGTTTTACAGTTGAATCATTTTAAGGTTTACTAGTCAATTAGTAAATAATTTGCATAACTGTCATGAGCTCATTAAGCGCTGGTTTAAATAACTGACTTGTACTTAAGAGGGATTTTTCTAAATATCCAAAAGGCACTTAAACAAGGAATATTGTATATAGCTGAAATATTTTTTTTTATGAAATATGAGATCATTCTCTTTCATTTGATTTTTATTTCGAAATAATAAGTAAATTACTTATATAAAATCTTAAAGTTTCTATAAAAACACCCTGTATCAGTAAAAAAACTGTCTTCTCATTTAGGCTATATTTAATCCACTCGAAGTAAATTTTTTGGATATTGGTTAGAAATAGGTCTGCGATCGTTAAAAATAATATGCTATTGTAGTAGAAAACCCTAATGTAAGACGTCAAGTTGATAGCCTTGCTAAGTTAGAATAAGTAATTAAGGCATTCGTAATTAAGCAGGCAAACAAACAAGTTTAGGTTGCCACACTATTTACAGTTGCTTTTGCAGCAACGTTATTTTTGTTTTGCTACCATTTATTTGGATCTGTCATCTAGAAAGTTTTGCATACATAAGCATATTTGCTAGTTTAATATATAAGCCAAAAAGAGAAGAAAAAACTTAGATGTTTTCTAACTTTGGATGCTTTTAAAACTTAAAAAAAATTACGTATTTCAAAATAAAAAACTACATCTACTCAACAAACTATAGCATATACGTTTACGTCTTTTTAAGTAAGGAAGACACGTTTTCGAAGAAAATAGTTAAAACCACCATAGGTCAAAATTTTGTATTGAAGTTTATCCCTTTACTCTTCGTAAAACAGCTTATGTCAATAAACTTTCTAAAACCGTTTGTTTTTTAATTTGTTTTAATTTATATATCCAGAAAGTAATTCAAAATACAGTGATATTCTGTTTTTAACAACAAAATATATAAAGCATTTTTTATCTCCTCCCTGCGTGATTAAACAATGTTCATTTTGAAACAAATAAAAGCATATAGAAATGGGAAAATATTTATTACTTTTAATTTACTTTTATTCAACTTGCAGCATTTGTCTAAACATGCCTCAAGCGACATTTCGGGAGAATCACGTAAGTTCAACGAGAATATTGAACAACAATTAAAACAGTTTGAAGCCAAACATTATGAGTTATTACACAAAATCTGTGAAACGGAGAAAAAAACTTGTCAGTTGACTAGCAAAGACACTTTTTTAGAAGAGCCATGCGAAAAGGTAAAATTTTATTTAATTATACGATTATAATATACAAACAATTCATGTATTAATAACTTTATTTATTCATGGTTTTCAAATGTATCGACGATATTTTTAAAAGTTTCCAAGTGATCATAGTAGTAGCATGTACCTCACAAAACTAAAAATCTCTCTTTAGGTTGGAAACTTAATAACACTAGCCGACAAATGTTCAAAAAAAGTTCTGATCTGAATAATTTGATATCCAATTCCTATTTAAAATGGGGCGCTGATTTCGAAAATTACATAATGTTGTTGATGCACACGGCTATCCCACTTGCATAAGAAGCAACAAAATTTAGTATAACCGCTTTGCAAACATTAAAAAAAAACTGGCCTAAGAGGACCGAATTTAAAGTGGAAGAAGAAAACGTTAAATATCTGCCCCTGGTGAAGAAGGAAAATATAATTATTCCAACATTGCATAATAAGTTGGGATTAATTAGGAATTTCGTTAATGCGTTGAATAAAAAAGTGATGCATTTAAGCATTTAAAAATTATTTTCCCAAACTTGTCCGATGCCAAGATCAAAGAAGGTATATTTTTTGGGACACAAATTAGAAAAATCAGCTCCGACAGTGTGTTCGAAAATTATCCGGACAATTTTTTTTTAAATATAATCAATACTTAAATACACAGATCGATAAGATTTTACTTCAATAATCTCGTACATTTTTTATATATACACAATGAAACCGACGTGATGGCGAAAAACTGAAACCGCCATTCAATTTAAAATGACCCATTTATATATACAATTTTTTCGAGATTAAAGAAGTCCTTAACACTTTACAACTTATTGAAAAAAAAATGTAAAATCACTCTTCCAATTTTTGCATCTAAGTCTATTAACGTGTTCTCACAAATAATAAATTTAAACCTGAAAGATTTTTGCTTTTGCGTAATTTAATTAATAATATAATTCCATTAAAAAAATGTAAATTGTGTTTAATATAGTTAATAACGTCTAAATATATAAATATATAACTAGTAAATTGCAAAATTTTACAAATGTTTCCGAGATCGAATAAAGGTGTGCGTTTAAAGGAATGCCCTTAATAATTCGCATCAATTAAAATCAAGACGCCTCATGTAGGGGTATTAGTGTAGTTGTTTTTTTTACAATATGGGTTTTGTACCCCTTCTTTAGAAACACTAAAGCTTCTAGCTATGATTAAAATATAAGCTCCTTCGGAAACCGATCGGTTAGATGTTAGATATCTTATTGTATTAATTTTATCTTCACAGCAATCTGAACAAAAGTCTAACAATCACTACACGAGTACAAAAGTAGCAGAACCAGTAGCACTTTCAACTCATAAAGTCGATAAAGTACTTATGAAGGATGCTGTCAACACACAAAAGCAATTAAAGGCAATAGTTAAAAATATCACGGAACAAGAACGCAATGTGGATCACATCGTTTACGATGCAAAGTGAGTTCATAAACAAAATAATTATTAAGTTGGATAAAATTAACAGGGCTTTTCACAAAAATTCTCACGTCCATAAAAAAGGAGTTCTCCGAAGTCATTCAATGCGCAATCTCTTCATCTCTCAATCCTAACGACAGCAGATATAAACTACTTCACCTCTCATACAATTTTCATATTTTTGCAGTAAAAAATCACATAAAAGTAGTTTCAGTCCAGATACTAAGTCATCCAATCCAGAAATTCATCGGAATTTCGAATTTTTTTTTTGCAATTTTAAAAATATATTTTAAACTTTTAGTGGAAATATGCAGCGCTTTATGTCAATTTCAAAAGTTCAGCATAACTTTGAATTAACTAATTACTTGCGAAAATTGTTTAAAAGGTGACTGCAAGATCGCTATGGACTTATTTTGGTCTATTTGAGGCATTTGCAGCCAATTCAACCTAAATCCAAGCAAAACTTAGACACCATTTTAAAACATTTCAAATCTATTTGCAAATTTTAAAATGGAATTTAATAAACACAAATTTAACGGAGAAACTAAGATATTTGTCATATTTTGTTTAACGGTAGATTTTTAAGTAAAAAAAACTTATTATTAACTTAAACTAATGAATTTCAAAGTGATCAATTTTCAGTTTTATTACTTTTGTTTGCTAAAAGTATTTCTATTTGTATATAAAGTTAAATAAGGTTATGATTTGCAAATTTGATATTAATGAATTACTTAATTAAATGTATTTTTGTTAATTTTGTAATTCTTGCTTATTAAATGCGTACACAAATAAATAAATCAAATATACTGAAATCAAATACCCTTCGCCATTTTTGGTGTCCAAATGTCTCTAATATAAGTGGGCTATAAAGGGCTATATATTGAATTTGAACTTGTTATTTGCACTGAAACTATTTTTAAAAATAAGGGGAACAAGACAGACTGTCTTCGTTAAATTGACTCTGAATTTCACGCTGATTATTAAAATTATATAATTTATAAAAAACCTCGTATGGTAATTTGTTTTTATTATGACCGTAGATTACGCATGCAAGAGCTGGAATACGAAAGCAATCAGCTAGAGCAGAGTTTTCGCGAGTACTTGGAACGACAACGGCGACAAAAGGAAGAACTAAAACGTGAGATAGCGTCACCCATAAAGCAGGAGCATAACTTTGAAGAGAGCGAGAGAATTCATGAGATTCATGGCAAAATAGTACAACCTAGCAAAAAAAAACAAAGCAGAGCTAGTAGTGAAAATTCTAGCATATACGATGAAATGATGAGAGATTATGTGAGAAAAAAAAACAGTGATATTAGAACATCGAAAAATCAGTCCACAAATCCAACAGAAAATAAAGTTGGCTTAAAATGCAACGGTACGCATGAAAATTTGGAATATAGAAACGCAATTTTGGATGCAAAAGATAAATTTTTCGAAGAAGACCACATGTTTAGATTACAAGCGGCAGAACGAGTATCCATTCTAGGTGTAATTAAGGAATCGACGGAGGGCTTCAGCTTCAACGACATGCCCTGGTGTAACACTAAAATTTGTGACCGCAATCAAACGCTAGACAATATTGAAATCAATTGTGATTTTTCCGCGGAGACACATAACACAAAAATTGTCGGTGAAAGTGCCGTCGGTGGCGTTAAATTTAAATGGTCAACAAAACCATCACAAAATGTCATCAACAAATTTAATGGGCAATTATGCATCGATGAAAAAAGACTGCCCCTACCAACAAGAGCTAAAATGACAACGGCAACAACAATGCATAACAATATAAGTTCCTCCGATAGCAAAACAGCGAAAGATCAACGCTTTGATTTGAGCAGTGGCGAAAACAAAGAAAACTTGCTGCAGCAACAGCAATTGGGTCTGGTGCCTGTGGTGGCACAAACTGTTAAATACAATGAGTTTAATGTTACTACTAAAGATACATTAGCAGCGGCGACAACAATCACATCGACAGTGCTGCAGCAATCAATGACAAAAATGCAAAAACTTTTTGCGCAACAAAAATATGTCGGAAAAACCTTCGAGGTTACTGACAACGACGACGATGACAAAAACAAACAGGAATGTATAGGACAAACAAAACTCCAAAAGTGGCTGAAAAAAAAAAATATTGCATACGAAAGTGGGACTAAAGAACGGTCTGCATTTGCCGATATCGATTCGAAAGTTGTTAATGTCAGTAGGAAAAAGGGCAACGTGCAATCATATCAAACAAACGACAAAACAAATGTTATTGTTGCTACAACAATACCTGACTCAATTCAGGAAATAAATGTTAAGTCGAATTTGACAGAGGAAGGTGAAATATCCTCGTTTCATGGCGAAAACGAAATTAAATCTCTTGCAAATACAACTGCCTTAGATGCAATGAGCAGCAGTAATAGCAGCGAAAGCAGTAGCAGTAGCAGTAGCAGTAGCAAGAGTGGCAATGCTGACATCGTGATCGCAAGCGAAGGAGAAAATGACGAACGCGGAGCAGAGGAAGAGCAGCAGTTGCGATTCGATTTTGGCGACATTGTTGAGATTGTAAATAACGATGTTGCGGCTGAAAGAAGTTCATCTAGTTTTTCTTCTAGCGTTGAGTTAGAATTACCCACCGGAGGCGGTGATAACAGCGGGGACAGTGGCAGCGATTTTTGGCAGTAACCCATTATTATGGGTTAGAAAGTCAAAAAACTTCCTTCAATAAAAAACGTATTCCAAACAATCAAATGTTTTAAAATGGCCTGATATGAGGATCTTTATATCAAAAACCGTTGAATATAATTTTGAACAAAATTTATTTTTTTTGTTTTAAATAAATTAAACTGATAAAACTCTTAATTATAAAATTATATTAAGTTTTTAATAGAACAAATGTCGATGTAACTAGAAGTGATAACTTCGCAGGACTGATGAATACCTCACATGCGAGACAATGAATGCAGGCGATGCCGTTGTAGCAACTGTTGCTACGAAATAGCCTAAATTGAACATACAGGATAGTTACTCAAATAAGCACATAAATCTTATCAATAAATATTACAAACTCAAGATAAATTTTTTTAATATTCTTTATTTTGGTATACAAACAATACATCTATTATTAAGGCTTGATTACTCGATAGAGCACTACGGTGGAGATACAAATATTTTGTAATGATCTCTTATTGAAACAAAACATATTTGAAATTGTTTAAGTTATCATGCAGTCTACAAATATTTCTATGGCAGTGTTTAGAATATTTAATAATTATATTAAATGAGTTTGTTACAAGTTTGATTTAATTCTATGAACCCTATTCAATTTTCATCTTTTGCACGGTTAAAACTAATGTTGCCCGGACGTTCTGTTCGCATCTTTATTATTTTAACTGCATTTGCATCCAACCAATTCTGATGCTTGCAAATGTCTCTTTTATTTTAGTTATTTTTTATCCACCTACATGCATAATCTATAACATTAAGTTTTATACACAAATGTTAAAATGTTTATCTCTGTCCTTCTGGATAATACTGGCACCACTACCAAAGTAACGTTAAATTAAATTAACTATTTGACCTTCCTAGATTAGTTTGATTTGATATTTATTTTAATGCTTTAATTAAAAGTCGGCTTTAACCAACCATCATTAAAAACGTTGCTTATTAACGGAAAGTCGTACAAGAGTTGATACATCCTACAAATTTCTATTTCAGTATTTTAGAAGATTCTAGATTCTGTTTAGACTGCAGTGCCATTTATTAAATCGTAGTGCTCTAAACATTCAACGCCACTTAAACTGCACGAGGTTAAGAGGCTACCATCATCATGACCACCGGCTCCGAAAAGATTGGCGTGCGACCGTCTGCGTTCACGTTCGATTTCATCCAAATCAAAGGCGTCCGCAACATTTGTACTCGAGTGGCGCTGTTCATCAAAGGCGTAGGCGCGCTGAATTTTTATTGGACCGCCCGTAACGCCACCGCTGGCTATTCGTGCTACTAAACTGTGACCTTGGTGCGGTGCAGTGCGGGCGTTGGAAGTGGCTCCGTATAGTTCAAAATTTGCGGAAAACGGAAGCGAAGGCGACGATGGTATAGCTGTAGGCCACTGCATTACTGGAATGGACGTCTTCTTACTAGAGGATACCGATGTTTCTGTAAGTGCGGTAGGTGTATATGTATCAGCCTTTAAGCGCTGCGAATAGTTGGATGTGATATCTTCGCAGGACTGATGAGTGCTACAGTCGCGAGACAATGAATTCAGGCGATTTCGATGCAGAAACTGCTGCTGTTGCTGCATCATGATATTTGAGAGGCGCTGCTGTTGGTTCTGAGCGGCGTTGCTGTATCCGTTATGTAGTGCTGTAGCGCTGGTGTGATTTGAAGCATAGGAAATGCTGTCTTGCGAGTCGGTGTTTCGTTTTAAAAACGAGCGGGGCAGCGTGCGACTCTGATATACTTGTGGATTGTAGTCTCGCTGGTGGAGATGCGATTGTGAACCGCCATAGCCACCTTTACTGTAATATGTGTCAGGGTAAGACGTTGGTTGCCATAAGTTAGCGGCAGAATCATGGCGTTCAAGGTCGAAATTAGACATTTTTGTCTGTATTTTATCTGGCTGATACAACGTGTGCAACGAAATGTTTGAGTTCAATTTTCTAAGATGCATGGGCTCAACATACATAGATGCGCGTCGGTAATTTCTTGATTGGTTATTTGTGTAGTTTGGATTGTCTAAAAATTGATAAAACGTTAAAATGTTAATAAATATGCACACTACCCTAGCTCAAGAATTAGATAGACTATATAGGAAACGTACGTTGCGATACGACTAAAAAGAATAATGGGCTATGTAAATCGGCAACGCCCACTTATTACGCCCACATTTTATGAAATTAAGAGAAGCTAGTAATAAAAAAAATTGCTTATAAATTTGTTTAAACCATTCGTTTTGTTTGTATTTGGAAAATTAGAAAATTGATCAAAAAACTTGGCCAATTTACAAAGCTTATAACTTTTGTTTTCCGAAGTTATACTGTTAATGAAATTCTTGCAAGCTGCCCAACTAACTTTGTAGCTATAGTCATATAATCATTTATATATAATTTTTTAAAAAACAATTAATTTGATTATTTTCTGTTTTGAGCTACAACAAAAAAATTCGAAATAATTAAAGTTTTTAAAATAAAAATTTAAATGGATATAACTTGTTTTTATTATAATTGAACTTTTTTTGGGACTTTTTTACAGGACTATACACTTTTGGATCATCTTTACGAGGTACAACTCTGAGCAAAAGACGAAGATAATTCTCTAAATGTTATAATTAAGAAAATTTTCTTCGGCCGAAGCTTATATACCGTCCGCCATTTCAGTGAACCCAAAAAAATGTGCTTCTTTAAGTATATTAGTGCTATATGTCTTTGTTATAAGCGGACGTTTTGCTTATCGGATCACGCCCCCTTTTTGGTTAGTAATTTTGTGTTACTATCAGCAGTGGAACTATTTTAATAATTTTTTTTTTCCAAGGAGGGGATAGAAGTTTTGATCCGATCTTACGCATTTTAAAACTTTCGCATTCTTTAGAATAGGGGCTCGCATAACAAATTTTAGCTCGATTGTTTTTAAACTACGGCTGTAATCTCTGGGACAGACAGACGGATGGACAGACTTCGTTAAATTTACTGAGAAGTGCACTTTCACTTTCGCGAAGGGTTTAATAAACTATTTTGTGTTTTCCTATATGAGTAGTCAAAAGTTGGTCACAAAAAGATAATTGTAAGCTCAAGCCCGGGACGCCTACGACAATAACCCCAGCTTTTAGAGATTGCGTAACAAGATTTATAAATAGTCTAGAACTGTGTAAGTAGTGTAATGATAATAATATTAATAATACAATAATTGTTTTTCTATCTATACCGAAATGTATATTTTGTTGGTAAAAATATTTATTTAAAAAATTCCGAACCTTGCATGATAAAGATTTAATGCAAAGCTTTATTAAAGTAATGGCATACATTTATGATTTCGTGTCCACTCACCATCAATGACATAAATATGCTCTTCATTCTCCAGCAGTTTTTTGTAAACTTCGTCATCGTCATCGTCATTTACCTCTTCCTTCTTATTTCTGACTGAAATCGGTGCATTACGTCCGCCAAGACAAATGCGAGGAAACTGTTGCTCATCATCGTTTGCAATGTAGTAGATATTTTTTGGTTTTTCTCGGACGCCAGCGCGTTTGCAGAATTCCAAAAACAGTTCATCCTTGGTCTTGCGTGTACTACGCTTTAGGCCACACAGCCGCTGTTCCGGCTCATCTTCATCGACTTTCTTGTCTTGTCGTCGCACAGAATCGCTTCTCCATTCGTGGTCAGGGTGTGTGTTGGTCGAAATGTTGCGACGGTTCTTTTTTTCTACGCATGGCGTGGTACAGTTTGAATTATCATTTCCTTTTCCGTTGGAGTGTGTACCTTTATTGGTAATAATTTCCGTTGCAGTTGATACGCTTCGAGTCGAAAGGAATTCCTGTGAGGTCTTTAACTGTTGTGGCAGCGTTTGAATTCCATTAATTTTTATAGCCAATGGTGGAGGCGGTGGGCCCACAGACGGAGCAGGCTCGGTGTAGAGTTCATTCAGTGATTTGGTGAGGTTTTTCGAGTGCAAATTGCACTTGGGCTGTGGTGGTTTTTCAAAGTAGAATCTAAAAATGGGAATTACCTTTAAAGTTATTTATTTGAGGTTAATTGAAAAATGCACATAAATAATTTCAGAAGTAAACTCGAAACATAAGTGTTGCATTAACTTAAAATTAACTACAATTTTCTAAGGTTGAAGACATTTTTTGTAAAGTTTTGTATTTTCAGAAAATGTCGCGAAATGGTTTGTACCAATATTTTCTTCATGTTTATATACGATATTTTGTATTATGAGATATATTGAACTTGAAATTGTAATTAATAATTAAACATTTTAAGTTATTTAAAAAAATTGCAAAATAGTTTAGTTCTATGAAAAGTTTATAAATTTTTTAAATTAGTATTTAAATTCTTATCAAAAGTAATTGAAATCAAAAAAAAGTAATACGAATGTTGATGATTTTTTTAGAAAGAAAATAAACTCTAATATTACGATATGACTTAAATATTTTTTAAGCCTTCTGAAACGAATAAGTAAAGTTGATTTCAGAATGCGTCAATTACATTTCGGAACAGTGACATCATATTAGTTTCAAATTAGTCAAATTAACTTCAGAAAACATCAAATGTACTTTTGAATAGTCAAGGGTTTTCAAGAAAACATTTAATGAATTGATAATAATAATGAAAAATTGAATCAATTAAAATATTTTATTTTTTTATATTTTCGTACCGGATAAAAAAACAAACAAACAAACATTACAATAATAGCGGAAAGTTGAAACAAAAAAATTAACAAAATTATTTCTGCACAAATACAGTACGTCAAAACAAAACAAAGAAAGTATCAACATCAAAAGCTACAAAAATTACCTTTGCTCCAGATCGTTGTTCAAAAACCAGTTAGATCCCGTGGCATTAGGATGTTTGCGACAAGTAGAAGTGGGCAATTGTTGCAATAACTTTGTGCTTTTGTAGCTATCCTCTTCCGGTTTTAGCTGAATGTTGTGTACTCGATGTTGATTGCTCTTTTTGTTGTTGGAAGGTAGTTGTGAGCTCGGGGGTGTTTTCCGATCCGTAGGGTGTTTGTAGCTCTTGTAAGTGTGGCTTCGAGAATTATCTCCTTCTTTGATTTTTTCATGTAAGTTTGAAATTGTAAAGCAGGGCAGGTGCTAAGACGGAAGTGGATATATATATATATATATATATATATATATATATATATATATATATATATATATATATATATTTTTTTTTTTATTTGTATCAAATACAGAATGTTGGAAATGACGCAATAACGCATTTTAGGATTTTTTTAAATTAATTTTCTTTATTCATAATTTTGCATTGTAGACCTTAACAAATACTGAAGTCAATTATATGTATTTAATAGCAATTGGTTAATTTTAGAAATTGGTTTGTGGGGAAATTCAACGCAAAATCTGTCATAAATACAAAGCACTATTGAAAAGGTATAGCAATGAATATTACTAAATATCGCGTTTTGAGAACCAAAATTAAATGTTACTTAATAATAAACACAAAAACTATGTACTTCAAATATATGAAATATTATTTTATGACTGTTATATTTCCAGTTTTGAATTGATTTTCTGAACTAAATATAAATTTTGTGAGACAAAGATAAAAAAAAAACTATAGTAAACTTATGCAAGCAAATGAATCGGCAATGCCATAAAAAATGAAAAAATACTTTTGTTAAACTTTTATATTGCTACTGTTCTGTGGTACATTGTCGAAACAATACAGTGCAGATATATTGTTTGTGAGCGAGACAACCGATAGACGAATGTACCTTAAATTACAATTGAATATTCATAAAATTCAGTGATGGCAATAAAAACATTGTCAACAAATTTTTATTTTTTTTTTTTTGAATAAAGTACATTTTTCGATTGCCATGTACAAATGTGAAAGGGCCGTGAGTGCCATATGACACTCATCGGGCGGTGGAGGTAAAATGTAATGATGCAGTTTTTTTCTGAGAAGTCTATTTGTAAACCCTGAAAATTTCTCTTCGAAATTCACAGCCGCATCGCGCGGCGGTGATGGGGTTAAACAAACTAAGTTTAGTAAATTTATTACCAATATACTTTTCTTGTTCCATTAATTCGGTTTGTTAAAAAAATATATTACATGGTCATCAAAAATATATTGTAAAATTAAGGTACATTCGTCTATCGATTGTCTTGCTAATAAAAAATATATATCTGTACTGTAATGTTTCGACAATGTACCTAGAAAACAGTCTCAATATAAAAGTATTACATATTTGGTTAACTACTTTTCCTTATACTTACACTGTAGTGGCTAACTTCCTGAATACTGATGTACAAAAAGATATTTAAAAGTCCCACGAATTCCGTTGAAATAAAACCGAATACAAAAAGGAAGAAACTTTGTCCGTAGGTGACCTTAAAAAGTGGCGGCTGCAGTGACGATCTTGAACGCAACTTAGATCCGATTTCCGCCTTAAGTATAGAAATGTATGCGATAAGCCCAATTAGCATAAGTAAACCTATAATAAAAGTCGGAGATAATTTTAACAATAAGTTTAATTTAAAACATATATAAAATTGTAGAAGTTTGGGACTAAATTTTGGTTGTGACAAATTTAGAAAAAATGTTAACTAGTAGAAAAATTATCTTCGGCTGTGCCTTATTTTAGCATATAAGTGCTATTATAAATGGGCGTTGTTCTTATCGGATCACGCCTTTTTGTTAGTATTGTTATGTTACTACCAAAGTGTTAATACATGTAAGGGAAAAACAAAGTCTACTTAAACATTGGAGAGCCCATACAGGCATGCGGCAGTCAAGAAGACTCATTGACCCAGTACATATCAAGGTAGAAGCTATTTTTAACGTTAGCAGAAAAGATTTAAAACTCTATAGTGAACTCTTAACAGGACACTGTAAACTTAATTACCATTTGAAGAGAATAGGAGTTGAAAATTCGTGCCGATTCTGCCAGGAGGAGCATGGTTTTTTTGCACATGTCCAGTGGCAAGACGCAGATTTAACTGCTTAGGCAATGGGATTCTAGTTAAAAATGACAGTTAAAATTAAGTCCACAGCAATTACGAGATTTATAAATAGTCAAGGGAGGGCTTCAGCCTATTTAGCAACCCCCCCACCCCTGAATACGTGCCTGAAACCCACCTTAGTACGTATTAATTTAAGACGCGAACAATTATTATTACCGGTGAGAAACAACTTTTCTACTAAGTCGGAGTAGGGGGGTTGAATAAAAGAAAAAAAAAACTATCTTTATGTTATGCATTCTAGTTCTCTAGTTCGGCATAGAGAACCGAATCCTCGCACGAATCTTAACTACTAGATTCTTTATTTTACCGTGTTCCCGTCTGAACCTAGCTAGATGTATATTTAATGAACAAAACCGAAACAAGTTAAACTATAACTACTAACTGCACGGCTCAACTGCCGCGCAAAATGTAGCTAAGCAAAACACATTTTGGTATAATATATATATATATATATATATATATATATATATATATATATATATATATATATATATATATATATATATATATATATATATATATATATATATATATATATATATATATATATATATATATATATATATATATATATATATATATATATATATATAAACCATGTCCGTCTGTCTGTCTGTCTGTCATAATTTTTTGTTAGCACGATAGCGAGAGAATCGTTAGAGATATTGAACTTTTGTGCACTGGTTGTTCTTATGCCCGAATAGAAATGATTAGATTTTGGAGCCAATCAGCCCATGACCACACCCTCTATTTTAAGAAACACTGATTTTTGTTAACACCATATCTTAAGAGCCATTGGAGATATTAAAACTTGGTACAAAATTTTATATTATACTTGGGAACAACTGCTTAAATTTTGAAAACGATTAGGGTGGTCCATGTTTGTTATTTTTGTCTTATATGATTAAATAAAGCTTAAAAACTGTAACAGGTTATTTAGATATACAAAACGATCTTAAATAAGTATAGTTCACATATTAGGGTGGTTCAAGATTTAACATTATTTTTTTAATATCATCATGAACCACCCTAATTTAGTTGTGATATTTAACATTGTGGTGTATTTGTAATAGTCGGTGTGACCGACTATAATTTCTTACTTGTTTATTTATTTGGTTTCTTAAAAGGCTCACCTGAAACAATAAACATGATTCCAGCAGTAAAGTAATATAAGTTGTTTTGATGCGAGCAGGTTGGAATGAGAAATATTATAAAACTGATCAGTAAAAAGATTCCGGATGCAAGGAAGAAAGGACATGATTTTGTGACTGTATCTGAAAAAAGAAAGAAAGAAACGTAACTATATAGAGAATATTTTTAAAAATAACAGTTTGCTATGGTTATTTAGTATGAAAATTAAAATTATGGTTGACAGCCTGTAGTGTAAACGGACCAAAGTGATCTAAAACATATCCCCTAAACTTACGGTGGAACAGCTATGCCAGTGAGCTTGCTTGACGGGGTAGAGTCAAGCCTAATAGCGAACTCCGTGCAAGGTCCGGCGAACCCACGGTTTTAATTAGCCCTCCAAGAGGGACGCCTCTGGTTGAATAAATATCGCACATTTTTAATTTTAAACCGCATGGGTTTGAAAAACACGCAAAATATAATCTGCACACCTTCAAAAAAATTGCTGAGAATCTGCCAACAGTGCCCCCTTTTGCGCCCGCTTTTTCGTCTTGTGGCAAGATGAAGGAGGTGGAAACCACGCCTATAGACTATAGTCCCAGTATGGTGGCGACGGTGGTGTCTAAAGCATTGCATTATTTTGCGCTATATATTTATATACCAATAAAGTACAATTCATTACGACAATTTTGATATCTTATGATTTTTTGTACATTTTTTAGTTTAGAAGTTATTTCATTTTGAAATTAATCGAAATGTGGGGGACTTACATCACTCTGCCTTTTAACGATTTCACTCCATCTATGTTTGATTGGTTGATTTTCAAACAGGGTGTTGTGTTTATTTAAATCTAACCCCACGCGCAACAATACACAGACGTCTATAGATGCACTTAACGATACAGTTGTTTTGTTTAATGTTCCTAAAACTAATATATTGCCATCCGTCTCGAAGGCCTTTATATTGGTCAAATTTTGTAGAAATTATTCAGCTTTGCATCATATTTTGCCAAAGTATAAGTCAAAGACACGTGCTCAGTTGGACAACTACACGTATTTACATATATCTTGATCAGAATCAAAAACTTAGTCGATCTGCAATATCCGTCTCTCTGTAAGTCTGTCATTATTTCATGGTAACACAAAAGTGAGAGAACTTTTGTGCACTGGTTTCTCTTATGTCCATGACGAATTGATTACACTATAATCCGTTTATTACAAAAAATCGGATTTCTTGTTAACACGATATCTTGTGAACTATTTTGTTATAATAGGGAATTTTGAAAACGATTAGGGTGGTTAATGGTTGTTACTTTTTTATTATATGTTAATTTTTTAAGCCCGTATAACTTTAATTGATTATTATGGTACACAGGCGACCATAATTAAGTATAATTATGATTTAATTGATTAGGGTGGTTCAAAATTTAAAACTTTTTAATATTTTGTTCAATAAAATATTTTTTTAAACATATAGTATATCATGAAACACCCTAATTTGGTTGTGTTATTTAACATTATGGTGCACTTGTAATTATAGTTTTTTACTTGTATTAAATGTTATGCTAAATTTTTTGAAATTGTAGCACAGGATATTCCAATCAAATTGCATAATTGCACAAAGAGTTTGAAAAATATGTTAAAAATTGCAAAAAATCCTGGTATCCCAATCTCTGAAATCTCGAGATTTCGGGATTGTAAAACGTTCGAGATTTCGGGATTAGATGCCTTAGTATGTACTTAGAGCGATAAACATAGCTTGATAAAATTCACACTACGTACTGCAGATTTCAAAAAGAATGTGGGTGTTCCTGTGTGCACATATTCCAATGAATATTCAATGAGCGCAACGTTTATTTTTTATAAAAGTTAAATGTTGCAGGCGTTAAGGCGCCTAAAAGCAAGTGAATACTTTCGTCTACGGGGAGTGTTGCGACCAAATTATATTTGGAGGAAGTAATTTATGTATTTAATCGAGTTTGGTTTGGTACAATTTTTTATCAGTAGGTGAGTCACAAACACTTGTTGGAAGCGGCATCTGCGACGGTAATAACGTGATAAATGTAAATGAACAATTTGTAGAATAATAATCCTTGGCTATGTCCTATGGTGTATGCAACACCAATTTACTATTCCAAAAAATAAAAATATATACATATTTTATTTTTTATTTTTACCGGAAAATAAAAATTTAAAAATTACTTTTATTTTTATATTTTATTAAAAAAAAAAAGAAGAAATTTAAAGGCAAATTCATTTCACAGACGTTTTGTTATAAGGAAGCTTACTCACTCCAGAAGGACAAGGTAATCAGATGGCATCAATGTTGCATTCAATGATTTGGAATAACAATCACTTCTCGTTGTATTACTTTTATATGTGCGTTTTACATTATCTCTTAGGCTGGATGGATATTATATAAGCTTGTAACATTCACGTCCGTACCTAGGAATTCTGGCGCCCGGGCAAGAGTGGATATTGTCGCCCTTTCAAAATATTTTTAGGGAAAATTTTCTAAAATCGTCAGTACATTTTCTTCATGAAAACAAATGTAGAAGCAAAAAAAAAAAAAATAAAAGGTACTCACTTAAAATAAATGTCGCTTCTTCCACATGCCGCCCTTACAAAGTGGCGCCCGGGGCAATTGCCCCCTTCGCCCCCCCCCCCCGAGATACCGGCCTGATAACATTGCCAATAGCAATCTAATTCGTGCCAATAGCCATATTCTCTGACAGTAGAGCTGCTATTAATATAAAGCCTTATCTGCTAATAGTATTACCTCAAAATAATATCTCCAAGGCAGGAATGAACTAGACTCAACCTTATCTGGGTTCCAGGACACAGAAGCATGGGTAGGTAACGAAGTGGCTGTTCCGGTTCTGGTACCTATAGGCAAAGTCAAATCTGATATCTTTACTATTTTCCTTAATAAAGCCAAGTCTAGATGGAGGGTGCATGTTATCCAAAAAAACTTAGCTGCACTACAACCTTTCAAGATTGTAACATAAACTAGCTTTAGTGCTTATAGGTTAGTTATAGTTATAGACGAACTTCTTCACAAGCTTAATAGCCTAGGTTTTCACACACAAGGTTACGCAGATGACCTAGTAGTGCATATAGTAGGTTGGCATGAGCAGACCATTTCGGAACGCATGCAACAAGCCTTACAAATAATTAATAAATGGTGTGTAGAAAAAAGGCTCTCCATCAACACGACTAAAACTGCACTCGTGCCGTTTACCAGGAAAAGGAACATTACTCTGACACGTCCTGTCCTTAACGGCACCCCAATCCAATTTTCCAAAGAAGCAAATTATCTAGGATTAGTATGTACTTATTCTTGATAAAACGCTAACTTGAAACCCTCATCTTGAGAAAATTACAAAAAAGACAACAAGGGCACTCTTTGCCTGTACAAGACTTTTTGGTAAATCTTGGGGTCTAAATCCCAGAATGATCTACTGGACATTCACCACGGGACATGAAGGTCATGAGGGAAACGAAAAAGCTGACTCCATAGCAAACATGCCCTTTATTGGTCCTGAGCCCTTCTGTGGTCTGTCGAAAAGCCACTCCAATGAAACTATCAGGAAACTACAGAAAAATAAATTTGCTGATCCCTGGCTCAATAGCATAGGTCAAAGACAAGCTAAACGATTAATCATCCCACCAAAGGGAATATTCAGAAATTCACTTTCGCATAGTAGAGAGGACTTACGCATTTTAGCTGGTTACTTCACTTACCTAAGATATCATCTACAAAAGTTAGGCCTTTATGATACTAACGTCTGTCGTTTCTGTAAAATGGACACAGCAAGTTCACAGGACATTGTAACCTAAGATATCATCTACAAAAGTTAGGCCTTTATGATACTGACGTCTGTCGTTTCTGTAAAATGGACACTGCAAGTTCAGAGCATGTGCTCTGCAAGTTTCCTGCACTCGGCAGCAGAGCTCACAAATAACAGTTGACCGTTTCTTGCAGTCACCAAATAACTGTTTTTTGCGCACCACTTGCGTAAAAAGTCAGACAAGAGCCGTTCACCAGTGTCTCTTGAACGAACGGTCTGTGCTCAACCAAAAACCAATTTCGTGTTTCCCTTTTGCTCTGCTCATTCGCTGACCGTTTTGCAACGAGCGAAAAAATAAAAGTCTTTTGCATTTGTATGTATATGCGAATGATCAGTCTACTTGTAAATCACACTTGCTTTTGTGGATTCGTTACATTTTAAGCGAGCGACGAAGCTCTTTAAGTGCAGAAAATGTTAATTCGCTACTAGTTGTAAAGCTTAATACTGAATAAGTAATAAATCTAATGTTTACATCTAATAAATATGTTAAAATTGTTGCTAAGTTTTGTTTAAAAGGCACTAAAGACAAAAGACCGTTTACGATGAGTCTTTCGTTTTTTCGCTCTTCTGCTGACCCTCAATGAGCGAGCGTTCAGTTGGATCGCTCTCTCTGAGTTGTTGTTGAGTGAGCATAACAAGAACCTCGCAACTGAGAACAGTTAACCGAAAACCAAAACAAAGAGAAACGAAAAGTTCTGTTCAGAGCGAGAGCACACGCGCATCGTCTTTTACGGTTGTGTTAGAGTGCTGACCGCAAAACGAAAGACGGTTGAGAGTTATTTGCGAGCTATGCTCGGCAGACAAAGATTTTGTCACTTCGGTGACACTGTTCTAAATCCATATAAAATTTGGAACAACAATCACCAATTTATTAAAAGCCTATGGGTTTGAAATATATATGCACAATAGATTTTATTGGTCGCAGTGCTTCCTGGCCTCCAAAAATAATAATTATATTAATAATAATGGTGCTTATTATACTAATATTATTATTATTTATAAATAAAAATATTCGATTATTTGAAATTTTGTATCTGAAATAATATGGGTGTTGTCGATAACTTTGCCAGAAATGGACGTGGTTCGAGCAGTTAAACGCCCACTTTAAAAAAAAGATGGATCAATTTTAAGCCTACCACCATTGCTCAGTAACTTGATGCACTATATAGAAAACATGTAACGGGATGCACCGGGAAGAATAACAGAATATACAAAATCTGCCACGCCCACATATTGCTGCTAAAAATTTGAAATTTTGTTTCTGAGTTTGTATTGTTACTGCCGATAATTTCACCGCCCTAACTAATATACGCTATAACGACGAGTACCAAGAAGTTCCACTAACTAACGATGATTACCGGGAAGTTCCGCGCTCATATTATTTTCTTTAAGTGGGATTGCAATGCATGCCGGGAATTCGCTAGTTTGTTATCAAAGTAAAAATTTATTTTCTTTTATACATTATAGTCTCTATTGTTTGTGCGTCTTTATGTAAACATTAAATTACCTTTTTTATAACTATATATACATACATACAATATATATATAGTTATTATAGAACGCTAAAAAGTCATATACTCTTTGATTTTGATTTGCGGCTTTAAATGATTTTCGAGCTTCACAAAATTTAAAAATTATCTGTTTGATTGGTTTTCTTTTTTTTTTAATATGTCCTCAGGGAATTTTGCCGTTACAATTGAGTTTGTGTTTGTTGCATTCGCACAAAATTGCTCACGGATAATAATACATACACATAACTTAAGTAATTTTTGATGACAATTTAGAAAACAAAATACAATTTTAAGTTTGTTTGTGGTTTTCTTTAAAGATGGTTTAAATATGACTTTTTCATATGGATTGCGTATTTTTAAATGGGATTTAAATATTAACTTGCCATCGAACTTTAACAGACTTTGACTTATTGATTTTCCGTCTCTAAAGAATAGAAGAATAATGTTAAATGCTTCGTTTATTTTAACGTTGACAGCTCATCTATATCTACATATTCAACCGTTTCGAAATGCTTGTAATGACTTTAATTTAGTTTACGATGTTATTGATTTAAATATAGGTATTGATGTTATAAAATTTAACATCCTATCATACTTAAATAATCATTAGTTTACTTGTAGACATATGTTGGAATACATTCTATTCTTTTAAGCCCAGATATGTGCTTATATAAACATATGCTACAATTGAAACCTGCCTGTGATTATGCTCTCTCAGTGGACACAGAATAGCTTTGAATCATAATGTTTCGCATGGAACTTTGTTTCGGATTTGCGTGTTCAGCAAATGTTTCGGCTGTGATATTGGCCGTTCGCTGTTACTGTATTGTTAACTTTAAGCTCAACTCATGAACCAATTTCTATCCCACCCTTCTTTGTTTGTTCAGCACCGGCTTTGAGTATAAGAGTAGAACTAATTTTTAATTCTTCCTTTTTTCTGTACTTTCATCCCGGCTGTGCGTGCTTATGGACATAAATCGTTCTTATCCGCATGAATAGCATATGTTTGGTTCTACGATTACCATTATCTATTTGATGTCAGCTTTGAAATTGCATGATCAGCAACTGCAGCTACATTTTATTGAATCAGCGCCGGCTTTGACTTGTCTTCAGATAAGGATATAAATTTTGGCTCAATCTTTATCTTAATTATAGCTGTGTGTGCTCACAAATCTTAAGAACTTTCAGTTTTAGCCTATAATTATTATAGCTTATAATGTTAATTTTATATTTTGTTGTTAGTTTCTTTTCCTATTATGAATTTTATATTATTATGAATTGTATATTATAATTGTTGACTGCTATAAAGTCTATGAGCTTAGCAGTATTATTATTAAAAATAAAAATAAAAAAATAAAGTCATAAAAGATGGAATGTCAGACCGGGTTTTTTTAGATTTAATAAACTGCCAAAACGATCTTGGATTTCTTTTGATTCTTTTTTCATAAATCAAGATAGAATTATTATATACAAATTTGTCTAGTACCGAGAACTCCTTCATATAACGCAGATACTTGATTTTAAATTTGATATCATTTGTGTATCTAAACTTTTTGAAAAATTTATTGCGTAGGTCTTTGGTATATCAACTTAAGGTTTAATCGCAGGAACGTTAAAAATACATATATCAAAACAAACACCAGTATCAGGATCAGCAAATTTACTATTCCAATCAGTACTCTGGTAGCATCGCAAAACGTCATGGAGATGGTCATCAAAAGACTACAACGTCTTGTGAGATGGTTCGAAAAGTGAAGAAGCGACTTGAGCGAAATCCCCGACAAAGTGCCAACTAAATGGCGAAAGAACTGAAAACATCTGATCGTAGCATCCGCCGCATACTGAAAAATCACATCAATTACCAAATTTTTCCAAGACTTACAAATTCACAGTGATCGTTTACTTTTGTTAGCTGACAAACAACGTTGCATCTTAAAACCTAAATCCTACTTTCTATGGACAAAAGTAGTTCTTTTTCTTTAAATCAGATATTTTGTCCAAATGCATGTATAAATTTAAACACCAGTTGTGTAAAATATTACACGTTTATTATTTGAAATTCAACAAGAAATATTTAAATTAAGCCAATAATAATGTGTATCGATCAAAATTTCAACAAAAATCTTAGTATTTACTGATTTGTGACAAAGGCCATTCCTATCACAAGCGTGTATTTACATGCTAGTTTTCACACTACAAAATCCGATTTGAAAATTTCAACGCCTGCTCACACAGATTTGTACAAATAATTTACGCGCTTGTGAGTTCACACGGTTTACCACGTTTAAGAGTCAGATTGAGTGTTAGCTGATAACCATTATTGATTAACATCACACTCTGGCAATCCATACAAAAAGCGCGGTCGCAAATTCATTCGTGAGTTATAGCGTACATATGTATGTATGCAAAGTACGAGTATAAGTATATTAAAATGTGTGTTCCTTTATAGCATGGTTGAATAAGCTTTAGAAAAGTTGACCTGTAATTAAGGTTATTCACCACGGTGCACTGAATTCCAAAATCCAGGATGCTGTTAATTCCTACACTAACGCGAATGTGGCAATAAGCAATAATGACATACTCGTATCTTCAGTTAAAATATTTTACCCAAATGGTTGTCCCATGTTCACTGAAAATAAAACAAGCTTTGGATCTTTTAAAGTCACATGCAGTGAAAAAGGAACGACCATATACACTTCTAACTGAAGATGTTTATGACCTGGATTTAGAGAAATATCAGATTGACATTTTGGAAAACGTAAAATTCCCAAATATTCTGGGATTGAGTTCCCTAGTGCTTTTTAAAGGGGATGTTTAACTAGCCTGAGGGTGATTGGTTTTTGTGTTTAACGAAGCGTCTACTCGAAAGAGGAATGTGCTCTTTTATGTAGTTATAGTGACAGGACAATATATTGCTTAATCGTTATGTCGTCGATACACGGATTAAAATTATATTTTATATTTATTTCGAGTGACAAACTCGATGTGACTTTTTTTTTTTTAGTACCTGCTAAATATTCATAAGTGACATGCCTGCGCATCAAATGGAATTCCTTAAAGTTGAAAAACATTTTTTTTACTTATGGAAAGGCTTAATTTTAATTTCATTTCTTCATATTTACAAATGTTGTTTGAATAAAATTAAATTTGTAACATTCAAACGAAAGTCAAATACATATTTAATTTGTAATTTTTAAAATAAGCTCGAAACAACTTTGAAATTAGTTTCTACAATTGTAAAATGAATTAAAAGCTATATTAAATCTAGTATGAGAATTATCTTCGGCTATCTCGAAGCTTAAATTCCCTCCGCCATTTTATAAAAAAAATTAATTAAAATAGTTTCAGTTCAAAATCGGTATTTAATACAAAATGATCCGATAAGAAACACAAACACTTAAAAAAAAGACATGGAACATATACTCGTATGTCCTACAAGATGTACATTAGCGGAGGGTATTGGAGCTTAGGCATGTCCGAAGATAATTCTCTTGTTAGTTTTTGATTAGGTTATTTTTTTCTGTATGCAGGTATGACTCGTATATATAATACATGAAGCATGATATTTTTTATTAGTATAATATGATTAAATTTATATCCAGTTCAGCATTTTTAAAACTACACTTTAATCTAAATATAAATTGTGAAATAAAATACACTTACATGGAATCGCAGGAGTTGAGTCGTGTGGATCCGGTTGGTAACCTTCTTTTGGAAAATAATCTATTTTCATGCAATTGTATGTTTCAACTCCTGCGATAGATGATATCATTGCAATCGCCATGTTGACGTCATATAATATATTCCGATTTAAATTTGGTTGCATATTCAAAATTTGAAAAGAAAAAAGGTAAGTTAATTTGATTCATATTTTATTTATCATATAATAATAATGTATATGTCCATACATGGATAGAAGAGTGAAGAATGAGTGTTCACTTATGGCATATTATGAAGAGCAGAGGAAATTTAGAGAAGACAAGTGTTATGCTTTCAAACTCAGCAGACTCAATCTCTGTTTCTCGCTCTACTCCAATTGCAAAACAACCAACAATAACATCAAATAGCCAAATCGGGAGGGTACAGCTTAATTTTCTTTCCCACAACCAAAGTTGAACAAGAGTTTAACTCACAACCTTCAAAATGCTTGTTAATGCAGACCGTCCTCAGAATTAAAGTGTCTCCATATGTAATAGTCGAAAACCATGCAAAGATTATAATTAGCCATACGAAGAGGGCGGGAGTAGACAGTTCATTATATAAAACAAAACCCGTGTAACGCTGGGTATACCATAGTATCCTGACTAGTCTTAAATAAAATTGAGTTAATATAAAACGAAGGTTAACCACCCACACTAAAATAAAACAAAAGAAGATTAAAAAAATTAAAAATAAACATACATAATTTAATAATGCAGCAAGAACAGAAACAAGAAAAAAAAAAACAAGTAAGAAATTATAGTCGGTCTCACCGACTATTACAAATGCATCACATTGTTAAATATCACAATCAAATTAGGGTGGTTCATGATTAAAAAAATTTTATTATACATTTTTTTATTAAAAAAATTTAAGTATTGAACCACTTTAATTTTTTAAATCTTGAACCATCCTAATTAGATTACTATATTTATTTAAAATCGTGTGTGCTATAAAATAATTAATTAAAGTTTTAAAGACTTTATTTTAACATATTATAATAAGTTTCCGCCGTTTTTTGTTAATAAAATAATATTTAAACGATTTTAAACGATGTGAGACTGCTTGTTGAGTGACTTCTAAACTAAGTGCAAGTTCCTTTTGTGTTTGAGACGAATCTTCACCCAATAATTTCTCCAAATCTGCATCGGCCTTCCACTGGATCTTTGTCTTTTATGTCAAAATCACCTTTTTTAAATTTTTGAAACCACTCACGACATGTTCTCTCACTCAAAGCATCCTCATTATATGCTTCTACGAGCAATCGATGCGACTCAGCAGCAGATTTTTTTAAATTAAAAAAATAAATTAAAAGTTCCCGCAAATGACACTTAGTTGGCTCAAATTGAGACATTTTTAGATGAAGAAAAATATATGATGCTAATGCTAACTTAATAACATGATAAGGTTATGTTGTTCTGGAATAAACAAACTAATTTTCAAGTAGGTTACCATCTGCGAATTCCAACGTAAACCTCGTGCCACGCCATCTTTCTCAAAACTTATTTGTACACCTAATATCATTAAGATATAACGCACATAGATGACCCTAATCGTTTCCAAAATTTAATAAGTTGTTCCCAAGCACAACAGATAATTGTTTACAAAGTTTCAACCCAATATCACATATAGTTCTCAATAAATCATGGTGATGGGCGGATTATATAAATATCTAATAAATGAGAGCAATCAGTGTACAAAGTATCAGCTCAATATTTTTAACGGTTCTTTCGCTAACAAAAAATGATGACAGACGGACATAGCTAGATCGACTCAGTTTTTGAACCTGAGCAAGTACATATGTGTCAATATCTACCTTGAGTATTTTTTTACGTTTCAAATATTAGACCAAAACCAATATACACCACTGAGTGTGCATAAAAATAAACCTAAACAAGACCGCAAAAAATTATGCCGTTATGAGACTACTTAAAATTCACCAGCCCTAAGTAAAATAATGCAGAAAAAGAGCGCAAAAGAAGGCAACAGTTTCCTTAGGAAAATCCTGCAGGAGAAAGCAAAAACGATGTATGCAATACATAAATGCATTTTGCACGACCACGTTGGAAAATTGTCTGTAACAACAATAATAAAGAACATGTAAGAAATTATAGTCGGTCCTACCGACTAATACAAATGCGCCATATTGTTTAAGAAAAATAACATTTCATTTATATTAAAATGTGATAAATTATGAGATTACAATTCCTATTTTAGGTCGATTGGTTACAAATAACCAATTTAAGTTATAATGGCTTAATTTCAACATATATTATAATAAATAAAAAGTATGGACCACCCGAATTGTTTTGAAAATTTAAACAATTGTTCCCTATTAAAGAAAATTTCAAACCAATATCTCCAATAGGTTTTAAGATATTGTGTTAGGAAATCAGGATTTTTTGTAATAGTGGGCGTGGTCATGGTCGCATTCTAGTCTAACCAGTTCGTCATTGACATAAGAGCAACCAGTGTACAAAAGTTCTCTCGCTATCGTGTGAACAAGAAATGCTGACAGACTGACCGACAGAGAGATAGACTGACGAACAGACAGACAGACGGGCATGGCTAGATCTACTTAGTTTTTGATTCTGATCAAGAATGTATATATAAATATATATATACATATATACATATGTCTATAACTATCTTGTTTGAGTATTTCCCTAATTTTCAAATATTTGACCAAACGAAATATACACCACTATGTGGTGCATAAAAACAACAACCTATCGAAATGTCTGTCGGGCGGACACGTTTTGCCGTAGCATAAGTTGCACTTTTGTATAAGCAACAGGAGCAGCAGCTGTAGACTTTAACAAGGTGGAAAGCCATGCAAAACACAAATATACACACCTACATCTATTAATATCGGAAGCGGATGTTGTACAAGTGGCAAGAGACTAAGGAACACAGACACATATTTAATGCAAAATTTTCTTACATATATCTAGAGCGAAACTCCCACAGTAATTTTTATTTTTTAAGCGAAAGAAAGTGGATTATTTTCTGGTATAGTTGAGCTGGATATAAACTATGTCGACAGCTAAGCGTTTTACCAAGGTAAGAATTTAAAATAAAATAGCATGTAACCATAAACGCTTCAAACTAGTTTAAACTTTTAAAAAATTGTAAATATATATTTAAATATCTACGCTCAATTATTGTTAATAAATTAAGTATAAAATCAACTCGTCTAAATGCCTTAAAAATATTAAAGTCTTAAAGTATGATGAAAAAAATAATTATCTTTGGCTATGCCGAAACGCCATTTCAGTGAAACCAAAATGTCTCTACATGTCTCTATTATAAGTGGGCGTTGTTGTTATCAGATCACTCCCATTTTTGGTTAGTAGTTTTGGGTAAACATTGTTACATTGACTCAGAATTCGATACTGATCATTTATATATTTATTGTCATACATACTACGCCCCTTCTGGGGGTTTGCGCGTGAAAGTGATCAAATGAAAACCACTCCCACTTCCTATACTAACTATACTATTTTGCGGAATTTGTTTTTATAAAAATAGTTTCAGCATCGATAATCAGTTCAAATCTTGAATTTAAGGCTTAAAAGTAGAAGTAAAGTTGTAACGCAAAACTATTGACAAAATGGGCGTGTTGGAATAAAAATTACGCCCACCTATAAAAGAGACATGCAGCACTTAAGTAGTACAAGAAGCACATTTTCTGGTGCCTCTAAAATGGCGGAGGGTATTTGAGATTCGGCATAGCCGCAAATAATTTCCTTATTATGAGAAATATTATTAAAAATTAAAAAAAAATTATTTAACATTAAATTTAGCGAATTCGGTTACGTATATTAAGAAACCATTCACAACTTAACTTTTCCTATCAGGAAATCGAAATCAACGTTAACTGCTTTGCACAAGCAACACAACAGTAGAGCCGGTGCACCGTAAGCAGCACAACTGTTGCATCCGCGGCGTTCTCTATAGAAACGAGACTGCGGCATTTGCATTTTACATTGGCAACGGCAGCGGAAACGGAAGCAATTGCCTGCTTATTAGCACTATTCAAATGCTGTTTGTTTGGAGTGTTGTCAAGTCAGTACATCTCGCAATTATCTAAGCGCTCTAAACGAAAATACGATACTGGGTATACCCTACATCAGCTTCATCACAAAATTTCGATGAAGAAGCTTGTAGACCAAATATAGTAAAAGTGCGTTCTTAGTATTTTTGCGATCAAGAATGTCGCCACGGTAGTGCAGCAAAAGGTGCAACTTATAGGGTTATACTTCGGACGATAGCAAGGAGAATAAAAGGAGTTAGAGCTTTCTTTTCAGAAAAAAAGATATGTATGAATGCAAAAAGGAAATTCTACCAAAGGATAAATCACCTCTCTAACAGTTTCAATGATTGCGGGATAGGTGTCTATCATCAAAAAGGGGCCAACAATGTTCTTGTCGACAAAGAAATGTAAGTAACAACTCATAAACTAATAAATAGGCATATTCTTTCGCAGTCACAAATGTCACTATTATACTCGTATGTTAATGATAATTGAGGCTTCTAAATATTGAGGTCACAAGTGAAATATGCTGTGTAACAACTCGAATTAAAAAAAAAAACAGAGCTTCGAGGTACTTCAACGTGGTTTTTTAAATCGGAAAAAAGCGATAAAGAGTCTCTGGTTACACTAAAAAATAGAGTATATACTTCTTTAGTATCCTAAAACTTCAAATATTCGTATTCAATTATCTTATCTTACTCTGTAAGAATATTCGATCAATTAAACGCTCACCACGAATTGCTATGATAATGAAATTTTTCATGGAAGTGTATAGTGATGAAATCTACCATCTCACAAAAAGTCAGCGAGATTTGATCAATTTAACAGCATAGCTCAGGAACGTGATGCACAACTATGATATAATTGTTAACTACATCTGCAGAATAACTGCTACAGTCGCCAATCTTGGTTTGGGGATACAATATTACGAGCTTACGAGTATGTCTAAAATTATCAAATTACCCTTTAATTTCTTTAAAAAAATTAAGAAAAAGAGTTGATTTAATTGATATAATAAGTAAATATTTGGTCATAACCTTTGTTAAATTATATTTGGACATAACCTTTGTTAAATTAGTAGTTGGTTGCTTTAGAAACTAATAAATAAGTAACAGAACTTTCAGTTTTTTTTTTTTTTTTACTAAAATTTTGAAGTATCTCTACTTAGTAAAAAAATTCCTAATTGTAACACACGTGCACATGTCATGCATAAAAACGTGCTCAATGAACATGATGATACTCACCCTGCAGTGTTGTACACAAAACCCATAAACTGGATTTGGTAAATTTAGTGATGAAGGCGCCATCGTCCAAAACATTAAAATTGGCGGTGCCATTGTAATTGGCATTTGGTAGCTTTTCCTCGGTGAAAAGCCATTGGGGACCCGCCAAAGCGGCTATGACAATAGCCACCGAAATGCTAAAACCAAAATTAAAAAAATCAGAAAAGACAATGTCATTGTTTTTTTGTTTAAGAATAAAAAAGTTAATATGAATTAACAAGAAAAGTGCTATACCAGATTTTATATCCAGTTTGTCTTTCACTACATACAAAAAAGTTAACCACCAGAACTGAACGCAAAAAATTTTACTTGCTATAATAAGAGAGTAAGATTTTTATTACAATAGGAACAATTGGTAAATTTAAAACTAACTAGTTAGAGAATCTTGGGCAATGCTAAAGCTCATTTTTGCCTATAGTCACCAGCAAATTCGATTCTTGTGGCACATAGACGTATATAAATTGGAAAATATAATGTAATCTGTTGTCTACATTACAACAATTTTCATTTTTTTTTACATAAAAAAATGGAGTTTGTATGGAAGAGAGAGTAGTTGCTGACTGATCTTGTGGCACATAGACGTATATAAATTGGAAAATATAATGTAATCTGTTGTCTACATTACAACAATTTTCATTTTTTTTTACATAAAAAAATGGAGTTTGTATGGAAGAGAGAGTAGTTGCTGACTGATCTTACTTATAAAATTTCAGCTCGATATCTTTTAAACTAAATGCTTACGTGTTGCGAATTGTAGAAAAAGGACGCACGGTGAAAAAAGGTTAAGTTTTGTTCTTAAATTGGTCTTACACTGGATTTTAACGATAATGAGGTTTTAATTTGGGTATACTTAATGTGATATCGACTATATTGTTAAAGCTTGTTTTTAAGTTGTAGGTCTACTCAAGAAGTAACTTTCAATTTATTAATATATAAAGTCACACCAGTAACTGTCTAACAAGTAGGATAAGCTGGCCTGAATGAAACTCAAATAGAAATAGAAACAGTCAGAACACTAGGAGAACTATCGGGGTTCGTACAGGTCACTGCTTTATCAGAAGGCAAGCTAGAAGACTGGGGGTCCCCTATTGTAATTACTATAGATGTTTCCAAGATATGGAAGAAAAAGACGAAACAATCGAACTCCTCCTGTGCGAATGCGAGTAACTGTACAGTAAAATGTCCACTGAATTCGGATCTATTACTTTTGGCAGCATTTCGGAAATTTGAAGAATTTAGATATCTTAGATTAATACGTATATTAAATCATCAGGATGGTTTAAGGAAAACCCAGTGGAAAGAATATGTGAGCACGCATAAAATGTTATACGAGTATATTGTGAGTTTAAATTGTTGCTTTTTATAGTTTGGTAACCTATTGATAAAATTTGGTTTTTGGATATAGAAAGGGTAAATCGACTACATGGCATGAAGCATGTATTTGAGCTTTA
Source organism: Suillia variegata (assembly GCA_949127995.1). Classification (NCBI taxonomy): domain Eukaryota; kingdom Metazoa; phylum Arthropoda; class Insecta; order Diptera; family Heleomyzidae; genus Suillia; species Suillia variegata. The sequence continues at coordinate 16,773,629 of OX421846.1, forward strand.
GCTTATCCAAAGATAATTCTCTAACTAGTTTTTAGTTTAAAAATATCTAAGCACAATTGTCTAATTTTCTTCATATTTTAAAAAAATTTACAAAATATTTACGGTTCTAGTATAGTTCAATTTGCACTTTGTTTTTTCTTGCACTTACCTCGCAGCGACAGGTGTCAGTATCCACAAATAGCCGCCATTGTTTCGTTCCATTTTCGAGTAGGAGTTCGCCCGTGTTGGATATTCACTGGGTCTGGTTCGCGTTAATTTCAGTTCATGCTCCGGCCTTCGCTGATGCTGCTGCTGCTGCAAGTCATTTAGTTTGCTCAAATCCGTACAGGAATTATCTAGCCGTATATTCAAACCGCTCCCCATGGATGTAGATGGTGCGTTGTCGAACCCAGTGGCCGGAATGCTGCCAGATATGGTGTTTAATACATCGCCGACTGAACGTCCACCGGTACCTATGTTTCCGTTTCCGTTTCCATTTTCATTTTCGTTTTGATTGTTGCGCTGGGGGAACTGAGGTGGTAGGCGCAGGTCACTATTGCGCGGCAGGGTTGCGTACGGCGACTGTTGCTCCCTGCGCCCAAAACCACCGTTTTGATAATTCCGCTCGATTGAGGCAGTCGTCGTGAGCTTGTAGGCCTGACGATTGCTGTGCAAAGGTTCTGCACCGCAATGAAACTGCTGTTCGTTTTGTTGTTGTTGTTGTTTGTGTTGTTTTTGCTGCAATTGACCATTCGAAAATTTATGTTGTTGTTGCAATCGCTGTTGTCGTACGTTATTTGGGGACAAATTTGAATTTGTGGCAATTGCAGCGCCTTCTTTGCCGTTGCTCAAGACCGGCACCGGTGGTGGCACATAGGTGCTCTCATTATTTACGCTGTGCGACGACGCAACACGAAACACATTTGGCACCGAAGGATAATCGCGCATAACTTTAATTTTTGTTTTATCGTTGCACCACAATCTCGAATATGAGTAATGAATTATTTATGTAAGTAATGTGCACTGGATTTATTTAACAAGGTTAACTTATTTACAAATGATGCAGCAATTGCTGCAGTAAGAAGAGGAAGAGCGCACCCAAAATGTAAGGGGCTACGAATACAGTTGAACTTGTTAGAAGTAGACGAACTGCATATACAAATTTTAAGAAAAACTGTTCTATTAGTTTTCGACGTCTGGGATGTTTTATCCATAAATTTAATTAAAATGTGCAAATACTAGATTGAATTTGCAGAGCTTTAAATAAAAAAAAACAATAAAAACATATAAAATGTTATTGAAAAACAAAAACAAAGAATTATGTCCTATTCTTTGCTCCCAAAAAAAAAATTACTTAAAGAGTTAAATAAACATCTCATATTTATAACAAATTGTCCATTTGAAAAATCGTCAAATCGGATTACAATATATCTATTAGAATCACTTTTAAATGTTTTTTATATACTAGTTTATTTCTTTCAAAATTTATTTTGTAACATTTTACTTTGCATATTTTGCATCATTATGTTTTAATTTTTTACTTAAATTCTTTTAATTTGTATTTAGTGTGGTCGATTCACAACTGCAAAAACTCATAGCAAATGCATTTACGCATACAAACATATTTAATTTTTGTTGTTGTTTCAATTAAAGGAAATTGTTTGTTTAGCATCAATTTGCACATTACTGAAGGCCATTAGCCAATAAAGAGTGCGCTTTCCGGTGTAACTCACACACACACATGAACACGCACACATACATTAAAACGGTACACATGGGTGCTAATGCGAATAAAACGAAATGCAGCGTAACGGAATTAAGATTCTGTTTTAAATCCTCGCACCACGCCGGAATTGCTTTGCGTTCTGTTCGGAATTTACAAACCGGAAATGAGCGAAAGTCCACAAAAAAATATTTCCAATTTGCAATTTTGCAGTAGATTTCTGGAGCTCAAACTTTACTTGTTCAAATTGATATAAAGCGGCCGACTACATACGAGTATATCAAATTCACATTTCACTGAACATTTATTTTTCTATTTTACCAAATTACTAAGTTTCATTGGCAACCGTTGCCCGCGTCTTGTCCGTCTTACTGTTGGCGCTAAACTGAAAATTGTGAACTAGAAGGAAGTCTGTGTACGTACACAACGTTCACGGTGTAAAAAAGCACCGGCAACGGATTTGTTCGAGATTACACACACGAAATGCAACATGCAACATGTTGGAGTGTAACTTTGTTCGAGATTCACACCCGAAACGCTGCTGTCAAGGCTCGATTCGACCTTGTTCGAGTCAATCTTGGATGCCACTACAACAGTCTTGCCACACATGTTCGATTATTTATGTTTAAACTACTTGACAAATTACGAAATTGGGATTAAAAATTTGGCTCTTTCCAGATTCAAAAACTATATTTTGCTTTAAAAATTTGTAGTGTAAAAATAACTTTAAAATTCTGTTTTTTAAACAATTTATCAAACAATTATCTGCTTATGTGGAAAAAAAAACAACAACAATAATTTTGTAGAACTTGGAAAAGATTAATTGAAAAAAAAAAGAAATATTATTAAAAATTGAGCTAAGTATTAAGGCATCCCATCTCGAAATCCCGGGATCCCAAAGGTTTTTTCATAAAAAAATACTACTAACCTGCGAAAAAATCTGAAATCAATCCAGTGGCGGTTAGTTTATAATTCAAATTTTAAATTTTCATATTTTTAAAAATTTAATGCAAAAAATTAATTTTGATATCTAGTTACGTAGATAGACAATCGCTATGTATTTCCTTAAATCAAACCAAATTTGTATTACAAATTATATTTTAATATTCATAACATTAAAAATGAATATACAAATAAAACAAAATACAACAATACATAGCAAATACAACATATGTTATATGAAACAAAATAAGTTTAGTGATTTTAGAATATAATTTTTTTGTTCCATTAATTGATTACTTTCGTAGAACAAACGCGAGTCTTAATAACAAATAATAACTGATTTGCAATGTTGAACCCTGTAATCATTTAATAATTCGTTTTCAAAACAATATTCAAATTTTACGTGTTTTTATAAAGAATATATAATTTGTTGACAATTTTTTGTACATTCGTCTATCGGTTTTCCCTATTATGAAAAAAATTTTTGTACGGTAATATTGTATTTCGATAATGTACCACCCTATATAGTGAACACCATATTTAATGAACACCCTATTTAGTGAACACCCTATATAATGAACACCCTATATAGTGAACACCCTATATAGTGAACACCTTATATAGTGAACACCCTATATAGTGAACACCCTATATAATGAACACCCTATATAGTGAACACCCTATATAGTGAACACCTTATATAGTGAACACCCTATATAGTGAACACCCTATATAATGAACACCCTATATAGTGAACACCCTATATAGTGACCACCTTATATAGTGAACACCCTATATAGTGAACACCCTATATAGTGAACACCCTCGATATAGTGACCACCCTATATAGTGAACACCCTCGATATAGTGAACACCCTATATAGTGAACACCTTATATAGTGAACACCCTATATAATGAACACCCTATATAGTGAACACCCTATATAGTGAACACCTTATATAGTGAACACCCTATATAGTGAACACCTTATATAGTGAACACCCTATATAGTGAACACCCTATATAGTGAACACCCTATATAGTGAACACCTTATATAGTGAACATCTTATATAGTGAACACCCTATATAGTGAACACCCTATATAATGAACACCCTATACAGTGAACACCCTATATAGTGAACACCCTATATAGTGAACACCTTATATAGTGAACACCCTATATAGTGAACACCCTATATAATGAACACCCTATATAGTGAACACCCTATATAGTGACCACCTTATATAGTGAACACCCTATATAGTGAACACCCTATATAGTGAACACCCTCGATATAGTGACCACCCTATATAGTGAACACCCTCGATATAGTGAACACCCTATATAGTGAACACCTTATATAGTGAACACCCTATATAATGAACACCCTATATAGTGAACACCCTATATAGTGAACACCTTATATAGTGAACACCCTATATAGTGAACACCTTATATAGTGAACACCCTATATAGTGAACACCCTATATAGTGAACACCCTATATAGTGAACACCTTATATAGTGAACATCTTATATAGTGAACACCCTATATAGTGAACACCCTATATAATGAACACCCTATACAGTGAACACCCTATATAGTGAACACCTTATATAGTGAACACCCTATATAGTGAACACCCTATATAGTGAACACCTTATATAGTGAACACCCTATATAGTGAACACCCGCGATATAGTGAACAATCGAAATGCTTTTCAAAATTTGTTTTACTATTTGGAGGTTGGTAAATAAAATTTTGAAAGCAACTTTAAGCATAGTGTAATAAATATTAGGTGAAGAAAGTAGAAAATTGTCCTTCTCCACCTCGATATTGTTTCTCTCATTGAAGACAACATTTTTGTGTAGTTGCCATGGTTGCCAAATAAATAAAAACAACAACGTAGTTTTTATCAAAAATATATAATTAAACTTCAAAATAAGGCAGACAAATAAGGCAGAAATCGAGGTGAGTTTTTACTTTTCTAACCTTATGTTATTGAACCATGACTTCAAACAGATGCTGGTATACTAGCACTGCGAAGTCTATATAAAAAAGCGTTCCAAAAGTCTATTTCTGAATGCAAGAACAGCAAATGTCCACCTTGAAAGAGTACTATACCCGGATATAGTGAACAGTGCTAACTCCCTTACAAATTTTTTAAACAATTTCCAACTTATCCTTTAACGAAAGGAATTTCCGCGAAGATATAATTTTGTAACATTCAACAGCAAAAATAAACTAGTAAGAGAATTATCTACGGCTATGCCGAAGCTCATGTACCATTCGCCATTTCAGTGACACCAAAAATGTGCTTTTTTAGCACATAAGTGCTACATGTCACTATTATAAGTGGGCGTTGTTTTTATCCGATCACGCCCATTTTTTGTAAGCAGTTTTGTGTTACTACTGAAGTGAAAACTGTCGAATTTGAACTGGATATCTGCACTGGAACTATTTTAATCAATTTTTTTTTCGTATGAAAAGGGGTGGCTTGTATGGGAGGGGATAGAAGTTTTGATCCAATCTTGCCCATCTTCGAAATAGCCTCGGCATGGTGAATAGGAGCTCGCATACCAAATTTCAGCTCTATAGCTCATAAATTACAGCTGTGACAGACAGGCGGACGGACAGACTCAGAATCCGACGCTGATCATTTATACTTATATTGTATATACTTTGTCATACCTACCACGCCCCCTTCTGGGCGTTACGAACGGAAGAACAAATGGTATAAAAATAGGGGAATACCCTCTTTCATTTTTGATTGTTTTTTTTGTTAAATGTACAAAATATATTTGTTTGCTGTTAAACGAGATCTAAATATAGTTGAAAACTCATCACTTTCGGCAGGCCCGTATCTAAGGGGATGAAGGACGTTACTTTGTAAGGGCGGCATGTAGAAGAAGCTTTAGGGCGACACTTATACAAAAGGGAGTACCTTTTTTATTGCTTCTTCATCTGCGTTTCTCATCATGAAAGCATCATTTCCTTTTTAATAAAAGAAATGTACTTTTTAAATTTTTCAACAACTTCTCCCGAGACAAAAATTTTAGCAGTTTTGTAGCAGAATATCGACATTCAACAAGGCAGCAAATAAGCAGTTTATAAGGAATATTTTAGGAAGTTTTCAGACAAAAAAGGCTGTATATTGGACAAAAGCTGCCTATGCTGCCAGTTAAAAAGTACAAAAATTCACAATTGAGCGGTATTGTGGAAGTGTTTTCACATTTTATTGGCAACAACAATTTTTAAATTAAAATTTTGAAATTGAAATTGAGATTTGAATAATAGCATTAATTGAGCAGCTTACAGGCGGACAAAGACAGTAGGAACCATTGAGGTAGTAAGGAGAATGTTTTTCGGCAGGTTAAATAAATTTTTTGAGCGGAAAAGTAGCAACATATTGGCAGTTCTCTAGGAAAAATAGCAGCTACTACACAGAAAAGTGGCAGTATTTTAGCGGTACAAATATTGTACTTCTACCTACACTATGCAATAAATAATGGTACGCAGGTAGTACTCTTAAAATTTTTTATTGAATTGAATATTAAAACAAATGGCTTTTGAAAATAAATATAAATAAATAACAAATTACGTATTTTTTGACCACATTGACCATTTAATTTAAAACATTTGCTAGATTTGTTAAAGCCAACCTGAAATAAAAAATTTTATATATTAGGAAAGTTATCAAAGGTGTTAAACAAAAAATGTTAGAACAAATGTGAATGTTTAAACTACGGCTGTAATTGCTGGAAGAGACAGTCGGACGAACATAGTTAAATCGACTAAGAATCCGACATGATTATGTTATATTTATATTATCATACCTCAATCAAGTGTACCAAGTTGCTCATCAATCCCGAATACGGTAGAACCATAAGCTACACGAAAGACGAAACATATCTTCAAGTAGTAAAGCCGATAGCTACGCGAACTGTATGAGAGCTAGACTAAGAGAAGAGGTGTACAGGCAAAGATGTAAATGAAGAATAATAATACTTTTTCGGTGGCAAATCTGTGGCACTCCAAATGGCCCGTGCCGAATATTTAATACATTTACCTTAAGAACTCATGGTTTTTTTTCCAATATTTCACTGTTACTTGTTGATCTGCATCCAAACCATGCAAGCACCCAATTTGAAATATTTTTGCTGAATGACATCCAATTATAAAAAATTTCAAAAATGTCAGAAAAACTGTTTTCCAATATCCTGCTAGTTTAGCGCCAGTAAGTAGCTACATTTTGAATTTTTCATAAACAGAATTTTTCTTTATATTTGTTTCCAGTTTCCCGCCAGTATGCCGCCAGCAAGGAAAATAATTTTCAGTTTGAAATTTTATTTCTCTTGTTTTTGAATACATGCTTCTTTCCCGCCAATAAACTGCTTCTCGGCAGATAATTTTTGTTCTGTGTTTAAAATGTTCTTTTCCTGCTTTAAGAATATCAATTGTTGAAACATTCTAAAAATCCGTCGCATTGCTGCTACTGACAGGCTGCTTTTTGAATCAGAAAATCGACGACTGCCTTCGCCTGTTTAAAACCAGTGTGTTTTCCACAATACTGTTTAAATAATGTTACAAATCTGCTAAATTTTTTATTTCGGGACTATTTCATAAACAAACAAAAAATATAAAAAATATTTTGGAAGGTCGGCAATATTCACTCTGTCCCGGGCGCCTTAATTCCTAGGTATGGTCCTGACTTCCGGCATTGAACAGCTCGGCAGGCTGGCCTGAGGACATTGTCAACGCAAGGACATTCAGAAGATTCTTGCTCCATTTCCAATTGGGTAAAATAGAAAACACGTGTCATCTTATCGGCGTTTACTCGTGTTTTCGGTTACACAAGACAGAAGATATTTGGGAAAAAAAGTTCTCTCTCATTGGAGTATTTATTTAATTTAATAATTTAAAGTAATACAAAAATATATGAATTTTTAACTATGAGGCTCGTATAGAAAATTAATAATAACTGAAATTGATTAAAATTCATAATAAATGTTGCAATAAAGAATGAAAAATATATGTTTAAACGATGCATGGATTGATAGTCGAACTAACATACGAGTCGGTAGCTGTGGCCGATATTCTTCAGCACAACAAAAATTTATTTTTTTTCTTTTTATTCAATGCTCATTGGTTGAGAATAGTAAACCATTTTTTTATGTACAGTTAGAACTGAGAATATTATTCCTGGTAGACAGACTTGTTGCTGGTAATTAGAGCATAAACTTGTTACTGCTTAAACAAATCAAGTTAATCGTCACATCTGACCACTTCAACAACAACTACAATGATCGTTAATGCGTATGAGTAATTTGTAACTTCATTGAATCTTTTTTACATTCACACTCCTATCAACACCCTGCCCTTATCTCCTCCTTTAGCACTTGTGTTAATTTGCGTTAATTGACTATAAAAGCGTGTGATTTTCAGATACTTCAGTCACTTGAAAGCAGACCACATGTCCAGGCCCTTTTTGAATACTTCAACGGCACGCGACAACCAGAAGCATGTTTAACGAACGACACGCTTCTGGGGTTATTTGTGGGGTTAGGGTGCTATTAGGTTGGTTCAGTCCTTAGCACATAGTCCAAATTAAAATGTTTTTAAATTATTTTTACATTCGACATTGAGCACCATATTCATATTTTCATATACAATAATTGTCTAATTATATTATGAAATTTTTTCTTTTTTATTAATGACTAGCTTATAGAACCCGGCTATTGCGCGGGTTTTGTTTTGAATAGAAATATGTGTAAGACAATGAGATAACGAAACTTTCGTTACACCCATTGTTGCGATTCGGATTTGCGGCGTGGGTGTCTAACTAATCCAACCACGCCCATTTTCGGTGGTTGTCGACAATGCCCATACGAAGTTAGATATCAAATTTCATATTTTTAGGAACAATATTAGCGAAATATTGAATATTTTCACTTTATTTGCAAATTGTTTACGTAATGGTGGCCGAGGTTCATAACCATTTTCCATAACCATCCCAAAATTAAATCGTATGAAGCGCAGAGGGTTCAAAGATGGTAAAATATATAAAAAGAAAGAAAGATAAAAACATTAGTTTTTACAAATTTTTTATTAAATATTATTTTTTACAACTAGTAATTAGAGAATTTTTGATTAGTATATAAATATTTTATATTAGCATCGCTTAGAAAAAAAACCAAGTATGAGGAATTGTTATAAATAAATAAATTGTATGTGAATAATTGTTATTGCTGTTTTTTATGATTAACCTCAAACATTCCCTTAGGTTGGCGGTTATAGGAACATTTACATTATTTCCTCATAGGTGCAAACACATTGGCAGACTGATAAGCGAACATATTAAAGATTTTTAAATAAAAAAAATTGTCGCTACAATTTGTATATAATACAATTATTTATGTATACCTTAAGTGCCTCCTTTTGGTCGTTGCAAACGAACAAAAATTTGTTGAACCACCCGAATGTATGATTCAACTCAAATGTTTGTTTGTGTCCGATTCTCTATCTATAGGGAATTTGCTATCTGTAGCGCCATGTTAAAGTGATTTAGCCACATTGAAGTGGCCTGCGGCTTTATTTGACTGAGGTGACGGAATGTCCAAACATGTCTGTAGAACTAAGCGCTCAACAATGTGAGTTTATTCACATCATCATCGGAAACATGTCCTTCCCCATAAAAGTCCTTTCCCGTTATCACCGCATTATTTTTAAAACAATTGGAGTGGAAACAGAAAAATACGAACGGAACTAAAAATAGCTTCGCATCTGCATATTGATACATAACTTAATTCTTGTATGAGATTATGAGATATGAGATTTAAACAAATTTTTAGAAAAAAAAACTAATAATAATTAAGTAACTATCTCTATCGTTGCCCGGGTTTGTTTTGAATAAAATAAGTGAGTGAAACTTCCCGTTGTAGTGTTTATGAGTTACGGCGGTGGGTTTTAAATTGACCAAAACCGCCCACTTTTAATAAAGTTGTCGACAATGCCCATACAAACACATATACCAAATTTCAGATTTATAGGAGACATATTAGCAAAATAATCAAATATTTTCACTTTATTTCAGAAATTGTGGGCGTAATTAGCGGACCCGGGCGTGAAGACAGCAACTTCCCGAAATTTCAACGTAATCGGATGAATGAATTAGACAAAATCGATGTATATACTCGTAAATATGTAGACTAGAGGAAGAACACATAATAATTTGTGTCGGTCTTAACGACTATTACAACTGTGTCACGTCAGTTTTTAATCTGACTTACCGACTGTTAACACTGCGCTACACCGATTATTGAATTCACAAACATTTTTTTGCAATGTTTGCTAATGAAGGTTTATATTAACCTTTTGGCAAAATGATTAGAAAAAAAAAATTAATTGACGACATCCCAAAAAAAAAGAAAAATCTTTCGCCTTGCCGAAGAATTTAAGCTCACACACGAAATTTTAGCTCGATATCTTTGATCAAATAAGAACAAAGCCCAGTTATAATATAAACATGTGTCACATATGTGCTCCAAGAAGCACTTTTCTAAAAAAATTCGCAGGATATTCGAGCTTCGGCATAGTTTGCATTTATTGTTTTTGTTTTGTTGATTTATTAATTTTGCAGCAATTTTTAAACTATATACACTCAAATCTTTGCAATAAAATAATAAAGTTAGTGATTTTCATCCCTGCGAAGCTTCGTAGCCTTCGAAGTAGACTTCAAAGTCTGAAGCTTTGAAATTATTTTAGTCAAAACTGCGAAGGAAGGAAGTAGTAAATCACGAAGTTATCGAAAATTTCGAAATTTAAAAACCTTGGGAGGTTGGAAAACTTCAACAATATAAAAAAATATTTCCATTTCCACCTTTCCATTTTTTACAAATTTTCTCTGTTTGCAACTTTTCACCAATTGCTTTTGGTAAAATAATTCAATATGTTGAAATCACAACTTCTATTGCAGTTCGAAGGTTCGGTTTTGGCCCAAAAAGTCGGCCAACACTTTTTAAATGCTTAAATGTATCGATACCACTCGATTCCAAATTTCTTTTTTTTCTTATCACTAAGTATTGTTAATAAAGTTTGAGTTTTTGACACTAGATGGCACTGCACTTGTTAGTTAATTTGGAACACGACTAAAAAATAAATTTTATTTTTGAGTCGGGCTCCAACAAATTGTGTCATCACTGCCTCCTATGATTTAAAATTAGAATTTGTTCGTTCTGTTTGAATACCGAACGATTTAAGATTAATACTTAAGCTGTGTCCAAAAAAATTAAGAAGCAACGGAGGAATATTAAATATGAGAAAGCGTCTTCGTTTATAAAGTAAACAAAGACGTAAAATACAATATAAACAAAGAATTAGATCCAAATAAAAAATACTCGTTATCAAGTGGAGATAAATTTGAATTTGACAAGCAAAAACACAAACCATGTCGACAATTAAAATTTTACGTTTAGGTTAACAAATTTTTAAAATCTAAACTACTTACATAGATATATTTACATAAACCCAGCAGTGAAAGTGGTAATGCACGAAAATGGCAATTGATGAATTCTATAACGAATTTGGAGTCAATGAATCCATTCGTTACCGTGTAAGCGAACGGGTAATGTAGCAATTAAAATTTATTACCGCGTAAGCGAAGAAGTTACGTACATTTCACAAAATTTGTAAATGTTGAAAACAAAAAGAACCGCGTAAGTGAACTGGTAATGTATGCAATTATCTTTTCAAAAATTCCAAAACTTTAAGTTACCGCAGCAAATGATCAATGATGTCAAAAAAGTATCTTACTGCGTAAGGAGATAAGTTGCCATATATGCACAGCCGATAAAAACAAGTGGAAATGTTTTTTATGCATTTTTACCGTTTATGTATTTGCAATAACTGAACTTTACCGGCATTTTTTTTTTCATAATTTCTATTTGTTCTATTTTGTTTCATCAATTTGCTTTCAGTTTGATTTTAAAATTCGACCCTAAAGCAAGCAAGCTCATTTTTTGTTAAGTGTTTTAAAATCAGGTGAGTTAAAGATATTTTAAGGAACATGAAGTCTGCTAGGCATTTCAGGCGACAAGTTAAAATAGAAATTAACGATATTTTAAATAAATCTGTAGAATTTAATGATGAGGAAGAAAGCCGTAAATTAAATAATGAATTTAGTGAAACAACTGTTCTCAATTTAATAAATAAGTTAACTTTAATGTTTAATAATGTTTCTCGACGTTGTTTCAACGATTTACTTAAAATTTTGAATTCAGAAAATATTTCCGTCCCAATTTCTTCTCAAACTTTGGTTAAAAGACAACCAAATCATATTAGAATTTGTTAATATGTTTTATCTTCAAAGTGTGTTTTTTCCATTTAAATTATTTTCAGAATGTCTGACGAAGGAAGGATACAACCCAGAAGAATATCAAAAATATTGTATATTAAATTGGGATTCAAACGCTTGAAGTCTCGACACTTTAAAGAATTGTGTGTGATAAAAAAAGCAGAATAAGAACCGTAAAAACTTAATTTGTTTTATTAATGTTAAAGTTAACAATAAAAGATAACATCTTGAATTTTTAAGCAAAATAAACTATAAAATGAATTGACAAAGTTTATATTATGTTTCACATTACACGGTAATGTATAAAGCTGACATTATTTAAACATTACTTCTTATATTACCAGGTATTTGACAAAATTTACATTTATTTTTCTCATTGCCCGGTAATGTATAAAGTTGACATATTTTATACATTATTTTCCCATTACCTGGTAATGCACAAAGTTGACATTTATTTTTGCTATGTATTATTTTAATTTCAGAGAAAATCTATTTAATTTTAGCCACTATAAGTTAGCCATCATGGACCCCGATGCACTCGTGCATATTTAACATCACATCCTTGAGTTTTATGAGTGACTTGATGGCTATGTCGAGCACCTTCTTTGCCTTATATTCCGATAGCGACTCGTCTCCACGCTGCGCTCATTCTTCCTTATGCCGCCTTGGTCCGCATGGTGATGTGCGCTGCGTGAACGATAACGCGCATGGAAAGACCGTGATCGCCGAATCTGGTGATCGGGTTTCGGCTCATGGGAAGAGCGCGATCCTGATTGTTGCTGCGTACTACGCGATCGATTCCTCTCGTGGGTAGAGCGTGATCGCGTCTACTGACGCCGGCGTTGTGTATTGCGCGAAGTTTGCGCATTCAATCGTGAATGATGTTCCGATCGTTGGTGACTGCGTTGTTGCGTTTTTTGGAGCCTCTCTGGGCAGGAGCCTGGCCCACGTTCACTGTCTCCTCCTCCGGGTGTTGCATCGTTTTATGCCCAAGTTGGCAACGTCGACAGGTATGCTCAGAGTTGCAAAAACCGGTGATCTGGGATAAAGCCAGGCAATTACGACAATAGCCATGTGCATGAACCACATCATCTCGCTGGATAGGCTTCATCGCAATAAATCCTTTGCAAAAGCGCTACGCATGAGAGCGATGGCATAGTTTGCAATTGTGTTGGACTAGGAAGAGTTAGAATGAATTGTGGGCAGGCAGAGCTGCGTGTTAACTTTTGCATTCAGTCGAAATCTATCGGAGTAAGTTGCACTGCTGGTCAGGTCATACAATTGTTTTAGAGCGCTGCAGTAACCCTACAACCTTCGTTGCTAATCGAGGGTCAAAAATTGTGCAGAAAGTTTTTAATTCGAATGGGCATCAAGTCAAGCCGACTTGCTTATTTTGCTCTGGAGTCTCGCCACAAGAACTTGTAGACGACCAAAAGTTGTGGCATGAACCATTTTAGAAGTTTATAATTTTGCCAAAGATTTCATTGACCGTCAAAATTATAACATCGTTAGCCGAAAAACCGATATGAAATTTTTTTTTTCGGTAAAAATGTATCTTGTGAAGATTCGTCAGCATGTGCATTACACGTCTGAGTATCGTTTGTCAGATGATCGTCCGGTCAGATCGTTTAGTAGTTTCTTCGAACCATTTTTTAAATGATCAGAAATTACTTAGATGTAACAGAAAAATCACCCTGCCCCAGGATTGTCATATGATGAGCGACATCCTATAATATTACCCTACAACTGTATCTGACTGTACTCGTCTCTTGATTTGATTTTTGAGTGATATTCCTCTGCATGGCGGAATTAACTTTTTTTTTACCATTGAAAACGATTTCGATTACTTTAATCGTAGAAAAAATTTCAGAACAGTGACTAATAGTGTTGCATTGTTTACATTGAAAAAGTTTCATAATTTCATATACAATATTCACTTTAATCAATTTTAGAGACAACTCAAAAATTTGAGTTTCTTTATTGAGTTTGCACAAATTGAAATAAACAAGAAATGAAACGAGTTCTGAAATTGTTGAATACATAATTTATTTATTTACAAATTCTCTCTTAAGTTATGTTAAGAATTTAGTTAAAATAATTTTGTTCATCAGTTACAAATGCTGAAATAATTGCGTATAATTTTATATGTTAAATTTATTTATAAAGTTTTATATCATGTATTTTATTTTATTTTATTTAATTTTATTAACATTCTCAGATATTTTCCAATTCATCGTTTATTGATTTGTTTTAAAAGATTTAAATATGTAGATGCATTTTTGTTGAAAGTGTTACAAAACAAGAAATCGTAAATACAACAAAAAACATTATGTATATATCAATTTGCAAAAAATATATATGTATATGCATATATTTCGGAACTAAAGTTGTGCATCTTTCCGATAAAATGTATGTGTGGTATACAAAGGAGGAAGCGGAATATTAGCCATAATAGTTTCCGCTCATAGGAGGTTGGGTGGGATAACTCTTGGGACCACCACTCGAAGCTGGTGACGAAGCGCGGCCACCGCTTGAATTCTCGCTGAAAAGGCCGCCAAAATTCTTTGAGGTCAAAATATCTCCTAGACCCCCTCCTCCGCCACCGCCACCGCTATTGGATGCACCGCCGCCTAAAAGACTTCCAAGGAAGCTGCTGGCGCTGCTTCCACCACCACCACTGTTCCCGCCTCCGGAAAGAACACTGCCAAGTAGTCCGCCAAGAATATTGCTGCCTGATGAGGGAGCACCAGCACCGCTGCTCGGTTGATAGCCGCCGCTTGGTTGGTAGCCACCATTCGGCATACCTCCACCTCCACCACCACCGGCGCCACCTCCTCCTTGCAATGTTTTTGCTATTTGGCCTGCAATTATACCGGAAACCGCTTGACTTACCGCCGGATTTGAGAAGAAATTCGAAAAGAAGCCGCCACTCTTGTCCTTTGGCTTTTGAGTGGGCTGATTATAGCCACCATTGCCGCCGCCACCGCCGCCATTATAATCGTTATTTCCACCATAGCCGGGAGCAGGCGGGGTGTATCCTCCAGCATTGTATCCGCCAGGATTGTAACCACCAGGATTATATCCAGCGGGATTGTAACCACCGGGATTATAGCCACCGCTATTGATGTTGTTCTGAGCGCCGCCTCCACCACCGCCGCCCATATTATTTGCATTAGGCAGCGTGGGATAAAGACCATGGCCGCCAGCCGAGAAGCCACCACCATATCCACCACCTTGATTGCCTCCGCCACCGTTGTTGTAGTTTGGATCGGGTGCAGGGGCGCTCGGTACGCTCGGGTTGTACGAGTTGTGCGTGTTGCCGCCACTTACTGCTCATTTGGCATTTGTGAGAGCGTGGAGCGTGCATTTTGTGCGTATGCATTTGCAAGTGTGTGATAACATTTTCGTTTGAAGCAAAGCGGCAGTTAAGCGCCAATTAACCACAGCAACAGCGCGTTTGAAGAGTTTTCAATTTTTGTATTTTTGTTATTTTTTAATTTGTCCAAAAAAGCGATTTAAAACGGAAAGAATCATGAAAGAAAATTAAACAAAGCATAAAAAATGAAAAATGTTAAAACAGGAAAATTGTTAAAACCAAAAAATTGTTATAATAATATTAGTTGGGTTTTTTATCTTTTAAGTGTGGTGAATTTAAATATATTATAATTAAATGGTATACAATAGATATTTAAAAACTTAAAATGATGTCCAATAGATATTTGTAAATAATAATATAATTAAGTTTTCATTGACAACAATTGTTTATTGTTTATAACTTGTGCTAACTAAATACTGTGATAAGTTTTGTTATTTTCTTTGGTTGGGGTCGAAAACTTTAATTGATTTAAAATTCATATGTATGTATATATTTATATATCTCAGATATATAAATATATACGTTTTTTCGAAATCTGCACAATTGAAAGAAAATCGGAAGAGCTTACTACCATTAATATCTCCGTATGAATTGAGCAGATAAATTAAAATAAATAAAGTGCCACAGAAATCAATTGTTTTCTTAGATTTGTAATCTGATACACTGCCATGACTGTAACCCACACAGCAGACCTTTATGGGCTCATAAACATTGATGATATTAAGAGATGTTAACAAAGTCTTGTTTTATTTAGTCTGCTGGATCTTGTTAACAATAATTATGGGTTTGCTAATCGAATCATTTAATTGTTTAAAACATTAAATTTTCATAATTAACTAGTGAGAGATTGATCTTCGGCTATGCCGAAGCTCATATACCCTCCGCCATTTCAGCGAGACCAAAAATTTTACTTCTTTAAGCACATAAGTGCAACATGTGTCTATTAAAAGTAGGCGTTTTTCTTATCGGATCACGCCTATTTTTGGTTCGTAGATTTTTGTTACTACTAAAGTGTTAAATGCTAAATCTCAACAGATTATTTGCACTGTAACTATTTTTAATATTTTTTTCCGCATAGCAAGGGTAGTTTGTATGAGAGGTGGGCGTGGTTTATATCCAATCAAGCCCATTTCTGAGCAGTTTTGTGTTACCACTTAAGTGATATATATTGAATTTGAACTGGATATCTCCAATGGAACTATTTTAGTTAATTTTTTTTCACATGGAAAGGGGTGGTTTGTATGGGAGGGGGTAGAAGTTTTGATTCGATCTTGCCTATCTTAGAATTTAGCCTCCGTTTGGAGAATAGAAGCTCACATTTCAGCTCGATATTTCTTTTACTATGGCTGCAATCACTGGGACAGAGAGACAGACAGACGGACGTACAACTGATCCTTGTTAATCTCAGACGTTCTAAGGTATAAGTATGTTTTACAGAAATCCTAAAGATAATAAAAAAATAATAAATGAATTCATGGTATTGATGGCGCGTCCGATTTGTATTCCAATGATGCAAGGAAAAACCAAATTTTTGTTACTAAATATAAAAAAGATATTCACCACACTTATTGAAACAAGTTTAATACAAGCACCATGCATATCCAAAAGCATTTATGAGTTTTAATTGTAAAAATTGTTGCTACCAATTGAGAGCTGGTTTTGATTTAATCATAACTCAGTTATCAATGCATTAGAGACTAGAAGACCAGTTTTATACATAGTATTTATTCACCATGAAAATATTTTTTAAAGCCTTTATACTAAATATATTTCCCTATGGTAAATACTGTTTTAGGTCGATTCTTAAAATTCTATCATACTTTAAGTTTACTAATCGTATAAGTCTTTCTTTGTTGTTTTTTTTTTTTACTATTTACTTGTTATAAAATATTTACAAATTTTTGTCCTGAAGATTAGTAAATGAACAGAATTTCACAATTTCCGTAATTAGTTTAACAAAATGTTAAGTTGTTGTTGTTGTTGTTAGTTGAGTTAGTTTAGAGTTAAATACAATGTTAATTTGGAGTACGAATAATTTTAATACTGTTGTCGTTCTGTGAATTAATCGATTTAATGGGCAAACGAATATTACGGACGGAGTTGAAAAAACGAATAAGTATCAATAAGAAAATATTAAAACCTCACAAAGAATAATTCTTCTTTTATGTAATAGAACTTTATTAAAAAAATAAATTTATTTATTCAAATAATAATTTTATTTTATGCCAACACCGATTACAATATTCCTGATTACTCTTCGGCTTTCAGTTAGATTTGGTATTTAAAAGTGTATTATTCAAATTATTTGCGTTTTGTTGTAGTTGTTGTTGTTGTTGTTGTTGTTGTTGTTGCAAAAATAAGAAATATATGTTCTTTTTAAGAAAATCTTAAGAAATGTAAATTATAAAATTAATAACTAAAAACCTCGTGACAATTTCAAGTAAAGTTTATTATTAACAAAAACAATTCGTTTCTACTTGTGCTACTCTTCCAAATACAAAGATGGGCTTTGCTTATCTATCTATGTATGTTTGTTTGTATATTTCATTCACTTTTGTTTTCTAATTCAAAATCTTATTTCGACGCAATTTGTTATTATATTTTAATCAACAATTTTTAAATACCGAAATCTATGTTAAGTTAGTAAATTATTTATAAATCATTTGCGGCTATTATTATTTATTTACTTTCAGAGGACTATTAGGTTAAAAGATTTTCTTATCTAAAAAATTCTATTCAATTTAGATATTGAATTTCTTGTTGTTTATTGTGTGTTCTAAAAATGTTAATAAATAACATGTTCGGATGTATATATGTATTTATGTATGTATGTAATCTGTAAAGGTTTCTACTAAATTGTTCATTATTACACTTGAAGTTTTTGTGCTCCAAATTTCGTTGTTAGGTAATTCCAAAAGAAATTTTTGTTCGTTTCGCAAGTTTACTTACATTTGTAATATTTTCTGTTTAAAGTATTTTAAAAATTTTTATGTTTTGCTTTTGGTTATTTTACAGTGCAGCTTAAATGCTAAGTTTATTTTTGGCAAAATTCTTTTGATTTTGATTGACTCAGTATTGTACAGAAATAAAAAAATGGAGAACTTCTAATAGTAAGTAACCTTTGATCTGCAAAGTGAATTCTTTTAGATTGAAATTTTTGTTATAAATTTTCGATAATAAAAATTGATTTTTCATAAAATTTAAATTTATGTACATACATCGGCATTGAAATTTATCACAGCTAAAACTTTGTAACAAATGATAGGTGATGCATAAACATTTCAAAATACAGTACTGTCTGGGTATAGTGAACACCCTCGATATAGTGAATGCCGAAATTTTTACATGGAGTACTCTAAATAGTGAACAATCGAAAACCTCTAAATAGTGAGTAAAATTTGGAAAGGAATTTCAAGCAAGAAGCAACAAAAAACACAAAAAGGAATCGCAAATGAAAGAGGTTTTTCTCCTAATTTGTATTTTTTTTTGATTGCTACAAAATCAGATGTTTCTTGACCTTAGTGGTTATGTATTTGTCGAGTGCAAACCGATTGTGGTTCAAAAGTCACGTTTCGAACGCAATTCCCCAACTCTTTCAATTAGCATACATTTATATTTTCTACTAATTTATTTTAATGACCTCTTAAATTTATATAAACAAAGTGTATTTTGAGCAAATAAAACGAGTTCTTGAGCAAAAATTTGAACCTTGATATAGTGAACAATCTTAATACTGTAAACAATATCAATTTCAATACTAAGTTCACAATATCCAGACACGACTGTATATGTAAATAACGTTGTCATCTAACAAAGCCACAAATTTGCCATTGCTAACTAATTGCTGGTTCTACCCACTACAATCGTCCGGATTGTCAATTGCCTTTACGGCATACCTAAAACACAATTTAATCGCATTTAATTGAGTCACAGAGTAAATTTCAAAAAATGTTGATGGCAGACCTCCGACAGACGTCGAACAAAATTTCAGCGAAGGCCACAAGTAAAAAGTAGACATATGAATGCAACTCAATGATGTTAGATAGCTCTTCCCCTACAATGACATTCTAACGGCCAGAACGAAATTTAACGTACGGTTGGATTTGACAAGCCTAAATGGGAAAGGACAAGATAAAAACAGAATAATTTCTAGCAGCAGTAAACTAATACAAAAGCAAAGTGTAAACTTTGGAATCAAAATATAAAAAGTTTACTAAGACTTGTTTATGTAGATTTTGCCTAAGCAAATAACTTTAAAAGTGTCTTTTTACAGAATTTTTGATAACGATATTACTGCAATATATATTTTGAAAGCCCTTCACTTAAACAGTTCCAATTAAAGGGATGGATACAATAATTTATATATTTAGAAACAATATAGTCAAGAATTGCAATTCAGCTAACACTGGGGCTAGAAAGCCCAATTAAAAATTGAATAGCTACGAGACAAAAGTTCATGAAATTTTTATTAGAGCAACTGAAAGTTGAGTTGATTTTTAATTTAAATTCTTGATTTTGCTGTGGTTGTTGTTGCTGTTGTATTGGTTGTATTATCGGCAATAGCGACGGTGGTACTTGATCCTGGTGTGGATGTGAAATATACTACGCCACTACTATCCACAAAACTTCCGTCTGATCGTTGAACCAGAGTATCTGCGTGCATTTGAGCCGTATATGAATCGGCTAGTTGTATAATATTTTGACCAGTGCTGGGGTTAGTGTGCATAACATAAGAACGTCCGTTCACAGTGTAGTAGGTTTGACTCGAAATAGGCTTTCCATTGACAAGTGTAGATGTTTGTCCATAACCGTATCCATTGCTGCCCATACTCATTTCTCCCATTTGATTGGTGCTGGTTACACTAACCGGCGGCCGGCCATTTGTCCACTCGGCCTGTGTGCTCACACTATTTCCGCTCCACGATGATCCGCCATTTGAATTATACCCAGTTGGGCCATTCCAATGGTTATTGCCATTGTTATTGTAATTAGGTGGCACCCATTGACTATTACTGCCGAAATTACCAGGATTATTTCGCCCGTTATTACCACCCCAACCAATATCATTTCCATTCCAACCGCCGTTACCGTTACCGTTTCCGTTGCGATTGTCGTTGTTATTCCATCTGTTACCATTTATGTCCCACGGCCCATTGTTGGAATTACTATTTCTTTCCGACTGCCCATTATTATATCTACTATTACCATCCCAGTATCCATTGTCACCCATTGGACCGCCATTACGTCCCCCACGGTTTCCATTATTGCCACCTCCACCTTGCCCTCGTTGACCGTTTTGTATATTTTGGCGACCCTGTCGTCCATTTCCATTCATGCCCTGTCCCAATCGTTGTCCGTTATCCATACCCATGTTATTTCTGCCATTGCCCATTCCATTTCCATTTCTGTTAATATTTTGCCCAATACGTTGTCCGTTATTCGGACCAATGCCATTACGTTGTCCTTGACCTTGACCTTGACCCTGACGTTGATTCGGACCTGGACCCTGGCGTTGACCCTGACCCTGGCCCTGGCGTGGACCCTGACCCTGACCTTGACCCTGACCTTGACGAGAACCCATTTGATTGGCTTGACGCTTTCGTCGTAAATTTACATTTTTCACTGCCAAATCGGCAAATCTGCGTTGAATGTGGTGAGATACTTCGGATTCTGTAAGTTAAGTTCGAAAAAACGTAAAGATAAATCCTTTAATGAAAATAATTTTAATCGCATGTGCTGATGCTTCCAAAGTGCATGGTTATTCCATTTTAACAGTTTTTGTTATATTTTTTTCAAACTTTATTTAAAACGGCAGTCAACTTTATGTACATATTCAACAAAAAGAACAAGATAACAACTGATCTATGAAGTGCAAAAAGGATTTATCCGTAATAACTATAATCTGATTGACTGTCGCCATCGTTATAATAATAATCCTGATAAGAATTGCCATAATCATTGTAATAATTATAATTGTAGTCCGGAGTTTGAGTTGGTGCGGCATATGTAGGGTATCCAAAATTTGGTCCTACTGGTGGGTAGGGATATAAACTGGAAGGCCCATAAAATGAATTTGGATTCCTGCCAGGTGCATATCCTGTACCGACAGGCAAAATAAGTATTGGCTTCACAATAATCTTAGTACCTCCTCGTGGACGATACTGTGGCCTAGCTGGTTGTGGATATAATATAGGTTGGCCTGGTGCACCTCCTATTATTGGTGGTCTTTGTAATGGGTAAGCTGGCTGTAATGGACCAGCTGGCTGCAAAGGTGGAATAGGTTGAATGGGTCTCCCTGGTCCACCTACTGGTATAAGTACTGGTGGTCTAGGTGGATACGGTTTTGGCGAACCTGGGTTCATGAGGATTATTTGCGGAGAACGTTGTAAACGATCTGTAAGGTTATGACTAGCCTCCGTAGAGGATATTGTAAGGGTATCAACATCTTCGTAGAATATTAATGGATCCAAGGGATCAATTTCAAGAGAGTTTATACCAGCTTGAACTGCAATGGAGAAGGAAAGAGACAAATGTTTGTTAGGTTATATTTATAAACATTGAAGGACGGAACTGGGGAACACCTAACCCAAAGTGACAGTGTAGTTCAACAGTGCTAAAAATCGAAAGAAACAAAAATGTATTTGTAGATTTGATTTAGATTGTCTACTGTCCAGACCCAAGATTTATGTAATACAAGTAGTAGTTAGAATAGGATGGTCTGGAATTTAAAGACTGCGGATAATAAGTTGGGTAACGATACGGCCTTGGTCTAGTAGGCTGTGAAGACTGGTATAAAAGTTGTGGATTATTTGCATAGTATAGATAAGATGGATAGCCGGAGTTAATCGGTCGTGCATTAGAACTAGAATAGGGATAATTTGAAACTGGATACTGAGGCTGTTGATTTGGATAATAAACATATTGAGGAGAACGACGATGTCTGAGAAATATAACTTCAGTTTTATCCTCAGCGGACAGGACATTTTCTGAAGATAGTTGCCCCAAAGTAATGCGTAAAATGGAAGACTGCGAGCGAAGCTCTGGAAGCAAGAGAAAATAAATAAAAAATGTTAGTTAAAGTTTTATGACGCAGGAACCATTTTTAATACATTGCTTAACTGGGTGCTTCAAATATTGAATCAAGTGCTGGATGCAAAAAAACTGCATTATATTTTTATATACAGCAAATAATGGTTGTCAGAAGAGGGCTTAACACCGCCAGCAAGAGGATATTGATATGGTCCACGACTCGGAACATCGGATTTAGTGTTAATTGCGGTAGGATAAGTAGCACCATAGTAGGTGCAACGATAAAAACAAACCGTCGATGGAGGTATCAGTTGAGGTTGTTTTCTTAGTTGGTAAGCAGAACCCTGGTAGGGAATTGTATTAAAATCGGTCCAATGCCCATTGTATATCGACTGTTGCATCGCCGGTTGTATTTGTACTGGTGAATAACCTGATTGAATACATGGCGAACGCATTGGCGGGTAGAATGTCATGGGTTGTCGGTGACAAGGTGGCTGTACAACTACTAGTACATTAGATTGTCTTTGTTGTTGTTGTTGTTGTTGGAAGGAAGGCGACATACTAGTGTAGTGAAAGCTAGAAACAGAAACTTTTTCATTTTGTGACACAACTTGACTAAGATCTTGTATTTCTGGTAAAAGCTCAAAATCGGTATCACTTAAGTTTGCAGCATTTTCGGCTTTTGTATGGTAGTCAGAAGAAGATTTCTCAATAAAATTTTTAGGCATATTTACGTCATCTGTCGTAAGTTTATAATCTGAAAATAAATTTAATAACAAATTGAAGACGATAAACCAAGGATCATGGCAATAAATTGTACTGTTGAGAAAAAATAATATTGAGAGGTACTTAAACTTTGTAAACCTATCATCAAAAATATCGCTGATTATATTAGCGTAAATATTGTTTAACCAATAACTGATTTAAACTGATTGAATTAAGTGCGTATTGAAACCTTGAAAGAGAAAAATATTAATTTCAGTTAGAAACTGTAATCATTTCAGGTCGATTTATAAATTTGTATATCGATGTATGTATGTACTCATCGAATTATATAAAAATTGAATTAGTTCTAAATTCTCCATTTTTTTAACTGAATTAGATTACATACACAACACTATAACGCAAGAAAACTGACACATTTTCTTACAAAACGTCCTTTGCTTTAACAGTAATAAATTCTACTTACTCTACTAGTTTATATGCGCATGATCGTATAGAAAATATATATCTGTCTCACTTTAAGCAAAAACAGTTGAAAAAATTATAAAATTGAAAAAATAGCAAACGAAACCGAAATTATAGAAAAATGTGATTTTTTTAAACGCTGCAGCAATTAACTCAACAACATTACGTGCTGCGGATGCATACGAATTGCTTTGAGAACAGTGCAACAATCGCGCACCCGAACGCCACAACTGCCACGCCCTGCCATTTTGCAATCGTAACGCCTGCCGTGCGAGTCGACGACGATGGATGCGACTGGGTTTGACGATTGTAGGGATTCTGGTTCTGATTTTGATACTGTGGCGGAGGCTTATTGAACATATTCGGATTTTGGTAACCGCCGCCGTAATTATTGCCTTGCGGTGGTGCTAAGCCGCCACCACTGCCGCCGAGAATGCCATTGATGCCGCCAGGTGGACCGCCTGTACCAGATGGCCCAGTGTAGAAAGGCTGCTGACCGAATACGAAAGGTGGATTGTAAGGATTTACCGGCTGCAGGCCATGCGGAAAGCCTGGATTGAGGACGCTACCTGGATGATTGGGTTGAGGAAATTGTTGAAAAGAGGGTGCCAAAGTTGGGGAGTTAAAGGGGAATATGGGCAGATCTGGTAGGACTGGTATAGACTGTGGCGCCCCAAAAACATAATGCGGATCGATAATCGAGGGATTCGCAGGTCGACCATTTTGTCCATTTGAGGCACCGCCACCATTGCCATTACCGCCGCCGTTATTCATGTTAGTCATATAGCCGGTGTTAGTATTAAAGCCAATGGCTCCGGTGTGAGAGTTTGTGCCGGAAGAGGATGAAGCTCCGGAGCCGATGACGCCGTTACCATTGTGACTGAGATATGCATGAGTGTTAAGTGTCGGATTCGATGATGAGCCTTGTGAGAAGATGGTATTTTCGGGACCAGGTTTAAGACTAGATCCTGCACGCATGATATCAAATGTAGTTATTTGTAATGTAAAAGAAAAAAGAGAAGATACATGGAAAATTTTTTCGTTAAATTGACGAATTTTTTGTTATTTCCAAAAGCGGATACCAAGCATGCTAGAGAAGTTACAGTTAGAAAACAACTACTTGTACTATTTAAAAATAATATGTATGTAGCTATATAAAACTTATGATCGTGATGATTTTGGAAACAAAATATGTTAAACCGAAAGAACACATAACAGACATAAGCTAAAATAAATGAAAATTTTTAAATTAAATTTAATTGAGTTGAATTTCAACTTTTGGTGTCGTATTGCCGGTTTTTATACTTATTTGAATGCCTGGTGTATTCACTTTTAGTCTTAAGTGGATTTGTTGTGATATTTTTGGAGTTATTGGTGTTGATGATTTCAATTGGAGATGTTAACAATAATTTTGGCGCCGATTTTGTGTGATATTAGTGAAGATTTGATTACTTAAAGCTCTATTTGAATTTAATAAATAATTAAAAATCCAATAACGGCTACACTTAATACATAGTTATGTTAATTTATTATGAAAAATGTCGTCCGTCCATATGTTTATTTATTTGCGTATAGTAAGGTTATTTCACTTTTGAGGAGCTTTCCATCAAAACCCGTTGGCATAAATTTTTATGAGTTTTTTATTGATATCTGAATTAATTTAGTTTCTATTGAGTTTTTGAGATGGAATAATATAAAACCTTCAAATTGACATTGAAAAAACACGGAAAGGTGTTTTCTTAAAGCTTGTAAGTCCAATCTTATTCCAATCTTCATGTTTTTGTAAACTCTTTGGATGGTTTTAAAGTTAAAGTTTTAAAATCTGAATCCGATGGGTTCGATTTTTGAGATATCTTTAAGAAGCAGTTCGTGTGGTTTTAAACGTTCAGTAAAGTGTTTCATGGATTTATCGGTTCTTGATCTAAAGCTCTTCATTTTTTTAAATTAAGACTGGTTGATAAAATATAATAGAAGAAATTCTTTTTTTAAATGGTCAATAGATTGTAATATAGTTTTAATATCACTGAAACCGATCGATGTTCAAGAAAATATATATATTATTTTTTTTAATAAATGTATTCCATAAAGTTGACATATTTTTAACTTTTCGTCTCGCAGCTGATAAAAAATGGATTGTTTTAAAGAACTTCAATCTTTCAAAAAAAAAAAATAAATAAATAAACTTCTACTTAATAATTGTCCGTGTCTTTAAATCTTAACTGTTAAATCGAAAACTTATAAAGTAATCACCTAAGTCAACCTTGAAAAGTAAAACCCAAAAAATAATCACCTGACGGATTAACGGACGACGATGAACTGGCGCCGCTCTTCCTCTGGCAAGTCGGATAACTGCCGCAATCCTTACCGTCGCGTTGATTGTAGCTGCATGACTCAGTATTGATGACACACTCCTCGTTGGGCATGCAGCCAATGTCGCTACAGCCACGTCCGAACTCTGGAGTGGCATC
Source organism: Suillia variegata (assembly GCA_949127995.1). Classification (NCBI taxonomy): domain Eukaryota; kingdom Metazoa; phylum Arthropoda; class Insecta; order Diptera; family Heleomyzidae; genus Suillia; species Suillia variegata. Next base: position 16,799,691 of record OX421846.1, read on the forward strand.
GCAGAGTTGTCGGTTTGGTCATTGTATTGTTGAAAAAAATTAAAAAAGGGTTTCAAAAAAAAAAAGACAATAAAATCAAAAAAGATGAAAAATCAAAAACTGGAAACTTAAAATAAAGACATGGTGACTAGACTGATGGAATAGATGGATAAATCTTACTTAATGTCAAAAAATTAGATGAAAACGTGCATACTGAGGACAAACGGATGTGGAAAAGGTTAGTGTATAGATTCTTTTTTGAGAAAGCGTTAATGCCTTTTAATTACATTTAAAACAGTTCATGTTCTCATCTTCATTTTCATCTTCTTAACACTATGATTGGTCTTACCAAAGCCAACAATGTACAAAATTGCAGCTCAATATTTTAAGTGGTTCACATTCTAACGTATGAACGAGGAATCATGCTAGATGAAGGACAGTCAGATGGAAAGACATGACTACATTGATTCAGTTTTAATCCTGATCAATAATAAACGTTCTCGTATATCTATCTTGAATTATAAACAAATATATCTAAATTAATTAAACAGTGGCTCATACAAAATAAGGAAAAACCTAAATTAATTTGAAAAAATAAAATGCTTTTCTTCATTTGGTACATTAACGCTGGTCCTTGAGACTTACTCTTTCAATTGTTAACAACTTTAAAAACAAGCAAAAGTGTGTGATAAAAGATTTCTTGGGCTACTACATTTTTAAATTACGAAGGACAAAATATAAATATATTAAGTAAAATTGATGAAGGAACTAAAAAATATTAAATATTAAATACATAAGAGGTATACAAAAATTTACACGAACAGTTTAACATTTAACAACAAATAAATTACATAGAGTGTTTAGGCGTTAGCTGCTTAAACAGCACAACAACTTGTAAACACACACACACTATGTTCTTCTGTACCGTACGAGTGTACACTAGCGTGGTCCACTTTTCTATGAAGAAACTTTCTTTGTAAGAGACAAAGGACACCTCAGTTTTTCCCTTTCACAACTGCAACATTTGTTCCGAGTTTATTTTCTTTAGTGGAGGAGGCTTAATGACCTAAAAGTTTCATCATTCATAGTGGACAATTTTAACCATTACTTTTAGGAAAATGATTCCATGTAAACTTTCTTATTTAAATTTTTCTAAGTTTTATAGTGGGATATTCCTGTAAACGGGAAAACTTTGAATGGTTGCGAGTTACTTTTCGAGATTGCACCTTTATACGAGATTAAAAACAATTACTAAATTTATGAAATTTTTATAATTTATACATACGGCAACCCTGAAACATATGAGCAACTTTTCGAGGCTGTTTCTAGTTCTGTTTTTGGCAGTTCTTTTTCTATGCTCGCAAACTTTGTGAAGTTTCGATATTATCGAGGAATTTCCACGTTTAAGGGAATACCCTTAACAAACTAAATTTGTACCTCGTATTTTTTGTGATATTTTCATAACATGCAGTCCCACTTAAAATGGTGAACATCTCAAAAATTAAAAAAACTGTTTATAAAAACAAATTCAAAACTCAGATTAAGCTATAAAAAATAATAAGTTTTAATTTTGAAAAAATTTAATAGCTGCAATACGTTAAAAAGAATGAATTTAATAACCGATGAAAAGCCTTCAATGAGCACACACTGATTCTATACCTAGAAATTTCAAATATTGTGTCAGCACATCTTGCGATAAAAATAAAAAACGACGGGTGCCTTCGGGGCGCTATCTCAAAACCAAAAAAAAAAAAATTGTTGGCCACCCTAGTGTACACTGTACATTGCACACGCATCACATGTACTGTCAAAAAAACACACACTCTATAAATAAAAAAACGAAATGATAAACTTTTCGGCTGTACATACTTGAGTAAGAGTTAACGCTACTGACGGCGGCCAACAGCAAAATGCCGCAGGCAGTGATGCCTACGCCGCCCATTTTCGGCAACATTTTTCGGAAATTGTTTCCCTTACGCTTCGTTCGTTCGTCGCGCTCGCGTTGGTTGCCGGTCTGGAGTTATTGCTGCTGTTTTGTTTTTTGGCAAGTAATGATGTCTCCTTTGAGGCAGTTATAGACGAATTTCGAAATTCTGCAATGATAAAAACATGAAGGAAAAAATGTTTTTGTTATTAGTATTTGTTTGCCAAGTTTATCACTCTGATGGCGGTTAGTTTTGACAATATATTTATGTACGAGTATGTACTTCAATTTGAATTATTTGTGCCGTTGCAGTATCATTATTTTTCTTGCTTCTTGGCGTTTTAACAAAACGTTTGGTTTCTTTCTTAAATAACTAACATCGGTTTGCTAAAGAAAAGCTGATATCTCAAGCAATAATTTGTATGAGATTATTTAAATCGAACTGCTTTTATTTTTAAGTAGCTGTTGCTTTTGTTTTATAGAACTGTGAGTTAAATTCGACATAATTTAAATTTTCCGGTAAATTTTAATCCTCTTATTTATAAACTAATTTGAGCCACACTCTGTTGTTGTACTCAATATATTTTATGTATATTTATTATGAAAAGGATGCTATTTTTTATAGATGTCAAAATGAGTTATTACACCGAAGTATTATAACCAAAACTTTTGTAGCTGTTTTGTTCAAACACTTTTTACAATTATGAAATCCTTTTGCAGATGATACCCTTTTCCAGCTTGAATTTGCAATATCCGCCAAATGTCGTTTTTTTTTGTTGTTTACCTACGCCGTCAAATTTGTGTACTAAAATGCTATAAATCTGTGTGAACTTGCTAAATTTATGCCTTTCTGGGTTTCATATGCGACAATTACGCATCGTGTTCCGATTTTGTATTGGCCAGCAAATTTAATATCTGCCCGAATTAGTTGCAGCATTATTAAAGTTTTATGACACGCAAATTAATTTTAATTATTTCTCATGGAAATATTTTAATTGTGCCTAAAATGTTGCGCACAAAGCCCTAAACGATGCGCTCGCCGTTCCTGCCTGCGCACATTTCCAATTGATAAATGGCTTTGTCGTTGATAGTCATGGGCCATTTAACATTTTTGTTAAATTAGACAACTTTGTTGTGTTGTTGAGGTTATTGCTGTTGCTGCTGTTGTTGTTGTTGGCAGCTTGGAAATTTATTGAATTTTCACTGCCGAATTATTAAATAAAATTTTAATTATTTCTGTCAAGGTATGTTAGACTTTCACAAACAAAAAAAAAAGATAAAAATGTTTATTAAATTCAGAAATCAAATTCCACCGTTGCAAATTAAAGCTTTTTATTCACGATAGCACGGGTCATAGGGTATATTCAGTTTGTGCTTTTATTAGTAACGCTCATAAGGACGCATTTTATTTGATATTAGCGAGTGCCCGGCATGCGTTGCATGTTGTGATTCTGGGTAAAGCCGGTGGGCGTTAAATTGTTTGAACTATGCTCACTTTTGGTGAAATTGTGGCCGTAATGGGTGGGCGTGGCAGTTTTCCCAAAACTATTCTTGGCGTGTGTACAGTAACTCCCCAAAATTTCATCGTAATCGGATTTAAAATGAAAGATAGAAAGAAATATAGTAAAAAAGATTGATTGAATGAAAGATACATTCATTTGTATACATAGATGACAACATAACGACTCCTAAATATTGTACCGTAACGCCTCTTTTTAGACATTACAAACTGAACCGAAACGTTCCCATTCGAAGGCAAATAAACTATAGATCGTGATTCGCCACCACCAAAAGAAAGACAAATTAACAAAAATAATATGAACCAATGTCCACTTGTTTTTGTTTTCGGTTATTTTCAATTGTCATCATTCGGTTCTGTTCTTTTGGGACAACACATATGCATCAACCTCAATTTGGGCTTTGTTTGACAAGTATTATACCATATATGTACAAATTCATCAAAGACAATTTTGCTAGAGAAATTAAATTTTCATTAACTAAAAATCTGCTTAAAGTGAATGGGGAAAAGCTTAAATTTTAAATAAACAAAATTTGTTAACGTCCTTAAAATGTGTTCCGAAACCTGCTCGCGCATATATAACGCATAAAATACAAAAACAAACAAATGAACGAACAAACAAACAAACAAACAAACAAACAAACAAACAGACAGACAGACATACAAACAGAAACACTAACTCATAGCGTAAGCAAACATTTGTTTAAAAACAATGAAGCCGCTTGCCTAGCCTTTGCAAGAAAAAAACACAAACAAACAAAATACCATCAATGCCTGCAATAGCACAAAGGACTCTGCACGCAGTCCAATGGCGGCGAAAAGCAAAATCAGCGAGAAACTCCTCATTTCGTTTCGTTTCACTGCAATACGAAGCGATGTACTATAGACCAACACAAGAAACTAGCCGAAATAAAATAATTTATAAAAAGGGGCGTTTAAAATCATTTCAATATTTATTAAAGTTACCACCCACCAGTAAGTAATTGTGACATCCATCGATCTGATTCGAGAAGAAGAAGTAACAAAACATTGGCAAGCTTTTGAATTAACAAATAATTTGATGTTAACATTTCTATAATTTTCTTTCGAAATTATGCCAGAATCCTTCTTCAAAATATATTGTACTATGAATCATTTGATTTATGGGAATATAAGCAAGGATTTTTTAAAACTGAAGAAGTTAAACGCGAATTTAATCTAGTCCTGTATTATGAGAAGGGATCAACAATAATAACAGCATATTTAATTCAAGTAATTCCGAACTCCATAAAAAAAAACCTTCTCTGGGTCTGTAGAAATTAAAATTCAAAATTATTTTTTCCGAAAATATTTATGTAATGACTTCTACTTTTGTTAGACTGAGTAGGAAAATAACTTTAAAGATAGCTTATATTAGAGATAGTTTATGTTTAAGATAGTTATACATTTTAATTGGCAATATGTTGATATTTTTGTAAAATGTGTCTTTTTCTTATATTTAATTATATGTTGAAAAGTGTGATACGGAACCATGGTGCGATGTTTGAGTTTTGTTTAACTCTGAGCAAACATTTTAACATAAATACAAAAATGCTGCCAAGTAAAGCGTAGAGGGAGTAATGAAAGGACACCAGTGAAGGCAACTGTCAATAGACGCTATTAGGCGCAGCTTGTTTACCATCAACGAAACCTTCATCACTCCTCGTGGCTGTTTGCTGCTGCTGTCAGTGCCACTGCCGCCTCTTGTCGATAAGGATTTTTTAATGAGCGACAAATTAGGAGCGACTCTGTGCAAATAGAAAGTGTCGAAAGTTACATAAATGAAACGCAATTAAAGCGAGCGTGTCGAATTTGTTGCAATTTATATAAAATTTTTAAATGAAATATTTACATGACATCATACTTCATTCAACTGCCCTCCATGGTTCCGTATTAAATTTAGAATTAGGACCAATACCGTGAAAAAAAGCTCTGAAAAATTTTTATTAAAAAAAATTAATTTTCAATGATGTTTTGTGCAATCAATTTTGATCTAATGTATCTCGTCGACTTTATTTTTATTTTAATAAAATTGTAAATATTTTAATTTATAATCAACTAGCGAATGCACGGCATGCGTTACAATGCCACTTAAAAAAAAAGAAAATGTTAACGGAACTTCCTGGTATTCCCCGGAATTCTGAGTTACGACGGTGGGCGTTAAATTGTTCGTGAAATTATACAAACACAGAAAAACCATTTCAAATTTTTATGAGCAATATTATTTATATATATATATATATATATATATATATATATATATATATATATATATATATATATATATATATATATATATATATATATATATATATATATATATATATATATATATATATATATATATATATATATATATATATATATATATATTATATATTATATATTATATATTATATTATTTGCATAAATGTTGATGGTTATTTAATCTTGATTAAATAAATACAGAATTGCAAAATGAAACCATTTTTGTAAATACTTTATTTACTAAAGAAATTTTATTGTTACTCATCCAATAATATTTCATATTTACATATTAACAGTTACATATTTCGAGATAGATTACGTTGTCATGTATAATTATAATTTCAAATGTACATAAAATTTCGGTTAAAAATATTATTAATTTGGTATAAATGTTACAAACAACAAATGTGTCATGGCTTTTATAAATAAAATATGAATTTCAATTAATTGAAATATTGATTGATTTAAAGAAGCTAAATAATATTAACTTTTATAAAGAAGACCTTTATAATTGTTCATCTCTGAAACTTATGTGGAATTATTGTTGAAATAATCGAAATGCCTAATTTCTGAAAATTATTCCATTCTTCTATGTACCATAGTAAAAAAGCTCTCATGAGCGTCCAATATTGTAACTTTTCTTTTGTTGTTGCCAATCCTATTTTTAAATCTGTTAGAATGTAGTCTTCAGAATCTGTTTGAAAAATTAAATACTATTACTTCTAGACAGTTTAGTGATTTGTTTTCAACTAATTTTTGTTTGTTGAAGCTTGAGGTAGCGATGCGTAAGTTTAAAATAATTTTTTTTTTTTTGTTGTTTTTTCCCGTTTATTTTAAAGCTAATGATCGTTGCCAGGATACAAAATATTAAAATTAAATTTTGTGTATTGCTTCTTTTATGTCGTCTTTTGAAAAATATCTTCAGGATTTATACTTTCAGCTAAAGATATAGATCGGATATTGTTTACTAAATTGTTAAATTTGTGTTTTTGTGTAAAATATTTCAATATACACTTCAAAGTAAAACAGAGTTCGTACTCAAATTCTTGCAGCAAGTCAGTCTTCAACGTCCACGCCTCGAAAACAACAACTCAAGTGATAAAGTGAACTTTAAATTTGCGACGTCTACTTAACTGTATTTCAACTTTAATTTGAATACGTTTTTAAATATTGAGCAACATTGAATAAAATAATAATTATTAAATTCAACTTTGGGTTTTCCTCTGGGTGCCGGGTATTTAAATAATGCCGTAGCATAAAAAGGAAGCGTTTAAGTTCCAGTTAGCTAAGTTATTTGCAGCTGCAATTTACGCCCTAACGATGTCCATTTTTTGTAAATGACGTCCTTCCGCTTTCGAAGGCTATTCAAAAAATGCACAACTCGCCCGGAGCCAAATGTTTACAACTTTTAATCCTTTTCATAAAGGACTACCATTCGGTTTTTCTGTATTCTTTTCTTTGCTTTTCTTTTTGGACCGCTTACAGCAAATTTTAAAAGTGCTTTTAGTAAGACCGAAGCTAACTTCAAGTAAAACTTTAACTTTTACCAAAAGGACGCTAAGTTTAATTGCATTGGACGCTTTTCACTAAGCGCAAATGACGACAAAAAGTTAATTTGAAAAAATATCTAAATATTTTAAATTCCTGCAAGCGTTATCATGAAGAAGAAATAGAAAATGTTCGGGCGGGCAACTTGTCGCCCAAAGGTATCAAGCTGCAAATTAAACGCCTTTAGCCGGCAGCTTTCGGTTGTTTGGAAGAGGTGCAGAAAGCATCGCTGCCCGCTTGGCTGGCTGACTGTCTGCCTTTGTAAGCGCTAAAATAAATTTTATGTATGTTTACTCTTTCGACGTGGCGCGTAGTAGCAGATACATTCAATGGAAACATGCCAAAAGTGAATTACATATGGAAGCAGCTACTTTTTTCTGCCGAATCTGCACCTTAGCTCCTGCAAGTTTTTTATTTATTTTACCTACACTTTAGAAGGAAATTAAAGTTTTGCCTTATTTTTTTTATTTGCTTCATTTTTTTTTTTGAAATGTCACTGTTTTGTCTGTCCGCTTGCATGTCACACTCACCAAGCAAACAAGATCTTTGAAATTTTCCTTGCATCACACTTTCATACACACACATAGTTATACAAATACTAATACGAGTATTGGGGTGGTCAAAGAAATAACAAAATTTTTTTTTTAATATCTGGTTTCTCACATGGTGTAATAAATGTAAGGTAAGGAAAGTAGAAAATTCTTCCTCTCCACCTCGATTTTATTTTTCTCTTTGAAAATTGAAGTTCAGTTGTCATGGTTGTTTAAGTCAATAAAAACAATAACGTAGTTAGTTCAAAAATCGGATTGTTTCCCTTTTTGAAAACAAAATTTTTTGTGTATTGTGTACAAACATAACTTTCTAACAGACGAATAATTAGAAACTAAGATATGTATATAGACATACACACACATACATAGTTTTTGTGTTATATGTATGAGTAGACTTTCAAACATAAGGCAGTAAGTTTTATTTAAGAGTTGAGTAATAAATCAAAACAATGCACAATACGGATCGCCCTAGTGTACAATGTGGCAGAAACCGTCTTATTTTTCTTTTCAGCTTTCGTTGGCTGCCACTTCTGTTTCCGTCCGCGAGGTTTGAAAATTTCATCTGCTTCATGTGGGCAAGTAGTTGCTTTCCTGGTAATATATGCTGAGTAAATAACAAGTGCAATTGCACTGTGCCAAATGTGAATGCGTGTTTGGGTATGTGTGCTTGTATGTGTGAAAGAGAAAGCTAGCAACTTGCCGAAAGAGATGGCATTAAAAAACGAACTGGCATGTGGCAGTAGCGGCTGTTGAATTGTTTGCTCAAATTCCTTTCTTTTTTTCATCAAAATTTAATATTTCTACAATTGACCTAAAAATTTTTATTGAAAGTACGGAAGAAAAACGTCGACAAATCCAAGTAAGTTTAATAATACTAATTATTATAACTATTTCTTGTTTAAAAAAGAAATTCAACAAAATTTTTCAAAGGATATTTAATTAATTTTTTATGGTTGCAAAAAGTTCCTTAAATGTCGACATTCGCAAACCGTTTTGTTGCGAAATCTTTAAATAATTTTTATTGTCAAAAGTTGGAATGAAGTGAAGTAACGCAAAGCAGATTCTTGAATTTTAATACGGGAAACTTTCTTTTAGCTCCAAACATTTTTTGGCTCCAAAGCGATGAATGCCTGCTACAAACTGTAACCGAATGAGTTTTCAAACAACTTTTCAGAGGCACCGTAAGAAAGGCGTGACTTTTCTTTCCAGTCTATATCCAAGCATTATTTTCTTGTATATTGCGTTCCAATAAAGTACTTTTTTCTTAGGGTCTTTTTGTGCCACAAATATATTTTCAATAAGATTTGAACCATTTTTATAATCCATAATAAAGTTTAAGAAAACATTCCAGAGTTATCCATAACTTCCACTTCACTATAACATTTGCATTTGGGGTTTCAACTTTGGCCGTATACTATCCGCCTATTTCTAAATATTTTTTATTTAATTTGTGTTTCTTTTTTATGTAAACTTAATACATGCAATTTAAATATGTATTCTTATATATACATATACATATTATTATTATTATTTATTTTTTTATATTATTATATCTTATGTGTATCCATTGTTTTTTTTTTAAGGGAAATCCTAACTCCATAACTTATTTGGTTGTTGTTCTTTAATGGGAGAATGGGAGATCGGTGCGGTTTTTGGCTTATTGTCCATAAGCCCACCATGATCGGTCAATCACTGGAACTGGGCATCTCTTCCATTAGAATTTCTTCACAACCTAAAAACGTCCTTTAGAACTTTTTATGCAAAACCCATTTGCTTTTCAAAAATTAATTCTTTGAACTTTTTTTCTATAAATCGGTTCTATTGGCACATATGTACTTTTCAATTACTGAAATTTCTTCAGAAATGATGTAAATTCTTTATATGTTAATATCAAATGAAAATACAATTAAACTTTATCATGTCGCCTGAAGCAAAATTTACAGGTAACGCCTATATATGTAAGTACATATATATTGTGTATGTAGTAGTGTGAATTGTTACAAATATATATCAAGTTGGACCGTTGGATCATGTAATAATGATGGCCTTGGAGCAACTGGTTATGGTTGTTGGCCTTTGAGACTACTGCATAAATTATACATAAGTATATATGTACAATGACATATGCATAAGTATAAACTTATGCTTTTGAAATAAATACATTTGAAAAACATTTTTTTTTAGATTTTTTGCTTGAGGCTTCTGTTTTCTGCTTTTCTGTGCTCATTTGGAGATCTGTAAAATAATAATGAAAAGGATAAACAAATGTTTCAAATGTACTTTTTTGTTTTAAATATTCTGAATGAAGTCTTGTTTCATTCAGGTGCACATTTGTGTTAAATAAAATAGAGGAAGGTCGCTCTTGCGTTACTATTGCGACATTTAGAAGAATTGAAGTAGTCGTATGACTTAACACGACTGCACCCTGTGAAAATTAGTCAAAAAGGATAATAACTTTCAAAGAGCTTTTCATGCGCACATTTACATTGTTGCACCATAAAGAAAACACACACACACAGAGAAAATAGTGACTGGGTAAAGGGCGGAGGACTTATGTCGGAGCATGGAAGGCGTAAAACAAAATAAGTTCGCAGTTAATTGGAAAAGTGAGAATGAAAGGCAAAAATGAGTTCAACTGCAAGAAGATACAAAAAAAAAAAAAATATATGCAAAATTGGCAAAATAATTATTTTCGGCTGTGCAGAAACTTATATACCCTACAACATTTTAGAGGATACAATTTTATTTATGTGCGAAATCATATTTTCTTTATGTTTCTGTTGTAGGTGGGCTTTGTTATTATCTGATCACACCTATTTTTGTGTTATGTTATACTCGATTGTTTAATTCCAAATTAAAATTGGTTTTTTGCACTGCACAATTTTCGTTTAATTCCTTTCTTAAAAAATGCGTGAGTTGGAAATTTGTATGCACCACTTGTGGTGTATATTGTGTTTAGGCAAATGTCTGCTACGTAGGAAAATACTAGGAAGAATATATGATCAGAATTTAAAACTGAGTCGATCTAGGCAAGTCCGTCTGCCATCATTTCTTAGTCGCACGATAACGTAGAAACCGTTAGAGATGTTGACCTGAAATTTTGTATTGTTTGCTTTTATTTTTTATATTTTTTTTTGAGGCAATCAGCCCACGATATTTCTACAAAATTTTTTGATATGGCTGAGAACGACTAATTAAATTTTGGAAAAGATTAGGGTGGTTCATATTTGTTATATTTTATTATATGTTAAAATAAAGCTCCTAGAACCTTAATTGGTTATTTTGGTACACAACCTATCTAATATATAGTAATATAAATAGGGTGGTTCATGGTTTATCAAATTAAGTTGGAATGTGATTTTTTTGTATTTGTAATTATTGATATAATTATTTTATAAAATTGTATTCTAAAAAAAAGTATATTAAAATTTTGTAAATCATGAACCACCTTAACTTGATTGTGATATTTAATAATGTTTTGAATACTTAAATTTCATACTTGTTTTTGGTTCATTTTAGAACTTCCTTGTGGGCGTTACAAGGAAGTTCCATGCTAAACTCAAAAAATCTTAGTGGTCGTGCGTGTTGTAGGGTACAAGAAAAGTAAAAAGGGAAGTTAATTAAATTAAAAGCAACGATTCGCTTGAAACTTCTTCAGAGCGACAGAGTTGCATTTCATTTTGCTAATTACATTTTCATAACTATTTTCATGCAGTACAACTTGTGGCAGTATTAGTTTTCTTTTACAGAATCTTATCTAATTTATTAGTTGATTAAGATTATTAAACTTTCCAGCCACGCCCATTTTTTCTGGAATTATTGTATATTGTGATGAATATGTGGTTAATTTGGTAATTTTACACCAAATTTTAATGCAAAACTAAAAGCCAGAAAGTAGTCAATCAATGCCCGTAATCGAGGGCGTAACTAATGTTTATTCACGTCGTAGCTATTTTTAATCATTTTTTTTCGTATGGGAGGTGGGCGTAGTTCTTATCCGATCACGCCCATTTTCTGTGAGTAGTTTTGTGTTACTATTAAAGTGCTTAATATCGAATTTGAACTGGATATCTGCACTCGAACTGGAACTATTTTACCCAAGTTTTTTTTCGTATGGAAAGGGGTGGTTTGTATGGGAGGGGGTATTAGTTTTGTTTCGATTCTGCCCATTTTAGTACTTAGCTTCCGCTTGGTGAATATGAGCTCACATACTTTTCGATAGTTAAACTACGGATGTAATCGCTGGGACAGAGGCGGACGGACATCGTTAAATCGAGTCAGAATCAGACACTGATCATTTATATATTGTATATTGGGCGTTACAAACGGAAGAAAAAACTCAATATACCATTCGGTATATATATATATATCTATCTTGAGTATTGACATCCCCATTGAGTGGTGCATAAAATGAGACAAATAGCAAAAGATATGAGCAAGACACACGAAACAATAACTTCCTAAAATTGTTTTGTTTCAACTGCGACCGCAGCACCTCCTTTGCTCGCCATCTCCCGCCACTTTTTCGGAATCGACTACTGGAATAGCAATGAAATAGCAAAACATTGGCGAAATGCCTTTTTCCGCTTTAGCACAGCGTTGGTTTTCAGTGTTTTGCTTTATTTTATTTTTCCGCAGGATTTTAGAGAACAAAAACAACAATGGCAAAAAAAAATAATAAGAAAAACAATCACTTGAAGTGAATTATGCTTAGTTGTGGAGAAAAACACGCGCGCAACACGCCGGAAACAAGCAGAAAATAGCGCCAACGCAGGACTCTAAGGCACCAGCAAGGACCTTTTACACCTTCGGCTTGCATCTTCATCCTATTCTGCAACGCCGCAGCTGCAAACTGTTTTATTTAAAATTTAACATTCAAATAATGTAAAGCAAAAAAATTTTAAATAAACGAAAAATTATGTTAACATGACGTATTAAAGCATTGCTCTCATGTTAAAGCGTTAATATTGCTTTATTTGAAAATAGGGATTTGGTCTCATGTATATATATTTAAATATATATATACATCTTTATATGTTCAAAAATATCTTAACATACTTCCTTGTCTTATGTTAGGCTTATTAGAGCAATTGTATATCAGCGTTGAGTTTAAAGTTACATTATTATATGTGCAAATGAAAGCTATTGCCCACACTTGATATTTCGCTTAAAAAATATTTAAGATTGGATATGAAAGTACTTTATGACCATATCTAACAAACCTAAAAGTTTCTATTTAAAAACAAAAAACAAACATACCATTGAATAGTTTTATCTTGCAGCCTACGAAAGTGTTTACCGTTTGGTATTAACACAAAGAAAAAAGTTTATTTAAGTCAGACCAATTTAAAGATTTATTGTCTTTGTTCTTCCATTACAAAATTAAAGCTGTGTAATTTTTCACTTAAAGTACAGTTCTTCTTTTATTTATTTAAGTGTTGTTTATTTTTGTCAATTAAATCTCACACCACACCACACAACAAAACAAAACAAAACATCTTAAATCAATGTTAATAAAGAATGTAAGTATATAAGAATTTATTAAGAGTATGAACACAAATTGCCTAACTAAACACCCTCTCGAAGACAGTCGCCAAGTTTGCAAAATTTTCTCAATGTGTTTCCTTTATGGGGTCAATTGGGGTGGTTTTTGTTTTTCAAATTTAAGAAAACTTTTTTTAAGTAAAATTTAAAAAACTAACTTTTATTTATTAAGTATTTTCATTTTCTTATTCTGATTTATTAGATTTTTTTTGTAAATTTTTTGTATATTTGCAAGTGCCGCTAAATAGTTCAGCCATAAAATTAACATTTGAGTCCCCAGACAAACAGACAAACAGCCAAATGAAAATGTTGTCAGCACAGATTTGTACATAAGACCGCATTGGGGACATTTTTCATTAACAAGGAAAATGTTAGTCTTATTTGTATATGGTATGTACGAGTATATGAATGTGCGTGTGTGAGGGTGGCTATGCTGTGTGAAAAGACGTGAAAAGTAGAAGATTTCTGTTATGAATTAAAACAAAAATTTTAGCAAATATTTAAGAAAAGAATAAGTCAGAACTCTTTTGATTACGTTGGTTATAAAAAAGAATCCACTATGACAAAAAACTGCGGCCGCATTAAAATCTCTTGCGTGTCCAACACAAAAGTAACAATGGCAACCCGACTTGACCACGGCACCAAACCAAGCAACCTGTCAGGGCTGCAAGTTGCAATTAAAAAATGAAAAAAAGGATTGTCAGTGACATGTGACATTTCACTTTTGCCAACCATTTCGCCGCCCAACAGAAAATTCTTTCAGTTGTGACAAGTTAAATTGTGAACTGAATTGCGCTTACAAATCAGAAGTCTCCGATTTAGGCGGGGTTAATAAAATTTAAATTTGATTTCTTTAGATAGCGATTATTATTTATTTGCTATAAAATGAGCATACGGATTTCCGCCTATTCTCTCCTAAATGTCAAGAAGCTCAAAGCGCTAAGTTTAGAAGTTAATTTCCATACAAACGTTCATCTATTTTCTTCTGAATTTTCATACTTCTTCTAACGTTGAAATCAATTAAGCAATACAAAGGGTTATCAGTTTTTTAATGACTTGAAAAATTCTATGAAGTTAATGGTAGACTTACTTTCAGGCCAAAAATGAGCGCTTGTAGATATATGAAAAGTATGCCGTAAATTCTGGCCTTAAAGCCATCACCTGCTGGGTTTCTCATACACTCTCTCTCACAAAAAAAAAAAAAAAAATTAAACACAAGCGGTGGCTAAAACTGGAACTGCACAGTCAGGACAAAATTTAGAATTTTTTTTATTCCCCAAGTGGGTGTAAAAAGGCAACGACTGCCGCACTTTGGAGATTATCAGTTTTTCTTTTGGAAAGTATTTTTTACTTTGGTTTTATTTCGCTCTTTTTTCCGGTTGTTATGCCCTACTCAGTGGGAATATTGTATTAAAGTAGAAGTTTGTAACAAATGTAGACAAATACTCAAGATTTATATATGTATACATATGTATATATTTGATCAGGTTTAAAAATTTAATTGATCCATCCAGAAGATCAGATAGACAAACGATCTGTCTGACAGACCGTTTATATGTCTATCCGTCATTATTTCTGGTTAACGTGATACTGTGAGAGCCGATAAACCGTTGGCTTTTAGGTCTTATTGATTCAATTGTGGAGCCAAGCAGCCCAGCAGACCACGCCCCCTATTACAAAAACATCTCACTAAATGGTGTTTTTTTATTAACAAAATATCTTGAGGATAATTGAAGATATTGTGATTGTGTTTAAATTTTGTACAAAGCTCGGGGCTCAATAAGATGCTTTCTATCGAAAAGTACTTTAAAATAACAGTAAATAGAAAACACTTTATGTTTAGCAAAATATATTAAACAAAAATATTTAACTTCTAATAACGTTTTGCAAAAGTAGATAAGACCGACTCTAATATCTTTTGTGTGCTTTTTTGTTGCTGTATTTGGTTTCTGTTGTCCATGTCACTTTGCTGTGGCGGTGTATGATATATGACTCTCAGAAGTGGCATCGAAATAATTTTTGGATAAAAAGTAATACAATTTCTTTTTTACCGGAACTTGAAGTAAAAATCGTGTGCGAAGAAATTGAAAAATGGTTTTTAGTAGCTTTTGTTATTGTCGTTTGGCTTCCTTGTAGTTGATATAATATTTTTTAAGTGTTTTTTTTTTTTAAATTTACTTTACCGGTCATTAGTTTTATTTATTGTTAGAAATTTGGTTGCAGGACTATGATCCAATATTGTGGAAATGTTATTTGCTGTTTTCGTTGACTGCTTGCATTCACGCTATTTCAACGCTTGCATTCAGCACTAAAGAAAATGCAGTAAAACATGCATTTACTATTTCCAAATCTGCATTTAAAAATGTCACGTTGCACAAAAATTGCAAAGTTGTTGAAGATTTTAACTTTCCATATAATACGTGACAGAAAGTGAAAAACCGAATAAGTTTTGCTGACCAGAAACAAAACGCTTACCCTACCCACCCGTTCTTATATGCGCCGCAGAGTCATTTGAAGGGATTATAGACGCTTTTAATGTTGTCACTAAGACTGATTTTCTTTTTAAATATTTATAACAAAGATTTTAGAATCTAAAAAAAATTTCATTAAAAAAAGAAATAAAACTTTTAAGTAAAAAAAAAAAAACAGTTCTGGACAGTTTGACAGTGAAAATATACGATTGACAAGACAAGTTGTAGATCTAGTCAAGCAAATAAAAACTGCATACTTAGAATTTTGAATAGACCCTCAAAATTGGAATTAGGGCCCAAAACAAATTTTTGATCGTTTAATATTTAACTTGCCCGTAATTTTATTTTTATTTACCCGATGAAATGACCATAAAAACTGATATACCAAATTTTTAAGGAGCAAGATTAGCTAAATAATCGGATATTTTCACTTAATTAAAGAAAATGTGGGCGTAATAAGATTTTTTACTGCTAATTATTCAACCCGGTGCATCCCTATACTTATACACGTTTTCTATATTTCCCATGAAATTTTGAGCAATGGTTGTAGGCGTAGAATTGATCCGCCCTTTTTTAAAAGTGGGCGTTACATTTTTGTAAAGTTGTCGACAATGGCCATACAAACTCAGAAACCAGATTTTAGGGAGGAATATTTTGACTTAGTATCACAAATTGTGGACGTAGCCCGAAACTATCCCAAAATTTCATTGCAATTGGATAAATGGTTTAGACGCGCATAGGGAATAATGAAAGATAGAAAAGAATAAAAAATTAAACATTAATTTGTGTATGGATAGATAAAACTAAATAATACAAATAAATTTAGCTCCGAAATACTTGTAACAATACGAATAAGTCAATTATTTAAGAAAAGAAAAAAAAAAACGTAATAAAAAATATTAAAGCGTTATTTTGTAAAAGTAATTAACCCCCAAGTGATGATAAATTTGCACTGCATCAACCCATTTTAAGGCTTCACTCAATTCACGACCTTTGGTCATTAACATGCTGTGACCCTCGGGGCAGTAGGCAGACATCATGACTTTATCCCCTGCAGCGGGCAGTCATATTTTAATTTTCATTCTCTACACATAAACACAAACGTACACATACATGTACACACACAAAAACATACACACAGCCCCCAGACCAACATCGATCAATCAATTTGTCGAAAACACGAACGAGCAGTGTCGTCATCATACAATACGACAAAAAAAGAAATATTGAATGAAGAATAATCCGATATATATATCAGAAAGCGAACAAATCGGGATTAAGAAGAAAAATGTATGTGCATTTTTTTTTTTTTTTGCATAGAATTAATAAATTTTTGAACACGCAAAAGCTTTTGCAGTTTAATGTCTGCAACGGCAACACTATGTAGCGGCACAAGCGCATGCATAAAGCCAGCATAAAGCAAGAGTAAAGAGAAGTAAAAGAAGTGAGAAACTATAGTCGGTACTACTGACTATGTAAATGCCCCAAATTACTAAATATCGGTGCATGATTTAATCAAATGTGATATATTTCAAAATAAATAGTAGTTTACTAATAAATGTAGCTTTTAACTTTTTGAAATCATGAATCAGACTAATTTGAGAAATCATGAACCACCCCAATTTAATTGCGATATTCCTTTTAGAACGTTTGTGTACCAATATAACCAAATAAAGATATATGGGCTTGATTTAAGCGTATAACAATATAAGAAAATTTGAACTAGCTCAATGTTTCGTTTCAAAAATTTAATCGGTTGTTCTTAAGCAAAATTGTGTACAGAGTTTCAACTCAATATATCTAACGTTTCTCAAAATATGGTGATAACAACAAATACGATTTTATGCAATGGTGGGAGTGGCCATGGGTGAATTAATCTCAACATAAGTTAGTCATAGGCATAAGGGCAATCAGTGTACACAATTTTGTTTAGATTCCGAATGGTTCTCACATGATCTATTATCTGGTAAATAAACTTAGCTCCTTATTCTGATGAAGAATATACATTTATGTAATGTTTAAGATTGTAATCTGTAGGATAAGGATCATTAAAAATATAAGCAAACTAATTAAAAAAATTAAAACATTAAATAAATATGATAGTATCTATCTTGAGTATCTTATTCGTATTTGCCCAAACACAGTACACACCGAGAGTGGTGCAGAAAAAGCGAAATTAAAAAAAAAAATACTCAAAATGAATGAATTTATTACAAGTTTTTTTTCATCATATTTAAAAGGCAGCAAGCATGCTGAGAAGTTCGCTACATTTTTTAAATTTTTTATTTGTGCTTTAAAAAAGTAGTGGACAGACAACACTGGTCGCATGGAAAGAAACATTGCGAAAAATATTATACAACTAGCTTAAATTACCCGGCGGTGCCCGGGTTCTTTTTTAATGGAATCAAGTCCTATTTGTTTATTAAGTTTAATAAACTTTCCAGCCTAGCCCACCATTTTTGGAATTATATTTGGTTAATTTGATAATTTTATACCAAATTTGTATGCAGAACTTCCCGTTACTCCACGTTGTGTGTTTGTAACTATTGTTAACCTCCCCGGTATTCGCATTTGTATGTAACTAAAATTGTAGTAGCACTTTCCGGTCAGATTTAGTTACTAAGAGCTATGGCGGTGGGTGTTAAATTGACCCCAGTTTTGCTGAGATGGTAGATATAGTTCCCAAACACCTTCGCACTAAAGTTAATCATCGTACAGTATCACGTTTCTGAGCTTCAACGGTGAGCGTTCAATCGACCCGACCACGCCCAATTTTTGTAAGATGGTAGATTTAGTCACCATACACCTTTATACAAACGTTTATCTTCGTAGAGCATCGCGTTCCTGATATATAGCGGAGGGCGTTAAATCATCATCATACACTTCTATATCAAACTTTATCATCAAAGATCACAACGTTCATGAGATATCGCGGTGAGCGTTAAATTAATCCCACCACGCCCATTTATTGTGAGGTGGTGGATTTTGTCACCATACACCTACATACCAAGTTTTATCATTGTAGACCATCGCGTTTCGGAGTTACGGCAGTGGGCGTTATATTGATAAAACCACACCCACTTTTTGTGAGGTGGTAGATTTCGTCACCATACACCTACATACCAAGTTTTATCATTGTAGACCCTCGCGTTCTGAAGTTACGACAGTGGGCGTTAAATTCATCTAACCATGCCCACTTTTCGTGGAGTTGTCGACAGTGACCATACCAACTCAAATTCCAAACTTGAGATTTTTTGGAGTTTTATTAGTGAAATAATCGTTTTTGTTGACTTAATTTGACTACTTGTGGGCGTAATATGTGGGCGTAGCAGATTTCATATAGCCAATCATTCCTTCCAGGCCCATCTCGATATATGTTCCAAGTTTGAAGTAAATCGGTTCAGCCGTTTAAGCGTGAAAACGGTACAAACGAAAATAAATAAATAAATAAATAAATAAATAAATAAATAAATAAATAAATAAATAAATAAATAAATAAATAAATAAATAAATAAATAAATAAATAAATAAATAAATAAATAAATAAATAAATAAATAAATAAATAAATAAATAAATAAATAAATAAATAAATAAATAAATAAATAAATAAATAAATAAATAAATAAATAAATAAATAAATAAATAAATAAATAAATAAATAAATAAATAAATAAATAAATAAATAAATAAATAAATAAATAAATAAATAAATAAATAAATAAATAAATAAATAAATAAATAAATAAATAAATAAATAAATAAATAAATAAATAAATAAATAAATAAATAAATAAATAAATAAATAAATAAATAAATAAATAAATAAATAAATAAATAAATAAATAAATAAATAAATAAATAAATAAATAAATAAATAAATAAATAAATAAATAAATAAATAAATAAATAAATAAATAAATAAATAAATAAATAAATAAATAAATAAATAAATAAATAAATAAATAAATAAATAAATAAATAAATAAATAAATAAATAAATAAATAAATAAATAAATAAATAAATAAATAAATAAATAAATAAATAAATAAATAAATAAATAAATAAATAAATAAATAAATAAATAAATAAATAAATAAATAAATAAATAAATAAATAAATAAATAAATAAATAAATAAATAAATAAATAAATAAATAAATAAATAAATAAATAAATAAATAAATAAATAAATAAATAAATAAATAAATAAATAAATAAATAAATAAATAAATAAATAAATAAATAAATAAATAAATAAATAAATAAATAAATAAATAAATAAATAAATAAATAAATAAATAAATAAATAAATAAATAAATAAATAAATAAATAAATAAATAAATAAATAAATAAATAAATAAATAAATAAATAAATAAATAAATAAATAAATAAATAAATAAATAAATAAATAAATAAATAAATAAATAAATAAATAAATAAATAAATAAATAAATAAATAAATAAATAAATAAATAAATAAATAAATAAATAAATAAATAAATAAATAAATAAATAAATAAATAAATAAATAAATAAATAAATAAATAAATAAATAAATAAATAAATAAATAAATAAATAAATAAATAAATAAATAAATAAATAAATAAATAAATAAATAAATAAATAAATAAATAAATAAATAAATAAATAAATAAATAAATAAATAAATAAATAAATAAATAAATAAATAAATAAATAAATAAATAAATAAATAAATAAATAAATAAATAAATAAATAAATAAATAAATAAATAAATAAATAAATAAATAAATAAATAAATAAATAAATAAATAAATAAATAAATAAATAAATAAATAAATAAATAAATAAATAAATAAATAAATAAATAAATAAATAAATAAATAAATAAATAAATAAATAAATAAATAAATAAATAAATAAATAAATAAATAAATAAATAAATAAATAAATAAATAAATAAATAAATAAATAAATAAATAAATAAATAAATAAATAAATAAATAAATAAATAAATAAATAAATAAATAAATAAATAAATAAATAAATAAATAAATAAATAAATAAATAAATAAATAAATAAATAAATAAATAAATAAATAAATAAATAAATAAATAAATAAATAAATAAATAAATAAATAAATAAATAAATAAATAAATAAATAAATAAATAAATAAATAAATAAATAAATAAATAAATAAATAAATAAATAAATAAATAAATAAATAAATAAATAAATAAATAAATAAATAAATAAATAAATAAATAAATAAATAAATAAATAAATAAATAAATAAATAAATAAATAAATAAATAAATAAATAAATAAATAAATAAATAAATAAATAAATAAATAAATAAATAAATAAATAAATAAATAAATAAATAAATAAATAAATAAATAAATAAATAAATAAATAAATAAATAAATAAATAAATAAATAAATAAATAAATAAATAAATAAATAAATA
Source organism: Suillia variegata (assembly GCA_949127995.1). Taxonomy (NCBI): domain Eukaryota; kingdom Metazoa; phylum Arthropoda; class Insecta; order Diptera; family Heleomyzidae; genus Suillia; species Suillia variegata. The sequence continues at coordinate 16,820,950 of OX421846.1, forward strand.
AATAAATAAATAAATAAATAAATAAATAAATAAATAAATAAATAAATAAATAAATAAATAAATAAATAAATAAATAAATAAATAAATAAATAAATAAATAAATAAATAAATAAATAAATAAATAAATAAATAAATAAATAAATAAATAAATAAATAAATAAATAAATAAATAAATAAATAAATAAATAAATAAATAAATAAATAAATAAATAAATAAATAAATAAATAAATAAATAAATAAATAAATAAATAAATAAATAAATAAATAAATAAATAAATAAATAAATAAATAAATAAATAAATAAATAAATAAATAAATAAATAAATAAATAAATAAATAAATAAATAAATAAATAAATAAATAAATAAATAAATAAATAAATAAATAAATAAATAAATAAATAAATAAATAAATAAATAAATAAATAAATAAATAAATAAATAAATAAATAAATAAATAAATAAATAAATAAATAAATAAATAAATAAATAAATAAATAAATAAATAAATAAATAAATAAATAAATAAATAAATAAATAAATAAATAAATAAATAAATAAATAAATAAATAAATAAATAAATAAATAAATAAATAAATAAATAAATAAATAAATAAATAAATAAATAAATAAATAAATAAATAAATAAATAAATAAATAAATAAATAAATAAATAAATAAATAAATAAATAAATAAATAAATAAATAAATAAATAAATAAATAAATAAATAAATAAATAAATAAATAAATAAATAAATAAATAAATAAATAAATAAATAAATAAATAAATAAATAAATAAATAAATAAATAAATAAATAAATAAATAAATAAATAAATAAATAAATAAATAAATAAATAAATAAATAAATAAATAAATAAATAAATAAATAAATAAATAAATAAATAAATAAATAAATAAATAAATAAATAAATAAATAAATAAATAAATAAATAAATAAATAAATAAATAAATAAATAAATAAATAAATAAATAAATAAATAAATAAATAAATAAATAAATAAATAAATAAATAAATAAATAAATAAATAAATAAATAAATAAATAAATAAATAAATAAATAAATAAATAAATAAATAAATAAATAAATAAATAAATAAATAAATAAATAAATAAATAAATAAATAAATAAATAAATAAATAAATAAATAAATAAATAAATAAATAAATAAATAAATAAATAAATAAATAAATAAATAAATAAATAAATAAATAAATAAATAAATAAATAAATAAATAAATAAATAAATAAATAAATAAATAAATAAATAAATAAATAAATAAATAAATAAATAAATAAATAAATAAATAAATAAATAAATAAATAAATAAATAAATAAATAAATAAATAAATAAATAAATAAATAAATAAATAAATAAATAAATAAATAAATAAATAAATAAATAAATAAATAAATAAATAAATAAATAAATAAATAAATAAATAAATAAATAAATAAATAAATAAATAAATAAATAAATAAATAAATAAATAAATAAATAAATAAATAAATAAATAAATAAATAAATAAATAAATAAATAAATAAATAAATAAATAAATAAATAAATAAATAAATAAATAAATAAATAAATAAATAAATAAATAAATAAATAAATAAATAAATAAATAAATAAATAAATAAATAAATAAATAAATAAATAAATAAATAAATAAATAAATAAATAAATAAATAAATAAATAAATAAATAAATAAATAAATAAATAAATAAATAAATAAATAAATAAATAAATAAATAAATAAATAAATAAATAAATAAATAAATAAATAAATAAATAAATAAATAAATAAATAAATAAATAAATAAATAAATAAATAAATAAATAAATAAATAAATAAATAAATAAATAAATAAATAAATAAATAAATAAATAAATAAATAAATAAATAAATAAATAAATAAATAAATAAATAAATAAATAAATAAATAAATAAATAAATAAATAAATAAATAAATAAATAAATAAATAAATAAATAAATAAATAAATAAATAAATAAATAAATAAATAAATAAATAAATAAATAAATAAATAAATAAATAAATAAATAAATAAATAAATAAATAAATAAATAAATAAATAAATAAATAAATAAATAAATAAATAAATAAATAAATAAATAAATAAATAAATAAATAAATAAATAAATAAATAAATAAATAAATAAATAAATAAATAAATAAATAAATAAATAAATAAATAAATAAATAAATAAATAAATAAATAAATAAATAAATAAATAAATAAATAAATAAATAAATAAATAAATAAATAAATAAATAAATAAATAAATAAATAAATAAATAAATAAATAAATAAATAAATAAATAAATAAATAAATAAATAAATAAATAAATAAATAAATAAATAAATAAATAAATAAATAAATAAATAAATAAATAAATAAATAAATAAATAAATAAATAAATAAATAAATAAATAAATAAATAAATAAATAAATAAATAAATAAATAAATAAATAAATAAATAAATAAATAAATAAATAAATAAATAAATAAATAAATAAATAAATAAATAAATAAATAAATAAATAAATAAATAAATAAATAAATAAATAAATAAATAAATAAATAAATAAATAAATAAATAAATAAATAAATAAATAAATAAATAAATAAATAAATAAATAAATAAATAAATAAATAAATAAATAAATAAATAAATAAATAAATAAATAAATAAATAAATAAATAAATAAATAAATAAATAAATAAATAAATAAATAAATAAATAAATAAATAAATAAATAAATAAATAAATAAATAAATAAATAAATAAATAAATAAATAAATAAATAAATAAATAAATAAATAAATAAATAAATAAATAAATAAATAAATAAATAAATAAATAAATAAATAAATAAATAAATAAATAAATAAATAAATAAATAAATAAATAAATAAATAAATAAATAAATAAATAAATAAATAAATAAATAAATAAATAAATAAATAAATAAATAAATAAATAAATAAATAAATAAATAAATAAATAAATAAATAAATAAATAAATAAATAAATAAATAAATAAATAAATAAATAAATAAATAAATAAATAAATAAATAAATAAATAAATAAATAAATAAATAAATAAATAAATAAATAAATAAATAAATAAATAAATAAATAAATAAATAAATAAATAAATAAATAAATAAATAAATAAATAAATAAATAAATAAATAAATAAATAAATAAATAAATAAATAAATAAATAAATAAATAAATAAATAAATAAATAAATAAATAAATAAATAAATAAATAAATAAATAAATAAATAAATAAATAAATAAATAAATAAATAAATAAATAAATAAATAAATAAATAAATAAATAAATAAATAAATAAATAAATAAATAAATAAATAAATAAATAAATAAATAAATAAATAAATAAATAAATAAATAAATAAATAAATAAATAAATAAATAAATAAATAAATAAATAAATAAATAAATAAATAAATAAATAAATAAATAAATAAATAAATAAATAAATAAATAAATAAATAAATAAATAAATAAATAAATAAATAAATAAATAAATAAATAAATAAATAAATAAATAAATAAATAAATAAATAAATAAATAAATAAATAAATAAATAAATAAATAAATAAATAAATAAATAAATAAATAAATAAATAAATAAATAAATAAATAAATAAATAAATAAATAAATAAATAAATAAATAAATAAATAAATAAATAAATAAATAAATAAATAAATAAATAAATAAATAAATAAATAAATAAATAAATAAATAAATAAATAAATAAATAAATAAATAAATAAATAAATAAATAAATAAATAAATAAATAAATAAATAAATAAATAAATAAATAAATAAATAAATAAATAAATAAATAAATAAATAAATAAATAAATAAATAAATAAATAAATAAATAAATAAATAAATAAATAAATAAATAAATAAATAAATAAATAAATAAATAAATAAATAAATAAATAAATAAATAAATAAATAAATAAATAAATAAATAAATAAATAAATAAATAAATAAATAAATAAATAAATAAATAAATAAATAAATAAATAAATAAATAAATAAATAAATAAATAAATAAATAAATAAATAAATAAATAAATAAATAAATAAATAAATAAATAAATAAATAAATAAATAAATAAATAAATAAATAAATAAATAAATAAATAAATAAATAAATAAATAAATAAATAAATAAATAAATAAATAAATAAATAAATAAATAAATAAATAAATAAATAAATAAATAAATAAATAAATAAATAAATAAATAAATAAATAAATAAATAAATAAATAAATAAATAAATAAATAAATAAATAAATAAATAAATAAATAAATAAATAAATAAATAAATAAATAAATAAATAAATAAATAAATAAATAAATAAATAAATAAATAAATAAATAAATAAATAAATAAATAAATAAATAAATAAATAAATAAATAAATAAATAAATAAATAAATAAATAAATAAATAAATAAATAAATAAATAAATAAATAAATAAATAAATAAATAAATAAATAAATAAATAAATAAATAAATAAATAAATAAATAAATAAATAAATAAATAAATAAATAAATAAATAAATAAATAAATAAATAAATAAATAAATAAATAAATAAATAAATAAATAAATAAATAAATAAATAAATAAATAAATAAATAAATAAATAAATAAATAAATAAATAAATAAATAAATAAATAAATAAATAAATAAATAAATAAATAAATAAATAAATAAATAAATAAATAAATAAATAAATAAATAAATAAATAAATAAATAAATAAATAAATAAATAAATAAATAAATAAATAAATAAATAAATAAATAAATAAATAAATAAATAAATAAATAAATAAATAAATAAATAAATAAATAAATAAATAAATAAATAAATAAATAAATAAATAAATAAATAAATAAATAAATAAATAAATAAATAAATAAATAAATAAATAAATAAATAAATAAATAAATAAATAAATAAATAAATAAATAAATAAATAAATAAATAAATAAATAAATAAATAAATAAATAAATAAATAAATAAATAAATAAATAAATAAATAAATAAATAAATAAATAAATAAATAAATAAATAAATAAATAAATAAATAAATAAATAAATAAATAAATAAATAAATAAATAAATAAATAAATAAATAAATAAATAAATAAATAAATAAATAAATAAATAAATAAATAAATAAATAAATAAATAAATAAATAAATAAATAAATAAATAAATAAATAAATAAATAAATAAATAAATAAATAAATAAATAAATAAATAAATAAATAAATAAATAAATAAATAAATAAATAAATAAATAAATAAATAAATAAATAAATAAATAAATAAATAAATAAATAAATAAATAAATAAATAAATAAATAAATAAATAAATAAATAAATAAATAAATAAATAAATAAATAAATAAATAAATAAATAAATAAATAAATAAATAAATAAATAAATAAATAAATAAATAAATAAATAAATAAATAAATAAATAAATAAATAAATAAATAAATAAATAAATAAATAAATAAATAAATAAATAAATAAATAAATAAATAAATAAATAAATAAATACACCTTCCTTTATAATATTAGTAAGGAAGTAAGGATAATTACTCGATAAATCTCTGAACCAACGTAAATTTGTATATAAGATATCATTCAAGTTAGACATATAAATACGTTTGTCCGCAGTTGAGTTACCAAGCGTAAAGCCAGTTTCCACTGCAAGAACAAATAAAAGTAACCCAAAAAACAATTTGCGATTCAATATGGCTGCAATAAAATTTATTAATATATTTTCCTTCTTGGCTGTTGTGCTTTAATCTGATGGTCACGACGTAATATTGGTCGCTTGTAGCTGCTATTAAAAGCGTATAAATTGCTGAAAACGTATGCGTTTATTAACCTTTACTGGGTGGACAATTCGCCCTATTCCTATTACAACAACAACAGAAACAACAAAAACACGCTGTGCCTGAAGCTGAATGATACATTTTTCCAAAATTTCATTCAAACGAAACATTTTCAATTAAGTCCTGTTGCGTTAAGGTTTATCTCTGGAATAACTTATTTTATTTATTTATTTAAAATTCCACACTCAATTCGATACGTTTTCAATTTTGCATATTTTTTTTATTGCGCATCCATTTTGTTTTGTTGGTAGTTAGTAAAAGCAGTGGGTACCTAGTAAACACAAAAATAAAAAAATAAAAAAACCAATAATAAAAAATTCCACGTTCTGGTGTCCACCCAATACAACCGCGCAATTTCTATATCCCCTCGCAATTTGGTAGCAGTATCGCAGCTAGCATTGTTAATATTAAGCGGTTTCAAAGGTGGACAAAATCCCGCCTCCACCCAAACCCAACGGCCCATGACCGCACAACTTTCCCGACTGGGAAATAACAATTTAAAGTGTGCACCCCCACCCCCTATTTCATTTGGCTGCACTCTACTCTGTGAGTAAATATGTACCTGTGGGCAACGGTATTCTGGTTGGCATTAAAATGTGGATTTAAGTGAAAACATTGTTTTAATTAAACTCTACCTGAAATATTAGCAAAATGGGTTTTTGTGTGTGTGCCAAACATATGTGTGTGTGTGTGTAGGATAATAATTTTATAGGATTATATAAAAATCGAATCTAACAAGCTATTTAACACGAATCCGACAATACTTAGTCCAAAATAAATAATAACGCTTATTTCTGTGGTTTATTATCGCTTGTAAATGGTTTGATTGGAAGTTTTGGATTTCACTTACTACATCCAAAATAACAATGAATGCGTATCCGGTATATACATATTTTAAATCGACCTATTTGAACTTGTATCGAGGAAGTCAAATCCCATGGAAATAAATAAACAATTAGTTTATAGCTGCACTATAGTATAGCACAAAGGGGCACTGGCTCAGAGCGTCAGCACGTGTGGGGGTGTCACATTTCGTCCCTGAATAAGATGGGACGGAATAAAAAACCCTTTTCATATGTTCCTCAGTTTTATTTTTAAGTGATTTTGAATTAAATTTTAATTTATCTTTATTCTGGTTGCTTTTGGTCTAAATCAATAGTTTTTTTTTGAAATTTTACACAACTGTCCTTGCAATATATACAATATACACTTTATTAACTATCGTGTTGTTCGCCCACATCCCTTTGCAAAAAATTTGCCCCAGCCTCAGCACTCCGGACGATAATAAATTTCTTGGATTTGCGTCCAAAAGCAGACCTCACAAATTCACAAATTATTCAAATTGTGAATTTTCGCGCCACGAAGTTTTCGCGTAATTTCAAAGCAAATATTTGCATTTAAATTAATCAACAAATTAAATGCGAGGAACCGCAACGTCCACCCCATACGTCCTGCACTCCGACATTTTCTGGCCCAGACCAGTCGCGTGCATTTGGAAGCAACCACAATAAGCACACAGACACAATGAAATAGCTCAATAACACAAAACAAAACAGAACAAAACTAGTAAGATGATTATCTTTGGCTATGCTGAAGCTCAAATACCCTCCGCCATTTCAGTTACACCAAAGAATGTGCTTCTTGTAGCACATGAGTGCTATATGTCTATTTTATAAGTGGGCGTTATTCTTATCGGATCTCCTTCATTTTTAGCTAGTCGTTTTGTGTTACTATTAATGTGTTAAAACTGAATATCAACACTGAAACTATTGTTATAAATTTGTTTTCCTAATACAAATGGGGAGTTTGCATGGAAGGCGTGACTAGACTTTGTCCGATTGAACTTTACCTCCGCTTGGAAAATAGGAGCTCATTTTTCAGCACGATATCTCATAAACTACAGTTGTCATCATTTTAACAGGAAAAAGGACAAACATCGTTAAATCGACTAAATCTATATATACATATTGTCTTATCTAAAACGTCACACAAACTGAATATATCCTTCGGTATGAGCTTACACATGGCGCAGGGTATAACAAGTGCGAGAAATGCTTTCTCAGCATTTTTTCGCCAATTTTTTGGTTACGGGAAACTAAACTCAGCAATGAACTCTTTACGACTATTTCGCACCAGTGCCTGTGCGGATTGTGTCTGTGCATGAATTGCTATTGGCCACGAATTGTATTTGTTTTAAAACGAACTGAAATTTAGGAAATGGCTAAACTTTAAACTTATTACAAAATTAAATTTTTTAAATTTATGTATACGTACGTATATATTTACATGATATCATTTCATGTAATGGTCACTTTAATGTACTAAATTATAAAAAAAAATTTGGTACACCCTTTTAAAAGTTGATCAACTTAGTTATTGCGTGCAGTAAAGGGATAAATATGCTTTAGACCAATATGTGTGACATTATCTAACCTTTCGATTGAAGAGTGTAAGGCTATCTACTTTACTTTTAATTTTTTTAAATGTGTTAGTTTACTGCAAAAAAGCTCTTTAGTCTCAAATCATTTATCCGATTGTGATGAAAATTTGGGAAGTTGCTATGCTCACGCCAACTTAGGTTTAGGGCAAAGAAAATTTTGCCACGCCCACCTATTACGCCCACAATTTGTTAAACTAAGTTAAAATATTCTATTTTTTCGCTAATATTGATCCAAAAATGGGCGTGGTTGGAGCAATTTAACGTCCACTTTTGATAAAAGAGTGGATCAATTATACGCCTTCCATTGCTCTAGAACTTGATTCGCTATATAGAAGACATGTAATGGGATGCACCGGGAAGAATAAAAGGAAATACAAAATTTGCCACGCCCACTTATTACGCCCACAATTTGTTTAATTAAGTGAAAATATACGACGACATTGCTAATATTGCTTTGAGTTTGTATGCCGATAATTTCAAAGCCGTAACTCAGAATCGCTACAACGGTGAGTACCGAGAAGTTCCGCTAACTAACGGGGGTACCGGGAAGTTCCGCTAACTAACGGGAGTACCGGAAAGTTCTGCTAAGTGGCATTGCAACGCATGCCGGGCATTCGCTAGTTTAGAATAAAAGATCACGAGTATACAGTTCATTATTAGAAACTAAACTCTTGTAACACTAGGTATTAAGTATAAGTATATGGTTTAAGCTTTCGAGAAAATGGTGAAGTCACAAAATATTCTGTTACAGCAGAAGAAGTATAAGAAAGATGTGTTAAATCCCCATAAGTGTCCTAGATTTTATATCCATACCATACAACAAATTCTTGTATGTGATATAATAATTATGTCATATCTTTATTCATAAACAAATATAAAAGAAAATCAGTTTTATAACGAGCATTTTATTGCCTTTTTCATATACACTACTTTCGTTTAGGCTTATATAGAATAAAATTCAATTGGCCTGTCTATCTATTTATATGTATGTCTGTCCGAGGGTTTACAACCATAGCTAAACTGATGTGTGCGGTTTTATTCTACAAGCAGAAATAGAAATGAAATGAAAAAAAATTACATCTCCCTCTCATGGAAACGTTTTGTACCACTTAAAAACAAATTAAAAAACAAGTTAAAATTCACTACAAAATATTTGAGTAGTAATACAAAATTTTCCGACAAAGAACGGGAGAGTTCAGGAAGTAACAAAGCCTATTTCTAATCTAGACACATGGAAAATGTTCAATAAAAAATCCCATTTTGGTTACTTAAAATATTATTTTATTCTCAAATGGTTTATGTATAAGCGGAGTAATACTTAAATTTTTAGTGATTTTTGGCTTTTCATTCGCTTAAATACTTCGCCGGATGTACGCATGCAAATTGCCAAAATCCGCTTAGTTGAAGGCAAATAAATAGCAGGATACCAAACGCATCCGTTAAATCGATGATTCTTGTTTTTGTTGTTATATGTCGATGTTTACTTAGCACTTTTGAATCGCTACGAATGCCACATGAAACCCTTTTCTGCTGCTATTTATGATTCGTGCGGTTAGTTTTTTTTGTTAGCCAAAAGGCTATTTAAGCATTCTTCACGCATCATTTGTCGATTTAAAAAAATAGTCAGTGCCAAAAAAAGGTATCAAAAGAATGTTATGTCGTTTCCACATTCACCAGTGTTGTAAAACGCTTTAAGGTACATTTCAGAAACTACGCATCATGACAGTAAAAAGGACAACATTTTAATAGCCGAACGTTTTCCTAACCGTCTGAAATTTGTAAGCACTAAATAGCGTTTATAAAGTAAAGTTAGTTTATGTGACGAACAAGTATTGATAGCTTTTAAGTTTTTGTTCTAATGCATCAGAAATGTTTCCCAATAGTATCTGAGAACTTTTTGACAAATGAATCAAATTGAAAATAATTTATCTGAATATTAAACTATTAAACTCCTTTAATGAAAGCTGGTACCTTTAACATTTTGATAGACTATAGCAAACATTTATTTTATTATGTAATAATTATACACAATTAAAATATTAAAATTTACGTAACGAAGTTCTCACAAAAAATTTCAGATACTTTACTAATACTGGAGTTTCTCACAAATTCGAAAAAGTTCGCATTTACACACACATGTGTATATTTGCGGTTAACTGCTAACAGTTGTGATAATATGCTTAATATGACCCACATGACGCATACACAACACGTACTAGCAGGGACTTACACCCACGTGCATACATACATACGAACTTTGCCGTAAACGAGTTGCAAAGAAGATAATCAAAAAGATAAGAACAAAAGTCAAAATGGCGTCCAATTGCCTCTATGAACTGACCTGGTCTTAACCGACGCTGAGCCAGTCACAACAGAAACCCAACAGTCCACAATCGACAAGCCAGAGAAAAAGGGTTCAATACGCAATTCCAAAAGCACAAAAGTGGTGTCAGGAAGGATGATGGGTAGAGGTCGCAGAAATGCATTAAAAGGTGACACCCGGCAAACCACTACGGCTAACCTCGCTTCGGATCGTCTCACTACACTTCCTGCCCCTGACAGTCAACAGTAGTTAAGATAATAAACGTCAAGGGAGCTCTTTTGCATCATCAGCAAATCATGCGAAACGTCATGTTTGCTGTCATTTCGCATAAAATGGCCATCATCGTCAGAAGATCAACGAAGGATACACCAGGAGGGGCGCGACGAGCATTCTCATACACCAAGAGAAAAATTTCAAAAGTCATAAAGTAATTTGGCTATAGTTATGGGTATTTTATGCCCTAAAAAGAGGACAGTCAAAATACACCCAGAAAAATTTTAGTTAGAGCGTTAACGTAATGATATACATATATAAAAGGTGACTGAATATATCGTTAGTCTCAAAATAAGAACCACGTTGGAAAACATCATGACATCTTCAAGAAGCCATACAAAAGATACAAAACCCTTTATGGATTTTATTCGTCTGAGGGTCTACTTCCATTTCGCGTTAATTTGTCGTGTTGCACAGTGTAATTTAATTTCGGTTTTAAGTTATAAAAACGTTTGCGTTGCATGTGTCTCACACAATTTTCAGTATCGATTGAACTAAGCAGTAAAGAAGTAAGAAATTATAGTCGGTCCTACTGACTGCACCAGATTGCACCAGATTATTAGATATCATAATAAAATTGAGGTGATTCATGAAATTTCGATAACATCATTTTATTATACAAAAATTTATTTAAAAACAAATTATACTAAATATTTTTATATGACGAACTACCCTAATTATGTTCCTATATTTCTTTTAGACCGCTTGTGAAACAAAATAACCAATTTAAGTTATTTGGACTTCATTTTAACATAATAGTAATGAACATCGTTCATGATAAAAACTAAACTCATGAAATCAGTATTTTTTTCAAAACTGGGCGAATTGGTTCCAAAATTTAATAAATCCGTCCTGGGCATAAGAACAACCAAGTTTCAGTTCAATATCTCTAATGGGTATTTCGTTTTCGTGTTATCCAGAAATGATGAAATCTTATTTTAAACTCATTATGTTTTATTCAATCAAACCGCAAATTTTATATTGAGTCTCTTAACCCAATTATTGAAAAATTAATTTTTAAAAAACAAATTTAAAAAATACATAATTTTTCGAAAATATATTAATTTGTGCTGTGATATAATTATAATATTTTATGTTCTGATATCTTCTTAAAAAGGATGTTTTTCGATATTTATATAACGATTTCCAGTCAGGTGTTGCGTTTGAAAAATTTTATATGTACAAAAATAAATTTTGAAAAATCGTATGTGTCCCATTTTTGGGACATAAGTAAACCGCGTTGTTAGCTCTAAGGAAGTTTTATAACATTGTAAGTCAAAGAATAAGTTTATGTTTTTGTTAGTTTTCATAGAGTGGATCTCTGGGACCTCACCAAGTTAAAACTGCCTACAGTTGATTAAACATGTTTAATTTTAAGTTTATTGGGGCAATTGTATACTTATCTAAAAACTATACAATTCAAATACATTTTAAAGCACACATGCCTTATCACAAATATAATTTTTTTTGGGTGTACGAATGTACAAAAGTACAAGTCAGCACAACTAGCTGCCCCATTTGCAGTTTTAGTTCCAGTGCCGGTTTCGACTCTGATCCGCTTGTGAGACCAATTGTTGGTCTCATTGTCACGTAGCGCTTTTGTTCTTATTCGACAGTTGGGTGTGTGTGTTTGTGTAAGTATGTATGTGTCATGTCAGATACGAGCTGCTGATATGCAAAATGTTTGACAATTGAAAAAAATTTTGGGTTCTTCTGTTTACTGACTCTTTAGTTCAGAGTTTCGTACGCTGTTTTGCCTAGTGCAAATTGGTTCTTTCTTATCATTGTGTTTGTTTTTGTAAAATTGCTTGTTGCTTAATGAGGGTTTTTAAGCAAAGAAATTTTTTTTAAATTGTATTTTAAACCTCAAGAACTCTAAATATATAAACTTTTGATGCTAGTGTTATAGTATTGTTTTGTTTTTTTTATTAAAATGTCAAATACGTATTTTAAGTATTTTCGGCTTCCAAACTCATCTGATAAAATTTTCTATTAAACTGTTTTCCCTTAATCTTTCCCAAACATTAGAAATTCGATGTCATCGTAAAATTAATTCTTTTAACTCTTTGCACTACATTACTTTTCATGTTCTATTTACTAACAATCCACAAGAATCTAATCAACTAATACGCATGTCTAATATATAGATATCATATACAAATGGGCTACTATATACTTTTTACTTAAATAAAGAAAATACAAAAACCTACAAAAACAAAATCAAATGACCATAAGCAAAATCCGTAAAAAAATATAAACAAATGTAGTTGAAAAGACAAAAAAATAATGAAAAAAATAAATCGCTTCATTTTGTAAAAACAAATAACATAAGCGCATTATATACGCGTATACACACACACGTGTGGGATGTACACACCCCAGGAGAAAATTGTAATCGCTTTCAATTTTGTGTATTCGAATGTATCAAGAAATTCAGGGTTGAAATCAGCGCTTAAAGCTACCAACAACTTTGAGGATAGAGCACCTGAAGGCATGCCATTTTATATCGAATTTCACCATTTTCCAAACATTTCATTAAGTTGAAGAAACAGATTTTTTAACCTGATTTAGAATTATATCATCCAATGTCCTATTTCGATTCAATAAATAGTACGCACTCTTGCATTTACTACAAAAATATTCATAATAGCCATAAAATCATTTAAATTTGAACAGACCTAAGTACACTGAATTTAGTAATAAATTGTATAGACGAGTTTTGATAAAGTTGAACTCGTCACAAGTAAACATATTTCTGCTGGGTGAAAATGCGACCGAAAAAAAAACACATACAATTTGTTTCGAGGACGAAATGGGCGGCTCGCAAAATTATGACTGCAAAAATACGAGATTAGACGGATACGTTCATAAAAACAAGTTTCGTTTAATAAAAGAAAAGCGAAAATCGCAAAAAATAAAAACGTCATGAAATTTTATGGCATGCTAAGGAACAAATATCAAAATATTCCAGTTAAGGGAAAATAAACGAAAACAATATCCTTGACCAACCCTTGTCATCATAATTTAAGCTGACAAGTATAAGTAAAGTGGACATTTCCGAGGCGCTGCTTCCTCTCCATATCACGCTCGGAGATGCTACTAAAGATTTATTTCCTCATCGTCTAGTTTAAGCTCTTGATTTATCACAGCGTGTTCTTTTAATAAAAGTGATATACGCTTGAAATATTTAAATATTTGAATATCACCTAAATTGTTTCCAACAGGAAATAAAAAGCAATAGGTTAGTTGCAAAGCAAAAAATTAAAGAATAATACAAAAAAATTTCATTATTAAATTCATTAAATATATTAATTTCATAGATTTTTTCCTGTTATGGTCAAATGCTTTTATGTGGGTAAGAAATTTATTGTTATGGCTTACTTGCGGGTTTGTATTTGTACAAGCTAAAAAAACAAAGTTCTTATGTATGTTTGTCCAACTAATATTATAATTGATGTTTATATATGAAATTTTATCTATTTTTTTTGAACTTCCTGTGAGGAATTTATTGGATTTTGAAAACAAATCAACACCAATGGCACATATAAGATGTTTGTAATTAAACTCACATTGTTAAATTATTGGAAAATTTAAATAATATAATATAAAAATCCTGACAGACAAATACAATAACATTCATAATATGAACAACGAAGGAAGGTTCTATTTTTCAAATAAATACGCAATATTGAAGATTTAAAACAAGTTCTTTCTGGATATAAGAAGAATGGATTTAAAAGTAAATAATTTTATTTAAATCTTCATTTGCTCTATAAACATTTCTTTGTACCAAATGGGCGTCTAAACAATTCATCCGATTTTGATAAAATTTTAGGGAGTTGCTGTGCTCACGCCAACTTAGGTTTAGGCCACGCCCACCTATTACGCCCACAATTTGTAAAACTAAGTTAAAATATTCGATTATTTCGCTAATATTACTCCAAATCTGAAATTTGGTATCTGAGTTTGTATAGACACTGTCGATAACTTCCCCAAAAATGGGCGAGGTTGGATCAATTTAGCGCCCACTTTCGAAAAAAGGGTGGATCATTTTTACGCCTACCACCATTTGCTCAGAAACTTGATGTGCTAAATAGAAAACATGTAACGGGATGCACCGGGAAGAATAACAGGATATACAAAATTGTCCACGCCCACTTATTACGCCCTCAATTTATTTAATTAAGTAAAAACATACGATGACATTGCTCCTAAAAATTTGGGATTTTGTTTCTGAGTTCGTATGCCGATAATTTCACAGCCATAACTCAGAATCGCTACAACGGTGAATACCGAGAAGTTCCGCTAACTAACGGGAGTACCGGGAAGTTCCGCTAACTAACGGAAGTACCGGGAAGTACCGAGAAGTACCGGGAAGTACCGGGAAGTTCTGATACCATTTTTTTTAAGTGGCATTGCAACGCATGCCGGGCATTCGCTAGTACAATATAAAAACGAATGGGTCTATACCATTCAGCCGATTGCTATGTAATTTTTTGGTGTTGCTTTGCCTACGCTTATAACGGTTTGAGCTTATTACCCCCACATTTTGTGAAACTAGAGATTGAACGGGCAATTTTACACCCTCCATTATTGTTCAGGATCTTAATGCGCTATATAAGAAACATATATAGGGATGCAACTTAACGCTCACCGTAGTAGCTCAGGATCACTGTAACGGGGAGTAACGGAAAGATCCGCGATCTAATTATCTTACACATATTTCTTGTCAAAACAAAACCTGGGCCACGCTAGGTACTATAGGACAGCTTTGAAAAAAGTTGTATATAATAATTCGGTGTTAGAGAACTGAAATCATTGATTGGTTTTGCATTATCTCCTCTTGTTTTATTATGGTCTTGAATTGGGTTAATGGATCTGTTTGATTAAAGTTTCTCTTATTATTATTTTAAAGTATAATTAACAATTAATGAAGCGTTATTAAAAAAACATTTATTTCGAAAACTATACTTATGTGAAAATATTTCAAATTAATAATCATTTTCATTATCTCAAAAGTTAGGTTAATGTTTGGTTTGAAATTAAATTAAAAAATTATAAAACTTTGTGATGACTGGGACTTGACTTAATTTAAATTGAATTATGGAATATAAATCCACTTTGACCACCAAAAACCACTGCAACTGCAGGCGGGCGGAAGTATTCGTGGATGTTATTATTGCAGTCATTTGGCAAACGACGCAGGCGTTCTATTTCAACTTATATATATGCTTCTTCTTTTGATTTCGTTCCTTTTATTTGTTAGTATTTTTATTTGAACCGTTTTCTTCTTTCTTTCGTAACGCCTAATTACATATAATTGGATAAGTCGATTGGCAATGGGGGCACCACACTCTCCAATAAGGAAATTAATTACAATTTGAGGGGAATAAATGGACACTGCTTAAGCAGTTGACGGCGAAAGGGAACAATGAAAAGAAATGGGAATGTGCCTAAAGGTCGCTGGACTTTTCAAAAACTGGAAATAAACGCTGCGTGCCGGAAGCAGCCAAGAAAGGAAGACAAATGGTAGAATGAAGGGACTAGACCGGAAATTATGACAGGGACATATTACACTGCGTTTAAGGTCGGTTGGTCGAGGGGAAAAGCGGAAGGAGTGTGGGGCAGTCACGATTTTTTGTAAGTGGATCACGTTGCGTGTTTGCCAAAACATTTAATTAATTGGCCAGAAAGTTTTCAGTTCGTTGTCATTATTGTTGTGCGCGCAAATATCAATGAAAGCCGAAATGAATTTGGCCTGTCAAATAAATTTCTGATTGGATTTTGTTTTTTTTTTAATGCGCCGCGTATTCAAATCGAATTTAGTTGAGCTCATTTATTCCGGTCCACTGACATTTCATTTCAGTCCTGCTCGGCTATCCTCCTTGCCCCCTTTTGCAATTGAGCGCGTTTCAATTGAAAATTCAAATGCGATCTGTAAGCGTCCGCTTTACAAACGCCACTCAAAATGTTCAACATAAAAACGTGTTTTTTCTTTCTTGCTAATGCATTTGTCCTCTGTTGCTGCTGCTTTTGGCGGAATATGGCCATGTCGCTTTTCAGAAATTTGAATTAAACTGTGCCTTGAGGGCTTCAGAGTAATGAAGGAAAATATATGTTTGTATGTATGTATGTATGTATGTATGTATGTATGTATGTATGTATGTATGTATGTATGTATGTATGTATGTATGTATGTATGTATGTATGTATGTACCCTGCAGGGGAAAATACTAGTTCTGAACTAGAGAAACACTAGTTCCTTTTTCACAACCACTGGTACGCGTTGTATCTCTTTCCCATTGAAACAACTGACGAATTTAACATTGCGATGTCCTACGCGGTGGCAATTAGCCCGCTCTGCATCCCTTTTTCGCCAGTTATGAACTAGAACGTTAGTGGACTATAAGCAACTAGTTCAAAATTGGCACAAATAGAACTAGTCTGTAACTAGACATAAAGTCTCTAGTTCAAAATTGGTACAAAAATCATTAGTTTGTAACTTCAGTTAAAAATTCGCAAAATATCCCAGGTTAATAAATTAAACAATAATTACTGCAGAATGATTTAAAATAGTTTTATTGAAATATATATCATTATTTAAACATAAACATTTTGAATTCGTACATTAATCAAAAACAATTTTAATTCCGTTTGAACTTAGTAACTAATTTGACAATTACATGTGTAGTTAAAAAAAAATACGGATAAATACTTACTTATGTGCTAGACACTTCTTCGAAAATAACATAATTAGAAGAGTCATATTTTTGTGTAAGTAACATTTGTCTTTTTTGTAAATCTGCAAATCTTTCGGTTGTTAATGCAAATTATATTCATTTAAAAAAAGAAACAGATCAATATTATGTAAGCAAGTAACATGTAAGTTAAGATCACTCCCAATGGGAGGATCAAAAAAATTAAAGTTGGGGCCAGCTACTTGGCCCTTTTCCTTATGCCTGTAAATGAAACAAGTTAATTAAGTTGGATATGCAATAAATTACCTTTTATTGAACTGCATTCAAGTAACGCCAAAATTAAAGTGGCAGAATAACTTAAGCTAACTTAAAATGTAACCTTAATGATAATATTCCTAACTGCTGCCTTAGCGATCCCACGGTGACGATTTGCTGCAGCATGGAAATGTTGGCTTAGTGAAATTGCGGTGGCGATGACCAGCAACTGGGCCAGACGCGTGTGCATATCATATTGCACCACGCATATAGGCCACAGGCGAGCGTGTTTACTTTTATTTCCTCAAAAGATTTGTGGGATTCTCTAAATAAACTTAAGCCGGTCCATTATTTTCTTCTAGCACTTTTTCTCTGGCGAGAATTGACGACCCACTTCCTCATTTATTTCGCTGTCAAGTTTATTCGCTCTATTTGTTATATAAATGTCGGTTTATCGATTAATTAGCCTCCTTACTATTACTTTTTATATTTTATAACTATTTCATAACAATCACAAAACTTTCAATGTTTACAAGTTAACATTTTTTGTTTTTCGATAAATTATATTTTATCGATAATCGCACATCACTAAAAAATCATATGGCGATACAAGAATTATCAAAACATTTACGCCGAAATTTACTTATAGACAAGCAAACTTGGAGCCGATTTAGTTACAGCCACTTGCTCGTTTTTTTTTCTATTAGTGACTTTAGTGTATTTTAGAAAAAATATTCAATTTTTCAAAATTGTTTGTTTAATTCAATTCAAATACATAATTTTTTTTTCTTAATTACACTAAAGTCACTAAAAACTAAAAAAAAAAAACGAATAAGACGCATTGTCGCGAGGTTTGACAAGCGAACTAGGAGTTGAGTTCGCTTGTCAAAATTTTTTCTGAAAAAATCATTCAAAAAGTATTTTTTTTAATATAAGCCCAATTTGGTTCCTCTTTTACTAGTATATCTCTAGTATTTTTTCGACTAGTTCAATTTTTGCTAGAACAGGACTGGTGCAGAACTAGAACATTTTGATACTAGTACGAGGTTTTCCTGCAGGGTATGTATGTATGTACCCTGCAGGGAAACCGCGTACTAGTATCAAAATGTTCTAGTTCTGCACCAGTCCTGTTCTAGCGAAAATTTGATTAGTCGAAAAAGTACTATAGATATACTAGTAAAAGAGGAACCAAATTGGGCTTATATTAAAAAAAATACTTTTTGAATGATTTTTTCAGAAAACATTTTGACAAGCGAACTCAACTCCTAGTTCGCTTGTCAAAACTCAGCATGTCTCAGCATCTTATTCGTTTTTGTTTTTAGTGACTTTTAGTGTAATTAAGAAAAAATTTGTATGTATTTCAACTGAATTAAATAAATAATTTTGAAAAATTCAATATTTTTTCTAAAATACACTAAAGTCACTAATAGAAAAAAAACGAGCAAGTGGCTGTAACTAAATCGGCTCCTAGTTTGCTTTTCTATAAGTTAATTTCGGCGTAAATGTTTTGATAATTCGTGTCGCCATATGATTTTTTAGTGATGTGCGATTATCGATAAAAAAAAAATGTTAACTTGTAAACAGTGAAAGTTTTGTGATTGTTGTGAAATATATTTAAAATAAAAAAAAAAAATAATAGCAAGGAGGCTAAATAAACAAGAACTGGAACTTTGTATAGCAAATATAACGAGTGAACTTGCCAGCAAAATAAATGAGGAAGTGGTTCGTCAATTTTCGCCAGAGAAAAAGTGCTAGAAGAAAATAACTGACCGCCTTGAGCGGCTGCAATAAATTGATCTTCTTCAAAAAATTTATTTAGAGAATCCCGCAAATCTTTTGAGGAAATACAAGTAAACACGCAATATGATATGCACACGCGTCTGGCCCAGTTGCTGGTCATCGCCACCGCAGTTTCACTAAGCCAACATTTCCATGCTGCAGCAAATCGTCACCGTGGGATCGCTAAGGCAACAGTTACGAATATTATAATGTAATAAATTAAGGTTACATTTTAAGTTAGCTTAAGTTATTCTGCCACTTCAATTTTGGCGTTACTTGAATGCAGTTCAATAAAAGGTAATTTATTGCATATCCAACTTAATTAACTTGTTTCATTTACAGACATAAGGAAAAGGGCCAACTTTAATTGTTTTGATCCTCCCATTGGGAGTGATCTTAACTTACATGTTACTTGCTTTGAACACGGGAAAACAAACACTTTTGGGTAGTTACATAATATTGGTCTGTTTCTTTTTTTAATGAATATAATTTGCATTAACAACCGAAAGATTTGCAGATTTACAAAAAAGAAAAATGTTACACAAAAATATGACTCTTCTAATTATGTAATTTTCGAAGAAGTGTCTAGCACATAAGTATGTATTTATTCGTATTTTTTTTAACTACACATGTAATTGTTAAATTATATATTAAGTTCAAACGGAATTAAAATTGTTTTTGATTAATGTACGAATTTAAAATGTTTATGTTTAAATAATGATATATATTTCAATAAAACTATTTTAAATCATTCTCAGTTATTATTGTTTAATTTATTAACCTGGGATTTTCTGCGAATTTTTAACTGAAGTTACAAACTAATGATTTTTGTACCAATTTTGAACTAGAGACTTTATGTCTAGTTACAAACTAGTTCTATTTGTGCCAATTTTGAACTAATTACTTATAGTCCACTAACGTTCTAGTTCATAACTGGCGAAAAAGGGATGCAGAGCGGGCTAATTGCTACCGCGTAGGACATCGCAATGTTAAATTCGTCAGTTGTTTCAATGGTAAAGAGATACAACGCGTACCAGTGGTGGTAAAAAAGGAACTAGTGTTTCGATAGTTCAGAACTAGTATTTTCCCCTGCAGGGTATGTATGTATGTATGTATGTATGTATGTATGTATGTATGTATGTATGTATGTATGTATGTATGTATGTATGTATGTATGTATGTATTACTTTTTTTAAATAAAATTAACTTGTAAGTATGTTAACCAGTTAGTTTACTTTTTTTTAGATTAATCTGAACTGTGTGTAATGAAGATAGTTTTCTATTTAAAAGCTAATGGGTGAGAGTTTTTTTTTTTTGGATTCGGATGGAATAATCCTCATGGGCATATAATAAATTATTGCGCGAAACATCGCAGTAAAGTTGCTATTATTTAAAATATAAGCATTTTTTTCAACTCTTAGTTTAATCGAAGAGATTTACTTTTTTATTTTATTTTCATGTTCCCAAATTTATCAATTAAAAAAGTGACCTTTATGTCATTTTTAAATCACACCCTACTCCTGTATAAATTTAGAATAGAACGCTATTCCGGAATTATATTTTTGTGTGTAATTGGGTACTTTCACAAAAAAATGTATATCTAAGTATGCGAAATTTTCCGTTCCTACCCGTTGTGGATTGGTAATTATAGTCACGTTTCTGAGTTACGGCGGAGGACGTTCAATTGATTTTTGGTGAAGTTGTCGACAGTGCCCATATAAACTCAGACGTTTATTAACATTAATTTTACTGATTTTTTCATAAATTTAAAGCTACTTGACTGCATACAAGTAATCAGGGTCGTTCCTAGGTATTTTGGCGCTCGGGGAATGATTGAAACTTGCCGCCTTATAAAAGTAAATTTAAACAAAAGTGTACAATGTGATAATTCTTTTACTCGATTATATTATAATTATTTGTATATTAAAAATATTAAAAATATCGGCATAGAAAACTGTATTCAATTGTTGAATTCAAATATTTTCTTTAATATTTAATTTTAAATGTTAGTAATTTGCCACTTACGCCCACATTTCATTCAAGTTGCAAATAATTTTTGAATTCCAAAATTAACCACACATTTCCTGTTGTGGTTTTCTGCACACCTCAACCAACTTTGTGTTTTGTTTGCCTTTGCCTTTGCCTTTACCACATTTCAAATAAAATTTGTTGCAAATTTTGGCAAATGCCTTTGATGATTCGTACACGACCCATTTTAGCTGAGCCATATTCATACTGCGCCCAAACGCTTGCACAATTGTTCGTGTATAATTTTGTAAAATACAATTTCCGCAAAAATACACACACTGGAACAGCCACGTGTATGTCCGCATACACAGACATACTCACTTCCGCTGTTGTGCTACAAAAAAGAACTCGTTCTGTTGAATTCCTCGTTCGTTCGTTTGCTTGCTTGTTTGTTCGGCTGTTCGTTTAACCAATGGTCCGTTTGGTCGGTCCTTCCTTGTATATGAGTGTGGTTTCTCACCCATTAGGTCACCGAATACAGCGTGCTATCCGAAATTCGTCTACCCAGTAAACCAAGTTCGGAGCGCTCGGAATTGTGACTCTTCATTTTTATGACAATAAATATTAAGAAAAATGGTTCATTTTCACAAAAAATACTCTTTTAAAACACTTTCTTGTATTCTAAAGGAGGGTGAAGGAAAATAGTCTGTTAGGTGTCTTTTCATACTCTTATGGTTTACTGAAAAGTAAGGATCATAATTATGTTTCTTGGATAACGAGTTAATATTTTCTCACAACACTCGATTTTCTTTGGATCTCTAAGTTCTTTTAAATTGTCTTTGAAAATGACCTCTGACATAGGCGAATAGTTTTTATAAGTTTCTTCCAGTCCAGTTCTGTTTATTTACTACCGATGAACTAGTAAAGTCCCACTAACAATTCATAAACGGTCCTGTGTTATGATTATAGAATCACATGACCTATTATGATTACTAAAGTAATATATATATTTTGTGGTAGATATTATAAGACTTTATTGAAACCGGTTAAGAAACCCTTTCTCTGAGGAACAATAACCATTTTAAACGTTTAACTAATTTATACGAAAAACTCTTTGCCTTGTCATTAACTCTATAATCAATAACAATTTTTTATTAGACATATTTAATGGCCAAGACCGTGATTTTCTATTGGGAATTGTCTGGAAAATAACCATTTATTACACCGCTTGTGTTTTTTTGCGGGGTTGCAACTCTCTGTTATTGACATGTCATCATTAGTTTATAACTCGTTTTCTTGGTGGCAGCTCATGTTGGCATTACTGGATTTCGTTGTGCATAAAATTATAAAATTCATTTTTGTTTACCAAACTTTAAATACCCACCTACATACATAAATATATGCAAACAAACAGACATATACACACATACATGCATACATACATACATACATACATACATACATACATACATACATACATACATAAATACATGTAGGTAGTAATTTTACATTACAACAATAAAGTTATACGGTTTTTATTGTTATTGTATTGGAGGACATCGTTTGCTGTCCATGTCCTTTATAAGGATCAATGCACATAACCAGATCACATTGCATACTGGAAATTAATTTGTCTTTCATTATATACATATATTTATTTCATATTTTTGTTGTTTTTTTTTGTTTTGTTTGGTAATTCCAGTGCCGGCTCTAGCCCAATTTTAGGGAAGAGGGAAATGATTTTATTCTAAATAAAAATTTATACAGCAAATACGTCAAAAGTTATGGAAGAAGAAAAAATATTTTTTTTTTGTGTTTATAGTATTGATTGCTCCCATACAAACTCCCCGTTTTTATAAAAAAAAATTATTAAAATAGTTTCAGGGAAGATAATCAGTTGAAATTCAGAATTTTACTCTTTAGTAGTCACACAAAATTGTGATGGGATAAGAACAACGCCCAATTACTATAATAGAGACCTATGTTTGTTACAAGAAGCACGTTCTTTGGTATCTCTAAAATAGCGGAGGGTTTTTGAGCTTCAGCATAGCCGAAGATAATCATCTTACCAGTTTTTTATTAAAATTGTTCTTTTTTATTATTCCACAGGACAATTTAAATTTACAATTGAAGGAGAAACAAAATCAACTTTTGGGTTCTACGTGGTGTTAAACCGACTCTGACATTGGCATTGGCTGTGGCAGTTGATGATGTTTCTGTTGTTGTTAATTTTCATGTGTAGAATATTCCTCGTTTTGCGTAGGATGCTCCTGTCACTGTTGTTGATGTCGTTCTTTATCTTGTTGTTGTTGTTGTTCTGCATTCTTTGTTTTGAATTGTATTAAATTTCCATTAATAGCGCAATTCGCACTTGTTTATTTATGTTTATTTGAGGTGATAAATTAACTGTCGATTTTCAGCAATTTCCTGTGAGCCATTTGCAAAATAAAATGATTCTCCATATTGACATACAAATACTCGTATACAAATACTTGTATGTATTGTACATGTATAAATGTGTGTTGTTTTATGGTGTTTCAATTTCCATTGATCCAAATATACAATAAATTAAATATTTGAAATTAAAAGATTTTTGTTTTTGTTTTTAATTTTTTAATGTTTATTACGACATAAGGTTCCAAATCCTTATCAAATAAATCAAATTGTAATGTATTTTATATTTGAAAGTGTCGTTTTTTGAATATTTTTATGATATTTTGTTAAACAATATTAGGACTGCGTTTTAATTGTTAAATTAAAAGTTTAACATTTAAGATTTTGTAACTTTTTGATTTAGTCATGTGAAATAATTATTTATGAAAAGAAAAATTCTATTAGTGGAAGGTTATCCAGGAGCTCTGCTGATAGCATTTCAATATTTACCTCATACTTTTAATGGCAAAATACAAATTCTTGCCGAAGTCATAAAAAGTTGACGTCTGTTCAAGTTCAAAAACCATCATCATTGGCGCCAACATCGCAAAGTGTTTGCCAACTTCGAGCAATGTTGACAGTTTTTTGTGTGTTTTATTTTTTAGTCCTTAGCAACGAAAATATTATCTACCTTATTTCTGTGCGCAAGCGAGTAATGCAAAATTTGCCATTGTGAAATAAGCAGGTATGCGTCAGAAATGGGTACTTTATTTGGGCAACAAGTTTTGCGCAGGCAGGCAGGCAGGTTGGCTTAGGCAACTTTACAAAAATTTCAGAAACGAGGTCAATTGCGAAATGCTCTTAGGGTATACTTTGACATTTCTGAATTTGTTCTGATAATGGCAGCAGTAAATTGTTATTATCTTGTGAAGGAAAATTTGTTAAAAGCATCAACTTAGTTTTACTTTTTTTTATCAGCTTATTGACATCGCTTATTATTCAACTAAAAATTCTTTGGAAATACCTGATATAAGCAAATTGTACTACCACCCACTTTTTATGTAACAACAGTTTCTTTATATGAATTTTCTTATGAATTTTATTATTTTATTAATATTGATCGTGGAATTGAAATTCTAAAAAAAACTTGGAGCTGATATAGTAACTATCGACAACTTTACCAAAAGCGGGCGTGGCTGAATCAGCACATACGAACCGCAGCAGCTGAGAAAAGTGATGAGCTATAAGGATGAAATTTGAGGTAAAAGTGTATGGCACCTTTTCAAGGGCATGGCCAACATAAATGAAATATTGTACTCAAAAATGGTGTAGGGTATTTTAGCTTGAGAATCTTCGTTAACTTTGACTGACTTGTGTTGGATTTTTTACATTTAAATAATGCATTTGCTTCTTTTTTTGTCAATACCTCTGCTCTCGATTTTTGCCATGACTTTTAAAGGACTTTTTTCTAATGTAAAACAACAACAACAATTACAATTTGCAATTGAGCTGCGCTAGCACTCAAAATTGTTTTCTTTTACTTTTCCGCATTCGAAATTTCTTTTTTACTCTTGATATTTATTTTTATCTTGCATTCTCCAGAATTTGCATAAATATCGCATGTTTCTTTTCTTTTGTTTTGGTTTGGTTTTATTTTTTTTATTTAAGGTTTTGTTGTTGTAACTTTGGCCAAACTGTCATGTCCATAATGCGCTTTGGACTGTTTTTGTTGTCTATTGTTTTTTGTTTGTTTCTTCTTTTCTCGTTAAATTTTTTTCTTTTTGTAATTTTTGTTCACTTGCATTTGTGTGCCAAAATAACGCTTAAACGCCCACATAACGGACACTAACAACAACAACAGCAACTACTGCAAGAATTCTTTTTTTGAGCATAACTTTTCGGTTTAATTTTCTCTCTCTTTCTCTCGCCTGTATCATGTTGTTTTGTTTATATTGTTACGTTTTGCCTTGTGCGCTCCTAAAGCTGTTTGCATCTTGAACTGATTGACCCGATTTTGCGGTGAAAATCTTTGCGGATTTCGCTGGAGATTTGTTGCCGCTTTGGGGCTTTCTGTTGCTGCTACTACTTCTGCTGCGTTGAGCAATTTTTTTCGATTTGGTCATAGAAAACAACTTAAAACGACTAACCACAAAGCAGAAATAACAATCGGAAGGATTAAATATTTAAATAAGCAGAACGAATTTGTTGTTGGTCGTTTTTGTTATTTTATTTTCGCTTAATATTTATTTGCATCGTAAAAATTCTTCAAGTCTTGAGTAAGGAAACAAATCCTTAAATATTTCAAATTCAGATTCAAATTGACAAAACACAAAAAACTTTTAACGTCCGTTTGAATATGTATAACTCCAAACATGAGCTTAGTCCTCACTCTAGGAAGACAGTCTGTTTTGCAATTCTCAGATTAGTCATTATACAATGACATTACAAAAATTGAAATAAACAAAACTTGAGGTTATCCTGAAATACAAAAACTGTAATCACAAAGATTTTTTAATGACACGCCTAAAATATTACGCACATCTCCATAGCTCGGGAACTTTTTGAGCTATATAGGATCATTCATATGGAAGTGTCTGCTTAAATAATAAAATTGACTTTATTGACCACAGATTGAAATTTAACTAGCTGTATATTCAAATTTAAAAAAATGCTGCATGTGTTAAAATCGTATATCTTCCGAAAATGTCTCAAATTAAAGTTCGTTAGCTTACTTTGGGCTGCACACTAAGAGCAACTTATGTACTTAATCAACTCATTAATTAACCAAGGCGATGGTAATGGATCCCATTAACTCTTTAAATCTACCGTCCAGTACACACACACACACACACATATTATCATTAAGTAGTTTGAGAATCAAAAACAAATATAAAAGGTTTTTAAATCCCAAAGTAAAATCAACGTACAAGCACATTAGGATTGTCCTTATGTGAATGTTTTTGAATTTTTAAATTTTATCATATATAACTTAACAGTTTTTATATACAAACACATTATTTTTTGCAAGTTGTTTTTAACTATTCTCTGATCTATTCCAATCAATATACAATAACATGGAATATTCAACCGGAAATGTAATATTTGTTTTATTAGATGTTTTAGGTTACCCAAAAATCCTCTCATGGCTTGTTTTCAAATGCCCAGAATTTAAATATTAGCCAAATAGGTGTGTGTGGCACATTTTGTATATCCTACATACATATACATACATGTTACCTATAAAGCCCCAATTTCTAAAAGTTTGGTTAAGTTGTAGACAGTGTCCAATCCCAGATACCAAATTTTTAGAAGGAATATTAACGAAATAATCGAATATTTTACTTAGTTTCACATATTGTGGGCGTAATAAATAGGCGAGGCAAATGGTACAAGAACTTTAAAAAATTTCATTGCAATCGGATAAATGGTTTAGGCGATCATAGGATACAAAGAAAGATTGATGAAAAAAAAGAAATATAGAAAAGAACATTAATTTCTATATGCTTATGTACATAGTT
Organism: Suillia variegata; assembly: GCA_949127995.1. Lineage (NCBI taxonomy): Eukaryota > Metazoa > Arthropoda > Insecta > Diptera > Heleomyzidae > Suillia > Suillia variegata. Next base: position 16,848,610 of record OX421846.1, read on the forward strand.
TTTTAAAATAATTTTAATTTGGATTGGCAAATAAAAGCATTTGCTCACATTAAGTGGATATATGCTAAGATTTAAAATATTCCATAAAGTAATTAAACAATTTTCGTTTAACGTAAAAAATTCTCTTAATAGTTTTGTATATATATTTTAAATGTATGAATACTAACATGTGCATGTGTAAAGGTTTGGGTGTATTTGTCTGTCCGACTGCATCTGCAACCAAAATGTCATTAAAGAATTTTAAACATTTCTTGCGATGTTCGGTTGGTGTGACAGTTGAATGTGTTTTTCGATGTATAAACACGCAGGAATGTGTTGGTATTCACATGAGTGTATGTGTGTTCAAGTCCGACACGTAATAACCGATTGCCAAGGACAATGGTGGAAATGGCACATAAAGTTAACAAACGACCGACGGTGAGAATCTTTTCAAATCTACAACAATTTGGACAAAACGAAAAAGTTAACTTAAACTTAAGCTTTTACTTAGCCACTTACGCTTTTGTCGGTAAAAGGAAAAAGCGATCCTATTGTTTGCCAGCAAAATAAGTTTACAGTAGATGTTAACGCAATTATTTTGGAAATATTTATTTGTCGGACTTTCATGAGATGTCGGAATATATTTTTTGTTGCAGAGAAAAAATTCCCACTTTAAGATGAACAAAATGAGATTATTTTGAAATTAGAAATATTGCTTAAACGATCAAAACAATATTATAATTTAAAGACTAATATTGTTCTGTATAAGTAATTCTGTCAATGAATTACGTGCTTGGTTTCTTAGATAAGTGAAAAATCTACCTTCTTGGTGTGGTCAATGTAACGCCCATTTTTAGAAATAGGTCAGATAAATTTTACGCCAACCACCATAGATCAGAAACTTAACGCGCTATATACAATAAATGTATAGCACCTGGTTGAATAATAGGCTGCACAAAATCTACCACGCCCACATAGTACGAAATTAGGTGATATATTCAATTATTTGCCTGATATTATTATTGATAATAATAATGGTTTGTATGGTCAATGTCGATAACTTCACCAAAAATGGGCGTGATTGGTTCAATTCACCGCCGTAATTTAGACAAACTACAACGGAGAGTCACTTCACACTTATATTTTAAACAAAACCTGAGAAACGCCGAGTACTATAATATAACTATAAATTCCATATTTACTATAAGTTATGTTATAAACTATACAAAAATAGATTATCTATATATACAAAAATGAATTCTTCTTTCTATCTTTATATCTTTCTTTGTACCAAATGGGCGTCTAAACCATTCATCCGATTGTGATGAAATTTTGGGGAGTTGCCAACTTAGGTTTAGGGCAAAGAAAATTTTTCCACCTATTACGCCCACAATTTGTAAAACTAAGTTAAAATATTCGATTATTTCGCTAATATTGCTCTTAAAAATTTGAGATTTTGTTTTTGAGTTTGTATACCGATAATTTCACCGCCGTAACTCAGAATATTATTCACCTTTTCAAAAGTAAGAAAACCTTTAATTAAACTAACATTTAAACAAATTAAATTCCAAATAAAATTGAAGTTTTCTGCACTGTATCGTATCGATTTTGTCAAGAAAAAAAGGCAAAGCTATACCTCTACGCGTATAATAACTCTTGCCGGCTTAACATATGCCGCAACAGCGACCAGACAGTCTCTTTAATGGAACCAAAAGCTAACAACCCAAAAAATACAACAAAGTCAGCTTTCCAAAAGCAACAAGAAAAGATTGAAATAAAAAATAAAATAAAATAAATGCAGACTCAACTTTGTCTCAGACATTCGTTATCAGAGCTTCGGTGGTACTTTTGGGACGACCTTAAAACCGGAGTTTATGAACGCGCAAAGGGCGAATGTGCAGCGCTGGCTGCCTCGAATGGACTTCCTTGAAAAGTGCGAAAAGGCGAATAAAAACCGAAGTGGCATAAAACGAATTTCTTTGAGTTTAAGTATAAAATAGTTAGCAGACCGGAAATGACATCCATTTAACCCTTGTAAACCGGACATTAATGGTTGTTCGTTTCGTTTCGATTTGATTACATTTAGATTAAATAAAAAATATATTAGACGAAAGTTCAAAGGTGGTTAGGCTGTTAACTGATCTTAAAAACATTCACATATATACATACATCCATATTTTTGAACACCAGAACTTGCAAGGTTACATATAAAAATACTAACAAATATGATAGAAGTGTTAAGGAGTAAGTAGTGTGATTCTAGAAAAAGTACCGAAAAGATTTATTGATAGCATAAAAAAAGAAACAATATGTATACGAGTATGTGTTCAGTTTAATTGTTTAAAAAAATTTTCCAAAAAATAAAACTAAAAAAAGCTTAATATTTTTAGTTTAGTGTTGTTTGATATTCTTCCTTGATTTATTTAAAATGATAAGATTGGTTTTGAAGTTACTTTCAATCCATATTAATATATTCATTTAAATATAATAATATGGATCAATTTTCTTGTGATATCTAATTATCATTGAAATAAAAAGACGGGACGCTAGAAACTTTTTTTTGCATTGACTTATACTCCTTAAAATTATTCTGTGACATCCATTCAAGAGAGTTTTTTTTTGAAGTCAAAAAAATATGTTGAACTTTAGCGGCACTTTAAAATAAATTACATTTGTAACGACACGAGCAGCTGCGCATGTCCTAGCAGAAAATCCTTGCCAAATGGCGCAAAAATAAAAACTTTCTCCAAAAATTTAAAACTACAATTAAACTTCTTTTGTTACTGGCCTCAGTACACGAACACAAAGCAAAGGCAGCAGTTGCTGCCGATGTCAGTTGCAGTCGAAAAGTTGCAAGCGGCAACACCTCTCAATTTCGCTTTTTTGATTTTGCTGCTCCTGACAGAGGAAATAGTTGATAGTGTTGGAATATGCTCTTGAGTACCAGGAAAACTTTTAAGCTGTTGTAATTAGAGCCGCACCACGATTAATTTCGTATTATTTAAACAATCTCTCTTTTTTGTGTCCAAACGTTGAGAGTCAATCAGAAGCTAAACTATTTAACTTAAATACAAACAAATTTAGTTTTATCAAATATGAAAATCAGCTATGGTTAAATATTTGTACATACTCCTATATATGTGTAAAATAATTGAATCTAACGTAACGTTCTATTTAACATTTCTAAAAAGGAATTGCATGAAGAACTTATGGCTTCCCGAAATTCTGCGCAAGGAAAAATTACACCGAACAAAAAATATATACAAAAATTAATCAGTTGGTCAAATTTCAACCCAGTATCTCGAAATTTTAACAAGAAATGATGACAGACATGGTAAGATCGACTCAGTTTTTGATTTTGATGAAGAATATATATATGTATTATATATATCTATCTTGAGTACATCTCTACGTTACAAACAAATTTCATAACGATAAATCACCCAACTTTATGTATGAAAAATATCTTAAAATAGTTTTGTCTTGGAATGTGTATAAAAATCGATTCTTCTGAAAAATAAAGGAACATTTTGTTTTTTTTATTATAATCCTGCTAAAAATAGTAAGGTAATACCGCCTAAACGATTTCATTCTACAGACATCATGCGTAGCCGAAGTACTTCCCGAAATTGAAAACATAACCCTTAAGAGTGGTTTAACTCAGATCCCGTATCAACAGAAGCCACTCTATAGTTTCCTGCGAGCCAGTCTAACCCTGAGCCCTGATTATTTTTGAAACTATTAAATTTTCTTACAGATTTATTAAATAATTTTTTTTATTTTTTTTTAGCCAATTTTGTATTTCATTTCTGTTGGGTAATATTTCCTTGGGCGATATTTCGGAGAGTCGAGCATTATAAATAAAATAAATATTTTATGTTTTTTCCTGACAAACATTTTTATGTTGAGCCAACTTACTTATTTTGTTGAAGAAACAAAACTCACCTGCAAATAAAAAAAATATCATATTAATTTTGGTATACTTTTTAAATACCTCACACATTTATTAAACATTTTTTTATTTATTTTTAGTCAAAGAATTTTTCAGATTTTAATTATATTAAATGTTTATTAAAATAAATGATCATCTATATATATTGTATATAAATGAATATAAATCTTTTTTTATTTCTTGCGATTCCGATTACGATGAAATTTTGGGGAGTAAAAAAAATATTATTAAAATTTTGTATCTGAGTTTATAAAAATATTGTCGACAACTTCACCAAAGAAGGGCGTAGTTGGAAAAATTTAACGCCCACTTTAAAAAAAGGTTGGATCAATTTTATGCCTACCACCATTGCTCATAGGAATCTATATAGAAATCAAGTACAGGGATGCACCGGGAAGAATGACAGGGTAAACAAAATCTGACCCGCTCACTTTTTACTCCAAAAAATGTTTAATTACTTGAAAATATGTGATTATATTGCTTATATTTCTCCTAAAAATTGAAAATTTTGTTTCTGAGTTTGTATGGTTATTGTCGATAAATTTCAATAAAAATCGGCGTAGTTGGAACAATTTAACACAAAAAGTTCAGCTAACTATATGTATATAAAAATTAATGTATTTGAATAAATAAATTTCTAAAACAAACATTATTTTTTCTTAAGTGGAATTGCAACGCATGCCGGACATTCGCTAGTTGTTAAATTAAATATTATTACAAGAATTTTAATTTAAACAACGAAAATGTAAACACAAATCTAAACTTATTTCTTTCAAATTAAAAAGATCGAATATTTTAAACAACTTTAGTTAAAAGTTTTTTATAAACATTGTACATAGATCAAGTGTTATGATTCTTAATATATGATAAAACATCACTGAATATTTTAAATTATCATTATTGTATCATTGTTTTGAAAGTCCTTCAAAACCGCAAAAATATAAATTTTGTTGATGCTATTTATTTTTCTATGATAGCTGATTCCTTTTGCCTCAAAAAGCTACAAGCCTAATTAGCCAATATAAAATTTTCATTATAACACGTTCGACCAGGCCTATAACATCCACCTTGTTATAATCAAATGGATAGGATATTAAGTGCCCTAAGAAAAAATATACAAGAAAAAACTAGTAAGAGGATTATATTCGGATATGACGAAGCTTAAATACCCTCCAAAACACCAAAAATTTGCTTCTTGTAGCAGATATTTGCTGTATGTCTATATTTTAAGTGGGCGGTGTTCTTATCCGATCATGAACATTTTTTGTAAGTATTTTTATGATATTAATAAAGAGATAAATTCTGAATTTGAACTGGCTATCAACACTGCAACTATTAGTATTAATTCTGTTTCTTTTTATAAAAAGGAGGAGTTTGTATGGGAGGGGGTGTAGTTTTAGTCAGATCTTGGTCTTCTTATAACTTAACCTCCACTTAGAGAATAGGACCTCATACACCAAATTTCGATATCATTTAAACTACAACTGCAAACGTTGGGTCAGAATGACAGACAGACGGACAACGTTAAATCGACTCAGAATTCGACGCTAATCATTTAGATATTTATATATATATATTGTCGTACCCAGCACGACCCATTATGTGCATACCAGATTGAAGAACAAACTTAGTATACACTTTCGATCCATTCGTACAAATGGTGTATGGTAGTAAAAGTAAGAAAATAATGATTAATAGCCAACATTATGTACCGAAGCCACAAAAGTTGTCGGCAACTGAAAAAAGGCCACAAATTGATTACAATTCATCAAAACTCAGCATAAACCTTTGAACGAAATAAATATCCTAAATGTTTCAAGCATTTGAGAATGAACTTGGCAACTGGAGACAGACTGTGGCGGAGACTGAAGTCAGCAATCGATAAATACAAATGTTCACTCAAATTAAAAAAGTTGCAACACAGGCTGACGATGACTGCGACGGCCCTGATTAAGAATTTGCTAGCTGCCGGCGCTGAGCATATCTAGAACAAGGAAATCCCCCCATCCGAACCATACAAAGTTAAATTTTAAACAGAGAAATTGTTTTAGATTCATACCAAAATGCCAAGCTAGAATTGAAAACAAAAAAACTGTTTGAACCTTCTGTGCTATATGCGACTTGACATGCAGCTACAACTTTTAAATTAGTTTGCTTGAAAGACGAAAGCAGATGGAAATGGCAGAGAAAACGTTATTTAATATATACGTACGAGTATGACAGAGGTCGTGTGTACCGCATGCCGTGAATACGACTAAGTAACGTGAATTGCTGCTAATTAGCAAGTTGGAAAGTTTACACAATTGTTGTGACAGAAACAAACATAATTGTTGTTGCTAATGTTTTAATTATTATTTCTGGATTCACAAACTTTGTGATTGCAGCGTGCTACACGACGTATGAGTGATTTTATTTTCATTTAAAATTAAAGTAGTTTAACTAACTAAATATTTTCATTTCAGATTGAAGTAGTTGCACTAACTAAATACTAAATAAAAAAAATAAATTTATAGAACATTTTGTCATATTTAGTATTTAAAGAAACATTTAACCACTCAATATTGTAAAAAAAAGGATTGTTTTAAAAGTTTCTCGTGTTTACTTGACCAGCAAAATATTAAGGAAATCGGTACATACGATTCGTATGTCGCTTTGATTGTATTCTAATAAATCAAGTAGACTTAAATACTACATTAAAGATATAAGTAAATCACAATGACTTCAAACAAATATAAGTTTTGTGTACTACAAGTATACAAGATCCCTCATGGAATCTTGAATCCATAACTCTTATTAACAAATTTGTTTATAAAGATGATACGAAAAAGTACATGTGTTTGTTTCCTAAGATAAGAATTAAAATATATAAAGAGCAATAATTCGACATGCTCAAGGAAGCAGAACATTGAAATGTTTTATTAACTTTTCAACCAATTCAATTTTATATTATTTCGCTTAAATTACTAACAGGATCAATTGCATAATTTCCGCTAGGCTATGTCAACCTTAACATAAGTTAGCAGCTTCAAACTGCCGACAAACCCGCGGACGAATTTTCTTCGCACTATATTGTTAGCTTACTTTGAAACTCCTAGCAAGAATGATGACGGTGTTATTTGCTTTTGTGTTAGTGGTTTTTCTTGTTCTTGTTGTTATTCTGCTGCTGAAAGACATCAAACATTTTAACATTCTCGCCAGAACACAAGATTGATTAAAGGAAGGAATGAATACGCGACGAAATGGCGGAATGAATAAAATTAGCGTAAACAAAGTGTTGGATGAATTAAGAGGACGCGGAAATTACAAGGACGAGAGAAATAGCTTTAATTAATGGCGTTTATAGAAGATAGACAAATTATTTTCTTAATAATCACCAATCCGGTTGGTTTTTTGTAGTTGATTTTTTTCTCTATCGTTCGGTTGTGCTTTTCTAAGTTCACGTGATTTTTAATTTTTGGTGTTTTAAATTGATTTGAAGTGTTTAAAGGGCTCCTAGCCTAAGTGGCCATTACAAACAAGCCAAAAATAAAGATTTCATCTGCTCAGTGCATTAAACCGAAGCTAAGTGGCATAATATAAAATTCTAAAATAGGGAAAAAGGAAAAAATGAGATTTCGCCCTGTGCAATTTATTTTCTTTTTTGCAATAGTAGCACTTATTTTTATACCCTTCGTCGTGTGAAAGCGCACGTGCCGAAGTGTACGAGTTTATTGAGTTCTCTATTAAAAAAACTTGCTAATTTTGGAAATCTATGCAAAATTCTTAATGTTACTTCTGGTGTCACTCAGGGTAGTCAATTAGGTCCAGTTTTGTAACACTCTTTTGTACGCAGATGACGTAAAGTTGCTTCTGTCCTATAAAATGATTGATCAGCTAATTTTATTGCAGAATGATCTCAAAACTGTGGTTAATTTAAAACGACTATATAAAGCTTAATCTGAAAAAGTATAAGGTTATGACCTTTGCCGTAATTATTACATTAACAATTTCAAACTTGAAAAAGTAGAAAGTTTTGTTTGTTTGGGTGTAACCATCGACCCGAAACATCGATTGTAAGATCTCTTTTAGAATATGCATCTATTGTATGGAACCCATAATATGTTTGACACTCTTACATGATGAAATTTGTTTAAAACCATTTCTTTTATTTGCATTAAGGGAATGGCGTTGGGATTCAGACATAAATCTTCCAGCTTATGAGCATTAAACTTATTTAAAATAATTAAAAGGATAATGTTGAATATTACGTTTTTATTAAATCTTATTAATGGGAACTTGGTACTTCAACATTTCTAACAGACCTTCAAGAAGATTCATTCTCTTAACATTAAAATTTTGCTAAACCAATTATTATCTTTTTAATTTGACTTTTCTGACCTTATTCTAAGGATTGAAACTACACTTTTAAAACATTTGAATAGTTTTAATAATTAAATTTTGTTACTTTTTATTATCAATAATACTTGGTTTGATATTTTCACTTACTTTTTCGTTATAAGTTATTAGTTTTCTTTGTCACTGTAAAATTAAACTGTTTTTTTTTTTTGTTAATATAAATTTATTTTTAAACCCTTCGCCAAGTAGAAGTGCACATACCGAAGGGTATATTGAGATTGTTCTTTCATTTGTAACGTCCAGAAGGGGCGTGGTAGGTATGACAAAGTATGTATAAATGATCAGCGTCGAATTCTGAGTCGATTTAGCGATGACCGTCCGTCCGTCTGTCTGTCCGTGTTTTTGAGCTATCGAGCTGAAATTTTGTATGTGAGTTTTTATTCTCCAAGCGGAGGCTAAGTTCTAAGATCGGATCAAAACCACTATCCTCTCCCATACAAACCACTCCTTTCCATGCGAACAAAAAAATTTATTAAAATAGTTCCAGTACAGATATCCAGTTGAAAGTTGACATTGAGCACTACAATAGTAAAAAAAAACTACTCAGAAAAAAAGGCGTGATAGGATAACAACCACGCCCACTTCCAATACAAACTCTCCTTTTTTGCTGAAAAAAATATTTAAATAGTTACAGTGCAAATAACCAGTTGAAAATCAGTATTTAACAATTTAGTAGTAATACAAAACTACTAACCAAAAATGGGCGTGATCCGATTAGAACAACGCCCTCTTATAATAGTGCTACTTGTAGCTTTTCTACCATTTGTGGTCTTATTATTATATTACTAACCTTTTATATCATTTTTATTTCTTTTCAACATCCTCGTGGGCTAGAACCATATTTGTTCTAGCTCTATTAGAGTTTAATCTTATGATGCGTTTTGCATTGGGAAAGGTAATTCGGCTTTTTATCTTATACAATTAGTAGAAGATTGCTTTTATGCATTGTTGGTCAGTTTAATTGGACTGTCACTTCTCTTTTTGGTACATGGGAAAATTTACAGACCAATTTAATTGAATGATAAATGCTCAACTTAAAGAGCAGACCTTAGAGTTTGTGACCTGAAACTCTAAAAAAAGAAAAAAACAGCAATGTGGGATAGTAGATATTAGCAATTTGTTACAAAGGAAGGTAAACAAATGTTTTGTTTAGAAAGCGCCCCGAACACTCTACATATTTTTGTTCCTTTGCCGAAAGATGTGCTGACACAAAATTGTATAATAGTTTTTAGTTAGAGAATTAGTTTCCGGTAGTAAAGTTGGCAAAGCATGATATTAAAGCTCGAAAGGAATTGCCAGGAATTTTTTCTTCATTGGAAAGGAAAAATGCCTTCATTGTGTTGTTGTTTGGGAAATAATATAAAAATGCAATGCCTTGCAAAAAATAATAAGAAAATTATCGAGTTGGTAAGGACCTCTGCATCCCAAACATAGTATATACTAAGGTATCCAAGTCTACCAAACAGTTCAAAAAACATTTATTTGCACTCGTATGTTAAGGTTTAAATACTTAAATACAATAGTAAGGAAAATCGTAGGAAAAGTAGAGGTTCAAGAGGGTTGTTGGGATGAAACGTATATCAATGATGCGAAAATTAATTGAACGAAATCGAGTATTTCGAATAAAGACGCTGAACGCTGGAATGGCTCTTCTGATTTTCGCATCTTTCAATGCTGTCAAACCATTGCGTCGCTCCTTTTAGCGCATGAATAATGATATTGCAGAGCAGCACTCTTAAGGCAGGGAAAGTTCTGCATGAAGAGAAGCGTTTTGAGTTTTTCTATTTTTTGGAGCTATGATGTAGTTTCTTGTTGCACTTGTTGCAAAGAGATGGAAAATCGTTGAAGTTGCGAAAAAATTTAATGAAATAAATGAGAATTTTGTTGGTAACAAGAAACTGCTGCTGTCTGCAGCTCCTTTTGAGCTACTTCTGCTGCATAAAAAGTTATCCTTCACTTTTTTGGGAATAGCAAATAGTTTAAGTAAGTACATTTTTTTTATTTTTTTATTTTTTTACCCAACAATATTCGCACGCGTTGGTTGTAGGAAATATTGCAATTGGTCTTCATATGTAACGTCCGTTAGTAGAAATTTTAGATATGGAAGTACTCGTATATATACGAGTATATATTAATATAGCATTGAATTCTGAATCGATTAAACGAATATCGTCCGTCCATTTGAAAGTTCATTCGAACCATTACAGACTTAATTTATGAGATATAGACATAATTTTCGGTTCTAATAAAAGCAATGTTATTTGAAAACTCCTCCCACCTTTCATACACACTCCAACCCTTTTGCAGGAACAGATAATTAATAACAGTTCGCTTATATGAAGTACTTTTAATACTTAGGCTGTTTAATAAATAGGCTGAAGATCGAATAACAACAATGCCCACTTCTAATAACAACATTTAAAATATATTCACATTTTTGTAGGTAAAAATTACATTTTCTCTATTCTCTGTAGTGTATTTGAACTTCGGTATGAGAACTAATTCTATAACCAAATTTTTTGTATTTGCATCTGTGAAGTTGTGAAAATTTATGCATCATTAGTCATTATGCTCCTTGCTTTGCCCTGCTGCTTGCGTACTTTCAACTGGAACTTATTTTTTTATTTTTTGTTTCTGTTACTTTTACTTTTGCTGATATTTTTAAATTGAATTTGCATTTTTATAATGTCGTTTTTTCATATACACACTCTGCAAATGACGGCGTGACTACAGCGGAAAGGCGGAGTTGCTCTTTGGAATTTATTATTTTAAGTTGGTATTTCCTTTGTGGAACGGCGTTTTTCCGCACTCGACATTGTCATCAATTAATTTGATAATTTAAAGTGATTCTGTTTATTTTCTACACATTTTTTTAAATCACTTAATTTATTTTATTTTAATAAACAACATAAAAAAAAAATTGTATAATTTTATAAAGAGAATTAATGTCGAAGTAAACATTAATGTGGATACTCGTATATCGCAAACACACTTCAAAAGTAGCAAAACTTAAAAAATGAAATTGTCCACTTAACATAACCGAAGAAAATCCTATTTTGTATTTTTTCTTGATTTGTTACGTCTCTTTTAACGTTACGTTTGGCACAAACAAGAAACATTTTAAATTGTGCCACATATTATAGAATTAACCCTGCTTGGGTGATTTAAGTATGTAAAATATGATGGAGCTATTTAGAATTTAGTAACTTTAAGAACATAACTAAAGGTAAAAAACATCAAATATTCTACAGATATGTATCTCAACCCAAACTAAATTCTTAAAGAATTTTGTTTTTTATCAAAGAATTACATTTTATTATTATTATTTATTATAAAGTGTTTCCATTTATACGAGTGTGGTTAACCCAGGATTGACTTGAAATTATAGCATGGATAAATAGAAAAGATTGATTTGGGTGAGAAAAGAAGTTCATAGTCCCTAAATTTAATTTTTTTAGAACTTTAAAAGTTTAGGCAAAAAGGATAGTAAGAATGTTAATCACACTCTACATAATACAAGTTGGATCGTTAATGAATGTCGCCCATGCTGGTAATATGTTGACAAGAAGTATTATGCCCCGAGATTACACCAACTAGTACTCTAAGGTCATTCCTTTTCAGTCCGCCAATTTCCTGTCCGGTTAGGTAAATTGTTATATTCTAAAAGTAAGGAATTGCTTAAATTTTATCTTACTTTTTAAACAAAACGTGTTTCTTGTTTTAAAGTTAAAAGTCGAGTATAAGCATCATGTACTTCCTTACGTATCCTCACTTTATTCGAGATGAAGCAAATGAGTTAATATACATTTTATTTACTGAAAATCCGTTCAAAGCATTTGTGTTAATCTTTGCAGCAGAAGAATATTTTGTATCCTTATTTAAAATTCATTAAATTTAGCGCTGCAATAATACCAACAAAAACAAAAGCAACAACAAAATAACACGTAAATTGCTGACGTTGCGCTTTTTTTGCGTTAAGTAAAATTCTCAATTTATATTTTGCAGTCGGAACAGAAAGGAGCACATTTGCGAATTTACGCAAAGTGCTACAAGTACAAGTGCGGGTTGTATGTAGAGAGAGAGAGAGAGAAAAAAGAAATGTGCAAATAAAATAAAAAAGTAACAAAGTTCTTTATTTTGCACCCTCATCAGTCAGTGTGAAATTTATTTTACTTTACTTTCTATGGGCTGCAGTTGAAGTTACTTCAGCTGTTGCCGCCTGACGTTGCAGCAACTGCTCCGTTTATTAGCTTCATTTGTGCTTAAGCAGCTACGCCCGAAATAACATAACACAAAGTCAGGGCCGTATCTACAGAGAATTTGTGAAATTTTAAATTATTTCAACTGAGGTTAATTGGAAACCAGGATAGTTGATATCACACAAAAATAAACACATATAAAAGCTTGTTTAATAAAATTAAAAATGATTTTATTGGAACCACCCTAATATTTCCAAACCGGTAGTCAAAGGTAATCAAACATAATTTTTTAATAACAAAATATATTGTAATTACTTTTTTTAATTAAGTTTTGTTAAATTACTATAAAATTTTTTATAAATTAACAATTAAGTTGAAAGTTGGAATCTTTAACTATGGAGTTATATTGTATTACCTGGTTACAGCTATGAACATATCTTAGAGGGGTTTAACACCGTTTCTACTGTAGCTTTGTTGAACGGTCTCTTATCAGTTGAAGTTAAACCATCCTTAAATAACAGAGTTAAAGCTGAGTGGAACACAACCACTATCTCGAGAAAAGCAAGAGGGACCCCCCTGGGATAAGAGAAGTTTTATAGAAGTTTTATCCCCGCTGCTATGGAACTTGATAGTTAACGGTATTCTTATCAAACTGAAAAGTGTTGGGCTTAAGCTTACTGTTTACGCAGACTATTTGACAGTCATTATCTCCGGCAAATACTAAAACCCTATGAGGAAACACTTAAGGAAATTCATGATTGGGCAAAAAGTATGGGCTGGATGTAAATCCAGACAAAACGGACTTGATACTATTCACGAAAAAGTACAAGATAGCAGTTTGGACTCCACCAAAAATAGGCAACTCAACGCTTACCCCAAAATTATCAACGAAATACCTAAGGCTCATTATGGAGGTCAATCTGACGTGGAGACTGAATGTAAAGGAGAGAAAAAATAAAGCCCTTAATGTCCAAAGCGTTTGCATGAAAATGTTCTATAGGACTTGGGACATTTCTCGCTTTTTACATTGGATTTACACAGCAGTTATCAGGACCATTATGCTCTATGGAGTGGTAGTTTTGTGGCCTGCAATGGACAAAAAATACTGATAAAAGAAGAGCAACAGAGTTATGCATAACGGGCGCACTGCACTACTCAAAAAGCAACTTTAAACAAACTACTGAAATATTACACAGTTAGTTAGAACTAAGCTAATACAGATAATTCCCATACAGACCTTTTGGAATTAGCAAATTGCATGGAGGATTGAACGTTAGCTCAAACTATGTTATCCATCATGAAAATTTCAAAAGAGGTCCACATATAATATTAAGATCGAACAAGTGGAAGCGGGGACTCGGGTGTCATCTTCATTCTTTCAAATTTTTAACAAATTGATCTTAAACGAGAAGTGGGAGCCGCTGTGTTTTGCTCGGAATTTGATATCCAGCAGACATACAGACTCCCCCATTTCTGCAACATATTTCAGACTGAGATCTTTGCTGTTCCAAGGCAGCTGATTTCGCAGTTGAATTTAAATCTCTTTCTTCCTGCAGGACGGCTAAAATTATGCTCTGACATTATGGCATTAAAATCACCAACTATCTTCTTTTGCCCTCAAGAGAAAATTTGTCAGGTGCAAAACGATTCGTGCGTAGCCTGCAATGAAGACAATGCTAGGGGGACCCTGGAACACCTACTTTGTCATTGTCCAGCACTCAGTAGTATCATTCCAACCAGAAGGCAGCTTAATTGTGTATTACTAATTATTCATAAACTTTGAAGACCACTGTACAATCTTAGTAACACTAGGGACCATCTAAGGTATATGTATCTGTGATCTTTATTTTTTTGTTAGATCAGCCAATTTAACCTAACAACCTACTATGAAGCAAATATAATTTTTATTAATAACAAATTTCGATAATACTTCTTCTTTCAATTCATCAATAATCATTAGATATTTTATTTTAATTATTTGTTTCCAATTAACATCTTGTTCGTTTTTGCTTTCAATGTCCGCTCATTACTTGTAGGTCAATTGTCCTTATATATTTTTAACTAGTTCAATATGAAGATTACTAAAGTCAGGTAGTTTTTATATTTATTAAAAATAAATTATTTAATATTCAAAAAAAAAATAAATTACATATTACCAATTTAAAAGTAGTGCATATTGTATGTATAGGGCAAACTGATCCAACCACACTCATTTCTGGAAAAGTTATCGACACTGACACATTTTTATGTCTCTAAAATGACGGAAGGAATTTTAGCTTCGGCATAGGCGAAGACAAATACTAATTCGTTTTTATTTTATTAAAATACTTTTTCTTTAATACATTTGAATATGTACGAGTATATTTATATTTTTTTCGTAATTTCTAAAACATTTTATTAACATTGAAAATTATACACACAAATTCAATATACTTTAATTCTGTAAATCCTACAATCTTGAATTTTTGTATCTTAGCATTACACATTTTTAAACACCGCTTTAAGGTCGCAATTTTCTGTATTTTTCTGTTATATGTATAGAAAATAAATACATAAATTTGTAAGGTAGACAAGGTTTACGAGGAAAAACGAGTACTGTTATTAAAAAATAGTTTTTAATAGAGCTCGTAACCGTTGTTGGATAACCATTCATTTCAAGAGAAGGTCAATTATTATTTTGGAAGTAGTACATGACTTTTGTCTGATGGTCGGTAAAACCAATTTAAACTTCTCACTTTTTTTTGTTTGTTGCCATTAAATATATGTATATATAAACATATATATTTAATATTTAATATTTAATAGCTGTACAATAAAAAAAGTCATAAAACTCCTCAAGTGGTGATATGAAAGGACAAAGCGTATACTTTGATTTTGCTTATATTTACGCGGCGGCAACTGCTGCTTCAACATATGTATTTGTGTACGGGCGTGTTTGTGTATGTGTATTTGTGTGAGGGTGTATTTTTGCAATTCAATGAATTTTTAATTTATTTATGTTGCGCACAAGATCGTGCTCCATCTCTTGTAGGGATTTCGGCAAAATATTTTTGTGTTCTGTTAAGGGGGTGGTTGGGGGATGAGGGTGAGCAGCATAAACCAAAATTTTTAACTGAAGATTAAAAAAAATAGTAGCGAAAGAATTATTTTCGGCTTCACCGAAGCTCAAATACCCTTTACCATTTCAGTGACACCAAAAAATGTGTTTTTTTCAGCACATAAGTGCGACATGTCTCTATTATAAGTAAACGTTGTTCTTATCGGATCACGCCTATTTTTGGTTTGTTTTTTTTTATCTTACTACTCAAATGTAAAATGACAAATTTGAGTTGCTTATCTGAGCTGTAACTATTTTTAATATTTTTTCCGCATGTAATGGGTAGTTTGTATGGATGGGGGAGTAATTTTTGTCCGATCTTGCTCATCCTAGAACTTTTCCACCGCTTGGAGAATTGGAGCTTATACACCAAATTTTAGCTCAATACTTTTAAACTTACGTAAAGACGGACATCGTTAAATCGAATGAAAATTTATTGTCATACCTCCCAGCCCCCTTATGGGCGTTACATATGGAAAAACAAACTGAATATACTTTTCGATACGAGTTTGCGCGTTGCGAAGGGTATAATAATGTTTAAAAAAACAGACTGAAATTTAATATCTGCTGCCATCGCAAAGTGTAACAGCTGCGCTGAATACGCTGCAGCGTGTTGTGCGTTCGAATAAATCTGCAGCATTATTTAAAAGAAAACAAAAAGGTCTCTTTATGCATTTTCCTTCAAAGGATAATAAATAATAAAATCAACTTTTTTGTCCCGCAAGGAATTCATTCATTAAACGTCAACAAACAAACTTAAATTTTATGTTGGGACATTTGTTTTTATTTTTTTCTAATATTTAGGCACATATTCTATCTTATTTTTCAGCAACAGAAAAGGACACTTAATTATAAGTGTCTGTTCTTTTTTCGCGCTCGCTACTTTCCAGTCTTTCAGTTCGGTATTATTTTTGGTATTTTGTTTTTGTTCTGCTGTAAAAATCCTTCTTACTTTACGCTTTAATCAAGCAATTAGTCGCACACCTAGCTGCAACTTTTTCTGTCTTTTTGCAAAACTTGGTAACTTTTATTGATAGTTTCTCGCTATTCCACTCCACATGCACAAAATGAAAATCACAAAGAAAAAAAATGCTGTGATAAATAAGAAGCAGCAACAACAAACAAAAGCAGAATCAGAAGCGTTCCGTCCTGTCAGAGAACGACCGCACCCACAAAACGGCGTGTTACCACTTCGTTGTCTTTGTTGTTGTGCAAAAGAATTGTGGCCAAATTAAGTGATACTGATTAGTGGCGTAGAAAGAGTTTTTCAAAGTAAAACCTAAAGAAAACAAAAATGAAAATTAACGCAGGCGCAGCAAACTGAATACCAAATACCCAATTGAAAAGAGGATATCTTGTGGTTTATGTTTTTGTTTAATAAATGTTTGGTTTAAATATATGCCAGTATGCTGGAACGGGTGCTAAATCAAAAGTCAGAGCAAAATGTAAATGTAGAACGAGTTTTCAGTTTTTATCTATCAGGAGTGTTCGAAATTTATAATTACGATTGGTTACTCTTTGACCTAATTTATTTATTTGACTTACACAGTTAAATGAATAACATCTACATATGTATATAAAACTGAATACTTGTTTCTACCTTTTTTTATTTCTAACTTTCTTTGCACCCTATGCACGTCTAAATTGTTCATCCGATTGGGTAACAATTTTGGGATGTTGCACAAGCCCGAGAATATTTTATGCAGCATACTCTGCAACGCCCACAATTTGTGAAAATATTCGATAATTGCCTAATAATGCTCTTAAAAATTTGGGTCACTGTCAATAACTTTACCAAACATGGTCGTGGTTGGATCAATTTAACGCCCATCGCAGTAACTCAGAATCGCTACAACAGGGAGTACCGGGAAGTTCCACTAAATAATTATAGTGTACATATTTACATTCAAAGCGAAACCCGAGAAACGCCGGGTACGTAAAGCTCGTTATATATATGTGTCAATAAAGTGACAAGTGAGTTATTTTGGTCTGCCTTACTAACTAATTTAAATGCACCGCATTATTACAGATGTTTTTTGTAAAAAAAACAATTTTTATTATTCAAGAAAGCTTATGAATAAATATGTATAAATTCATCATTCCTTACCAGAGTTTCCTATTTAAAATTAAGTAGCGAATTTATATTTCCTAATTCAGGAATGATTGTTTTGTTAATTTTTTTTAGTTGTAATTTTCTCACTTCTCAGAAACTCGTTGATTTCAACTTCAACTTTATAGAATTATTAACTACTAGCGAATGCCCGGCATGCGTTGCAACGCCACTTAAGAAAATGTTAGCAGAACTTCCCGGTACTCCCCGTTGTAAAGATTCTGAGTTACGGCGGTGAAATTATCGGCATACAAACTCAGAAACAAAATCCCAAATTTTTAGGAGCAATATTAGCAATGTCATCGTATATTTTCACTTAATTAAACAAAATGTGGGCGTAATAAGTGGGCGTGGCATATTTTGTATATCCTGTTATTCTTCCCGTTGCATCCCGTTACATGTTTTCTATATACCGCATCAAGTTTCTGAGCGAATGGTGGTAGGCGTAAAAATGATTCACCCTTTTTTTGAAAGTGTGCGTTAAATTGATCCAACCACGCCCATTTTTGGGGAAGTTATCGACAGTGACAATACAAATTCAGATCCAAATTTCAGATTTTTTGGAGCAATATTAGCGAAATAATCGAATATTTTAACTTAGTTTTATAAATTGTGCGCGTAATAGGTGGGCGTGGCAAAATTTTCTTTGCCCTAAACCTAAGTTGGCGTGAGCACAGCAACTCCATAAAATTTCATCACAATCGAATGAATGGTTTAGACGCCCATTTGGTACAAAGAAAGATAGAAAGATAGAAGAATTCATTTTTATGTATATAGATAGATGAGTTTTCAGTATTTAAAAAAAAATATTTTGGAATAAGTCATTTGCACGTTAATAAAATGCGAAATCGGATGATGCTGCAGACGGTACGACGCCTCTTGCAACAACAACAGAAGCAGCTATGCTGTTACTAAACATATTAAAAAACAAGTTCGTAATTCGGAATACTACAAAATCTTGTTGCCGAATTTGTGTCCGCCCACAATTTCTGCCACAGCACCTCCGCTTGACTTGAAGTGTTTTTGTTGCTCCATTTCTTCTGCATCGAAATTTGTTGGCGCTTCTTTTTCGTTGTGCCTAGCTTCGACTTTGCCTTGGCTGCTTAATAATTATCGTTAAACGCTTTAAGCACCCACTACATTCAACGACAAAGAAATTAGGACAAGCTCCATTCGAGGCGCACAAACACAAAAAATAAAATAAAATAATGAATAAAAGAGAAACAAAATTCCAAAAAAAAAAAAAAATAGAATAAAGAGAAAGAAAGAAGAAAGTGTTCTCGAAACGAAATAGCAAAATAGCAAATATCAACGGCAGCGAATGTAGCAGATTGCCAGGGGCGAATTTTCGTATTTTTATTTTATTTAGTTGTTGTAAGGCAGCATACACTGCCTAATTGATACACTGCTTTTTATAGCATAATTTTGGGCTTTGTAGCAGTTCTGCGCTTATATAAGTTTGTCAGTCTATCAATGTATACTTGTGTGTTTGTGTAAAAGTGTGGGTGGGTGTGTGCTTTTTTTGGGGAATGCAATACATATAAAAATTAATTTGCTGCCACAACACTTGTTTAGCGTGGTAAGCAGCTATATTAGAATATTAAACATGGTCAATATTCCATGAAGTGGTTTTTTATTGCGGTTGTTTTTATGCACCACACATTGGTGTACATTGGGTTTAGTCAAATGTTTGTAACGTAGAGAAATACTTGAGATATAGATCTATATTCTTGGACAGAATCAAAAACTGAGTCGATCTAGTCATGTAAGTCTGTCTGTCTGTCAGTCATCAATTCTTGTTTACACCATCGCGGGAGAATAGTTAGAGTTATGGAGCTGAAACTGAACCCTAGACGTACTGATTTTGGAGCTTATACGCTCATGACATAGCCCACTCAATACTGATACTTATTTCTTGTAAACACGATATCTGGAGAACCATTGGAGATATTGTGTTAAAATTTTGTACAAAATTTTATGTTATGCTTTGGAACAACTGAACAACAATTTTGAAAAACGAGTAGGGTGGTTTATGTTTGCTATTTTGTGTAATGTGTTAAAATTAAGCCCCTTTAAATTTTATTGATTATTTTGTTACACAAACGTTCTAAAATATGGATAGTAATCTAATTAGGGCGGTTCGTGATAAAAATTGTATAATATATGTATATTTTTTAAATATTATTTAAAAAAATATATAACACAATTTTTTATAATAATGAACCACCCTAATTTGATAATATTTTACAATGAGGTAAATTTGTAATAGGCTGTGGGACCGACTATAATTTCTTACATAATGTTCTTGGATTTTTTCTTGGAATTTCTTTTTGTTTGTGTATGAATTTAAGAGGATGTTGTATGTACTTAAATTCTGTTTAATATTAAGAGTATCCATGTACATTGGTCCAAAGTTTTTTAATCACTTTAAAACAACTTAGACATTTTGTTATTAACTGTTTTACTAAATACAGCTATGTGTATAAAAACTTGTTCATTATCTTATAACTACCGATGAATAAAATTCAAATTGACTTTTTAGTTCTCAAATCTGTGCGACAAGCGATAACAGCCACAATTGTTTCAGAGATATTAATTTGAAATTTGGTATATAGGCTCCTATTCCTCCTATTTATGACAAAACATGGGCGTGATCGGCCATATACGTTATACACATATAGTAAAAGCACATTTTTGGTGTGTCTAAAATGGTGTGGGGTATGTGAGCTTTTTATTTTTTCGTCCAAATTAAAGCGTTTTAATTTTTAATAAAGCAAATACAATAGATTCAATTACAAGCGAATGGGACACAAACACATGGTCACCTTTCTCTACCGCAGCAAGCACCTGGAGCGTATTTGCTTGGCAATCAGCTTGTGGTTAGTTTTCGAAACGAAAAAAAATCATTTTTGTAATGCAGCCACAAAAAAATTTTTTTTTATTTGCTTTGGTTATTATAAACACTTCGTGATGCAGGGTAAGTATTTACAAAATTTTGCCTGCATCCCGAAGTTGGAATTCACTAGCTTATATTTACGCACATGAACCGGCATATGAAAGGTTATATTTGGTTGTAAATTTTTGCTATCGTATAAAATATATGTTTACTAACATGAAACATATAAACGAGTATAGCATAAAAGATATACAGTCGTGTCTGGGTATAGTGAACACCTCGATATAGTGAACACCCAAATTTTTACATGGAGTACTCTAAATAGTGAACAATCCAAATGCTTTTCAAAATTTGTTTCACTATTTGGAGGTTAGTGAATAAAAATTTGAAAGCAACTTCAAGCAGATAGCAATAAAAAACACAAAAAAAACTCTACTGCTGATGCTGGTATACTATGTGTAAAAGCGGTTCTAAAGTCAAATGTCAACCTTGAAAGAGTGAACAACCCGGATATAGTAAACAGTCATTGCATTAATTAGTTCTCTATATCCAGACACGACCGTATACAGAAAAATTGCCGGTTAAAGTATCTTAAGGTTAGTGTTTTACTCGATTATTACGTTGCAAATGTGTGAACCATCCTATGAAATTCATTCAAGAAACCAGCGGGTACATTGCACAGATGTACTGCAGTCAAATGTTTAAATACAACATACATACATACATACATACATACATACATACATACATACATACATACATATATACATACATACATACATACATACATACATACATACATACATACATACATACATACATATGTATGCACTCGTTAAGATCTCAAATGTTCTTTTTTATGCAATTTTCGTATAAACCACAAAACTTCTATTGTGGGCGTGGCAGAATTTGTAAAGCATATTATATGTATATATTATATATGTTTCCTATATAGAGCATTAAGTTCTTGAGTAGTAGCGGTGGGTATAAAATTGATCCAATTTATTGCAAAATGTGGGCGATACATTGATCCAGCCACGCTTGTTTTGTGATGAGTTTTAGACAATGTCCATATCAACTCATATACTAAACTTCGGATTTTTAGGCGCAATAATAGCGAATGTAATCGTTTATTTTCACTTAGTTTCACAAATTTTGGGAGTAATAAATGGACGTGGTTAATTTTATATAGCTTATACTAACAAAGCGATGTGCACCAAATTTTAATTAAATAGGTTCAGTTTTTCTCGAGTTTCACCGGACCAACTGCCAAACAGACAGACAGACAGACGTTGGATTATACGAATAGATAATGACAAGTATGATATGATATGAAGTATGATGTGTTATTACTTCTATTCCCCAATGAGACTCTTTAAAAGCCATTACGATATCGCTTTTTCAATTAATTTTCGCACAAGTGCATGTCAATTTAGTGAATGGTAAATGGGATAACAACGGATTTAGAGCTTAGAGAATAAGCTCAATTAAACTGCGGGCAATTGTTGAAGCGTAAAGGAATTAGCCAAAGTCAACTGATAACAAATGCGCTAACAAAAGAAAAAATAAAACATTCGTTCCAGTGCATTTGGCATGCGACACTTACACCGCACAAATAACCATACATACATACGTACACAGGCACACGCCAGTATATTGTCATATGCACATAAAAACACAATAGACTGGCCCATTTATTTCACTAACGAATTTCCACTAAGAAGATGTTTACTTTAAAAAAGTTTACTAAATTATTTATTAATGTTAAACATTTCCTTTTTCTTAAAGTTATTAGAAAAAAATATGATTAAAAAACATAAAATAATGCGACACATTAATTTATACAAGTTTTTAATAGAAAAATTGTTTTCCAACAAATACTTGCGGAATTTTTTATATCGAATATTTACATAAATTATTTCGGAGTCACAATTCTAACACAAACCTTTTAGTATCTTAACTAATGTACACTCTAATGTACAGGATACATTCACATACATACTTCTGTCCATGAATATGTAAACATATCATCATTTGCAACGCAACTATCAAAAGCGTCGCGCCGTTAAAGCATTTTCCGCGATTTAATCTGCTTTTGTACAAGTGTGTTCTTTCACACACTCATACACTTTTCTACGCAGATCCACACACATACAAAACCCGCATACAAACACTTGAACACATTCTCGGTACAAACAATTTAAACTGTGTAAGGCGCGCGGAAACGGATGCTGGTAAGTGCGTGTGGGAATTATTTAGCATACAACGACAGAATGCGTGTAAAAGTGTATAGAGACATTCCAGCTGGTGTCAACAAATTTTAAATGTTTAAAAAGGAACATTTTGTTGGAAATCCGATTTATAATTTTAATTTTTAAAAAATATATAATTAATAATATGACCAGTAAGGATTTAGTTTCCATGTACTATTGAATGCACCTAACAGCAAATTCTATCAAATTTTACATATTTCGGAAGTTTATTTTCCGGATCACCAAGGAACAAAAAATATTAATTCTTGTTCATTTAAAATTAAGTTTTAATTAACGATGAAATAATTAAAAAAATTAATACAAAAAATTGAAATATACAAATTTATATTTTGTACACTTAACTAAAACCGTCGTATAATAATACGATAAATAAATTATAAATAATAGTTATAATAGAAGAAAATCTTTAAAAAATTTAACAATTCAGTTCATTTTGTGGATATTTTATTAGTCGGGCTTTTTGCTTTTCAGAGTGAAAACCACTTTCCACTAAACAGTTTTTGTAACAAAAATGTAATGAAAAGACTTATACGCCACGATATAATTCAATTTTAAAATTTGAACTTTTACTAAAGTAATTTCAGCACTTCATTTACCTTTCAAAATGGTTTTATTACTCTTAAAATTTCGCTATAAAAACCCAAAATGCCTGAGAATACGTCCACAAAAAAATCATTTTGAACACTCATCATTGCGAGTGCGCAGGTGAGAAGCTGCCACCTATAGTACAATAATGTGGTAAACCGCCGAAAACCACATTTTTAAAAGCAGCTAAAAAAAATATACCCACTCAAGTCGATCGCGTGTACATCCCTGTACTAAGTAATCTAAAGGCAAAAATGAGTGCTCGAATATGTCTGGTGCACAGACGGAAAGCTACAAGTCACGAGCATACAGTACTGTACAAAATTAACCAATCGATTGATCAGTCGTTTGAATGTCTTTCAAATGATAAAATGTTTTGGCTCTATTTTTAAATACAAAAATATGTATCACACTATTCCTTTGAAAAAGTTGGGTATGTTAAGATTGTCATTTAGCTAGAAGGCCGATTAAAAAAAGTAGTGTTACCACGGATACATTTTTTCTTATAGTTATTCAAAACTTTTAGATCATTTTAATTACAGACATTTTAAGACTTAAAGTGCAGCACTTAATTAACTACTGAACGATTACGTCCTAATTCGTTCAGCGCTTAAGTGTTAAATTGTTTAGCTTCGATTTTATTGCTAAAACTGATTACAGCTTAACAAATTTTCTGCTGGTTTTTTAAGTTCTACACGCACATGCAATAAAGTCTATGTGTGTGTATGGATTTTGAATTATTTTCCTAGCAAGTGGACTTTAGCATGCGACGAAAAACAAAACACATATGTATGCAAATTTTCAAAGGAAAACACTTATAAAACGCAGGGCTTATTAATTAAAGCAAACATTTTTACATTTGTTTAGTTACATATTTAAGTTCATCAAAAATACATTTGTATTAAATATTAATAATAAACCCTGCAGGAAAATGGTATCAGTTCAATAAAACCAGAGGGATGCAAAAGGAGACAGTTCAGTTCGTTGACAATTCCATTCGTGTACGAGGTGTGTTAAAAAAATAAGAACACTATTTGAATTTCACGGGAAACGTACATTCGATTTTCGATTTTTTTGTTTTGTTATGTTGGTACACTCGTCACGAACATTTGTCACAGTTTCAGCAATATAACATGTTTAGTTTGTTTGCTATTGAAAAAAAATGGATCAAAGAATTTGCATCAAATTTTGCGTAAAAATTATACTAAGTGCTCCGCAGCACTTGAAATGTTGAGTAAAAAAACATAACCAAACAAATAAATCGATTATTGAATGTAATACAAATTCACTCTACTTTATGAACACACCTCGTATGTTGTGCGTTGTTTTCGGTTATAAAAGTATTTGTTTGCGTTTTCATTTGAATTGCTTTAGAATAGCTCGGCTCCAATACACTAATCAAAAACGTCTATGAATCCGCTGAGCAATTTCTGAATTTGCGGCTGGTTTACATGAAATTTTTTAACCGATCATGAAACCGTTGTTCAATTGTCGTGATAAAAGGCGTTCTTCTGAAACTGAATTAAGTTAATTTAAGTGCTTTTTGAATGAAAACGAACGTGATCTTTTAGTTTCCTAGTTTTTCGAGCAGATTTTAGAAAGTTATATAAAATCGGTATTTTAAATGGGTCAAGTATTATTTAAAATAGTATTATGAATCACGCTGTATATTTAGATTGATTTTAAAGAAAATTGTTTTTTTCAATTTCAGTTGCCATGAATGACAACGAAAAAATAATAGACTTGGAGGCGAAATTAAGAAAAATCACTTTTTTTGTTCAAAATATTCCTAAAAAAACATTTTTAAAATTTTAATATAATTTTTGAAATTTCTTTTTTCTCGAATTAATTGTTTACTTATATTTAAGTTTTAATTCGTTGTAATATATATGTATACAATATATTAAATAATATATATGAAATATATATTTTTAAATCTTTGGACTAGTCAGAAAGTAGTTGATTTCTGATCGGTACTGTGTCAGGTTTTCTAGAAATAGTTTGAGGACATATCTTTTTGAACTGGTCCTACGATAGGAGCAAAGGCATATGGCGTGTGCCAATTAGTCTCGTCCAATTACAAGCCTTAATAAAAGTGGTCGATTTCATATAAAAGTATCATAAATTATTCAAGCATCTATAACAATAGGAAAACCTCGTGCCTGACTCATGACTGGTTCGATTTCCCGCAGAGTATGTATTTAAAATAAAAATGCAAGTACGAAAACTGTTTTCCATTAGAAATTGGCACAAGGCTAACGTTATTAATTCAGCACAAAGCGCCACAAAAGTATGACAGTCACTCTACATTAAACAAAAAATACACACAAACATATTCACATGCCCATGTATATGTACGCCTAAAGTTCCACCATTTTTAGCCACAAATAAATTTTAAAATTTTAATGACAAAACAAGAACTTGCGCGCGCACACACAAAGACAATAAAAAATAAAAAACCGACTGCAAAATGAGGCAGATTTGCGTGCAAAAGCTCTTTTCTCATACATAGGCATTCATCAACACATGCACATATATGTGTATGCGTGTGCATGTGCATAGAATATCCTTGAACTGCAGATATAAACCTTTATGTGTATATTTTATGTGCAGCAGCAAATGCAAGGCAAATGATTTTGCTCAAAAACCACAGGCTAATCAATCTGTGGATAAGCTTGGTTATGTTTAAAAAAATGTAGGTTAGACTGTCTCAAATATTCGAGAATGTATAGTAACTTAAATAAACTTTAAAAATTTACAAAGCGAATTTTTTTTATTTTCTATATAACGTTTAAAATAAAGGATTAACAGATTTGTCGTTTTTCTATGAAGTATGTGGCTAAATTAAATAGATTACTCAATGTTTTTTTTATATACAAAAAGAAGTTTCTTAAGATGTAGCGACATATCATATACCAAATGAAGCTATTGAAATCAATAGTTATTAATATAGAATGTTCATAAAAAACTTAAACATTTCAAAAATGTATAACGAGATAACGAATTAGGTTATTTTCAACATCTTTAAAATGACACCACATTTTTAAAATTGGAACTAAACAGAGCATACATGTTTATAAAAACCACTTTAAAAACCTATAATTAGAAATTTGAATGTCATTTTCGGCCTAAATAAGCAATTACATCCCGTTTGACTTGGGTTTAAGTATCATCATGTTGGGCTTGATGTTCATAAGATACGACCGCGCGTTCGGATGTAATTGGTATGGGAATAAATTAAATTTATAATTATTTAAATTTGTAGAAAACATATTAGAATAAGAGTAAATTTAATAGATATTCATATATATCCATTTTGAATATATACAAAATAAGACATTAAAAAAATACATATCTTAAAAAATATGTATTATAAAATCTTAAAAAAAACTTGAAAAGAAACTCATTGTTATATTTAAAATTTTAGTAATTTTAAAATAATTGAGAAGAAAAGAAAACAATTTTAAGGGACTTGCTTTCTGAAACCGATCACAAACACCAAATTTAAACATTAAGTTTATGCAATTAAACCAACCTAAAAAGTGACATACTGCATCCTCAAGTCTCTTAGTCTCTTCATTCAAGTACTTATGTGCTAGAATATAAACATAAGTTCACAATATATCGATGAACAAAAAAAGGAAACAAACAAAAAAAAACGTGATTCGTGTTGATAAACAAAAAACTTAAGCAGACATCGACCTCCGGGGACCTCAAGGCACATCCTTTTGAAACACTTTCATCGCAAGAACTTCTTAGTCCAAGTAAGAGAAAAGTGTCACATATGTCTTCGAGTGCTTCAAGCGAGGATGAAAAGAAGTAGCTTTGTGTAACCCCCTTTTAACGTTCCTCTACCACCAAATACTTAAGAGGAAGGAAAACTTTGCAGGTTCGATTTTTTAATCAAATACTTCAGCAGGAAGCCTAGTTAAAGTGCAAAGATTTGTTATGCAAATCTTGTGTACACTTCTGCGCTGACTTACTTTCCGTCCTGTTTTAACATGTAGACACACAAAAACACTCCCAAATAAAAAAGTAATAATAAATAAAAAAGCTAAATTTTCAATATGCACTTGAATGTGTAGGATCAGATGACATTTTTGGTTAGCTGGTTTTTATTTGAAATAGTCTAAATGATATAACATGCATGCAACATGCAAAGTGTTTGTGACATAAACTTTTAATTTAATACTATGAGTAAAATTCGTGTCTTAGGACACTTCGCAGTGATGGAAATACAAATTGCAATTAGATTGCTGAAGAGGATTTTAAATTAAGTTTAGTTTAGAATGAATTTTTGTTACCATTTAACGTATACTAAAATTTTGTTTATGGGCCACTTAGTGGTGTATATTGTGTTTGGACTAAAGTTTGTAACGTAGAGAGATATATATATAAATGTGGGAATGAATTTTGTGGCAACTCTACAATTGAACCGATCTACTGGCAACACTCTTCTTGTCTTCGAGTTAGTTGAATACGACGATTGCAAGACGACGGTTGAACACGACGAAACGACACTAAAAGACGTGCAACTCTATTTAATTATTATAAAATACATCAAAGAGATGTCGGATTGATAGACTGACTGATAACAAGCTAACCATTAATTGCTTCGTAAAAACTGAACCCTCTACTTAATGATATCGATCGTAAAGCAGAGAAAAGAATTTGATTTTCAGTATTAAACAACTTCTTAACTTATGGTGACTTCATTTAACTTAAAAAAATGAGTTTGAATAAAAGTCATTGGTGAGCTCTGGACTAAACCTTGGTAAATCATGAGCTGAGAACGAAATGTGAAGAAGTCAAATAATTTTTAAAGACAAAATAAATAAAGTTTAAAACCATCCTAATCTATATGTCTGTGAGCTTGCAAATATATTTTAATCTTATGCTAAATTCCCAGCAGAAAATGTTATCAGTTCCAACTGTTTATGTTAAGAATTAAGTCCTGGCAAATCACGATTAAACAATAAATTACTGATTTCAGTGTTGATATATTCAGGAATAAATCGTTTAGAAACATTGGTTAGTTCCATGCAGATTATTCAAACGTATATACTTAGCTATTAGAATCAATTTACAGGATTTAAGTTAGCGCTTTGATATTATATAAAATTGAAAATGCGAAATGATGACATTTTCATATGCTTATATGCAGTAATCCTGCTGGGTTAATTGTTAGTGTATTTGTGTGAGTATGCGTGTGAATGTATTAGTGCCTTGCACTTTACTTCTGTGAAAGGCTGTGTATCTATTGACTTGCAACCATATTGACTTGTCAAAGTCGAAATTGTGATTTTTGTTGTTGTTATAGTCGTAGGCCTGCTAAGCCTACCTAAGCACATGCACACTGACAAACATTTATAAGGAGATTGCGCAAATACGAGCACAAATGAACAGACACAGCCACACACATACACAAACTCAACCAAGCAACATCGGCTTCCTTGCATGCTTTTAGGCACTGAAAAGTAGCTTCCGTTGTCGGATCTGCTGCTGTCGTAATTGTTGTTGTATTTATATTGAACCAAAGTTTGTTTTAAATCAATTAATTAAAATCCTCTCATGTCAGTGCCACAATTTTGTGGGTTGACTTAAGTCAATTTTAGTACAAAAAACTTGGGTCGGCTGGCGATTTGTTTCTTATTGAAATTGGCGCGAATCAAATTTACGATATACGTCCGTCAGTCCGGCTGTCCGTCTGTCAGTCATATTTTAAGAGATATCAGCGATGTGAGCAACTACTATCCAAGCGGATGTTAAATTTTAAGATAAGCAAGATCGGACGAAAACTACTCCACTCTCGCATACAAACTCCTCCTTTTTAAGAGGAAAACAATTTTTGTTTCGTGTCTGTTAAATGGCGAAGGGTTACTTAAGATTCGTGATAGCCTATAACTAATTATAACTTTATCACATATGTTTCTTATGAAGTTGATTGGCAATAGTCTACATTAAACTAATGAAAGTGCATATTTCACGCATAAGTTGCTGGTGATTATATAATAAAAATTGTTATATATAATGTCACACAAATTGAGTTTGGTGTTGGTTGAGTGTATTTAAAACAGTGCTAATTCCATGAAATCAACAAGTAAAATTAGCTATCGCAAGATCTGAGCTAGCCTTCAATATGAGATTGCTCGAAGGTTTCACATGTTTATTTGATCTAGCTCATATTTGAGTTAGCTCACTTTACTAATTGATCTGAAAACAGACTAGTGCAATCGATGCGTCTTCTTCCAGTTAATCTAAATTCTTGATTCCATTATCAGATATCAAAAATTATCATTAAGTATGAACCACATCCGGAATTAATCGTCACTGTTTTAATGACATCAAAATAAATGCGAGTATGAATATACAAAATTATATCTTTCTGTCAAATATATCTTTTTTTAGCATACATTTATTTTTTTTCTTTAAAGATTGTCACTGTTTAATATTTTAAATAATTCGTTTTTCCAAATCAATTATTTTCCTTTGTAAAATCTATTAGTAAGAAAAATACAAAAAAAGTGAATACGTCCTGGAATTTATACTAAAAAAGTTCAATTACTTTTTTCAAAGCAATTGACAAATTTTTATTTTAAAAACTTCGTAACCAGAAGATTTTTAAAGATTCGTTATTAACACATAAAAAATCATTTTGTTTCTCTCCAAATTATGTCATACTTTAAGTGATTCGTATGAGTATTGTGATAAATGTAAAGTCATTTAACCCACTTGAAAAATCTGCAAAATGTATTCCATTTGCAAATCATTTTTATGCAAATCATAAAATTAATACAACAAAGATCAACATTTGTAAAACGGAAGTAGACTTGGTAGTGGAAGAGAATGCAACTCGACGTGCAAACATTTGAAATGGCAAGAACGTTTAACGACAACAACACCAACAACAACAATAACAACAACAACAACAACAGCAGTAACAACAAAGTATTCAATTGCATTTGCCAAGTCAGGGGAAAACAAGCTCCCAGACGAACCCTCACACATCATGAAAACGGATAATGCATTCAGTGCAAATTTAATAAATTAGTAAAGAGCAACACTAATGAACAGATACAAACAACTCGGAGCACAATCTCAGATTACAACTGCAGGATGTAACAAAGAGATCCAATGTGTATGATGTGGATATGCACACCATACAATTATGTATGAAGTATTCTGTACAGCTATGCAAACAAAAAGTAGGCATGCAAATAAAAGCTGAACATGCTTTTGTTTTGTAGGTGTAAGTTGGTAAGCTTGCAATTAATTATGTCACAAAAAATAAAATGTACCTGTGCTTTATATTTCATTAAATAAAATACTGCAATTAAATTCTGGAAAAAATATTTTGTTTTTGTATAGCAATAAAATCACTTACTGGGACTTAGATAAAATAAAATCTAACAATACTTGAATTTTCACTGATGGAATTTGTAGGCTTTGCAAGGAGGTAGACGAGACAGCGAAACAGGTGTGGGGATCATGCCCTGCACTATTGCACAAGCGGAAGAAGCACTAAGGTGAACATGTACTAACACAGCTAAGGAAATTATTGTGTTGTGTTAAAAAATGTGCCACGTTTACCTATTACACTTAGACTCGGGTCACCACCGCAAACCAACCAACCTATTACAAACACAAATTGTAAAACTAAGTAAAAATATTTTTTTATTTTGCTAATATTAATTCTAAAAAAGTGATATTTGGTATCTTAATTTGTAGAGCCACTGTCGAAAAAAATGGGCGTGGGCGATAAGTTTCACGCCCACCACCGTAACTCAGAAACACTACAATGGGAAGTAACGGGAAGTTCCACTAACTATTATATTACACATATTTATGTATGCATGCATGTATGTATAAATGTATAAATGTATGTATATATTCTCGTATGTTTAATTATATTTGCACTGACTGTTGTTTACTTTTGTGCAAATTGATGTGTTCCGATGATAATCAGCGGATTTGTGTTGATATTTACACAGTAAACTTAATTTTTAAAATGGTTTGTCATCAATTTTACGTTCGTTAATTAGTTAACATATTTTAACTAGCTTCATGAATGAGTTTTTATTTTTATTGAATTACCTATTTGAATTAAGTTTTCTTAATAATATCACACTTGGGATTTGTAAAATATATTGTAAGTCGATTGATTTGGTGTTGATGTTTCTTTTTTTGTAATAGTGGTCCGCCAATTGATAATTTCCGTAATTGAAATTAGCCAAGTGATTGATATAAATAAAAAATTCATGCAAAAAAAAGACAACATCATTTTTTCGCTACAAACTTTCGTTTCCGTTTCCGTTTGCAACAGTCAAATGCTTTGGAAGTTCAATTGCCTATGTTAGTAATTATTCAAATTAGTATCAAAGAAGGGTTAATAAAAAAGAAAGCATTACTGGATTCTTCTAATAAACAGATTTTAAATATTTTTTACATAATTTTTATTTAAATGATTTGTTGCAAATGTTGAAATCACAACTTTCTGCTTATGTATGTATGTGCATATAAAATAAAAAAACATATTTTGATATAAACTTGTTTAACATATTTGTGTCTTAATTTAAGGAGTTAGATTTTAAATATATATTTTTTGGTTTTTCCAACGAATTAGCCACTATGTGCCGTATTAAAAATATATAAATATTTTAAGGAATCATATTTTACACGCACGTATGTACATATGTATGTATATTAAAATGTGCCGACAGATTCAGTTAACGCCACATTTATCTTTATTTCGTTCTTTATCTGTCAGTTCGTTTGATTGCCTGCCTTTTTATATACTTCTGTCTGCCAAGCTGACACTCTAGTCTGGCCGCTCAATTTGCCGCGTTAGCAAGTTTTTACAAAATATTTCGCTATTTTTGCAACTAACTTGTTGCTAACTTCTGTTTGTGCTTGCTTAACTGTTTTCTTTTTTTTCTTTTATTTTTCTTTTTTTATTAACAAGAAACCTAACACAACGATGAAGTCACGTTTCCTGTTTCAGAAATCGTGCAAAGAGAGAGAAACAAAAAACTTAAATCAAAAGTCTGTTTTCGGGCGAAGTGGCGTGTTTTAATGTAAATTTAAAACGAACGCGTTTACGGCACCATAACCTTAAAACTATATAAAAAAAAACACTGGAAACAAACCAAGTTTTCGAGAAAGAAATATTGACAATAAAAACAAGAACTGAAACTGTGAAGGTGGAGTTCTGTGGTGACCGAAAAAGGAAAAGCTGCAAAACTTTTGAACGAAGCACTGAAATCCGATGATTAGGTCTGCAGCACAAGGAAGCGATACCTTCCGATGTTGTTATTTTATGATTTTACTATTTAGTTGTTTTGTTTTTGTGATTGATATAAATAAAAAAATCATGCAAAAAAAAGACAACATCATTTTTTCGCTACAAACTTTCGTTTCCGTTTCCGTTTGCAACAGTCAAATGCTTTGGAAGTTCAACTTAAATCAACTCTGAGCGGCTAAAACTACAACTGAAGCAACCAACAAAAATATTGACTGCCAGTTGCGAAGGCAGAACGATAGCACAGTGGGATAATGTCATCATTTTTACTGCAGATAATATGAAGTAAAAAAATTAAAAAATTATAGTCGGTTCTACTGAGTATTACAAATGCACCACATTGTTCAATATCACAATGAAATTAATATTAAACTAGTAAAATAATATTTTGTTAAAGAATATATAAATGAACAATTTTAAAATCACAAACCACCCAAATTTTATATATCATGAAGCACCCTAATTAGATTACAATGCTTATATTTGATTGTTTGTAAAACAAATTAACTAATTCATGTTATAAGGACTTTATTTTTACATATAATAAAACAACTAACAAACATGAACCACCCTAATAGATATAAGATTTTATCAATTTTATATCTTTAATGACAAAAACTCAATGGTGCACACTGTGTTTGATCAGAAGTTTGTATTATATGACATATACTCGTACATCTACATATATATTTTCTCGTTTAGAATTAAAAACTGAATCGATAAGATAGTAAAACAGTTTGGCTGTTTGCTCATGTAGTTTCAGTGTGTCAGTGTACAAAATTTAGTCAAAATTGGGAAAGTAGTTATAGCAATATTATTTATTCGTATGGCTGTTCGACCAAATAAAAAACTGAAACTATTCCACAGTTGGTATTTATTTTCGTGTGGTCCGAACAAATGTTTTTCATTTCTAAGCGATTCGCTGTAAAGGGTTAAGTAAAAGTTTTTGTGTTTTTCTCTTACGTAATGTTAGTTTAATACTCGTATAAGTTTTGCGTTATACAGAATTTCTTGTTCGAAAAAGAGCCATTAGGCTCCTGGGACAAACGCGTGTTTAATGCGAAAGTTTAGTTTTGTATTTTTTGCAATTAAGAGAACTTTAAACATACATATGCATACATATGTAGTAGTGATAATAACTACATTTTCCGTAGTGGTTTTAAAAATGAACGTGTTAACTCAAGACTATGTAAATGTACAAAAGTATTATCGCGTTATCTTCTGTAAAATTTAAACATTTCAGTAATATTCAAACGAAATGAAAAATGAAAAAATAATTTATGTAATCTAACATTTTTGTAATGTAACATTCCATATTATTTTCTTTTTTGTATTTTATCATTTTTCCAAAAAAAAGAGCGAAAATTTTTTGTTTTCTAAATAAAAGTACAAAAGTTGACGTAACACCAACATTTGTTTGGCAAATCCACTGCATCGTGTAACTTTACTTTACACGATGTCGAAGTCGCTGTCTTTGTTGTTGTTGTTGTTGATGGCCCTGGATAATACTACTGCAGTGATGCCACACTGACTGTGTGTAGGGTAGAGACGTTTGCCTGTAACAAATTGGTGATTGGGACAAACTTAAATCGATTGAATATCCGATCCTCAAATTAAAGTAGAATTATCAAATGTAACTTTATAAAATTTTAATACTATTAATTGTTGTTGTAGGTTAATTAAAATGGAATTAAAGAAAAACCTACAACACTTGCAAGTACGGACCGTTAGTTCCTTTTCCATTTGTAACCCCATTGAAGAAGTGGTAGGTATGATAATATATAAGTATGTATTAATGAAAAATTTCAAAATTTTTTTATCAGCACAAATACTTGTTGTAAAATTTGAATTGTATCTAAAAAGTATGTTAATGTTATTATTAAAAAAAAGTATGCAAAGATTTCTCAAAAAGTTTAAAGAATCCCATGATTACTCTACCGCAGCCACGCACACTTCTATCCGACCGACCACCCACTGCCGCCGCTTGTTCATTCGTAATGCGAACAAAACGTTTTTCCTGCAGCAACGAAAAATGCAAGCGACACTTTCCAACGAAGATTGAAAATGGAGGATGCCATTATGGCGGCAGTTGCGCCGGAAGTGGCGTCACGCGGGCAAAATGAGCGTCGTGTGTCGAAATCCATTTGAAAATTAAAAATTGAATGACATTAAGTGGGAGGGGCACAGACACAACTGCATTGTCGAAATGCTAAGAAACTTAGCAGTAAATCACATTTTGCCCCGTTGTCAGATCACCACCATCTCTTTTACTATCGTTGCCTTGGTTTGTGTGCATTCGCAATTTATAAATTTCGCTTCTGAACTTTTCGCTTTGTCTGGTGGATTTTTATGATTTACGGGATTTATTTATTCTTTTTTTGATCACAGGTGGTTATTGAAATATGCTCAATAAAAAACTCGTTGTGCGCTTAAGGATGTGGGGGTTAAAAGAGAAGAAACAATTTGATTGATTAAAATAGTTAATATTGCGGATGGCGGTATTAAAGGGTAAGAAACAGTCCAGTCCAACAATTTAAAACAAGAAAGACATTAAAGACGGTACTACTGATTTTATAAATGCACCACATTATTAAAATGGCGTGTTTGATGATTTTATTAGAAGAACATTTATCAAAAATGTATAAATCACGAACCACTCTAATATGATAAAACTAAATTGTTGTATACCTGAATCAGTTCAATATATACAGTTCTCACGTTATTGCGTTAACAAGAAATGATGACAGACATACAAACGGACAGACATCATTAGAAATAGAGTGAATATTAATTGAAATAATTTTTGTTTAGTTTTAATGACAGTTTGCAATTACTAAAATTTATTGTTTTGTTCAATTAAAATTTGATCACAATTTCCTGAGTTTTTATCAAAACTTAGGAATATTGGTTGAAGGTAAATAACTTTGAAGAAATTGAATTAGACCGTAGGGTATATTGCGTTTGGTCTAGTGTATAAATATCTGAAATTGCTAACATTCTTAAATGTAAACTTATTAAAAACAAGCGCTGCTGCCACTGTAGCACACACACAGATACATACATGTGTTTGTGTTAGGATGTGTGTTGATATGCGTGAATTTGTGTGTACGATAGTAGCCTATAACAACTTTTGAAAATACTTTCGTTGGCTTTTTGCGATGCCTGCGCACAGATGTCATTGTCATCTTGTTTGCCTCTTGTACATGAGCTTGTGCTGGTAACATTTGTCAAGCAAAATTTACTTGGTAAGAAAAATATTGTTAGGACTTGAGTAAAACTTAAAACTTCCTGCCTACTTCATTGTTGAAGTTTGTTGGAGTTTCTTAACGCGGCGCAGCATAGCGCACTCTTTTGACGTAAACAAACAAGCAAACAAGTCAACAAACAAACAAAGAAATAAAATCCAAAGACACACTTGCACATGTTCCAACTAAGAATTTAAATTGTATGACGTAAAGTACTTGGAGTACCTACATATATACACATACATCATACGTACCTTTTTTAATAAGAATTGCTTCCACCCAAACAAATGACGAAGCAAGCAGTTTTACTACCGCAAAACAAAATTTGTTTACTGCAGAAAGGACAACGAAAAATAAAACCAAGAGATAAAATTTAATACATAAGGTTTAAGTTTTTTTACAACAATCTTGTAAGTTCGAAAATACAATTTAAAAGCAAAATGTGAAATTACTTTTATACTCGTAAGCCTTTAAACAGCTGAACATTAATAATAATAATATAAACTGTTAAAAAATTTAAGCACATGTTAAAATGTTTTTTTTTATAGTTTTATTAGTTGAAGTTATGTATTTATTAATATAATTACTTTTGATCTCAGTCACCGCTTTCCGATTCAATCCTTAAAATGTGTTGTGTGAATATTCCGACATTACAATAAGTTGTTTTCTTTAATTTCTATACGCAGAGTAAATTTTAACTGGGCAAATTTTTGAGATTTTTTAAAGAACGTTTACAATGAAAAAAATACATATATAATACAAGTGTTACTCATTTAAGCTGATCAATGCCTCGTACATCTTATATACTTTTTTAAACTTACACCTCGTATACTAGATGTTTTATTATGCAATCGTGTTTGGATATAGTGATCTAATTATTGCAAGGCCTGTTCACAGTATTGAGGTTGTTCACTATATCAAGGTTAAGATTTTGTTTTATTTGCTAAAAATACACCTTGTTTATATAAATTTAATAGATCATTTAAATAAATTAGTAGGAAAACATATATGTACGCTTATTGAACGAATTGGCGAATAGGCGTTTGCATCTTGCGTTCACAAAATTGGCACTCGACAAAAAACATAACCACTAATGTCAAGAAACATCTGATTTTGTAACAATCAACAGCAAAAATACAAATTAGGGGAATATACTCTATTATTTTTGATTTCTTCTTGTGTTTTTTGTTGCTTTTTGATTTCCAAATAATGTACATTATTTAGAGGTTTTTGATTGTACACTATTTAGGGTACTCCATGTAAAAATTTGGTTGTTCACTATATCCAGACACGACTGTATATACAAAAAATGTTACGAGGTGCTCGCAAACTTATCAGGGACATCTTTTAAATTAACACAACTGTTTGAAGTGTTGTTTTTGCAAAAAAAAAAAAAAAAAATCAAGAATCTTCACTAAAAAATTGCACTGATAGTAATTTTTTGGCTTACGAGGCATCAGTCACTTGTTCCATATTGTGTTTGACATTTTCAAATCGAATAAGCGTTATGTTTCTTTTATAATGTTATTAAACTTTTAGAATCTTTTGATATACACATTCAAAACATGCAAAGTGTGTTTTTTAAACGGTGTTTTAATTTGTAATTAAGGATACAATCATAAAATGGTTACTAGTTTATGTGAGTACGTCTAATTTAGTTTAAGGTCGAGGAAACTTTGAGGACAAATTAATTTGTTTAAAAGATGCTAAATTATAATTTTTGTTATTAAGCGGTGTTGTAAAACAACTTTAATTTTAATCATATTTACCAAGTTTAAAAACAACAAATGGCAAATACCTGAAATGAAAAAAAAAACAAATTTTTTGTTAGTCATTAAATTTAAGTATCTTTTCAAGTAAAACTAGTTTACATAATGCAAGAATATATTAAGAGTACACAAGAGTACATAGGAAAGTTACATTGAGCAGAATAAACTTCTAA
This sequence comes from Suillia variegata, assembly GCA_949127995.1. Lineage (NCBI taxonomy): Eukaryota > Metazoa > Arthropoda > Insecta > Diptera > Heleomyzidae > Suillia > Suillia variegata. The sequence goes on from OX421846.1 coordinate 16,886,581, forward strand.
AGATATAAACATTATTATTATGATGTTGCTTTCATTTTTCTATGAAACGATCCACTTTGATAATGATAAATACCTGAAATAAAAGAATTATTGTTTCTTTCTATGAGAAGGGCTGAAAAGGTTGGTCTTCCCTATGGTATTTTTTTCATGCTATGTTCTACCGTTTGTATCTTAGGAACAACCACTTCTTCATAAAGCGCTTCAATAGGTGCTGGAAGTTCTCTCGGCTTTCCTTAACGATCTGATAATCCCTTGAACTGATTGGTTCAGTGGTGTAAATTGGTCCAATGTTTGGAACGTAGAGAAATACTCAAGGTATATAGACATATAAATATATTCTTGCTCAGAATCAAAAACTGAGTCGATTTAGCCATGTCCGTCTGTCTGTCATGATTTTTTGTTAGCACGATAGGTTAATAAGAAATAAGAAATAATAAGAAATTGAGTTAAAACTTTATATAACATTTTCTATTATACTCGGGAACAACAGATTAAATTGTGGAAACGATTAGGATGGTCCATGTTTGTTTTTTATTATTATATGGTTAAATAAAGCCCTTTAAACTTTAACAGGTTATTTTGATACACAAACGTTCTTAAATAAGTACAGTATACAAATTAGGTTGCTTCAAGATTTAACATTTATATTTTTTTAAATATAATCATGAACCATCCTAATTTAATTGTGATATTTAATAATGTGGTGCATTTGTAATAGTCGGTATGACCGACTTTCATTTCTTACTTGTTTCTTCTCGAATTTTTTTTTTATTTCTCTTGCTATTTTCTATTTGAAACATTTAACTCAATTTTATTGTTCTTTTTTGTTCAAATTTTGGGAAATTATTTGTAATTAACAACATTTGCTTTTGACAATCGATTGCATAGCGGTATATATCAAACGAAAATTCAAAGTATCCTTTATTGAAATAAAAATAAAAATAATTAGTGATAGGAACTTTTTTATTTGTTCATATTAAGATATGGTAACGGTAAAGGGTTCAAATTCCAAAAGTAAGAGCTGTTAATAATTTTAAAGTTTTGTTAAAGAAACTATTATATATCGTTAGAAAATAAGATTTTTTACTGACTTTGTTTTCTATCACATTTTAAAGTGACTTCATTTTATTTATGTTTGTATTCTTTCAATATTAATAAATAAAAAAAGAGAACAACAAATTTGCCTCGCACAAAACATAAAACTTTAAGTTCGTCTAACATTAATTAAGACCTTTATTTCCAGTGGTTCATAACCTTTTTCGCCAGTCCTTTTGCATGCTAACTTCCACCTAATTTCATTGCCTTAGCCACGGAAATACTACAAAAACTTACAACGTATCTACAACAATAACAAAACAAAAATAATAAAAAAAATGAAACAAAAACCAACAAACAACAAAACAAAAACAATAACAAAAAACATAAAAACAGAATCTGTTGAAAAATTAAATGTCATGCCTGAGCCTTGTTAAAAATCTGCAGCTTCCGGTTGGCTTTGTTATCATCGCATTCGTTCGTACTCAACGAAAGTACTTCACAAAACTCTCGCAAACACACACACACAAACACACACACACATTCACTCACTCACACACCCACTTGCTCGCTTGCTTCTTCGTTTTGCACAAAGCCTCCGTCCGCACTTTGCAGCACTTCAGACTGCACTTTTCAAGCACTGCTACTATTTTGTTTTTGCTACGTTTTTTTCCTCCTCAAAATTCACGTACTTTTACGGTGGTATGTTTTGTGAATGTGTGTGTGTGTATGAGGGGTGCTTTCAACCTCGGCCATATGTAGTCGCGCAAACGTATAGAGTAAATTTTTCATTGTTAAATCGCATTTCTTGCGCTACTTTAGGAAACTGTTTTTTTTTTACTTGTGTTTCTTTTGCTACTATTTTTAGTCATTATTTTTATTATTATTTGGTAATGAATGGAAGGTACCGCAGGCTCCAGTTGTAGGAGCGGTTCATAAATATGAAATACTTTAAAGGATCGCTTTATTATTGACTGAGCCAACGCTTTCAGAAAAGTTATACTAACTTTAATGTTCTACAAAAAATTGAATATTTAAAGTTTACTAGTGAATGCCCGGCATGCGTTGCAATGCCACTTAAAAAAAATGTTAGCGGAACATCCCGGTATTCCTGTTAGTAACGGAACTTCCCGGTACTCTCGTTAGTTAGCGGAACTTCCCGGTACTCACCGTTGTAGCGATTCTGAGTTATGACGGTGAACTTGTCGACACGTGCCACGCCCACTTATTACGCCCACAAATTGTTTAATTATGTGAAAATATATGATGACATTGCTAATATTGCTCCTAAAAATTTGAGATTTTGTTTCTGAGTTTGTATGGTAACTTTGTATGCTACCTTCCAAAGCAAAAACAATTATTTAAAATTTCTAAAAGATTTTTGAATGAATACCAAATATTGACTTAGAGAGTTTAAATATAAAAGTTAACTTTGGAATGTCTTCCACTTCCGGTTTCAGTTCGTCAAATTGCTGAGCAAAAGCTGCACTAGAAATATAAGATTCTTAAATACTGTTAACATATAGTTTAAAATAGAGACGTGGTTGAGGAACTAACGACTTGAAATTTAGTATGTGAGCTTATATTTTTTAATTGAGGTTTTAAGTATAGGAATACATTCAAATGCACTAAAATTAGATAATTTTTGTTGGTTGATGTGATATTATGTATGGACAAATTATTTAAGCAAAGACATTGCCAAATATCAATTTTATACTTGTTTTTATTAAATTTTAAATTTTAAAAGTTGTAAACAATGAAGCGATTGCTAAACAAATGTTTTAAAATTTTTCTTGATAACCAATAATATTCAACATTTGCATTACTTTTGCATCATTTATTAAGGGAATGGTCCAATCTTGTTTTCTTAAACAATATTCGAAAAAAAATTATATAATGCATCAAGTTGTTGTGTATTTAATTTTTTTAATTAAAAAATTTGTTCACATAAATTTGTTGGAGACCGGTAATTTTGCAACTACAGCCTTGATCATGACCAAACTTAAATGTTGAATTTTTCTTTTTCCTATTTATACATATGTGCATTGTGCATGCATTCGTGTGTTTTGTTGTTATTTTTTGTTTCCTGACTTGCAGCTATATAAGAAACAATGTCTAAATGTATGTTTCTTCTCGTTTAAAAATCAGATCTTCCGCCTTTTGTGATTGTTTAATTTTTTGAAGCATTTTATTGTAGCATTCTTTCATTATTCTTTCTTTTCAGTTTACTCATTTTCCTGTATAAAGTCGGTACAATATCGTCCAAATGACATTGACTCCTGTTACTGCATAGACATTATACACATATACATATGTACCCGTATGTACACTGACAATAGTTGCGCCAACTATTGATTTTTGTCAGCTAAATTAAAAATTTTAGTCGAGAGCCTGTTTCCCTGCCTTATTTACCAATTTTCATTGCTAATGCAGGAAATTGCTTTTCAAATTTTTTCTGCCTGTCATTGACCGCCATTTAAAATCGTGTTTTCCAGTTTTCTCGTTATAGTTCTCTGCCACAAATTGGACTCATCTGTTGTTTGTGAATCAGTCTGTCTATTTGCCTGCCTGTCTGTCTGTCGGTTTGTTTTTCAGTCATTTTTTGGTGATTGCCAATTTTGAGCGGTATGCGCAAAACACTTCAGTGGCAATCGAATTGATTGGAAACCATTTGCAATGAAATAATAAAGAGAGAGGGAATAAGTGTAAGAGAGAAGAGAGTGTATATTTTTAGATATCTTTTATTTTTTTATGCACTCATATATATTTCAATGGAATTTTTTTCGTTGATTCTATTCGAACTCAGAAAATTTTGTCTTAAACAATTTTCTACAATTGTTTTGAAATTTTGTACATGAAAATATTTCCACTTTCAATTTATTATTTAACCGTTAATAAGATTAAAATCTAAATTATTTTTAACAGAAAATATTTTATTGTAATTATTAATTTTATTTAACATCAACTAATCCCTTTTTCAAAAGGAAAGAAATGAAGAAGGAATCGAGAAGAAATATAACAATAACAATAGTTTATTTAAAACTACAATAATTTTTTTTTTTTGATATTTGGTGTTTAGATTGGGATAGATTGGGATAGATCGATAGATCTTCGGTGAACCGATTTTTGCTTAATTATTCTTTCGGTGTTTTGAAACTTTTCATCAAAACATTTTATACGTTTTTTGTATTATTCACACAATTAAGTACAACTATTTACTAGTCGTTATTTTCACAGAGATATTTTAATATATTTCTGTGGTCGACAGTTATAACTTATTACATAAAAAGCGTTTGTTAGACAAAACAAAACCAAAATAACTTTATATATTATGTATAAAAATATATATTGAATATATATATATATATATATATATATATATATATATATATATATATATATATATATATATATATATATATATATATATATATATATATATATATATATATATATATATATATATATATATATATATATATATATATATATATATATTTGTGTATAATATCACATTGTGATTCCGAAAAGGAATGCAAGATATATATTTTGTAAAATTGTTTCAAAGAATATTTATAGACATATTTCTGCATCGACTTGTACTCTTGACTATTTTTTGTTAATTAATTTTCCATGAAAATATAATAATATCATAACATTTTAATTTAAGTTTATGTGTGTATGTTCGTATGTATGTACTCCTGCTGCTGCTCCCCAGAGCACCTCTAACTCTACGACTCCATACTACGCCAAACAACTAAATTAACATTTCGCTACTGATGTTGGTGCTGCAGCCGCTGCAGCTATTATTCGAGCCTTTTATCCTCGAAAATTTAATCACCGAACATAATGGAAAGCATTAAAAATGTTGCTTAAAATCCCACATGAGACCACTCTACCGGAACATACTCTTCGTGGTGCTTTTCACAAAAAACAAAAGCACTCAGAAAACACCTAAAACCGACGGAGCAACTAGAAGTCGTAAAGGATGCTAGAACAGGATACTCGCGCATGAACGGCAGGAAGCAATGCACACAGACATGTGTGCTCATATGCATGTACGTATGTACGTACGTATAGTGGCTACGTTATGAGGAAAAAGTAGCAAATTAAAAATTTAATTAGTTCACAAACAGTTAAAATTAAAAAAAAATTTACATCTATGATAGTTAGTGAGTTGGTACCCAAAGCGCGCTGAGCCATAGCATATGTTTAGGCGTATTCAATGGAAACAAAAACAAAAAAATTCATCATGGTGAAAGTATGTTTTTAGGTGAATTTAGCTGAATGAACGCGGGAGTAAGGAGTGCAGGGGTAGGGTGTAGAGAATAAGCACTTGCAACTGAAAGTTCGTAATATTGTTCTAGAGTAGCTGCAGTTGACGGATTTTTTAACCACCGTCAGCAAACGCGTATACCCGCAGCAGTTATCCAGCATTGTTGCAAATATCATTTTGATAAAGCGCTAGGTTTTTAGATCTTCGCCTCCGCCGTCGCTGCTGTCAGTTCTCTGCCGCTCAATTTAATTTAAAAAAATAGAATAAACGACAAAAGTATGCTAAAGAATTTTGAAATAACAAACACACACATAAACATACATACATACATACAGTGCGCTTCATTTGTTAACTTTGATATATGTTAATTGGATTAAAAACCAGAGCTGGGCGAATACTTTCTGACTTAATGATGTCATTTTTACTAAGGTTTTCTAAGAAAACCGAAAATCGAAATAAATCCCACTGCCTAGGTAGTTAAGTCCGCGCCTTCCCACCGCTGGACAAGTGCAAAGAACACGATCAACCGCTGTTAGCAGAGTCGGCATGAATAATTTTCTACCACTCCTATTTTCTTCAGATGGTAATGGAAAATTTTTTTATCAAACAACAACAATTTTCGGAGCGCTCAAACTTGTTATCGTTAAAAGAGTTGTGAACATTTAGAATATTTTTTTGGTCTTTATTTAAAGTTGAGTTTTTTTTTAAAAGACTAAATGTCGTTTATTACAGAATAACCCTTTCACCTTGGTCGATGAGTCAAATAACCAAAGAATATATTCCACGATTGCTAATAAAAGGTTGCGGGGAATATGTCCAACGCCGGTCAGTGGTGATTTGTATCTTATCAATCGTAACAAACATTTTATATAGTATGAATTGATCGAACAGTTTATTATCATGGGCAATCATATTAAAACGATTATTCCTTGTTATAAATTCTGCGGTTGCTTTAACATATCAATTCGTATAAATGCATAAATCTGCGGCTAATAATAAATTTTAACTTTATCGGCGTTGTCAGAAAAAAAACTTTGCATTTTATATGTTAATGGACTGAAATTTGTCTTTACTTTTCCCTTCTGTTAACACAAATTTCGTACAGCAATTTACCAGCGCTACATTTTTGACATGCTTTGGAACAAGGTACGAGGCAGCGAAAAAACGGAGCATATGGTCACCTTAAGTACGACACTTAAAATACTCATATTTCAGACTTACAAGGAAGGGAAAAACCCTCATATCTTTTTTGTTCTTGTTTTGTTTTAACTAATAATGGATGCTGCATACTCGATCCTGTTAATTTTATATTTCATACTTTTACTACGTTTACCATTTTGTTTTCGATCAATGAATTTTCACTAATCGTCAAAATGTTGAATCTGTTTTCTTTTTTGCGATATAAGTAATATCCAATGCGGTAAGAAATTTGTCCGAATATGTTTATTTATGTGAAACGCACTGTATGACGCATTCACGTCGCTTTTTGGCACAATGCAACAATTTCAATTTTTATCAGCGACATCGGGACTTTTCCATCATCGCAAAAGCATTACGACATCACCGACAAAAGTATATCCAGCGCTGCCACTGTGCAAGAAAGAATGAAGGGACAAACGGACGGACAGACGGACGGATGGATGGCAACAGTAAACATCACTACAAACCCGACTTGGTTGTAAGTCGACAGACAACACAAAATGACATTTTGACATGAAAGCAAAAAGAAATTGTGGCGGATGAAAGCGCTCACGAGCGAAATTTTTATCTATCACACAAGAAACTCGCACGAGGGATACGAAAAAAAAAATAATAAAATAAAATTCAAACACACAAACACACATGGAAATCGGAACCAAAAAAAGTAACTTTTTCGGATAGCAAGCAGGATGCAAGCTGCTGCTCCAGTTTTTCCAGTCATCACTCCCATTGGGTAAAACCTGACAAAAAAATTTATTTCATCCTGCGTCGTGTGGTCCCAAAAAGTGAAGCGAAATTCTGACGAACAGGAAGCGAAAATGATCGCACGACTGATTTGAGAAATAGCTGCTAAAAGAATTATTTTCGGCTAGGCCGAAGTTTAAATACTCTACGCCATTTTAGAGAGAAATGGCTCACTTCAAAAGTGACATAACTCAAAAAAAAACATTTTCGATTTCTTTATATATTTATATAGATTCCGCAATATTATTTTCAAGAATCATTTTGAAAAACGCAGAATATATTCTTATTTCGTAAGGATTCTAAAAAAAGCATATGAAACGAGAATTTCAATTTATTTATTTCAGTTTGCTTATAAGAGTTGATCTTTTAATTGCACAATATTAATTTAAATATTAATTTTTTTAACAAAGTTTGCATTATGATAAGACTGGTATTTAGGACGAAACAAGAAAGAAGCAAGTAGAAGAAAAAAGAATAAGAAAGGAATAGAAGTGAGATTTTAGTAAGAAAGATAAAACTCAGAGATTGTTCTAATATTACACGCTTAAATGTTACCGAGTCAGAAATCGTTCTCACGTTCATAGGAAGAGAGTTCCATAAGCGCTGATGAAGAACAATTTGCTAGAGGCTAAATATGTGTGGCTATGAATCATAAGATACCCGATCTGCAGAATTGAAGTTTTGTATGGAGGTACTGCGAAGTTTTATTTTATATAAGCTTATGTAGGAAAATACACTTTTTTTCATTGAGATAATTTATTATATTACATATTACTAAAAGTCGTAACGTGTTCAAACCTACTCACACTATAAACATATCGTGCGGCATTATTATAAGCAACTAGGACTTTATGCGTTGACCTCGAGTCGAACCTGCTATATACCACTTCTGATTACGTTGTAATTGGGACTAATAGTTTCATGACCAGTTTGCGCCTGGTTTCAGAAGGTACAAATGCAACAGTTATTCTTAGATTTGATAGCACATAGTAAATTTTCCTAACAACCGAAGTTAACATGGTCGACGCAAGTGAGAGAAGAATTAATTATGAAGCTAATATTTGTGACTTTGTTTACAAATTTTAGTGGAACATTATTTAGAATAATATAGGATAATATAGCTGGTCTTCGATATAGGTAAAACATAAGATTCAGTTTAACCAGGTTATTACAAGCCTATTTGTTAATTAGATCTAAGTCTTCGTTGACTCTAGCACAAATATCCTCAACAAGACCAATAGGTCGAGAGAGATAAAGTTGCAGGCCATCGGCATATGCATTCGTGGTGACATTACTACAAACACTAAATACATCATTTACAAACATTGAAAACGGAAAAGGACCAATCACAGAGCCTTGTAGAACACCGCTATTTAGAGGCAGATACATAGGTATAATATAATAACAAATTATTGTATGTAGGTGCATCCAGTTAACTAAAAATAACTTTAACATCTTCCCATAGATTTTATATTTGTATTGCTCGATTGATTTCTAAAATTATGGTGTACTCGTATATGAAAACAAAATTATTTGTTGCTTTTACTTACTTTAATTGGAAGAAGTAAATATTTTTCTTTCTATTTTTTAAAAGCTAATTTTTCAAAAAATTAAGTAATTATTGTTTTTTGTTGTTAAAAGTGCTTTAGTTTTTGCGGCAGAAGATATTTTCTTTATAAGTTAAAAGTTTATAAATATTTATGTAGAAGACTGAAGCGGGCTGTTAAACTAAATAATTTTTTTTTGCATATCTTGTTCAGTTTTAAATACCACTGATAAAAATTAATCACTACTAATACTTAAATGATATTTATCCTTACTAATATCGTAAAGGGAAGTGTATTTCTTTATTAATTTATATCCTTCTTTCTTTCTTTCTTTCTTTCTTTCTTTCTTTCTTTCTTTCTTTCTTTCTTTCTTTATTTTTGATTGGTCCGTTTTAACTCCTATAGAGCTGAACCAATTTTCTTCAAACTTGAAACATGTATCGGGATGGGTCGGGAAAGAGTGATGTCAAGCATTTAGTGAAATTAAGTACAAAAAATAGTTTATATCACTAATATTACTCTTAAAAAATCTAAAATCTAATATTCAAGTTCACATGACCACTGTAGACAACTCCACCAAAAATTGTGATGTTCTACGATGTAAACATTTGGCATAGAGATGTATGGTATCGAAACCTAAAACATAAAAAGTGGGAGTGATTGATTTAATATAACACCCATCGCCATATCTCAGGTATGTAATGCTCTTCTATGATAAACTTTTTTTATGGATTTATATGATGACAAAATCTATCATCTTACAAGTGGGCGTGATTTGATCAATTTGAAGCTCAACACTATATCTCAGGATTCAGATGATAAAATTTAGTATGGCAGTATATATTGACAATATCTACCATCACACAAAAAATGGTCGAGGTTGGATCAATTTGACGGCCACTCAGGAACTATAACTAGGTGCATAGTAACTACAACTGACCGGAAAGTGCAACTACAACTTTAGTTACATATAATGCGATTACCGGGAAAGTTAATTGCTACAGTTACGAAATTTGGTTTGGGGATACAAGGTGATATCTTCTTAAACAACTTACAACAAAAGTGCAGAAAAGTTTTAAATTAAAATTTTGTGTAAAATTACCAAATTATAATATATGCATACCAATATAATTCCAGAAATATTGGGCGAGGCTGGATAGCTAAGTAATCTTAATCAGATAATAAACTTAGATATGATTCTTAAAAAAAAACCAAGCTAGTTTACATGTATCCATATCAGATGGCATGTTTTGTCGTTCCCTACCATTCCTTCTCGAAACATTTTGAAGGTGAGTGCAGCAGAAAGAGGAATCTTTAGCCAAATCAATAAGGCATTTGAAAATAGGTGTTAAAAGTTGCCAAAGTTTTTATTTGACCCTCATGGAGAAGTAGAAAAACTTACATTTTAAATTTGTATCGAGCATGCTTAGTAATCAAATGAAATAAACAGACTGAGCTTTTAACTCTTATTTAATTTGATGTACGAGTGTGAAGTTTAAATTTTCAATACTTATCTTAATAATTAAAGATAATAATAATTAATTTCATCATATTAAATTTAATCTAATTTTATGTGACGGAAGATCATTAATGAATCAATTTTTACCAACTATTTAAAGAATAAATAAGTTCATATGAAACTCATTAATCACAGCAGGTATGTAGATTTATATGATAAATAAAAAAATTTTAAATCTAATGTTTTTCTTTGAGAGCACTGTAGCAACTATCAACAAACTGACGCTAACCTCAAGAGATTGGCGCTTCCAATTAAAATCCGGTACGATTCAAAGTTTACAATGACAAAAGGAAGGAAAAATGTGCTTAAAAGTTTTACAACCAGTGTATACTCCTAGGAGCAGAATAATACGCCAAATGCGAAAATACAGAAGCAAAAAATCGGTCTGCAAAGATTTTTAACAGGGGACTTTCCGCAAATGGAATAAATGGGAAGACGAAACGAAACGTTTTATGTCGCAAACGGGAAACATTTGTTTTGAATGGAATGCCCAAAAAGCTGCATTCTTTGTCTCAAATTTTATTTAAGGTTGAAGAATTGAAATCAAAGCTGTTATCTCTTTAATAATATGCATAGTATTATTTTATAGAGAAATTTCGGTTTTCTTTATGATATAATTTTAAAATGAAAAGTCTTGAAAATTCCTTCTTATAAGATCAAAAACGTTTGATCTTATAAAAAAGTATTTAAACTGATAGCTTATACAGAAAATATAATTTTTGAGTCATTTGTTCGAACTGCCTCGGAACAGCAACTGTTGTAAATACAAACAAAAAAAGTTATAAAAATTCACAATTGAAGCCGACAAATGTCAATACGATTCCCTCAAACCCTTTAACTTTGAAAAAACCTTGATTGGTAATACAAACAACTCCTCCACTATTCAATCCCTTGAGCACCGACGCAATGTTAGGTGTGTTACTCTGTTTTATCGCTTTTTTATGTTATGTTCAATGAGAATTCTAGGGCCTGATTCCATCTGGTCATGTGTTCTCTCGTTCTACTCGGGCTGCATACTGTGCACATCCATGTTCGATAACGTCGGTCCTTAATAAGACATCGCACTACAAGGATAATTCTTTCTTTGGTCAAACGATTCGTTTGTGGAATAATCTCCCTGCCAGTAATTTTTCGGCACATTCGACATTTGTAAATTCAAAGCGAATGTACACAGACACCTCTCCCTCTTTTCCCTTCCCTCTAACTGCTAACATACGGACCTAATCAAAACCAAAATGTATTTAATCAAAGTGTGCCAGATAGAGCTCTCACTTTTTTAGTAATCTTATAGTCAAAATCAAATGTCAAAATTAAATTTTTTTCATAGGAAATTGACATTTAGGTCTTGACTATAAGAGTACTCTCTCAAGCTGGCAAACCTTGTTGAATACACTTTGTTCCACACATGACAGAAGAATTACCGGTACATAAGTAGCTGACGTTTATGAAATAGACACCCATAAAATGTCAAAAAACAGTAATGCCATATTTTCAGATAAAAAACCGGTGAAAAATAACAACTGACTGATATTTGAAATTTGTAAATTTTTAAGGTAACGGTAAATTTTTTTCATTTTATTGTCATTTTGTGTTGAATGGATTATGTGCAAAAAAACTTATAATGACGAACAAATCAGTTTTTTTAAAGTGCCATGATGAACGAAAGAGTCGGATCTGGATCGAGTGTTGTGGAGTGGTGTTCAAGCTAACTTGGAGAATTGAATATAAATATTGTTTTTAATTACACATATTGATATTTTAGAACTTTAAAAGCTTGGAATCTTGTTTGTCCCGGTTAAAATTTTATATTTTAAGTAAAAGTTCATCCAATATATGAACATATAACATTTGATTCTCTTCCCTTACGTTAAAAATAGCATACATATATCGTTCCAAAATACCTCAAAATACAAAAATCCCACAATGGGTTTTTTACACAATCCATCAAGGTGGCAGCTTTTTTTCGAATTTGACATTTTATGGGTGTCTATTTCATAAACGTCAGCTACTTATTGTACCGGTAATTCTTGTGTCATGGTTCCACACAATATAATTCAAATTTAAACTCCATCTTAAATTCTACAGCTTTGTCTCACAACTTAAATGCAAATAATGTCGAAAATCCTAAAACTTATGACGTAATCTCTCTCAAAACTGAAAATAAGACTACAGTCGTTACGACGCACAGACATAGTTAAATCGGCTCAGAATTCGACGTTAATAATTTATGTATATATAGAGCTTGTAGTACCCGGTGTTGCACGGATTATGTTTTTAACAACGAACTGTCTAATGGAAGAACAATCTCAAGATACCGTGCGGCACGTACTTGTGCATGGGCAAGGGTATAAAAATTATATTTCAATGGCCTCTCTTTAAAACTAGATATAATTTATACGAGTACTTAACACATCATAAACTACTCTAGACACTTCTTTATATTCACTTTTTTAATTACAAAAAAAAACTTAAAGACAGTACTCGCTGCTATTTCAGTTTTTTTATTTTTCAGCGCCAACTGTGCTGGCAATGAAATCTGTTATGTAAAAATAAAAACGCCATGGCGAGTGCATCAGCACCGAAAAGTATGTGTCAAAGAAATCATAAAAGCACATAATGACGCATAAAAATAAGCGAACGAATTTTTATAATGTGACCATTAACGGAAAATATCTGCTGGGAAATTTATTGTCATAAATAAAGGCAGAACGCGGAAGAAGACAACAATAAATATGCACACTTTATGGCACCAGTCACGATTTGGATGGTGGCAAATGTTTATTAGCGCCATCAGCACAAGAATAAGTGTCTGTGACATCTGCCGTCAAATACTTTAAAAACGCCTAAAAGCAGACTTTCGCTGTATGCTGCAAATTTCAAAGTCCCACTGTGCAATTTGCCATTATTTGTTTCTGTGTGAGCGTTTTCTGTGAAGTGCATATGGAAATAATTTAAAATTTTTTTTTTTTTCAATTCGCCTGCATTAGGCGTTTTTATTACGACTGTTTGTCAGCAGTGCTATGACGATAACCGGAACAACAACAATAGTAAATATTACTAGTACAATCACAACAAAACTGTTTTGGCATTTGATATCACAAAATGAAAAAAGAAACAGCAAAATTCAAACTGCAATAACAATTCAATTTGAAATTTATGTCTCCAGTATACGGTACAAAATGATTATACCCTTCGAAACGTGCAACCTCGTACCGAAGGGTATATATTGAGTCCGTTCTTCAATTTTTAACATCCATAAGAAGACGTGGTAGGTATATATATTGAATATATACAATATATCAGTATTGAATTCTGAGTCGATTTAAAGATGTCCGTCCGTCGTTTTGTCTGTCCGTTTGTTCGTCCCAACGATTACATCCGTATTTTGAGAGATATTGAGCTGAAATTTGCTACATGATCTTTTATTCTCCAAGCGAAAGCTAAATTAAAAAATGAATAAAAACTATTCTCCACTTTCATACAAGCTTCCTCTTTATATGCGGAAAAAAAGTTTAAATACGGTATTTAACACTTTAGTAGTAGCACGAAATTACTTATTAAATGGGCGTGTTCCGAAAAGAACAGCGCTAAATTAAAATAGGGATATGTTATGTAGCACTGAAATGGCAAAAGGTATTCGATATTCTGCATAGCTGCAAATAATTGTCTAACTAGCTTTTTTTTTGGTTTTTTTGGTAAATGATATTTGAAATTTGTAAAACAAAGAATACAACAATAAATCACTGGTTAAGTAAAAAAAGATTGTTTATAGATACAAATATATTTTAACACGAGTCATGGCCAAACATGCAATATTAAAATAAAATGAATGAATTGATTCTTCGTTAAAGCATAACATGGCAAACATGATTTATCGTTACAACCAGCAAACTATTTTCTGTGCGCTTAGATTTAGGACTCTAAGCACAATCTATTTATGACACATACAAGTGTCATAAATCTGACGATTTTGTGAGTCCTTAGATGTAAGGCAAATAAAAGTGTCAAAATCTGATTATTTCAGAGCCCTCATATTTTAGACACATTAAAACGTTATAAGTCTGACGAATTAATAAGCTAAGTTTCACCGTTCTTTTGCATAGAAAATATAAAAAATAAAATTAATTTATATTAAAATGGATAACCTGTAATATATCAGAAATAATTAAAAGAAAACTGAAATTAAAACTAGTAAGAAAATTATCTTCGGCTATGCCGAAGCTTATATACCATTCGCCATTTCAGTGACACCAAAAATGTGTTTTTTTTAGCACATAAGTGCTACATGTCACTATTTTAAGTGGGCGTTGTTTTTTTCCGATTACGCCCCTTTATGGTTAGTAGTTTTGTGTTCCTACCAAAGTGTTAAATACCGAATTTGAACTGGTTATCTACGCTGTAGCTATTTTTAATCATTATTTTCCGAATGAAAAGGGGTGGTTTGTATGGGAGGTGGTCGTGATTCTTATCCGATCACGCCCATTTTTTGTGAGCAGTTTTGTGTTACTACTAAAGTGAAAACTATCGACTTTAAACTGGATATCTGCACTGGAAATATTTTAATTAATTTTTTTTTCGTATGAAAAGGGGTGGTTTGTATGGGAGGGGGTAGAAGTTTTGATCCGATCTTGCCCATCTTCGAACTTAGCCTTGGCATGGTGCATAGGAGCTCGCAGCTCTATAGCTCTTAAACTACGGCTGTTATCGCTGGGACAGACGGACGGACAGACGGACGGACATCGTTAAATCGACTCAGAATCCGACGCTGATCATTTATATATATACTTTGTCATACCTACCACGCCCCCTTCTGGGCGTTACAAACGGAAGAACGAACTCAATATACCATTCGGTACGTGCACTTGCACGTGGCGAATGGTATAATTATGTATAAAGAAGTTGCCGCTCGCAGGCATTAAGCTGATTAACGTCGACAAATCGACAAGGTACAATCAGAATTGTGATAATTAAGATATAGCAAAAAAAAAGTACCAACGATATGCTGCGGTACAGCCAAGTCGCATTTGTCAGCTGGTAGCACTGAAACAACCGATGTCAACTTTTTTGTTTAAATCGGTGGTTTGCAAAATAAGTTCACGAATTTAGCAAAAAAAAAAACAAACGCGTGGAACGGATCAACGGATCAAAGATTTTCGAAGAAAAAAAATGGTAAAAAATTTATAAAATCGCAATATACTATTAAATATTATTAGTTTACTATTTTCATTATAAAAGAATACCATACACGATAATAACAGCGATAATGACACCATCAATTGCCAATTAACAATTTTAATGTTAATCATAATATAATGATACCATTTACAAAAACTGAATTCTTGTGATTGTTGTTATTGTAATAGTGCTACGACCTTATAAATTCACCTTTTGCTGAATTCCTTTATCAGCAAAAGGATAAAATGATGTTCAGAGATTGATCATAAAAACTAAGGATGTTTTAAATTTAATGACACTTATACGACATATTCCAGACTCATATTGGGTGCTGTTACAGGAAGGGAAACACGCTCATTTTAGACACTGCCTCTTAAATTAATCAAGTGTATTCGATATTCTCTGAAAAAACAAGACTCGAAAGATTCTTGAAAAAACAAAATTCTTGCAATGCCAAGAAAAGTCTCGAAATAACCGATATATGCAACGATAGTTGACGTACATTATACGGTACGATTATTTTTAAACTGACAACCGTAGAATGCTAAAAGAATACATTGTTAAAAAATGTGTTTTCGAAACTTTTTGTAATACGGACAGTTTAAAAGAATTGTCCCGGAATTCATTCTTTTTATAATCTACTGCCAAAGGACTTATTCTGCATAAAAAAGTTACAAAGAACAAAAATAGAAATGGATTAAATTGTTGCTACAAATAACAGATTTTCATAATTGTCGTTAGTACATAAACTATAAGTATTAAATTATTTTGTTTTGTTCCTCTTTTAAGCATATTTAAAATTTCTAATCTATTCCCGCTTATACTTCCGTTGTATCAAATTGTTTCCAAATTGTTTAGATTGTACCGCTCAGATAAATTTTGAATTTTAAGGACACGTCTAATATACATACGTAATTTATCTACAAATATATATACATAGGTACATATCAGAATCCGTGACTTAATAAATTCTTGTCTCAAAACACAAGTTAGCGTGTTTCTTGCGCTAAGGAAAAGTTTAATTTTATAAAACAAAAAAAAAAAAAAAAATCAAAGGCGCAATGGAAATATTCAATTGTGGAAAAATATTTGCATTGGCTATTGTTCAAAAGAATGTGGTTAACGCCTGCAAATTCACGCACATACACACACTCACACACACACACAGTAATTCACATACAAACAATTGTAAGAATGTGTGTACAAGTGTAACCTCCGACACACAATTGCCGCATTTGAGATGCTTAGCGGCATAAGGCGTTATCACTTTCCAAACCAAATTGGTACTTAACCATCTTCTCACTAAACTCTAACCAAAATTTTGTTTCGAGTCTTTCCGCGAGGTTTGAATAAAAACAAGATAGCTGTGGCTCACTGCGAACCATCGGCTTAAGCAACGAATGTCTACCGAACAAAAAGATACAACTTTCTTCGACTTTTACATTTTTTATTTTCTTTACTGTGCATATTTGCATTTGAATTAGTTGCCTGCTTTTAGGCGGTTATGCATTTTTATGCTGCTGAGTTTCACCACCGCAGGCCAAACAAAACGAACGAACGAAACGGAAATTAAGATTCATTTAATTTATTGAAAATTTATTCCGAATCCTGGCGAAATTGTCGTCATCGTTGTCGATCTCGTTGCAGGCAGGAGTCACTTTTTTATATATTTTTATTTTTTTTTATTATAATTTTAGCAGCAAAGAAGTTAAATTTAGCCTCAGATATTTGTACTTTTTCTCATTCTCTTTCTTTGGTTCTACTTTTGGAGGAGGGAGCGGAGGGGGCGCACAAGTTTTTGCACGACTAATTTCTTTCGTCATTTCTCATGAGTAAAATGAGCAAAGTTTTGTTCGACGACATTTCGGCAGCGGAAGTTATGATTGCAGCGCAAATTATTTTGAGCCTGAGAAAGTTTGAATTGAATCTAAAACTTCAATAGCTCTTGCACAACCATTTGCTTTCAACTCTGTGACTATAGTTATAATAATATACAATATATTGAGGTCATAAGAGGGGGAGAGAGCGCTCGGAATGCAACGTTTAGGAAACGGAAAATAAAGTTTGGACGTGGTTTTTGAAGGTGCTCATTGGGTGAATCTTTAGTAAAATATAGAAAACGCACCCAGTAATGTTATCGCCGCATTAATTACAATTTTCTTTAAACTTGAAGCAAAACTTCTACTGAAATTGCGAAAAGTGCAGCTCAACTGGTTTAATTTGTATACGCGATAAAGATATTTCTCTTTTATACTAATTAGATAATGGAGCATAACCATGCCCACTATTGCAAAAAAATAATAATTAAATAACTTAATGCATGTTAACATGATACCGTAAGCTGCATTAATGCTTACAGGTTTGATTTATGGTAAATGCAAACTGATCTGATTCGATAGTCAATCGGTCCATGAAGGAAAGTCGTTATTGCAAACAATTCATAAATCCATTCGAAACTTTCGTTAACAACAAATCAACTTGTCTGAAATATTCACTAATAACCTGTCGCCATAAATTCACGACACCTTCGAGCCAACCAGTTCGAGGTTGTCTCTCTTCCATAATACTTCCGAAATGCCTCACGCTAAACACTACAAATTACTGTGGCAATAAATTTCCATTTTTGTTGTTGTAAAATCTGGCGGCCTACTTTATCCGTATTCTCCACATCCTGGCATCATCTACGTCGTCTATGCGCGACGTAGAAAAATATGCATGAAGGCATATACACGAAGAAAAAAAAAACTTTTGTTCCAAATAAAACTGAAGCAAATACTTTTGTATTTGGGTATAGAATATTTCATTATTTGCTCCAAAAATATTTAATTTATGTGAAACAAAACTATATTTGAGACAAATAAATGTTGTTTTGAACAAACATAATATATTACATTAATGTACTATATTGTTTGAGTCCAATATATTTCCTACTTGCTTATAATACCTGGCGTTGACCGGGTTTTATATTGAATGCAAATATGTGTAAGATAATAAGTTATCGGAACTTCCCGTTAGTCCGTAATCCGTCAGAGTTACTTTGCTTTAAACACTTTTTGCTAAAGTTATAAACAGTGACCCCACAAACGCAGATACCAAATTCCAGGAGCAGTATTATCAAAATAATCGAATGATTTCACTTAATTTCACAAATGTAGACATATAAGTAATGTGTGTTTTGTATATAGCGCATCAAGTGCCTGAACTATGGTGTTGGGTGTAAAATGTATCCGACCTATTACTAAAAGTGGGCGTTGAACTGATAAAACCACGCCCTGTATGTGAAAATTTGTTAGCAAGTACAGTCAGCCCCGGCCAAAAATTTCATATATTTAGGAAAAGTTTTTTCTTTAGAGAAGTCGACAGATTATGCATTCGAAAATCGAATTAAAAGTCCAAATTTTCATCGATATATTATAGAAAAATAAAAGTTATTAATGGTTACTGTGACGGTACTAAGCGGCTCCCAAAAAAAATTTAATGAAATATTAGAAAACAGTTCTTATGAATGCAAAAATTAAAATTAAATTGACCACATTCGCACACCCACTTCAAAAGTGTCAAAACTTAAAAAAAATTATTTCAAGCTCACAAAATAAAAAGCTGTTCGAAATATTCTCATTTGTATAATAACAAAAGCAAACGTCAGATTTGATTAGAGGAATACATTTTTTTAAAATACCATTGAATTTAATAAATTTAACTACTGTGACAAATGGGGTTTTTTTTTCAAGTGGTTAAAAAAAAAATAAATGTGTTCTTTTCACAATTATTTGACATATTAAGAAGGCCTTTAAATCCAAACTTTTCTTTAATGTTTTGAAATCTCTTCCAAATGTATGCTACGCTATTTGACTATTATTCACAGCAGCGGCCATTGCGACGCACAGTGGTTATGATGACGAAGCTACCTGGACAAAAGTCAATAATTTTTGTGACTTAATATTTAATCTGTAACTCTCTAATCAATGACAAATTATGTAAATGCGAAAACTTGAAAAGTTGCAAGTCACTTTTCGGGAATGCACCTTTTTACGATCTAGACAACATTCGTGGAATTCAGCAATTTGTCAGTTCATTTAGGAATTCGTTGTATTATACACAATTTTAGTACTTCTTGCAAATGTTAAGTGGGCCGATCACAAAAGGAATTCCATAAAATGTCAGACAAATTAAAAAAATAAGAAATTAAAACCTTTGCTGAAAGCTCGTACAACATCTAAGATTACGTATGCCGAGTATCCAGTTTGTGTCCCAATAGAGCGACATAAAAATCTAGTAAAAGAATTATCTTCGGCTATGCCGAAACTCAAATGCCCTCCGCCATTCATTGACCCCAAAAATTATGCTACTTTTAGCACATACATAAGTTCTACATGTCTCTATTAAACGTTGGCGTTGTTTTTATCGGATAACACCTTTTTTAGTTGCTAGATTTGTGTTACTTCCATAGTGTTAAATATCGAATTTCAACTGGTTATTTGCACTGTAACTATTTTAATAATTTTTTATCCGACTACTGGAGTGGTAAAAATTAAATTTAACTTTAATATCTGCACTGAAACTATATAAATTATTTTTTATATCACGTGAAAAGGGGAGATTTGTATGGGAGGGGTAGTTTTGGTCCGATCTTGCCAATATTAGAACTTAGCCTCCGCTTTATTTCAAATTTTAGCTCGATAGTTTTTAACCTAAGGCACCTACAGACATACAGACGGACGGACATCGTTAAATCGACTACGAATCCGACGGTTATTATTTATATATATATACTTTGTCATACCTATACCCTTCGGTAAGTGCAAGTACACTTATCGAATGGTATAAATATGCCAGTCTTCAGAAAATAAATTGTAATAGCCATTTTTTATTGATTTAAATCTTACAAAAGACCAATAAACTCGCATATCGGTACGTCTTATAAGTAAAGTTTACATTGCTGAAATACTTATATCCAAGTTATCGAAGGACAAATCCATGTTTCGAGAACAAATTACAATCATTGATTTCTCTGCAGAAATACTTCTTCAGTCTTCTTCAGTGCTCGACCACAGCATTCAACGTTCGTTATATTTCTGGTACCACTTCAGATGATAACATATTCTGCTACTGAAGGTAGTACGAATCATAAAAAGAAGATAATATGGCAAAAACCGATTTCAAATTATTAACAAACAAAAAATATACTTCAGAAATTACATGACACCAAATTTCTGATAGTAAATAGCGTATATCTCTCTTTCTCCCACGAAAATCCTTGTTAAAAAAGAACCAATTCTCACTATGAAGTAGATGGAAAATTTGTAGCGCGGTGGTGAATTAATCAAAACTGTTACGTTTGTGGCGCGACCCCACACAAATGAAAGATCTCAGCTATGTTCAGTCAAAAGATCAAAATAAAACAACATTAGCGCAAGCTTCCATGCCTGGATAAAATGCTTTGAAAACACGTATTTAAACATGCTTTTGAAGTGAGATGGGACTTTTGGTTGTCATATCGAAGTCAGATTTTGGTACGACCAATGATGTTAACTAGGCACAACGATTTTTTGACAATCTTGGTTTGGCTTCAAACATTACCGGAGTAGAAGAAGAAGAAAAACTATTACTAGTTGATACCAAATCATTATAGATGAGTTTGAGAAAAACTGACAACAAACTCGTTCATTGTACATAATAAAAGAAGCCGTACTTCCAGTGGGAATGCTTCCTGAAGTAGCTCCGGAGACATGCAATGAGATTTATAGAACGTAACACTCGTAAAATTGGTCAAAGTGCAACAATGACCGATTTAATGCATTGGCTACAAATTTCTTCCGACCCTGTTTGTAGACAGTCTTCGGGTAAAACGTCAAAAAAGAATTAAGAGTATATCCTTCTATTGAAGCTTCTTCAACACCATGAAGTGGCGATGAAGATTTGGACGAATGCGATGGTGACGACACAGAATAAGTTTTTTATATTAGTACTTATCACTTTCAAGTACGTTATACTTAATAGGGACATGTGTAAATACTATTACACACATTTTATGCTGCAAAATTATGAATGTTTGTATTTGTACCAACAAAAAAAAATACAATTCCGTTTGACAAAAACTAACAAATATTTTTGTTATTTTTCCTTCAGTTATTGTGATATTGTAATATTGATTCTTTCGTTAGTACTTTTATCATGTAATCCATATTAATTTAATTTAATTCAATGTGATAGTTCGTTATTACATAATCTTTGGGATAAGAACGTAAACTTTGTATGACAGTTAAGCGTAATAGGTAAATGCCCACGCCCATTTTTACATAAAAACCATACTATACCAGTAGTTCTAAATATATAAATACATATACCAAATTTCAAGATAATCCGAGCAGTTTTAGAGTTTTGTCCAACTAGATTCAACATTTGAACCACTGTGCGACGTTGCTCCGTTTATTGCCGTTTGTCCCAATTTTAATTTGATAAATGTGCAAAATATTTTAATTTTATTGACATGTATGTGCTTTAGTGTTTGTGCTATTGTATGTGAATGTGTGTATATGTTAATGGGTGTGTATGTGTGTGTGTGTATGTGGGGGGTGGTTAGGCAATGCAATGAAGTGGAACAATTACAAGCACTTTAACCTGGATACTGTGGAAAGTACCTAAGCCAAGGAAAGGCAAGGCACGACATCTACACCGAACAGAGAGTTGGTAGCTTGCATGCTGAGTGAGTTATTTTCAGTGTTTAATTGCTTCTAATATATTTTCGAGCTAGCGAGCATTAGGGGACTTTTACGAAATGCAGTTAGCTTGTGCAAGAGTGCAAACAAACGTACCCACAAATACATATACACACCCAGGTGCATTTAACTTCAATTTTTAAAATTGGGTTTCAAAGTTTAATGCACTGCCATTTAGTTTTATGGAGTGTATTGATGTGATGAATATTTATTCAGCAATTTTATTTAGTGAAAACTCGATAGATGCACGGAATAAATAACAAACAACAACAAATATTTATGTATTTTGTTTTATTTAAATTACGAGCATTTAGAATCAATATCAAAAACTCAATAAATTCAAAGTTTAACTATGAAATAAAAAAAAATTGTGTTCGCAATACTCATTGAAACCCATGAAATAATAAAGGAATTATTAAAAAATAAACTTTACATTACTTTAATGTTTCAAGTTTTACAAAGTTCTTAAAATAAATTTTTAATTAAACTATCCAATAAAATATACTTTTATCAGTCTTTAAATCTATAAGTATATATGCACATGCATACATGTATGTATTTTTTTATTTATTTATTTATTTATTTTTTTATTTATTTATACATGATCTTTGAAACATCAACTTATGCAATGTGAATATTAGGAAAGTGTTGTAATGCAACAACAAAAGCAGCACTACAAATCAACAGACATATTGTTCTCTGAATTTGGAGTGGTTATTCACAATAAACATTTGAACGTAGGTATGAAATACAATATATCTACATACTCGTATGTATAAATGTTATCTACTTAGCAAATTTATAAGTGTCCTACTCTGTTGGGCAACATGATAACAAAGGAACGAATGAATTAACAACAACAATAATGAACAAAAGAACCTTCTTTACTGCACTAACTAGACCCAATATGCGATACACATAGATGAATGCTGGTGCTCATACATCAAATGCGACAGACAATGAAGGAACCTAATTGACGATGCAAGTGTCAGTGACACGATGACAGTCAAGATTTTAGGGAAGCTCCAGCATCATGCGACGACGACGACGTCAACGTCGACGGCAATGATTAAATTGAATTATCCGCGCAATATCAACTCCTGCTCTTGATGATGACATTTAGGAGGACAATAAAGCTATAAATTTCCAATGCAATTCGAAATCAATTTTGATGGGAATATTTAAAAAAAAAATACAGTGAAATAAATATATATAAAGTAAGATAAAAAAACAAGATTTTTTTAAGAAACACTTTAAAATATTGAATTAAATACTTTTTTTTCTACATCTTGTATGAGTAATATAAATTACACAATGTCATATATAATACATAATGTAATGTAACTGTTAGATTTTCTGTTAACCAAAACTGGATAACAGGATTTTATTTCTTTTTTAACCGACCGGTTTTTTAAATTTGGAAAATATTATTCGTCCGGACACGAATTGTTACCTCGACATATCGAATAATTCAATTATTGACTAAGTTTGCTTATACGCCCATTTTTAAAGAAGTTGTCGATAGTGCCTATACAATCTCAGATACCCAATTTCAGATGTTTAGGAGCAATATAATAAATTGTCATAACTGGTGACGAATCATGGGTATATGATTATGATATCGACACCAAAGCTCAATCTCTTCTAACCGTTATGCCTCTCACAAACAAACTAAACATGCTATATAGCTGAAATTGTAAACATATGTTCGTGACGAATGTACCAACATAACAAAACAAAAAATCGATGATCGAATAAAGTACGTTGCCCGCGAAATTTGAAAAGTCACCTTACTTTTTCGTATTAAATATTACATTTTTGTTTTTCGAGGCTTACACGCGCTCTTCGCATTTCTTTATAATAACGTTTTGTAGTGCATTTGAAATGGATTTTACAAATTTGGGTGAAAATGATCCAAGAGTTTTTGAAAAGGAAATCTTGTGGATGTCCATAGTGGATCAGAGTTGGCTCTCAATACCTTTTTGTAGCTTAACTTGTCTGTTACAGATTAAAAACAATGTCGAATAAAATTTTTTTCATAAACTTGATTTTTAATTTGTGTATTTATGAAAATTAGAATGGCTTTTACGTAACCTGCTGTACATCACGTGTGTGCTAGCTAGTAATTGTAAGTGAGTGTGTGTGTTTGTGTTGCACTAGAGAATGCTGTGCGCGATGGCAAAGTTAAGTGCGACACATTAAATTACTCGCAACACTTGACACTAAAAATGTTTTGGTTTCGTGATTGAAGAACGGGAAACAGGGAAACGAGTGAGCCGAAGAAAATTGCCAAAGTAGTACGTGTGGTACTTGTGGAAATCAAACGATTGAGTGCAAAGCGAGTGCATAAAATATTTTATTAATGACTTTGTTGCATGTTGCAGAGCTTGACTTGTGCGGCGTGCGGCGTACGACGAACGCAGCGAACAACGAAAATCGATAAATCGATGTAATTTTTTACGATTGAAATTTTGTGTATTTATGGAGCAGAGGCTTAAAAGTGAGTTCAAAAAACTGACACCATTCGCTGCGGTTAAATAATGTAGAAATGCCAGCCAATAGAAGTTTTTTCTTTTCATGTATTGTATTTAAAAAATGGTCTATACAGAAATTTCTTAAATCTCTGAATATTTTTTAATACTACAAAACTTGAGACACTTTATTAAGATTGAAAACACAATGATCACTTTCGTCATAACTTATTGAACATCAAGTTATGGCCATACATTTACACAGACATTTTCAACCTGCAACCGGGTTTTTTATTGTCTCAATGATGATATTTAAAAATTTGGATGATTATGGTTTTTCATCACCTGATTTTGATGATAATGCGGACTTAAGCTAAGCTACCGCCTCACGCTCCATGCTTTAGTTAGCATTTGTGTACTTAGGTGTTCGTATAGAAGACGAAATTGTTGTTGAGAACTCCAAACTGATTGAGTTTCAGATATCTTGCTTTTATTGAGGATTATTTAATACTTTCAATTGTTTAGTATTTCCGATTGAAAGGATTTTGTATATCTTACCAGTGACAGTTTCTACTAACTTCTAATTCAACGATTTTAGTGAATTTTTACCGAGTTTGAGATTTTCACTACAATACCATTGAAAATCAGTAGCACATTGTAATGGACGACAAGAATGCATCCAATGTTTCCAAATACTTATTATATATACGAGCCGCGGTGATAACATCGACTTTATCAGATACAAAATATGAAATTTATTTTTTTAATAAAATTATCTGCAAAAATTATGTTTTCAATGTTCACATATTAATTTAATGTGTTGACGCTATGTACAACATTCAGAGACAACAACACTGTGTGAAAAGTGGCAATGTAATTTTGAACTTCAACTCTTTTAAATAACGTATAAAACATGTTTAAACATGGAAATCTTTTAATAAAACAAAAAAAGCAATAAAATTTTAAAATATAGACCACGCTACTGGTTGAAAATATACACAATCTCATCATAAATTTATTTTCTTATATGACACGTAAGCCTCTTAAGTATAATTAACAAAAAAAAGCAAAATTATAAATAAATAGTAAAATAATTATCTTCGGCTATGCCGAAGCTTATATAACCTCCGCCATTTCAGTAACACTAAAATATATGCTTCTTTGAACAGATAAGTGCTAAATGTCTCTATTATAAGTGGGGTTGTTCTTATCAGATCACTCCCATTTTTCGTGAAAAGTTTAGTCTTACTACTAAAGTGCTAAATTTTGAATTGCAACTGGATATCCAGTACAGATATTTTAATTAATTTTTTGTTCGCATGGAAATAGGTGAATTTTGTGGGAGGGAGTTTTGGTCTGATCTTTCCCATCTTAGAATAAGTTCTCACATATCAAATTTGCACATCACTAAAACTACGACTGTAATCGCTGGACAGATTGACAGACGGACGAACATTATTAAATCTATTCAGATCATTTACATATATAAATATTGTCATACTCATTGACTCAATATATCCTTCGGTACGATCTTGCGCGTGGCGAAGGGTATACAAATCGCTTTACCCAAGTGCATATTCACAAACTCACATGCACTGTTCTCATCCCCAAATAATGCAATTATACATACTCTTTTTCATACATGGGACATTCATTAGAGTGGCTGTGTTGTGTTTTTAGTGATTTATATCATACTATTATATTTTTGGGTTAAAACTATTTATTTAATAAATATTTATTTAAAAATTTGTAAAAACAATTTTTAAGGCAATTCAGTTTTCTACTTATACAAATTTATAGACTAGCTTATAGTATCCTGCATTACCCGAGTTTTGTGTAGTTTTATATTTTATACTAGCGAATGCCCGGCATGCGTTGCAATGCCACTTAAAAAAATGGTAGCAAAACTTCCCGGTACTTCCGTTAATAACGGAACTACCCGGTACTCCCGGTAGTTAGCGGAACTTCTCGGTATTCACCGTTGTAGCGATTCTGAGTAATGGCTGTGAAATTATCGGCATACAAACTCAGAAACAAAATCCGAAATTTTTATGAACAATATTAGCAATGTCATCGTATATTTTTACTTAATTAAATAAATTAAAGGCTTAATAAGTGGGAGTGGACAATTTTGTATATCCTGTTATTCTTACCGGTGCGTCCCGTTACATGTTTTCTATATAGCACATCAAGTTTCTGAGCAAATGGTGGTAGGCGTAAAAATGATCCACCCTTTTTTTGAAAGTGTGCGTTAAATTGATCCAACACGCCCATTTTTGGGTAAGTTATCGACAGTGCCAATACAAACTCAGATACCAATTTTCAGATTTTTTGGAGCAATATTAGCGAAATAATCGAATATTTTAACTTAGTTTTACAAATTGTGGGTGTAATAGGTGGGCGTGGCAAAATTTTCCTTGCCCATTTTTGGGAATGTTATCGACAGTGCCAATACAAACTCAGTACCAAATTTCAGATTTTTATGAGCAATATTAGCGAAATAATCGAATATTTTAACTTAGTTTTACAAATTGTGGGCGTAATAGGTGTGCGTGGCAAAATTTTCTTTGCCCTAAACCTAAGTTGGCGTGAGCATAGTAACTTCCCAAATTTTTATCACAATCGGATGAATGGTTTAGGCGCCTATTTGGTACAAAGAAAGACAGATAGAAGAATTCGTTTTTATATAATAGAAAAAGAAGATTTGCAGGAACACAATTTTCACTTAATTTCTTAAAATATTAGGCGAAATAAGTCGGCATGACAGATTTTATATAAGCAGCCTATTAAGTTCCTGAGTTATGATGTGGGTGTAAAATTGATCTGACCTATTTTTAAAAGTGATTATTAAATTGATCCAATCAAGCCTATTTTTGGAAAAGTTATCGACAGGGCCTTTACAAATCAAATATAAGATTTTTAGGATAAATAATAGCGAAATAAAAGAATGCTTTTACTTAATTTCACAAATTGGAGCTTATAAGGTGGGCGTGGCAAATTTATTAGTTTTTATGTGAATTCAGATTTAATCGGGTTCACCGGGTCCAGAGTCTTTATCTCAGGTCCAGCCAAAGGAAAATATTATTCTTCTGAATATTAACAACGAAAGTTATAAATTATAAAGTTATAGGTCTCGCATATCAAGTCCTTAAGTTATAAACCATATCTTCGGTAAGAGGGTTTCAATATGTTGGAATTGAAAGATTAGTGGGCTCGGCGTGTCTCCTCCTACTCAATTTTGGGTTATTTATTAAAACAGTTTTACCGTTTTCTGATTGATATACATAAAACTAGGCTGAATTTTTATTTTTAAAATTTGTCATTTGTTTGTGTGTTTGTCACACTCAAGTTTTTTTTCTCTATACAAGTATACTGCAAAAGTTTGTCTACATATCCTTTTCATTAATCAAATTCCTTTAATTCTCAATTTTTAACCAATAAAAAATATAATGTCAAAGCCAGCCTAATAGACATGCACGCCTTCACTTGTATCGCGTGTGCTTAATGTCCAAAAGTATGCTTGACGAAAAACGACAACAAACGCTTTAATAATTTACTCAAGCGAGAATTCATTCATTCGTTCATTCAGTCGCTTGTTCGTTCGCTTGGTTGGCTGCTCGCTTGCTTGCTTGTTCGCTCTTTTAAGCAAGCACTTGTCATAAAAGTGCTTCAGTGGGACACATGAGAGCGGCATCGTCGGCAACGCAACGCAACACAACGACGACGCACATTTGTTGTTACCGCTGCAGCGCCTATGCATATGCAATACAATATGCAAATTATAATTTTGTTCACTTCTGGCGAATGCAAACGACGAGCGGCAATGGTTTTTTGAATGCACACAACAGAGTATATGAACATATGTACATACAATATATACATTAGACTGCATATTGATACATTTAAAAAAAATTATTATTGGTGGTCCCACTGAAAAATACATGCCTGTTTATTTTATGATGACGTACAACTGTAATTTTGTTCTAGTGCCACACCTTTAGCGAGTTAGAACGTTTTGAAAATACCTCTGAAAATCAGAAATTTTCACACACAACACTTTTTTTTTACAATTGACTACTTAAGTCTGCAGATTAAAGATATTAATTTCAACTAGTCAATGGTTATCTGTGGAAGCAGCATAAACATCGGCATCATAACAAAATAACCCAACGTAAAAGACCGAAATCTTTTTTAAGTGAGCCGGTCTAATGAACAAGCTCGTACACGTACTCGTATGTACGGACATTTGTTTGTCTGGCCAATGTTAACCAAATTTTGAATATTTTACATGCCGCTAAATCAAGTTGTTGAAATGTTTTACACGCAAAGTTGAATTTAATTTTTGATGTTTTTGTTTTTTTGTTTAATAATATAACAAACAAGTTAATTCAAATATTATAATCTAAACTTTATAAAATTAAATTTAAATATAAAAGTTTTTTTCAGTATTTCCAAATGATCAAGAAAGTTTTTACTTAGAAAAAATATATTAAAAGTTATTTTGTTTAAATTTTTAAGATAAATCAAAAGAAAAAATATTTGTCTTGTATTAAATTAAATAATAATCAAAATTTTTTATAAATTTTTATATATATATTGTATATATATAAATGAATTTTACTTTCTTTGTATAAACTGTATGTCTCCTAAGCGATTCTAAACCATTCATCCAAATGATATGAAATCTTGTTGAGTTGCTGTGCGCACGCCCGGGAATGTTAAAGATAAATTAAACCAGCCAAGCCCACCTTTTACGCCCACAATTTGGGAAATTTAGTGAAAATATTCTATTACTTACTTTTAAATTTTAACGCCCACTTCTTTTATAGCTCAGGAACTTGAGCACTATATAAGGAACAAGCTCTGAGAGAAATAATAAGCTATATGAAATCTGTCACGCCTACCTATTACGCCCACAATAAGTAAAATAAATGGAAAAATATATTATTTCTGTTATCTATTATTTAAGTTGGGTTGATCACTGTCGACGACATGAACAAAAGTGGGTGTAGCTGGATAAATGTAATGTCCAGAAACGTGATATAACACTATGATAAAATTGGTTGTACCAGATCTGCCACGCACACTTTAATTGGGATTGGAAAAGTGATATGATAATTTTGGTTACATATAATGCGATTCCCGGGGAGGTAAGCTGGGGAAATGAACTTGTTGTTGGAATATATGATGTTTATATTTTACAAGCATAAAAGGTGAGGATGTTCTAAAGCTATGATAGCAAAATTTTCGAAAATGTAGGCAAGACTAGACAGTTCATTACTTAAATTAATTGATTAAATAAAACAAATTAATCACGAGACTATAAAATAATAAAAGTATTTAATATTTTTACCTTCGTGTTGAAAATATAAGGCAATATTAAAAAATTCGTCTGCAACGACAAAAAAGCGCAACTGCATTCGCCTCAAACTTGTACACACACGCAGGCATACATGACAGCACACACAAACAAA
This sequence comes from Suillia variegata, assembly GCA_949127995.1. Taxonomy (NCBI): domain Eukaryota; kingdom Metazoa; phylum Arthropoda; class Insecta; order Diptera; family Heleomyzidae; genus Suillia; species Suillia variegata. Next base: position 16,916,741 of record OX421846.1, read on the forward strand.
CGAATGAATCCAAAATTTATTCCTTTGTTTTAGTGGCTCATAAAGAAGCCATGCCACATGAAGAGCTCGTCCGACGCCTGCATGTTAGCCACGTTTCTCTGGGTATTTTTTCAACCATGCGGCGTACCGCAGCGCTGCACTGCCCCATCTCTGCTCTGCCTTACCTCTAAAACAATATGCTTGTATGTATGTATGATTGTTTGTATGTATGTATGTATGTTTGTATGTATGTATGTATGTATGTATGTATGTATGTATGTATGTATGTATGTATGTATGTATGTATGTATTTGCAATACATTGTCGTAGAATGGAAGTTAATTGTCTTGATAAATCATTTACGGTCCGTCGTTGTGCTCATATATTGCATATGTAAACTTTCTTATGTGTGTGTGTGTGTGTTATTTTTCTCATGGCAAAATGTTTCACATCACCTTCATTCTCTTCTGTACATACAATATGTATCATGACTGTGGGGCGCACATATCCTGTCCTGTGATATTATAATTTAAACATAAGGGCTTATAATTTTGATAAAGTTTGTGGTTTTACGAAATTTTACCGGAGCATAGAATTTTGGGTATGTGTGAATATCTGAGCATGGAAAATTTGTATTTAAAGTTTCTTACTAAATTGTTTACAATTTCTCAAATAAAAACTTAGCTAACAAATACAACTGTTATCCTACAATACAATATCTTACAAATTCTTGTTTTTAAGTAATACGAAAATATTTGTTGAATTATTAACGAGAGCTTTAAGAGTTTTCATAAAAATTAATTCATAGTTCATAAGACTGTACCATGAAATGATAACAAGCACTAAGTAGTTATATATTTAGGTTTTTGTTTAAAACTTCGCATTTTAACTCAGACACTTCAGTATTTCATCATCACTAAAAAGTATTTTTTTTTAGATTTAACTTGGGTGATATCCGGCAATGTACATTTCTAAAATATATGATATGTTGTCTTTCTAAAATTTTCATTTCATTTTGTTCAAGACAAGACCAAGATCAAGATCCAATTTTACTTTTCAGAATTAAACTGCAGACTAAAACTGCAAAAAATGTCTAGTTTAATCGATATCGAGCTTTTGTATATGAGATTTTATCCTCCAAGCGGCAGTTAAGTTTTAAGATGGGCACGATCGGACCAAAACTACTACCCTCACCCATAAAAACCTCCACTTTACTACTACTACAGTTAAGATAAAAATTTCAAATTCGGAATTTAACATTTTAATTATATTTTAACAAAACGAAATTACAAATAAAAAATTAGTGTGATCCGATATGAACAACGCCCACTTATAATATAGACATGTAGCAGTTGTGTCTCTAAAATAGCGAAGGGTTTTCAAACTTTGGAATAGCGGAAGAATTATCTTTTTACTAGTTCTTTTCGATTTAAACTTGGCTCATAACAAATTATTCATTAATACTCCTGATCAAAACAATATCAATATTATTGGAGCACTGAGAGATTAAGATTGCAAGAACAAAACTAATATCAAAATATCCATTTTTTTTATCTTGGTCTTGCATTTGCGAAACATTTATGATAAGACCACAATGAACCTCAGCACAAAATATCGTCATCGTAGTTTTAAAGACTTTTGTCAGTCCCGTTTCAGGAAAAGCATGGAAACCCGTTTATTAAAAGATAGAAGAAGTGGTCAACATCAAATCGCCTAGATTATACTGTAAATATTTTAAGGACATGAGCTTGGAACTATTTCTAAAGCCTCCCACTTTTATCGAATGGTTGATAATTAAAAGCGGTTCAGCGATTCTCGATTTTATCCGAGATGGGAAAAAAACCAAATAACTTATAAGGTCACCAACTTAAAATTCATATATTCTTACAAGAGAAAGAGACAACTTATTGACGATCCTTTTTTTTTTTAAACAAATTAATTAATTACAATTTAACTTACGAGGTTTTCGTTTTAATTTCAACGTGTTTCAAAAATGTAATAATATTTTAACTAAAATGCTTTGCTATGCTTTCTTAAATAAATTTATACACTCAGGTTTAACACGTTCCTTTACATATATTTTAAGATATTGTATTAATTGCAACACAAGCTTAAAGTGACATTCACACAAGAGTGAAATTTTGATGGTTGAAGATATTCTATTTGAGAATTTTTTTTATTTAACTTGAAAGGTGCAAGCATCCAAGAATGACTGAATTATAAACAAAAAGAATCCGTGTTTTCAATTACCTTTAATAGTCCAAGTGTTGAACAGAAATGAAGGTGCTGCAAGTAAAGAAATACGTTTAAAATTGAATCGGTGTAAAAAAATTAAAATTTTTAACTCGACACTTGGTTTAGTTTTATTTTATTTTTTAAATATAAGGTATTCAATACGAATAATATTTATATATATAAAATGCAAGTTAGTTAACCCAACTTAAAAAGAATACTTGCATAAAGCTTGTACATACAAGCAAGTCTCACTCCATAGTTCGGGAAGCCACTTTCCAGCTGATTGTAATCGAACATAATAACTTTATAAACTTCAACGCAGTGCAAACATGCAAAAAGGTCAACATTCAAAATATTTAACAAAGTCCCAGCGGTGCGACGCTCCAAGAAACGTTTTCACCTCTACTCGTGCTAGAGCCGTTTACTCTTCGCTCAACTACTTCTCGAGAATTTACGACTCACACTATCCGCAAAATCACAACCTCAATCTAACCTCACATTAGCCTACAGCTCACAGCATAAATGCTTTAGCGGCGCGGCGTCGCAATTTCTGCCAAATGGCGGTTACTAGTGTTTCGAGCATAGCCCTTTTATCCCTTTCACTGCTTTTGGTCCGATCGCCAAACAAGGAGCGTGGGTTGCATGGCACCGTTTAAACCAAAAATCAAATATACCAAAATAGAAAAAGAAAAATGGCGCAACATTGCACCAAGTGTCCTCATTTCCTATCTCCTCCCCCCGGCTATGGATGGACATTTTTATTGTTGTTTTCTCGTCGTTATTTTTATTGTTGTTGTTCATTTTTTTGTTATTTTGTAGAGGCGCTCGTCTATTTGCACCCCAAGTGGGCACAAAATTGCAACGTGGAAAATATTGTTTTTATCGCTTTTGCCGAGCGACCGCCCATAACGATGACACCTTTGTCAAGGGCAACTGATGCAAAAATTGACCAACAGTCGGCTAGGCCGGCAATATTTTGTGCCGGGTGGAAAAAAATGTACAGAGTCAAGAACAAATGTTATTATTATTTTATTATATTTTTTTAAGATAATTCTTCAAAATATTAAAAATTATTATTCTAACTCAAAGTCTTTCTTAACAAAGTTGTAGAAAAAGTTGCGACACTATTTAATGATCATCACACATCTCCACACAAAATTTCATCATCATATCACATAAGAGGAGGATGCTTTGGCTAATAAACGATATATACAAGTAACAAAATAAAATTGGAAATATTTATTTATGAATTAATTATATTATTTTGAAAACATTTATACATAAACTGTTATTTTCATTTTATTTACTTGCAGATTAATATTGTAGCAATCAAAATTATTATTTTTTAGGTTATCCTGAGCGAATAAAATTTCTTTTCTATGTTTAGTTTAGTTTTGTTTTGTTTAAATTAATTTAAGAACAAAATCACTTAACGTTCGGACTCAAATTTTGAACTAGTTGAAAAATCAAACGAAGGATCGGCATATCTATATTTGATAGAGTTATCAAAAATCCTTACGATATTATGACCTTAACTTTGTCAAATACAAACTTCTGGTAATTTTTAAACTTGGGCTACAAGTTTTTTCAAATCTTCATTTCTCCGTTTAAAATCATCCAATCGTCATTTGGACAACACTGTTATAGATTCGATTTCTCATTCAATAATAAGTTTGAAATTAGTTGTTAAAATTTTGAAATAAATTTGAAGTTACTTTAAAAAAAGTGCGTTGAATTATGAAATAAGATCCCTCAATTGTGAAATATGATAGAAACAGTTTTGAAATAACAGCGCTCAGTTATTATAACAATTTTCAACTGTACTAGACTTTTATAACCTTTCTACTTGGATTCATAGTGGATATTTTTGATTTTTTGGGTGTACGTCCATTTGTTTTGACATGACAAATATGATTACCATACATCTTCAGGCCAGAAGTGTTAACTGTCGATTCGTTTCCGTAGTACAGCCTTTCTATCTTTTAACCGTACGTTTTTTTTAATTTAAACATTCCTCCAATATATGTAAATTTTTTGGCCTACATCAAAGTACTGTGCGACGCGGACTATAATAGGTGAATCATAGCCAGTAGGTCAGCAAGCGAGTTATATTTTAATTATTTTGCATGTGAACCATGTTGGCAATATTTTGGGCAACAACTTTTTTTGCGGTTATTTGTCGCAGGGAAACATGGCGCCGGAAGTTGTGCATAATTCAAGCGGAAGCCAAATTGACAATAGTTGCGAAATGGGTTATTGGAACAATATGAAGGAAAGATTGGAAATATTGAAAATATTGAGCATAATGCAAAAAGAATATGGGCAAATTCGCAAAAGAAATTAAAATATAGTAAAATAAAAAAAGTTTAAACCTAACAATTACATTTTTGTCCAAGCAAAAAATTAATTTGTATTTTGTAGATCTTTGCAGAAATCTGCATGGATGCATAAAAATTAGATATTTAAATGTCGTAGTACTTGCTTGTACCGGACTCATTGTTTAAGAATATAATTGAATGAATGAGTGTATACAAAACAAATGAATACTTTCGTTTATGGTACATGAACTCACTTAAATGTGAACACTTAATCGGGTACTGAGTGCACTGAATTATTTTCTCAATTTCACATAATGTTTAGTTATAAATTATTTTGTCTATGACAAAAGATACTTTTTTTTAATGTCAGCATTGTTATTGCAGCATAAATTGATATGTTTGTATTTTATTGACAAAATGATATATGTACGTATAATGATTATAAATTTACTAAGTTATGTCGATATTCAAAATTTTATTATATCCTTCGCCAAGTGCAAGAGCTTTTACCGAATGGTATATTGGGTTTGTTCTTCCGTGTGTAACGAACATAAGGGGGCGTGGTAGGTATGACAAAGTGTATATATGTATAAATGATCTGCGTCGGATTCTGTGTCGATTTTACAATGTCCGTCCGTCCTTCTGCCTGTCTGTCTGTCTGTCTGACCTAGCGATAACAGCAGTAATTTAAGAGCTATTGAGTTAAGTTCTAATATGGGTTAGATCGGATCAAAACTACTATCCCCTCCCATACAAACCACCCCTTTCCATACGACTAAAATATTATTTTAAATAGTTCCTAGCTGTTAAAATTCAATACTTAGCACAATAGTAGTAACACAAAACTACTTACAGAAAATAGGCGTGATCCGTGAAGACCAACACCCACTTATAATAGAAACATGTAGTACTTATGTGCAAAAAAAGTACATTTTTGGTGTCACTGAAATGGCGGAGGGTATATGAGCTTGGGCATAGCCGAAAGATAGTTCTTTTACTAGTTTTTTCTTAAAATGGTACAGGATAATAAATGAGTAATTCGAGTATAAAATGTTTTTGTTTTTGACTACATACAAATTTTTAATTTTTCCTTTGCTCATGAATAAGACTTGCAAATGTATGTATGTATGTATGTATGTATGTATGTATGTATGTATGTATGTATGTATGTATGTATGTATGTATGTATGTATGTATGTATGTATGTATGTATGTATGTATGTATGTATGTATGTATGTATGTATGTATGTATGTATGTATAGGCATGTACCACATTCTTGTTTGCCAAAATGTTGTGTGCTGAAATTTAGCCGCATCTGTTTAATGGGCTATATTTTCTAATATTTCAATGAAGGCAAACTAATAGTATATAAAAAAGGCGATTTAACAAGATACTTCCACTGCTAAAAATTCAAAAAAAATAAAAAACGATCACACAATCATGTATTTTTTCTTTATTATTTAAATTAGAAAAACCTATTTTTTCTATATCTTTTAACTGTTATTTGAATTAAACAAAAGTAAATACTTAAATATAAAAAATCTTCGAAATTGTGCTGTACAAAAATGACACTTATTTGCGGCAGACAAAATGTCGCCACTGCACTACATTTTTTTACGTGACAAAAATGTCCGCTTAAAGGGGAAACTGGGTCATTTTCGTTTTTCTTTTATTTTAATTGAGTTTAGAATTTTTCGCAAAAAAGCACACATGACAATTCTTAGTCTTTATTTCGGCCTCCTTTCGCTGCGCAGATTTCCTATGCACTTTTATGTTTTTGATAATTTATGAATATGACCCGAAAAAACCCTCGAAATCCCAAACGACATATTGCGTTCATTTGCGAGAGATAGAGAAAAATGTGCTGTTCTGTCAGGCATATACTATAAATGTTCTCTGAAAGTGTATACGGGTGGAGAGCAGCAAAAACCAGCCATCATTTTGACCCATTAACCTAAATGGTATGGGGATGATGGTATTGTCAAAATTTGTCTTGGCGTTGTTACTGGCAATTAATTTTGTGTATTGTTAAGCGAACGAAAATTCCCATACCGATACGGAAACTCCGACGCACATTAATACCTGTACTTCAAACGAGTATTCGATTTTATTTTCTCTAAATTATTTCTCAATGAACGCCCACTTTCGTGAATTTTTCGATTAATTTGCTTTCGTTGCAATATGCTGCCACTTTTGACACACTTTACCCTTTTTTGTTGTTTTTTTTTTTCAAATGCTGGAACCCACATTAATTCTCCTCTTTTTCTTTACCGCTCTCTCTGTTTCTACTTCAATTCTGCTTAATCGTTGTGGCGCCTTGTGTCGATGACACTTGCTAAAAGTGCCGCTATTCAAAAGCGTTGAAAGCGTCTATTGAATTAAACTTCGCCATTGTGTTGATGCTTTCAAAAATGAATCAGTGCAAAAAAGCACTTTTCATGCATATTGAGTTTAACATATGTATGTATGTTTGTATGTATGCATGTATTAGTATATATATTGATATATTACTATATATGTATGTATATGTAAGTATATATGTATATATAGTGCTTTTTCAGGTAAATAGTTTTCAACGCTAATAAACATTAAACGCATTAAACGTTTTAATTGTTATTTTAGTAGCGGTTAAGAAACTTTATTTATTTCTTTGTTTGTTATTTGTTAAAATGCATCTTTAAACCTCACATTAACATTCGGGTAACTTTCTTAGAAAAAATATAATAACATTTTTAAATTGATATTAAGATTTTGATCGAAATGCATGTACCCATAATTTCTGCTATAGACCTTAGCGCAACAGTTACTGTTTAAATGCGTCTTAGTATAAATGCAATTTAAATTTTTTACAAACTGAATTTAAATTGCTTTAATTACTTTAATTTAGATTGTTACTGATCTATTGTTTTCTTTTTTATTTTGTCCCTCTCTTGCACTCAACTCTGTCTCATTTTTTTCTCGAATTCGATCAGTTTCTCTTTCTTGGTATGATCACTGAACACGCTAACAAACGCTTGTTTCTCTCTCTTGCGTGGCATGATCACTTAATACACTTACAAAAGTTTGTTTCGGACAAAATTATTTTTTGAATTGAATACAAACAGAAAATCAACAAAAAGTTTTGTGAAAACAAAAAAACAAAAACATTTGGAATTTGCGAATACATCGATTAAAATGAAAATAAAAAAAATTGTAGCCGACAGACCTTGAATTTGCAAATATGAGTAGTATACGAGTAGGTACACGATTACTTCCAGCAACGTAGAAAAATTGCGATGAGTAAGTCGATGCTCGCTTTGTTGTTCAATGTTTATGGCAAAAAAATACAATAAAATCGTGGATTTCATCACAACATTTAAACGAATTTTTTATCAAACTATTCATTTGTTAAGATTATTCCGATCGATATGTCGATACATTAAAATGTTTGCGCCATATCAATATTATAATATCGATATTTTAAAATACCCTGATTTATCGCTACCTTCATTTATCACCGTATCAGAAATGTTGTCAACGTTGACGCTTATTTATAATTTTCTAACTTTTAAAGTTAACATGTTTCATATGTTTATAAGTTTACAGCATATGATGAGAACCATTAATTTAATACAAAATAAATAAATAGCTAAGAGTAATTAAATTCTAATTAAAGCAGTTTGGATACAAACTTTTTGTATAATCGACAACTTTAATTTCAGAAATCCATTTGTGTTAAATATAACAACAAAAATGTTGGCATTTGAAATTACATTTTGACTATTTGAATGCAATGGCATATAGAAATGATGATGAGGGAATTCACTGAAGTCCGCACACGCTCGATCACAATTTAAATATGTGCCTTGTTCATCAAATAAAGATGGCAGCACTGCCACCGATGCGTTTGAATGTGAAACCACATTTGAACATAAATTTACATTTAATTATGCATAAATTTAGTTGAAATTTAATACACATTTTCACATCACTCATTTCGAGTTACGTTTGAGTATGAGGATTTCCAAATTTATTCAAAATCCTTGCAACGTGTTGAAATGGCTTACAATCAAATTTATCTGCATACATAATTGTGTGTATGTGTGTGTATTAGTGTGTGTGTACATTACAAACCGAAATGATGAATTTTAATTGCTGAAAATTTAATTCAGTTTATTCAAATACCATTAATAATATTTCGTGTCTGGACGTAGTGTTGCAAAAGCTTTAAATATTTAAAATAATTAAATGCTGCAGATGCAATTAGGAGTCCGAAAAAACATGCGTACCCGAACTACCTGGGAAATTGAATAATAATGCTTTTATAATCACCCGGGTTAGAATGTTTCGAAACGAGACATTTTTCTGTTTTTGAACTATTTATAATTGAGGGAAATTATTAAAACGACAGCAGAAGTGCTCTGGAACGATCGCTATTGTCTATCGAATTGGACGAGTCCAACCCAGTCTGAAACACCTGGCCGAATTTCACTGCATCTAGGACATTTGATAATGTTTAGATAAAATATTTGTTTTACCACAAGACATTTTTTTTTTTAATTAATGACATAATCGAGCTTGAAATTTCAGACCTGGGGTGTAATTTTTTATTTTGACTTTTTCTTTGAACAATTGCATTCTATCGATTCAATGATTTCTCGTTCAAATGCTATCGAACGACGATAGCAATTGTTCGATACCATTTTAACTATCGTTTTCAAAATTTCTTTTTAACATTTGCGAACAAAAAGTTGCAGCGGTGTGATAAATTAAAATGTTACTTAAAAAACATACAAAAAAGGTGAATACTTTTTTAAGTAATATTTTCAAAATAGAGTACAACGATAGTCCACAATCGAATTAAACGATTCTATCCCCTGAATTTTAAAACACTGAATTCAGGTTTAGGAATGTCCGGCTAATCAACCCTAATTTATTTTCTAAGCTTCCGAAAAGAGTATAAGATTTCGGTCGTAAAATAATTACGAAATTTCATCAAACGTTTGAAGAAAATTATGTTTATTTCTGAATTTAGGCCTTAAAGCGATTATCAAAATCTTCTAACATGCATTAAACTGTAATTTGTTAAAAAAAAATGTTAATTATCGAGCTTGAAATTTTTAAACTAAATTCGTTGATGATATTTGTGATTTTAATTTTGAAAAGTATAACAAATAGTAAATTTTTAGATTTGCAGCCGAATTCTAAAAATCAATATTTGATAAAACTCTGAAATATCTTTCCTATTCTAGAAAACAAATTTACCAAATTTGAATTTTTATTCTGAACCGACATATTATCTCCAGAATGTGTTTTTCATTTGTAGTTTTATCTTACAAAACCATAAAAATCTTATTAAATTAAATTATAAGTGATTTTAATTATTTCGATGAAATCAAAAATTAGGTTTATAAATCTGTCCATCCATCCAACGCTGAATAAAATATGTAGCTGGGATGCGCAGCTAAAGCAGTCACAGAGACATGTTTGTATGTAAATATACATACATACATACATACATACATACATACATACATACATACATACATACATACATACATACACACATACATACATACATACATACGCACTTTGTATTTCGAATGAGATTAGAGCATGATAAGCGGTTAAGCGTTCGTCAGATCCGAACATCACATTCAAATAACAAAAAATGAGCTCGCTCGCATGCACAAAAGATTTTATGTGATGAAGTGTAAATAGCGGCACAAGCGGCAGTTCACCATGAAAGGGGTAATCTCAATTTCAATCCCTCGGGAAAGCAAAAAACGTATTTTATTGTTATTGAGAATAAATGTAAAAAAAAATTTAAAGGGGACATAAATTCTTCTCATTAAAGTAATAATTTTTTCTATTTTTCACTCTAAAGTCGTAAATTGTTGAGCGTTTTTCATGCCCTAGACGAAATTATATATTATAGACAAAAAATGTATAGTCCATGTTTTTAAATCATGAACCACCCTAATTTGGTTGTGATATAATTTTAAAGGTGTACATATATAAAAGACAGTAGGACCGACAAACTTTTTCAATATTATTATGGGATCTGGTTAGGTAATTTTTTTGAAATCAGTGTTTATAGAATTTATCCTGAGGTAGGCGGTCCGAGAGAGATTTACGTTACTAGTTGATTTAAATTCTTTATGAACTTTAATTAATCACAATTTCATAGTTTTTTATCTGTTCATAATTTAATTTTAATAAAATCGAATGGAATGTTTCCTTATATTTATAATATATAAGGAAACATTCCATTTTGTGAGTCAGTATTACAATCTTATATAATAAAATTTGTTTTTTCTAATCTTGCTCTTTACCTCTGCCACCAATTGCAAATTCAAGGCTTCACGGATGGTTTTTGTCACATGTTTGTTCGCTTTTCATTCTTGTGTCCTTTTAATTTGGCAGCAATGGCGGTTTTACAACAACAATGAACGTATAAAGCAAGCATCACAAACACACCATCACAGGTTAATGGAGTCTCAGAACGGTTGTTGTTATTGTGGTTTTTTGAAATGGTGGCAAGACCAAGTGTCAATGTCGTCTGAAGAAAATTGTGCTCAAGGAGCTAGCTTTAGCGCTCGCGAAATCTCTGCATAAAACACGATGACAAGAAATGACACCATTAAAATAATGAAAAAAGTTCATTGTCAGCATGGTAAATAACGACAGGCAGTGTAAATCACGAGCTTGAATCTGTTCCTTCTGCTATCGGCTTTAGCCTAATATTACTAATAATAAACTTGGGATTCCCTAATTTGTAATTTTTTTTTAATAATACCCGGCGTTGCTAGGGATTTTGTGAATAGAAATCGTATTACTTCCGGTATTTCATTAAATGAGAAACAGTCGTGAAGCTTCTTTCTTGCTAAGCATGTTCGTATTAGAGTAGAGTATCAAATTTTGTGAAGCCAATAGATCATCATAATTCAAATCTTTAACAACACTAGTTTATAGTACCGGACGTTGCTCGGGTTTGTTTTTAATATAAATACATTTAGATTAGATAAAATTTGTATTCATTTAATTTAATTACATGCAAAAATAAATTTAAATTTCGATAATAATATTTTATATTGTGTGTCGTTTAAATAAATACTTATTCTAACAGTTCTTTTAGGTTTAATTTATATAAACATGTAACTCCTGTTGAGGTGTTTCTGAGTTACGGCGGTGGGAGTTGAATTGATTCACGCCCATTTTAGCAAAGTTATCGACAGTAACCCTGCAACCGCACTTACTATGTCACACAAATAATCCACCAAGAAAAACATATATTTTTATTGGAATTCTGAATGACCTTGAATGTTTGGTTCAACTATTTAACAAACTAACAAATTAGTAACGTTATCTTCGGCTATGCCAAAGCTAAAATACCCTCCGCAATTTCAGTGACACTGAAACATGCAGAAATTATTAGTGGGCGTTGTTCCTACCGGATCACTTTTTGTTTTGTAAAAATATTTAAAAATAGTGAAAAAATACCATGGATATCATATTGATATCTAACTGAATAATTTCATAACCTATGATATAACCCAAAGAATAAAATTATGGGAAGTAATCTGAGTCTATTTCGGAAGTGGGGGAGCACCAAAGCAGAACTTCCCGGTATTCCTGTTATTCTTCCCGGTGCATCCCGTTACATGTTTTCTAGTTTAGACGCCCATTTGGTACAAAGATAGAAAGAAAGAAAGAATAATTCATTTTTATATTATATATATAGATATAGAAGAAGATAAAAGTTACTCACAATAGTGTTTATTATTGTTGGTTACAAAAATGTATTTCTGAATATCTATAGTTGTGTGAGTTAGGCACTTTCATTTTACATTGGAATTAATTAATTTTTTTAATAGTGACAGTTTTGTGAACAAACTTACAAAAAATAAAAACGATTTTTTAAATTTCAAACCCAAAATATTTTACAACAAAGCAAAGTTTCCACCAAAAATTCTAAACAATTGTTCTCTTTTCCCAATTAAAAAAAATTTATTCGACACCTTTTCTGGGAAATTTTTTTAATCCGCATATATAAAAATGAATTCTTTTTTCTTTATTTCTTTCTTTTTTTTTTTTTTCTTTCTTTCTTTCTTTCTTTCTTTCTTTCTTTCTTTCTATCTATATTTCTTTCTATCTTTATTTCTTTGTACCAAATAGGCGCCTAAACCATTCATCCGATTGTGATGAACATTTGGGAAGTTGCTATGCTCACGCCAACTTAGGTTTAGGGCATAGAAAAATTTGCCACGCCTACCTATTACGCCCACAATTAGTAAAACTAAGTTAAAATATTCGATTTTTTCGCTAATATTGCTCTGAAATTTGGTATCTGAGTTTGTATAGACACTGTCGATAACTTCTCCAAAAATGGGCGAGGTTGGATCAATTTAACGCCCACTTTGAAAAAAAAGGAAAATATTCGATTACATGGCTAATATTTCTTCTAAAAATCTGAAATTTGGTATCTAAGGTTGTATGGGCACTGTCTATAACTTCACTAAAAATGGGCGTGGTTGGTTCAATTTAACGCCTACTTTCAAAAAAATGGTGGATCAATTTTACGCCTACCATCATTGCTCAGGAACTCGATGCGCTATATAGAAAACAAGTAACGGGATGCACCGGGAAGAATAACAGGAAATACAAAATCTGCCACGCCCACTTAATACGCCCACAAATTGTTTAATTAAGTGAAAATATACGATGACATTGCTAATATTGCTCCTAAAATTTGTTTCTGAGTTTGTATGGTAACTGCCGAGTTTTGCAAACTAACGGGAGTACTGGGAAGTTCTGCTAACATTTTTTTTAAGTGGCATTGCAACGCATGCCGGGCATTCGCTAGTAGTATTTAAAATTAAATTCGTTTACTGTATTTGTAGATCAAATTCTCTGTTCACAGACCTTAAATCTTAAACCCGGAAATGTTCACCGCTGTAAGTATTAGAAGTATGTACGGGTATTACCCATAAGGTCATCGAAATTGTTTTGGAAAGTGTCGCACAATTATTGGTTTTAAACATTTCAGTAGTAGCATTCCACTGTCAACAAATGGACAAGATTGGATAAGAACAATATTGAAAATATCCGAAAAATATGCCACGACATATTTTTGTAGGTTAACACATTAAAAAAATATTTTACTCAAGAATGGTGTAGGATATTGAAGCTTCGTTCTAACCGAAGATAATTTATAGCCATTTTTAATTTACATTGTGAATGAAACTGTAATTTGAAGTAAATTCATTTTCAAATGACATTCTAACGTGGTTCTAGTCTAAGTCTAGTACTTCTGCTTTGTGATTATTTCTAATTGCGTGATTGACCTACTCAAAAGGTTATCATCAAATTTTTTCCCTCAGAAATAAAATATTTTCGTTTGTTTGCTATTTGTATTTCAATGATTATAATTATAAATTATTTGCTAAAATTTACAAACACAATTAGTTATTATCTTACTAATTAATCTGCACTTACGGTATTAGTAGTAACTCATTTTTTTTTTAATACATGTTTTTACTAAACCGAATTCTTAACTGACTAGAATAAATGTACAAGGAATGGAGAACTTGTCGTACACTGAGGAAAAAGAACTATTAAAAATACAGAGTGAATAAATTTATTTCATAAAGTAAGTTCACACTAAACCATGTATATATATTGGGTAGATAAATTTTATACACTGGTTGCTCTTATAGACTTTTTATACTTTGTAGCTAATCCGCATAGTAGTACACTGGTCTAAATATGGTGGCTCATGATTTATCAAATAAAATGGTTCGTGATTAAACAATTTATTTATATTTTTATTTTATTAATATATTATTTAAAAACAAAATGTATAAACTAATTTTTTTAATCATGAACCACCCCAAATTGATTGTGATATTTAAAAATGTGGTGCATGTGTAATTGTAGTTAGGCCCGACTGTAAATTCTTACTTGTTTTTATATGTTTTGACAAGGTACAATTGCCAATTATTAAAACCACTTTAGTAATTGTCTATAATACATGTTACCAAATCGCAAATTGAATTTTTATATTCAACCTAAATTTATGTACGTATGTATGAACTTATTGTAGTGGCATACATTTAATTAGCAAACGAACTTGAAATGCTTGAACGTGTGACGTACCGAAAGTATTCTCAAAGTATATAAATGAAACATACACGGAAAACCAAAGGTTTGATTGTTAAATATTGTTGTGTCATATATACATACATACGAGTACATACTAAGTTAAACGAGTAACCAAGTAAGTAGTGAATTTTAAAGAAATGTGTTTTTTTTTATTAAATTTGAACAAAAATATTCAACTAACAGATTTTAACATTTTTTTTTTCTCGGGAATTTACAAATTTTAATTCAGTTTATTTAAAAGAAAAAAGCGGTTTTAATTGGTAAACGATGAAACATATACTAAAATTTTCGTTGATACTTTGAAATCGTTGAGTGGTACATGCATTTTGCCACTTTATGTTTTCTTTTTGGCATAATTTACTACATCAACTTAAGGGTACGTGACACGAAAATATGCAAATTGAAACAAAGTACTTGAAGCCACTTGTATATATTGTATTAAATAAAAGTTTATATTTATCTTTTTTTTGGTTTCTATTTTCCTTTCTAACCTATGCTCGTTTAAACAGTTCAACTGATTTTGATTGTTGGCGGTCATATCGCTAATATCAAATCGATGAAAGTTGGAATGACCAAGTCCACAACGAATTTATTTTGACGTGGAACTAACAATTATATTTTTAAGTTAAAATATATAATACATTTCCGTTTTATGATCCATAGGAACTCATCTTTTTGCCTGAGTAATCTACTGATCATGTCCAGTAAAATTAAAATAAATTTATATTGATGAATTTTCCCTTAATCCCATAAACCAAAACATAAAATTCAAGATAACAAAATGTTTGTATTAAGTACTCCAAGAAGCGTATTTCAGAGTACTCACTTTCGAGTATGTCAAGGCCAATGTTTTAAAGAGAACTGCAAGCAAGAAGTATTTTATATTGTAATTATCCACTTACCCACTTCAATAGAATTTTTTTTTGAGTTTTTCTATACGATTTTGACAACAATAACATTTTGAGTTGTAAATTAGCAAAAATAAAGAAAAAGTAATTTCAAATCAAATATATAAAAAGTCATAGAAAATTTGTCAACGGCTAAGCCGAGTTGCATATATGTACATATGTATGATGCTCTCTAAAACTACCACAACTATAATAAATTGCAATTATATTGAAACATACATAAATAAACCAATCAATACTTTTTAGAGTACATTTAGTAGTTTACGTTTAGTTAACTTCATCTGCAACCAACAAACAAAATTTGTCATAGGAAATTATTTATTAGAACTACGTAATACTAAAATGTTTAAAGCCCCAAAAGGTCACGCGTACCTCAAGATAAAGTTAATAACGTCAAAGAAAATACTGAACCAGAGTCCTAACTTCATCAAACACACACACACATTTTAAAAGCAGTTTACTAACGCCTGCGACTTGACCGGACTTTTTCCGTAACCGGTATACGTTTGTCAGTGTGTGTGTGCCTATTTCCGGCATTATTTCCCCATACAGTCACATTTATCCCTTTTTATTGCATGAGTTTTTGCGTTCTTTTGTGTATATGTGGGTGAATGTGCGACTTGTGTCCATAGCGCGTTTTGAAACCATTTATGAATTTCGGCTCATAAAACATTGCCTGCCGGCAGCGACCACAGCAGGCCCCATTAGGCACTGTGCCTTCTTCGTTTTTTTTCTTCAACCAAGGTTTATTGTGTATCCTTGTTTCTGCTGGTGTTGTTGTGTTGTTTGTCATCTGCGGGTAGTGATGTTGTCGCTAGTTTTACAATTTATTTTACTGTCGTCGCTACATTTAAAGCCAGCAGAAATGGACTACTGCGCTATGGGCTATGATGTCTTTTAAAAACTTTTTACCTTAAAAAATTGTTAATCAGGCACAACCTTCTGTTTTTTAATTTTTATTTAATAACCGTTTTAATTTAACTTTTCTGAGGAAAAGTTGGCACAAAAAAAGTAAACTATAATAATGAATTTGGAAGTTCCTTCTGTTTGAATACTTAGGGTATAGATTTTGTTTCACCAAATCAATTTAAAAAAATAAATATATGAGACATTTGCTTCTATTTTTAAAGTTGTTCTATAGTATTGCACAAAATACTACATATTTCTTTTAAAATATAATGGAATTAATACTCTCATTTTTTTTTTTTTTTTTTGGAAATAGGAACATGTAATGTCTGTCCTTTCAAACTGTTACATATTTAATTATAGATGATATCTACTTACATAGATAAGAAAGAATATTAATTATCAAAGATTTTATTGTCAGTTCATAAACAAAAATAAAATTTTATTTAATGTTGATCACTCTTAAGACAGAATATATAAAAAAACTCCAATATTTTCAATATAACAAATTGTGACATCAGCATCGATATACAAGGTATCAACAATAAAACAACAAACAAAAATGCCATTAGAATGAAATTGTTTCTGCTGCTGAAGCTGTTGTTGTAATTAGAGTAACGTTCCTCAATGCCCTTTTAAAGTGGTCAACAATGAAAAGGTATTAAAGCAAATTCGTCAGTTTAATTTAATTATATATTTGTATACCCTTTGTCATGTGCAAATGCACGTACCGAAGGGTATATTGAGTTAACAGCCGTAGTTTAAGATATATTGGGAAATTTGGTATGTGAGATCGTATTCTCCAAGCAAACACCAAGATCTAAGAAGAGCCAGATCAGACCAAAACTACTATCACCTCCTAAATATTTTGAATTTGCAGAGGGTATTTGAGCTTCGGCAAAACCAAAAATAATTCTCTTACTAGTTTGCTTCAAATTCGATTTTGTTTAGCTTAAAATATTTCTTTGCGCTAGCTCGCATCTCTGCATTGTCTTATTTATTTCTGTGCTGCCGCATCGTTTTCGCTGCAAGGACCTTGAAATGGCTGCGGTGGCCACAAATGTTTTTTAGTTGCCAGTGCTGCAGTTGGTGCCACTGGTTTGTGTCCGAAAATCGCTTTTGTGGTTTGGCACCAATTGTGCGAATGTGTGTGTATGTGTGTTATGTATTTATCTCCGTTTGCTATTGTTCTCTTTCTGATGCTGTACACATGTCCTTCGTCCTTTAGTTGTCTTCTTGCCGTTGTTGCTTTGGGGCATTTTGCTGCATTTTTCGTCGGTTGTATTATTATAATTCGTCTTTATTTTCTATTTCATTGTTCATTTTCGTGTGGTTGACTGCAGTTGTTGTTTTTGCTTATTTTTTGCTTTCTTACTTGCCGGCTTCTTATGCACTGTACTAATACACCCATTTGAACAAAAGCACACATACATATTCAAGTAGTCAATTTTAAGGATATATTGCTTTATTTATGTATTTGTGTCGCCATATCTATTTCCGTTGCAAAAGTCACCAGTTTAGTCTTATAACATACATATGTGAGTGTGTGTATGTGTTTGTGTATAAGTGTGTTTTTCTGAGCTTGTGTTTCTGTGTGCATTTTTCGCATTGACCTTATTATCTTTTAACTTTGCGCAATGACACTTAATTTGGCTGCTGCTCTGGCATAATAAATTAAATAGTAATTATCTTGTTGCTTTGCAGATTAAATTATTTGACAGTGTCGTTTTT